>CM039678.1:69967381-71252468 GCA_022496015.1 Hordeum marinum | reverse complement strand
CCGTTGGAGCCGGCATGAACCGGGACTAATACCGTCTTTAGTACCGGCTCGTAACCAGACCGGGACTAATGCTTGGGACGAAAGGTCTGTTTTCTACTAGTGGTTGTGACTAATTCTGAGGGTTTCTGGCAAGGGAGTGGGGAAAATTGAGCAAAAGTTAAGAGCGCGGGGATGAATGAGTAGAGCTAAGGAACCAGGGGCACAGATGTAAAAAACCCTTTTATATATTGATTTGAAAGATAATGGATGTTTTGAAAGGAATGTTGTCGATCGTTGTCATAGGGGCGAGCCCTTCCTCTGTACCTCATCTGTGATCTATGTAATGCAGGAAGAGCAGATCACTAGTAGAATGTATGTGTGTAGTCCCGGTCGAGATGGGCCTTTAGTACCGGTTCCCCAACCGGTACTAAAGGGTCAGGACTAAAGGTCCAGACCTTTAGTACCGGTTGGCCCACGGACCGGTACTAAAGGCCCACCACGTGGCTGCCTGCGTGGGCTGGTGGTGGAGGACCTTTAGTACCGGTTGGTGATACCAACCGGTACTAAGTGTTCTGTTTTTTTAGCTTTTAGGTTTTAGTTTTCCTCTCTATTTTTTGTGTTTTCCATTCATTTCAAATTTATTTTACGGTGCTACATACTGTAAACCGTACACAAGTTGATGCATATATATATGTAATATAATATACAATATCTCATACACAGTATATATAAAAATGGAATTACACATCCATATATATTCCAGACTTATAAATTAAGGCTCAAAACCCGGTCAGGACTAGCTAGCTAGTGCTCTGGATGAAATCTTAGTTCTCAACTACTGATTTGCTAGCATTATTGAGGTGGTGGTAAGGAATAGTGCTCTTCGTTTATATTAATGACATGTCGAAGAAGAAATGTCGCAAATTCCTCTTGAAGTGCTACAAAGTGTTTCTGTGGTGAGAGCTTTGACATCATCTGCCAAACCTCGAGTTGTCTTTCACGTGCTCTTCTGCGACGTATACGGCATTCGGTCATCATGCGAATGTTCTCGCGGAGGAAGTATCCACATAAATTTGTCCCCTGTGTGGCTGCTTCGCACACTTTGTAAAAGAATAGAATTTAATAAGTTAATTAATAATCAAGCATGATAATGGTATTGAAACTAGAATTAAAGAGATGCGCAGACCTAGTAGTACTACTTAATTACCTGGATCCTTTTCCACTTCAGCTTCGGTTTCCATTGACGAACATGATGGTTTTCTTCTATGATAGTTTTCCAAATACTACGCGGCAAATAAAAAGAACGAAAGAGTTATTATAATTACTTTTGATATCAGGAAATAATGAAAGAAAGCAAGGTCGATAAAGATTGAAATTACCGGTCTATCATAAAATACAAGTCCATGTATGATTGTTCTACTGTATCTAGTGAGTCGTAAACTTGAACAAGAAGTCCATCCGCGAGGATAATATTGAGGAGGATATAGTGGTCTCTGCGCAGAAGTTTATATAATTAAGCAGGCATGCATATAACTCATCAACTACACTTGACAGCGAGCTAGTAAGCAAAAATAGAATTTGTAGTATACAAGAGAGTAAACACTCATCCCATGTTGTAAGAAAATATTATAGTAGATTTGGTATTCATTAGTACCTCTAGATATTTTTCCAAGAGCTCTTCTGTGTCCTTGGCATAATGTTTTACCACAGGACCATGAACAGTATTTGGGTCGATGAACCCAATGTCATTGATTCCCTCTTGTTTTAATTCCCACATCTTCAATCTGCATAATAGCATAGAAAAGAACATATATAGTGAGGATAAGCCAATGAAAGATATCTGAGCTAGAGACTTAAATTATTAAAGATATAAATCACTTACAGACAATAGCAACTGATGAGAGATTTGTCGATAGTCCATGTGGTATAACTGGAAAAGTTCTGAGTATTCAAGACATATTTAACATCCATTGAAGTAATGCTCTTTCGTTACTTTGACCATGACCGCCATGTCCCCTCGCTTTGCTTCACGCAGGTACCAATCATGCAACTGTCGCATCGCAGTTGGTAGTTCCTTGTACTGCTCGGATGCGACAAGTGGTATTCCGGCGGCATATTTCATTGCGTACTCAGCTTCACCGTACCCGTGGATTTCCTCGGTGCCAAGGATTTGGCCAAGAGTGAGACCTACAGCCTCTACTTGTTCGAGGTCGATTAGGTTGCGAGCAACGTCGATGAACTTATCGGTACTCACCTTGAGTAGAGAGATTGTTGAGATCCACTGTTGTCATTCCGTATTGCGGGTCTACCTGTACCCCGCCTCTAGTATATTTCACCCATTTGCACCGAAACAAAGGGACCTTAAGATCAGGTCCATAGTCAAGTTCCCATATCTCCTCTATGTAACCAAAATATGTTTCTTGAAAGTTGGTTGCATCATAGCGGACACCACTATTTTGGTTGGTGCTCTTTATAGCTTGGGCGATCGTGTAAAATGTATTCCCATTTATCTCATACCCTTTGAAAGTCGTTACAGTCGAACTTGGTGTCTTGGCCAACCAGTACAGTTCATCTGGAACATCGTTGTCATTGATGATCTTTGTTTGCAACCAACCGGCGAAAGTCTCCATGTGTTTACGTTCAATCCAGGGGTCAGACTGCTCCGGGTTCTTGGACCGTACAATATCCTTGTGTTCCTTGATATATGGAGTCACCAAGGTGGAATTTTGTAGAACCGTGTAGTGTGCTTGAGTGAAAAATGCCCGTCCATATTTATTGCTACTTTCTTTCCTAGTGTGTCTTTTCCACCCAGTCTCCCCTCATGTCGCGATTCAGGAAGACCAATCGGCTTAATGTCAGGAACAAAGTCAACACAAAACTCAATAACCTCCTCTGTTCCATATCCCTTGGTGATGCTTCCTTCTGGCCTAGCATGGTTATGAACATATTTCGTTAAGACTCCCATGAACCTCTCGAAGGGGAACATATTGTGTAGAAATACATGACCCAGAATGTTAATCTCTTCGACTAGGTGAACTAGGACGTGCGTCATAATATTGAAGCAGGATGGAGGGAACACCAACTCGAAATTGACAAGACATTGGACCAGGTCATTCTATAACCTTGGTAGGATTTCTGGATCAATTACCTTATGAGAAATTGCATAGAGAAATGTGCATAGCTTCACAATGGCTAATCGAACATTTTTCGGTAGAAGCCCCCTAAGTGCAACCGGAAGTAATTGCGTCCTAATCACGTGGCAGTCATGAGACTTTAGATTTTGAATTTTTTTCTCTGCCATATTTATTATTCACTTTATATTCGACGAGAAGCCATACGGGACCTTGATACTGAGCAGGCATTCAAAAAAGATTTCCTTCTCTTCTTTGGTAAGAGCGTAGCTGGGAGGACCTTGATACTGCTTTGGAGGGATGCCGTCTTTTTCGTTAATTCTTTGCTTGTCCTCCCGTGCCTCTGGTGTATCTTCTGTCTTTCCATACACGCCCAAGAAGCCTAGCAGATTCACACAAATATTCTTCGTCATGTGCATCACATCGATTACATTGCGGACATCTAGGGCTTTCCAATATTCAAGTTCCCAAAATATAGATTTCTTCTTCCACATGGGTGCGTGTCCGTTGGCGTCATTCGGAACAGATTGTCCGCCAGGACCCTTTACAAAGATTACTTGTAAATCCTTGACCATATCAAATATATATTCACCAGTACGGAGGCCAGGCTTCTTCTGGTTATCTGGCTCACCATTGAAATGGTTGCGTGCCTTTCTTAAGATATGCTTGATCGGTAGAAATCGACGATGTCCCAGGTACACATTCTTCTTACATTTATCCAAATATATACTTTCAGTATCATCTAAATAGTGTGTGCATGCATTGTATCCCTTGTTTGTATGTCCTGAAAGGTTACTAAGAGCAGGCCAATCATTGATGGTTACAAACAACAACGCTTGTAGGTCAATTTCCTTCTGTGTGTGCGCATCCCACACACGTACACCTGGTTTTTTCCACAATTGTAGAAGTTCATCAACTAGTGGCCTTAGGTATACATCAATGTCATTGCCGGGTTGCTTAGGGCCTTGGATGAGCATTGGCATCATAATGAACTTCCGCTTCATGCACAACAAGGAGGAAGGTTGTAGATACATAGAGTCACGGGCTAGGTGCTGTGACTGGAGCTCTGCTCCCCAAAAGGATTCATGCAGTCTGTACTAAGACCAAACCATAAGTTTGTTGCGTCAGCTACAAAGTCATCGAACTCCCTCTCGATTTTTCTCCACTGCGACCCGTCAGCGGGTGCACTCAACATCCCGTCTTTCTTACGTTTTTCTTTGTGCCATCGCAACAACTTGGCATGCTCTTTGTTTTGGAACAAACGTTTCAACCGTGGTATTATAGGAGCATACCACATCACCTTGGTAGGAACCCTCTTCTTGGGTCGTTCGCCCTCCACATCACCAGGGTCATTGCGGGGGATCTTATAGCGCAGCGCACCGCATACCGGGCATGCATCCAAATTCTCGTACTCCTCACCGCGGTAGAGGATGCAGTCATTAGGGCATACATGTATCTTCTGCACCTCTAATCCTAGAGGGCAGACAACCTTCTTTACATTGTACGTTCTTTCAGGCAATTCGTTATCCTTTGGAAGGATCTTCGTTATCATTATCCGAAATTCTTGAAATCCCTTGTGAGTCACACCATTCTTTGCCTTCCATTGCAGCAATTGCAGCGTGATACCCAGCTTTTTCTGGTCATCTTCACAATTTCGATACAAGAATTTCTTGTGATCCTCTAACATGCGCTTCAACTTCATCCTCTCCTTGTCACTTTTGCAGTGTCTCTTTGCATCAGCAATGACCCGACCAAAATCATCAGCGGGCTCATCTGATGCCTTTTCTTCAGCTTCCCCCATTGATGCCTCTTCTTCAGCTTCCCCATTGTTGTATCGGCGAAAGGATAGTTGTCATCATCCTCTTCTTCTTCTTCATTTTCTTCCATTATAACCCCTCTTTCTCCATGATTGGTCCAAGAGCTATAGCCGGACATGAAACTAGAATTCAGCAGGTGGTACTGAAGGGTTTTTGAGGTAGAGTAATTCCTATCATTCTTATAGTCACGACATGGACAACACATGAAACCATTCTTCTTGTTCACCTCAGCCACATGAATAAAATCATGCAGGCCATTAAGGAATCCTGGACTTAGTCAGTCATCGTACATCCATTGCTCGCTCATGTTCACTACACAACATCGAAGTGACCAAATTAATATAACTTCATCATCACGTTACAACCAAAGTAGAGCCAGCAGTGACCAAATGTTATTACTGCAAATTATAGATACTTATAGTTCATACATACATCTCATAAAACAACATACAACTATATAAAACATTTAAATGCAACAACAAATGCGATCATAATCGCAACTAAGGTAACAATTGAGCCAACGACATAATGATACCAAGCCTCTTTATCAATGACATATTTTCTAATCTTTCTAAGCTTCAAGCGCATTCCAGCCATCTTGTTGTTGTGATTTTCGACGATATTGGCAACATGCAACTCCAATCCCATCTTCTCATCTTCAGTTCTTTTCTACTTTTCTTTCAAATGATCAATTTCTTTTTCAACTTCTGTTAACTTCTCGAGCAGAATTGCATAGTCGGTTGGAATTTCTGGTTCAATTACTTCCTATAGATAAAATATCTACGTCAATTTGGGGGCATAATTAATTTTCATAGACATTAGATGATGTGTGAAATAGTTATAAAAGATAACGACATACCACATCTAAATCATAGACTGGACGATGGCTAACGTGGGCAGATACCATAACCATGACACTATAGAATAACTAATAATAATACAAGTAAGTAAATCGTACACGCAACTATCTAAATCATACAAGTAATTTTTTTAACAAAAAGGTTTTAAGAAGAACAAGAGGCTCACCAAGGTGGCTGGTGCCACAACGAGACAGTGCAAACGATGGACGGTGGTTAGGACGGAGATGGGAAGGCACCAAATAAACCACACCTACACATATGCAACCTAACAAGTTATTTTGAGCTCAAATTGCATATAAATCAAATAAACTCCCACATAATGATCACTCCCCCAAAACCTAGCTAAAACCCACAAATCACATATCTTTGAGCATACCACAAGCTAATCTAGCAATGAGAGATGAAGGGGCAAAGTTGCTAACCTTTGTGAATACTTGGATAGATGGGGTGCCTTCAAATCTTGACAAATCCTTGGAAAAATGGAGGATGAGCTTGGAGCAAGAAGAAGAACAGGGGAGAAAACAGAGAAATGAGAGCCCGTTCGATCGGCTGCGGACGAAACATATATATAGGAAGTCTTTAGTACCGGTTGGTGTCACCAACCGGTACTAAAGGTTGCCCTTTAGTACCGGTTCGTGCCACGAACCGGTACTAAAGAGGCACGTGGGGCCCAAGTCTGACCAAAAGCCTGCCATGCCCCCTTTAGTACCGGTTCGTAACATGAGCCGGTACTAAAGGTCCCTTACGAGCCGGTACTAAAGGTCGTCCTACTCCTAGCCGTTGGAGCCGGCACGAACCAGGACTAATAGCCTCTTTAGAACCAGCTCGTAACCAGACCGGGACTAATGCCTCGGACGAAAGAACTGATTTCTACTAGTGGATAGAGAGAGTCCATCACCAACAGTCGATAAAAGTTGGTCTTGGAGGAAGAAAAACGACTTTTGCCGATAGTGGTCAACTTGGGCGAGTTCATCCTCTGATATAAATTTGTATTGCACTACGGACTCGCCTAACTTGACCATCACCAAAAGTTGAAATACCTGTGAGAGAGTGTCCACCATATATACCATCACCAGAGAGAGTGTCCACCATATATACCATCACCAGAGAGAGTGTCCACCATATATACGGGAGAGAGTGTCAATGATAGTTGTTCTTGGAGAAAGAAAAATGACTTTTGTTGATGGGGGTCAATTTGCGTGACTTCGTCTTGTGATATACATTTGTCATAAACAATGGACTCGTTCAGCTTGACCATCACCGAAAGTCGAAATACCCATGACAGAGTGTCCACCGAAAATTGACTTTTGTTTACAAGTAATCTTTGATGTTTGATTATTATTTTATATTTCATTGTGCGATGCAAGGTGTCGCAGCTATCGCTTCCTCTCACGACGCATGATGCACTACGATTGACTATGTAGTCAAGGCAAAGCATGTCGAGGACCGCAAGGCCCCACCGCGTCAGGACCACAAGTCCCCACCGCGTAAGGAGAGAAAGTCCCCACCAAATAAGGATAGTGAAGAACCGATGCAATTGAGTCCACCGACTGTCAGTCCCGACGACGCTTGGTCATCCACTATGGGGGATGCCCCCACGTGCTCTGACTCCATGATCACTGGTTTCACCGACTAAACCTCGGACTACTCGGCCCTCCGAAGCCCTCCACCACTGGTGCCCCCATCCCCGAACAGTCGGTACCCTCCTCCACCCTGGCGGCAGCCTCACCCCACAGGACGGCGCCCTCCTCCAACCCATCGACGGCCTCACCCCACCTGCCTACTCCATGCTTACCAGGTTCACAGACTAGCAATCTGATTGGAGCTCCATTTTAAGAGTGCTGTAGTGAATGTAGTTGCTGATGTAGCCTCGGAGTATAACTTGAGTAGAACTTGTGATGTTGATTTTGGGTATATGAATCATTAATACGTATGTTGGCTATGTTTTGCTTGGGCTCTTCAAAACTTTTGTTGCTTCTTCTATTTTTCTTGTTCCAATCATATTCTTCTATTGGTAGATGAGGTGGTAAGCGGTATGTAGAGGGAGGTCGCCTTGAGTGTACGATTCGTGGGGGGAATGTCATGAACATGTGAATGGTTTACAACAATAACTCCTATAATGGTTTTCCAACTAGGCAGCAGGCAGAGGATCATTACTCCTAGTTCCTGCTTAGAGCGAGGCGTCCTGGAGTGTACGATTCGTGGGAGGATCATTGCTCCAAGTTCCAGCACAGAGCAAAGCACGATGATGGAGTAGTCAAGGGTGTATGTCATACCTGGTTTGGTGGAATGAAGAACCTGATAATCTTCATTCCATTCGTCATTATTTTAGTGTTGATGATACCTTGTGCATGGTTAGTATACATTAGGGCAAATGTCACTTCTTTTCTATTGCTGTCTAACCTTGTTATTATTTTTCTATAACTGATGAAATATCTTTGGTGTTATTTTCCAGATGCTTTAATAAAATGTGAACGATGGAGCTCGTGGATGTGAACATGATGGACTTACATGCTATGTTCATAGCATTGGAGCTCATGGAGCTTATGTTACATATTGCACTCGTGAACTTGCTTTTGGCTTCGTTGCTGGATATTTATGCACTTGATGGAGATATATATGCATCTATGGACTTGATGTATAGTATCTATGTATTGTTGGATATGAATTCATGTTTTCAATTTGATGAAGATATCTATGTATGTATGTGTAATCTAAGGGAAAAGTTGTAGAAACAAAACAGGACGAGCGGCTTTTGACAAACAGGTATGAGCTAAGATGTCCTGAGACTTGGCTGTGGCAGTTATGTCAAGAGTGGATCTCGGTAAAAAACTAGCGAAACCAGCGGACGTAAAGTCACTTTTGTTTGCAAAGAGGCACTGTTTGGACCCCGGCAAAGTGTTTCCCGGGTGTCCGTGTTCGGGCTCTCGGCAAATTCCTATTTGTCCGAGGGGTGTCCGTCAGGTGCACTTCGTCGAGTGCAACTCTCGGCAAAGTCATTGCTGAGGATTTTCCGCCCTTTGACGTGTGTTTCCAGCACTCGACATATGTGTGGATTCCAGTAGTGGGAGATGATATGACTACAAGTAAGAGGACACTCTCAAATACAAAGATACAGTCGTACGAACCCATATACATATCAATGAGACATGTTAACATGATTACGTTACGTTGTAATAGTGTGCATGATGACATCTTTGCCTGATCATAGCAAGTCGCCTGTGTTCGCCCGGTCGCCCCTGTCTCCCCGCGTTTGTTGTCGATCTGCGTCAAGGAGTAGTGCACCCCTGCCTCCCCTCGTTTGTTGTCGGTCCGCGTCAAGGAGTAGTGCACCCATGGAAAAACGTCAAAAAAATATAAAAAAAAAAGTCAAAAAACCCATAGAAAAACTGGTTGGAAGCTTTTAGAAGCATCACAAAACTGGCCGAGGACATTCGAAATAAACAAATGCGAACTGCTACTTGGACTGTCCCATCACTTACGAAAGGTGTGTAACATGTACCAATTGCCCTATAAGTGGCGCTCTAAACGTTAAATAGGAATTGGCGAAGAATCTCGACAAGACTCTTCTTGAAACTAACGGAAATTTAATGCAAGATCCAAAACGCCTTTGAAAGTAAAGCCCAAGCTCGTGGGCCCAATAGGTCAAAAAATCCAAAGTCAGACCAGTAGTGTGGAGTGGAGCCCATTCCAAGAGCAGATCGAAACCGCGAATCCATGCTACAGGATGCGTAAACGATATCTAACTTCATGCGAGACTACCCTAACTGTCATACCTGCAGTTTTATCTGTGCACAACACCGGGCCAATCCATTACGCATCTTGTTCGCTCATTCTCCGGGTATTGTTTTTCTTTTTTCCTTTTTGATTTTCTCTGTTTCTTCATTATTTTTATTCAGTTTTCTGTTGCTCTTCTATTTTTTCATTGGTTTTCTTCACTTGTTTCACGATTTACATTGGGTATTTTTTATCTTCGTTTTTGTTTGTTTCTTTCCCAGTTTTCACTTGTTCATTAGCTTTTTTTCTTCATTTTTCTATGTTTCTTTCTTGGTTTTCATCATTTCTTTTTTTCTCTTCATTTTTCTCCTTTCTTTGTATTTTATCTTTTGTCTATTTCCTTGATTATTTTTGTCCCTTTCTTAGTTTACTTTTGTCTATGTTTAGTTTCCTTTGTTTCCTGATTGGTTTTCAGGTGTTTTCTTAGGTATTTTTCTGTTTTTCTTCATTTCTGACGAGTTTATGTTGTTTCTTTCTTTCATTTATTTGGGTTTCACTGCATTTATTATTTTATTTTACCTTTTTTCTTCAACATAAGTCTACATTTTAATACAAATTTGTACATTTCACGTATACATCAGGAATGTTTTTAAATACATGCTTAACATTTTTCAATAGATGATTAACATTCTTACAAACTTTATGATTGATGACTACTTTTTTCCTACGCATTCTAAAGTGTTTTAATATATGAGGAATATTTAATACAGTTTCAATATTTCCAAAATATAGATTTAATTTATTCATACACTATGATGTTTTTTGAAAAAAAAAATTGTGTTAAGTTTTCTTATGCATGATATACCTTCTTTATACACATTTAACATTTTTGAAATGGATGATTAAAAAATTTGTTTTCGAATATTTTTGTTTCATGACTATTTTTTTCATACACGTTGTACATTTTCGGTATATATCAGGAATATTTTTGAAATATCTGAATAACATATTTTGATACCCAATAAACCTTGCTTAAAATTTTCTTTTATGTTCAATTTTATAATACAAGCTCTAAATTTATGGTATACATCAGGAAAATTATTTTATACATGTTTGAAAAAAGATAATTAACATTTTCCAAATGCTTGATTAAAAGTTTCTAAATATACAATCAACCTTTTTCATACACATTGTATTTATTTGTATGCATTTTTTTATACCAGAGAAATATTGTCTCTATAGATATGTACCATTTTACAAATGCTAGATTAATATTTTTGAAAGATTTTATTTGGAGTATTTTTGTAATATATGCATTGAGAACATTTAGAGGTATAAGAAAAAGTTTTTAAAAGGAAAAAAAAACAAGGTTGTGGCCTAGTCTCACGCTCCCTTGGGCGAGGCTAACCTACATCTCACGTCGAGCGAGACATAGGTGCACCCGTTCTAGGATGCCTACCAAAAGCCAACCAAAAGTTGAACCCATGGCCACTGGTTGGGAATCAAGTTGGGGCAACCACGTAGGCGTGAAGCCCATTCCATGTTTGTTTCGCAGGTACTAACATAATTCACGGACGGATTGCACACATACCTCAAATCTCCGTAATACCCTCTCATGCGAGAAAAGGCAAGATAGAAATCCTTTAGGAGGGGAATAGTAGTAGTTTCGTAGGTGAATTAATAAACCCCACAAGAAATATCCGATATAATTATGTCCAACAATGTCATCATATGCACCAAACTATCCTTATAAATACGAGCACTAGTGGAGTATGTTCCCTCCATCCTACACGAGACACTAAATTTCAGCACCTCCCTCTCATATGCAATCTTACACAAAACAATGCAAGAAAAATAGGAAGGCTAGCATGAGAATAGAAGACATCGGGAATTTAATGCGTAATATGTTGAATTTTTGTGTGTGAGGATGTTTTTGGCCTTAGTGAAAAATTATTATCTGCTAGAAGATGTCAACAATGAGACTTTTGCAATATAGGAAATACTGTCGTATCTAGAAACTCAATGTACTGCCTCAAGCATACATTGTAAATTTGAGCACAAGATGTATCGTTAGGGCTCCTTCCCGCTGGAGTTTTTCTGGATTATTAGTCCCGACAATGGATTCTGACGAATTGTAGATAAATTATTAGTTCCCATAATTATTAGGTTCATTCCCGGTACGAAGGAAAATTGTAGGAAAAGCTGATGGGAAAATTATTTGTGAGGAATTATCGCTTACGTTGGCGGTTCCTTCAAAGTAAACACTAAACAGGGATCCCCTTAATAGTTTGCAGGACCATGATTTCACATGAACGTTTACATTTTATGGCAGCTCATTTGTTTTGTGTGTACCCGAGGCAAAAGAGAGAGAATTGAGGAAACCCGCTCATCAACTAGCCATATTGAGGCCTACATGTAAATGGTGGTCTATGCAACATAGGACCCGTTGCAGATAGTTGCTCAATATATAACATAGGACCCACATATTAAGACGCTTTTTCGTGTGTTTGTTTTATTTCACGCCAAAAATCACACTACCACATAGTTTCTGTAACAATTGTTCCTATGTCTCGCCGATTCGTACATTTCTGATTCCTTCAGTTTTCCTAATTCCTATATTTTTTCTAATAACCTTTGATTCGAACAAGACATTACTTTTAGATGTGTGTTGCAGTTATAGTTCGACAGTTTTACCTTACCGTGGGGATAATCTTTTTCAATAAGCAGTAACACACACATAGATTGTTGTGGAGAGGGCAACTGTTATTCATAATCAAACTTATGTTTCATTGATCTTCTACTTTCTATTACAGGAAATGCAACAAAAACAAATAATGAGTACAAATGGACAGCCTTCGACTAAAAAGAAGCATGTTTTTGGACACCTTGTACTCCTAATTAGGGAGGGGAGTACCCATCAACCGGCCTCTGCATCTTAGTGATGCATGCAGCCATTTTATTAATTATTCACAAAGACCGTACAAAGTAATACATCAGTAAGCCTAAAGCCACCATCTGGGCAACACCTGTCACTACTCCTATTCCGTTGATGAAGGAGTGTCGAATATCCGACCCGAATACCAAACAGATATCGCACCAAAGTCTAACATCTAAAGCCGGATGCCCCAGCCCAGCCATATACCGAGACTGTTTCACACACCGGTCCGGCGCACTCTCAGAAGACGCTGCCGCCGTCTTCCACCGATCCATCTCCAAAGCAGATACTGACGCACCGAACTTGCCAGGCCTGCCGTCGATGCCACCACGGCGCCGGACAGCGCCACCATCCTGCACGTATCCATCCGTCCGTGCCCGTCGCCGAAACTCCGCAGCGCCATGCTGCCGGGATCCGCCGTCGGCCTTGCGGTAGATGAAATACCGCTCCTCCTATAGTCCTCTCCATCCAGCACTTGCTCCAAAACGATGCCCCCAGGAGGGAGAGCGACACCAAAGGTGCCGTCATCGTCCGATCCGGGAGACCCAGATCTAGGGTTTCCCCCGGAGTATCTCGAGCCTGATGACGCAAACAACAATGACGATGCCTCAACAAGGAAACGACACCGGAGATGTCGCCATTGACAGTCGTGCCACAAGGCCGTGCGCCGTCGGCGTCGCTGGTCCCTTCAACCTGAGCAAACTCCAAAGACGATGCCCTCAAGAGGGACTATGACGCAGAAGCACCGTCATCGCTCGATCCCAATGGGACCTAGGGTTTCCCCCGGAGTTGCCCGCGGTGTCAAGGACCCAGGCCAGGATCCCGGCGTGATCTGAAGAGCCCGTCAAGATCCGCCACTGTTGCCGACGAGCCACACCCGCCACCGCGCCGTCCGCAACCCGGTGACCATGGACAGTCACCGGAGCTCATGAACGCGCCCAGCCACCAGTCGCGGCCAAATCTGGCCAAAACCAGCGATCCCATCCAGCCATCCCGCGCCGCCGCAGCCATCGTCGCCAACCGCCTGGATCTGATGAAGCCGCCGCCGAAGCTAGCCGCCCCTCCTTCACCACACGCCAGCACGTCCCACCATGTGATCCGCGCAGCCGCCGCCGCACCGTCGCACCGCCACGCCCGCAGCACGGCTGGCCGCGTCGTCCCTCGCGAGCGTCGCGCTCCTCACCGGTATGCTGCGTCCCGCGCCGCAGAGAGCCAGTGGAGGAGGGGAGATGGCCCCGCCGCCACCGACACGAGCCGGGCTTTGCCCAACGGCGCCCTCAGGTGGCGGCGAGGAGGAGGGGGGCGGGAAGGAGGCGCTGGCGGGCGGCGGGTAGGGTTTCGCCCTGCCGCCCACGAGAGTGGCTCGGGTGATCAGATCTGAAGCCCGTGCCCATCAAATGTAACCCTCAATTTTAAAGAGTAGTATTTTTTCCATGAATCAATTTTCATTTTGGAATGGCGTGTTTGAATGAGCGTATGGTCATGTTCAAGGGAAGTGTTACTATTGCACTCTCTCCCTTTTGCGTCGCTCAATCTGATAATTCAGGTCGATGGACGCTAGACCTGGATGCAAATTTTGATTAACCGACTCATTTTACCCATTTCCGCCAATTAATACCAAATATTTTGGTTTTCCTCCCTAATTCTGGATCATCTTTTTATAACTAATAATTTTCAAACTCATATTGCTTCTTTGTCGGTGTTGTCGATGTTTGCCCACTCCTTAAATCAAATTGTAAAATCTACATATTTGACATTTATCAGATGAAGGTTTTATTTTTAATCGCAGACGTACCATTAAGGTGATCATATATGGAAACAACAACGGTGCAATATGTGGTGATAAACTAATTAGTGAGATCATAGTTTTGCCCTTCAAATCAGGATCACTACTATAAAAAGTTTTACACCAGTTGGTTCTTCATTGACAACCCGGGTCTCGTCCATCAGTGCAACACCACTTACGGGCAATTACAAACCTATCAGTGGTGAGTAAAGATGTCGGATCTGGAAAATCACCATTCACATGAAGCAGTTCGTCCCATCATCGGTGGATAGAGTTATTGGCCAAGGATGGCCTACGCCTAACACTAACGTCACCCACATTTGGCGGGTCGCTTGACCGTCGGCGGTTTGACCCAAATGTTTAGAAGTGTAAACACACTCCTTCGCTCTCACCATCTAATCCTCGTCCACACCTGCTGCCTCACGCCATTGTTGTCTCTCGACACCGGCCATTGTACTACTCTCGGACTCGTGTAGCTCCACCGACCCTTCCTCATTGGGTGCCTCTCATCGCCCTGCTGATGGAGTCGAATCCGAAAGATCTCGGGTAGGGGGTTCCGAAATGGTAGCCTTGACGCGATGGTAATAGGATAGAGGAGGGACACGATGTTTACCCAAAAAACTCAAGGAGATAACATAATAGTGATCCTCATCTGCGAGACGAGAACCACATACTCCCTTTCCATAGTAGACATTATTTAGCAGTACATTATTGTATTGTAAAAAATAAAAGAAAGTGTGAAAGGGCCTACATATGCGTCTGGTCAAACCATGTTATCAAAATAGGATGAAGTGGCATAGAGCAAACATGATACTACCAACTATAATGTTTGCGAAGTGAAAATGAGAAGGAAGATAGCCAGAGCAAGTTAATTGCCATGGTTCCTACCTGGCCTTTCCATATACCTGGCCATATATCGGGCCGGGCTAAAAAATGCTCTATGCTACCCAGTCCCGAGCCTGGCCCGACCATCGGGATCGAGCCCGATAAAGCCCGACACGGCCCGACCAGTCCAGTCCAACTACCGCTGAAATTATGTTTTCTACAAGCCCGAGCCCGACCCGGGCCGACCGACGGGCTCAAATTCCAGGCCCAAGCCCGGCCCGAGATTGTCGGGTCGGGTCGGGCCATTCGGGCCAGGCTGTCCATGGCTAGGTATACCTTTCGATGGTGGCAAAACAATCGACGGGATTGAGAAACACGGGGAAGCTTTGAGATCTTCAACCCTAGCACTATTGTTCGACAATATTTGTTGCCTTGTGCAATCGTGAGCTCGATCATGTATGACCAAGAATTCATTACAATCGTAACATCAAATGTCATATGGTTGTTCTGCCGATGATGTCCATGAGAAATGTCCCTCGAGTAGGAATAAATATCACACCGTCAGCCAATGATGTCGATGAGAAATTTCCCGCGGTGAACTCAGTGCCCTCATTGTTGCCTTCAGTGTCCCTTTTGTTCTTCACGCCAAGACCGCCTAGCGAATGGGTAGAAGAGGCCAAGGGTGTGCGAGGACGACTTGAGAAATTTGATTATGGCGGTGGTCCTTCTTCTAGTTTTATGGTATCCGGAGGTCACACGACATCAGGTGGATGCTCTTGGGCTCATATGTCGGTAGGCGAGATGGATCACACAAGTATGTCCTCGGGCTGAAATTTGACTTTAGTTCAACTACAACCTTGGCTCCTCCTCTGACTACACAATTAGCTACTAGACATGCACGCATAGGAGCCCTAAAGGATTTCAAGTGGGTAGGTAGGTTCAATGTCGCTTGATGTTTGGTTGTTGAGCCATCTTGAGGTCCAGATCCTTTTTAGAAAAAAAAAACTTGAGGTCCAGAAATGTGACATGTTATCATTGCAATCCAAATTATTCTAGAAACACAAAGGAAATTGGAATCCTCTGTACAGGGAATCAAGATTTTGATACGCAGTCTTCCTTTGTGTGTTTATTAATAGAACTTATAGCACAATCACTATGCTAGCAAAATTTCCAAGGTTAATAACCCCCAACCTGATCCGTGAACCTAACTGTAGCTGACCAAGCAGCATGCAACCTCCTCACAATTTGCATCATAGATTTCTCAAGTGAATTCCTACTAAGCTCGTCATCCTCCTTAATTGGCCATGAGTCCAAATGGAATATTGTTAACATATTTTTTTATTCGGGGTGTCCTTTAGAAAAATCAAACATGGCATCAATCAATACACCACGTGGGAAGGTGAGATGTGGGTGTAACCTACATTTTCATACTTATATTATCCAAACTGACACATCAGCAATACTTTCATGTCCACCAATGCATTATGCGCACATATAAATCCATATGATCGAGAGCACCATGTTGGTGCAACGTACGTGGTTAACAAGGACAATGGTCTAGCGTTGGTGGGCGAGTTTTCATAGCAATTGATGCTATTTGGTTGCAATTTCATCCAATAGTAGCAATCATGGCAAACATATTACCTGGCATTGAAGCTTGATAATCACAAGCACCAAAACATAAGGAGAGAAAATATTAACGATCCATCTCCTAGATGAGAAACACATGGTCCCTGCTAGCGGAATCCTTTATTTAGTAGTAGAACATTATTGTAGTGTCATTACTAACAGGAAGCGTGGAATGGGCTGCATCTACCCCATAGCCTAGCCATGTTACAAAAGGTGGATGGAGAGAAGCATAGTGGAAAAGAGAAAGGAAGAGAGGCAAATCGAGTGGGATTGAGAGACGTTGGGAACGGATTGCGGGCTATGTTGGTTGTTAATTTGAGTGAGGCTAAGTGTATTCCTTGGTTTGGGCTATTATATTTTTCTCTATCAGTATATTTCGGCGCAAGTGGTTTTCTTGTGCTATTGCGAGCTTATTTATCACAAAGAGTGCTAGAGTTACCTAGTCCATGATGTTAGAGGGCCATTCTATCGACTATGGATCCATACATGGCGACTGGCAAGGACGCCGTCGCAACATTACATCGCAATTGTTTGCTTTCCTGGTCCAAGAAGGGAGACGGCTGATCCGTGCATCGGCCAAGAAATGAACTGTAGTTTAGCTGCCACCATGTCCTTGGCTCCCTCGCCAAGTTGACCCCTTGCGTAGGGAAACAGAAGGATGTGTAGTTGATAGGTAGTTGCAATGTCGACTGATTCTTGATTGCTGAGCCATCTTTGAATTTCAAAAATGCACCATGTCACCATTTTACAATCTAAATTTCTGGAATCAGATGTCGATACAGGGTTGTCATTTGCTTGTTCGCTCATACTACTTCCAAACACAACTACGGTGTGACCAAAGTTTTAACTACTACGTGAACCCGATTCTTTCCAGCTGACCAAACATGCAGCATCCCGGAATTTGCATCCGCGATACAATTTTCTGCATTATATTTTGCTCTTGTTTAAGATATATATATATGATGCATTTATGCAAAACTTCGTTGTTGAATTAGGACACCTGATTGGAGCTCGGGTTTTGATGTGCGAAAATTTGTACATGTCTAGTATAAGCAACATAGTATATATGGTGCCCGATTCTATACATATTTTGTAAAATTTCCATGATTTAAAAAACGCAAAATGGGGCTTAGCTTAGATATAGCTCCGCTATAGCTTTTCATAGCTTTTGACCTTGCTGTCGCTAAATGACATAGCCCTTACTTAAAACATTGCATTCTATCCATGACTTTAATTTGAGCACCATTTCCAAGTCCCAAAACAAGATGTTGTTAAGCTTGAGAGATATTTTTTTATCCAAATGATAACGCCCACACGTGTGGCATATTTGCACTTCGTTCACATGCTTGATCTCCGTCTAATATGTTTTGCACAAATCTTGAAGGCATCTGTTGGAATTTCAGTGCTACGTAGGCATAGCATGTTGTGTGGGCGTTAGAGCGCTCGCCCACACGACCCGCAGCATGCGGTTGCCAGCCGTGCCGGGTGAGGGAACCAGTTTCCGCATTCATAGTTATCATGCAGTCCACGCGCGCGTGTGCATGAAGTGCTCTTCGCCCACACGATGCTTGCACGGTGTTAAATGGCAACTACAGTTACACGTACGTGACAACTAAATAAACACACATGGCAACCAAGGTTAACCATACATGACAATTATGTTTGAACCACACGTGGCAACTAGTTAATCAAACATGGCAACTATTGTTTGACCACATGTGGCAAATAGTTAACCATATATGGCAACTATGGTTTAATTATACATAACAACTATCTTTAGTTAGACATGACAAATATAGTTAACCAAAACAAAGAAATTGTCATGCTTACAACTACAGCCCGGGTAACTAAAGTTGTCATCGCCCGGATAACTAAAGTTGCCATCCTCCGAGTAACTAAAGTTGTCTCGTCAGGACGTGTGAAGAGATTTTGCTTCATGCCACACGCGTGGGGTGGGGATGAATAGTAGTTGTTGGGCGTGTGGCACGAAGTGGCTGCGCCCACAAGTGTGGCCAGTTCGAATGTGTCTCCATACATGACCGTATGGGCTGCCTCCTGGGTATGCCACATGCGGTGTATGTGCGAATGTCTAATATGGCTCACGTGGGGTGAATATCATAACCTTTTTCTAATGCAGCAAGAAACCTAGGCTTTGTTTTTTTTTAACCGCCCGAGACACTCTTTTTTCGTTGAAAAGAATAGTTAATATGTACTTCCTTCGGTTTCCCACAAAAAAAAGGAGTACTCCCTTCATTCACAAATATAAGACATTCTAACCTTTTTCCGATTTGGATATACGTAAACGTAATTTAGTGTGTTTTTAGGTGATCGTGGTCAACATGCTCATTATGCGCCTCGAGACTCCATAGGGCATCTCCCGCTGGCCTAACCCCGCCGGGCGATGGTGTTGGTGGATGAAGAGGACTAGGAAAGCCTCCAGGTGGCGATTAGTGATGGCGACGTCTACCGATGGAGCACCAGTGAACTTGTAGAAGGCCACAGATACGTCGTCTTTGGTGGCGCGGATGTCACAGTCGAACCACCCCACGGCCGTGCTGGTCGCGAGCATGAGGACCTCCTGCTGCATAGCTGGAGTGGCATTGATGACGGTGTGTGCCTCGGCAGAGCGTCAACTGTGGCCACCGTTCCAAGGCACGGCTCCAGCACCAGCAACAAGGAGTCAAGGACACAACCAGGGTAGGCGGTGGCGGAGTTGGTAGAGGGGCGGGGCATGCAGGCGTTATCGAAGAAGGAGGGCGATCCGGAACACCGACGATAGCAAGACGTCGTGTGCGGACTGCGGATAGCAGGCTTGTTGAAGCACTCCTTTGCGCCGTGACCGGTGAGAAAGCAGCGTCGGCAGGTGACCGGGCTCCTGCAATGCTTGGCTCTGTGTCAGAGGCTTAAGTCAGCGGAAACACCTGCTTTGCAGCCATGCGGGGATGGCCGACTGCATGTTAATGGGAGGTGAAGGAAAAGCCGTGCGGCGCAGTCGCGCAGACAACGGGACTTGACGAGCTCCCACGCCGACGTGCCCTCCGGCTGCGGGGGTGGTGGGTGGTCGATGGTGCGGGAGTGGCGGCCATCGAAATGCTGCCGTGGAGGCCAGCGGGTCGTCTGTGAGAACTCATTTTATCTATTTCCTTCTTCCTTCCGATCGATGGTTTTCATTTGTTTGTTCATTCATACCACTTCCAACACAACTGCAGTGTGACCAAAATTTACTCTGACGATAACCGCCAACGTACTCCATGAACGTGATTCCAACTGACCAGACATGCAAACTCCCCAGACTTGCATCTACAAAGGAAACTCTTATGAAGCTTATCGATCTGCTTGTGAAAACTATAGCTAGCGATGGGTTAAGCGTATGCACCGAGGCAGGGACGCGTGCGTGTATATAAGGAGGCTCAAGGCCAACGGGATTACAAAGGTTTGTTAGGCTTAGGCTTGATCTCCAAGTCAAACATAATCTAGAGATAAACCCTGAGCTTAACGCCGGTAGTTACAACAAGCACAATATCTACACGCACACAATACAATGTTTAACACCCCCTCAATCACAACTATCTAAGTTGAGATTGTGTAAATGCCTCGAGTTGCCGTAGAGTAAGCGGTTTTGTAAACCCATCCGCAACTTGATCGCCAGTAGGAATGAACCTGATGTTCAATAGCTTGTCTGCCACCCTTTCTCTAACAAAGTGATAGTCAATCTCAATATGCTTCGTTCTTGCATGAAAAATAGGATTAACAGACAGATATGTGGCACCAAGATTATCGCACCAAAGTGAGGCAGTCTTTGGATATCGAACACCCAACTCAGTCAACATGTTTTGGACCCAAATGATTTCAGCAGTAGCATTGGTCAAGGCTTTATACTCAGCTTCTGTGCTTGATCTAGACACAATGGGCTGCTTACGAGCACTCCATGAAACTAGATTACCTTCCAGAAACACTGCAAAGCCTCCTGTAGGTCTCCTGTCATCAGGACAGCCTGCCCAATCTGCATCTGAAAATGCACTTACAAGCATAGAGTCTGTTTTGCTAATTTTAAGTCCATAACTTCTTGTTCGCTGAAGATATCTCAATATCCTTTTAACTGTTGTCCAGTGAATATTAGTGGGAGCATGCAAAAACTAACACACCTTGTTTACTGAAGACGAAATGTCTGGCCTAGTCAATGTCAGATATTGTAATGCTCCTACAATACTACTGTACCTGGTAGCATCCTCTCCTCCAAGTACTTCACCATCCTGAATGGATAGTTTTTCAGAGGTGGACAATGGTGTGGGCGACGGTTTACACCCCTTCATACCAATTCTCTGAAGTATCTCCTGCACATATTTTCCTTGTGACAACAAGATTCCATTCTCGACATTCTTTACCTTAATCCCAAGGAAGTAATGAAGGCTTCCAAGATCTGTGAGAGCAAACTCCTTGCTCAAATCCTTGAGGAGAGCTTCAACTGCTTGAGATGATGAACTAGTAACAACTATATCATCCACAAAGATGAGCATATAAATAGTGATCCCATGCTTATGATAAAAGAAGAGTGATGTATCCCCCTTGGATGGAACAAAACCAACAGATTGCAACTTTGAGGATAAAAGAGAGTACCAAGCTCGAGGTGCTTTATTTCAACCCATATAATGCTTTATCAAGCTTGCAGACATAACGAGGTGAGTGCGAGCTTTGATACCCAGGAGGTTATCTCATGAATACTTCTTCTTCTAGAACACCATGCAAGAACGCGTTCTTGACATCTAACTGCCGCATGCACCAATTCCGTGAGACTGTAACTGAAAGGATTAACCGGACAGTAGCAGCTTTGACCACGGGACTAAATGTGTCCTCATAGTCAATACCATACCTTTTCTTGAACCCCTTAGCAACAAGACGTGCTTTGTATCTATCAAGGCTGCCATCAGACTTACGTTTTACCTTATACACCCATTTACAGTCAATAATATTGCTCCCTTTGACAGGAGGAACTAGATGCCAAGTGTTGTTCCTCATGAGGGCAGAGTACTCCTTGTCCATGGCATTTTTCCAACGAAGGATCACCAAGAGCTTCTCCCAAGTTTTGGGATTCACCTGTTGCTCAAAAGGAGCCCCAACAAACACAACCATCTGTATAAACTTTGGGTTTACGAATACCACCTTGAGATCTGGTGTGTGCCCGATTAGGTGGAGGCGGAGCAGGGCGCACAAGATGCTGATGAAGGTGATTTGAGGTCGTAGATACAGGAGAGTCAGCAGCAGCAGAGGAACTGCGAGACTCCTGTAGCAGCTCCTATAGCGAATCTGGGGGTGTATCAGCTCTGGAGACCGTGCACGTCGCAGAAACCTCATCGTCCATAGCCCCACCTGAGCCACGTGATGGAGACTCAGCAGGACCTAGCGCGCGCAGGGGGGATGGCCGACCAGAGCAAGGATCAGAGGCCCCACCTGGTCTCGTGTCTGGTGCGGAGCGGCGCCCGTAGCCGACCCAGACGCAGTAGTGGAACCACCTGGCACACGCAATCCCAAGGCCGATCCAGGCGCAGCAGTACAGCCGTCTGGCGCGCGCGGTCCCGAGGAGATTCCTCTTGAATCTGCCATGGGATTGGAGCCAGGATCGGCTGTGGCTGCTAGATCCGGTGAAGGTCATGTATACATAAAATCATGGGACAAATTGTCATCCAAATCATCAGAAAATTCCTGCACACTGGCAGAAGACACCTGATCACAAGGATTACCCCGAGACAGTGACATATGATCAGCAGAATTATCTAGCCCCGCTGAAAGGAAAGCTGGTGATGGGAGAAGGTGGGTGGGTAGAAGAACTAGTTCTTTGCGAAGTTGAGCATCGACATTGGGATGGAGTTTGGCAAAAGAAAAAACTTGCTCACCGAAGACCACATCACGTGAGATATAAACACGACCGGATGCAACATCTAAACACTTGTAACCTTTATGCATGGTACTATAACCCAAAAACACACATTGCTTAGAACCAAACTCAAGTTTGTGCTTATTGAAGGGACGAAGATTTGGCCACACGGCACACCCAAAAATGCGGAGGAAAGTATAGTTGGGCTTAGTACCAAAAAGGCGTTCAAGAGGCGTTTTTTTTATGACCCGACTAGGAACACGATTAATGAGATAGACAGCAGTGAGGAAGGCTTCATCCCAGAATTTTAGTGGCATAAACGCATGAGCATCAAGTGATAAGCCAACTTCAACGATATGTCTATGTTTACATTCAGCGGAGCCATTTTGTTGATGTGCATGGGGACATGATACATGGTGTGGGATACCAATACGCTCAAAGAAAAAATTCAGTCTTCGGTATTCACCCCCCAATCTGTTTGCATGGACAAAATTTTGCGATCAAAGAGACGTTCAACATGTTTTTGAAAGAGATGAAATTTTTCAAACACATCAGACTTATGCTTGAGCAAATAGATCCATGTGAACTTGATAAAATCATCAATAAAGCTCACATAATATTTTTGTCTGCCTATAGAAACGGGTCCAGGACCCCACACATCTGAAAAAATAAACTCAAAAGGAGCTTTCGACTCACTAGTAGATCGCAAATAAGGAAGTTGATGACTCTTGGCCATCTGACACGAATCACAAACCAACAAATGGTCTTGTTTATTGGACACTGGAAGACAGAAATCACACGAAATTTTCTGGACCACCGGTAAAGCAGGATGCCCTAAGTGTTTGTGCCACCTTGATGTAACGGCTTAACCACACCAAGAACTTGACGTTGGGGAGCATGATGGCGACTAGACACAGGGAACAGACGATCCTTACTCTTGGAATGGTTCTCCGGGTGGCCCGATCCTTAACAAAGACAATTTCAGGGTAAACTTGAGAAAAGCATGATTATCTTGGATAAGTTGATAATCAGAAAGTAATCTTTTGTCGGTTTGTGGTGCATGAAGAATATTTTTGAGATCTAATGAGCCATGAGGGGTAGATAAAACTGAATGACCAATATGTGCAATGCTCATACCTTGACCAATCGCGCTGTGGATTTCTTCTATGCCATTGTACCGATCACGAACAACAAGCTTCTCGAGTTCACCGGTCATGCGATCTGTCGCGCCGGTATCGAGATACCATTTGGTATCATCTCCAGAGGAGTGGGCGGCGTCGGCACTCCAGTGGCCTCCACCACCACCATTGCCACCACCACCAGAAGGGTTGCGCACATTGTTGTTGTAGCCATGGTCGTAGCGCTTCTTGCAGCACCACATACCATGCCCGTTCTCCTTGCAGATTTGGCAGCGTTCACGCTGCTGGTCGCCGCGATCACCGCGGTCACCACCCTGGTGAGGCTATCCACCGAAGTTGCCGTTGCCAGGGTTGCTCGAGAACCGGCCGCCATCGGTGTTGTTGTTGAAGTGGCCACGGCCGCCGCCGTTGCCGCCCCCGGGGCCGCCTACGGAGCGACGATAGCCGCCCCAGCCGCCACCCTTAGCAGCAAGATTGGCGGTGTAGGCTGCGGTTTGACCATTGATTCTTGCTTCAGCGGCGAGCAGCAGGGAGAAGAGCTCACCGAGGCCTATCGGCTGGTCAGTGATCGTTGTATTACAGGGTCGAGGCCTATCGGATGGCGGAGACAAAGCCATTGTATTCCGGCTCATGCATGAGACCCTGGAGGATGTGGGATACGACATCATCCTCTTACAGGGCCTTTCCCGCAGCTGCAAGCTCATCGGCCAAGCCCTCACTACAACAAAAGTGATAATCTTTGATGCTCGTTCTGTGACGGTTCACTAAAAAAACGTCACATTTTGTGAAATTAAGATGATTCCCTGACGTTTTTTCACTGAATCGTCACAGAATGTGCGTCACAGGTTCTCACATTTGTTGGCCTTCATCTTAGTGAAGTAGGCAGCTGCTGAGAGATCACCCTTCCGGGTGTTGCCGATCTAGGAGCGCGGTTGGATGATGCGCGCCCGAGACTGCGAGGCGAAGTTGTGGAGAATCTCCTTCCACGCTAATGGAGCGGTGACACAATTGCTAACCTGCAAAAGCACATCATGCGAGAGAGAAGCGAGCAGGAACATGAGGAGTTGTTGATCTTGCATAACCCAGATTGCTTACTCAGGGTTAGAGTTGGTGATGGTCTCTTTCTTGCCGCCGACGTCCTTTCTGCCAAAAGTTCGTCGGGCGGCTCCCTGATAGAGCCATCGACGTAGCCCATCACGCCGGCCGCCTTGACGTGCGGCAGCTCCTGGGCGCGCCAGACCAGGAAGTTGTCTCGGCCTAGTTTCTCGGTGATGATGTGTCCAAGGGCAGCGATGGATGGCGTGGACATGGCACCAACGAAGGAGGAGGAGGACATGAAGGTGTTAGATGTGATGGGAAGAAGAGGCTCTGTATACCATGTGAAAACTATAGCTAGCGATGGGTTAAGCGTATGCATCGAGGTAGGGATGCGTGCGTGTATATAAGGAGGCTCAAGGCCGGCGGGATTATAAGGGTTTGTTAGGCTTAGGCTTGATCTCCAAGTTAAACATAATCTAGAGATAAACCCTAAGCCTAACGCTGGTAGTTACAACAAGCACAATATCTACACGCACACAATACAATGTTTAGCCCAGGAGCACAAAACGGAATACTGTTAGCAGCATGTAAATCCGGATGGCTGAGAGCACCATGCTGCGTGTCGACAATGACGAACCAACTAGTATTGGTGAGCAAATTTCGCTGCTATCGTTGCAATTTGGTCGCCATTTTATGCACGACTTCAATTTGGCTACCATTTCAAGTGTAAGAAATAATTTTGGCTATCATTTTATGGGCTGAAGGCTGAAGGCCACCCGTAATGCACGTGATGCACTAGAATATTAAAATTTGTAATATCGTGGCAACCGTATTGCCTAGCATTGAAGCTTTATAAGCATGAGGACTAGTTTCTCAACAAATTTTTTAGCACAAATACCAATACATACAGAGAAAATAAAAGTGATCGTAAGTCTTCTCAATAGAACCCAGTACCTGCTTCCTTATCAGGTAGCATTACTTATTAGCACTACATGCTTGTCATGTCAAAACAAATTTGGTTTTGCTATATAACAGGCACCTGAATTTTTTTCTAGCCATCAGTCCAATCTTCAACCAATCATTCCCATAGAACGTGATTTTACGCGGGGTCTGTCTAGGCTGTATTATTATTATTATTATTATTATTATTATTATTATTATTATTATTATTATTATTATTTAAGAAAAGTCTGGCATTGTACTTGACTGAGATAACTTTCGTTTTCAGTTGATTTTGTTCAATTGAATGGGCTTCAGCCCTATTTTTAGGTTAGTGGGGGTATGTGTTAGCCCGGTAGTAATCCATTTGTTTTTTAGTTAATGCTTGTTGTAGATTGGGTGACTATTTCTCTTTCTTTTTGAGAAATTTATTTTCATTTTTCTAGCAATTGCGATGATGATTTAATGGTCCTGCGCTTGTTTTGATTCGTTTTGATCACCCAAGTGCTTCAAGTTTTTGTTAAGAATGCTAGCCTTTCTTTTCCCTCTGGGTGCGTCAATATTTTATCTGAGTCGTCTTTTCGGCATAATAAATTTCCTTTTGTTAAATTTGTAATATGTGTGCAAATTATACTGGAATCGAAAAACAATTGCACAATTATATGGTTCTTCTCGCATATTATGGAAAAGTCCATTTTGCGAAGCAAGTTGTATGCAAGGTTTTGTCATTTTATTGTTATTTTATTATTTTCTTTTTCCATTAGTGTAATACCAATGCCTCTAATTCATTCTTCCATAGAAAACTTCAGTTATTTAGTTTTTATTTTATTTCCATTTTTTATTACCAAATCTTGTTTTTTCTTTTGGTACTCATTTAGGGTAATATCATCGCCACGAGAAAACTATTAATCTCCAACGGACGCACCCGAGTACTATATATAATATGTGTGCAAATTATACTGGAGTCTGAAAAATTGCACTAATATATGGTTATTCTTGCATATTGTGAACTGGTTCAATTTTTAGTGCAAATTGTGTGCATCTTTTTATCATATACCACTGCCTTAATTCTTTCTCTGTGAAATTATCTGTTATTACTTTATTTTATTTTATTTTCAGTGTTTATTACCAAATCATGCAATTTTGTTTTGTCATTCATTTATGGTAATACCGTCAGCACGAGTAAGGTAATTAATCTCCGATTTACACAGCAAGTACCATATGTAATATCTGTGCAAATTATAGAGGAATCGAATATGCGTGCAATTATATGTTTGTGCTTGCATATTGTGGTATATTGCAAGTTATATCGAATATGTGTGTGTAGTGGTTTTCATTGTTTAATTTTATATTATTTTTTCCCTTTTAGGGTAATACCAATACCTTTCATTCATTTTCAATAATAATAATTTTTCTCTTGTTTTAGTCTTTATATATAAACTGTATTAGTAGCAATAAAGTCCCTGACATGAAAATATATATTTATTTTTCATGCGTGTACTATCTTTATTGTTTCCGACTCCTTTTTTATTGTTCTTTTCTGTCAGATTTTCTCATGTATTTTTTGCATATGGTACATGTTTGATGATACAATCAGGTGACACTACTTAATTAAACAAAGAGCTGTTTTATGGTGATTGGATTAGTACTCGGAGTACTAACCAGTACTTACACGGCTGATTTTTATGAGCCGTCCGATCTTGTGGGGAATTAAAATTGATTAAATTTATGATGTTAATTACGAAAAGGGCATAATGATCGAGGGGGAAATATCTTTTCTTCAACCGATCACCTGAGGACCAGATCCACGTCTACTCGATCCAGTTGTCAATCCTCGTCCGATCTATTCGTCACCGTCGTGCTCCTGACCTTCTCCGTCCTTGACGTGGTCCGTGAGAGGAAAAAAATTCATCGTCCTCGTCCTCCACCCACCCAACCCAGCCCCCCACCCCATGCCGTCATCGAAGAAGAAGAAGGCCAGATCTGTGGCCGCTGAATCGGCGGCGGGTGATCCCATCTCTTCCCGCGTACCATCCTTAAGGTATGAATCCGGGTTGGCGTTATGCTCGAGGTTTCCATAGTGCATGCAATATAGTTTTTTTGTGTCATCATTCATGCTAGGATAGTACTTCTTGGACGTTGATGATTTGTTTCCCTCACATGTAAAACGAGCAAAAGTCTGTTCCATGCACTTGTATTTGCCTATGAGCTATTTTACACCTGCAATATTGATAAAGAGCAATTGTGTATTTCATATGTCATATGCAGGAAGACTGGCGGATGTAAGTGATGAGTATATGTTCAAGTATCAAAATGTCGTCAGCAAGATGTTTGATAGTGAGGCTGAAGGCTATGAATTCTACAATAAATATGCTCTTGAAAAAGGTTTTAGTGTGAGGAGAAGCTACGTTGAGTGGGATGGATCCAATAAATACGTAATTTTAAGGAAAATTGTGTGTAGTCGTCAAGGGTTTCGCGAAGAGAAGCACATGAAAAGAAAGATGGAAGATAGAAAGAGGAGGCCACGAAGTTTAACTCATGTTGGGTGTAACGCTAAATTGGTCATTGCGAGACAGGAGGAAACAAGTCTGTGGTTTGTCAAGGATTTCATCGATGAGCACGGCCATTCTCTAGCCCCAAGGGATCTTTCTTGTCTGCTGCGTTCGCATAGACGAATTAGGGATGAGTAGAAAGCGGAAATTGCGGACATGGAAAAATCTAGGATCCGCAAATACCGTATTATGGATATTTTGTGCATTCAATACAGTGGATTTGATAAGGTTGGATGCATAAAGGGGGACATTTATAATTTCTGTCATGCTAATAAGCAGGAGACAATCAGTGCCGGTGATGCTAAAACAGTGATCATGCACATGCTGGCGAGGCGTGAGCGAGATACGGATTTTTTCTTCAGGTACTTGGTAGACGAGTTTGGCCATTTGAAGG
Organism: Hordeum marinum; assembly: GCA_022496015.1. Taxonomy (NCBI): domain Eukaryota; kingdom Viridiplantae; phylum Streptophyta; class Magnoliopsida; order Poales; family Poaceae; genus Hordeum; species Hordeum marinum. The sequence goes on along the minus strand of CM039678.1, from coordinate 71,223,855 downwards.
GACTGTTCTAGGCTGATAGTCAATCGCGACTTGACTATGAGGCTTTCGGAGATGTCATTGTTTTTGATAGCACATACAGAACAAATAAGTACAACCTGCCATTCGTGCCGTTTGTCGGGTTGAATCACCATCGTAGCACTATTATTTTTGGCTGCAGTATAATTTCTCATGAAACAAGCAAGGCATACGAGTGGATGTTGCAGACCTTTTCTGAATGCATGGCACAGAAGTAGCCGATATATGTGATCACAGACGGGGACCTTGCAATGCAGCGAGTAATCAGGGTGGTCTGGCCTGGCTCAAACCATAGACTATGTATATGGCACATTCAGCAGAACATTGTACGCCATCTGCATGATGACGACGTAAAGGAGGAATTCAGATCTTTCATATATGATACTTCTTCCATTAAAGAGCATGAGATAAAATGAATACAATTCTTACAACAGAATAAAGTAACTAGTGAGGAGTTTTGGCTGTATCAGATGAGAAAGTTGTGGTGTGCTCCATATCTTGCGGGGCGTTGTTTCCTAGGATTGAGCAGCAATCAGAGGAGTGAGAGCTTGAACTCTGTGCTACATACGCATCTTGAGGGTAAGATGTTGTTGTTTGAAATGCTAGAGCACTATGAGCGTTGCCTTGCGTCGCGACGGATTAACAAAGCTCTCCATGACGTCGAAGCCTTGCAGTCCCTTCCATTTACAGAGGAAAATGCTTCGCCGCTTGAGAAACACGCCGCAACAGTTTTCACTCCTAGTGTCTTTAAGGTGGTCTTATGGAGCATAGATGCTGTTAGCAAATGATAGGTCAGAGAGATACTAGATGGATCAGAAGTTTCCACCTATATTGTGTCCAAGCAGCAAAGAATGGATAAAAACTTTGGAGTGCGCATTGAGGAGCAAGGAGGTATTTTGGACAGGGTCAGTTGTTCTTGCCGTAAGCTGGAATGCGCAGGCACACCATGTTCCCATATTTTTTACATATTGGGGATTTTAAACCAAAAAATTTTGTCCAGTTGTTGCGTTCCCACTAGGTGTACTATGAATGCAAAATGTGCATATGCACCGACCAGAAAAAACCAGATGTATGACTATTCGGCAAGCCTACAGAGGTACCGCGAGTTGCGGAATTGTAGTCACACCGCAAGTTTCAAGGCATGCCACTCAGATGAGGACTATCAGCATCTAAAGATGCTTTTGGAAGTAGCACAACATGGCAAGCAATCAAGTATTGAACAAGCTGACAGCAAGGAGTCAACTAATGCTCAGCATAACAACATTACGTTTGGCCCTTTGATGCCGCACTTGGAGAAAGTTGATAAGGTTCTGGATCCCGTGCATGTGCCGGGACGAGGTGCACCGAATAAAAGGCTGCAGGCAAAGACAAAGAAGTCAAGATCACAGAATAACTGTGGCTATTGCAAGAATCCATGTCACAATCGACTTAAATGCGCTAAATTGTTAGAGGTAAGAAAAGAAAAGCCAGGTCACAATCGATTTATTCTATTCTTCTTTGTAGGATTTCGAAGCTGAACTCTGATGGCTACATAGAGTATGAATCGACGATGAGCCAGACAAAGTCGTGTGCCATTCAGCTTTGTGCGACGTGGTCTTTACATTCTATTTCATCATGACAATTATTTAGTGAAGTGTGGTTGTACCGCCATGTCACCGTATTAGTTCGACATCTTTCGTTTCCATTTTCTATGTGATCATTTCATGTCCAACTTTAATAATGATGATGTATTTTGGATAGGAATAAGGAGTTAAAAGCACCCCAAGTCCTACAACTTGCACATTATGTGATGATTTAGTCCAAAACTTGTAAAAGTGCACCACATAGAACTACTCCCTATGTCCAGGTGTATTGGGCACCTAAGAAAGAGCTCTTTGTTGTAGGTGGCAGTAGATTGGACGAGGAAAATAATCAATCCGAGAAACAAGCCTATCACCACGTCCTTTCTCCTTTAAAACCGGGCCCAAAACAGCAATAAATCCCTAATAATTAGGTAGGAGAATTTGGCTAACCGGTCCATTGATTTGCATGCATAATTAGCACCCAAACCCACCCGCACAAGCTCCACCCCGTATACACTTTTCCACATCGCCGTCGCCGCCGTCAAGCTTGGTGCCGCCACCATCATTCCGCAAACATGGTTTCCTGGAACGTTTCGACAACCTCATCCTCGGACGGCGAATCAGTCACCAGTCCGGTAAGTCCTCTAAATCATATGGCTAGGTTTAGGGTTGAGATGGAGGAATTTTTTCCTAAACTGCACTGCCACCATCTGTTTTAGGCACCTGCCACCATTAGCTGCTCTGAATGGAGTGGTCTTGCTACATAATTTGGTGCTAGATGTGAGCACCAAGCAGTGTGTGAGAAGTTAGTGGCTTTTGAATCTGTGGATAGTGGCATGAGGTTCCTAGGATGTGGACAGAAGGTTAGTATCCAATATCAATGCCAGTGCCAGTGATGCAATGTTAATTTCATAGCCAATGGTAATGATGACATGTTAATTTTATCCTAAACTATGAACTATTATTTGTTTAAATCGGCAAGAAGGATCAAAATGCAACTATGTGCAGTGGGTTGATCCAGAGTGGCCTCCTCAACTAAAGATGGACTTAGGAAACATTTGGGACTTGTATGAAGATGAGAACAAGCTGAGGCTCAGGCAAAATGTTGTGAATGCTGAAGAAAACTTTAAGATCCTGCATGAGAAGGAAAAATGGAAAAAGATATGAGGTTTTTAAAGGTGGATTTTGCTAAGATGGTTGCTGACAAGGAGGAACCACTTGAACAGCTAGGGAGCACTCAGATTGCATTAACTGACCTAAAAGCAGAGCTGGAGAAGAAGAACATTAGTGACAAGTCTGCCACTAATATTCACCACGTTGTTAGAACCAAGGCAGAGAAAGAGAGGGACTTGATAAAACAAGACAGGGACCAATTCATGGATCATAATGGTAAATTGGTGCAAGAGAGGGATAATCTGGTGTTGGATAGGGATCAGTTAAACCAAGAGAAGAAGAAACTGGAGTACATGATTGGTGACCTCTTCAAACATAAAGAGGACACCAAGTGCAAGATAATGAAGATGAAGGAGATTCTTGATGAATTTCAGTGATGCATTGCTGTTGTATTGCTCACATAATTTGTACTACCTTTAATTTCATGAACTTAAGGTGATTTCGGTAATATGTGTACTAGAGTATGTGTGAACTTGAAGGTCTCTGATCTTCTTTGTGTACTGAACTATTTCTGAAGTTTAAATGATATATATGGTCCACGCAACACACTAGAGCAGACATTAGCAGCAAATATATGCTATATATGGTACAGGCAACACACAAGAGCAGTCATCAGCATCACATATATGGTATATATGGTACAGGCAACACACAAGACTAGACATCAGCAGCACATAGCAACAAGGCACATCAACACAGCAGCAAGGCAGAACGACACAACAACAAGTCTAGCAAGACAGTATGAGCAACACACTTAGCTGTTTTAAAACAAAATACTTCAGCCCTGATAACTTGTAGATAACAAGTCTAGCAAGACAGTCTGAGCAACACACTTAGCTGTTTTAACACAAAATACTTAAGCCCTGATAACTTGTAGATAACTTATATGCTGAAATCTATAACTAATCAGCGTACCTAACTGCTAATTTCTTGATTTCTTCAGTCTTGCTAATGCATCTTCAGATTTGTTGAATCTTCAGTTCTTCAGGCGCTTGAGACGCTCTGAGCGGCGCACCGGCCCTGCAACAGGCTTCTCCACTGCGTTCTTCCTCTTTTGCTTGTCATCCACCAAAGGCTGCTCCTCCTGAACCTCCATCTTGATGATGTCGGGCACGTTTGGCAGTGCCTCCACATCAATTGGGAGCTCTGGGACCCCCTCCTGCTCGACGACGGGCACAAACATCATCACCTCCTGCTCATCGTCCACCACAGGATGCTACTCCTGAACCTCTATCTTGATGATGTCAGGCACGTCTGGTAGTGCCTCCACATCAATTGGGAGCTATGGGCCTCCCTCCTGCTCGACGATGGGCGCACACATCATCACCTCCTGCTCGTTGTCGGAGACGACAGCAACCTCATGCTCCTCCTGCTCCTCTTGGTTACAGGACTCACCCTCGTCAGAGTATTCACCGTCGTCAGAAGAGGATGAGTGAACATCGGAGTTGTCATTGTGGTAGAGCATCTCCGGCTGGAATCTATCCCAGTAGGCAGCGTTGACGGGCGGAGGGACGGCGAGGTCGACTTCCTGGACGTGCTCCGCCCTAGATTGAATGCGGTTCGTGTCCAGCTGTGGCGGAGCGTCCGAACGATACATCCACCAACGGGCCCACTGGTTGGGATCGTCGGACTACGTGTCCCACATTGCGAACCGCATGATGAGCGGAGGAGGCAGACCGCGACCGTCGGGGAATGCGCACACCTTCTCGTCGTCGGTCATCACCTTCACTAGACCGCGCGCATGGTTCCGCATCATCTGGACGCTTGGGAACCATCGCGCGATCTCCTTCAGCTCGGCGCAGGCGACGTGGTCGTCTCCGACCAGATCTTCAACAACCCTATGCCTTCCGAGGCTGTTATCCATGGCGTCAGTGACGTCGTTGAGCTCGACGAGGCTTTTCCACACAGTAGTGGTGGGAGAGAGGAGTGCGAAGCAAGGAGCGTTGGGTGCAGTTTTAAAGCGGTTAGGAATATAACGGTAGCTTTATGTTCTAGAAATCAATGAGTACTATATTTTAGATTTTTTCTAAGCAGAAGCAGGAGAACTACCACTGTTGTTCCCAACTTGTTTAGATGCAAGGCCATCTCAAAAACAACTTAGAAACAACTCTATGGTTGATCATAAAACAAATGCATAATTCTCGCTACATTATTGTTGAAAGAAATGTCTCATTGATAAATTGTACCATAATTGCGAACATAGTGTGAAATAGAAAATATTTTTGTTTGAAACAAAATAATCCTAGGTTGAAGATTAAGCTGGTTGAAAAACCATTCTCCGCTGCCAAAATCCAGTGACCTCTTGCGTTTGGATGTTGGAGATTGCGTCGGGCTTGGCGAAAACCCGCGTTCTTCAATATTTTTCTACTTAACATCAATGTAACCATACAACTGAAGTTGTTCTTGTTCTTTCTCCGCCAACTCTCTAGCAAGGTACTCCAATTCTTGGATCCTCACTTCCTGTAAAAAACCATAGGAATGGTATTAGTAACAACTCAAAAATGATGTATCCATAAACTACATGCATGTAACATGTACAATTTCAACCTCTGGATCAATGTCATCCTCTGGATAACGGCCCGTAGTTCTATTGTACACAATGTACAAGTGACATGTCTTGCTGCCATTCAGATCAGAAAGCATTTTTGCTACATCATCTGGTCCTGTAATCAAGGTCATTCCTTCTGGCAGCTCCCACGTAGACCCGGGTAAGAAGTAGTATAGTTCTGCTCCCATTTTGCAACCAAAAGAAGTTCTCATTTCTCTCATAATGAGATCGTAGGTCACTTTGTCGGGTTCATTAAGTCTGACTTCTGCCGGTTTGCACTCAAAGTTTGATCTCGGGACATGTGACATCTCATCATCCCTATGAACTAAAAATTATATGACCAGCACCTATTATCTCACATCAAAGTTAATACATTCAATGAGTAAAGGGCAAACAATTTTTTTATGTGCATTGCAACATTGCGGCGTTGTTACCTCCTTTTGTGGAATGTATCCTTCATGTGGAGTGACTGGGGATTGTGCCATCTCAGACCTTGTCACCTTGTTATGTGGAATGTATCTTTCATGTGGAGTGACTGGGTGCTGTGTCATCTCAGGTTTCTTATCCTGCGTATGAAACGTCGATAGTGGGTTTACACACAAGTTTTTAAAGGTCATACCATATCTTGGGTATGTCATCGTTGCGAGGTACTGACAAGGGGAGAATTGAAGATATGTTGTTCAGGTGGAGTGATATGGCATTGAACGGGTGACTCTAGCGCATGGTCTCGAGTGAACGGGGATTTTGCCATCTCATGAAGCTTAGCCTACATTTAATCGCCGACATAAGGTTAGCCACAAATTGAAGATGTTTGTATCATAAAATATCTAGGTCCTTAATATGTACAATCGGTGCGAGATACTTACAGGGGGGAAATAATTGAAGACATGTTGTAGGGGTGGATTATTGTGGCATTGAAGTTGTGGCCGTAAGATCACACGATCTTATAACATCTGTCTTTCCAAGCGGATCTTCTCCAGCATGGCCTTATAATCCATGTCCGACCGCTCCTGTAGCATCTTACTGTACATATTCGCACGTGCTTGCAACAAATTGGCATCCATCCTGACTCGCTCTGTCTGTATAATACTGTCCACAAGCTTCCTGTCTTTTTGCAACGGTTGATGCATTTCCTTGTAGCCAAGAAAAAACTTCTTTTCCATGTCCTCACGGTCCCGCTTACACTTTTCATCAATCTCATCACGCATCTTCGCCATCTTACGAGATAACTCCTCACGCTCCTCCTTTATCATCATGTCCGCGTATGAACGTTCTTGTTTAAGTTTCTTATCTACCATAGCGCGATCCTTTTGCACCTTCAAGTCGATATCCCGGCGCGCTTCATGCAAAGACTTGTCGTACTCCGCACGGTTGTTATGCGCCTCTAAGACCATGGTCCCTAAAGCAACAGATATACCCATAGTATGAAATGTGAGACAAACTCACTGCTGATTTTCATGCAAACCTCAACGATTAATTCCTATGATCAACTACTACAAACTATCAATGAAAAAAGCTCTTGCATGACACCAGAACTACTCAACTATGGAAAAGGCTGGATTTTCTAATCTCTTTGGAAATGACTTATTGGTCGAATCAATGGAAACAATAATCAACACTGCAAGAGAAGATGGGAGGAGCCGACGAGGAGACCTTTTTAATACGGTATCGACGTGGTCGACTGAGAAGCGATGGCCCGATCCCGGTGATCGCCCGGTCTCGGCGATGGCTACGTGAGGAGAAACAAAGTAGATGGTGACGGTTAAGATAGGGTAGATATGCGGTAGAATGGGAAGGTATATATCCGTGATTGTAGGGTTAATTAGTTATTTTGAAGTAATGCGCTTGGATGCATGATATTTTGCGGGATTCCAAAACATGTCCACTGACCGCGGGACCAAGCACATATCACAGCAGCCGGACCCAACTTAACATGCGCTTGTTGCCCCGTTTATCACGGAAAAGATAATTACGAGATTTGATTGGCGGAATTACTCGCTATCTGTTTTTTAGGAATAGTGGCTAATTGGTTTGATGCATGCCAAACGTTACGTTTAGATTGCTTGCATACCATTGTTAGTTGTTACATGCCAAGTTTGAACCATGTTCAACAATTGTTAGTTGTTACATGCATGCCAAACCCTAAACCCTAAGCCCTAAACCCCTGAACCCCTAAACCCCTAAAGCCTAATAACCCTAAACCCCTAAACCCTAAACCCTAAACTCTAAATCTCTAAACCCTAAACCATCTTCAAGGTGACAAGTCTAGGCCATGTTACGGCTATTTGCCATGTTCGAACCATCTTGAACAAACATTGTAAGTTTCGTCACATGCAGCATATGTATGGTCATCAATACATGTATACTCCAACTTTGACCCATTTTCAACAATTTTTGCAAGTTTTGTCACGTATGGCCTTTTTTGTCATATGTGAGGATCTCTGACACGCGTATTTCCGGGCTAGTCTGCCAACACCCGGAAAGCACATTGCTGGGTTGCTCACCTTTATGAAATCAACCCAACATCGATCTGGTCAAGTGGATGGATGCATGGTCTATGTGGCACGAGGTTTGTCTGCCGAGCCAGTGGACGGACCGGATCGATGCTACCGGAGGGAATCCATTATAGAGAAACGCCGTCAACCATAGTTTCGTAAACTCTAAACCATCAACCCCTAAACCCTAATAACCCTAAACCCATAACCCCTAAACCCTAAACCCCTAAACCCTAAACCCTAATTCCCTAAACCGTAAACCCTAATAACCCTAAACTCCTAAACCCTAAACTCCTAAACCCTAAATCCTTAACCATCTTGAGGGTGACAAGTCTAGGCCATGTTAGGGCTATCTGCCAGGTTTGAACCATCTTCAACAAATTTTGTAAGTTTTGTCACATGCATCATTTGTATGGTCATTAGTACATGTATACTCCAACTTCGAACCATTTTCAACAATTTTTGCAAGTTTAGTCACGTCTGGCCTTTTGTGTGTCATATGTGAGGATCTCTGTAACGCGCATTTCCGGGCTAGTCTGCCAACACCCCGAAAGCTCATAGCTGGGTTGCTCACCTGTATGAAACCAACCCGACATCAATCCGGTCACGTGGATGGATGCATGCTCTATGCTGCATGAGGTTTGTCTGCCGAGCCAGTGGACGGACCGGATCGAGGCTACCGGAGGGAATCCATTGTAGACCAATGCTCCACCGATGTCCGTTGTGTGTGCTAGGTTCACTTTAAGACGAACATAGTTCCATAAACTCTAAACCATCAACCCCTAAACATTAAACCATATACCCATAACCCCTCAACCCTAAACCCTAAACCCTTAAACCCTAAACCCTAATAACCCTAAACCCCTGAACCCTAAACTCCTAAACCCTAAACCCTTAACCATCTTCAGGGTGACAAGTCTAGGCCATGTTAGGGCTATTTGCCTAGTTTGAACCATCTTCAACAAATTTTGTAAGTTTCGTCACATGCAGCATTTGTATGGTCATTAGTACATGTATACGCCAGCTTTGAACCATTTTCAACAATTTTTGCAAGTTTTGTCACGTATGGCCTTTTGTCTGTCATATGTGAGGATCTGTGACACGCGCATTTCCGGGCTAGTCTGCCAACACCCCGAAAGCACATAGCTGGGTTGCTCACCTGTATGAAACCAACCCAAAATCGATCTGGTCAAGTGGATGGATGCATGCTCTATGTGGCATGAGGTTTGTCTGCCGAGCCAGTGGGCGGATCGGATCGAGGCTACCGGAGGGAATCCATTGTAGACCAACGCTCCACCGATGTCCGGTGTGTGTGCTAGGTTCACTGTAAGACAAACATAGTTCCGTAAACTCTAAACCCTAAACCCCTAAACCCTAATAACCCTAAACCCATAACCCCTAACCCCTAAACCCCTAAACCCTAAACCCTAATAACCCTAAACCCCATGTTTGAACCATCTCCAACAAATTTTGTAAGTTTCGTCACATGTAGCATTTGTATGGTCATTAGTACATGTATACGCCAACTTTGAACCATTTTTAATATTTTTTGCAAGTTTTGTCATGTATGTCCTTTTTTTTGCCATATGTGATACGAAGAACCATTTTTAATACCTAAAGAACGAGGACAATATTTTCTTAGTTTATTATATCATTGTAATATTATCCAAATCTCACATAACTCACGCGGCCCACCCCTCCCTAATTCCCGTGATTACAGCTCCTCATACTAACCACTCGGGCCGTCCGCACCTCTCACGATCACTGCAAGATCAGATCGGAGCCGCCGGGCGCACACGGAATACACGCATCGGCGGCCACCAGTCAGCGCCCACCGCCAACGTGATCTGAGGGGTCGGACATCAGTGTTCTTCTTGCCGCCTCCTCCTCGCGTGAATGCACCGTTCTTCCTTGCCACCGTCGGCCACGCTATACCAGCACTTATAGTTTGTGACGCACTATTCACCGCCATCAACTCGGCACCACCGTCTGCGAGAGAAGGTATTACATGTTTGAACCCCTTTTTAATCGTTGTCGGCCGCTCCTTCAGTAGTTGAACCCTCATAGGTTTGCACAACTTCACGTGTTAAGCAATTGGATAACCTAGTTAAATTGTGCTTATTTTGTTTTTGCAATATCACAAGTAGGTGTCATCGAAGCTCAGTTGTTTAGCTAATGTTATCAACGGGCTTTTACTTTGTTTACACAGATTGACATGATAGTTGAAGCCATGCATGCATGATGTGCTGATCATGAAAAGAAGGTAGGCAGGAAGTTAATGGAAATTGAGCACAGATTTGATGTCAAATACCAGACGCTGAGCGCCGACTTGATCGACATGAAGACTAAAATTGGCAGTAATCCTAGGTTGTCGAAGGCCGAGGACGAAATTAAAGACTTAAGGAGGGAAGTCCATGTATGTCATAATGTCCATTTTATATTTTGTATGCATATGTTACTTCATGTTCATTATTGTTTGCATTCTTATATGAATTAAAATACCAATTTAGAAGCAGCCGACAATGAATGTCACAGAAAGCGGGCGTGCAAGTGATCATTATGGCCAACCACGTTAATATCTAAAAGTAACAAACAAATGATGAACGACCTTTTCTCAATGTAGGATCAAGTAAATGTGTGTAATTCATCCTTCACAGCAACCCCTTAGGTCTACCGAATTGAAGGCAGGGACTTCGAGTACACCAAGTGCAAGACATGTGACGCAAAACAATGAGGAACCACGATTAACTCCGATGAAGCCTGTCTTTGGTAATGATTACAAGTTCATGAAAGAGGATATAGAGACAGCCGTTTACATCCGCGCAACATACGACCCTGTTGAAATAGCTATAATCGGAGACATTACCCTCACAGCAGAAAAAATGAAGCGAAATTTGAACAAAGAATACATTTATGATGATGTCACTACTGGAATCAGAAGATTTACCGTCTGCCTCCTCTTTGCCGTCAGCTAGCGGACGGCAAAGAATGGCTTTGCCATCAGCTAGGAGAAAGCGGACGGCAAAGAGGTGGCAGACGGCAAAGAGTGGCTTTGCCATCAGCCACCTCTTTGCCGTCTTCTAGCGGACGACAAAAGAGCTTTGCCGTCCGCTAGCGGACGGCAAATTGGGCGGGGGCCCACCCACGACCCAGCCCGCTAGTTGACCTAACGGCCCCCCTCTTTGCCGTCTGCTAGCGGACGGCAAACCTCCTTTGCCATCCGCTAGCAGACGGCAAAGAGGGGGTGTTAGCTAACGGCCAATGCCCCTGGCCCGCCTCTCTCTCTCTCTCTCTCACTCTCTCTCTCTCTATTTCTCTCCTTCCCTCTCTCCTCCCTTCGCCCGTCGCCCCCGCCGCCAGCGCCCACCGCCCCCGACGCCACCGCCGCCCCTTCGGCCCCGCCCCCGCCGCCGCGTGCCGCGTCGCCCTCGCCACCGCGCGCCCCCGTCCCCACCACCGCGCGCCCGCACCCCCGTCGCCGTGCGCCCTCATACCCCCGCCGCCGCGCGCCCGTGTCGCCCCCGACACCGCGTTGCCCTCGCCGCCACGCGCCCCTGCCGTCGCTGCGTCGCCACCGCCGCCTCACCGGCCTACGTCGCGACCGCCGCCCTGTCGCCCACGAGCGCCGCCCCAGCGGCCCGCGTCGCCACCATCGCCCCGCCCCACAGGTCTAGTTTTTTTTTCTGTTTTTTAGATTTTTCTATTTTTTAGATTTAGGTTTAATTAGTTTAGTTTATTAGTTTAGTTTAGTTAGTTTTTCTGTTAAGTTAGTAAGTTAGTTATTTAGTTAGGAGGAGGAGGAGAGGAAATGAAGAAGCAGAAGAAGACAGAAGAATAAGAGGAGGAGAAGGAGACGGAGAAGAAGAAGAAGAGGAAGGAGAAGAAGAAAAAGAAGAAAAGGAGGAGGAGGAGGAGAAGAAAAGAAGAAAAAGACGGCAAACCGGACGGCACTCACCCCCACCGCCACCTGCGCACCTCACCCCAGAATAAGAAGAAGAACAGGAGGAGGAGGGGTGCGTCGGCGCCGACGTAACCGGGTCGAGGATCGCCGACACGACACCCGCCACACCCTGACCCCGACACACCCCGACACCCTGACCCCGACACGACACCCCCTACACCCCGACCCCGACACGACACCCCGACCCCGACCCCGACCCGACACCCCGACCCCGACACGACACCCCCGATACTCTGACCCCGACACGACACCCCGACACCCCGACACGGCACCCCGACACGGCACCCGAGACACCCCGTCACCCCAACCGCGACCGCGACCCCGACACCCCGACCCCGACCCCGACCCCGACACCCCGACCCCGACACGACACCCCCTACACCCCGACCCCGACACGACAACCCCTACACCCCGACCACGACACATCACCCCGACCCCGACACGACACCCCCAACACCCCGACCCCGACACGACACCCTGACCCTGACCCCGACCCCGACACCTCGACCCCGACACGACACCCCCGACAACCCGACCCCGACACGACACCCCGACACCCCGACACGGCACACCGACCCCAACACCCCGAGACCCCGACACAGCACCCCGACCCCGACACCCCGACATGGCACCCCGACCCCGACACAACACACCCTACACCCCGATCCCGACACGACACCCTGAGACCCCGACACGGTACCCCCGACCACGACACAGCACCCCGACCCCGACACGACACCCCCGACATGATGTTTCATCGACGTCGAGGAACCCCCTAACCCAGACACAGCACCCCTACCCCGACACGACATCCCCGACACCCAGACCCTGACATGACACCCCGACCCCGACACATGTCCAGTAGCTAGGCAAGATGAGCGATCGTGGGTCGATGTACACCTCTTCGGCCTCCTGTTGACCGAAAGGGTGCTCTTCGGCCTTCTAGAGGCCGACGGGGTCATATATGTGTGAATTATTAATTAGGTCATATAATTTCTGATTTTGTTATGAAAAACATCATGTATATATATTTGTGTTCATCAGGTGGATTTAAATGTGCAGTTGTTTCGTCGCTGCGAGGGTTTGGTGTTCGACGACCTCCCCGTGCGTTCGACGCGCTCCGCCCATGCGTTCGTGGGTGAGCACACACGACATATCCTCCCCCCTTCATTTTCTCTGTTCCGGTCTTCGTGCCAATGAAACTTGCTAGCTGTAGGTAGATTGAATCATAAGTATGCGTGAACACTATGCCTCTCCCATTCGAAAGGGTTACATCTATAAATATGCATACATTTGCATATTTATAATCGCGATTCTTTCGAATTGTCCAACGTTATCCATGGACAGCCCAAGTATGTGCCAATTGGGTTCGTTTTCCGATATGCTCTGCTCCGGATCTGATTCAGAATTTCGTTAGTGCCTCCCTGTTGTTCTCCGGGTACACATCATGTCTTCTTATTGCCAAGATGTGTATCAGGAGAACAACGGGGAGGTGCTGCCGAAATTTTGCATCAGATCCGGAGCAGAGCATGGGAAAACGAACCCAATCTACACAAACTCGGATGGGATTAGGACATATCTTTACCTACTAGCGTCTAGGTTGCATCGACGTAATGAAACTCACAATCTCTATTAACTGATGAATATGGTTTGCTGAATTACGTATATATTTTGTGTGTGTCCAGTAGCTAGGCAGGATGAGTGATCGTGGGTGGATGTACACCGGTCACACTAGTTAGAAAGACATGACCCGTGAATGGTCAACAAAAACCAAGGAGTTTATGAGAGTCGCATTTGCAAATGGACAGAAAACAACCTGGTGCCCTTGTGTCGATTGCGACAACTATAAGAAGAAGTCAGTGTTTGAAATGATCAAACACCTACATAAGTGGGGTTTTAAGCCTAATTATACGGTCTGGACATTTCATGGTGAGTCTGCCCAACGTGCCAGAGCTGAGGTGCTTCGTCGTCGCACCGACGAGCATGGTACCGGGATCAAAGACATGGTGCAAGACTTTGATGATGCTCGGGATTCGGACGATGAGATGGAGGAATCTGCAAAGACCTTTTATGAAATGTTGGAGTCTTCAAAACATCCTCTCCATGAGCACACTGGGCTTTGTTAGCTGGATGCCATCGCGCTAGTAATGGCTCTAAAGGCTCAGTTCAACCTGGGCAGAGAATGCTACGACGCGATTATGACGATATTTCGACGCGTTCTACCCAAAGGCCATGTATTGCCACCAAACCTGTACCAGTCGGACAAACTCCTGCGTGCCCTTAAGATTCCCTATGAGAAGATAGATGCCTGTGAGAATGGATGTGCCTTATTATGCTTCAGTATGCGGGCTTGAACTATTGCACCATTTGTAATGCTTCCAGGTATGTTCTGGTAGACAATGGTATGGATGAGAAGAGTCAGACCAAAATCCTCATTAATATTCTTTGGTATCTGCCAATCATACCAAGACTTCAACGACTTTTCATGGTCGAAGAGACAGCTAGACAGATGACGTGGCATAAATTGGGCAAAAGAACAGAACTGGATGCAGATGGGAATCCGATGTTGTGACACACTTCGGACGCTTTTGCGTGGAAGCACTTTGATGCATTACATAAGGATAAAGCATCATAACCAAGGCATCCTCGAGTTGCCATCAGCACGGATGGGTTCAATGTGTATGGTATGACGACAACACAATACAGTTGTTGGCCTGTATTTGTCATTCCACTCAATCTCCCCCCCGGAGAGATTATGAAAATAAAGAACATTTTCCTGACCCTGATAAATCCAGGGCCCAAATATCCGGGGAAGAATATGAATGTGTACATGCAACCGCTTAAGGATGAATTACAAGAAGCCTGGGATAATGGGATCAAGACATATGACGCCGCTACAAAAAAGAACTTCAAAATGCATGTGTGGTACATGTACTCGATGCATGACTTGCCGACGTATGCACTATTCGTTGGCTGGTGTGTGCATGGAAGGTTTCCATGCCCCACCTGCAAGTCAGCTCTTCAGTTCCGTTGGCTAGAGGCGGGTCGCAAGTTTTCTTGCTTCGACATGCATAGACAGTTCCTGGATCCTGACCATAAGTTCAGAAAAGACAAGAAGAATTTCATCAAAGGTAGAGTTGTCAAAAACATTGCACCACCTGCGTTGATAGGCCAACAGATCCTGGATCAGATAAACGCTCTCGAGCCGGATCCAAATCGTCCAGGGTATTTCAAAGGGTATAATACGAAACACGCCTGGACTCACAAGATATGTTTGTGGGATCTGCCTTACTTCAAAGACCTCCTTTGCCCACACAACATCAACGTAATGCACACTGAAAAGAATGTCGCGGAGGCCCTTTTTGGTACATTGTTCAGCGTAGAGGGGAAGTCGAAGGATAATCCTAAGGCTAGAGTCGACCAGGAGGCTCTATGTGATAGACCGTTACAAAACATTCGACAACCGAAAGGAAAGAAGAACTGGAGGAAGCCAAAGGCATGGTTCAATCTTGGAAGGCCAGCTATGAGGGAAATGATTATGTGGGTGCAAATGCGGTTGATGTTCCCCGATGGGTATGCAGCGAATCTAAAGAGGGGAGCGAGTCTTGAAAAATTGAAAATATTTGGTCTCAAGAGACATGATTGGCACATCTGGCTTGAACGGGTAATGCCGGTGATGTTGTGTGGCTTTATCCCTGAGGATCAATGGCTAGTATTGGTAGAGCTGAGCTATTTCTTCCGTGCTCTTTGTGCGAAAGAACTATCGCCTGACGTGCTAGACGAACTGGAAGAGTTGGCGCCGGAGTTGATATGCCAGTTAGAAAAGATCTTTCCACCGGGCTTCTTTAATCCAATGCAGCATTTGATTTTGCATCTCCCGACCGAGGCAAGATTGGGGGGGCCGTGCAAAATCGTTGGTGCTTCTCAAATGAGAGTATGCAGAAGACGCTTCGAGCAAAATGTAAAAATAAACGTAGAGTTGAAGCATCGATGGCCGAGGCATTCATTACTGAGGAGGCGGCAAACTTTGTGACAGCACACTACACAACCCAGTATCGTCATTTGCATAATCCAAAGCCTCGGTACAATGATGGCAACCGTGAAAAAGGTCGATCCAACCTCAGCCTATTCAAAGGGAAGCTCGCACCAGCCGGTGCTTCGAAATCATTAGGGTTCGATGTCGAAGAATGGCGGACCATTTCGTTGTATATCCTCAACAACCTAACAGAAGTGCGTCCGTACATCGAGTAAGTTCGCGGTACATTGTTTCGCAACTTCTAATTCCTTTTAAGTGCTCTAATTCTCGGATATGTGATATAGTCGATACGTCGCCAAATTCTCGGCTGGAGCGGTGATCCAAAAGGATTCCATCGAAGAGTATGAGCTTCTGGCAAAGCATGGAGGCGGCTATCCCGGTTTCATCTCTTGGTTCAAGCAAACGGTAATTTCCATTAATTAGACGATTTCATTTCTTCGCCTAGTTTGCGGCTAATGCAACAATCCTTTGGTATTAAACTTGTAGGCTAATGCAGAGTCTATGGACTCCGAATTGAGACAAGTCGCTAATGGTTTTGACTTTAAGGTCCATTCATTTGTCAAATACGACATCAATGGGTATCGCTTTCGTACTTTTGGCAAAGAGCTATCTATGGCCGACCGAAAGACTACAAATTGTTGTGTCTCCGCTGTTGGCGAAGGAGGGGTCGAGTACTATGGCAGAGTTGAAGCAATTTATGAACTTACATTCTGTTGGGGATATAACCCGCCCCGGAGGCTCTGGGTCATGTTGTTGGCTCGACGAGCCGGCCCAAAGGTGAGCCGTAAGATTAGTGGTCCAAGAAGATACGCGGCTCACGGTGTGGGCCGTACGACGGCCCGGACGGAGAAGACCCGGGCGTGCAAGCTGACTCACAGACAACTTGGACGAGAAGATAGAGAGAGACTCGGTTAGCAATTGTAACGACCCGGATGTCCTGACCTCTTATATAAAGGCAGACCCGGGGCGACTTAGGGGGGCAGATAATTGAGAACTAGGTCAAGCTTTTAGCTCCTTGTAATCGATACGCAAGCAATACAAACACAAGCAGGACGTAGGCTATTACCTCGATTCGAGGGGCCAAACCTGGGTAAATCTGTGTCTTTCGTCCCGACTAACCCCTTTGAGTCCACCCCATTAGCGATGGCCTCGAACCTAAGTCCGGTCACCCGAACATTTGCCGTGATAAAACCACGACAGTTGGTGCCCACCGTGGGGCTAGCACTTGGTGGTGTTGAGTTCTCAAAGGGCTCTCTCCCAAGGCTCGAAGGATACGTGGTTGGAAGGATGAGTAAGAGTCGTCGCGGCCGGCTCTACATCGACGACGCCGGCTGGGGGCTTGATGCTGGCTCTGTGGAGTATGGCTTCCGGGTTCCGTTCGGCGGGATACAGGTTTTCATCGGAAAGGTTGATGGATCTACACCCGGGCCGGACTTCTGCACCAACATCGTCGAGCCGGCTCGGCGTCTCCAATCTACGCGTGATGTGCAACCCGCCCGTGCACGTCCGGGTCAAAAGCACGTTCTCGTGGGCTTCACTCAAGGCATGGACCTGGAAGCTTTCGGGCCACAGGGAACTCTCGTTTGCTTGGAAGATGAGTCCTCTAGTGGGGAGACAGAATCAATGTATCGGCTCAGCAGCGGTGGCCTTGGGGGCTACCACGACAACTATTCTGAGGTAGAGGGTGTTGAGGCGGATGCTCTGAGCCCCCCGGTTCATGTGGCGGTGTTCATGGCAGGATCGGCTTCAGCCGCCGGTGACACAGCTACGGGAGCCGCCGCAGCGGGTGATAGCCCGCCACCGCCGGCTCAGGTTCTAGTGGAATTGATGGACGAACTCGCAGCTCTCATGGACACAGAGGTAACACCGGATATTCAAGCAGGCAGGAATCTAGAGGTGGCACGGATCAGGGGTCGGATGGCAGAGGAACGACAAAGGATGGCCGAGCTGAAGACCCAGATGGAGGAAGAAGCGGAGCGTATCAAGGCTGATGCTTTCCGTCTGGAGCTGGAGCAGAGGTCAGCGGCCGCGGTGCACTAGAGGAGGCATCAATCCCGTCTACCAGAACGTTACGAAGCTAGGAACCTTTTTAACACCCCTGGTGCGGGGTGGGTCATGGGTGCACCGGAGAGCCGCCCGATGGAGCGCCCGGCGACTCATCCACCCCAGCATAACCAAATCTAACCTAGGGCTTTTCCAACACCGGCGGGTCATTACTCTAACCCGGCTTGAGATGATTCCCATCCCAGATGAGGCACCCTTTGCAGAGGATGTGCGAAACGCCATTGGATATTTACAGACACCCATGGCCCAACAAGAGAGGTATGCTCACAGCCGGAGCCAGGTTCACTCCACCCCCCTCCCCAGTAGAAGTTTCAGCCGGCGCTACGAGTCACCGCCGTGTTCCAGCAGTCACCCACGTCGCGGACCACCGGAGGACGAGCGGGCGGAGATAGCGGGTGAGAGACAGACGAGAGGCGGAGATAGAGGCAACCAGTCCAGAGCCAACGCTTTCCGTCTCAATGGGAGTGGTTAATACCAGAGCCGTAGGGGTGCCATGTTTAACTCCGGGTCTGAGAAGTGAACAGCTGCCAAAAGACTTCAAGGGGCCTCGAAAGGTTCCGAATTCCACTGCTGATTTACCCCCTGAGGCGTGGGTTGAAAGTTATGAACTGGCCATGGAGATGCTGGATGTCAGTGAGGTGGCATGCGCAAAATATTTCATCATGATGCTTGAGGGTACGGCTCGAACATGGTTAAAAGGTCTGCCGCCTAACACGATAAACTCATGGGCGGAGCTGAGAGCGAAGTTTATTAAGAATTTCCAGGGGACGTGTAAGCAGCCGATGACTATTGTCAATTTGGACCACTGTGTTCAACAGGAGAATGAGTCGGCCCATCATTGGGTCCGGCGGGTGTCGACCATTATTCACTCTTCAGAGCAGATCACGGCGGCTCAAGCGGTGCTTATTTTAGAGAAGAACTATCATTTTGTTCCTTTGAAGCAGAAGTTCGGCCGGCTCAAGCGCACGTGTCAGGATATGGGAGAGCTCATGACGGCCTTGACGAAGTATGCTGACTCAGATAACACCAAGGATCCAGGCTCGGATGATGAGAAAGCCAATCAAGGGAATACAAACAATCAAGGAAAAGGTTTTGTGAACAATGGGAATCAGAATAAGCGGAAGAACGCTGATAGTGGATCCGAGCTAGTGGCAAACACCAACACAGGACAAAACCATCCCAAGGGGGGTGGAAAGTTCAGGCCAAGGAATAGAGGCCCTTTTAATTTAGAGGAGGCGCTTAGGAAGACTTGTCCAGAGCACAACACGCCTGACAAGCCGACGTTGCATGCGTGGGATGACTGCTTTATCATGCAGAGATTCAAAAACCAGCATTCCCAGCTGCGTAATAACCAGGGCGGTGGCCCGCCCGACGGATCAGGCCACAACGGGTTAGGGGCTGGATTCGACGCTGGCGGTTCAGGAAACGGGCATCCGGGTCAGAATAACCAAGGGGGCACCAACAACATCCTGGCAACAATGGCAATAACAACAATCAGCAGCAGCGCAACCAGTCCGGGTTTCAGAGTAACCCGAAGTAGCTCAGTTCTAGACAATATCACATATTCACGAGTGGTCACAATAAACGAGACGAGAAGTTGCGGAGGCGAGCGGTTAATGCAGTTGCTCCGGCTCTCCCGCGATATTTGTCGTGGTCTGAATATGACATAATGTGGAGCCAGGAGGAGCACCCGCCGCGGGTAGATGACCCGGGCCGGCTGGCTCTAGTTGTGGCCCCTCAGGTGAATGGTTATATGGTGAATAAAGTACTTATGGACGGAGGTAGCAACATCAACATCCTTTACTATGACACTTTCCGGCGGATGAAGTTGCTTGACAAGGATCTTAAACCTTCCTCCACCGTCTTTCATGGTG
The DNA here is from genome assembly GCA_022496015.1 of Hordeum marinum. Classification (NCBI taxonomy): domain Eukaryota; kingdom Viridiplantae; phylum Streptophyta; class Magnoliopsida; order Poales; family Poaceae; genus Hordeum; species Hordeum marinum. The sequence continues at coordinate 71,204,127 of CM039678.1, read as the reverse complement.
TGGTCCCGGGTAAATCAGCATACCCGGTGGGCCGGATTTCATTGGAAGTAGCTTTTGGCGATGAGCATAATTACAGGGTGGAGTCCTTATGGTTCGAACTGGTCAAAATCAAAAGTCCCTATAATGCGCTATTTGGGAGGACGGCTTATGCCAAATTTATGGCTAGACCTTGCTATGCTTATTTACAATTCAAAATGCCTGGCTTAAATGGCACAATTACCGTTCACGGTAACAGAAAAATGGCTCTCGAGTGTGAGGAAGGAGATGCGGCATATGCAGAGTCTAGTTGTGCTCAGGAGGAGCTGAAATTTTACAAGGAGAACGTTGACCCCGCTGAAGAAGCCTACAACAGAAGTTGAGCCGCCACTTAAGTTTTTAGTGGATGATACCAAGGCAGTGGATTTCAATCCGGGCGACTCATCCAAACAGTTCACCATTGGGGCTCACATGGATCCCAAATAGGAAAGCACGCTCACCGAATTCATTCGTGAGAATCAGGACATCTTCGCATGGAAACCTTCTGACATGCTAGGTGTACCGAGAGAGTTCGCTGAGCAGAATCTTAATGTTGATCCAAAGTTTAAACCGATCAAACAGTTTCTACGACGGTTCAACGAAGAGAGACATAAAGCTATCGGGGAGGAAGTTGCCCGGCTCTTGGTCGCAGGCTTTATAGTGGAAGTTTTTCACCCGGAGTGGTTGGCTAACCCGGTGCTAGTGCTGAAAAAGAACGGCACGTGGCGTATGTGTATAGATTACACAGACCTTAACAAGGCTTGCCCGGCTGACCCTTTTGCACTCCCTCGTATCGATCAAATCATTGATGCAACAGCCGGATGTGAAAGTTTATGCTTCCTGGATGCATACTCAGGATATCATCAGATTAAGATGGCAATGAAAGATCAAGAGAAGACATCGTTTATTACACCTTTTGGGGCGTTCTGCTATGTCTCCATGCCTTTCGGGCTCAAGAGTGCCCAGGCGACTAACCAACGTTGTGTGCAGAATTGCCTCCACAGTCAGATTGGCCGAAATGTTCATGCTTACGTAGACGACATCGTGGTTAAATACAGGAAGAAGGAAACTCTTTTAGAGGATTTGAAAGAAACCTTTGACAATCTCTGGGTCTACAAGATGATGCTTAACCCAACGAAGTGTGTCTTTGGTGTTCCAGTAGGAAAGCTGTTGGGTTTCTTGGTTTCTGAGCGGGGCATCAAGGCCAACCCGGATAAGATTAAGGCTATCACTTCTTTGGGGGAGCCGACGTGCATTAATGACGTTTAGTGCCTTGCAGGACGGATTGCTGCGTTGAGCCGCTTCATAAGCCGGCTTGGGGAGAAAGCTATTCCCTTATACCAGATGATGAAGAAGACAGACAGGTTTAAGTGGAGCGCGGCAGCGGCCGAAGCGCTTGAAGCTCTTAAAAACAGTTGAGAAAGAGCCGTTACTCCTTTATGTGGCGGCTAACAGCAAAGCGGTCAGTGTAGCAATTGTGGTTGAGCGCAAGCAGGCAGGGAAAGAGTATCCTGTGCAAAGGCCGGTTTATTACATTAGCGAAGTTTTGGCAGAGTCTAAGCAGAGGTATCCGCATTGGCAGAAGTTAGTATACGGAGTCTTCATGGCCAACCGCAAGTTAAAACATTATTTTTTGGGGCACCAAATAACAGTGGTCAGTTCTGCCCCGTTGGGAGATATCGTTCAAAATAGGGAAGCTACAGGGAGGATTGCCAAGTGGGCATTAGAGCTGGGTCCTCTTAACATCAAGTATGTTCCTCGTACAGCAATTAAGTCCCAAGCTCTGGTGGATTTCATAAATGATTGGACTGAATCTCAAGCCCCCAAAGAAAAGCCGGATAACACGTATTGGACTATACACTTTGATGGATCCAAGCAGCTAGAGGGGTCCGGTGCAGGAGTTGTTCTCACCTCCCCCAAGGGTGACAAGTTTTGTTATGTGCTCTGGTTAATGTTCCCTTGTATTAATAATGCAGCTGAGTATGAGGCACTACTCCATGGTCTCAGAATCGCTAAAGAGATGAACTTAAGCTGGGTCAGATGTTTAGGCGACTCAGATCTGGTGGCTTAGCAAGTTTCAGGTACTTGGGACTCCAAGGATCCGCGGATGGCGGCTTATCGACAGGCGGTTGATATCATTGTCGGTCACTTCAGCGGGTACTAGGTGGATCACATTGATCGTCGCGGAAATGAGGCGGCTGATGCTTTGTCACGGTTAGGCTCTCAACAAAAGCCAGTACCACCTAATGTGTTTCTGGATGTATTGCATCACTCGACTGTCAAGATACCCTCTAAGGAGGATCTGGCTATTCCTGACCCAGAAGCAGAATTGGTGGCAGCTCTGCATGCTACCCCAGACTGGACTATTCCTAATTTGGTGTATCTAACACGCGGCAAGTTACCTCAAGAGGAGGATCTTTCCAGGAAGATCACCCGGCACTCTAAGTCTACGACGATTATCAATGGTGAGTTACATAAGTGTAGTGTGACGGGTGTCTTTCAGCGCTGTGTTTCACCGGAAATTCATGATGGCGACTGTGGACATCACGCGGGGTCAAAATCTTGAGTGAAATTCATGCTGGCGACTGTGGACATCACGCCCGGTCAAAATCTTTAGTGGCCAAGGCCTTTCGACATGGGTTTTTCTGGTTGACGGCTCACAAGGGCGCAGAAGACTTAGTCCGTAAGCGTGACGGCTGTCAGAAGTTTGGCCAACGTGCTCACGTTCCGGCTCAAGAGTTGAGGATGATACCAATTACTTGGCCGTTTGCAGTCTGGGGGCTTGATATGGTAGGGCCCTTCAAGAGATCCAAGGATAAGAAAACACACCTTCTGGTGGCAGTTGACAAATTTACTAAGTGGGTAGAGGCAGAGCCGGTCAGTAAATGTGACGCCGCTATAGCGGTTCAATTTGTTAAGAAGCTGATTTATCGCTTTGGTTACCCGCACAGTATCATTACAGACAATGGAACAAATTTATCCAAAGGAGCTATGAAAACGTTCTGTGAGAAGGAGCATATTCGGCTTGATGTTTCAGTCGTGGCACATCCACAGTCTAATGGTTAGGCAGAGCGAGCCAATCAGGAAATTTTAAGAGGTGTCAAACTACGGCTCATGGTTCCTTTGAAGCGGACACCCGGATGTTGGGTTGAGGAGTTGCCTTCCGTCGTATGGAGCATCAGAACTACACCTAACAGATCTACATGTTTCACACCTTTCTTCATGGTGTACGGTGCTGAGGCGGTTCTACCCAGTGACATCCGGCACGACTCACCAAGGGTGGCGGCTTATGTTGAGACGGACAATGAGGTAGCACGCCAAGATGCGTTGGATGCCTTGGATGAAGCACGAGAGTTAGCAGCAGCCAGGTCGGCAATTTATCAACAAGACCTGCGACACTATCATAGCCGCAGGGTAAAGACCCGGACGTTCCAGGAAGGTGACCTGGTGCTCCGGTTGATTCAAGACCAATCTGGAATGCATAAGTTATCTCCACCATGGGAGGGCCTTTTGTGATCAGCAGGAACCTTAACAATGGGTCATATTACCTCATTGATGTCAGAGATGAGTCGGAAACCACGGGTCAAGAGACATTGCAGCCATGGAATGTCGCACATCTGCGACCATACTTTACTTAGCAGGCGTTGAAAGCCGCTATCATTGTATATATCATGTTCACATGGGTAAAAGCTAGCATCCCCGCACAAGACTGGGGCCTCTGCTCTTATGTATACCTTTGTACATTCAAGATGAAAAAATTTCCGACTCAAAAACTTGAAGTAAAGTGGTTTACTCGCCGTCAAAACGGCTGATCCGGCTTTCTGCCTTGTCAAGTGTTGTAGTAGGGAGGCTTCTTACCTTCGGGTATAGCTTACATCTCCCCTGCGCAATCAGTTTTTATGCTGGTGCAAGGAGGCTTCTTGCCTTCGGGTATAGCTTACTTCTCCCTTGCACAGCCGGCGATATGCCCAATTAAGCACTGTTGCAAAGTGGCTTCTTGCCTTCGGGTATAGTTTACTTCTCCTTTGCACAGCCGGCTGTTATTAAACTGTTGCAAGGAGGCTTCTTGCCTCCGGGTATAGCTTACTTCTCCCTTGCACAGTTGGCTTTATGCCTAGTTTGGTTACACTAAGCGCTGTTGTTGATGGAGGCTTCTTACCTTTGGTATAGCTTACAGGACCCTAAGACAACAGCGTCTACACCAAATTCCAGTTGCTTATCAACTGCGGCCATCGAAGGGGGCTTCTTACCGACGGGTATCGCTTATCTCACCCTAATGGCCGGCTTTATGCCACTTCCGGTTACTTATTAATCGCGGTTGTCGAAGGGGGCTTCTTACCGACGGGTTCGCTTATCTCACCCTAACAACCGGCGTTTACGCCAAAATACAGTTGCTTATCAACTATAGCTGTTGAAAGAGGCTTCTTGCCTTCGGGTATAGCTTACTTCTCCTTTCAAACAGCCAGCTTTGTGCCGTCTCCGGCTAATTATTAGCCGCGGCTGTCGATGGAGGCTTCTTACCTTGGGGTATAGCTTACATCTCCCATCGTCAGCCGGCGTTCACTATACTCTTACGAGTCAATCTCGCTAAGAGACCCTGAGCTGGTTCAAATAATTGACAGCCAATCTCGATAGAGACCATAAACTGGTATAAGTTTAACTGTTCGAATCCACGCAGAAGAGCCGTCATATGAGTTTTTTGAGGAAGGAAAGATCATCATCACGTATTGTATCACGCTGGCTTACCAAGCCGGGTCAGAGCAAAGCAACTATAAATCCCAGGTTGCTGCAGACAGAACTACCCGGCACTTGGGGGCTACACAGCCGCAATTCTCCTCAAAAAATTCTGGCTCATCACTAGCCGCAGTTGTCGATAGAGGCTTCTTACCGTTAGGTATAGCTTACATTATCCTAAAGACAACCGGCTCTCTAACGACTTCGTCTGACAAGAGCCGGAGCCATGTTGCTCCGGTCGACAAAATTCAAGGTTTCAAAGAGATTATCCGGCTCTAATGTTGTGGGGAAAGGAATGGCGTCTTCAAAGACAGACACCCCTCATCAAAAAAACTCAAGGTATATCCATGAAGAGTCGGCAACACATTAATTTGAAACACAGAGAGAAGGAAAAATGTATACAGCCGCCAAAACGGTAGTCATGCTTCAGAGAAACTACACTCAGAAAAGGCATTGCCAAAGTTTCAACCGCTCACGGCGGGTCATTACACGAGTCGGTGCTCAAGAAGGTTAAAAGGTCAAACTTTCAGCTACTCGCTGGCTCATCCCGCTCCGGTTCTTCCGCTGACCTTATCTGGAGATTGGCCAAGCCCCAGTTACAGTCAGCCAGAGCAGCGAAAGACCCCTCAAGGAACGGAGACGCGTCAAGCTCACAAGGAAAGAGATCCTTACTGCGGGCGGGTGTCAGATCTTTCCAATCGTAGAGAGGTCCGCGGATCATCTTCTCCTCTACGTCATAAGCCACCTGATAGGTGCTCAAGTCAGCTTCATCCGCCAAGACAGAGGCCAGATAGCGTGACACTTTGACACACCGGATGTAATCTTCTTCGGTGAATTCTGAGCCGTCATCTCTTTTAGACGGGTAACCATCCATCATGTCATCCGGCGTTAGCTCGGGGGCGAAGGCCAGAGCCCGGCGCAATCCAACAATGCCCCCTTGGCGGAAGGCGGACTTCTTTAGCTCTTCTATCTGCTTGGGCATTGTGGAGAAGAGTTCCAAGACCCCTTTCAGAGCAGTGGGGATCTTCTCCTTATATTGCACGCTCTTTATCGTGAAGATGGCGCCGCAGTATAATTGTTCCGCAAAAGTATAAATGGCCTTCGGTGCTAGAAGGCTATCAGAAGCCAACTGCCGGCTCCTGGGACCTGGATAAGTCGGATAAGGTTAATGAGCCGCCACTTTTTCACTAGCAATGTTAATAAGTACAAAGTAAAAAAGAAAAGTTACCAAATAGGGCGGCTGACATCTTCGTGATGTGTTGTTTCAGACCTTGAAGTTCCTCCGCCACAGCTGTAAGCCGCTGCTCAGCGTCGTCCGCCCGTTTGGTTAGAGCAGCCTTTTCAGATTCAGCTGTCTCTTTTAAAGAGGTAAGCTCAGCGGTGACATTGGCCAGCTCCTCAGAGAGAAGCCGACACTTTTTGTCAGCAACGCTTCGGCCTTCCTGCTGAGCCGCCGGATTGGCCTTCAGATCCGTCAGCTGAGACCTGACTTCATTCAAAGCTTCCTATAATACATCAAAGTACAGGATAAGCCGCCAGAATACAGGACGAGTATTAAAAGCAAATACAAGTCTCAAACAGATTGCAAGCAATATATTTGACACTTGGGGGCTAATGTATATGTGATCTTTCAGTATGCAATGCAATTCCGGTTCATCTCCTTTGAAGCTTATCCGGAATTTGGGGGCTACACTATGGTTCTTCAATGTGCTAATAATGGAAGCACCGACTCAACTTGATCATGTTTGAGCCGGTTCTTGGGGGCTACGATTAGGTCTTCAAGATTTCTACATTAAAGACCTGGCTCAAATATAATTTGAGCCGGCCCTTGGGGGCTACGATTGGCGGTTCATTTTAGTACAAAGCTAAAGTAATTTTAAGGGAATTTGACATGACGATATCTACAGAGGTCATAGAAAGACCCGGCTCAACGATTCAGTATGTTAAGCCGGTTCTTGGGGGCTAAGTAAGGATATGGTAAGAAGGAAAGGTACCTCATATTTTGTCTTCACTGAGGAGATCAATCGAAGTTCCAGATCCCGGCTGGTGGTGACCCGGTTTATATACCCGGCGTGGAGCTCTTCGGCTGCCATCTTCTCATACGAAGAGTCAAAATTCAGCTTCTTCGAGGTTTCAGCCGGCTCTGTATTTTTGGTCAACACATGAGCCGGAGGCGTTTGATGACCATACCCAGTGATAACAACATCCTGAGTGTCAGGGGTCTTGGCAGGAGTTGCCGGCTTTGAAGGAGCCCTTGGAGGGCTCTCCAGGATGACATCTTCAGCGGCCGACTGTGTGGAAGCAGCTAGCAGGTGTTCTTCTGGTTGAGTCTCCTCCGGTTGTTCGAGCTCCGGCTCTTCGATAACTGGGCCGGAGGAAGGCTTGTTGGTCTTGCGACGTTTAGCTTGAGCACTGCAAAATAGAAGGATCAGCGGTTGAAGATGTTGCTAGCATATTAAACAGTCGGATATCCAGATATCATAGTAAGAAATGCTTACAGTGGATTAATCTTGGGCAGTGGTAGAATTGACTCCGAAGAGTTGCCGGAGGAAGGAGATTTCTACAAAGAATAAAACAGAAAGGTGAAGAGAGTATCAAGTTTACAAAAGAAAGTCAAAGGAAAAGAAGAGACTTAAACCTCGGCGGGGCGTTTCTTTGGAGCCGGAGAGTTTGGTAGCCCGGACATGATCTCAGTAGAGCCGGTGCTTCGAGTCTGTCGACGCTCAATTTGCTGTTGCTTTTTTAAGAGAAAATCGGGAGCCACATAAGCAAGAGGGTGAGAAATAGGGACTTTTCTGATAACCCGCCACGGCTTTCGGGGGACGAAACATTCTGAGCCGGAGGAAAAGTAATTTACCTTAGGAGCATTGGCACGACTGGTTTCCACTTCATCCTGCAAATAAAGTAAGTGTTAATAAAATAGGAAGGTAAAAGATCAAGCAAGACAGTTGAAACTTTACCTCTGAGCTGGATGATGGTGGTGGGTCAAGCAAATTGTCTTGCGGGGCATATTTTTAGCCTTCTTAGTTGGGACCTTCTTCCTGGATTTCTTCGGAGGGGAAACATATTCCCTCTTCCAGAAGTCTGAGTCGGCCTATAAGAATGACCCGGAGAGTGAATACCAAATCAAAAAAGTGCAAACAAAGTCTAAGAGACGGATGGGCAGATATTAAGTTACATCGGGAGCCGGATTGTTGGCGCTAAAAGGCGCCAGGCCGATTTCGCTACATGATCCAGAAGCTTCAGGACCAAGCCTCCGGATGGCAAGGATAATGTCAATGTGGATCGGCTGAAGCATAATGAGCTATCATAATTGCCTCCATATTCGCACATGAGTCGGCTTCTATGGCTCAAAGGCATAATCCGCCACGAAATCCAACAGCGGATCAGGTCCAACCCGATTAAACTGTTGGCCATGAGAGCCTTGATTTTGGCATGGGCCGGCTCATATCTTGCGCGTTCTGAAGTTGATAGCCGGCCAGGAAGCTCTGATGTTGTTGTGAGCCGGGAAGGACGATAACTCGGCAAAGGACGCTCGTTCTTAGGAGAGGTGTCCTTGCAATAGAACCAGGTCTTGTTCCAGTCCTTGGGATGACTCGGCATCTGCGTGGCTGGAAAGATGATATCTCTACGCCGTCAGATGGATATGCCTCCAAGCTCTAGGCTCGGACCGGCTTTCACTTCAGTCTGCCGGTTAGCATAAAAGAACTCCCGAAAGAACCCCACAGACGGCCTGATTTGAAGGTAAGCTTCACAGAGCACTTGGAAGTTGCATATGTTTGAGACGGAGTTAGGGGCCAAGTCTTGCGGGTGAAGCTTATAACAGTGAAGGACGTCCCGAAAGAATTTTGAGCCGGGGGGCACGAACCCTCATTCAATATGGTCAGAAAAGACCACCACTTCACCTTATTGAGGATTGGGCCACGTCTCATCACCCGGGACCCGCCAGCTAATGACTTCCTTGGGAGGAAGAGTACCCACGTGAACAAAATCCGACAAAAAGTCCTCTGTGGTGCACGACCCAACCCAGTTGCATGAGTTGCATGCACGAGACATATTGGCGGCTTAAGTGCTGTGCAAGGTACAGGGCATGATAAGTCAAGGTGCAAGCAAACGTTTTTGACGACTTAAAGGTTTAAGGGCTCTACGGGTAAAAAGCGGAAGACCCGGCTGATGAGATCCGGAGAGGCTTGGCGACTCATTAGACGAAGGGAAGAATCGCCTAAGTCCTAAAAACAGATTCCGCAAAATATTACTACATCTATGGATCTACAAAAAACGGAGAAAGTAAATTTTATCCTGACCTAGCGGTGAACAGCGGAGGAAAAAGAAACAGATTGGGGCCATCGTGGCCTATGCATTACGCGCGACTGGCCCGCGTGCGGCGGCGGAGCAAGAGCGCAGTCTAAAGGCGTTTGCGGTGTCAAGATACCCTTGCGATGGCGGTGCCGGAGCCCGAGCGTCAGCGGCGTAGCCCCGGTGAAAACCCTACTACGACAGCGGCAATCTAGGGAGTAGGAAAACTCACTGGAGATGGCGAGGCAGAGGCGGACGGATCTCTGGTACGTTCAGGGTGATGCAGCAGCCAAGGTTGGGGACGACGTTCGGACGACGCCGGAGCAAAGCTCGAAGACGCTGGGGTGGCGACAGGAAGAAGACGAAGAAGAAGAGGCATGAGCGGGAGAATGGGAAACTCCGACCCGCACGGGTCATATTTAAAAGGGGGTTAAGGAAGGCGCGAAAATCTAGGCGATGACACCGTTCGACCGAGGCGGACGCCTCGATTCTCGAGATGATAGTTAAATGAAAGATTCGGTGACACGTCAGCAGATCTCATGATGTCACGCCGGGCCATTTCCGGGCGACTCGCCAAAAGTGGAAGAGGAGGATGAAGTGAGCAAGCTCAATTCAAGATGGGGCCTAATGTTGGGGATATGACCTGCCCCGGAGGCTCCGGGTCATGTTTTTGGCTCGACGAGCCGGCCCAAAGGTGAGCTGTAAGATTAGTGGCCCAACAAGATAGGCGGCTCACGGTGTGGGCCATACGACGGCCCGGACGGAGAAGACCCGGGCGTGCAAGCCGACTCACAGACAGCTTGGACGAGAAGATAGAGAGAGACTCGGTTAGCAATTGTAACGACCCGGATGTCCTGACCTCTTATATAAAGGCAGGCCCGGGGCGACTTAGGGGGGCAGGTAATCGATATGCAAGCAATACAAACACAAGCAGGATGTAGGCTATTACCTCGATTCGAGGGGCCGAACCTGGGTAAATCCGTGTCTTTCGTCCCGACTAACCCCTTTGAGTCCACCCCGTTAGCGATGGCTTCGAACCTAAGTTCGGTCACCCGGACATCTGCCGTGATAAAACCACGACACATTCTTTGGTGAAAACCCACCAAACGTCGTAGACTTCAAATGTTATTGGTTCTAGTCGAAGGAGACTAGAAGGACTCATGAATATATAGGGCTAGTCGAAATCAAACAAAGCACCCATTTGGATGTTCCCGATGTCTATATTACGGCTCAACAGGCGACCCAAGTTTTCTATCTACCATGGGCCTGCCAAACGGATCCAAATTTGAAAGGTTGGGATGTCGTTTATGATGTGCCGCCACATTTTAGACCACCTCCCCTCAATGAAGATGATTATGAACCTCACATTAACCCAGACACATATGAAGGAGAATTCTTCCAAGAAACACGTGTTTCCAAAAAACGCTTCAAGAACCGCTCTACTTCACCCCAGAACATTGAGGTCGACGGCGACAGTGAACCTGACTTCACCCCTGAGCAGGAACAAGAAGAGACGGAAGAAGAGGTTACTGCTGCGGATGACCTGACAATGCTTGACCGATTACATAGAGGCCTTCCACATGTTGATGCATTTATTGATGATGCTGATGAGCACGTCATTACTGATAGTGATGATGATTATGCATTTATTGATCCCGGAGCATATATAGACGATGAAGATTAATATTAGTAATGTGAGGTATTCAATTATTATTATGTACATATATATTATTAATTAGTTCATGTTATTAGGTATTGAATTTTTTTATGTTGAACTAATTTCGTTCACTCTTTGTCATTGCACGTGTTGACAGATGGTGGGCGAGGGTCGACAGCGCTCCGAGCCTTCTTCCTCGGCGCGTGCTGGGAGGGGTGCTATTATTCCACCCCAGCAACTCCGGAGAGCGCTGGTACACAACATGCAGACAACGGCGGGTGCTTCTTCTTCGACCGGGAGAGGTCGGGGGAAGACGAAGAGAGGTGCTAGAGGTAGGAAGGCTGATGCGCCTTCCTCGCCGCCACCCCCAGCTGATTGTCCCGACCATAGGAGTGCTCCATCTCGGGTGGACCCGTTTGACATGGACCCGTCTCGGACTCCGGTCCACGAACCTTGGGTCGACGAGCCTCGGGTCACCGAGCCTTCGTCCGAGGAGACTCGGGTCCCAGAGTCTTCGTCCCACGTGACTCTGGAGGCTAGTGGCCATGCTGATGGTGGCAAGGACAATTACTTGTCTGAGGAGACCTATAGCGAGAGCGAGCTAGTTGAGGAGGGCAAGAAGGTCTACCAGCGTGGTTGTACAAAGCTGCCTCCCGTGCCGACGACTCCCGAGCAGAGGTAGTTGATTGCGCCTAATGCGGAGAAGTAAGTGCATTTACTCTTTTTTAACCTTTTGCCTTCATGTTTCTTCAAATTAATCTCTAATGTGTTGGCCTTGTCCTACTGCAGGGGTTGGAAATACGAGCGTGGTGGTGTCCGCAGGCCCAACCAGGTCCTTGGTGTGCTTCTCCGGCATCACTTCCCGGGGAAGGTCCAGTTGCTCGGTGAGGGTGAGTCTCCACAGGTAGCACTGACCTGGGAGTTGTACAAGGCTGCCCCGGCCCCGCCGGAGGAGATGGTCGACGGTGTCTTGTGCGAGACTGTGGCTGACATTGTGATCCGTCGCTTTTGGGTAATTTCTCCTTTACAGGATTGAAAATCAACAACACCTAGTGATTGTACTAATCAGTGTCTAATGTGTTGTCTTGTTTGATTGTAGACCTTCTATAGGTGTCTTGAGGAAGACGAGGCGAGAGCGGCTGTTGTTCTTGAAGCCGAGTGCAAGCGCCTACTTCAGAACTTACAACACGAGGCTCGGGTGCAGGCTATTCGAGACTACTATGCCCCGAGTAACATTAAGAGGGCCAAGAAGAAGTGCCACGAAAATTATCTAAGTAAGGAGAAGTTTATGAAGGTAATTATCTATTCTTAAGGCCTTGTACTTAGTTTCTTTGATTTGATTCGTAGGCGTAGCACTGAAATTTCTCTTATCTAACTTAGGTGCCCCCGAGATGGTGTGCGGATAGGATAGACTGTTGGGAGGCATTGGTGGATGAGTGGTGCTCTCCTGAATGGCTAGCCGAACACAACAAGGCCAAGGAGAAGCGTGCCCAAATGAGAGGTGTGCCACACCATCAAGGGAGCTCCAACCTGTTTGAGTACGGGGATAACTGGGTATGTGGTTTGCTTCATGATTCACGCAATTTCATTCTTCATGCTAGCTTGAGCCCTTAACTAATATTTTGTTCACCTCTTTTAGGAGCGAGAAAACTAGAAGGAGGTGCCACCTCTGTTCGACCTCTATGCCATGGCCCATACTGCCTCGTACAAGAAGGCCAAGGCATTCTCTGAGGATGACCTCGATCATCCAAAGAGCTTCAGCAACATCTCCTCCCACAACAAGCTCGTGAGGTACAGAGATGAGGGGAAGGTGAGGAAAGGGGAGGACTTCAACCCGAGCCAGAGTCCTTTTGATCCAGAGCTCGTGATGATATCTGGTGGTGGGAGGCCCCATGGCTTGATAGCCATTGGGGATGGACTGATATGTTGTCCTAGAGCTCTCCCAAAGATCAAGAAGCGCCAGACGAGCTCTGATCCTGAGATAAGGCCTCATCCACGACCAATGGAGCTCGCCATTGAGGCTAGGGCCCAGGAGCTTCTGGCGGAGGCAAATAGGCAGGCAGCGCAGAGGAAGACGGAGATGGAGGATAGGACGGCTAGGCTGTTGGAGGAGGAGAGGAACCGGAACGACGCGTCTCACCAGGCCCTATACGAGCTCCTCGTGGTAAGTTTCTCCTGCATATTAGCCAAATCATGCACGTAATGTTCGTTTCATCACTAACTAATATGAAAGACTCGTGAAAACAAAATGTGCAGACCATGTGCTAGAACAATGGTCAGACCCCTCCATCGATGCCCCATATTGCTATAGCACCCAGGGTGAGTTTCATTTAAATGGTCATTAGTGACTAGTATTCACATTTGAGTTGCATCATGCTAAGGAGACATTGCAAATGATCTTTGGTGCCGCGTGCCTCCCGACAAGCATCGACCGATCCTTCTGCGTCTGCCGCAACCCCGACCGGTCCTTCTACGTCTCACCCTGGCCCAAACCGTACCGGTCCTTCACCTCCATGTTGATGGTAAGCTTTCCCAAGTGTTTTCATTAACAAATGCATACTTAGCTTAAGAAATGAACTACTTAGCTCTAAAATGACATATACTTAGCTTATTTTCATCAAAAATGACTTGATATGCTTAGTTAGCTAGAAAATGGTATATTCTACCTAGGATAGCTATAAAATGACCTATACTTAGCATTTTTTCCTCCAAAATGACTTGATATGCTTAGTTAACTACAAAATGGCATTAGTAGCTAGTATAGCTCAATAATGATCTATAGCTAGTTCATTTGTGACATAATTAGCCCACTTAGGTACAAAATGGCATAACTACCTAGGATAGCTCAATAATGATCTATAATTAGCTTAGTTAGTTCATTTATGACATAATATGCTCACTTAGATAAAAAAAATGGCATAATAACCTTGGTTTACCTCCGACATGACCTATACTTAGCTTATTTTCCTCAAAAATACATAATAACCTTACTTACCTCCAAAATGATATATTCTATCTAGGATAGCTATAAAATGACCTATACTTAGCTTATTTTCATCAAAAATGACTTGATATGCTTAGTTAGCTAGAAAATGGTATATTCTACCTAGGATAGCTATAAAATGACCTATACTTAGCATTTTTTCCTCCAAAATGACTTGATATGCTTAGTTAGCTAGAAAATGACATTAGTAGCTAGTATAGCTCAATAATGATCTATAGCTAATTCATTTATGACATAAGTAGCTCACTTAGGTACAAAATTGCATAACTACCTAGGATAGCTCAATATTGATCTATAATTCGCTTAGCTAGTTCATTTATGACATATTATGCTCACTTAGGTAAAAAAAATGGCATAATAACCTTGGTTTACCTCTATAATGACCTATACTTAGCTTATTTTCCTCAAAAATACATAATAACCTTACTTACCTCCAAAATGATATATTCTACCTAGGATAGCTATAAAATGACCTATACTTGGCTGTTGACTTGGAATACTAGGAGATGGCTGCGGTCGACTTGGAATGCAGGAGGGGGGGAGATGGTCATGGTTGTGTAATGGTAATGGAAGAGGGAAGGACAATGGCGGCGGTTTTGCATTGGATGAGAGGGGCGGCGGGTGGAAAAAATTCCTAGGACTAAAATGCCCCTAGATTAAAATGCGACTCCACGTTGTCATTACTACTGACCCCATACGTTTTAGTACTTTTGAATACTTTCATCCAAGTACTACCCAGTACTAGGTATTTGTTTGTCGTTAGATTGAGATCAACGAACAGTTCAAAAAAGGCCCAACCACTGTAAAACTTGTATTAAATAAAATGCAGGGCACAAAAGGGGTTTGTTACAAGATGTAGAGTTACAGTCAAGAGGCAAGAGTTTCTCAATATACGGGGCCTCGGTGTAGCCAAACACATGTGCTACACTTAGCACGACTATAATTTGTCAAACAATCTGCTACTTTATTTTGGTCATGGTGAAGTTTCTGAGGAATAAACTCCCGGATCTACTAATAAAGTATTGATCTCCAAATCCAAGTGTCCATAACAAACTGGTCTAGTGATTCTCCGACAAATATAGAAAGAGCCACAGAAGAATCCGACTGGACAACTTATAGGAAATTTTTAGATTGGTTTACTTCAACCAAAATTGTTATTAAAGTTACACCAGTTTATATTTGTTCTTGCGAGGTATGGAAGTGTAATTTTGTGTATCTTCATGTTTAACTGGGTATTCTTTTCTTTGTAAGAATATCTGCCATATTTCGATTTCATGCAGTACATTAACATCCAACAAATCTTGTTGATGTGCTGGAAGTCTACGTGGTTTACCATGTTATCTTGATCACCCTCTTCAATTAGCAATGGTCTGTAGCATAGCAACGGGCTAGAAGCTAGCGACTAGCTAACACAAGTTGGCATTCGCCCGTACAGTAAGGAAAAAGTGACAGAAACTTTAGAGAGGAAAACCAGCTGTTAGATTGGGATCTGACGAAATAAAATAAGTCACTGATATACAAAAAATCAGGCACCAGACTATAGGTGGTCTGAAAAGAAAAATATGATAGGGTAAACCGGCCAACATCGATCTACACCTAGCCAAACCATGTTATAAAAGGTGGATGAAGTAGCATAGAGCAAACATGATACTACCTCCTGTCTTTTGCCTCCGTTTCAACAAGATACTAGCTCCTGTCTTTTACCTCCGTTTCAACAAGGTATTACCTCCTGTAACTTTTAAAACGTGGAAAAGAGAAGGAAGACAGACAGAGCAAGTTATTTGACATGGTTCTAACCAGGCATCTGGATGGGTGCAAAACAACAGCTCGTGGGATTGAGAGACGTTGGGAACGGGTTGCGTGCTAGCTTGTGTGTTGTGGTGAGCTAGGCTCAGAGTAGACTATGGTTCGGGCTGTTAGGTTCTGGACTACCACTTTTTCTTGACATGGTGGATTTTCTTGTGCTATTGTGAGCATATTTTTGACCAAGATAGTGACATCATCATAGCCCTAGACTCCAGAGAGCCATTCCGTCAGCCATGGATACATACATGGCGACAGGGCTAAAGACACCATCGGCTAGTGAGCTCGGACCGGGCCAAGAGCCCACATGCGCACGCCCACCAGTTCTAGTTGCAATTTTAACCGTTCTGTGTAAGATGCGTGCAATTCTGTGTTCCCACCAGTATCATCTTTATACCTTAAGAAATATCTATTGGGAAGATCGTGCTACTACAAGTGCGTCAAATACACTCGCCATATATGGACACCTCTGTACGAAGCCATATAGAGATCAATGAGAGCTATTGCAAAAATATGCAGCAATTTTGTCCATGATATATAGAATATTTCCCTGAAAATAGTAGAGTAATGTATTTGATCTATAGGACAACAACATGTAAAGTATGTGGCAATTTTGTGTCCTGGTATATCATAATCAAACCTTAAGTTTCGATATTCTTCTACTTTATATTACAGCAACTACAACGAAGCCGGCGCCGAGTATGGGTTATGCTGCACTGTCAGTTGATGGATCATTCCAGGCATTAGATGGTTCGGCAGCCACCGGAATGGTGTTGCGAGATCATGATGGACAGATCATTTTTGCAGCATACCGGGTCCCGTTCCACTGTAACGACGCCCTGGAGGCTGAAATACATGCACTCATGCAAGGTATGGCCTTGGCTATCCAACACTCGGATCTTCCAGTCATCGTCCAGTCGGATTCTTCTGAAGCCTTGGCGAGCCTTTCGACCAATGCTTTAATTCACTCGGCTTATGATCATTTGGTCCTAGAGATTAAGGAGTTGATGAGTAATAGGGAGTTTGTACCTCAAAAAATAAATCGCGCTCAAAATAGAGTTGCCAATCGGTTGGCCAAGTATAGCCGTGCTGAACGAGCTACAGCTGTGTGATTGCGTTCGGTTCCACCTTGTATTGAGGGTTTGGGGCCTCTCGACTGTAACTCTATAACATCTTAATAAAACTCCCTTTACCCTGCAAAAAAAACGGTGACGACTAAAATTGGACGACCTTTCAACCATAAAGAAGGTTGTTTTATGGGGCATTATTTAGTATACTAATCCTAAATTTAAAAGGTTATAAATGTCATTTTCCATTAATCACTTTCTATTTTGGAATGACGTCTTCGACTTGTGTATGGTCGTGTTAGGCATGCATGGGAAGCATTACTACTTCGGTCTGCGCTGCATGATCTGGTACTTCTGGTCGGTGCCCTCTAGACATGGGTGATGGATTTGATTCCTCCAATTCTGGATCGTCTTGTGCCTAAATAAGACTGACAACTGACGGACTTGTATTGCTGCTCCGTTGGTGCTGCCGATGTTTGTCAGCTCCAAAAATTACAGTTGTGTATTGGGCATTCACGGGACAAGGGTTCTCCTTTGAATCGCAAACATACTAGCAGAAGATTATACATGGAATCTAGAACGATGCAATATGTAGCGATGCACTAATTAGTCTAGATTGCAGTTTTGGCCCTAAAAACAGGATCACTACCATAAAAAGTGTTACTAGTGGACTCAACATTGACAGACGGACCCAACCGTCAGCTCTCCACCGTTGACGGGCGATTGGGAACCTATTGGTGGTGACAGTACGGAAAATCATGTTTCGCCTTGTGCTACTCCTTTCCGGTTTATAAGGCTCATCTCAAAAGTTTGACAGTCTCATTAGAGCATGGTTAATAGTATAGCCAGCTGCTAGCTATAAGCCATTGACATGTCATCTATAGTCCATCTTATAACCAACATGTACAATAGAGTATACTACTTTTTTTATTATGTGGCCCACTTTTCACTCTCACAAAGTGCCTAGGAACACGTGCTAGAGCTGGCTCTTCACGAAGAGCCCACTTACCTTCTCTCTCCTCTTCTTTCTCCTTCATCTAAGCAAAAATATACTAGTTTGTTTCTTACAGCCCGCTACGTCAGCTCTATTGTACTTGCTCTTATATAAGGCTCATTTTGAGTCTCATTAAGTTAAAAAGCTTTGAATCCCACGCCACATTTAATGAAATTGAGAGAACTAGCACAGTTGCCCGCTCGATGCGCGGGCTAGAGTTTTATAAAGTCTAGAACATTTTAATTTGATTTTCTAAAGAAAAAATTGGAACAAAATTTCATCCTACTAAGAAATATGAGTCTTTTGCAAAAAAATGTTTTGCCTTAGGTATGTTTGGTATTTTGATTGGTATGTAAGTATATATGTTGTGAATTCAGCATGCATTTATCTACTTGTCATGCATATGATATACCCACTTTTCATAATTTGTCCTACTTTGCTATTTATATTTGTATCATTTTCTAGCCTTTTTTATCTTTTTAGTTTTTCTATGTTTTTTATTTAAACAAAGATAGGGATACAATATTTTCTAATGTCGTGTAGGATTTACATATTAGTGTGTTAGTTGTAGATATGTGTACATGTTATATTTGAAATTATGGTTGTCCTGCTCTATGGATTTGAGAAGCCAAAATAACTAACGGGACCAATTTTTATGAAGAGTGAGAACGTACGTAAAAGAAGAAATGGGAAATTTAACTTGTCAAACAATGAATTCGGATTAGTAAACACAGGAAGAGACCATTCCTAAATGAAAACTAAACATTGTAATACCTAAGTATTTGAATATATATTCTATTCATGAGTAATAGAATAAAAAGAAAGTGAATATTAGCTTAGCCGAATAAATCTAAATTATCTGCTCATCGAAACAATATGTATGCAACATAAATCATTCCAACAAAGCCATATTCAACTTTTGTCAAGCCTTTTATGTAACGGCATGTTGGTATGTACATGTTCTTAGATTATTGGTATTATTAGGAGTGCAAGCACAATGAGATGTCCATTATCCAGTATTCTGTTAGCAAACAATCAAGATACCTGAAAAAGGATAACTCAGTTACAAAACATATGTAGTCTAGATAAGCAAACATTGGAAACGAAAAACTGCTGGAAGTTACAAATAATATGAAGGGGCAACAACCCATGTTTAAGCTTTATATACAAGTGATCACCGTGATTGATTTGAGTGCTCTAGATTTGTCCAAATTAACAAATAGGGTTCACAGAGTACAATGCAGAACTAAAAACACACAAATATGATCATACTTAAATTTTTTATCAAGGAAATGAACTCTCCAGGTCGAGTTCCGTCAGATCTTGAAACCTCACTCATCGCCTCAAATCACCATGGCAAAAGCAAAAGCCGACCTACTTATTGGTGGCATCACACCATGATACATACATGAAGCAATACCGTGGAAACTTCACCTTCCTATGATTAATCCGTGATTCATCCATGTTTCACTTTATCTTCCTATGTCTATTGATCCTGCTCCATAGCATGACACATCTGGAATGCAATAAAGCTAAAGAGGTTAATCATAATAAATATATGTGGAACCAATCAACTTTATGGGCTAGTAAGTCCAACATTACTCAAGCATGAACCAATATTGTTTTTGCTCATGCTCATTCTCCTTATATATTATTTTCTAGGGTACCATGAGGTAGCAAACAACAGTTTTCCGTTGCAAACATGATTTTTTATTACCTGTGATGATTCCGTTAATTTATTTTTGTCTATGAACACGAAGTTCTTGTTTGTGCGTAAACATGTGATTCCAGTAGGCATGGCTATCAACCTTTTCACATATGTCCTCTTGAATAAAAACTAAAAGGAAAGCATGTGCATGCAAGGAGAAGATACAATGATTGGGGTCCCGAATGACTTTAAAATAGATCAAACATATGCTTTAACTTGTGGCTGTTCCTGACACTACATAGTTTGCCTTTCAACCCACATGTGGCCGAACTGAGTATTGCAACATTTTTTGCTTGGCGCATTCCTTTGCATTGATTATGTCACAAGAAGAAAAGACACGGGGCTAATTAGTCAGATTATGTTAATCGGTTTTTGCCTCACGGCCAACTCCAGTTTGGTTCTTGAGCGCGTACTTCTGGTTTGGTCGTTCTGCTCGATGGAAGAAGCATGTAGCTCTTCTTTTTTTGAGAACACAGTACGAACGCAATCGCTCATATACACACGCATACATTCTTCCTTATGAACGTACACACGGATACCTTATCCCTATGAGCAGTGGCGGAGGACGAAATATTTTTAAGGTTAGGCCAACTCTATAGCAATTTTTCAATGCAGAAAACAATAAAAAAAACAAATAGTCTCTCTGTAGTAGTTCTTGTGCCAACATATGTCTAAACATATTAGTAGTGGAATTCTAAAAGTTATACTATCCTTTTTGCCTTTGCTAGCCCCATCTTCATGTGTCAGATATTGCTCTCCAAGGACAGCTGCGGATCAATGGCTGCGACCACCTCATTTTGTTTATTGCCTTTTCCTCTTGCTTACTGGAAAGTCTTAACCGGGCTGCTTCATGCGTGCTTGTCGTTAGTAGCCTAGCCCATGGCCCAAATAAAGAGCCTGCTCACGGCCAACATCAAAGAGAGCACTCCTATTCCTCCTCTAGGTGCGCGTTCGTAACTGCTTTTCCCAACGATTTATTCCACCGGCCAGCTATTAATTGAGCGTACACGCATATCTATATAACTGTCATCGGAAACTAAGGTACGGCGGGCGTCCTGCCTCGTCCTGTCGAGAGCTCCGCCATTGCCTATGAGCATCTTCGAGAGATTGATCCGACATATCATTTTAAAATTTACGAAGTCATTATAGACGCCTCGTCGTCGACGAAAACATCTCCTCCCACTGAATATGCATCGTCGAAAATCCTAAAATAAATCCAAAAATAAATATGAGCATCAAAATTTGAATCCTGGTGGGCTGGAGATACCACAGTCTCTCTAACCATCCAGCCACAAGTTGGTTCGCAAGACTTCATAGGCAATAGGGTCCAAGGAATAATGGAACAGGATGCCTGCTTATTATTTTGCATGCGTCCATATTTGATGGGAGAATACATGCATGCATATAGATCATGGTATCTGCCCACCTAGTACGTAGCTTTTTTACCATCACGTCCTAGTCCCATGCTCTCTATTTTTTCTTTGCGTGCAATCCCACACTATTTATTTTCAAGGTAAGAGTCTCACTCTATTTGAATGCATGAATGCATATACGTCGATCGAGGCATCTGCCTGCCTAGTACGCTAGTTTTTTTTACCAACACGTCCTAGTACGAAGAAGTTTTATTTTTCACTGTAGTTTCATGTTATTTTTTTTTTACTTTGAGAAAAGAGTTCATGATAGCTGTTTCTAGGGAGAGTCCAACGATTCTTTTTTTCTATTGTATATGCAAAGTTCGATGCTAGTTTTTTTTTCACGCTACTGTTTCTTCTATCGTAAAGTCAAAGGTCCACGCCAGATTTTTTTTAGAAAACAGTGTTGCGCCAGTTGTTCCTACGCTAGTTCTTTTTATCGTAGGCAAATATGAATGTATAATGGCATCCGTGTATATTTTTTCACTTTAAACTAATCTAAGGGTTCTAATATTTAGGCTACAAATTAAATGGTGGGATGTCTCTAACTTTTATGGTTTTTTCTAGCCTGTTTTTCTTTTTTCTAGAGTGCACCGTGTGCCATGGCGAGGTTGCGAACCTCGATGCTAGTCGCACGATTAGACGATGCTGTCTCCTAACATGGACGTGGCTCGTAGACATAGTAGACTATGCCGGTGCTATTGGTTGTTGAGCCTCATAGGGCGGAAGATAATGTTAACACATCAAGCAGGAAAGCATACGCGAGATGAGGTATTTCTAATTTTTAATTTATCTTCTGATGTCTTGTGTACGTGAGAGTGTTGATCGGAGGAGAGTCGTCGCGGAAGTCAAGCACCATCCGTTGATGAAAACTTTGGACCAGCAATCGCGCATGAATCTTTGTTTCATTCCTTTCTTGTGGAGTAGATCACGCATATGCAAGATACCTGTAGAAAATATTCGGCATGCGAGAATATTTGGATAAGGTACATCATGGTTAATTAAGGTAAGGTATCTATTTTCTTTGATGTGCATGCAAGTGTGAAATCAAAATCTGCATGCATGAAAAATATATGGAAGAAGCAGTATACATGCAAGTTGGTTACCTTTTTTTTTAGGTGACGGATCCTTTTTTTTCTTTGACGTGGCCAAGTTGGTCACGATTTTAAGGTTGGTGTTTTCGTTTACGTGCATGGAGGAAGGAGTAAACGTTACCAAGTTGGTTCTTTTTTAAGTGAGATCTAAATCATGGACATCAAACACTAGTGGAAAAAGCCCCATTTGTCCAGGTTCATAAGGTCCATTTGTCCCAGTTCTGGAACCGGGACTAATGTGTCGGGACTAAAGCCCACGACTTTTAGTCCCGGTTCACTTACGAACCGGGACAGATGGGGCTACACGTGGCCGCTCTGCCGAGACCAGGCAGAAGACCTTTGGTCCCGGTTGGTAACACCAACTGGGACCAAGGAGCGTCCACGCGTCAGCAGCTGAGGGGTTGTTTTTTTTGAAAGAGGGTGGGTTTTGAGGGTTTTGGAGGGTTAATTTAGGGGTTTCATATATTTTGTTAGATAGCTAATAAATAGAAGTGATCTCTCTTATCTCCGTGTTTGGTCACGACGCTATGTACTATACTTATAGATAGAACATATGACACAATTTAATCATCATTTTCGTCAATGAGACATCATATAACAAGATGGTCACCGATCATAATCACAACTCCTCCTCATCATCATCATCATCAACTCTAACACATTGTAGCACATCATAACACAATGTACCAAGGACCTACGTACTCCTATCTCGTAGGACCTACTCTACCCTCTCATAGGTACAATATCATAAAACAAGATAGGCCCTGACTCTCCATTATGGAGAACGGAGATCATCCTGTCTCCCATTCTTGGCCTACGCACAATGTTGCTTTCAAGTAGCTCTCTACGATTGAGCATATATTTTTTCCAATCTTTGATTGTCATAACTCCATCGGTTTTACAAATCCGGTATGGACAGGAGTGATGCGTAGGCTGACCTGGCCGTGGTGGCCCTAAGCTCTTAACAACAACGTGACCTCTCGGAAACATCAGATGATGCACACAATCCTCCGAGATTTTCTGTTGAAAAGCATAGTAATAACTTTGTAGTTATCAATTTTGTTTAGTTTTAGAAGAATTTATGCAAAAGATGCACGGATGTCGTAATAGTAGAATTAAAATCTTACCATGCAATCTCTATGGATGTTACTGTAGTTCACCACCTGTACTAATGGCACGTATTGACCATAATGTGCAGGAGTTTGATAATAGGTATTTTAATTCTCAAGATGACTAAGAAATGCGATAAGATGATCTTTCTCCTTATAAGTTAATTCTCCTTCATCACTGTAGTAGTAGGTTCTGTCTACCATCTTTCGTACATTTGTTGAAGAATGAAAATAAGCTATCAATGCAAATAAGTTGTCAACTATTTTTAAATAAACAATATAAATTACTTAATAAATATGGTTGAGAAACTCACATAATGATAGAACTGGAGGCGTCTACACATCGACCGAGATGTCGATATTATCTTCAATTTCATCTTCCGGACGAATATCAAAGGTGATAAGCATAGTAGGCTCAAATGCATAAGCCTTGCATAGTGCTTGCCAACTTTTGCATTCAAAATAGCAATAGGTGTCTGCATGGTACAATTTTACCGCAAAAGTAAAATCATGCTCGGTCCTCAAGTGAACTATCTTTACCTCCATACCTTTTTTAGTATTGAAACCAATCTTATCCAAGACAACAATTCTTTCATGGCAGGGGATACGCTAGTAGAACAGTAAAAACTTAAAATTAATTATAAGTTGAAGCAAAAGAGGCAGAAGTCATGCTTAATCATGAAAAAAGACTTGTCATTGTGACTTACTGTATCCACTTCGAAGGTCTCATCCAGCATGATGCTGAAGCGCCTACCATCAACTAGGAAAGTTTTGTCACACAGGTCGCGTTCGTCTTCACAGTAGTCGCACATACCGAATTCACTTTCGTCGTCAGACATTTCCTATGTTCATAGTTGAAACATTTAAAATCGACCGAAGGAAACTACAAGAAAACTGATCAACACACAGATCACTATTACTCAATATGCAACAGGTTGACTTTAGGTCTGTCGAGTCTTTCCTTCCTAAACTCTCGTCTCACATATATGGTGGGCACTCCCTCTGATATTGCGACCGTCGGTGATGTTGGCTCCTCCATTCGTTCCAGAGTGCATTACACCAAGATGTCTAGCACACTGGAAACAAGGAGAAGCGAGCCCCACGACAACAGTGAGGATTCTTCGTCTCTCTCATATATATATATATATATATATATATATATATATATATATATATATATATGGTGGACACTCTCCTCATTGAAAGACACACATGGAGCCGAAACAGACATAAAGTCAACACGTTTCATATATCGAGCAATGACATAGAAAAAAATCCCTATGTTTTACCGAAACGACTTGCAAATCACAAATACATTTATAATGAACTCGAATATAATATCACTAATATATCATCCCGAATAAGCCAGTTCAAGCATTACGACACGCTTTGGATCCTAATACGTGTGTGACTTTCGGTTCGTCGAGGCTTTCCTTAAATAAGTCTCATATCTCATGGTGTGTTGGTGCGCACTCTCTCACATTGATATGGTGGTGTATATATGTTGGTGGACACTCTCTCACAGTAATAGTTCGACCGTCTGTGATGGACGCCCCACCTCTTCTCTTCTTGTGCATTATACCAACGAATATATCGCAAAGAAGAGAAGAAAGATGAGGCACCCCCCACAACAACAGTCGGGATTCCTCCATCAAGAACACACATGAAAGTCACACAAGGAGCAACGACAGACCGAAAGTCACACACGCATTATACCGATAAAATTAATATTTATAATGACCTCAAGTATAATGTCACTAATACATCATCCCCGAATAATCCAGTTAATGCATCATCAAATATAACTAATACATCTCGAATATTATCATATAAGATCACTAATACAGATCGAATATCCTAGAATCCAAAGTGGAGGACGGTGAACTCGGTTCACTAGCGGTCTTTGAGTCGCCGGTGGTGGACACCCAAAGATAAGGAACCATCACGGGATCATAACTCAAGTGAGATCCCTAAAGGATCTGCCAGGTATTGTCAAACCGGGCATCCAACGCCACCATGTAGCGACGGACGTGCTCGTCCTCCTCCCTGACACGGCGACGTACCACCTTTGCGGGTGCCCGCTCCCTCCGCACTGAAAGTGGCCCGCGTGACTGCCACCACAAAAGGTCCGGGTCGACGACGATACCTGCATTCCTCACCAAACCTCCGAGCCCGGGAAGGTAGCACCTCCCAGTGCCCACCCGGCGGAGCCCAGTCCCGGACATGGCGCCTATCAAGCAGGCTCTCGCAGACTACTCGACGACGAGGATGCGGGCCGGGCATCGTCGACAAATTCCTATAAGAATATTTTCTTCTCGTTTAATCACTAATTTTTCATAAAACCCAATTTTTTCTGTAATCTAACATACACATACTAATTTTTCCTAGAACTCTTAATAATTAAATAAAACATAAAACAACATACTAATCTAACATAAACATTCATCATAAACATACTAATCTAACATAAACATTTATCATTAACATACTAATATAACATAAACATTCATGATTAACATTCATCATAAAAAAATTCTGTAATCTAACATACACATACTAATCTAACATAAACATTCATCATATAAAAAAATCAACATATATTTTTTTTAAAAATTAAAGAGATCCGGGGCGGCGGCTCACAGCGGCGACGGGGACGGAGGGGCGACGGGGACGGGGCGGCGACGGGGCGGCAACATGGGCGGGGCGGTGACGGGGACAGGGCGGTGACGGGGGTGACGGGGGAGGGACGATGACGGGAGCGGGGCGGTGACGGGGGCGGCGGGGGAGGTGACAGGGGAGGGGCGGCGGGGGTGGCGACAGGGAAGGGGCGGCGGGGGTGGCGACGAGGGCGGGGCGGCGACGGGGGCGACAGGGGAGGCGACGAGGACGGGGCGGCGACGAGGAGGGGGATGACGATGGCGGGGGTGGCGATGGGGAGGCGGCGGGGACAGGGACGGCGACGGCGGACTTGGGGCGGCAAGCGACGACGGGGACGAGGGCGAAGTGGCAATGAAAACTGCAAATTTTCCGAAGTGCTTCTTATATAGAAGAAACATTGGTCCCGGTTGATGGCACAAACCAGGACCATTTCCCCCCTTTAGTCCCGGTTGGTACTCAATTCAAAATAGATGCCCTTATACACGAAATTTGACCTAAATTCAAAATGCTAGTTAGGTGCTTTGAATTTGGGTTGAATTTCAGTGTAAGTGCATCTATTTTCACTTTTGCTGGTTTTTTATGTTATTTTGTTTTGCTATTTTTCCTGCTATTTAATATTACTTTGTTTTAACATTATATTCAATTTGGTAATTTTTTAGGTTTTATATAATTTTAGTTTCAAAAATACTAGAGGTTTATAATTTTAGTTATTGAGTTTTTTTTTGAGCTAAATACCATGAAATTGAAAAGCACTACAAATGAACTATGAAAAGGTTGAAAGTTGGCATGGTATCATCATTTCACCCACATAGCATGTGCTAAAATGTTGAGAGGGTTACGGCAAAAGCAGCATGCACTTCGTGTATAAAACGGCAATCTCTTTCAAAGTATCGGGGTTTCAGACGGAAACTCATCGGTTACAAAAGGCATTTCATTTTCTTCAACTTATTTAAACTCCAGGCTTTTGGTGTTCAAAATGCACCATTCAAAGCCACATCATCAATTTTCAACCCTTTCTGACTTCATTTGGTATTTTTCATGCAGTTATTAATTTTTTTGAGCTAAATGACCCTGAAATTGGAAAGCACTATAAATGAACTCTAAAAAGGTTGAAAGTTGGCATGGTATCATCATTTCATCCATATAGCATGTGCTAAAAAGTTGAGAGGGTTACGGCAAAAGCAGGATGCACTTCGTGTACAAAACGGACAGTCTCTTTCAAAGTATCGGGGTTTCGGACAGAAACTCATCGGTTATAAAAGGCATTTCATTTTCTTGAACTTATTTGAACAATGCGTCGATCACCGTACATCCATTGCCGGTTCATCTGCATGCGTTATATAATAAAGTGTATTAAAAACCATTACAACATATCATGAATACAGAAGTGACCAAATTAATAGAAATTCATCATCACATTAAAGCCAAAGTACAATAATGACCAAAATAAATACGTAGAGTTCATACATAGTTGTCATTATTGAACAACATATAGCTCTCTAGAGCATCTAATTAAAACATACATCGAAACTACTTAAAAAAATGGAACAACAAGTGCAATCATAACCGCTACTAAGGTACCAGTTGATCCAACGGCATAATCATACCAAGCCTCGGTATGAATGTCATATTTTCTAATATTTATTAGTTTCAAGCGCATTGCATTCATCTTGGTCTTGTGATCGTCGACGATATCGGCAACATGCAACTCCAATCCCATCTTGTCATCTTCAGTTCTTTTCAATTTTTCTTTCAAATGATTGATTTCTTTTTCAGCTTCTGTTAACTTCTGAAGCAGAATTGCGTAGTCGGTTGGAATTTCTGGTTCAACTACTTCCTATAGATAAAAACATCTATGTCAAGTTGGTGGCATAATTAATTGTCATAGACATTAGATATGTGAAATAGTTATATAAAAGATAATATACACATCTGAATCATAGACTGGACGAGGGCCGACATGAGCGGATACCATAACCATGGCACTATATAATAACAAAAAATAATAAAAGTAAGAAAATCATAAGAGTAAGTATATTTTCTTTTAGCAAGAAGATAAGATCAAGAGGCTCACCACGCGCGGGCGATTGACGGCGGTTTCAGGACGGGGACGGGACAGGACGGACTGCCAAACCTAGACAAATCTTGACGAAAATGGAGTTTGGACAAGGAGCTTCGAGAGGAGAAAGCTTAAGTTTGGCTTGGGCATTTCATCAAACACCTCATGTGCATAGGAGGTGAGCTAGAGCACCACAAAGCAATCCCCTCGCCGGCCTGAAAAATAGAGCAATGTGGAGTGCTCTGCTCCCTGGCGAGGGGGTATATATAGGCATCTCATTGGTCCCGGTTCGTGGCTGGAACCGGGACTAAAGGAGCCCATGTGGTCCCGGATCCAGCCACGAACCGGGACCAATGGCTTTGAGCCAGGAGCGAGGCACATTGGTCCCGGTTCGTGTCTCACTAGTAGAAAAAGGCCCATTTGTGCCGGTTCCAGAGGCCCATTTGTCCCGGTTCCGGAACCGGGACTAAAGGGTCGGTACTAAAGCCCAATACCTTTAGTCCCGGTTCGCCTACGAACCGGAACAAATGGGGCTCCACATGGGCTGCTGTGGTGCGCTAGGGCGGAGGACCTTTAGTCCCGGTTGGTAACACGAACCGGGACCAAAAGGCATCCACGCGTCCGTAGTCCAGGGCCTGGGTTTTTTTTTGAAAGGGGGGGTGGAGGGTTTAGGGGGTTTTGCAGGGTTAATTTAGGGGTTTCATATATTATTTTAGCTAGCTAATAGAGAGAAGTGTCCTCTCTTATCTCCGTGCTTGGTCGACGCTACGTACTATACGTATAGAGAGGACTCGACACGCTAGCTAGTAAGAAAATGAAGGAAACCATTAAGTACGGAAGATCGTCATGAACGTATACAGAGAGAAGTGGTCGACCTCTCCTTCTCCGAGAGATTGGTCGAATAACAAGTTTTCGTATATCTATCCGACGCTACTGGCTACATATATACAATATAAGATCTCTTACAATCCCCTAACATCTGAACTCAACTTCCACATGGTATTCTCTGTGTTTATCGATGACGTGGTCAAGAAAGAATCCCACCAATTCCTCTTGAATTGCTTTTATGCGATCTTGTGGTAGGAGTTGATCCTGCAGCTTCGAAAGCTAATTTGAAGAAGGGGGTCAATACATATATATGAATGAAACTCAACACAAATGATGGTAATAAAATAAAATTGTGAATATTATTGCTTACGCACTTCAAAATCTTCTTTAGAGTAGCCGACATGCTTAGAGGTCATCACTTCGTAGATGTACTCACAAACGTTGTATCCACAAAGATTAGTCCCTTCTTCCTGCCACAACCACTTTATGAGAAATAAAGATCAATCAAACTGATAATCAAGCATTATAAATGGTATTGATGAAAACTAGCTAGAATCAATGGGAGATGCGTGGAACTAGCTAGTAGTACTTACTTTCGGGTATGTAAATTGCAGCTTCCCCGACAGTCCCGGAGCTATTGCGGTGAACTGTTTCCAAACCCTGCCAGACAAAGAAAATAATTATTACCTGATATCAGGAAATGAATAAAGTTACCGATATGGTGCGATAATGATCGATTGAACTTACTTCACGAGGATTTCAGTGATCGCCGCATACTATTTGCGATCTTTTCGTTTTGAATCTAAGACGGTTACTAGTCCCTCCACAAGCTTAATATCTAGGAGAATAAAGTGGAAGCTACGCACGCATGCATAACCTCGAGTAATAAGGAAAACCGAATATGCACAAGACAGTAACACTCACTCGAAGTTGTAAGGAAAGATTATTTTATCTTTGTTTTGATGTTTAAGCAACGAATTTAGCAAGTTGGCCTCGGCTCGTTTGGCATCATGTTTAATTTCCCATTCATTAAAGAGATTTAGGTTAATGAACCCAATATTATAGATTTGTTTTTTCTTGCATTCGACGATCTTCAATCTGCATGATATAGTGAGGATAATTATATGTACATGCAATTAAAGAGCTGAGCTATATATAGAGACTTAATTAAAGAAGTAGTACTTACAGATAGTAGCAAGTGACGATTACTTTATCGATGGCCATTTGATTGAAAAGCTGGAATAACTCCTCAAATGGAACACACAACAGTTCAATTCCAACGAGGTCATGCTCCTCTTTAACTGTCAGGATCAAAGTATCCGTCCTAGACTTGCAGGTGTCCATGTACCACTCATGGAATCTTCGCATCATCGTTGTCAGAGGAGAATGACCAGGTCTGACGAGAGGCTTCCCGTGCCGGTATTTGTGATCGTCCGCCTCCATTATATCAAAATATACATCGTCGGGCAGGTAATCACCAGGATTGGTACCCGACACCATTAGCGATAGATTTGGGACGATATCGCTAGACACCTTCAGCGGGGGGCACGATTGGTTCGCCTGTTCGCCGAGCTGGGGAATTGTTTTTCCCTTTTGTAATTTGTTCTTGTCTCCTTTTGTCAGTTCTAGTGGTTCCAGACCGGCACGCTTCTAGCGCTGTCTTTTTAATAGTGCGGACATAGTTGTCATCCGGCGGAGGCGGTGGTGGTCGCTTCAGGGCATCCAAAGTGCGCTTCACTTTCACTGGATCTATCTTCTCCTCCGGAGGTGGATTTTTCTTTGCAAAAAACTCCTTCACTTGGCCTTTAGAGATCTTCGCATTTTCCTCGTCGCTCTTCTCGTAAGGTAACTGCTCAAGAGGCTTGAGAGATGATGGACCGTATTGGTATCGCCTCCCTCCACTAGTTGTACTGCTAGACGCCGGAGCAGCCGAAGCAGCGGCGGCTGTCTTCCTTTGTTGCTTACGAGGCGGAGAAGGAGTGTTACGAGGAGGCGGAGCAGCCGGAGCGGCGGTGGCTCTCTTCCACCCTTGCTGAGGAGGCGGAGGAGGAGGCGGGCTGCTCGGACGCGCCAGTGCAGGCGGAGTGCCACCACTTGGCGGAGCAGGCGGAGTCCCCTGATCACTCGCCGGAGGAGGAGGCGGAGTGCCCTGACTCGCCGGAGGAGGAGGAGGAGGAGGCGGAGGCGTCCAGTTCGGAAGCTTGATGAGCTCCTTCCGCCATAGACATGTAGTCTTTAGAGCACATTCCAGCAGAGTCTCCCCTTCACCGGTAGGGTGGTCAAGCTCGAGGTCCTCAAATCCCTCCTCTATTCATCGACCATCACAATAGCATAGCCTTGTGGAATCGGAAGGCAGTGAAAAGTTGCGCCGGGTTTGGAAGGTGCAACAGAGCCGACAGCCGCCTTGACTTTGCGGTGATGCCATTTGCGTCATAAGGTTGCAAGGTTGAGCCTCCTTGATAGCATCCACGGGGTAGCTGGGAGACATGAAGTCAGGCTGGTCAAGCTCGGTGGAAGCCACGCTGCTTCTCCGCTGAGATGGCGGGGTAGCTTCTTGGATAGCTTCGTCCTGCTGAGATCGTTGGTTCTCAACTGCTTGTTTCTCTAGCACTAGTACTCTTTCATTCAGCTTCTGCATATCGCTTTGCTCCTGTTTCCGCTTCCTCTCCTGGGATTTGTAACCTTCTGCGTCGGGAAACCCAACCTTCCACGGAACGGAGCCTGCCGTGCCTCGTGTTCGTCCTGGGTGCTCAGGATTCCCGAGGGCCTGTGTGAGCTCGTCATTCTCTCTGTCGGGAACGAACGTCCCTTCCTGCGCTGCGGCGATATACTATCGAAGATTCTTGACCGGTATTGACAGTTGCTCGTTCGTCCAAACGCACTTCCCTGTTTCAGGGTCCAAGGTTCCCCCAGCCCCGAAGAACCAAGTCCTTGCACAGTCTGGCCAGTACAATGTCTCTGGTTGGACCCCTTTAGCAAGCAGGTCCTTCTCAGCCTTGTCCCACAACGGCCGGGCTTTGATGTAGCCACCTGACCCCGTGCGATGGTGAAGCTTCTTCTTTGCAGCATTTATCTTGTTTGTCGCTGACATCTTCCTACTCTTCTCCGATGTCTTGTGGGCCACAAATGCGGGCCAGTGATCTCTTATCTTCTCAAATCGGCCGGTGAATGTTGGAGTCTTACCTTTGTCGACAAACGTTGATTTCAACTCATTCTTCCACCTCCTGAATAGATCTGCCATCTTCTTAAGAGCATGAGCCTTGACCAATGGCTCTATAACTGGCTTATCCGGATCCTCCTCTGCCGGTAGGGTAAAATTTGCCTTCAGCGCGGTCCAAACATCATCTTTCTGTCTATCGTTGACAAAAGACACTTCAGGGTCTCCGCTCTTCGGCTTATTCCGTTGGTGGATGGTGATCGGGATCATGTCCCTAACAAGAACCCCGCACTGAGCAGAAAATGCTTCCTTGGTCCGGCTGGGTTCAATCGGTTGGTCATCTCTATTGATGCTGCTGATCGTGAACCTTTCATCCTGGCGCAACTTTTTCTTCGGGCCTCGTCTCGTTACCGAATATTGGCTCGATCCGGATCCGGAGGGCTAGAAAAGAAGAAAGAAAAGAGTTAATATGTGTACATACCAAAACAATTAATGCATTAATTAGCTAGTCAGCACAGGCTTAATTAATATATATACCTCGCCGGACTTTGCAACTACTCCTTCCTCCGTTCGCTCACCGAAGCCATCATAATCATGTTCTTCCACCTCCATTGTCCGATCATCGGAGCCTTCTTCACCCTATTCTTCCAGACAATCGGTGTCGTTCAGAAACGATAAGACATCACCTCCTTCCCGGATGATGTCCCCCAACAATGCTTCTTCTTGTAAGTTTCTTTGCGGAAGATTCCGATCATCCATAGTTTCTGCAAATATTACAACATGACAATTAATATATTAGTGGCAAACATAGACCTAGCTAGCTCGACGCTTCTATGGTTTGGGGATGGATACACAAGGCAACCTCTCGACCCCTCGGCGATCCACGACCCTCTACCCTAGTTCCCGACCCTCGACCCCCTCATGTCACGTTTGTCTAGTGGCTCGACGACAACGCTCTTTTAACTTGGTACAAAAAATTCTAACTTTTGCATATTCTTTGCATATGAACATAATACATACATTTTCTTTTTTTCTTAAATGTAACTTTTGCATATATGAACATACATACACAATTTTTTTCTAAAAATGCACATATATATGAACATATACATCAATTGACAAAAATATTTCTATGAACACAAAACTTTCTATGAACAAAAAAAGCATACATCAATTGACAAAAAAAATTCTATGAACAAAAAAAAATCATACATCAATGCGGAGAGGCGGGGAAGAAGAGGGGGGAATGGGGGGAGGGGCTCACAGCGAGGCAGAGGACGGCGACGGTGAGGTCGGGGCAGAGGGCGGCGACGGCGAGGTCGGGGCAGAGGACGGCGACGGCGAGGTCGAGGCAGAGGGCGGCGACGGCAAGGTCGGGGCAGAGGGCGTCGACGGGGCAGAGGGCGGCGACGGCGTGGCGGTCGGGCAGCCTGATGGCGTCGGTGTCGTCTCCGGCGTCGTCGGGGGCTAATGACGAGATGAGGACTAAAAATTCCTAAGTGCCAGTTATATACCCAGAGCATTGGTCCCGGTTCGTAGCACCAACTGGGATCAATGCCCCCTTTCGTTCCGGTTGGTGCCACCAACTGGGACCAAAGGTCTCTTTTTAGCAGCCCAAACGGCGGGAAACAGAGACCTTTGGTTCCGGTTGGTGCCACCAACCGGAACTAAAGGGGGCATTGGTCCCGGTTGGTGCTACAAACCGGTACCGATACCACCCTTTCGTTCCGGTTGGTTCTACCAACCGGAACCAAAGGCCTTGCGCCGCAGTGCGGTGGGATGTTTAGTCCCACCTCGCTAGTCGAGGAAGCGCGAGAGCGGTTTATAAGCGCTGCTGCGCCAACCCTCTCGAGCGACTCTCAACTGCAGGCTTCCGAGCCTATTGTGTCACTCTTTGCCCGTGGGCCTACTCGGCCTTCTGCGGGCCTGAATCCTGGCCCATTGTTGGGTTTCTAGTCGTATTCAGGCCGTGATGGCCCTGTAGGTGGCTTTTTTTGCTTTATTTTATTTTGTTTCCACTTTTTTGCTTTTAATGTTTTGAACAGAAAATACTTTTTTTCTATTTTTTGTTTATTTTTTTGTTTTCTTTTTTGCTTTACTTAATTTATTTTGTTTCCACTTTTTTGCTTTTAATGTTTTGAACAGAAAATACTATGATAAGTTTAGTTGTATAAATTTTATATAATTTTAGTTTTAATAATACAATAGGGAAACACGCAAAGATACTAAAATTTCTGTGCATTCAATATGCACCATTTTTGTGCATTCAATATGCACCATTCAAAGTCACATACTAAAATTTCAAACCTTTCTAACTTTATTTGCTATTTTTCATGCATTTAATGATTTATTTTGAGCTAAATGACCCTGAAATTGGAAAGCAGTACAAATGAACTCAGAAAAGGTTGAAACTTGGCATGGTATCATCATTTGACCAACATCGCATGTGCTAAAAAGTTAAGAGGGTTATGGCAAAAACTGGATGCACTTCGTGTACAAAATGGACAATCTCTTTCGAAGTATCAGGGTTTCGGACAAAAACTCATCTGTTACAAAGGTTTTTGAACTTATTTGAACTCCAGACTTTTTGTGTGTTCAAAATGAACCATTCAAAGCCACATCATCAATTTTCAACCCTTTCTGACTTCATCTGTCTTCACTTTTTCTTCGCTTGTGTCCTTTGCTTATTGCGCCGTAACCATGGATATTCTTCATCGCTTAACAGGGTGCTTGGATCAGCCTTGACTTTGAAGGGAGGAATTTCATGAAACTTTTCATAATCTTCAGACATGTCTGTCTTGCCCTCCAATCCCACGATGTCTCTTTTTCCTGAAAGAACTATGTGGCGCTTTGGCTCATCGTATGATGTATTCGCTTCCTTATCTTTTCTTTTTCTCGGTTTGATAGACATGTCCTTCACATAGAAAACCTGTGCCACATCATTGGCTAGGATGAATGATTCGTCTGTGTACCCAAGATTGTTAAGATCCACTGTTGTCATTTCGTACTGTGGGTCTACCTGTACCCCACCTCCTGACAGATTGACCCATTTGCACTTAAACAAAGGGACCTTAAAATCATGTCCGTAGTCAAGTTCTCATATGTCCACTATGTAACCATAATATGTGTCCTTTCCCCTCTTGGTTGCTGCATCAAAGCGGACACCACTGTTTTGGTTGGTGCTCTTTTGATCTTGGGCGATCGTGTAAAATGTATTCCCATTTATCTCGTATCCTTTGTAAGTCAATACAGTATAAGATGGTCCCCTGGACAACGAGTACAGCTCATCAGAAACAATGTTGTCAGCTCTGAGACGTGTTTCCAACCAACTGCCGAAAGTCCTGATGTGTTCACGTGTAATCCAGTCGTCACACTGCTCCGGGTGTTTGGAGCGCAGACTGTTCTTGTGTTCATCGACATACGGGGTCACCAAGGTAGAGTTCTGTAGAACTGTGTAGTGTGCTTGAGACCAAGAATGTTCGTCCCTACATATTATTGAGTCCCCTCCAAGCGTGCCTTTTCCAGTCAGTCTCCCCTCATACCGCGATTGAGGGAGACCAATCTTCTTAAGGCCAGGTATGAAGTCAACACAGAACCCAATGACATCTTATGTTTGATGGCCCATGGAGAAGCTTCCTTCTGGCCTAGCGCGGTTACGGACATATTTCTTTAGGACTCCCATGAACCTCTCAAAGGGGAACATATTGTGTAGAAATACGGGGCCCAGAATGACAATCTCGTCGACTAGATGAACTAGGACGTGCGTCCTGATATTGAAGAAGGATGGTGGGAACACCAGCTCGAAACTGACAAGACATTGCGCCGCATCACTCCTTAGCCTTGGTAGGATTTTTGGATCGATCACCTTCTGAGAGATTGCATTGAGGAATGCACATAGCTTCACAATGGCTAATCGAACGTTTTCCTGTAGAATCCCCCTCAATGCAACCGGAAGCAGTTGCGTCATAATCATGTGGCAGTCATGAGACTTTAGGTTCTGAAACTTTTTCTCGGCCATATTTATTATTCCCTTTATATTCGACGAGAAGCCAGACGGGACCTTCATACTGAGCAGACATTCAAAGAAGATTTCCTTCTCTTCTTTGGTAAGAGCGTAGCTGGCAGGACCTTCATACTGCTTTGGAGGCATGCCGTCTTTTTCGTGCAAACGTTTCAGGTCCTCCCGTGCCTCCGGTGTATCTTTTGTCTTCCCATACACGCCCAAGAAGCCTAGCAGGTTCACGCAAAGGTTCTTCGTCATGTGCATCACGTCGATTGAAGAGCGGACCTCTAGGTGTTTCCAGTAGGGTAGGTCCCAAAATATAGATTTCTTCTTCCACATGGGTACGCGTCCCTCAGCGTCATTCGGAACAGATAGTCTGCTGGGACCCTTTCCAAATATTACGTGTAAATCATTGACCATAGCAAGTATGTGATCACCGGTATGCATGGCGGGCTTCTTTCGGTGATCTGCCTCGCCTTTGAAATGCTTGCCTTTCTTTCGACATTGATGGTTGGTCGGAAGAAATCGACGATGCCCCAGGTACACATTCTTCCTGCAATTGTCCAGGTATATACTTTCGATGTCAGCTAATATGTGCGTGCATGCGTGGTATCCCTTGTTTGTCTGTCCTGAAAGGTTACTGAGAGCAGGCCAATCATTAATGGTTACAAACAGCAACGCATGCAGGTCAAATTCCTCCTATTTGTGCTCATCCCACACACGTACACCGCTTCCATTCCACAGCTGTAAAAGTTCTTCAACTAATTGCCTTAGGTACACATCAATGTCGTTTCCAGGTTGTTTAGGGCCTTAGATGAGAATTGGCATCATAATGAACTTCCGTTTCATGCACATCCAAGGAGGAAGGTTATACATACATAGAGTCACGGGCCAGGTGATGTGATTGCTCCTCTTCTCTCCGAAAGGATTAATGCCATCCGCGCTTAAACCAAACCATACGTTCCTTGGGTCAGCTCCAAACTCAGCCCGGCCGTACTTTCTCAGGATTTTTCTCCATTGTGACCCGTCAGCGGGGTGTCTCAAATTCCCGTCTTTCTTACGGTCTTCATTGTGCCATCGCAACAACTTGGCATGTTCTTTGTTTCTGAATAGACGTTTCAACCGTGGTATTATAGGAGCATACCACATCACCTTGGCAGGAACCATCTTCCTGGGGGGCTCGCCGTCAACATCACCAGGGTCATCTCGTCTGATCTTATACCGCAACGCACAGTATACCGGGCATGCATTCAAATCCTCGTACGCACCGCGATAGAGGATGCAGTCATTAGGGCATGCATGTATCTTCTCCACCTCCAATCCTAGAGGGCATATGACCTTCTTTGCTGCGTACGTACTGTCGGGCAATTCGTTATCGTTTGGAAGCCTCTTCTTAAATATTTTCAGTACCTTCCCAAATCCCTTGTCAGGTATACCATACTCTGCCTTCCATTGCAACAATTCCAGTGCGGCACCGAGCTTTGTGTTGCCCTCTTCGCAATTGGGGTACAACCCTTTTCTGTGATCCTCTAACATGCGATCAAACTTCAGCTTCTCCTTTTCACTTTCGCACTGTCTCCTTGCATCAACAATGACCCGACGGAGATCATCATCGGGCACACCATTGTCTAGTTCCTCTTGATCTTCAGCTTCCCCCGTTGCCGCATCACCGTATTCAGGGGGCACATAGTTGTCATCGTCCTCTTCTTCTTCGATGTCTTCCATCATAACCCCTATTTCTCCGTGCTTGGTCCAAACATTATAGTGTGGCATGAAACCCTTATAAAGCAGATGGGTGTGAAGGATTTTCCGGTCAGAGTAAGACTTCGTATTCCCACATAGAGGGCATGGACAACACATAAAACCATTCTGCTTGTTTGCCTCAGCCACTTCGAGAAAATTATGCACGCCATTAATGTACTCGGAGGTGCGTCTGTCACCGTACATCCATTGCCGGTTCATCTGCGTGCATTATATATAATTAAGTGTGTCAAAAACCATTACAGAACATCATGAATAGATAAGTGACCAAATTAATATAAAAATTTTCTTTTAGAAAGAAGATAAGAACAAGAGGCTCACCACGGTGGTGTCGGCGACGAGATCGGCGCGGGCGATCGGCGGCGGTGAAGACGGGGACGGGACGTGACGGACCGCTAAACCTAGACAAATCTTGAGGAAAATGAAACTTGGAGGTCGAGTTTGGAGAGGAGAAAGTTTAAGTAGTGTGGCTCGGGCATTTCATCGAACACCTCATGTGCATAGGAGGTGAGCTAGAGCACCACAAAGCCCTCCCCTCACACTCTAGGAAAAAACAGAGCAGTGGAGTGCTCTGCTCGCGGGGGAGGGGTATATATAGCCACATCATTGGTCCCGGTTCGTGGCTGGAACCGGGACTAAAGGCCACACTTTAGTCCTAGTTCCATCCACGAACCGGGACCAATGGATGTGGGCCAGGAGCGAGGCCCATTCGTCCCGGTTCGTGTCTGGAACCGGGACAAAAGGGTCCATACGAACCGGGACCAATGCCCCACGAGGCCCGGCCGGCCCCCTGGGCGCACGAACCGGGACGTATGCCCCCATGGGTCCCGGTTCGTAACTGAACCGGGACTAATGGGCTGGCCAGGCCTGAACCAAAGCCCAGTTTTCTACTAGTGTCTGGAACCAGGACCAAAGGTTCCAGACGAATCGGGACCAAAGGTTCCAGACGAACCGGGACCAATGCCCCACGTGGCCCGCCTGGCCCCCTGGCCTTACGAACCGGGACCGTTGTCCCCATTGGTCCCGGTTCGTGACTGAACCAGGACTAATGTGCTGGCCCGGCCCAAACGAATGCCCTGTTTTCTACTAGTGAAGTATATGTTAATTGATGTGTATACATGTCAACTTTGTTTGGACCCACGAATTATGGTACATAGATCTAACGGTTAGATATTAAAAGTAATAGATGATCTATCCGATTGAGGGTCAATATTTTTTGATTAACGTGGAATTTTCTAGCACAATTATCTTCTTTATTGTTAACCCGTCAAACACCTTTTATATATAATAGATTAGTGATCATGCATGCATCTTATTCTACATACATTATACTAGTCCAATAGGAGGGAGAGTGCTGCATTTATTGCCTCGAAAGTTGCATAAGTGGTGAATATTTCATTGGACAATTTTGTATCCAGAAAAACCGTGAAATACACTCACATTGTACCTTGGTTGATGAGATTTCAGATTTAAACCCTCTAAACCGAAAAGGAGAAAGTATCTGTGAACCGAGTATTGTAATCAATCGTTCACTAAGCTTATAGCAGCATACGTCCAAACCCTAAAACCAACGACAACAAGCGGGTATTCGTGGAAAGCTACCGTTGATGTGCCGCAGATTGACCCGTCGTCGATAGACGGAATTAGTGACCAAGAATGGCCTACTGCAAACACTAAAGGACACTCCGAGCGTTTTATAAGCACATACACACTCATGCGCTCTCATCGTACACCGGCCGCCTCATGCCTCTGCCACCTCTCCACTGCAGTCGTCTCCCCATCGTACGTCGTACGTGTATATGGTCGAATATGTGCAACCCCGCCAACCATCTTCATGTCTCCACGGCCCTAATATTCCCCTCTCGCCTACCTTGATCCACTCCCTCTATAGTATCCTCTGACGCTCTGATGACACGTCCTTCCACGTCGGTTGTCGGATCTAAGGGGCACACAGAACCTGTCAGGCGCCTCCCCTCCCACTGGCATGTCGTTGCCTTCCTCCGCGTTGCGCATCTGTCCCTGTGTCAATCGGATATCTCCTTGCACTGAATCTTCATAAACAGGAGAACCAACACACGAGGAGTGGAATTAAAAGTGACCCTAATCTCCTATACGAGAACCACATGCTTCCCGACTCACGGTACTTCCTCCGTCACAGTTTAGAAGACGTGCACGTCTATCTAGATCGTTAATTTGACTTATATAAAATATATTGTTTAACATAATAATCATATCATTAGAAAATAGATCATCTAAAGTTTCTAATGATATATTTTTTGTAATATATGTCTCTTATTAAGTTGATCAAATTGATGACCTAGGTACACGTGCACGTCTTCTAAACTGTGACGGAGGGAGTAGCCAATATCCAGTAGTACATTATTGTAGTGTAGAAAAATTAAAGAAACAACGGAAGGGCCTACATCTGCACCCGGCCAATCCATGTTATAAAAGGTGGATGGAGTAGCATAGAGCAAGCATAATACTCCCATATACAACCTATAATGTTTGCTAGGTGGAAAGGAGAAGGAAAAGAGGCGAACACGTTACTTTCCATGGTTCCATCCGGGCCTTTGGATGGAGGCAAAACAACTCATGGGATTGGGAGACCTTGGGAACGGGTTGGGTGCAATGGCTGTACCTGGAACGGGTCGTCATGTTTTGCTCATGAGCATGTATAACCAAAAATTCAAGACTACCGTAGCCTCAGATGTCACAGGGTCATTTTGTCGGCCAAGGCTACAAACAGGGCGACGGGGAAAAGGATGTCATCGCCAAGTGACTTCCCTGGTTTGCGTGTGCAGGATCGGCTTAAATCTCACGCCTAGCATCCCCTCTCCAGCAGGAAGAAAGACGAGACCCTCACATCATGTAGAACGGGCCAATGACGTCCGCGGCGTTTTCCCCACTGAACTCAGCTTCCTCGTTGCTGCAGTGGGGCAATATGTGAGGCGTTAAAGGGCATGCCAGAAGGGCCAGTGGCGCGTTGCCCGTCATTCCCATGCGGCCCGGTGAAAGGGTAGAAGCGGCCAAGGGCGACGTGACAAGTTCGTGATGACCGGTGGTGTGTTTGGGGTGTATAATGCGCTTCAGGATATATTGGGAGGTAGAAATCCTAAAAGTCATTTGTAACTCTAGCAAAGCTCATCCGTAGGTCATACGGCATCAAATGGATGCTCTCTGGCTCACACTCCAGCAGTCATGTGTGTGTGCACGCGTAAGTTCGTTGGTTCACGGCCCGATTAGGCGCCCGGACTTGACCCGGACATCGCCCATATTTGTTCAGTTTATTTTCCTAGCTCACCCCACCCCGCGTATTGCGTATACTAGTCTTGTCTCTTGTGGCTAAGCTACTGCTGAGATCGAAGCAGAAATGCATGGCTGCCCGTGAGCTCTGCTTCATCCTTGTAGCAACCCCTTGTTTTGTAGTGTATGATTTCAAGTGATCTGTGGAGTAGTTTTCTAGTAGATCAACTATGAGAGAGCTCCCCGGCTTCATTACTCGTCATAAGAAAGCCTGATACGTCACGACTCCTAACAAGTTTTAGAGCATCTCATGATGGGAAAGGAGGGGAAATCAAAGACTGGAAGCCTTCGGACGACAGGATGGCTGGAGAGTGGATACCATGGGGCATCTAAGGGTGTGTTTGGTTCTAGGACCAAGTGGAATGTCATGGAACCGTTCCATTCATGAGGAACGGAATGATTCCGCCTTGATGTTTGCTTAGAAGAGAACGAAGTAGAATGGAATGGTTCCTAGGAATAGAATGCCTCTGCCCTGCGTTCTTCGCATGTGGAGGTAACAACTAGCGTGCGACGCCTCCGCCTCGCGACGGCTAGGAAGGTCGCGGGCGAAGCCTACACCTCGTGTTCCTCCATCAATCATCTGTTCGGGAAGTCCGCGAGTGATGGCTGCGTGCACACGCTGGAAAGGAGGCTGGGGAGGAGGAAAGAGCTGCGCAGTGGGGAAGGAGCTTGTGGGGGCGGTGGCGGGGAAGGAGCTCGTCGGGGCTGCGACGGGGAAGGAGCTCGTCGGGGCGGTGGAGGAGCTCATCGGGGGGACGGTGGGGAAGGAACTCGTCGGGGCTGCGACGGGGAAGGAGCTCGTCGGGGCGGTGGAGGAGCTCATCGGGGGGACGGTGGGGAAGGAGCTCTTCGGGGGCAGCGGAGGGGAAGGAGCTCGTCGGGGGCAGCGGCGGGGAAGGAGCTCGTCGGGGCGGCGGAAGAGCTCATCGGGGGGGGGGGGGGGGGGGGGCGGCGG
Organism: Hordeum marinum; assembly: GCA_022496015.1. NCBI lineage: Eukaryota > Viridiplantae > Streptophyta > Magnoliopsida > Poales > Poaceae > Hordeum > Hordeum marinum. The sequence goes on along the minus strand of CM039678.1, from coordinate 71,162,507 downwards.
GGAAGGAGCTCTTCGGAGCGGTGGCGGTCGCCGGTGACGGCCGTGGGCTGCACGGGAGCAGGCAAGTGTGGGGCTGATGCGAGGGAGATGTGAGAGAGACGAGCGGTTCCGTGTGGTCCGGCCGATTTGGAGAGAGCACGCGGAACGGTGTAAACACGGAATATGCCATTTCGTAGAATCAGTTGGTTCCAGTTCCTTTGGCCATCCAAACACAGGAATGGGTCCTTGGGACGGAACCGACCCGTGCCATTCCACTCCGTGACAGTAACCAAACACACCCTAAGTATCCCCACCTGTGGAGTGAAGAGTGATTGGCCCTTCGCCAACTCTCACCCCCACTTGATAAGGACTAGTTTCCGCAGCAGCTGCTGGAGATGCAGATAAAAGATAAAAGGTGTTGCACTTGAGTAACAGAAATTGTAATACTTAGATCGACAATAAATACTGGTTTCCGCAGCAAGCACGTTGAAGGGATACTTAGACGACAGGATGGCTGGACGCAGATTTATGTTAAGGGACATCACCTGGATAAGCAAGTGATAGAGTTATATTGTATGGTAAAATATATGTGCCCCATCTGGGCATCCCTATAGTTGACTCTTCTATTTATTTAGACCATCACGCTAGTCTAATTTATAATAGGGAATAAGAAAATAAGTGCCATCAGGTCACCAAAGATCATTCTAGTTTGTCCATCAATAATATGATTATGTATATCCCTAATTATGTATTGAGTAAAGCACACACATAGTAAGTTAAATGATGATTGATAAATTTGAAGGACATCTTCTTTGTCGGGTGGTGGTGTTTCACCAATGAAAGGTCATTTTCTTGAGTGGCATCATATTTAAACACACTCACAAAAATAAAAAATAAATACTTACACAAGGGAATAGGTGGCAAGCTCGCATTCACTTTCCATGTGATGAGAAAATGCTAACCATATTTACCTTTTTAGTGAGCATAAATATGCACTATATCTTGTAGGTGTGAGTTCTTGCAACCGCTCTTTTTTCACTATTTTATAGGTCATAAATGTCAATTTGTAACGAGTTATGCTGCAGTGTCTACTTCTCTCCGTGCATACAGTTTACATGACATGAACCAATGTGTTGCAACTAAATGAACAAAATAGAGCATCTTGGGAGCTTCCAATATTCTATATATATTGACGTCGCACAGTCTCCCACTCAGAGTAGTGTTGCAATTAATGGCCATGTTATGTTACGTGATCTAGATCTTCAATTCAGGAGGTTGGTGGTCATCCTGAGTAGCTCATTCTACAAGAGACATGGATCTGTAATTTGTGACTAATCAAAACCACCTAAACTTGTCCCTTAAGTTGACTCTCTATTTGTTTTTTGAGCATCATGCATGTCCAATAAACATAAAACATAATACATTAAATTGACAAGAAAAAATGGTTTCCAAATGCCAACAATGATCATTAAAATGTGCATATATTCATCTTGGTATTGTAATCACCTATATTACAAAATAACTATTTTTAGAGCACACGGATAGCAGGTAAAAATAGAGTATTAATCTGACGAACCGCCTCTGGCACATAAAATTCTTGTGAGCCATTATGCTCTTATTTAGAATTCATAACAATTAACTGATTTTTTTCAATCTCCTGCCAACTTTACCAAGTAATTACGTTCTAAGCAGGTATTCGTATATTTTCTTGCATCGAAAAGGAGTAAATTGTATCCAGCTTATTCATTCCCTCCACTGTATCCGGATCTTGAGGATTGAGAAACTTTTCAAGGAAGAGAAATCCCATTTTGCTTCTAGTCCTATAAATTTGTACATGATAATACCTCTCTCCTTGCAGCTAAAGTTAAGGATTCAAACAAACCAAAATTCTTGGACTGGACTAATAGTCCCGCTTAACATTTCTTGTGATATTCACAAAAGTTAGAATGCAACACCCTAGATTTCTGCCAAACATGGTAATGCTACAATGCTAACTTATTTCTAAAAGTCTAGGAAAAAACTCAATTTCAGTATAGAACCCTTTTTCTTTTAAGGGCGTCCAGCAAATCAATGAATATACAATCAATAGCATCAATAAAGTTCACATAACCAACTGCGCAACTAAAGTCACAATACCATCATGATAAACGAGATAAAGATGGGAATCCTAATACTAGATCGTCCGTTTTTATTGTATGTAAAAGGAGATGCAGATAAAAAGAGCTAGAGTCACAATACTTAGACCGTCCATTTTTATTGTATGTAAGCTCTTAAAAGATGGGAATCCTAATACTATCATCTCTAGCATTTTTTTCTTGAAGAAAAGAAAAAAGGTGTTTCTTGAAGAGCATGTGATTTATGTCTAGTTTTGTCCATTTCATAAAACCACGCTTACTATGCTTCCAACAGTTCTGTCTAAGATGCTTACGATTTTCTGTTCCCGCTAGAACTATTCAAAAATCTTGAGAAATTTCAGTAGCGGAAGATCATATGACTACCAGTAAGACGATTACACTCCCAAATACGAGGATGCGGTCGTACAAAACCATATACATATCAATGGGACGTCGTAACATGTTTTTTTTAAAACGGAGGCAAAAGATTTGTCTCATCTCATTAAATAACAAAAAGAAAAATAAGGTTCTTTAAGATGTTACAGGACCAAAAGGTCTGAAAAGAGGATGACTCTCCCGATAAAATGTTATCCAGAAATCTAGCTCCGGTCACTATCCAAGTTCTAGCATTTTTCCTAATCCTCACCGCCACCCTAATGGTGACGGTGTGCATGATATTTTCTTTGCCTGATCATAGCGAGTGACCGGTGCTTGCCTGGTCGCCCTTGCATCCCCTTATTTATTGTCAATCTGCGTCCAGAGTAGTGCACCCCTACCTCCCCTAGCGGCACGCTGGTGTCCGAGATCTCCATCAGATGGCGCCTCTAGCTCCTCCCATTGGAGCTCCCATATGTTCGTTTCTTTTTTTAAAGGAGGATAATCCCCGTCCTCTGCATTAGGACGATGCATGCATCCATGTATTATTAATAGAGCAAAATTCAACAGCCGAACATAATTGACCCAGAAAAAAAGCAAAAAACGAACTCTGAGGTCATATACCTCGCGACAATAACTCCCCCAATATAACCACTAACCGAAAATAACACAACATAAACGAAAATAACACAACTCCTAGGCTACCTCTTCAAGAAGGAATCGCCACACGTATTCCAATGATGACGAGTCCACCACGAGATTGAACTTTGGATTCCGATCCCCAAAACAAAGCTTGAATCCACTACCTTCAGCAAGGACACAACGCAAGCGCGCGACGACATAGCCCCGATCAGTTATCTTGTGTTTCCATCGGAGTGTGCATAAGCTCGTATTGAAACTGTTTGTACCATCTGCCTTTATCAGTCTACCGACGCCTCGGTAGCTGGATACCTCTGGAGGAGACAACGAAAGACAAAGACGTCCCATACCGCCTGCCTCCCGCTACTATCGCACCAACTTCAATCCAACAACAACAGGCTAAACTTGACACCTCCGCCAGAGCCGTCGTGCATCACCTGCCGGTACCAGGCATGACTTGACGTCTCCGTATAAGACGTTGTGCGTAGCATACGCCGGTAGCACATCCACCGGTGGCTTCACCCGTCAACGACAGGCACCGCCCAATAACTCTAAGAGAGGCTCATGTGTCACCTGCCGAGCCGCATCGACCCGATCTGTTGTTGGAGGCGGCATCCCATACCGCCACCAGCCTTAGAATCCCGTCACCATCTCGAGATCCGGACTCTGAGTCTCCCACACGACCCCGGAGTCTGCCGCCGTTGATGAAGAGGGGACGCCGCCCTGATCCTACGCACTACAGGGAGCACCCACCGTCGCGCTAGCCGCTGTCGTCGCCCATACAACGACAACCGCCGCCTCGATCCTGCATCAAGCGTCGTCGACGCCGGAGGAAGCTCCGGCCGCCACGCGTGTCCTGCGACGAGACTGGATACAGGATCCAAGATCCACTGTCACCGGTCCAGTCACAAGGACCCACCACCTGCCCGTCATCCCCGGCGAAGGGAACGTCGCCACCATATGGTCGGATCCAGGTCAGTCATCGCCATCACCACCGCCAAAATCGGATTCGGGCTAAACGTCGTCGTCACCGCCGCCACCGCCACGGGCCACGCCCAGCCCCACCTCCATCTTCTATCTCCGTCCAGCCGACCGGCAGGCCACGGCCAACCGATCCACCCGCGCCGCCAAGCGTCGCCGTCGGGATCAGCCGTGCTGCCGTGCCATGGATGTGCAGGACGTCATCGCCAAAGTCGTCGTCCCGCGCCGCTCGATATCGTGCGAGGAGAAGGGTATCCCCAAGACCTTGTTGACATCCCACTCCTGGCAAATCAGCACTCACGCGGCTGCTCGCTTGGGCCAACCCAGTAGCGCAAGGAGGTCAGCTCGCTTGGCACTTCATGTGTGACACTCGGTTTCTGGTCGACCTAGTTGACCGTTCGACCATCGACCATGAACTTTTCATGAAAATGTTTTCTAAAAGAATTAGAAATTCAAAAATAACTGTTTAGGAATTTGAAAAAGTTCATGAATGTGAAAATAATTCACGAACTCAGAAAAATGAACTCAAAAGTAAGTTCGCGCATTCAAACAAATAAAAAAAATTAAAAAGTTCGCCCATTTAAAGAAGTTGATGTATATGAAAGTTCACGAAAACAAAAACAAAATTCTTTAAAGGAAAAACATAAAAAGAAACATCCAAAAACCCATAGAAGAACCGATCGAAAAGCCTTTAAGAGCTTCACAAAACTGGTTGGGGACGTTAGCAGGAAAAGAAAGCGCATGCATACTGCTAAATGATCCGGACCATCACTTAGGCCAACTGCAATGATAGACCCTAAAAAGCCTTCTATTTGTTTGGATTTTGTCCGCTTGGGTCAACAAATTTGATGCGTGTGTCCGGTGTAACCCCGGATAGGGTTTTTGCACCCAACACGGTCGGTGCATCTGCAAACTTGTGTGTCACTGACATTTCGCCAAACACCTGCCTCGCGGCCGCGCCTGCGCCTGTGGCAGAGCTCGCTCGCATGCCAGCGCTCCCGTACTCGCGTCGCGCCCGCGCTCTCCCTTGGCAGCACGTTACCGCATGCCCACAGCAGCTCTCGTCCGCCCCAACGCCACGCCTTCCCCGCGTCAACACCCCGGCTCTCCCTCGACAGTGCGCGCTCTCCCTCGCTCGCCCCTGCTCGGCAACTCCCTGTACACCGGCCTAAGCTGCCCTGGCATGGCCTGCGACGCCGGAGACACCCGCTATGGCAGGCTTGGAGGCGCCATCGCGACCAGGTGAGCACGGCATCGGGGTACCCCGAGCCCTTGACTCCCTCCTGCGCGCGCCCGCTGTAAGGGATACTGGTCCGACAATCGACCACATCGCCGTTGGGACGGGGAGAGTGAGCTGGATGCCGAGCTGCATGCTCGCGACCTCCTTGGTAGCCCCCTCTCGAGCGCGACTGCGTGGAGATCATCGGACTAGGTGGTCTGGCCTGAAGAGGCAAGTGGGCCGCAGGCTGCGCTGGCTAGCAGGGAAGCCTTTTCCTTTTCGTCTTATTTTTGTTTGCAAATATAAACATAATTATAGGAAAATAATAGGGGTTTAGGTGGGGAGTTTTTGAGAGATAAAAATACGTATGTAAAGCTGGATTTATGTGCTATCTGAATAAATTACTTTGAAAAATTTTAGAGATACCAAATTTAGACAAGTTTGGAATAAATTCAAAAAAAATCAAATTCTAAGCAAAGCACATCCAACTAGGCTGAAAATTGGAGGGATTGTTCTTGGCTTGGTTTAGGGATTCAAGAAAAATTGTGCACATATTTCTTTAACAGGAAAAATGTCACTCAAATCTTATTGGAAGAAGGGATAGAAAGATTGTGATGGGTTTTTTGAAACATGATGATGGTTTGGTTGCATGAGCAAGATGAAGATGAAGAGAAGGAGTTCCACACAAGATCACAACAAAACATTAATATTCAAATAAAGTTGTCATGCATGCTGCAACAAAGTTAAGAAGAGGCAACATTATAATATTAATCATCCAACATGGTCCTTACACAAAATATGGTAGCATTACATATGGCTTGTTACAACTCTCTTCCAATACAAAAAGATCTGGCCTTGAGATCTAGGAACAAAAGAACTCTGAATATTTGGAATGGTGGAGATCCTCACGCTCCCAAGTAGCTTCCTGGTCGAAATGATGAGACCACTTCACTTTGAGAAAATTCTTTGACTTGTTGTGAGTTTTGTGCTCTGTTTCGTCAAGAGTGGCAACGGAATGCTCCCGATAAGAAAAATCCTCTTGGAGATCAATGGCTTCAAACTCGATGGTGCGCTCCGACGTCTTGAAGCATTTCCGGAGTTGTGATACGTGAAAAATATCGTGCACATTGAAGAAGTTGGAAGGCATCTCAAGTTGATCGGCATCACCTATTCTACCAATTCTGTTGGAAGGAACCACACAACTAGGAGCAACCTTCGTTTTGATACCGAAGTGTTTCATGCCTTTTATGGGACATTGCGGATATAGACCAGGGCCGGCCCAAAATATACGGGCCCAGGGGCAAGACAAGAACAAGGGGTCCTTCTTTGACAAACAAAATCTCAATTGTTTTTCTAAACCAAAGTAAATATGCAGTACATAGCATAGATTAGTGATCTTTGTACTCTAAGACTGAGAGTACAACTATTTATCGAGGATCCTATTATGATAGTAATGTAACAATATAGCTCCATAAAAGATGAATTTCCTAATTCTCAGTGGACACATCTTAATTTTTGGCAAAACAAATAGCCTTGTCAAAACTGGTTGCAACTTAAAACGTTCTGCTACCATGAGATATAAAATTAATGGATGAAATTACATTTGTTTCTGGATCATCCCCAATCTGCCATGTTCTTCTCTTCCAAATTACTTACCCAAATAACAACTATCCTGCATATAAGGCATAGTAAAGAAAACTGAGTATTTCATGTTTATACTAACTATGATTATCAAACCTTGGAGATTCCCTAGAAGAATTACTAGTTTTGAAAAACTTAGCAATTGATTCCTTCTAGGATTCTACTACCAGACAAATACTTTGTTGAAGATATGTTAATACAGGGATCGAAAGCACCTGGAAACTAATTCATGTGGTGTAGGTGGCTTATCCGTACACCGCATCAGTCAACACGAACAATAAGACACACCTGAAGCAGGCCTGACCTGAAGTGATAAAATTTCTCCTTTCTTCTAATGTCCTTCCTAAGCACTCTCACATTTGGATTCAATGAAAAGCAGAAAAAGACACATGCAGATGTGATGGATGTACGATCTGGAATCGCTAATGCCGAAACGCGGACCTATTTGTCAATCAATTGTTGGACTGAAGAACGAGATTACTGGAAAGAAAGAAGAACCTGTACGGTCTCGGTCTCTCCAAAGTCCAGTTGATGGGGAGCGAGTAGAGCGTTGAGAGGGGAAGGAGAGCTCCTTGGGAAATGAGTTCATGCCATAGGTTTCCATTAATGGCTGGCCGCGACATTGGAAGCAGAGAGGGCGAGAGGCACAGGAGTGGTGGCGGCGTTCTTGGGAGTATGTGATCTGGGCAAGCAGAGGAGTCGCTGTTCAAAATATGCCCTAGAGGCAACAAATAAAGTGTTTATTATTGTATTTCCTTGTTCATGATAATCGTTTATTATCCATGCTGTAATTGTATTAATTGGAAACATGGATACATGTGTGGATACATAGACAAACACAATGTCCCTAGTATGCCTCTAGTGAACTAGCTCGTTGATTGAAACATGGTTAAAGGTTTCCTAGCCATGGACATGAGATGTCATTTGATAACGGGATCACATCATTAGGAGAATGATGTGATGGACAAGACCCAAACTACAAACGTAGCTTATGATCGTGTCAGTTTATTGCTACTGTTTTCTGCATGTCAAGTATATGTTCCTATGACCATGAGATCATGCAATTCACAGATATCGGATGAGTACCTTGTGTGTATCAAACGTCGCAACGTAACTGGGTGACTATAAAGGTGCTCTATAGGTGTCTCCAAGGGTGTCTGTTGAGTTGGCATGGATCAAGACTGGGATTTGTTACTCCGTGTGACGGAGAGGAATCTCATGGCCCACTCGGTAATACAACATCACAATAAGCCTTGCAAGCAATGTGACTAAGTGTTGGTCACGGGATTTTTTATTACGGAACGGGTAAAGAGACTTGCTAGTAACGAGGTTGAACTAGGCATGGAGATACCGACGATCGAATCTCGGGCAAGTAACATACTAAAGAACAAAGAGAACATCATACACGATTAACTGAATCCTTGACATAGAGGTCGACCGATAAAGATCTTTGTAGAATATGTAGGAACCAATGTGAACATCCAGGTCCCGTCATTGGTTATTAACCGAAGAGGTGTCTCGGTCATGTCTACATAGTTCTCGAACCCGCAGGGTCTGCACACTTAAGGTTTGGTGACGTTTCGGTAGTATAGAGTTATGTATGGTGGTGACCGAAGTTTGTTCGGAGTACCGGATGAGATCCTAGATGTCACGAGGAGCTCCAGAATGGTCCGGAGGTAAAGATTCATATATAGGAAGTCCTGTTTTCGTCGTCGGAAAAGTACCGGGCTTATCGGTAGTGTACCGAGAGTGCCGGTAGTGTACCAGGAGACCTCCGGGATGGGTATTTCGACCCAAGAGGCTTCATGGGCTGTGGGAGAGTGAATATCAGCCCTTAGTGGGCTGGTGGAAACTCCCACACAAGGCCCATGTGGCTGGAGAAGAAAACCCAAAAGGAAAAAGGTGGAAAAAGGCAAAAAGGAAAAAAAAAGGATGAATCCTAATCCTACTAGGAGTGGAGGAGGTGGACTCCTCCTCTCCTAGTTCGGCCAAATCCTAGAAGGCTTGGAGGCCAAGCTGCCTCCTCTCCTCCTATCCTCCTATATATACTAGTGGTATTGAGAGTTTTTGCACGAGATTTTCACACACGTGCTACCCGTTCCTCGAGTGCATAGTTTCTCCTCTAGATCGGTTTTCTGCAGTGCTTAGGCGAAGCCCTGCCGGAATTGCTCCACCACCATCACCGGAGCGTCGTCAGGCTGCCGGAAAACTCGTCTTCCTCTCCACTCCTTCTTGCTGGATCAAGACGGTGGAGATCGTCATCAAGCTGTACGTGTGCTGAACGCGGAGGTGTCGTCCGTTCGGTGCTAGATCGGAAGGATTGTGATCAAGTTCGTGAGACGGATCGTGATCAAGTTCGTGGGACGGATCGTGATCGGATCGCGGGACGGATCGTGATCGGATCGCGGGACGGATCGTGATCGGATCGCGGGACGCACGGCGATTTGGATCGCGAAGACATTCGACTACACCAACCGCGTTTCTTAACGCTTCCCGCTTAGCGATCTACAAGGGTATGTAGATCCACTCTCCCTCTCGTAGATGCTCATCACCATGGATAGATATTCGTGTGCGTAGGAAAATTTTTGTTTCCCATGCAACGTTCCCCAACAGTGGCATCATGAGCTAGGTCTATGTGTAGATGAGATCTCGAGTAGAACACAAAAGGTTTGTGGGCGTTGATGCTTAGATTACTTCCTCCCTTGGTCGGATTTTGGTTCAGCGGTATTGTGAGATGAAGTGGCCCAGACCAACATTACTCGTACGCTTATGAGAGACCGGTTCCCTCGACGCAACTTATTGCCTAGATGGCTTGCGGGTGGCAGTTTCTCTCACTTTAGTTGGATCGGATTCGACAAAGGTAGTCCTTGAGAAGGTTGAAAAGCAAATTATGTATCACCATTGTGGTTTATGCATAGGTGAGAATCGTTGTTGCTAGAAACCCATAGCAGCCACGTAAAACATGCAACAACAATTAGAGGACGTCTAACTTGTTTTTGCAGGGTATGTTGTGATATGATATGGCCAATTACATGATGTGATATATGTGATGTATGAGATGATCATGTGATGTATAGAATTTCACGACTTGCATGTTGATGAGTACGGCGACCGGCAGGAGCCATAGGGTTGTCTTTAATTATTGTATGACCTGCGTGTCAATCATTAAGCGCTATGTAATGCTTTACTTTGTCGCTAAACGGTAGCAATAGTAATAGAAGCATGCAGGGCGTCACAACCTCGATGGCGACACGTTGATGGAGATCAATATGATGGAGATCATGGTGTCGTGCCGGTGACGATGAAGATCATGCCGGTGCTTTCAAGATGGAGATCTAAAGCACAAGTTCATGGCCATATCATGTCACTTATGAATTGCATGTGATGTTAATCCTTTTATGCACCTTGTTATGCTTAGTACGACGATAGCATTATAAGGTGACCCCTCACTTAAATTTCAAGATAAAATTGTGTTCTCCCCGAGTGTGCACCGTTGCGAAAGTTTGTCGTGTTGAGACACCACGTGATGATCGGGTGTGATAGACTCTACGTTCACATACAACGGGTGCAAGCCAGTGTTGCACGCGCAGAACACTCGGGTTAAACTTGACGAGCCTAGCATGTACAGACATTGCCTCGGAACACAAGAGACCGAAAGGTCAAACATGAGTCATATAGGAGATATGATCAACATAATGATGTTCACCATTGAAGCCACCTCAACTCACATGATGATCGGACTTGAGTTGGTGGATTTGGATCATGTGACACTCAGATGACCTGAGGGATGTCAATTTGAGTGGGAGCTTTAGTAATTTGATTAACTAAACTCATTATCTTGAACAATAGTCTAAGTGAACTTTGCATATTTATGTTGTAGATCAATGGCTCGCGCAGTAGCACCCCTGAATTTTAATGCGTTCCTAGAGAAAGCTAAACTGAAAGATGATGGAAGTAACTTTGTTGATTGGGCCCGTAATCTGAGGATTATCCTCACAGCTTCCCAGAAATCATATGTCCTTGATGCATCGCTTGGTGACCAACCAGAAGACATTACCTCCAAAGACGTTAAGAACGCTTGGGAGGCACATACTGGAGATTACTCAATAGTTCAGTGTGCAATATTGTATGGCTTTGAACGTCATGGAGCATATGAGATGTTCCAGGAGTTGAGGTTTATCTTTCAGAAGAACACCCGGATCGAGAGGTATGAAACCTCCGATAAGTTCTATGGTTGCAAGATGGAGGAGAACGGGTCTATCAGTGAACATATACTCAGAATGTCTGGGTATTCAACTCGTCTAGCGGAGTTGGGAATTGCCCTTCCGCCAGAGGCGATCACTAACAGAGTTCTTCAATCACTGTCACCTAGTTACAAGAGCTTTGTGATGAACTATAACATGCACGGGATGAACAAGTCAGTCGCCGAGCTGTTTGCGATGCTAAAAGTCGCTGAGTCTGAAATCCAGAAAGAACATCAAGTGTTGATGGTCAATAAAACCACTAGTTTCAAGAAAAATGGCAAAGTCAAGGGTAAGGGCAAGAAGGGTAAAACCAAGAAGGATGGCAAAGCAGTTGCTACTCCTGCAAAGAAGCCCAAGCATGGACCCAACTCAGAAACTGAGTGCTTTCATTGCAAAGGAACTGGTCACTAGAAGCGGAACCGCCCCAAGTACCTGGCTGACAAGAAGGCGGCCAACGACAAACAAGGTATATATGATATACATGTTATTGATGTGTACCTTACTAACTCTCGTAGTAGTGCCTGGGTATTTGATACCGGTTCGGTTGCTCACATTTGCAACTCAAAGCAGGAACTATGGAATAAACGAAGGCTAGCAAAGGACGAAGTGACGATGCGCGTGGGAAATGATTCCAAGGTTGATGTGATCGCCGTCGGCACGCTCTCTCTTCGATTACCATCGAGATTAGTGATGAACCTGAATAATTGTTATTTAGTGCCTGCGTTAAGCATGAACATTATATCTGGATCTTGTTTATTGCGAGACGGTTACTCATTTAAATCAGATAATAAAGGTTGCTCTATTTATATGAGTAATATCTTTTATGGCCATGCACCCAATGTTAGGGGTTTATTCATATTGAATCTTGATAGTGATGACACACATGTTCATAACATTGATGCCAAAAGATGTAGAATTGATAATGATAGTACCACTTCCTTGTGGCACTGCCGTTTACGTCATATTGGTGTAAAACGTATGAGGAAGCTCCATGCTGATGGACTTTTGGAGTCACTTGAGTTTGAATCACTTGACACATGTGAACCATGCCTCATGGGCAAGATGACTGAAACGCCATTCTCTGGAACAATGGAACGGGCGAGTGACTTATTGGAAATCATACACACTGATGTGTGCGGTCCAGTGAATGTTACAGCGCGTGGTGGATATCGTTATTTTCTCACCTTCACTGATGACTTAAGTAGATATGGGTATATTTACTTAATGAAACACAAGTCTGAAACGTTTGAAAAGTTCAAGCAATTTCAGAGTGAAGTTGAGAATCATCATAACAAGAAGATTAAGTTCCCGCGATCTGATCGAGGAGGTGAATATCTGAGTTATGAGTTTGGCAGTCACTTAAGACAGTGTGGAATTGTTTCATAGTTGACACCGCCCAGAACACCACAGCGTAATGGTGTGTCCGAACATCGTAATCGAACCTTATTAGATATGGTGCGTTCTATGATGTCTCTTGCTGATTTGCCACTATCGTTTTGGGGTTATGCGTTAGAGACAGATGCATTCACTTTAAATAGGGCACCATCAAAATCCATTGAGACGACGCCATATGAACTATGGTTTGGCAAGAAGCCAAAGTTGTCGTTTCTTAAAGTTTGGGGATGTGATGCTTATGTCAAAAAGCTTCAGCCTGAAAAGCTGGAACCCAAAGCGGAGAAATGCGTCTTCATAGGATACCCGAAAGAGACAGTCGGGTATACCTTCTATCTCAGATCCGAAGGCAAAGTGTTTGTCGCTAAAAACGGAACATTTCTTGAGAAAGAGTTTCTCTCGAAAGAATTGAGTGGGAGGAAAATAGAGCTTGATGAGGTTATTGCACCTTTACTTCAACCAGAAAGTAGCGCAGCGTAGAAAGATGTTTCTGTGGAACCTACGACGGTAGAAGAGGAAGTTAATGATGATGATCGTGAAGCTTCGAATCAAGCGGCTAGTGAACCTCGTAGGTCGACAAGGCCGCGTACTACCCCTGAGTGGTACGGCAACCCTATCTTGGAGGTCATGTTGTTGGACAACAATGAACCTACGAGCTATGGAGGAGCAATGATGGGCCCGGATTCCGAGAAATGGTTAGAGGCCATGAAATCCGAGATGGGATCTATGTATGAAAACAAAGTATGGACTTTGGAAGTATTACCTGAGGGGCGAAAGGCCATTCAGAACAAATGGATCTTTAAGAAGAAAACAGACGCGGACGGTAATGTCACCATCTATAAAGCACGACTTGTGGCAAAGGTTTTTTCATAAGTTCAAGGAGTTGACTACGATGAGACTTTCTCACCCGTAGCGATGCTTAAGTCTGTCAGAATCATGTTAGCAATAGCTGCCTATTTCGACTATGAAATTTGGCAGATGGATGTAAAAACAGCGTTCCTCAACGGTTTCCTTGAGGAAGAGTTGTATATGATGTAACCCAAATGTTTTGTCGAACCAGAGAATGCTGACAAAGTTTGCAAACTCCAGCGATCCATTTATGGACTGGTGCAAGCATCTCGGAGTTGGAATAAGCGCTTTGATGAGGTGATCAAAGCGTTTGAGTTTATACAAGTTTACGAAGAAGCTTGTATTTACAAGAAAGTGAGTGGGAGCTCTATAGCGTTTCTAGTATTATATGTGGATGACATATTGCTGATTGGAAACAATATAGAAATGTTGGAAAGCGTGAAGGAATATTTGAACAAGAGTTTTTCAATAAAGGACCTAGGAGAAGCTCCTTTCATATTAGGCGTTAAGATCTATAGAGATAGATCTAGACGCTTAATAGCACTTTCAAAGAGCACATACCTTGATAAAGTTTTGAAGAAGTTCAAAATGGAATAGTCCAAGAAGGGGTTCTTGCCTGTATTACAAGGTGTGAAGTTGAGTAAGACTCAATGCCCAGCAACTGCAGAAGATAGAGAAAAGATGAGTGTCATCCCCTATGCTTCAGCCATAGGCTCTATCATGTATGCAATGTTGTGCACAAGACCCGATGTCAGCCTTGCCATAAGTATGGCCGGAAGGTTTCAAAGTGATCCTGGAATGGAGCACTGGCAAGCGGTCAAGAATATCCTTAAGTACCTGAAAAGGACTAAGGAAATGTTTCTCGTTTATGGAGGTGATGAAGAGCTCGTAGTAAAGGGTTACGTCGATGCAAGCTTTGACACTGATCCGGACGACTCTAAGTCGCAAACCAGATACATATTTATTCTTAACGGGGGAGCGGTAAGCTGGTGCAGTTCCAAGCAAAGCGGGATAGCTGATTCTATGTGCGAAGCGGAATACATCGCAGCCTCAGAGGCGGCAAAGGAAGGTCTCTGGATGAAGCAGTTCATGACAGGTCTTGGAGTAGTGCCCAGTGCACTGAATCCAATGAACCTGTTCTGTGACAACACTGGTGCCATTCCTCTGGCCAAGGAACCAAGGTTTCACAAGAGGACCAGACACATAAAGCGACGCTTCAACTCCATCTGCGATTACATCTTGGAGAAAGACATGAATATTTGCAATGTGCACACGGATCTGAATGTTGCAGGCCCGTTGACTAAACCTCTTCCAAGGGCTAAACATGATCAACACCAGAACTCCATGGGTGTTCGATTCATTACAATGTAAATCACATAGTGATGTGAACTAGATTATTGACTCTAGTGCAAGTGGGAGACTGTTGGAAATATGTCCTAGAGGCAATAAATAAAGTGTTTATTATTGTACTTCCTTGTTCATGATAATCGTTTATTATCCTTCTATAATTGTATTAATTGGAAACATGGATACATGTGTGGATACATAGACAAACACAATGTCCCAAGTATGCCTCTAGTGAACTAGCTCATTGATTGAAAGATGGTTAAAGGTTTCCTAGCCATGGACATGAGATGTCATTTGATAACGGGATCACATCATTAGGAGAATGATGTGATGGACAAGACCCAAACTACAAACGTAGCTTATGATCGTGTCAGTTTATTGCTACTGTTGTCTGCATGTCAAGTATATGTTCCTATGACCATGAGATCATGCAACTCACAGATATCGGAGGAGTACCTTGTGTGTATCAAACGTCGCAACGTAACTGGGTGACTATAAAGGTGCTCTACAGGTGTCTCCAAGGGTGTCTGTTGAGTTGGCATCGATCAAGACTGGGATTTGTTACTCCGTGTAACGGAGAGGTATCTCAGGGCCCACTCGGTAATACAACATCACAATAAGCCTTGCAAGCAATGTGACTAATTTTTGGTCACGAGATCTTGTATTACGGAATGAGTAAAGAGACTTGACAGTAACGAGGTTGAACTAGGTATGGAGATACCGACGATCGAATCTCGGGCAAGTAACATACCGGAGAACAAAGGGAACATCATACGGGATTAACTGAATCCTTGACATAGAGGTTCGACCGATAAAGACCTTCGTAGAATATGTAGGAACCAATGTGAACATCCAGGTCCCGCCATTGGTTATTGACCGAAGAGGTGTCTCGGTCATGTCTACATAGTTCTCGAACCCGCAGGGTCTGCACACTTAAGGTTTGGTGACGTTTCGGTAGTATAGAGTTATGTATGGTGGTGACCAAAGTTTTTTTGGAGTCCCAGATGAGATCTTGGATGTCACGAGGAGCTTCGGAATGGTCTGGATCTAAAGATTCATATATAGGAAGTCCTGTTTTGGTCACCGAAAAAGTTCCGGGCTTATCGGTAGTGTACCGGGAGTGCCGGTAGTGTACCGGGAGACCTCTGGGAGGGTATTTCGACCCAAGAGGCTTCATGGGCTGTGGGAGAGTGAATATCAGCCCTTAGTGGGCTGGTGGAAACTCCCACACAAGGCCATGTGGCTGGAGAAGAAAACCCAAAAGGAAAAAGGTGGAAAAAGGCAAAAAGGAAAAAAAAAGGATCAATCCTAATCCTACTAGGAGTGGAGGAGGTGGACTCCTCCTCTCCTAGTTCGGCCAAAGCCTAGAAGGCTTGGAGGCCAAGCTGCCTCCTCTCCTCCTCTCCTCCTATATATGCTGGTGGTATTGAGGTTTTTTGCACGAGATTTTTAGACACGTGCTACCCGTTCCTCGAGTGCATAGTTTCTCCTCTAGATCGGTTTTCTACAGTGCTTAGGCGAAGCCCTGCCGGAATTGCTCCACCACCATTGCCGGAGCGTCGTCAGGCTGCCGGAAAACTCCTCTTACTCTCCACTCCTTCTTGCTGGATCAAGACGGTGGAGATCGTCATCAAGCTATACGTGTGCTGAACGCGGAGGTGTCGTCCGTTCGGTGCTAGATCGGAAGGATTGTGATCAAGTTCGTGAGACGGATCGTGATCAAGTTCGTGGGACGGATCGTGATCGGACCACGGGACGGATCGTGATTAGATCGCGGGACGAATCGTGATTGGATCGCGTACACACGGCGATTTGGATCGCGAAGACGTTCTACTACACCAACCATGTTTCTTAACGCTTCCCGCTTAGCGATCTACAAGGGTATGTAGATCCACTCTCCCTCTCATAGATGCTCATCACCATGGATAGATCTTCGTGAGCGTAGCAAAAATTTTGTTTCCCATGCAACGTTCCCCAATAGTCGCTCACTAGTACAAAACTGGCCTTTAGTCCCGGTTTCAGAGGGCCTTTAGTCCCGATTCTGGAACCGGGACTAATGGGTCGGGACTAAAGCCTCCACCCTTTAGTCCCGGTTGTGTTACGAACCGGGACTAAAGGCCCTCCACGTGGCAGCTTTCTGGAGCGGGACCTTTAGTACCGGTTGGTGTTACGAACCGGGACTAAAGGTATTTTTTTAAATAACTTTTTTATTTTTGTTTTCAATTTTTTTTCCGACGGTCAAATCTATGAGTTATCTGGCAATTAAATCTCTAATCACCCCTTCTCACTACTTTTGAATTATTTGACAATTTAATCTCTAATCGCCGGTCACTCATCCTCTCACTGCTCTAACCCGAGCACGCTTAACTTTCGAGTTCTATCACCCTTTGTTTCCAAGTCTACACTTGTTGTTTTGTTGACAATAGTAAGCTATCAATCTATTAACCCTTAGGTCTTGATGTCATATTATTTAATTTTTTGAATTCCAAACAATTATTAAAATAAACAAAATAAGTAATAATAATATTGAATTTCTATAAGAATAAAATAAGTAATATTATTATTTTATTCATTTTTTGCCCTATATTTAATTCATATGGCATAATTAATATCTTTAAAATCTGTAAATCGAAATTCAACAAATAATAGATCCATTATTATCACAAAAATGTGAGGAATTCAAATATGAAATAATTTATTTATTTTTAAATAAAAAAATTGAGTTTGTAGGAAAAAATCTTCTTTTTTAAATAACTTTTTTTACTTTTGGAATTTCAAGAATCTGAGAAAACTTCACCGGGTAAACCCGGGTGAAATTGAGTCCCAATTTTTCTCTACTTTTCTTTGATATATTAAACTTTTTTTCGACGTCGTATGCAAAAGTTATGGCCGTTTTACATATTTTTTTTCATTTTTTTTTGTAGAAACGATCAAAATTCATATTTCAAAATTTATATACCAATTAGACACTAAAACCTAACTACATCTCAAAGGATTTTATTTTTTGAAGAATTTATCATTTTTGTTTATTTTCTGGAAAACTCAAAAAGGCAGTCCACCGGGGGGGGTAGAGTTTGAAAATTTCAGAACCCCTTTAGTTCGGGTTGGTGTCCATCCAATCATACCGTCGACTACATATGCTACCATCGTCCCAGCTAGAGTGACAACTAAGGTTAACCAATCCAGAGTTAAACCATTTCTAACTTCATTTGCTATTTTTCATGCATTTAATGATTTTTTGAGCTAAATGATCCTGCAATTGAAAAGCACTACAAATGAACTCTAAAAAGGTTGAAACTTGGCATGGTATCATCATTTCACCCAGAAAGCTTGTGCTAAAAAGTTGAGAGGGTTACGGCAAAAAATGGATGCACTTCGCGTACAAACTGGACCATCTCCTTCGAAGTATCAAGGTTTCGAACGAAAACCCATCTGTTACAAAGGCATTTCATTTTTATTTATTTATTTCAACTCCAGACTTTTTGTGCATTCAATATGCACCATACTACAACATGTTAAAATCTACAGAAAGAACTAACTAAAAAAATAAAAAACAACAATTAAATGACTAAAACAACTATATAAGCAAAACACTAATGTTTTAATTAAAATCCTAATTTAAATTATTTTAAAAATAACCAAATAAATCTTACTGTGACAACAATCTAACACGTGACTAGGATAAAAAAGAATTAAATTAAAAACCTTTTGTAAACTCAAGTTATTCACAATCTAGTGTTTGAAGCAAATTTGAACAAATTCAAATTTAAACCATTCAAATTTCAAAACTAATGGCACAAACATAAATTAGACAAAATTTTGAATCTAATGCAAAAAGAATCACTCAAAACATCAATCCTAAAAGATATAAGCAATTTAAAACAGAAACTAAAAATAGAAAACAAATATAAAAACAGAAAAAAAAACTTTCAAGGACCCCTTTAGTCCCGGTTCGTGTCTCCACCCGGGACTAAAGGTCTAACCTTTAGTCCCGGTTGGAGACACCAACCGGGACTAAAGCCTCAACCCCCTTTAGTCCCAGTTGGTGTCTCCAACCGAGACTAAAGGTCCCATTTGAACCGGGACTGATGCCCTAGCCGCTCGAACCGAGACTAATGCTCACATTAGTCCCGGTTTGTAATGCAACCGGGACTAATGTGTACATCGAGCTATGATGAAAGCCCTGTTTTCTACTAGTGGCTAGTCCATTGATTCCTTCGTGCAGTTTGCCTGATGGGCAATTCCTTGGGCCTTCTTTTTCCCCAGTATTTTCATCACTAGGCTAATGCAGATTATGCTACTTACCACTACTGGACCAGGGCCCCTGCCTCCCGGGAGCCCAAGGCGGACGCCCCATTTGCCCGACCTATGGGCCGGGCCTGAGATAGACATGCTCTCCAACGGAGAACACCAAGTCACAATGTAGCTGACTAAGTGGCATGCGACCTCCTCAAAATTTGCATCTATCCTAGATTTTTCGAATGAATTCCCACAAAGCTCATCGTCCTCCATGATTGGCCATGAGTCCAAATGGAATATTGTTATAATTTTTTTATTGTGGTGGTGGGGGTCTTCTTCAATCAACGCACCACGTGGGCAGGTGAGACGTGGGTGTGACCGACATATTCACACTTATATGATTAAAATTGACACATCAAAATTACGTTCAGGTCCACCAATGCATTATATACACATATAAATCTGGATGGGCGAGAGCACAATGTTTTTGCAACATGCATGATTAACAAGGTTAACGGTCTAGCATTGGTTGGCAACTTTTCATAGAAATTGATGCAATTTGACTGCCATTTCATCCAAGCGTAGCAATCATGGCAACCGTATTGCCTGGCATTGAAGCTTCGTAATCACAAGCACCAAAACACAAGGAGAGAAATAAGAGCATGCATTCAAGTCTCCTAGATGAGAAACACGTGCTCCTTGCTAGCGGAAGCTTTTATTTGGTAGTAGAACATTATTGTAGTGTCATTAATAGGACGCATGGAATGGCTTGCATCTACACGTAGCCTAACCATGTTATAAAAGGCGGATGGAGAGAGGCATAGTGTAAAAGAGAAAGGAAGGGAGGCAAATCGAGTGGATTGCCATGGTTCCAAAGAGGCATTTGAATGGGAGCGAAATAACAGCTCGTGGGATTGAGAGAAGTTGGGAATGGGTTGTGAGCTAGGCTAGGTGTTGATTTGAGCAAGGCAAAGTGTACTCTTTGGTTCCGTCTATTATGTTTTTCTCTACCACTATCTTTTGACGCCGTTTTTTGGTCTTTGACTACTGTAAGCTCATTTATGACAAGAATGAGACAGTTCTCTTGTCCGTGATGTTAGAGGGTCGTTCTGTTCACCATGGGTACATAAATGACAATGGGACAACGACGCCTTCAGCCGGCAATCTCCTTGATCTGTGTAGCCAAAACCGGGTCGGGAGTCCACGTATACCATCCCGTTGAGCGGGAAGAAGTGCATATCCAGTCTCAAGAGGAGTCACTCGCAGAAAGCAACCTACGAACACATTACTAATCCATTACAAATCTCCTTCTTCGAGTTCACAATGAGCCACTAGACCCTCGCGCAGGGCCACTGAAGGACATCTAGTTGACATGTAGTTGCAATGTTGGCTGATGCTTGATCATTGAGCCATCTTGAGGTCCAAAAATATGCCATGTCAACGTTTCCCAATCTACATTGTTGTGGAAGAATAGAGCCAAACATAATCCTCGGTGTTACAGGGAATCAGATGTCTATGCAGGGTTGTCATTTTCTTGATCATTCATACCACTTCCAACACAATTGTACTGCGACCAAACTTTCCAAGTCTGATAAGAACCAACCTACTCTGTGAAATTGATTCTTTCTAGCTGACCAAACATGCAACGTCCCCAAATTTGCATCTCTCATACAAGTCTAAAGGAGATTCTGATGAAGCTTATCGATCTCCTTGATTGCAAATGGAATAATGTTAAAATGTAAATCCGGATGACCAAAAGCATTGTGCTGACGTGTTGATAAGGATGAGCCGAGACTAGCATTGGTGGCCAACATTTCAGTCCTCTCACTGTAATTTGGTCACCATTTTATCCAAGACTGTAATTGGACCACAATTTCCAAGACTAGATGTTGTTCACCTGAAGAGATATTTTTTCTAGGATTCATTGGATAAATGCCACTCGGATTCTCACGATTCCAAGAAACGCCACTGGAATTTTAAAACTTTGAAAAATGCCACTGTAACTTTTACACACTTTGAAAAACGTTGTTGTAGTCTTCGAAAAATGCCATTGAAAATGACATTTTTTTACAATTTGAGAATTGTAGTGGAATTTCTCGGAATCGCCTGAATTTGAGTGGCATTTATCAAATTAACCCTTTTTTCCAATGCAGCAACAAACATGGACATTGTTTTTTCAAACAGGCCGAACAACTATCTTTCTATTGAAAAGAGTATTTAAGATGTATACTCGCTCTGATTCAGATGTACATAGATGTATTTCTAGTGTGTTTTTAGGTGATGGAGGACAACATGCTCAGCATGTGCCTCGAGACACCACGGTCGCACCTGGAGATGGGCGACGTAGCATGACTCACTTCTATGCAGGGGTTGTTCTTGTTGGAAATATGCCCTAGAGGCAATAATAAATTAGTTATTATCATATTTCCTTGTTCATGATAATCGTTTATTATCCATGCTATAATTGTGTTGATCAGAAGATACATGCGTGGATACATAGACAACACCATGTCCCTAGTATGCCTCTAATAGACTAGCTCGTTGATCAAAGATGGCTATGGTTTCCTAGTCATGGACATGAGATGTCATTTGGTAACGGGATCACATCATTAGGAGAATGATGGGATCGAAAAGACCCAAACTACAAACATAGCATATGATCGTGTTAGTTTATTGCTACTGTTTTCTGCATGTCAAGTATCTGTTCCTATGACCATGAGATCATGCAACTCACTGACACCGGAGGAGTACCTTGTGTGTATCAAACGTCGCAAGGTAACTGGATGACTATAAAGGTGCTTTATAGGTATCTCTGAGGGTGTCTGTTGGGTTGGCATGGATCAAGACTAGGATTTGTTACTCCGTGTGACGAAGAGGTATCTCAGGGCCACTTGGTAATACAACATCACAATAAGCCTTGCAAGCAATGTGACTAAGTGTTAGTCACGGGATCATGTATTATGGAACGAGTAAAGAGACTTGCCAGTAACAAGGTTGAACTAGGTATGGAGATATCGACGATCGAATCTCGGGCAAGTAACATACCGAAGAACAAAGGGAACATCATACAGGATTAACTGAATCCTTGACATAAAGGTTCGACCGATAAAGATCTTCGTAGAATATGTAGGAACCAATATGGGCATCCAGCTCCCGCTATTGGTTATTGAGCGTAGAGGTGTCTCGGTCATTTCTACATAGTTCTCGAAACCGCAGGGTCTGCACACTTAAGGTTTGGTGACGTTTCGGTAGAATAGAGTTATGTATGGTGGTGACTGAAGGTTGTTCCGATTCCGAATGAGATCCCGGACGTCACAAGGAGCTCCAGAATGGTCCAGAGTTTAAGATTGATATATAGGAAGTCCTGTTTTGGTCGCCAGAAAGGTTTCGGGCTCATCGGTAGTGTACCGGAAGGTCCCGTAGTGTACCGGGAGACCATCGGGAGGGGTATTTCAACCCAAGAGGCTACATGGTCTGTGGGAGAGTAAATACCAGCCCTAAGTGGGTTGGTGGAAGTCCCACACAAGGCCCATGCGGCTGGAAAGAAAAGCCCAAAGAGAAAAAGGTGAAAAAGGCAAAAAAGGCAAAAATAAGGAGTCCTAGTCCTACTAGGATTGGAGGAGGAATCCTCCAATCCTCCTTGGTTTGGCCGACCCAAGGGCTGGCTCCTTGGGAGCCAAGCCTCCTCCTCTCTTCCTCCTATATATACTAGAGGTTTTAGGGTTTTTGGCACTACATTTTCAGCCACGTGCTACCCGTTCCTCCAGTGCATAGTTTCTCCTCTAGATCGGATTTCTGCAGTGCTTAGGCAAAGCCCTGCCGGAATAGCTCCACCACCATCGCTGGAGCGCAGTGATGCTACCGGAGAACTCTTCTACCTCTCCGCTCCCTTTTGCTGGATCAAGAAGGCGGAGATCGTCATCAAGCTGTACGTGTGCTGAACGCGGAGGTGCCGTCCGTTCGGCGCTAGATTGGAAGGACCATGATCAAGATCGCGAGACGGATCGTGATGAGATCGTGGGACGGATCGTGATGAGTTCGCGGGACGGATCGTGATGAGATCGCGGGACAGATCGTGATGACTTTGCGGGACGTATCGTGATTGGATCGCAGGACGGATCGTGATGAGATCGCGGAATGCTCGGCGATTTGGATCGCGAAGACGTTCGACTACACCAACCGCGTTTCTTAATGCTTCCCGCTTAGCAATCTACAAGGGTATGTAGATCCACTCTCGCTCTCGTAGATGCTCATCACCATGGATAGATCTTGCGTGTGCGTAGGAATATTTTTGATTCCCCTGCAACGTTCCCCAACAGTGGTATCAGAGCTAGGTCTATGTGTAGATGAGATCTCGAGTAGAACACAAAGAGTTTGTGGGCGTTGATGCTTAGATTGCTTCCTCCCTTGGTCATGTTTTGGTTCAGCGGTATTGTGAGATGAAGCGGCCCGGACCAATATTACTCGTACGCTTACGAGAGACCGGTTCCCTCAACTGCAACTTGTTGCATAGATGGCTTGCGGGTGCCAGTTTCTCTCACTTTAGTTGGATCGGATTCGACAAAGGCGGTCCTTGAAAAGGTTGAAAAGCAACTAGTGTATCACCGTTGTGGTTTTTGCGTAGATGAGAATTGTTCTTGCTAGATATCCGTAGCAGCCACGTAAAACATACAACAACAATTAGAGAACGTCTAACTTGTTTTTGCAGGGTATGTTGTGATGTGATATGGCCAATTACATGATGTGATATATGTGATGTATGAGATGATCATGTGTTGTATAGAATATCAAGACTTGCATGTCGATGAGTATGGCAACCGGCAGGAGCCATAGGGTTGTCTTTAATTATTGTATGACCTGCGTGTCAATCATTAAGCGCTATGTAATGCTTTACTTTATCGCTAAACGGTAGCAATAGTAGTAAAAGCATACAAGCATGATGGGCGTGACAACCTCGATAGCGACACGTTGATGGAGATCAAGATGATGGAGATCATGGTGTCATGCCGGTGACGATGGAGATCATGCCGGTGCTTTCAAGATGGAGATCAAAAGCACAAGTTCATGGCCATATCATGTCACTTATGATTTGCATGTGATGTTAATCCTTTTATGCACCTTGTTTTGCTTAGGACGACGGTAGCATTATAAGGTGATCCCTCACTTAAATTTCAAGATGAATTGTGTTCTCCCTGAGTGTGCATAGTTGTGAAAGTTCGTCGTGTTGAGACACCACGTGATGATCGGGTGTGGTAGATTCTACGTTCACATACAACGGGTGCAAGCCAGTGTTGCACATGCAGAACACTCGGGTTAAACTTGACAATCCTAGCATGGATAGACATGGCCTCGGAACACAGAGACCAAAAGGTCGAACATGAGTCATATAGCAGATATGATCAACATGATGAAGTTCACCATTGAAACCACCTCAACTCACATGATGATCGGACTTGAGTTGGTGAATTTGGATCATGTATCACTCGAATGACTGGAGGGATGTCAATTTGAGTGGGAGTTCTTAAGTAATATGATTAATTGAACTCATTATCATGAACATAGTCAGTAGTGTCTTTGCAAACTGTGTTGTAGATTACTAGCTCACGCTATAGCTCCCTTGAATTTTTATATGTTCCTAGAGAAATAGTGTTGAAAGATGATGGTAGCAATATTGCGGACTGGCTCCATGATCTGAGGATTGTCCTCGTTGCTGCATAGAAAGCTTATGTCCTTAATGCACCGCTCGGTGCGCCAACCCCTCTAGCTTCGTCTGTAGATGTTGTGAACATCTGACATGCACGTTCTGATGACTGCTTGATAGTTTAGTGCATCATGCATTACGACTTAAAATTGAGGCTCCGGAACGTTTTGAACTTCACGGAACATATGATATGTTCTAAGAGCTGAAATTAGGATCTCAGGCTCGTGCCCGTGTTGCGAGATATGAGATATCCAATAAGATTTTTTGCTTGCAAGATGAAAGATAATAGCTCAATCGTTGAACATGTGCTCAGATTGTCTGGGTGCTACAATCGCTTGAATCAAGTGGGAGTTGATCTTCCAGATAAGATAGTGATTGATATAGTTCTCCAAGTCACTGTCACTAAAGCTACTAGAACTTGGTGATGAACTATAAAATACCAGGGATAGAAATAATGATCCCTGAGCTATTCGCGATGTTTGACACCGCGAAGGTAGAAATCAAGAAGGAGCGTCAAGTGTTGATGGTTAGTCAAACCACTAGTTTCGAGAAGGGCAAGAGTAAGGAGGGAAACTTGATGGATAGCAAGTCAGTTGCTGCTCAAGTGAAGCAACCCAAAGTTGATCCCAACCCCAAGACTAAGTGCTTCGATTATGAGGAGAGCGGTCGCTAAAGCGGAACAACCCTAGATACTTGGTAGATAAGAAGGCTGGCAACGTCGACAGAAGTATATTTGATATACGTGTTAATGATGTGTACCTTGCGAGTACTCCTAGTAGCACCTGGGTATTGGGTACCGGTTCGGTTGCTAAATTTAGTAACTCGAAATAAAAGCTACGGAATAAATGGAGAACTAGCTAAGGGTGAGGTGATGATGTGTGTTGGAAATGTTTCCAAGGTTGATGTGATCAACATCGCACGCATTCTCTACCTTCGGGATTAGTGACAAACCTAAATATATGTTATTTGGTGTTTTGCATTGACCATGGATGTGATTAGATCGTGTTTATTGCAACACGATTATTCATTTAAGTTAGAGAATAATGGTTATTCTGTTTACATGAATAATACCTTCCATGGTCATGCACCCAGTGAGAATGGTTTGTTGAATCTTGATCGTAGTAATACACATGTTCATAACATTGATGCCAAAAGATACAAAGTTAATAATGATAGTACCGCATACTTGTGGCACTACCGCTAAATGTCATATTGGTATAAAGCGCATGAAGAAACTCCATGCTGATGGATCTTCGGACTCATTCGATTTCGAATCGGTTGAGACATGCGAACCATGCCTCTTGGGCAAGATGACTAAGGACCCCGTTTCCAGATGGATGGAGCGGGAAAGTGATTTATTGGAAATAATACATGTTGATTATGCAATCCAATGAGTCTTGTATCGTGTGGTGGATATCGTTATTTTCTTACCTTCACTGATGATTTGACTAGATATAGTGTATATTTACTTAATGAAACACAAGTCTGAATTGTTTGAAAGGTTCAAGAAAATTCAGAGTGAAGTTTAAGATCATCGTGACAAGAAGATAAAAATGTCTGCGATATGATCGTGGAGGTAAATATCTGAGTTACGAGTTTGGCACACAACTTTAGACAATGTGAAAGTTGTTTCACAACTCACGCCACCTGGAACACCATAGTGTGATGGTGTGTTTGAACGTCACAGTCATGCTCTATTGAAAATGGTGCTTGCTATGATGTCTCTTATCGTTTTGCTACTATAATTTTGGGGTTATGCATTAGAGACAACTACATTCACTTTAGATAGGGCACCATCTAAATCCATTGAGATGAAACCATGTGAATTATGGTTTGATAGAAACCTAAGCTGTCATTTCTTAATGTTTGGGTCTGCAACACTTATGTGAAAAGGATTTTCACCTAATGAGCTCGAACCCAAAGCGGACAAATGCATCTTCATAGAATACCCTAAAGACAGTTGGGTAAACCTTCTATCTCAGATCCAAGCATAAAGTGTTTGTTGCTAAAACTGTGTCCTTTCTCGAGAAAGAGTTTCTCTCGAAAGAATTGAGTGGGAGGAAGATAGAACTTGATGAGGTTGTTGAACCTTTGTTCAACAAGAGAGTAGCGCATCGCAGGAATTTGTTTTTGTGAAGCCTACGTTAGTTGAAGAGGAAGTTAATGATGATGATCATGAAGCTTCGAATCAAGTTACTATCGTACCTCGTAGGTCGACAAGGATGTGTACTGCTCCTGAATGGTATGACAACCCTGTCTTGGAGGTCATGTTGTTGGACAACAATGAACCTACGGGCTATGGAGAAGCGATGATGGGCCTAGATTCCGACAAATGGTTAGAGGTCATAAAATCCGAGAAAGAATCCATGTATGAAAACCAAGTATAGACTTTGGTAGACTTGCTCGTTGGATGGCAGGTCGTTGAGTACAAATGGATCTTTAAGATGAAGACAGACGCTGATGGTGAATGTCACCATTTATAAAGCTCGACTTGTCGCAAAGAAGTTTCTGCCAAGTTCAAGGAGTTGATTGCGATGAGACTTTCTCACTTGTAGCGATGCTAAAGTCTGTTGGAATTATGTTAGCAGTTGCTGCATTTTTCAATTATGAAATCTGGCAGATGGATATCAAAACATAGTTTCCTTAACGGTTTACTTGAGGAAAGGTTGTATGTGATACAACCAGAAGGTTTTGTCAGTCCTAAGGATGCTAAAAGGTGTGCAAGCTTCAGTGATTCTTCTATGAACTGAAGCAAGCATCTCGGAGTTGGAATATACACTTTGATGAGGTGATCAAAGTTTTTGAGTCTATACAAAGTTTACGAGAAACTTGTATTTACAATAAAGTGAGTGGGAGCACTACAAAATTTCTGATAAGTATATGTGGATGACATATTGTTGATCAAAAATGATGTAGAATTTCTGAAAAGCATAAACGGTTGTTTGAAAAGAGTTTTTCAAAGGAAGACTTGGATAAAGCTACCTAATTGTTGAGCATCAAGATCTATAGAGATAGATCAAGATGTTTGATGAGACTTTCAATGAGTACATACCTTGACCCAGAACTCAGTGGGTGTTAGATTCATAACAATGCGAATCACATGGTGATGTAAACTAGATTATTGACTCTAGTGCAAGTGGGAGGCTGTTGGAAATATGCCCTAGAGGCAATAATAAATTAGTTATTATCATATTTCCTTGTTCATGATAATCGTTTATTATCCATGCTATAACTATGTTGATCGAAAACTCAGATACATGTGTGGATACATAGACAACACCATGTCCCTAGTATGCCTCTAATAGACTAGCTCATTGATCAAAGATGGCTATGGTTTCCTAGTCATGGACATGAGATGTCATTTGGTAACGGGATCACATCATTAGGAGAATGATGGGATCGAAAAGACCCAAACTACAAACATAGCATATATGGGCATCCAGGTCCCGCTATTGGTTATTGACCATAGAGGTGTCTCGGTCATGTCTACATAGTTCTCGAACCCTCAGGGTCTACACACTTAGGGTTCGGTGACATTTTGGTAGAATAGAGTTATGTATGGTGGTGACCGAAGGTTGTTCGGAGTCCCGGATGAGATCCCGGACGTCACGAGGAGCTCCGGAATGGTTCGGAGGTAACTATTGATATATAGGAAGTTCTGTTTTGGTCGCCGGAAAGGTTTTGGGCTCATCGGTAGTGTACCGGGAGGGCCGGTAGTGTACCGGGAGACAATCGGGAGGGGTATTTCGACCCAAGAGGCTACATGGGCTGTGGGAGAGTAAATATCAGCCCTTAGTGGGCTGGTGGAAGTCCCACACAAGGCCCATGCGGTTGGGAAGAAAAGCTCAAAATGAAAAAGATGGAAAAGGCAAAAAAGGCAAAAATAAGGAGTCCTAGTCCTACTAGGATTGGAGGAGGAGTCCTCCAATCCTCCTTGGTTCGGCCGACCCAAGGGTTGGCTCCTTGGGAGCCAAGCCTCCTCCTCTCTTCCTCCTATAAATAATAGAGGTTTTAGGGTTTTTGGCACTAGATTTTCAGCCACGTGCTACCCGTTCCTCGAGTGCATAGTTTCTCCTCTAGATCGGATTTTTGCAGTGCTTAGGCAAAGCCCTGTCGGAATAGCTCCACCACCATCGCTGGAACGCAATCATGCTGCTGGAGAACTCTTCTACCTCTCCGCTCCCTCTTGCTAGATCAAGAAGGCGGAGATCGTCATCAAGCTGTACGTGTGCTGAACACGGAGGTGCCGTCCGTTCGGCGCTAGATCGGAAGGACCGTGATCAAGATCACGAGACGGATCGTGATGAGATCGCGGGACGGGTCGTGATGAGAGAACTCTTCTACCTCTCCGCTCCCTCTTGCTGGATCAAGAAGGCGGAGATCGTCATCAAGCTGTACGTGTGCTGAACACGGAGGTGCCGTCCGTTCGGCGCTAGATCGGAAGGACCGTGATCAAGATCACGAGACGGATCGTGATGAGATCGCGGGACGGATCGTGATGAGTTCGCGGGACGGATCGTGATTGGATCGCGGGACGGATCGTGATGAGATCGTGGGATGCTCGGCGATTTGGATCGCGAAGACGTTTGACTATACCAACCGCGTTTCTTAACGCTTGCCGCTTAGCGATCTATAAGGGTATGTAGATCCACTCTCCCTCTCGTAGATGTTCATCATCATGGATAGATCTTGCATGTGCGTAAGAAAATTTTTGTTTCTCATGCAACGTTCCCAACAGTTGTATAAAAATTATAGTATGCGGGAGTTGTTCTATAAAAAAAGACTAAAATGTAGGACCCATCCGTCATAACGGTTTAAATTAACAGTGTTAACTTGTATGCCTCACCATCCTTACTTAGTTAGCTAGTCGAGATGGCAGACTGCGTGTTAATGGGAGACAACGGCAAAGCCTTGTGGTGCGGACAACGGGACTTGATGAGCTCTCATGGAGTGGGTATTTTGAGTATGGAGTGTTCTTATGCAGCTAATCAAATTTAGTTATTATTTTTAGGCTAAAATTTAAATGAGAACTTGCGAAAATTAGTTGATTAGTTAAATCTTAGTAACTTGATAATTGCAGAATTTGATTCCATTATCTCATTGAGGTATGCTAGTTTGTTAATGTGCTTTGAAGGTCAGGCCCCAGGGAGCTCTTTATTTTTATTTTTGTTCAGTGTGATTACGAAAAGCCATTACTCATTTTGTAATGCATACACATTTTGTACGTATATATTTCCTTCGTCTCAAAATAAATATCGCTAATTTAGTATAAAGTTATACTAAGTCAATGATATTTATTTTGAGACGAAAGAAGTATTTAATTAGTGTGCAAGCTAGCGTTGACTCGATTCTATTTTTCTGTTCGCCTGCACTTACCTATTATTACCTGGTACATTGGTGCGTTAATTAGCGTCATTGATTAGCAACAGCAATGAGTGGGCCACTTGCGATGGGGAAAGGTATGCATACAATTGTTATCTACTCCCTTCGATCCTAAGTATAAGTTTTTTTTAAAATTACACTATGATCTACATACAACATATAAAGCAATATAAATGAATCTATACACTAAAGTATGTATGACTTGATCTTGAAAGCCAAATATCCATACGTAGAGCACTCCAGTGAATCTCCGGCAAATATAGAAAGAGTCACCGACGAATCAGACTGGACGGCTTAAAGCAAATTTGTTATTAGAGTCACAAATTATGTTCTTGTGCGGTACCAAAGAGTGTAATTTTGTATATCTTCACGTTGGAACAGATATTATTTTCTTTGTAAAAATATCGGACATATTTCAATTTCATGCAGTACATTAACATGCAACAAATTTTGTTCATGTGCTGGAAGTCTACGAGGTTTACCATTTTATATTGATCGCACACTTTAATTAGAATAGCTACGGGCTGGAAGCTAGCAGCTAGTTAACACAAGTTGGCATTCGGGCGTACCGTAGGAAAAAATGATAGAAACGTTAGAGGAAAACTACATGTTCCTCCCTCTGTTTTCTTTTAAAGATTCTAATATGGACTACATACAAAGCAAAATGATTAAATGTACATTTTTAAATATATCTATATATATTCATATGTAATTTGTAGTAGAATCTCTAAAAAAAATTATATTTAGAAACGGAGGGAGTAGATCGGTATCTGGCGGATTAATAGAAAAGTGACTGATACATTAAAAAAATCAGGCATCTGACTTATAGTTGGGTCCCAACAAAAATAGAAGACGGCCAACTTTGGATCTGCACCTAGCCAAACCATGTTATAAAAGGTGGACGAAGTAGCATAGAGCAAACATGATACGACCTCCTGTAACTTTTCCACAGTGGAAAAGAAAAGGAAGAGAGACAGAGCAACTTAATTGCCACGGTTCCAACCAGGCATTTGGATGGGTGCAAAAACAACAGCTCCAGGGATTGAGAGACGTTGGGAACGGGTTGCGTGCTAGCCTGGTTGTTGTGGTGAGCTAGGCCAAGTGTAGACTATGGTTCGGGCTGTTAGGTTCTGGACTACCACCTTTTCTTGACAAGGTGATTTTCCTTGTGCTATTGTGAGCATATTCATGACCAAGAGAGTGACATCATCATAGCCCTAAACGCCAAAGAGCCATTCCGTCAACCATGGATACATACATGACGACAGGGCTAAATACACCATCGGCTTCTCTAAATTGTGTGGCCAGGACCGGGCCGAGACCCCACATGGGCCCACCAGCTCTTGTTGCGATTTTAACCGTCTTGTGTAAGATGCTTGCGATTCTGTGTTCCCACTAATTTCATCTTGACATCTTAAGAAATATCTGGATGGAAGATCGTGCGACTACAGACAACACACTATCAATACATGGAGACCTCTGTACAAAGCCATATACAAATCAATGAGGGCTATTGCAAAAATATGCGACAATTTTGTGAACGGTATCATATTTCCCTGAAAATAGTAGGGTAATGTTAGTATATTTGATCTATAGGACAACACAATATTTAAAGTATGTGGCAATATTTTTTTTTAAAGGAGGAATGAAGCCTCCGGCCTCTGCAGCAATCGACGCTTGCAACCATTTTATTAAGTAGGTTCACACAAAGTATCCAGATCCATAAAGACGCCGAAGCGCTAATAAAGTACGGAAGCAAATAAAAATTGTCACATGCGGCTTAACTGAACATAGATTACAAAGCCTATACACCTAGCCTATTGTTAGCATGCCATCCAAACCGGTTGAAGATAACCCGTGTGACCATCTTCCACCGGTTGCACCCAATAATCATAAGCTCCTTGGTTTCCACATGGCTGAGTAACGACCACGTATGGATCCAAGATGTTGCTCTGAAGATTACCTGCAAAAAGTTATTAAAATTCTTGCCATTAAAAATCATATTGTTTTTGGTATTCCAAATACTCCATAAAAAAGCATAACTCCCAATCCGAATAAGATTCGCTATAGCAACGTCTACTCCATTGAGCCACGTTCCAAATAACGATGTAATACATGTTGGTGGATTGATATTAAAGGCTATCTGAATCGTTCGCCATAGCAGTTTTGCAAGCGGGCAATCAAGAAAGAGGTGTCTTATTGTTTTATTTTGATCACAATAGCAATAATTGGGCCTTCCTATCCATCTTCGTTTTGTCAAGTTATCTTTGGTTAAAATCACTCCCTTGTGAACAAATCACATGAAGATTTTAATCCTAAGTGGTACTTTGATTTTCCAGATATGCAAAGAACTCGAGATTGGTCCGGTATTAATCATAACCGTGTACATTGACTTCACCGGGAATATACCATTCGAAGTTAAAGTCCAAATACACTATCTGTCTGTTCCGACAGCTGAACATTCATCAGCCTCCTAACCAAGTGTAACCATGAGTTTCAACGTGTTCCCACCAGAGCTCGCCGAAATTGCATATTCAAGGGGACCGTTTGTAATATAGTTGACATGTATACATCTTTCCGATGTGCGATATTATATATGGCAGAATATTGAAGTGCTAATGGAGTATCTCCTAGCCAGGTGTCTTCCCAAAATCTTGTAGTAGTCCCATCCCCAACTATAAATTTCACCTTTTGAATTCATTAACCCTTTCCAGAAAGGTGAATTATCTGGTCTAATTGTAACCTAGACCAATGTTTTGGATTGTAGGTACTTATTCTTCTGTATTTGTATCCACATCCCTTCGGTTTCCGTAGACAACCTGTAAAGCCATTTGCTTAGCGGGCATCTATTCTTCACTTCTAGATTTTCAATGTCAAGCCCTCCTTGGTCTTTGGGTCTGCATATAATATCCCACCGTGACAACCTGTATTTCTTCTTAGCCTCATCACTTTGCCAAAAGAAACGAGAACGATAAAAGTCTAATCTCTTTCGTACCCCTACCGGTATTTCAAAGAAAGACAATAAGAACATGGACATACTTGTTAAAACTGAGTTTATTAACACTAGCCTCCCTTCGTAAGACATTATCTTACGTATGTGGCAATATTGTGTCCTATAAATCATAACCAAACCTTAGGTTTCAATATTCTTCTACTTAATATTACATCAACTGCAAACAAAATAATGATGACTACAAATTTTTTTGCGGGTGAAACAAGTATATCTTTTTATTACTAATTGGATGCATCATACGAGGCTTCACGTTAATCCTCATAAACTAAGCGAATTGTCCGTTCGATCTCAAGATTACTTATCTACAGCCGTCGGATGACATACCTCATTAATTAGGAGTCCTAGGCTATTGTCACACGCATCTCTCTATGTTTATTGAAGGAATATAAACCAAACAAGTACGTATTGCAATTAAACTCTCCCACGTCTCTACAGCTCTCCCACGTCTCTCCAGAAAAAAAGCCATCTTTCATTCAAAATTCGTTAGCTCAATCTTCCTAATCTAAGGACGCAGGCATCCTCAAGAAAACCTGTCACGACCATGTCCTGTATTTTGAAGTTCCATTCATAGAACATGGCCTTAGACCTGATGCTTTTTATCCACATGTACACCATGGACTGAACATGGCCTCAGTTCCATTCAAAGGCGACCGGGGCACCGATCATCGAACCTTGACTCCGTCATCCAATCTGCACATGAAAGCAGTACACGTCAAATAGAACTCACGTACAGTTCTGGCACCTATGTTGGACAGAGCCTCTAATCACCTTCACATTCCATGGCACAACTTCACCAATTAGTATTCTCCTTAGTGGCAAGCGGAAGCTACGGAGATTAACATGTATAGATCATAATCATTAGAGAAATATGGGTGGGCTAATGTGGTGAGTCAGATTCCTTACTCACATTCAGCCTTTTTTTTTTAGAAAAGGAGTGTTACCTATGACCTCTACATCAGTGAGATGCATACGGCCCCTTTATTAAAAAAACAAAGTCCAAAAGTCTGCTGATACAACCGAGCTCTGTCACATTCAGCCTAATAGTTAGATATTTACTTCCATGGTGAAAGAACTGGAGTAGTTCTTTCACCAGTGATCCTTAGTGACGACCTTCATATATTTATCCGAGTAATACAATTCATGTCCTACTATTTTAAGAATATCCATCTCTATCCCATGTAGATCGATAATCATCCAAACTTTTTCTTCCCAATTAAGAAAAGCAATAAATATTTGGAAAATATGGAAGAGTCACTAGGTTCTCCAGTTATATTTCTCTTCATAACTTCATATTTTTACATGAAAACAAATATTACACATATTCCACTCAAGAGTTAATTCAAGAAGTATAATTTTTTTTCGTACAAAATTATAACGTGCACTATAATTAAGATGTGATATTATGATATTTCAATTTGTGAGAACTAATTCACACACAAGGAGTGTTTCATGTGTTCCTCAAACGAACTAGGCCGTGCAGTTGCATGGGTTGATGACTAGTATTAACTAATGATGAATGTGACTACACTCGTTTTCACAAAT
This sequence comes from Hordeum marinum, assembly GCA_022496015.1. NCBI lineage: Eukaryota > Viridiplantae > Streptophyta > Magnoliopsida > Poales > Poaceae > Hordeum > Hordeum marinum. The sequence continues at coordinate 71,127,850 of CM039678.1, read as the reverse complement.
CTTACATAAACCATCTGGCCCCGAACCAAACCAAAGAGCAGTGCGTTGCGAGCCACGTCCCATTGCGCCATACAATGTGCGGCAGCATTGCATGATTTCCCTACGTGCATGAATTTGTGCCTTCGGACACCATGCATGAGGCTCTTTGTCTCCTTCACCAATCCGACAACAAGCGAACGGTTAGTGCCAACGCAGTTCGGCTGCTCTACCCCTTCCTTACAGTCAATTTCTATGATCGGGTCCTTCTCAGTGTGTGCAAGTGCTAGGGGTATTCCCTCCAGGCATGTGGCCAGCTCTGCCTCTAAAGGAGAATAGCAGGAACGGAGATAGCGGCTGGAGGAAAATATGATTGCGCCCAACTCATCCCTGAGTACCATTTCATGTCCATCAGTGCTCTCTCCATGCTTGTAGGAACCATCTACGTTGAGTTTTGCCCAGCCCGGTGGTGGCCTCATCCATCTCGCCTCCAGTGTACGTGCATCGTACTCGGCTTTGCTTTGGCCTGATGGTTTGCTGCATGTATCACCATCTTGCCTTTTGTGATGTCATCCTTGGGATGCTGCTTAAAGCACAAAAGGGACTCAATATAGCTGTTGAGAAATCGGGTCGATGACTTGATGGGTGGCGCCGGCTTGTGATGTGTGATCTCATTCCGGCAGTACCAGGCACGCCAAAATATCATGAGGATGACCATCCGTTGAGTCTCATCACATCCAGCCAGAAGATGCAAAAGCCACTCCGTTCCAGTGTTCTGAATTTCTGTCTGTGCCGGGATTGGCCATGACTCCCTCATCGCGACCCACAGGGTGCCTGCCAAAGGACATCTGCACATGGCATGGAAGGAGTCTTCCCGTTCAGCGCCACAAATAAGACAGATGTCAGATATCTCAATAGCCAACCGCCAGCCGAATATTCGTACCTTCGAGGGAGAAAGGCACCCCCACAATGCCTTCCATACGACACGATTGCCATCTGGTGCCCTGCTTGTAGTGCACGTCGAGGTGCGTAGCTTCTCCTCCAGGCCCAGCTTATAGGCTGACCTGACAGAGAACATGCCCCGCTTGTTCGGGCCCCAAGCCAGGACTGTCTTGCTAGCGTGGCGCCGGTCAGAGCTTCAAGATATCCTCGATGTCCGGTGTGACGAAGTGTTGCTAGAGCACGTTTGTGTCCCACGTGCCTTGCTCGGTGAAGAGCTCTGCAACGCGCCGAAGCCTGCACCTTCCAGGCACCAAAACTGGCATGTATGACGCCGGTCGTGGGATCCACGGGTCACGCCATATGCGCACCCGCTGACCATCGCCAATCCTCCAAAGAAGTCCCTTCTTGAGGAGCTCCCGGCCATATGTAATGGCCTGCCACGTCGACGACGCGTTGCCTGCAAACACGGTGTCCTCTAGACAACCGTTGGAGTAGTATTTGGCCTTTAAAACCTGCGCACATAGACTATCTGGGTTAGTCAGAAGCCGCCACACCTGCCGAGCGAGCAAGGCCTGATTGAAGAGCCTGAAATCCTAGAACCCAAGCCCTCTCATAGCTTTTGGCTTGATGATATGCTCCCAGGCCATCCCGTGTGTTTTCCTCTTCCCTTTTTCCGAGCCCCATCAATAGTTTCTAACCATTCGAGTGAGATCCTCGCACACCTAGAACGGAAGTTTGAACATGCCCATAATGTATGTGGGAATAGATTGCGCAACCGCTTTGATCATTACAATTGGATGACCTTCGACTATAAAGAACGTTTTTTCTTATCATTTTCTAATAAAGGGGCCGTATGCATCGTGTTGATGCAAAGGCCGGAGGTATTCCTCCTTTTCTAAAAAAAGAACGTTTTTTATTGGGTATTGTATCTAATCCTCAATTTGTATTTTGGAATGATGTCATCAATTTGTGTATGATCGTGTTGGGCGTTACTGGGAAGTGTCATCCGGTCTCCCATTAGCGCAGTATGATCTGTCACTTCTGGTCGGTGCCCGATAGACGTGAATGATGGATTTGATTCACAAAATAGTTTTACCCATATTCACAAATTAATGCCAAAGCTTTTGGCTTGCTGCAATTCTAGATCGTCTTGTTCCTAAATAAGACTGATAGCTAACAGACTTGTATCGATGTTGCTTTGGTGTTGTCGATGTGTGTCAGCTCTAGAAATCACGGTTGCGTATTGGGCATTTAGCGGATAAGGGTTCTCCTTTGAATCGCAAACTTACCGGTAGGGGTATTTTCCATGAAAACTATAACGATGCAATATGTTGCGATACACTAATTAGTATAGATTACAGTTTGGCCCCTAAAATCATGACCACTACTATAAAATGTGTTACCAGTCGATTCATCATTGACATTGACAGCTCGGGACCCATCTATCAGTTTTGCACCGCAGATGGGCAGTTGCAAACCGTCGGTGGTGTCACTACAGGAAAAACATATTTTGCATCATGCTTATATGTAACTCAAGTGCAGTTTATGAGCCACTCAGCTTATGGCAGCATACACCGTGTCTAAACTCTAAAACACATGCAGTTGATCTGCCGCAGTCATGGAAAGTCATGATTGTTCTTTTTTTCGATAAATGGCATTTTTATTAATCATAATGTAGCATAAAGAGGATACAAGTCATGATGAGTAACACCCGATCTCTGCATAACTAAGATGCACATGGCCAACACAAACGTTCTGAAAGAAGATAAAAAGCTGACATATCGACAGTAGTAGAGTCAAATAGGATCGTCACTATGCCTATGTCGAAGGGGGTGATGGGCCGATACGAAGGTTATGCTGCCATCCATGTTGGGAAAAAACCTCCATAGCCACTCGCTCCAACTACGTACACACCGCCTTGAATAGCGGTTGGAACTCCATACGGTGAAGCATAGACCACGTACGAAGTGATTGTGTACAACGGAAAATAACCTGCAAAGGAGAAGAGTTCTTGTCACTAAAAATCAGATCATTTTTACATAGCCAAAGCGACCATAATAAGGCATATGCTCCCACCCTTATTAGCGTTTTGTACATACAAGGAATACCGTCCAACCAATGATCAAAAATATTGGCAACACCTGTGGACGGACACATATTATACGCTATTTGGATGATTGACCATATAGAATGCACAAACTTGCACGGGGAAGGTGTCTGATTGTCTCGTCATGGGTATAAAAGCTACACCTCTTACTTCATTGCTAGTTGCGACGGGCGAGGTTATCTTTGGTGAGAACCACTCCCCTCCGACGGTATCACATGAAGATCTTAACTTTTAGTGGAATCTTCGACCTTTAATTTTTTTTATTGTTATCTACTGGGATCTCTGAATGCATGAGCGCAAGATACATAGAGTCGTCAGTGAAGGACCCAGAGCAGTGAGGTTCCAGTGAAACACATCTCGTCCTTGTGTCAAGTTAATCGTATCCAACCGAGACAAAAGATGTTTCATAACACAAGGTGAGGGTCAATCAAAACCCGCCTGAAAGAAATATCCGATGGAAAGGAACTAAGAACCTGTGCAAGAGTTTCATTCTTATTGCGAACAATCCGGTACAAAGGTGGGTATTTTTCTTAAAGACTGACATTGCCTAACTAGTTGTCCTCCGAGAAACGAATCCCAGACCCGTCTTTAATAAGTCACGATTGTTCTACCACATCTCGTCCCTTCGTCGGTGAATGGAGTTAGAGGGCAAGGATGTCTTACTCCTCACGCTAAAAGTCACTCACATCTGGCGGGTCGCTTGACTCTCGGTGATTGGGTCCGAGAAGCATGTACACATTCATGCACTCTCGCCATGGAATCCTCCTCCGCACCAGCCGCCTCACGCCCATGCCACGCGGTTTATCTGTCGCGGTCATGGAAAGTCATGATTATTCTACCACAGTTGGACCCTTCGTCGGTGAATGGAGTTAGTGGGCAAGGATGGCTTAATCCTGACGCTAACAGTCAGTCACATTTGGTGGGTCGCTTGACAGTGATTTGGTCCGGGAAGCATGTACACATTCATGCACTCTCACCATGGAATCCTCCTCCACACCGGCCGCCTCACACCCATGCCATATCTCCCTAGTACACGACTCGCCACCGGTCAACACACGTGTACAATTGAATCTGTGTAACCCCGCCAATCCTCTTCATCTATCCACGGCCTTACCCCTCCCGTCATGCTTACCATGACCCACTCCTTCTGCGGTATCCTATCATGTTTTGACAACACATTCTCATGCACAGAACCAACTAGCCACCACCACCCCTCTCACTGACCTGTCGCTGCCTTCCTCTTCTTTGCGCGTCGATCCCTGTGTCGATTAGATATTGCCTCGCATTGAATCTTCGTAAACACAAGAACCAAGCCGCAAGGAATGGAATTAAAAGTGATCCTAATCTCATAGAAGAGAAGCACATGCTACCTCACTCACGGTAGACATCCATTAGTACACCATTGTAAGAAAAACATGCGGGCAGTCATGGAAAGTCACGGTTGATCTGCTGCTGCCCGACCGTTCGTCGGTGGATCGAGTTAGTGGCCAAGGATGGCTTACTCCTGACGCTGAAGGTTACTCAAATCTGGTGGGTCGCTTCACCGTCAATGATTGGGTCTGAGAAGCATGTACACACTAATGTACACTCACCATCGAATCCTCCTCCACACCGGCCATCTCATGCCCGTGCCATCTCTCCCTAGTAGTCGCCTGCCCACCGGTCGCCATACGTGTACGGTCCAATCCACGCAACCCCACCAACCATGTTCATATCTCCACCGCCCTACCCATCCCCTCCCGCCTACCATGATCCACTCCCTCTACGATATCCTTCGACGTTCTGACAACACGTCCTTTTGCGTTGGTTGTTGGGCTTGAGGGATGCACAGAATCAGCCAGCCGCCTCCCCCTCCCGCTAACCTGTTGCTGCCTTCCTCTGCATTGCGCGTCAGTCCCTGTGTCAACTAGATATTGCCTCTCTTTGAATCCTCGTAAACATGAGCACCAAGCCACATGGATTGGAATTAAAAGTGACCCTAATCTGCTAGATAAGAACCACATGCTACCTCACGCACGGTAGACATTCAGTAGTACATTATTGTAGTGTAGAAAAATAAAACAAACAATGAAAGGCCAATATCTGCACCTAGCCAAACCATGTTATAAAAGGTGGACCAAGTAGCATAGAGCAAACATAGTACTACCACTTATAATGTTTGCAATGTGGAAAAGAGAAGGAAGAAAGGCAAAACAAGTTATTTGCCATGGTTCCATCCGGGCCTTCTGATGGAGGCGAAACAACCAATGAGATTGAGAGACCTTGGGAACGGGTTGGATCCTATGGTTGTCATTGGATCTTGCTGTTTTACTTTTCCTTGGCACTAGCAGTGTGTAGTCAATAGCTCGTATATAATCGAAGATGCAGGACTACAAAAGCCCCAGATGTCAGAGGGTGTTCTGTCGACCAAGGCTACAAACCGTCTGTGTGGACAAGGCTGGATCGAAGCCCACACCTAGCATCCCCTCGAGCATGAAGAGATCTGAGACCATCGTGTAACGCGTAGAACAGGCGAATGACGTCCACGTCGTTTTCCTCCAGCATGTGTTTCTGGAAGAGCACGTGATTGATTTTTAGTTTTGTCCATTTCATCGAAACTTCATGATTATGCTTCCAATAGGTCTGTCTAAGATGGTCACGACTTTGTGTTGCTGCTAGAATTGTTCAAGAATCTTGAGAAATTTCAGCAGGGGAAGATCATATGACTACCAGTAAGATGATTAGACTCCCAAATACGAGGATGCAGTCGTACAAAGCCATATACTGATCAATTTAACGTGTTAACATGGTTAAGTTATTTGGTGAAGGTGTGCATGATAACATCTTTGCCTGATCATAACGAGTAGCTGGTGCTCGCCCGGTCGCCCTGCCTCCCCTGGTTTGTTGTCGATCTGCGTCCAGAGGAGTGCACCCCTGCCTCCCCTAGCGGCACGCTGGTGTCCCATATCCACCTCCTCCATCTAGATGGCGCCTCTAGCTCCTCCCATTGGAGCTCCCATGTGTTCATTTCTCCCCAGGACCATGTTGACATCCTACCCCTGGCCAAGAAGCACCAGCAGCGCAAGGTGGTCAGCTCGCTTGGCACTTCACGTATATGATGCTCGGTTCATGGTCGACTTGGTTGACGGTTCGACCATTGACCATCAAATTTTCGTGAAAATGCAAATTTTAAAAAGCATTCAGAAAATAGAAAAATGACTGTTCAGGAATTTGAAAAAAGTTCATGAATTTGGAAAAAGCTCTTGAATTCAAAAATAGTTAAGGAACTAACAAAATATGAATTAGAAAATAATGGGATTTGAAAATAGTTCATGGATTTGTACAAGTTAGCGCACTAAAAAATTACAAATTTTTAAAAAGTTCGCACATTTAAAGAAGATCATGTATATGAAAGTTCACAAAATCAAAAAAGAATAGCAAAAATATATTAAAAACATAAAAAAGAAATGTCCAAAATCCATAGAAGAACCGAGCGAAAGCTTTAGAACCTTCACAAAACTGGTTGGGGACATTCACAAAAACAAAACGAAAACTGGTACATGGGTTGGCTCATTAGTTAGGCCAGCTGCAACGTTAGACCCTAAACGGGAGTCTGTTTTGTTTGAATTTTATCCGTTTAGGTCAGAAAAAGTGATGCATGGGTTCGGTTTAGCCCCGGATGGGGTTTTTGCACCGAACACAGTCGGTGCATTTGCCAGCTTCTCCTCCGCTGACATTTCGCCGAACACCTGGCTCGTGGCAGCGCCTGTGCCTGCAGCAAAGCTCGCCCGCGCTCTCCCTCGGCAGCTCATGATCACATGTCCACAACAGCTCTCGCCCGCCCCCATGCCATGCCTTCCCCATGTCGCTCCCGGGCTCTCCCTCGACAGCCCGCGCTTGGCAACTCCCTGTACACCAGCCTGATCTTCCCCTTGCATGTCCTGCGACACCGGAGACAAACCGTTATGGCGAGATTGGAGGCACCGTTGCAGCCACGTGAGCATGGCCTCAGGTTCCCCGAGCCCCTGCCTCCCTCCTGCGCGCCACAGCTGAAAGGGACGACAGTCCGACTATCGACCACATCATTGTTGGTGTGGGAGCGCGAGCTGGACTCCGAGTTGCGTGCTCACGGCCTCCTCGATAGCCCCCTCTCGAGCGTGACCGCATGCAAATTATCGGGCTAGGTGTTCTGGCCTAAAGAGGTAAGTGGGCCGAGGGCTGCGTTGGCTGGCAGGTAAGTCTTTTCCTTTTCTTCTTTATTTTTCTGTTTGCAAATATAAACATATTTAGAAGAAAATAATAGGGGGCTTAGGTGGGGAGTTTTCGAGAGATCAAAATACCTACTTAAAGCTGGATTTATGTGCTATTTGAATAAATTACTTTGACAATTTTTAGAGACAACAAATTTAGACAAGTTTGGAATAAATTCATAATTGTTTAAATACAAAGTCTAACAAAAACACATCCAACTGGGCTGAAAATTGGAGGGGTCATTCTTGGCCTACTTTAGGCATTTTAGAAATTTAGTGAACATTTTTCTGTAACAGGAAAAATGGCACTCAAATCTTATTGGATAAAAAGAAGGGATAGAAATATTGTGATGTTTTTTTGTAAAACTTAGTGGTGGTTTGGTGGCATGAGCAAGATGAAGATAAAGAGCAGGAGTTCCACACAAGATCACAACAAAAACTATATTCAAATGAAATTGTCATGCATGCTGCAACAATGTTAACAAGAGGCAACATTATAATATTAATCATCCAACATGGTCTTGACATAAAATATGGTAGCATTACATATGGGTTGTTACAACTCTATTCCACTACAAAACGATCTCGCCTTGAGATCCAGGAACAAAAGGACACTAGATATTTGGAATGGTGGCGATCCTCACGCTCCCAATTAGCTTCCCAGTTGAAATGATGAGACCACTTCACTTTGAGAAATTTGTTCGACTTGTTGCGAGTTTGTGTTGAGTTTCTTCAAGAATGGGAATGGAATGCTCCCGATAAGAGAAATCCTCTTGGAGATCAATGGCTTCGAACTTGACGGTGTGATCCGACGTCTTGAAGCATTTCCGAAGTTGTGACAAGTGAAAGATGTCGTGCACATTGAAGAACTTGAAAGAAAGCTCGAGTTGGTCGGCAAGACCGCCTATTCTACCAATGATCTTGAAAGGACCCACACATCTAGGAGATATCGAAGTGTCGCGTAACTTTCATGAGAGATCGCGGAGATAGACATGGTCTCCAATAGAGAACCAAGTCAGAATGCAACTGACTAAGTAGCATGTGACCTTCTCAAAATATGCATCTATCATACATTTCTCGAGTGAATTCCTACAAAGCTCATCGTCCTCCTTGACTGATCATGAGTACAAATGGAATATTGTTAAAATAATTTTTTATTTTTTTTTTATTGGGGGGGGGGGTCTTTTTTAATAAATTCACCACGTGGGAAGGTGAGACGTGGGTGTGGCCTACACTTTGATACTTATATGATCAAAATTGACACATCAGAAATATGTTCAGGTCCACCAATGCATTATACACACATATAAATCTGGATGGGCGAGAGTGCCAGGTTGGTGCAACGTGCATCATCAACAATGACAACGGTAAAGGATTGATGAGCAACTTCTCATAGCAATTGATGCTATTTGGCTGTCTTTTACTCCAAGAGTAGCAATCATAGCAACCATATTGCCTCGCGTTGAATCTTCATAATCACAAGCACCAAAACATAAGGAGAGAAAATATAAGCGATTGAAGCCTACTAGATGAGAAACACATGGTCCGTGCTCGCGGAAGCTTTTGTTTAGTAGTAGAACATTATCATAGTGTCAATAATAACAGGAAGGTGGAATGGCCCGCATCTACATGTAGCCTAACCATGTTAGGTTGGTTGTAATGGGAAGTATGATATACTAGTATCATGCATATGATACTAGTGTATGATACTTCATCTATAATGCATAATATCAATGCTAGTATCATTTATTATAACGCATGACACATAGTAGCACATCATTTAATACGATAAGGTATCATGATATGATAGACAATTCTCTCTTCCTTCATTTAATTCTATGTCATCTCATCAAAATTGCCTAGTTGGCATGCATGATACTACCTATGATACTCCCATTATGACCAGCCATATAAAAGGTGGATGGAGAGAAGCATAGTGGAAAAAAGAAAGGAATTGAAGCAAATCAAGATGATTGCCATGGTTCCAACGAGGCATTTGAATGTGAGTGAAACAACAACTCGTGGTATTGTTGAGAGACGTTGGGAACGGGTTGTGGGCCAGGCTAGGTGTTCATTTGAGCGAGGCTGGGTGTATTCTTTGGTTCCGGCTATTATGTTTTTCTCTACCACTATCTTTTGACGGCGTTCTTTGGTCTTGGACTACCGTGAGCTCATTTATGACAAGAGTGAGAGAGTACTTTGGTCTGTATGGTCAGAGGGTCGTTACGTTGACCACGACTACATACATGATGACTGGGACAAGGACGCCTTCAGCCGGCTATCTCCTTCATCTGTGTAGCCAAAACTGGGCCGGGAGTCCACGTATATCATCCCGTTGAGTGGGAAGAAGCACAGAGCCAATCTCGAGAGGAGTCACTCGCAGAAAGCAACCTACAAATACATTACTAATCCATTAATTACAAACCAAGTCCACAGTGAGCTACTAGACCCCTTGCGTAGGGGCACTGAAGGACGTCTAGTTGATAGGTAGTTGCAATGTCGGCTGGTGCTTGATCGTTGAGCCATCGTGAGGTCAAAAAATGCGCCATGTCAACGTTTTCCAATCTAAATTGTTGTGGAAGAATAGAGCAAAAAAGAATCCCTATGTTATATAGAATGAGATGTCTATACAGGGTTGTCATCTGCTTGATCATTCATACCACTTCCAAGACAATTTGGTGCGACCAAACTTTCTAAGTCTGATAAGCACCAACCTACTCTGTGAAATTGATTATTTCCAGCTGACCAAACATGCAACGTCCCCAAATTTGTATCTGCCATACAATTCTGCAGGAGATTCTGATGAAGCTTATCGATCTATTTGTTTGCAAATGGAATAATGTTAAAATGTAAATCCGGATGGTCGAAAGCAGTGTGCTGACGTGTTCATAAGGATGAGTCGAGACAAGCGTTGGTGGCCAACATTTCAGTGATCTCACTGTAATTTGATCGCCAATTTATCCAAGACTTCAATTTGACCATCTTTTCAAAGACTAGATGATGTTCACCTTAAGAGATATCTTTTCTAATGCAGCAACAAACCTAGACATTGTTTTTTCGAATAGGTGGAGCCAATATCTTTCTGTTGAAAAGAATATTTAATATGTATACTTCCTCTGATTCAGATGTGCACATAGCTATATTTTTTAGTGTATTTTTAGGTGATTCAGGTCAACATGCTCAGCACGTGCCTCGAGACGCCATAGTTGCACCTGGAGATGGGCGGCGCTGCACGAGTGACTTTTATGCAGGGGTTGTTCTATCAAAATTATATGCAGGAGTTGATCTATAAAAAAACACTAAAATGTAGGACCCATCCGTCATAATGGTGTTAACTTTTACGCCACACCATCCTTACTTAGTTAACTAGTCAGGGATGGCAAATTGCGTGTTAATGGGAGACAGCGGCAAAGCCTTGTGGTGCGGACAACGGGACTTGATGAGCTGTCATGGAGTGGGTACTTTGAGTATGGAGCGTTGTTATGCGGTAATCAAATTTAATTATTTTTTCAGGCTAAAATTTAAATGAGAACTTGCGAAACTTAGTTGATAAGTTAAATCTCAGTAACTTGATAATTGCATAATTTGATTCCATTGCCTCACTGAGTTGTGCTAGTTTGTTAATATGCTTTGAAGGTCAGGCTCCAGGAAACTCTTTATTTTTATTTTTGTCTAAAGGCAAGCATGGCAAGCAATTTTCACATCATCCAATAAAAGACAGTGAAACGATGGCATTTGCTAATCAAATTAGAGCGTTGTGCTTTACTCCCTGTCTACGAGTTTATTAGTCACTTCATATGTTGGAGCAGAGTTTGCCCAATTTGATTAGTCAATAATAGGAGATATATCAAGTTAGATTATTGGGTTTGTATCTGAAAATGGTTTCTAACATATATTTTGTTAGCTAAAAATATGATTAGAATTTGATTCAAATTACAAAAAGGGAAACATAATAATTGTTTGACAGTGTGATTACCAAAAGCCATGACTCATTTTTTACTGCATACAGATTTTGTACGTATATACTCATTCCGTCTCAAAATAAATGTCGCTGATTTAATAAAAAGTTAGTATAAAATTGTACTAAGTCAACGACATCTATTTCAAGTCTGAAGGAGTATTTAATTGGTGTGCAAGCTAGCGTTGACTCATCTCTATTTTTTCTGTTCGTCTGCACTTAGCTATTACCTGGAACAAGTAGCGTTAATTAGCGGCTTTGATTAGTAACAGCAATGAGCGGGCTATGTGTGATGGGGAAGCGTATGCATTTTCTCAATATAACTCTTTTCAAAAATTCCACAACAAATTACATACGAAGCAAAATGAGTGAATTTATACTCTATGGTATATAAAGATTTGATCTTCAAAGCCAAGTGTCCATACATAGAGGGCTCCAGTGAATCTCCCACAAATATAGAAAGAGCTACCGAATAATCTCACTGGCTTCCCAACGGTCATCTCGCTCCCACGCCCCCGTCGCCTCCGTCCGGCCAACCCACGGCCGGCGCACCGCATCCCCTCAGCCTCAGCCACAGCCTCACGCGGCGGGCTATCGCTTTGATTCCCGACGGCCAGATAGCGCCCCTGCTCCGTTTCCCTCCTACCGTGATGCCCTGGTCTCGGGGTCACACTCAGATGTACCCCTGCCCGGCCGGTCCCGCCCTGCTTCGGCGGATCTGGAACCGGACAACGTTGGTTGGATTCAAGTGCGAAACCGCCGTCGCCAGTGCCGTTTGGAGGAGTTCCCGTCCGCCGCTAGCCAGCCTGTTCGCTCCAAGATAAGGATTCCGCGTTGGCTGGTGGGTAGATGCTTTAAGTGCCTAGATTCGGGCCACCATAAAGCAAGCTGCACTGGGGAGATTCGGTGCCACCGCTGCTGGCTCACGGGACACATCGCCAGAAACTGCCACCCCAATTCTGTTTCGTCCTCTTGCGCTCCTCCTCCGCCAAGATCTGGGGCGGGCCTCACTGCTGACCCCGCCGCCGGTCGCCCCCCTCCCCCTCGCCCCCTCCTCGGGACGTCGGCCTCCTTCCCACCGCGACATGGCGCACTACCCTCCTCTCGCCCAGTCCCGCTTCCCTGGGGAGCTTTACACCCATGGGGATCCCGATCTGCGGCGGGCGAGAGGTGGGGGTATTATCTCGCGCACTCCGGGGATGGATGAGCTTGAGGCGGACTTTAGGAACCGCGCCCTGCTGGCCTCAGTGCAGGGCAGGAGGCCGGCGGTCTCGCCGGAGGACCTGGTTCAAGCGCTTGACAAGTTCTGAGGGGTGAAGAGGAGGCTGGTCCGGGTGGAGGTGACACACCCGGATGATTTCTTCCTCTCCTTTGCCTCCACAGATGACTGCGATAGGGTGCTGGCCAGTTCCGGGAAGGTCAGGTGCGCCGGAGCCCCAATTGCCTTCCGGCGTTGGCATAGAAGCGCGTAGGCTAGTGGTGGCAAACTCGATTTCTTCTGCAAGCTGGGGATTGAAGGAATGTCGGCCAATGCTTGGGAGTGGGGTGCTGTGAGCCAGCTCATCAACAACCTTCAGGGCCTGCTCGTGGAGATCCTGCCGCAGGAGGACCGCTGGCAGATTGATGTCACTACTTGGATGAGGAGTCCTTCGGGCATTCCGAAGATTTATGACTTGGAGATTCCGGAGCCGGTGGGCTTGCCGAACTCCTTCGAGCCTGAAGCCCCCGTGAAGCCGCCGCCACCAGCTCCACCGATGGAGAGGTGCACTCTCTTCCACCCCCTCACAATTCATGTGCTGGATGTGGTGGACCGCACGGCGCCATTCATGGAGTTCCACCAAGATTATGAGCCCGACGAAGATGAAGACCTGACCAGGCGCCATGACTACTCCCGCTTCTGCTTTAGAGGGAGGGTGGACGGCATCGGGATGGGTTCTACGCCATGGTCGGGCGCGCACCCATTTGGTGGCCCGGGTGGCTTTGGGATTGCTGGTGACTGGGGAGGACGAAGGTCCCATGGACTCCTGGCTCCCGCGGGAGGAATGCAGCTCCCAACTCGGCTCTCAGCGGGGAGTTCGGCTGACAATCGTGGGGAGCAAGGGCCCAGACCAATTTCGCCGGCAACATGTGCCAGTTCAGCACAAGGAGCCCAGGCTGCTACCCCTCTGAGGCGCACGGAGGCGGGGGGCTCGATGCCTCATTCCCAATCCCCCGCCAAGTCGGCAGCCTTAGGATGTGTTTCCACGGCGGTGGGCTTTGCTGCTCTTGTCGACACTCCGTTGATGACTGCTTCACTGGCCCCGACTGCTGTGGGGTTGGAGGCATTTGGAGCCACTCCATCATCGGGCAGAGCTACTGAGACGCGGATTTGTCCTCCATGGGTGGGGAATGTACTCGGGTGGAGGAGATGTTCCCGGACGCATCTGTAGTGGCTCACTCAGTTACGGAAGAGGGCCCTCAGGGGCTTAATCCTCTGATGATCCCCCAACAATCGGAGTACTCGCTGAATGTTGGTCTCAGCCCAGTGAGTACGCCCTTTGCGATTCCGCTGAGCCCTAGTAAGCTGCTACCTCCTCTGCCTCCAACAGGGGGGTTGGATCGAGTGTTTGGCCCCATGACGGTGGAAGATACACTTCTGGGGGGTGTTGTGGACACTCCCAAGCCATCTATCCTGGGTCCAAGGCCTGTGGCATTTGCTCCGGTGCATCGCAAGAAGGGAATCCTGCCGGGGTTCACGCCGAGACGGAGTGCTATACTAAGCAAGAACAATGACGACATCAACAAGGGACCATATCACAGGGCTCAAACTATTCTTCTGAGAGGCATGGGCGTGCTCCAACCAGATGAGCAGCTGACGAAGGAAGCACTGGACGAATACCTGAAGCTGTTTGACTCTCCCCCGGCTCCTCACCACATCGAGGCCATTGCGGCTCTCTTCGATCCAGACGGGGTAGAGTTCGATGAACCGGCGCATGAGGGCTTTGCGGCCTTCTCCCTTCCAGACGCCGTCGAGCCTTGTAGTGCTTAGTGGAGTTGTGTCTCTGTGGAGAGTTGGCATCTAGTCATGAGTATGTCTGTTGGTGTGCTAGCATGGAATGTCCGGGGGCTTAATAACCCCACGAGGAGGTGTTCTGTTCGTTTGTTTTTGCAATCATGCAATGTTTCTCTTGCCTGTCTCCAAGAATCTAAATTGGCTACGATGGATGCTTTGGTGGTTAATCAAACTCTGGGTCCGGCTTTTGATGGCTTTGATTTCCTTCCGGCGGATGGCACCCGAGGGGGTATTCTTATGGCTTGGAAGAATGACATTCTGCGAGTTTCTACTGAGTTTAAAGGGGAATTCTCTATCACCATCAAAGTTGTATCTCTATCTGATGGGAAGGAGTGGCTGGTGACGTCGGTATATGGACCTCAAGAAGATGATGCCAAGATCAGATTCCTGGAGGAGCTCTTGGAGGTGGGGTCCAACTTTCAATTGCCTTGGATTCTGAATGGAGACTTCAATCTGGTCTGTAATGCTGAAGAGCGCAGTTCTCTCAGATTCAACTGAAGGTTGGCCAACAGATTCAGGCACATGATCAACACTTTAGGGCTTCATGATATGCCCCTTCTGGGCAGGAGGTTCACTTGGTGCAATAATCAAGTAAATGCAGTGATGGCTAGGTTGGATCGCCTGTTGTTCAATAATGCATGGGAGGATATTTTCCCCATCAGTGACTTGTTGCCGCTCAGCTCCAGCATCTCTGACCACTACCCTTTGCTTCTTCGCTGCTCCTCAGACAAGCCACAGTCTCGTCGTTTTCATTTTGAAAATTTGTGGGTCAAGCTACCAGGTTTCATGGAGACTGTCAAGGAGGCTTGGGAGGAGGAGGTTTTTGCTAGTGATGCCATGCTCATCTTGAGTGTCAAACTGCAACGAACAGCCAAAGCGTTGAGAAGCTGGGGACAAAAGAAACAGAGTCTCATGAACTTGCAGTTTCAGATTGCTAATGAGTTGATTTTGCGCCTGGATGGTGCGCAAGAGGTCAGGCCCCTGTCTAGCGATGAACGACGCCTGAGATCCTTTCTAAAAGGAAAATGTCTGGCTTTAGCCGCTTTGGAGCGGGTGCGTCTCCGTCAGCGTGCTAGAGTCAGGGACTTGAAGGAAGGAGATGCTAATTCCAAATACTTCCACGTGAAAGCTAATGGTAGGAGAAGGAAACACCGGATTCCCTACTTCACAGATGGGACAAGAACAGTCTCAGGCATGGAGGATAAGTTGAATATGGTTAGGGATTTCTATCGTGGTCTGATGGGTACGCCTGCACCGGTGATTTCTTCCTTGAAGTTGGGTATGCTTAAGATCAATAGCTTACCCTTGGCTTGGCTAGCGGCCTGGAAGATACGTTCACGGAGACGGAGGTAAAACAGGTGATCATGGACATGCCCTCGGATAGAGCTCCGGGGCCGGATGGCTTCTCGGGCCTTTTCTACAAGGTTTGTTGGGACATCATTGCGAGAGATCTCATGGCTGTCTTCTCTGATTTTACACAAGAACAAGTTTGCGTCCTTTGCCAAGCTCAACTCTTCCATCATTACTTTGTTGCCCTAGAAAGAATGTTCTCTGAAGGTGGCTGATTTTAGGCCGATCAACTTGATTCATGGTGTGGCAAAAATCTTTGCCAAGGTGCTAGCGGTTCGGCTTGCTCCCCTCCTACCTGCCCTAATTTCGCAAGTTCAAAGTGCTTTCACCAGCTAGAGGAGTATTCATGAGAATTTCAAGTTTGTTCGTAATACGGCTAAAGCGCTGCATAGGAGGAAGGAGCAGGCTGTGCTTATGAAAATTGATATTTCCAAGGCCTTTGACACTCTGTCCTGGGAGTTTATTATTCAGATTTTGAAGCGAAGGGGTTTTGGGCAGCGTTGGTGCTCATGGATCTGCGGCCTCCTGCGCACGGCATCGTCCTCGGTGTTGATAAATGGAGAAACTTATGAACCTTTTTTCCTGGGCAGCGGAGTGAGACAAGGCGACTCTTTGTCCCCAGCTCTCTTTATTTTGGCTATGGATGCCCTGCAAGCAATTCTCAGTTGGGCGGTACAAAACAATTTGCTTTCAAGCTGGGGACTGGACTCCAAGGTTCTGAGGGCCTCTTTCTTCGCGGATGATGCTGTACTTTTTTTTAAGCCCTGCTCGAGTGATCTGGAGACCATCTCAGCCATTCTGAAGTTCTTTCGTCAAGCATCCGGTCTTCGCATCAATCTGCATAAAAGTACAGTCACATGCATCAGGAGTGAAGACTCAGTTTCTACTATGGTGGCTCAACACTTTGGCTGCCAACATAAGTTGTTTCCGTTGCAGTACCTTGGTCTTCCGCTATCCATATATCGTTTGAAGAGACAGGATATATGGCCTCTTATTGATAAATATTCCAGCAAGATGAAGGGGTGGAAACCAAAATTGATGGCTCCTGCTGGCCGCCTGACTCTTGCCCAATCGGTCCTCATGGCTATGCCTATCCACTTTCTTTCAGTTCTGCAACTGCCGGCATGGGCGATGGCGATCATTAACAGAAGATGTCGGGGTTTCCTATGGAAGGGGGATGAGGACATCAATGGGGGACACTGTCTTTTGCCTTGGTCACGAGTGTGCATGCCCAAGGAGTGTGGAGGTTTGGGAATTTTGAATCTCAAATGGTTTGGATATGCACTACGCTGTCGTTGGCTGAGTCGGAGATGGGAGGCTGAAGGCAACCCATGGTGTCTGCTACCTGATGAAACGGAGAAGGAAGTTTCAGCCATGGTTAAAGCAGCCACGGTCGTCCGCCTGGGTGATGGGCGTAAAGCCAAGTTTTGGACGGATAGATGGCTGCCGGGTGGACGTTCCATAGAGGAGATGGCCCCTGCCTTGTTCTCATTCGTCAACGACTCCGGGTGCTCGGTTAAGGAAGCTCTTCACAACAGGGGCTGGATTGGGGAGATCTCGGGAGGTGTTTCTATTCAGGCTATGGCTCAATATCTCCAAGTCTGGGACATGATTCAGGATATAAGTCTTTTAGAGGAGGTGCCTGATACCTTGCTATGGACATGGACAGGAGACCTTAAGTTCTCGGTCAGCAGTGCTTATGGAATGTTCTTCGCTGCCAATACACGATTCGCCTGCAATAAACCTATTTGGAAATCTAAGGCTCCGCCCAGATGCAAATTCTTTATGTGGCTGGTTGTCCACAAGAGATGTTTAACTGCAGACAACCTGGAACGAAGGGGATGGCCTTCAAATGGAGCATGCCCGCTATGCCTATCGACACACGAAGATTGCACGCATCTGTTTTTAGGATGCTGTTTTTCGTTGCAGGTTTGGTCCAAGTTCAGAGACTGGACACAGGCATCCTTCACATTACCAGACGAATGCTTTGGCAGTATAGAGAATTGGTGGATCAATGCGTGGATGGGTATCCCCAAGGTGGCCCGTAGAAACTTCGACACCCTCATCATCCTCATCCACTGGAGAATCTGGAAAGAAAGAAATGCGAGGATTTTTGATAGTGTGGCCAGCAATGTGGACAGGGTGCTGGAGATCATTAAGGAAGATATCGTTGTTTGGAAAGCGGCTGGTTGTGTGGGAGACTGCTTTTGATGTATTTGCTCTTCTTCTTTTGGGCCCTCGCATGTATTTAGGCTGGACGTGTTTTCCTCTTCTTTTAAGCTTAGGCTCTGTTGGCTGACAGTTCTAGAGCGCCTAGACTGTCTCGCTTTGTTAAACTCTCTTCTATCTAATAAAGATCGGCCATTGGCCCTCCGAATAATCCGACTGGACAACTTAAGGCAAATTTGTTATTGAAGTCACACCAGCTCATATTCGTTCTTGCGCAGTACCAAAGAGTGTAATTTTGTGTATCTTCATGTTTGAACAGACATTCTGTTCTTTGTAAAAATATCTCCCATATTTCAATTTCATGCAGTAAATTAGCATGCAGCAAATTTTGTTCATGTGCTGGAACTCTACGTGGTTTACCATTTTATATTGATCACACACTTTAATTAGCATAGCTACGGGGCTGGAAGCTAGCGGCTAGTTAACACAAGTTGGCATTCGCGCGCACCGTCGGAAAAGGTGACAGAAACGTTAGAGAGGAAAACTAGCTAGCTGCTAGATTGGTATCTGACTGATTAATAGAAGTGACTGATACATATAAAAAATCAGGCATCTGATATATGGGTGATCCCAAACAAAAATAGAAGACGGGCAACTTTGTATCTGCACCTAGCCAACCCATGTTATAAAAGGTGGACGAAATAGCATAGAGCAAACAAGATACTACCACCTATAACTTTTGCAAAGTGGAAAAGAGAAGGAAGAGAGGGAGCAAGTTAATTGCCATGGTTCCAACCAGGCATTTCGATGGATGCAAATCAACAGCTCCTGGGATTGAGAGAAGTTGGGAACGGGTTAGTCTTTGGTGGATTTGCTCGGATCTGTTCGTGGTTAGTCTTTATTCGTGTGTTTTTAGGTAGGATAATTTCGATCTACACTTTTCATCCGTGGCGGTTGCTGTTCTGATGTGTTGGTCCGATGGGATCTTAGCACGACGACTTTCCGACTGTCTACTACAACAACGTTTGTCCGTCTCCAACGAGGAAGGGGCGATGACAGCGGCGTGCCTTCGGCTTGTTTCAGTGCCTATAGTAGTCGCTAGGTGGTCTTCGGATCTGGATGTAATTTTTATTATTTTTAGTTATCGTTATACTGCCGTGATTAAAGATGAATAGATTGAAAGTTTTTCTCGCAAAAAAAAAGTTGGGAACGGGTTGCATGCTAGCTTGGTTGTTGTGGTGAGCTAGGCAAAGTGTAGACTATGATTCAGGCTCGTATATGATAATCAAACCTTAAGTTTCTATATTCATCTGCTTTATATTACAGCAAGTGCAAACAAAACAGTGATGACTGAAATTGGACGACCTTTGACTATAAAGAACGTTATTTTATACGGCACTGTATCTAATAATGAATTTAAAAGGTAATAAAAGAATTTTTCCATTAATCAATTTGTATTTTGGAATGACATCTTCGACTTGTGTATGATCATATTGGGCGTTCCTGGGAAGTGTCGTCCGGTCTCCCGTTTGCGCCCGATAATGATGAATATAGACGTGGATGATGGATTTGATTCACAAAATAGTTTTTACCCATGTTTGCAAATTAATGTCAAAGCTTTTGGCTTCCTGTGTAGATCGTCGACTAAACAAGACTCATAACTGAAGGACTTGTATTGCTGCTGCATTGGTCCTGTCGATATTTGTCAGCTCTAGAAATCAGTGTTGCGTAATGTGCAATTACCGTATAAGGGGTTTCCTTTTAATCGCAAGATTACCAGTAGAGAGATTATACATGAAAACTATTTCTTCTGTAAATTAATATAGGAGTATCTAGATTACTATTTTAGTGATCTAAACATTCTTATATTAGTTTACGAAAGAAATAGAACACAATGCAATATGTAGCGATACACTATTCAGTCCAGATTACAATTTTACCCCTAAAATCAGGATCAACACTATTATAAAAATGTTACTAGTCGACGGGTAGTTGAAATTGATAGCCCAGGACCCATCCGTCAGCTGTGCGCCGCTGACGGGTAGTTGCAAATTGCAAACCATCGATGGTGTCACTACAGGAAAAACATATTTCGCCTTGTGCTTATCAGTAAGTCAACTGCAATTTAATCAGCCACTCAGCTTATAGCAACATATAGTGAGTCTAAACCCTAAAACCCACGTGGTTCATCTGCCGCGGTCGTGGAAAGTCATGGTTGATCTGTCGCAACTCTACCCTTCGTTGGTGAATAGAGTTAGTGGCCGATGGCTTACTCCTCACTCATATCTTTGATGAATAGAGAAGCATCACTAATAGAAAACAGACCTTTCGTCTCAAGCATTATTCCGATCTGGTTAGGAGCCGGTACTAAAGACGATATTAGTTCCGGTTCGTGCCGGCTCCAACGGCTAGGAGCAGGGTAACCTTTAGTACCGGCTCGTGAGCGATCTTTAGTACCGGTTCGTGTCACGAGCCGATACTAAAGGGGCATGGCAGGCTTTTGGTCAGACTTGGGCCCCGCGTGCACCTTTAGTACCGGCTGATGACACCAACCGATACTCAAGGGCAACCTTTAGTACCGGCTGGTGTCACCAGTCGGTACTAAAGACTTCCTATACATATACGCTTCGTCCGCAGCCGATCGAAAGGACCAAAGGCGTGGCGCAGCAGGTGTCAAATGTTTAGTCCCACCTCACTAGTCGAGGCAAGACCGCACCTTTTTATAAGCCCCGATGCGCTTGACCTGTCGAGCTCCTCTCATAGTGAAAATAGATGCCCTTACACATGAAATTCGACCTAAATTCAAAATGCTAGTTAGGCACCTAACTAGCATTTTGAATTTAGGTCGAAACATGAAATTCGACCTAAATTCAAAATGCTAGCCTAACTAGCATTTTGAATTTAGGTCGAATTTCATGTGTAAGGACATCTATTTTCACTTTTGCTATTTTTTATGTTATTTCTTTACTATTTTTCCTGCTATTTAATATTACTTTGTTTTAACATTATATTCAATTTGGTAATTTTTAGGTTACTTTAAATGGTTGTTTAAATTAAAAACAGATTTTATTATTTTAGTTTGCTATTAAAGTTTCCAACAAAAAAATATTTTTGCTAATATTACTTTGTTTTAACATTATATTCAATTTGGTAATTTTAGGTTTTATATAATTTTAGTTTCAAAAATACTAGAGGTTTATAAAAGCTTTTAGAGTTTCTTTTTGCTATTAGAGTTTTATAAAAGCTTTTTAGTTGATTCTTTTTGCTATTGAAGAATATTATAATTCATAAAATAATATTTAAATTGATTATTTTTAGTTCATTCTTTTTGCTGGATGCACTTCATGTACAAAACAGACAGTCTCTTTCGAAGTATCAGGGTTTCGGACAAAAACTCATCTGTTACAAAAGGCATTTCATTTTTTTGAACTTATTTGAACTCCAGGCTTTTTGTGTGTTCAAAATGCACCATTCAAAGCCAGATCATCAATTTTCAATCATTTCTGCCTTCATTTGTTATTTTTTATGCACTTTTATTATGATTTATTTTGTTTATTTTAATAATTGTTTGAAATTCAAAAAATTAAATAATGTGACATCAAGACCTAAGGGTTAATAGGATTGATAGCTTACTATTGTCAACAAAACAACAAGTGCAGACTTGGAAATAAAGAGTGATAGAACTCGAAAGTTAAGCGTACTCGGGTTAGAGCAGTGAGAGGATGGGTGACCGGCTGGAAAGTTAGATGATTTGGAGTGAGGGGTGATTAGAGATTAAATTATCAAATAATTCAAAAGCAGTGAGGAGGGGTGATTAGAGATTAAATTGTCAGATAATTCATAGATTTGAAAATCAGAAAAAAAGATAAAAAATTCGAAAAACAAAAATAAAAAAATTATTTTAAAAACCGGTTGGTACTAAAGGTCCTCCACCACTAGCCCACGCAGGCAGCCACATGATGGGCCTTTAGTACCGGTTGGTAAGGTCCTCCACCGCCAGCCCACGTAGGCAGCCACGTGGTGGGCATTTAATACCGGTCCGTGGACCAACCGGTACTAAAGGTCTGGACCTTTAGTCCCGACCCTTTAGTACCGGTTGGGGAACCGGTACTAAAGATACATCCCGACCGGGACTACTGATAGACATTCTACTAGTGCATGTACACGCTCATGCACTCTCACCATTGAATCCTCCTCCACACCGGCCACCTCACGCCCGTGCCATCTCTCCCTAGTAGTTGC
Organism: Hordeum marinum; assembly: GCA_022496015.1. Classification (NCBI taxonomy): domain Eukaryota; kingdom Viridiplantae; phylum Streptophyta; class Magnoliopsida; order Poales; family Poaceae; genus Hordeum; species Hordeum marinum. Next base: position 71,105,825 of record CM039678.1, on the reverse strand, counting down.
ATCCCAACCGGTCGTCATACGTGTACGGTCAAAACCGTCCAACCTCGGATCCTCTTCATCTCACTATGGCCCTACCCTTCCCACCTACCATGATCCACTCCCTCTGCGGTATCCTCTGATGTTTCGACAACACGTTCTTCTATGTTGGTTGTCGGACTTGAGGGATGCACAGGACCAACCAGCTCGGTCCCACTCCTGCTGACATGTGGCTTCCTTCCTCTACGTTGCATGTCGGTCCATGTGTCAATTATATATTTCTTCACACTGAATCTTCGTAAACACGAGCACCAAGCCACAATGAGTGGAATTAAAAGTGATCCTAATCTCCTAGACGAGAACCACATGCTACCTCACTCACGGTAGACATTCAGTACTAGCTATTCCCTTCATTTACATATACAAGGTCACAAACTCATATTGCACGTATCAAAAATAACATTTATTAGCTGGTTCGCAAGCCAACTTTTCTTTTCGTTAACCGAAATCATTAATACTCACATGCATGCAAAGAAAGAATGAGAAGAAAGTAGCTAAGAGCATCTCCAACAACCGCGAGGTAGGGCGGCGCGCTAAAAAAGAATTGCAGCACGGAAATAGCCTTATAGCGTGTTCGGCTGGTGTTTTGTTTTACCAGAAGTACTATAATGTTGCGTGCCGCAGGTAGCGCTCCAGCAGTGACGCTAAAATTCAACGCCCGTGCCCAACACAAACACATTTCTCACTCAAACATATAACCAAAAAGTTAAAACACACACAAAGTAAATTAAAAATATATAGTTTAATTATTATTACAACCCAAACAAGTAGTTTATTTTGAATGCAAACAAATAGTCCATAAATAACAAAACAAATAGTTCATGATTAATACAACAAATAGCTCATGAATAATACAACAATGTTTCATACAACATCAAACTAGTTTAGTTGCCCATTCCATGATCACCACTCCTCGACTAGATCTTTTTGAAGCTCATCATGCGTCCCGCCATGTCGAATGGCATGACAGGAGGAAACAAAGCGGGCCACCCTCGCAGCCCTCCTCCGCATTCGCGCGAGTTGTCCCATCAACTCATACTGAGAATGGTCCAAATCTTGCCCACGTTGATTCTCGATGAACATGTTATGCATAATCAGACAAGCGTTCATGATGTACAAAGGATCTTTTGATCCTAAAATATAGCCGCTCCTCTCACAATAGTAAATTGGGCTTGCAAATCCCAAAAGCTCTCTCCACGTCTTTCCTATACGCTGCTTGAGCATTGTGGAAATCAAGATTTTTCTTACCTTGTGGTGCCTTCAACGGCTTCAAAAATGTTTGCCACCTTTGGTGGATGCCATCCGCAAGATAGTAGTTATAGTTGTATGTATGGCCATTTGCTACAAACTCCACCGACGGACTTTCACCATTTGCGATCCTATTCATGCGTGGTGACCGTTGAATAACATTGATGTCATTGTGAGATCCGGGCATTTCGAAAAAGCATGCCAAATCCAAGTCTCATGATCGTCCACCGCTTCACGGATTGTAGTGGAGCCCTTTTTCCGGCCGTGGAATTGTCCATGCCATGGCGTAGGACAGTTCTTCCAACTCCAATGCATGCAATCTATTGAGCCAGGCATACCTGGGAACATGCGACCTTTGTTGAACTCCAAATGCCATGCAGTGTCTTCAGCAGTGGGAGCTCTCAAATATTTCAAACCAAACACTTGCACAATTCTAACTGTGAAACGGTTGACACACATGATGGCTTGACTCTCATCCCATGGCCAAGTGATCATCAACTAGATCCGTCGGAATATTGTATGCCAACATAGCTAAAGTGGCCGTCACCTTTTGGAAGGTGCTATGCCCGAGTTCTCCGATGGCATTCCTCCTTTGCTGAATAAACCGATCATGCGTCGTCAGTTTCTCTGCGATGTGTTTGAACAACTTGATGCTCATCCTAAAATGGCTCCGAAAGTAGGATGCGAGATATGTGGGATACTTCACAAAATAGTTCATCATCAAACTGTTGTGAGCATCGATCCTTTCCCTCCAAAATTTCAGACCGAAAATCGAACTACCGTGCTTCAGCTTTTTATTGACGTGGATAGCTACGGTCATTACGACTTCCTCCTCCTCTTGAAGATCAAATTCTTCGTCAGAAGAATCATAGGACAAACTCATCTACTGAATCGAATTAAAAGTAATTTAAAACTACAAACATCATGCACCAAATTCATCTACAAATATAAAGTTCAAAGCAGTTTATACCTTGCAAGTATTTTGTCAAACACCTTGTGGGCGCTGAGCTAGAATCGGCCATCGGGCTCTATTCGCGGGAGGAACGGTGTGCTCGCGCGGTGGCAACGAGGTGAGAAGGTAGAGGAAGCAGCGGCTGCCGTCGGCAGAAGTAGGCGGACCGACGGCGCCCTTGGAGATGTGGGGGAAGCACCGACGGCGGGTACGGCTGAAGGTGCCAATGCCAGGAGGTTTCAGATCCGACGGTTGGTCACTCGAGAGAAATTGTTCGCTTGTCTAGCACGCTGGATGGACGCACCAAATAAGTTACGGCGATGCAGTTTTTCCCAACGTGCTCGCGCCTGTTTACCGCATGGGGTTATAGCATGGCTGCTAGAGCGCTACTTTCGATAGCGCGCTATATATTCGTTTTTGTCAGTGCACGGCTAACTTAGCGCATCTGATGGAGATGCTCTAAGAGTCATTATGACCACATGCATGTAAGTATTAAACAAGGTACTAGTACCAGAAAACATTATTAATGTTTAGCTCAGTTACAGTTTGTGGCCTCATATAGACGAAAAATGTATTTATGATAGTTGTCTTGTATAAGGAAATGAAGGGAGTACTTTATTGTAGTTTAGAAAAATAAGACAAACAATGAAGGGCCTACATCTGCACCTAGCCAAACAATAAAGGTGGATCAAGTAGCATAGAGCAAACATAACAATACCACTTATAGTGTTGGAAAGTGGGAAAGAGAGGGAAGAAAGCAAAACAAGTTATTTGCAATGGTTCCATCCAGGCCTTCTGATGGAGGCGAAACAAATTATGGGATCGAGAGACCTTGGGAACGGGTTGGGTGCTACATGTGTCTTTAGATCGGGTCATTGTGTTTTGCTCTTTGACTTTTCCTCGACACTAGTCGTATGAAATCATGAACTCATATATAACTGAAGATGCAAGACTAGCTTGACCGAAGATGTTAGAGGGTCGTTCTGTCGACCAAGACTATAAACTGTTTGTGTTGATAGGACCAACGTGAAGCCCGCCCCATGCATACCCTCAACCTCAAGCATGAAGAAAGACAAGACGAGCCCACTAGTAGGAAACGGGCTTTTTGTCTCGGTTCGTAAAGGTCTTTAGTCCCGGTTCTAGAACCAGGACTAAAGGGTCGGGACTAAAGGCCTCCACTTCTAGTCTTGGTTGGACTACGAACCGGATGGGACTAAAGGGGCTTCGCGTGACAGCTTTCTAGAGCGGGACCTTTAGTCCCGGTTGGTGTTACCAACCTCTCTAATCACCCGTCATTCCAAATTGTTTAACTTCCCGGCCGGTCACCCATCCTCTCACTGCTCCAACCCGAGCACGCTTAATTTTCAAGTTCTATCACTCTTAGTTTCCAAGTCTGCACTTGTTGTTTTCTTGACAATAGTAAGCTGCCAATCCTATTAACCCTTGGGTCTTGATGTAACATGATTTAATTTTTTGAATTCCAAACAATTATTAAAATAAACAACAATAAATGATTAATAATAATATTGAATTTCAATGAAAATAAAATAAAATAATATTATTATTTTATTCATTTTTGCAATTTATTCATTTAATATGGCATAATTAATATCTGTAAATCTGTAAATCTAAATTCAACAAATAATATATCCATTATTATCAAAAAAACGTGACGAATCCAAATATGACATCATTTATTTAAAAATATATTTTTATAGCACTTTTTTTTCGACATCGTATGCAAAAGTTATAGCTGTTTTACTTTTTCATAACACTTTTTTTAATCTTGTTTCAACTTCAGACTTTTTGTGCATTCAATATGCACCATCCAAAGCCACATTATCAATTTTCAAACCTTTCTCACTTCATTCGCTATTTTTCATACATTTATTAATTTTTTAAGCTAAATGAACCTAAAATTGAAAAGAACTACAAATGAACTCTGAAAAGGTTGAAACTTGGCATGGTATCATCATCTCACCCATATAGCATGTGCTAAAAAGTCAAGAGGCTTACGGTAAAAACTAGATGCACTTCGTGTACAAACTGGACAATTCCTTTCAAAGTATCAGGGTTTTGGACGAAAACTCATCTGTTACAAAGGCATTTTGTTCTTTAAAACTTATTTAAACTTCAGAGTTTTTGTGAGTTCAACATGGACCGTTCAAAGCCACATCATCATTTTTCAGCCATTTCTCACTTCATTCGCTATTTTTCATGCATTTATTAATTTTTTTGAGCTAAATGACCCTGAAATTGAAAAGCACTACAAATGAACTCTGAAAAGGTTGAAACTTGGCATGGTATCATTATTTCACCCACATAGCATGTGCTAAAAATTTGAAAGGGTTATGGTAAAAACTAGATGCACTTCGTGTACAAACTGGACAAATAATTTTCGAAGTATCAGGGTTTTGGACGAAAACTCATCTGTTACAAAGGCATTTCGTTTTTTAAAACTTATTTAAACTTTAGAGTTTTTGCGCATTCTACATGCACCATTCAAAGCCACATCATCAATTTTCAGCCATTTTCCACTTCATTCGCTATTTTTCATGCATTTATTAAAAAATTTAAGCTAAATGCCCTGAAATTGAAAAGCACTATAAATGAACTCTAAAAAGGTTGAAACTTGACATGGTATCATTATTTCACCCACATAGCATGTGCTAAAAAGTTGAGAGGGTTACGGTAAAAACTAGATGCACTTCGTGTACAAACTGGACAATCCCTTTCGAAGTATCAGGGTTTTGAACGAAAAATCATCTGTTACAAAGGCATTTCATTTTTCTTAACTTATTTCAACTCCATTCTTTTTGTGCGTTCAACATGCATCATCTAACATGTGCCTAGGAGCAAAAAGAATTAAATTAAAAACTATTTTTAAACTCAAGTTATTCACAATCTAGGGTTTGAAGCAAATTTGAACAAATTCAAATTTAAACCATTCTAACTTGAAAACTAATTGAACAAACACAAACTAGACAAAATTTTGAATCTAATGCAAAAAGGAATCACTCAAAAACATCAAATATCCTAAAAGATATAAACAATTTAAAACAGAAACTAAAAACATAAAACAAATAGAAAAAACAAAAAAAACAAAAAAAACTATCAAAACCCTTTAGTACCGGTTGGTATCTCTAACCGGAACTAAAGGTCTAGCCTTTAGTCCCGGTTGGAGATACGAACCGGGACTAAAGCCCCAACCCCTTTAGTCTCGGTTGGTGTCTCCAACTGGGACTAAAGGTCCCATTTGAACCGGGACTAATGCCCGACCGGCGTCCTAGCCGCTCGAACCGGGACTAATGCTCACATTAGTTCCGGTTCGTAAGGCAACCGGGACTAATGTGTAGATTGAGCTGTGATGAAAGCCTTGTTTTCTACTAGTGGCCAATGACATCTATGGCGTTTTCCACACTGAACTCAGCATCGTGTTTTAGTTATCATAGAAAAATTTCGCGATTTCAAGCAGTTAACACTAATTTCGTGATTCACTACTAGTAACAAGGTTCAAAACAGGCATGTGCACTAAATGCCGAACAATAAGACGGCTTAGTTCAGAAAAAAATAAACGAAATCTATATAGGTACTGGTAGAGAAGGAACAATACAAAGCATATCATGCTGGGAAAGCCGGGGGGGATCAAGACTCGAAGCCTTTGGATGGCAGGATGGCTGGAGACCACAGTATCCCCATCATTGGTGTGATTAGCCCTTCGCCAACTCTCAACCCCACTTGATCGGGACCGGTTTCTGCTGCAGCTACTGGAGATGCAGATAGAAGAGATCCATCATCTCCAACATGTATTTCTTGAAGAGCATGTACTTGATCTGTAGTTTTGTCCATTTCATCCAAACTTTCCTATTACGCCTCCAATAGTTTTGTCTAAGATGGTCACGATTTTTTGTTCCCACTAGAATTGTTCACAAATCTTGAGAAATTTCGGATGGGGGAAATCATACGACTACTAGTAAGGCGATTACACTCCCAAATGCGAGGATGCAGTCGTAAAAAGCCATATATAGATCGATGAGACATGTTAACATGGTTAAGTTATGTTGTGAATGGTGTGCATGATAACATATTTGCCTGATCATACCGAGTCGCTGGTGCTCGGCCCTGCCTCCACTCATTTGTTGTTGATATGCGTCCAGAAGTAGTGCACACGCGGGTGACCAAGATCCACCTCCTCACTTAGATGGTGCCTGTAGCTGCTCCCATATATCTGTTTCTTCCCCAAGAGGCCAAGACCATGCTGGCATCTCACCCCTGGCGAAGCAGCACTCATGCGGCTGCTCATTTGGGCCGTCCAGCAACGCAAGGCGGGCGGCTCGCTTGGCACTTCACGCGTAACGTTCGGTTCGTGGTCGATATCGTTGACCATTCAACCGTTGGCCATCAACTTTGCAAGAAAGTGCGAATTTCAAAAAACAATCAAGAAATTGAAAAATAATTGTTCAAGAAATTTGAGAATAGTTCATGAATTCAAAAAATGTCATGAATTCAAAAATAATGGAACTTGAAAACAGCTCACGGATTTAAGAGAAGTTAACACATTAAAAAGTTATGAATTCGAAAAACGCTTGCACATTTGAAGCAGTTCATGTATATGAAAGTTCACAAAAACAAAAAAATATAAAAAGGAAAAAGGAAAAAAATACTGACTGGTGAGATTCACAAAAAACAAAATGCGAACAGCTACATGAGTCGGCCCATCACATACAAGAGGTGTGACATGTACAGATTGCCCTATAAGTGGCGCTCTAAACGTCAAATAGAAATTGACAAAAGATCTAGACAAGACTCTTCTTGAAACTAACGGAAACTTAATGCAAGATGTGAAACGCCTCCGAAAGTAAAGACCAAGCTTCAGGCCCGCAGTGTGGACTCCAACCCATTCCATGAGCTGACCAAATCTGAGAACCCATGGTCGAGGATGCAAGACTACCTTCGGAAGCCTTCGAAAGATCACTCTCAGGCGCTGTCACTTGACGCATTCTCGGCCGTCGCAATATGTCACACTCAAGATGCTCCATTCAGATTTTATTTTATTTTTTCGCACTCGTTTTGAGGTTTTTAAGTTGTTTTTCCCATGTTATTCGGCTTTTCATCGGTCTTTCTTAGATTTTGAACCCAAAAAAATCTAAAGAAAATTACGAAAAAACATGTTTTTTTCTTTCTTGATAGACATGAATTTACTTTCGCGAGAGGCATGAAGCGAAAAAAGGTTTTGACTTTACGAGAGACATGCTTCTGCGAGCGGAAACGAATCCAATGGTGAAACGGTTCGATATTTGAACACACGGTTTAAGAGATAACACATTTTGCATAAACAGGTTTACGAAAAAGGGAAAACTTTCAAGTCGCGACAAGTGATACACATGCAATGCACCAATTGTCGCAACCTGAAAAGGTTAAAGTGACCTTCAAAAAGGGTACACCTCAATTAGACTATGCATAATGGATGTAACTTCATGAGTAAAATAAGGTCCAACTCAACAAATTTACTTATGTGACATTAATTTAATGAGGAGAGATGAATTGAGTAACTAGTTATCCATGCTATAAGTAACATCACACATACTAAAACAAAATGAGTCTATAAGCTAATAAAGTGTTGCATGACACCATACATACATGACTCCCTACTATGACTAGTTTTAGGGATTTCTCGTAACCCCTAACCGTCAAAGCTTTTGCCTGCCCATAGTACCGGGCTGAACCATTACGTATGGTGGTTGTTGCTCGCAATAGCTGCAAGGGTTAGCTTCGCTCGTTCGCTTCGTTTTGTTTTTAGATTTTTCCCTTTAACTTTCTCGGTTTCTTCATTGGTTATATTTCGTTTTCAGATTTTCTTTGTTTTTTCATCGTTTTCTTCATTTATTTCCACGTTTTTGGGGTTTATTTGCGTTATTTTTCTTTGTTTCTTTCTCAATTTTCACTGGTTCTTTCGTTTTTACTTCTTTCTTGGTTTTCATCGGTTCTCTTTCTTTTTCTTTTGTTCATTTATTCATTTATATTTGTTTTAATCATTTTATTATTTTCTTTATTTTTGAAAAATAATCAGTCTTAGTTTTCTTTATATTCCTTTGGATTTTTTTTCTTCGTCCCTTGATTGGTTTTTCCGGTTTTCTCTGGCTTTTTAGTTTATCTTTTCTATTACTTATTTTTGTTCTTTCTTTCTTATGTTTCTTCGGGTTTCACTGCTTTTATTTATTTCTATTTCATAAATGTATATATTTTCCATACAATTTTATACATTTCACATATACATCAGGAACCTTTTTAATACATGTTTAAATTCCTTCAAATAGATTATTATTATTTTAAAAACATTATATTTGATAATTACATTTTTACTACACATTATAATATCTTTTTATAAATAATATTTAATACATGTTTATAATTTGAAATATAGAATTAACATTTTTTATACACAAACAACTTTGGAAAATTTGATGTTTATATTTATAGTTCTTTTAATGCATGCTCTAAAATTTTTTACACTTTGCACATATTTGTAAATAGATCATTAACATTTTTCTCAAATACTTGTGTTTGACGACTACTTTTTCATACATGTTGTACATTTTGTATATGTATCAGGCCCATTTTTGAAATATACTGTTAACAGTTTTTAATAAATGATAAAAAAATTAATTTATTTTGATTTTTAACTAAACGTTCTGATTTTTTGGTATATACCAGGAACATTCTTTTATACATGTTTAACATTTTTTCAATAGATGATTAAGACTTTTCAAATACTTGATTAAAACTTTCTTAATACAGGATAATCTTTTTTGACACATATTGTATTTTTTAATAGTTTTTTTGTACACATAAGGAAAAATTCTTTCTATACATATTTACCATTTTACAAATGCTAGATTAACATTTTTCAAATGTTTTATGTAGAGTATTTTTGTAATATATATATTTAAAATATTTGAAAGTATAAATAAAAAATAAAAATAAAAGGTAAAAAACTGGAAAAAAGATGTTGTGGCCTCCCATGAGTTGGGCTCCCTCGAGTGAGGCTATCCTACATCTCACATCAAGCGAGACATAGGCGTGCCCGGTTCAAGATGCCTTCCAATAGCTAACCAAAAGTTGAAGCCCATGGCTATGTGCCTAGAATCCAAGTTGGGTCGATCACATAGACGTGAAGACCATTCTATTCGTGTTTCGCGGGTACTAACCGAGTTCACGAATGGATGACAAACATACCTCAAATGTCCATAATACCCTTTCATGCAAGAAAAGGGAAGAGAAAAATCTTTAGGAGAGGAATGGTAGTTGTTCGTAGGTGAGTTAGTAAACCCCCAAAAGAACATGTTATATAAATATGTCCAACAACCGCATCATGAGCACCTAAATATCCTTATAAATATGAGCACGTGTGGAGTGTGTTCCCTCCATGCTACATGAGTGACTAAATTTAAGCACCTTTCTTTCATATGCAATCTTTGACAAAACAATGCAAGAAAATTAGGAATGCCAGCATGAGAATAGAAGACATCGGGAATTTAATGCTTAATACGTTGAACATTTTTTTGTGCGAGGGTGTGTGTGGTCTTAGTCGAAAATTATGATCTACTACAAGATATCGACAATGAGGCTTTTGCATTATAAAAAATAGTGTGATATCTAGAATCTCGATTTACTGCGCATGGCAGCCATTCTAAATTCGAGCAGAAGATGTATCGTTAGTTTCTTGCCGTTACAGTTTTCTCTAGATTATTAGTCCGCATTCGGTATAGATGAAAACTGTAGGGAAACTTGACGCGAAAATTATTTCTAAGGAATTCTCACCTACGTGCGCGTTTCGCTCAAAGTAAACACTATCTAGGGACCCCCTTCATGGTTTTCGGGCCCATGACGCATGACATGGACTTTTTGTGTCAGCTCATTTGTTTTGTGCGTACCCGAGGCAAAAGAGAGACAACTGAGAAAAACAACTCATCAACCATGCATCCATATTGAGGCCTACATTTAAATGGTGGTCTATGCAACATAGGACTCGCTGCACATAGTTTTTCAATATATAACTCTACCAAAAGGTGACTCTCTAGGACCTGCATGCTAACCTGCTTTTTCTTGTGTTTGTTTTATTACAAGCCGCAAATTGCACTACCACTGGTTTTATGTACCTACTATTCCTAAGCTTTGCAGATTCGTACCGTTCTGGTTCCTTCATTTTTCCCAATTCCAATATTTTCTTCGAATAACCTTTGATTCGATCAGGACCTTACTTTGAGATGTGTGTTGCAGTATAGTTCAACAGTTTTACCTTGTTGTGGAGAGGGCATGTGGGTAAGAACAAGTCCAACACTATCTATACTTTATTAACAAAGGAAATAGGTATTCTTAGTCCTTCATAGTATTTTACATAAAACCCTCTGATATTTTTATATTAAACCTGCATTACATATCAAATGTTTTTTTTAATATCCATATCTTTTAAACCATAACTCCAAATTTAACGTGTTATATATGAAATTTGATAAAAACAAATATGTAGAATCTGAATCTGATATTTTTTTACATGTTAATAATTTTAAAAAATAATATTTCGATTGCAATCTTAATCAATAGTGCATTATCCGTTTTCCTTTCATACCGGTATCGATTCGGATCGGAAATAAACTCCTCTGCAAAATTAGGATTGGGGACGGAATTGAAGGTAAAAAAATTAGACACTCAATAAATAAGGACATGCATGACATAAAAATAAAAGAGAGCCCCAATAAAGATGGGATGTGCCCTACAAAAAAAATAGAGAATGCAGAAATATTTGCACATACAAAATAAATATGTGTGTAGTTTTCAAAGCAGATTAAATGGGAGGTGAAGACCATATCAAATGTAGCAACCTATTGTGATGGTTGGGCTTAAAGACAAAAAAATGCGACACCAACAACTTCTTTTAGAGATGTTGTAAACAACAAGGCAAATTCTTAGATTATAGACCATCTTTTGCAGATTAAGAGCATGTGGTAATTTTTCTTCCGTTGCAACGCACGGGCCCTTTTGCTAGTACACTTAAAGAAAATAGATATCGTGAAAATATATCATCAGAGCGTCCTCTATTTATATGCATGGTGGACGCTAATTTCATGAAAAACTGTCCGAGAGCTCAATACTATTTGCATCATTCTATGCCAGACGCTAGAATTCTTTGGTCCAACTGCCTATAGACTGGTAAATCAGTCCCACTCCTCTCTTCTAGCGCTAGGGTTTCATGTCGGGCATTCCTCGAGATATTTCTTGTATTCACAGGTGAGCATGTTTATTGCATCTACTCATGTCGAGAGAACCACCACACGTATCCTGCATTTTCCACATGCACCTAAGGCATGAGTCATCACTCCAAGAAGTTGGGTGCTTACCTTCACTACCATGTCATTTGCGTCTATGTCCAGGAATGGTGCGATACGACACGTTGAGTGGTTTTTTTCAAGGCTCGGGATTGAAATAAATGAGATACAATGTACTGCAATTGGTGACATACCCGAGGTAGTTCTTCATATGAGTCGAGCCTGTATGACCTCACAGTGATGTGTTCGACCAAGTCAATTTGCTCAACGTAAGCTACCTAGAAATATGACTCGCAACTGTATGCTGAGTATACCGTACTACTGTTACACTCATATGTTGTGCAACTACAAGTGTGCAAGTTCCAAAAATATAAGGACCGAGCACTAGAGCGCACTCACGCCAGCTAAATTATCAGGCACTTTCATTTCGAGGAACTGCTTCTGATGTTCATGAGAATACGATATTGCCTAGAGTGCATAGGTTTGTATTTCCTAGGAATGCAGGGAGAATCATGGAAAAGAGTGACGAGTATTCGACATCAAGCATTTATATGGAGGCAACGAGAATGCAAGTGATGACAACGAAGCTACAAGGAGAGATTTCAGAACATTTAAGCCACCATGATTATGCATGAAGACATCATGGATGAAATATATAAGATGGTACTTCATATTGAATCCATATCCTCTTATAGGTGACACTTCACCTTACTTTTGGGATAGAATCATGTAGTTTTGAAATATAGGAAATATACAGTTTTTACAGCAATACAAGGTTCTCCTCTAGAACATGAAATTGCATGATCAACTTGCTTAGTGCAGCCAACACTATACATAACCTCTATGGTGGTGTGGCATGGGGTAGGTTTCTTTGTGACACTAGTGTCTAGCTTTTGTATATCATCACTAAAATGAGTTTGACAATTCAAATTACGTATCACCAAGCTTTATTCATATATGTACCTTTAGGGTTGCACAAATAGCTCTAGATTAACATATTGTTCCAATTGTACATCCATTTCATATATGTGGTACTCCATATCTTAACTTTTGGATATTTTATTTTTGGATACTACTTGTAACTTGAATACCATGAATTCTATTTTGTAGGTACATTGTGATACTTGTTGATATATGGAATTTATTCGTGTGTGGGTGAACATCTAAAGTGACTATTATAACTTTGGAATGAGTATGTAATCACAGTCATCACATGTTTCCATAGGTCAAGTTATGTATAGCTTGTTCTAATACATGCACAAACAACTAACCAACTAGCAATTTCATCTCTTATTGTAGCTTTTGAATAGGGATTTGATTTCTACTTAACAAGGAGTTAGGAGTTGGGTGAATGCTTAATTTTCTTGCCTGGAATCTTTTGGAGCAAACAACAACTCCTCTACTTTGGGGGGAATGGGGAGGGGTATCTTTTCTAATAAAAACTTTCCACTTTGGGTTCAATTTATATTGCATTATGTGCACATATGAATTATAATTTATAAAGAACTAATTAATAAAGAGTATGGAATGAATTGGTATATGGAATTTGAAAGGATAAGTATCAACGAAGTATAGATTACAAGATGGTGCATGCCCTTATTATATATCCTTGCAAACACCCATTATTATGAGGACCTTCCTTACAAAAATATCTTGTGAAATTTTTCCGAGATAAATGGTTCAAATAATTGTGGCTAGGCCATCCATATAAATATGACCACCAATGGAGTGTTTTCTCTCTATGATTCATGAACAAGACAAATCCCCACTATGGGAAAACCATTGTATGACGGGCACCTCGGACGCTCGATGAAGGCCGATGTGTACTATGCATACAGTACACTGAGTGTAGCACTCGGTATCCAACACTCTGCATACCCCTGGACAACATAGCGGGGTATGCCAAGTGTTATTTGACGGGTTCTTTCCATAGCCTATGCCAAGTACAAAATCGAGGGATTCCACATAATAAAGCAACATGAGGGCCAACCGATGGAAACAACGACACCACATGGAGTCTCAACAACTTCCTCCCGTACACCAACCATTATAGAAACCTTTGAAAGGAAAAAAGAGAAGGGCACTAGCTTTAGAATATGATCCATTGGGAATGAAAGGGTTAGTATGCGATACCTTTCATTTACTAGAACTAAATGTAGAGCATGAGAGCTCGCCGATGCAATTCGTGGAAACCACTATGTTTTTCTTTTCCATTGATGTGGATTTTTCTGATTTCTGAAGAGTTTAGCAAGGAAAACATGAGAAATCATATGTTAGATGTAATGGAACAAAATAGTTTTCATGGACGTCGTTGATGGTTTAAGTTTGCTATCACTTTATCAATCTTCTGGAAAATGTCACCCGACTTCATGAAAGGTAGGCACTTTGAACAGGTTGTTTCCTGTGTGCATTCTTTTGATCTTCTTGAAATTGTTTCGCCATCACATAGCATCAAACCGTGCCATTAATCTTTCTTTGGGAAACATTGTTTGAGATCTCACATTTTAATTTCCATGAAAACGTTCAAGTCTTCTCTATCTAACCAAACTAAGCACAAAAACACGGTTAACTCAATTGATTATAGATATAGTGAGATAGGAAATAAGAAAGGTTAACTCAATTGATTATAGATATAGTGAGATAGGAAATAAGAAAGGCGGGTGAGGCTTCTTCCTCTCATTCAGCCGATGACGTCCAAGACAATGTAAATATAATGACAGAGATTCCATATAAGCTTCCACAACATAAAAAGGTCAAATGAGATAATGTGAAACTAAGGAGTAACTTACTAGCTACATGGAAGTTTACTTAAAAAGCCACTATGCAATCTAGCCGAATGATCTATATACCAGTGTAGGCTGAAGCCTTTCCCTTTACATGACTCATTGGTCAAGGGGTTTAGTACTCCTCTTACTAACTAAAAAGAAAAGTATAACAATAACCTCACCGCTCATTCTCTCAGAAACTTATGTGCTAAACCGAAATAAACTATTGTCTGTAATCTGATTAGAGGAATATTAGGAAATGTATGATGCTTAAACATTCCCACCGCAATGCATGTTAATATAATGCAAAATAATATTTCAACAAGACACCGAGGGAGGAGAATATTTGCCTCCAATCTTCACCACGAGTCTCTAGCAGAGACTAAGAACAAATTCAGGCAAAGACAAGGGCGACACAGCAATTGTTGCACCGGCCAGAACCAAGTCAAAAATACTTTTGCAGGCTGAGGGAACAAAAGGAAGCATCTCTGAATGTGCTTGCGACTGCTTGCTGAACCGCCTCCGGTCAGTGTACTGAACAACTTTTGGGCACAGAATATTGTACTGGACTATGGTGTTGTAATTAAGCTCCTATCCAACCACACAATAATAATATCTGAATGAGAAGTCACAGCTCAACAAAGACTCACCTACCCAGTTTCATCCAGATCTACAACCGTCTGCTCAACCTACTCACACTATGCATGCTTATGTGCTTTCTCTCATGAATAATCCAGAAAATTACATATAATCTGAAAAAACTATTTTTTTATCATTGGTCCAAACTGAAAAGTCCCAGTTAATTATTTTATTCAAGAAGATCAGTACAACCCTAAGAATTCAGATATCAAAACACTCAGACATATATGTCTCTTAACCAATAGTTGGATCAAACAGTTCAAAATGAAAGCAAAGAAATACTGAAGTACTGATGCAGATATCCAAGAACCCTAGCTAGCTAGCTAGCAATATAGAAACGCATCGCCTGACTAGATAACAAGCTGCTGGCTGCTGCTAGTACTCATCCACCACCTCGATCAGCTTGCTGGCCACTGCGCTTGCAAAAACTGGAGACCCCGGATGAATCTGCGTACACATCAACAAATGAAAACAAGAAAATTATCAGCCTTATGTCTGGATATCTTGATTCTTGAGAACACTGAACGTACATGCATGATATATGTAGGTTAATTAAGAGATCCGTGGTGACGATGTTGCCTACCTTAGTGTTGAACATGTAGATGTGGCAGTCGCCGATCTTGCCGCCGGAGAGGTGGACGAGGTCTAGGTGGAGGTCGTCCAGAGCCCGGGACGCGGCGGCAAGGCACCCGTCGCGGCGGCGCTTGGTGAGCTTGATGTTCACCTCGTCCTCCACGATACGCACGTCCACGAACGTCTCCTTGCTCTTCCTCTGGATGTACGTGCTCCGGATCGGCTGCGGCGGCGCCGGCATCACCGGCATCGCCGGGGCCGCCACCTCACCTGCAGAGCACTCCCCTTCTCCAACCACCACCATGGGCGCCGGGTCCACCACGTCCCCCTGGTGCTCCCGCCGTCCCCTCTTCTTCTCCACCAGCAGCGTCAGCTCCTCCACCGTCCTCCCAAGCTCCTGGATGTACTCGATCGCGTCGAAGATCACCGTGGCCCTATCCTCCTACAAATTAATTAATTGACAGTTTGAAACCCAGAAAAAATTAAAGAATCACGTGATTAGAAAAAACAAGATCGATGAAGGAATCGACTGTGCGAGGAATTAAAAACAAGATCATCAATGAACGAATCGACGGTTCAAACCTTGGTACGGTTGGGGATGAGAAGCATGAGAGCGGTGAACTTCTCGCTGAGGCGCTGCCGGCGCTGCTTCTCCTTCTTCTCGACGCCGCCGTTGGCAGGAAAGTCGTGGAAGCTGCTGCCGCCGCCCCGGCTCCGCTTCCTGCCGCCGCCCGTCCGCGGCTTGGGGGAGCACTGGAAGCCGCCTACCATATAGGCCGACTCCTCTTCGGCAGCACCGAACACGAGGGACGACGAACCGGTCCTCGGGCCGCCGCCAGGAAGATACGCGTCGGCGGTGGCGGGGTACTGGCCGTAGTAGTCCCGCAGCACGGTCATCGCCTGGTGGTTGGCGGCCAGCTGCTCGAACTGCGCATGGGGCTGGTCGGCGCCGCCGAAGAAGTACTCAACGGTGGGCTGCTGCGGCGAGACGGCCGTGTCGACGTACGACAGGAGGTGGAAGTTGAGCTCCGCCGGCACACTGGAGGCGGCGGCAAGGTGGTGCGGCTGGCCGGCGTCCATGTCCAGGCCCTCATGGGGCATCAGCAGCTCGCACTGCGGGTGATACATCTTCAGGCTAGAGCTAGGTTGGTTTGGAGTGGGTGCTGCCGACTGCTAGCCGCTCGTTGCCTTGCCAGGGATGAAGACACGGAGCTCAAGTGATGGGACCGAGGAGAGGGGAGGGGAGTGAGCTCGGGTTGTATAAAAGGGGCAAAAGGCGATATTGGGTAGGGGAAAGCGGTTGGTTCCGTGTGGATTGGGACGGCGAAAGGGACGTACGCTCGTATACACCAAGATGGCCGCATCGCCGGCCGTGGCCTCCTTTTCAGAAGAGTGGTTTGTTACTGAGATTCCTCCCGGGTGGGGCCCGTTAACCTCCTCTTCACCGGACACTGGCAAGTTTTAGTGGGTACATGAGATTTCTGAAAGGCTTGGCCTTGTCTCCGCCCACACACACACACTGGCATTCACACACAGGCTAACCGTGGCTGCCTGCCTAACGCGGATGATGATGCTGAAATCTTGAGCGTGTATATGAGAGTCATACAAGAGATCGAATGATATTTTCATTTTCTCAGGGATGAAATTTGTTTCCCTCGAAAAAAGGGTTTCTGCGGGCAATAGAGAGTCGAAATATCATGGATGGCGTAGTTTTCCGTCAAGAAACCGTTCATGAGATGCACCGGAAAACATGAGCATGACAGTATTTGAAATCAACTTTGAAAAAGTTCATGACAAAATCAAATGGTCATTTCTCCAACAAACTCTCGGAATGAAGGGTTTCTTAAAGAAATGACGTGAGTGGGTATATAACTTGACCGCTGAAAGCAGGGTGGCTACAAAAGTCAATGGCATAGGCCATTGCTTCCACGTGAAAAAGAACTATGTCAAGGTGACCCATTGTATGCAATGTTAATACAGATTGTTGTATACATGTTGACCATTCTGATTTAATAGGACGGCCAAAATGCAGAAGCTGTGCCGCAGCTTGTGGATAGGGGGCTCTCAACTCTACTATACGTCAATGACAAAAATCTTTTTATGGAGCATGACCCTGAAAAGGCTAGAAATATGAAAAAAAAAATCTTTCAACTCTAGAGTAAATGTCGAGTCTTAAATTTAATCTCTATATAAATGAATTGTTTTGTTTTGGCGAAGACAACGAGGCGGTCGCACAATACGCTAACTTGTTTGGTTGTTATATGGGCAATCCCTGATTAGAGATTTAGGATTCTGATTCATTATCGATGCCTCACTAATGCATGGAAATACTCGATAGGCACTTAGAGCATCTCCAACAGGTGCAAAAAACGTTTTGCAGCCCGCGAAAAGCATATTTTAGCGTTCGGCCGAGTGCTGGCTCCAGCGGCCGATGCATAATATAGCGTGCATGCGGCGTTTCAACAGACGCGCTAAACTGGAGCGCGTGCGAGCAGCAAGCGCTTGCAATATGCATTATTTTATGACTTGTTGGCATTTCATCATACATCTTGTTGGCATTTCAACATACAACTTGTGCGCATCGATCACCTTGCAGCCAGTATTTGCAATAAGCTATTCATATGTATCCATTCATGTAAAAAAACAAAGAAAAAAATTTGACGAAGTCATACCTTGTTGGCATTTCATCATACACCTTGTGCGCATCGGTCGCTGGCGCTTCGCTCGCTCACGCGTCGGCCACGCGCCTTGCAAGCTTCTTCCTCGGCCATCTAGAGGAGTCGTCTGCCGCCTTCTTCTTCTTCCCGGACACCTTCCCCACCTTTTCCGCCGCCGCATTTGTGAGCTTCATGAGGGGATCACGTGCTTTCATGGTCGGCACCAGCGCGACGCCACCCGCCGAGGTAGTCCTTCGCGCCATGAAGAGCCCGCACGCGAGTCCGGTGCTTGGATGAGCACCGGCGAAGGCGAAGCCAAAGCTCTCCACACTAGGGTTGGCGCCGCCGCCGGCGGCTGGGTCACGGACGTAGGAAGGGGTGAGGGGGATGTCGCCGCAGTCGTCCATCGGGCGATTGCGCCGGCGGCCGGAACCCTAAACCCTATGCCGCGTGCACATTTTTAGCACGGCCGCTGGAGCGCCCAGTTTTGTTGCGCGCACGCTAAAAGTACAAATTTTGCAGCGTATGGCATTTTTTGGGCGCCTGTTGGAGATGTTTTTAGAGACACATTTGAGTAGTTGGAAAGGTAAGATTCTCTTCATCGGAGGATCGACTTGTCTTGATGAACTCTGCACTTATAAACTTGGTTCTTTATGTGCTCATTTTTTAAGCTTCAAAAGGGGCCCTTCAAAGGCTGGGTTACTACCCAGATTCGTCTGCTAAGGGGACATCAAAAAGAAAACATATATGGCTGGCCAGTGAGGACTTGGTATACATGACTTCCAGGTCGAAAATGATTTCTTACTCAATACATGGTTATACAAACTTCTTATCGAGGATGGTGTTTGACAAACCTCTTGCGCAAAAAGTATTTAGGCTAAAAAGTTGTGTCTCTTGCTAGCAAAAAACCTAGGGAATCACATTTTTTCTGGACTAATGACGACAAACAATCAATTTTTCCGTTTTAGTTCCTGTGCAATCGACTCTGAGATCCACTTTGGAAGACTAGTGGCTGGGAAATGCTATTCTCCAGGAACAATATATAACCTTGTACCACATTGTTCATGATAAGAATAATACCCTTGCGTAGGTCCTCAACTCCTCTCCATCTGACACATCTTTTAGGCGAGATTTTCTTGCCCCTTGACTTATGTCATGGCACCATTTTCTAGTTTGTTTGAATTCAATTCACCTAACAAAATAACGGGATGCATTTTAATAGAATCCAATGCACAATGGTTCTTTCATGGTCAACTATATGCATCAAACGCTTTCGCACTCAGAGGTTCTAGTGGAAAACAATATTAAATTTGAAACCATGCTAAAATGGTGCCATCCTCGGGATAAAAACTTTTAAACTGCCATCCTCGGGATAAAAATGACATGAACAAAAAATAACCTTGTGAAAAAAAATCAATGATAAAAAAGGTGTCATATCAATAAATAAAAAAATCCATCTAAAACCAAAATTCCATCTCTTAATAATAAAAGTGTCATCTCTTAATATTAAAATGCAATCTCATATTAATTAAAAATGTCATCTCTTAAAAAATTAAAATGACATTCCTTAATAATAAAAAAAACATCTCTTTAATATAAAAATACCATCTCCTAAAAAATAAAGATGTCATCTCTTAATATAAAAATGTCATTTCTTAATATAAATATGTCATCTCTTAATATAAATATGTAATTTATTAAGTATTAAAAATTGCCATCTCTTAATATTAAAATGCCATGTTAAAATACTAAAATGGCATGATCTTATTAAAAAATTCCATGCAAAACATGGAAAATACCATTCTATAACAAAAAAAATACACATTGCTTAAATACAATCACCTCTAAAATTTTTCTTTCAAACAATGAAAAAAATCAGGATTTGTTGATTGTTTTTCAAATGAAACATGAAAATTAAAAAAGCACTTATAAGACGTTTGAGCACCATAGGCCAATGCGCTTGGCTTCTCTCCAGGATGGCGCGAGTTCGATCCCCGAGTCTGTTCTTTTGTGGAGAAAAATGAAAAGGGGCATCCTCCAGGAGATCCCCTACAGCAAACTCAAGCGGAGAGCTAATGTGGCGTTATTCACGCAGTAGATCAGATGGTATGTAGGGCGTCCGCTGGAATCTGGCGCCTCGCTAACGTACGCCAGCTAACATTTTTGGTGAAGAATCCCAATGCGATGGTAGTAGGCAGTTTATGGTGAGGTATATACAACACTAAAAAGGGTTGGGTGCTCTTTGTTACAGCATTGGTATTGTTGGGTTTCTTTAAAAAATAATCACTTGTTGCAAAATATAAGGTGTATTTCTTTTTTGAAAATTCAAACCTTTTAAATTTGATCAAATATGTAGAGAAATATTCTAAAACCCATAATATCAAACCGATATTTTTAGATTCATCATGAAATGAATTTCCATACTTATTTTGTTTAATATTTTGGATATCTATGTTTTTGCTCTGAACTTTGTCAAAGTTAAAGAAATTTTACTTTTCAAAAAACTAAAACCCCTTATATTTTGAAACTCATGGAATATTTAGTTTGGCGGATGGGGGAGATGACAATATGCTTTATTTTTATTTATAATACGGTGATTTGGTGGGCCTTTCGTGGTGTGATTCTGTGTTATCCGCTAAGCAATTTATATTTATGTGGAGAATTTTTTATCAGTGGTTGCATGCACTATATTGGTGCTACAATATCAAATGATGACACTTCTTTTTTCTAGGTGGTGGGATGGTGCACATGATCGATATGTTTTTACAGGCTGGTTGCTACTGATTCATATGAAAAATCGTTAAGCCCATCAAAATCGTAAACCAAATAAAAAATTAAATACCTCAAGTGAATGAAATAGTTTCAAAATTGGAGAACATGGTGAATTAAAAGTAAAGTTTTAAACGGGAGATCTCGAGAAATTGTTGACCCAGTTGAAATTGACTAACCCAATTCTAAATTGAATACTTCAATTAATTACGAGGCATTAAAATTAGAAAGCATAGTGTATAGTAAAAAAAAGCTGAATGAGAGAGTATTGAAAAATAGTTGACCCAGTCAAAATCGGATGACCTATTTCTAATTGAAGACCTCAATTAAATATGAATTCCTTAAATACTAGGGAGCTTAGTGCTATAAAGGACGAGTGATTTGGTACATTTAAAGTCAAGTAGCTACGTCAGTGCCCTGACTTACTGAATTTCTCTATTATTACCACTAGACTTAAGCTGGAGGCTTCCTCAGGATACGTCAATTCAATTATTTCATAGGCCTTTCAGGAGATCAACTATGATTTTTTCACACTTTAAACAAATTATTCTTATTTAGCATCCTAATGACCACTAGTGATAGCGATATAGACGTACTCTTTTTTAGGGGACTAGTGATATCGATATCCTAGTGACAGTGACGTACTTAGAAGTTTCCAAGAGGATGGAAAAACAAATTACTGATCATGCTACAAAGATCACACCTATGAAAATTGTAACCGTGCCAATATTGGTTTGACAAACATGTGACTGGTTACATTGCCCATTTTTCTCCCGACGGTAGTTACGCGTTACGTTGCCTTGAAAACGAAGTGCTACTTTCATTAAAGGAACAACAAGTGTTATATGCGCTATAAGCCTATAAGTATAACCAAGGCACTATCAATATTCCAACCCAAATCACAGCCACAACGCAGCTACAACAACCTATCACCCAGGGCTCCCCTCCCCTCCCCTCCCCAACCCCCTCGCACCGCCACCCTAAGGCAACGTCGGGGGGAATCAATCCCGGCACCTCCAACCCCCATCTCTCGCCTGGTGAAGATTGCCGCTGGCCTTGGCCGCGATGGCGGCGGCGCCCGACGTCAAAGGCGCTAGGGCAGGAGGATGTGGCGGCTACCACCGGGCGTGACTGGGGCGCCTCGGGCGGGCGTCGTGCACGACGGCCAGGGCGGCTGCCTGGCCATGCAGCGGCAATCGTCTGCCGCGATGAGGCGGCGGTGGCCGTGGATCCTGACATCTCGGCCAGATTCGTCCAGGCTTGGCTTCGGCTGGCCGGGGCGTGAGATGAGGCCGGTGTGGGGCGCGGTGGTCCTCTACCAGCTTGCTGTCGGCGCAATTCGTCCTCGGGGCGAGAGTGCTCGCGAATCCATCCAGCGACGACATCTGGGCGATGCGGCTTCCGGTGAAAACTGCGCTGGCCGCGGCCTTGGCGAACGATGGCGGCATCTCCGACATTGTTCTCTTCTCGAGGCGTCGTCAATGCAGGTCGTGTCACCAAGATCGAGATGTTTCGTGGGAAACCCTAGATCTGGGTCTCCCGGATCGGACGATGACGACTCTTTTAGGGTCGTTGTCCCTTCTGGGTAATCGTTTTGGAGCAGGTGTTGGTTGGGACAGGTAAGAGGAGGCGGCTGGATCCTTTGATCTAGTCTCCGGCTGAGCGACGACCTGTGTACAAAAAGCTAGATGGTGTTTTCCGAACAGATCTGGGTGAAAACCTGCTCTTGGTTAGATGCGAAGGCCAGCGATGGCGACGCTCTATGGTATCGTTCCGTTCTTGAAGGCATCATCGAGGAGAAGTTCTAGACCACTATCTGCTACCTCCGGGAAAAACCCTAGATCGATAGATCAGAAGACGGCGGCGCGCTTGTGTCGTCTCCCCATTGGGGGCGTCTTTCTTGGAGGTGTACGTGGGCTCGGGGAACCAGTGGATGTTTTCTTCGGTGGAGCAGTGATTCATCCTGCACATTGAAGGCGATGGATCTCGATGGCGTGGCGCCCTGGTGATTTGGCATCTGATGTGCGATGATGGACTCGCGTAGGAGGGTGATGTTGTCTGGTGTCGTGGTGGCGTCGATGGCAGCTAGACCGGGTAAGGTGAATGCGTTACTACAGTTCTGAAGATGGATTGATGGCAGTTGGCGACGGCAACTTCTGAGTGTGCGCCGGACCAGTGGGTGCCCCATACCCGGCAGGTGGCTAGGTTGGGGCCTCATGTCTTAGATGTTCGGTTTAGCTGCGATGTCTGTTTGGTATTAGGTCCAAACTACCAGCTTCCCTTCATCAAATGTAAAGAAGTAGCGACATATGTTGTCTAGACGGTGACTTTAGTCTTACTAGTATATTATTTTATAAGGTCTTCTGAGAATAACTAATAAAATGACTGCATACACCACTCAGACGAAGATACCTGGTTTTAAAAAAAAATGCGCTATAAGTATGGTGGTATGAATTGTTTTCGAAGAAGCTGCGGTTTGGACATGGAGGGAGCAATCATCAGCTTGACCGAGGGCGCCGTGCGAGGCCTCCTGTGCAAGCTCGGAGGCCTCCTCGCGCAGGAGAGCTGGCCGGTGCAGCGCCTCCACGGCGAGGTCCAGTATATCAAGGACGAGCTCGAGAGCATGACCGCCTTCCTCCGCAGTCTCGCCGCCTCGTCGGAGGGCCACGGCGACCAGGTCCGGATCTGGGTGAAGCAGGTGAGGGAGATCGCCTACGACGCCGAGGACTGCATCGACGACTACGTCCGC
Source organism: Hordeum marinum (assembly GCA_022496015.1). Classification (NCBI taxonomy): domain Eukaryota; kingdom Viridiplantae; phylum Streptophyta; class Magnoliopsida; order Poales; family Poaceae; genus Hordeum; species Hordeum marinum. The sequence continues at coordinate 71,082,111 of CM039678.1, read as the reverse complement.
GGCCGCCAGCCGTTCGACAGGGACGGCGGCGCCGTCATGGCGTCCCTCCGACGCTTTGTGCGTCTGCTGGCCACGCTAGGACCAGGCGGTGGCCGCCGTCACCGGCGCATGGCCGCCCAGCTCCAAGATCTGAAGGCTCGCGCGAGGGACGCCGGTGAGCGGCGTTCCAGGTACGGCGTGCTACCTCCGAAGACGGCGGTCGGGCGTGCCAACAGCCATGCGTCCGGCTCCGACGCCTCCGGCTGCCTGGACCCGCGGCTGCACGCCCTCTTCACCGAGGAGGCTCAGCTGGTGGGCATCGACGGGCCGAGGAACGAGCTCGTCGGCTGGCTGATGGAGGACGACGCGCGGCTCCGGGTGCTCGCCGTCGTCGGGTTCGGTGGGCTCGGCAAGACCACGCTGGCGAGGATGGTGTGCGCGAGCCCGCGGGTGAAGGGCGCCGACTTCCAGTGCTCCCCGTTGCTCATCGTGTCGCAGACGCTAAACGTCAGGGCGCTGTTCCTGCACATGCTCAGAGAACTGACCCAGCGGCCGCGCTTGGCTGCCGGCGACGATACCATGGTCATGGATGTTAGCTTGCACGGGATGGAGAGCTGGGAAACGGCGATGCTGGCCAGCAAGCTCAGACGCTACCTGCAACACAAAAGGTATAGTACTACACCTACCGCATCAATTATTTTCACGGATTTGGTGACGCTCAGTTGACCCAGAATAGTTTTCCCGGAGTAATTCTATCCCCCCTGATTTTAACTTGGGTGGCCCCACCTTCCCCTAACCCCAATCACAAATTGCCATCTGGCCTATCACGCTAATTACGTAAAACTGATTACGTAGATGTAGCATTGTCCCAAATCCCAATGACAATCTGACATTCTCTGAAAACGTTTGGATGGGTGGACCGGTTTAAAAACTAAACTATTCATTTAGATATCTTAAACCGGTCTCAAACTTCTGGACTGTCCAACATCCCTCGTATTCAGTCCAAATGTAGGAGTGGATATAGGATGGCTACGGCATGACTGGGCAAGTCCGTCACGGCCGGCCCACCACTGACCCCACACCGTCCTCGCAAAATTCCCAATTAATCTCTTGTTTGGACCCTGGTTCTCACTTTACTCTGCCCTCTCGCTCCGCCCCCTTCTTTCCCTCTTTGATTTCGATTGAATCTGATGAGATGTCGAGCTCCGACAGCCACTTGGGTTTCGATCGCGAGGCAAGGAGGAGCTGGCCCTCCGCATCGCGTTGGAGCAGTCCATGGTGGACATAGGAGGGCGGTCTAGATCTGCACAGTCGTCGCTCCTGTGTCGGCACAACAAGGACGTCGGAGCTGGCCCTTCCGGCTCGCGCGCATCACTGTTCCGCACGGGGCAACAGTGGGTGCTAGTGCTCGATCCATCGGCCCGCGTGCGCATGCCGGACTCGGGTGGCCAAGCTCAAGCTCAAGCGACAACAGGTCATGACCGTCCGATAGATGAAGGGTCTCATCGTCCTTTCTGACTCCTCCTCCTCCTTCGATGACGACGACCATAGCCTCACCTCCCTCGACTCTGATGACCCATCACCTACCGCAGACTCCTATAGTTGCGCCGGCGACCAGAAGGGTAAAGGTCCTACGAGAAAGTGGTGAATCTTCGCCGTCTCCATTGTTAATTTCTTATTCTTATCCACCTGAAACATGTTTTCTTTTTCATTTTCCCTTTCTTCCCTCCATCTCTCCATCCCCACCTAATTTCGTTAAAATGAGGAAGCAAACCTGCCCCCTCGCAAAAATAAAAACGTGTCTTTCACAAAAAAAATTCAGAAAACTGTGTTTTTTTTTCGTTTTTGAGTGCCTCTCACGACAACAAATTCATGCCTCTTGGAAAAAAACAAAAAATATGTTTTTTCCCGTTTTTGAGAGGCACCGCCATGCCTCTCGAGGAAGGAAAAACACACACATTTTTTTCTATGTTTTCGAGTGGCAGGGTCATGCCTCTTGTGAAAGAAAACCGTGCTTTTTGAGAAAGAAAAAAAATGTTTTTTCATGGAATATATATATATATTTCTGTCCAAAAGCTAAGAAAGTCCGTTGAAAAACCGAAACAACGAAAAAACCAAAAACAAAAACCCACATAAAAAGTCGATAACGCATGCAAAATTAAAAAGATCCGATAAGTAAAATGCGATATTTGACTATGACCGAGAACGCGTCAAATAAGAACGCTTAAAAGTAATTGTTGGGAGACACACGAAGTTTGTTCTCACAGACAGACAATTCCGCCAGTTGTTTTGGTTGTCTGCTCAGCTCGGCCCACTCCAGGCCCATAACCAGCCTCACGTTTCCTCTCCCGCAAACCCAATACGACCGCGACGCCCACGACCTCGCCGCCGACCGCCGTCCTCCCGAGATCGAGCCTCGCGCCGAGCAGGTCGCGGGCGCATGCGCGCTGTGGCCAGCGCGCGCGGGGTGTGGCTGCAAATCTCGCGTGAGAAGAGGCCGAAGACCGAGCTGGGTGTGCACTGCGCGCGAGTCAGCCACATCCGCTGGGTCGTCCGGGATGGGTGTGCGCCGCGCAGTGGCGATGGACTCTCCGGTATGGACGAGGACGGGCTCGTGCTCCCGTGCGTGCTGCTGTACGTGCTTTCTGCTACATCTGCTGCAGGTCTGGCGGCAGGTGGTCGATGACACGCTCGCCGGCGAGATGTCCATGGCACGGTGGCCGTGTGCCGGTGCCGTGACGTTCGTGGACCCTGAGGCAGTGCAAGACAATGTCCCTGGCCTCGTCATTGCTCATCTCGGTCGATGCTCGACGGTGCACACCGACCGCTCGATGGAATGCGTGATCAAATGGGGTTACCTCTTGAATACCATAGTAAAGTGTCCATCCTGCATTGTTTGTTTGTCCACAAATCTTAGAGCATCTCCACTCGTTGGCTCACAGGGCCGATTTTAGTGTCGCCTGGGGGCAGCCGGCGCGAAAATCGACCTGGGGCGGCTCAGCTTGCCAGTCGCGCCTCCGGGTCGCCCCCCTCCCAACCGCCGCTTTCAGCCCATTATGGACATAGAATTAGCCGAAGAATGTTTAAAAGGTTCGATTTTTTATTTAAATATAATACAAAAGCTAAAAAAAACTACGTCGTCCTGCCGCCGTTCCGTGGCCGCGCGCCGCATTCTACATGCCGAGGAGCTTATAAAAGTTGGTGTAGTCGCCGCCGTCGTCCCCGTCCCTGCCGTCGTCGTCCGACGCGCCGCCGCCGCCGTCGCTGCTGCAGCCCTGTCCTGTGTCGCCGAGACGGTGCAGGTCGGGGTTGCAGGGCCGGGCGCCTCCCCGTCGCTGTCGTCGTCGAGGATGATGAGGTCGGCGATCTCCTCCTCGCGACGGGCGCGGTGGCGAGCCTCGATCTCCTCAAGGGCCCGGCGCTGCCGCTCCACCTCCTCCCGGGCGTAGTCGTCCCGCGCCCACTTCAGGGCGGCCTCTTCGGCGACGGTGGCCATGGCCAGGTGCTCCTGCTTGACCACCGCCGGCGTGCCAGGCTCCGTCTTCGGCCTGACAAGGCGGAGGTGGCCTCAGGGAGGCGAGGACTCGCAGCGACGGGCCTCACTAATGGTGATGCCGCCGCCGCTGTGTTCGCTGCGGCCGCTGCGTCGAAGCGGCGACAACAAGCCGGGCTCGGCCTTAATGGCGACGAGCGGCGTGCGCGTTGCACCGAAGGAGTGGGAGGACTGGGAGCCGGAGGAGTATGAGGACGACGACGACGACGCCTCCATACGCCGGGGCTGCCACGACGAGCCCCTCCGGCGGGAGACGGACGTCGCCTCCGGGTACCCGAGGCGCGGCTCGTTGCCGCCCTCGATGTGCTCGAGGATGGCCTCGAGAGTGCGTCCGAGGACGCCCCACCAAAGACGCCGACCATCGCTGTTGTTGCGGCCGAGCGCGGGGCCGCCATTGGTGGAGGCGAGCTGCTCCTCGCGACGGTGCTCGAAGTAGGCCGTCCAGAGGGAGGTGATGTCCGAGGCGTACCTCAGCTACTGGCGATGCTCCTCGGACAGGGTGGACCGGATCCGGGCGATCTCGGAGCGCCGCTCGGCTCCGGTGGGCACCGATGGCACGGGGACACCGCCCGCGCTAAGACTCCAGGCGTCGGGTGTCCGCATGTCCGGCGGCGCCGGGTACTCCGTCTCGAACAACATGCGGGCCTCGTCCTCGTGGAGGTGCCGGCGGCCGAAGCCGTTGCGGGCCGCGCCGTCGCCAGGGTAGCGCTCGGCCATGGCGGGGGAGAGGGAGAGAGGAGATCGCCGGGAAAAGAGGGCGTCGCTGGTGGGATTGGGGGCAGGCGACGAGGTGTGGCGAACACCGATGAGGTCGCCTTTTATAGCAGGCGAGCGGGCGACACCGTGCAGATGCGTGGGAGGCGAGGTGTAGACGCGCGTCGCCGTACTGACTGCGCCGCGACATCAATGGAAGGCTGATCGGCGGCAGCCTTGCATTGATTCGATTCCCCGCAGGGAAACCGAGGCAATGAGGACGACGACGCGTGCTCGGGGTCGCTGACTCGGCGGACCACCCGTTTTCGCGCCAAATCGTTTCGTCCGGTGCCCCCAGACGCCCCCAGCGTGCCGGGTTCGGCCTGGATACGCCGGCGCTAAATTAGGTTCTAACCGACGATAAATGGGCTTCGTGAGGGCGTGACTGGACCAATTTTCGACCACCGGCGCAAAAAAAGGCCTTCGGGGGGGCTCTTGGGGGCGGCTGGAGATGCTCTTATGGTTCTTCCCCTGAAGATGCCCTGGGGAATGTTCGTCGTGGACGGATTTGCATTGGGAGAAGATGAGATGGTTACCGTCCGTCCTCTACTTCCATTTAACCCAATTTATAGCTGGTTCACCACTCTCTATTCACAGGGTTCATTCTACCGATGATGCACACGGCCTAGCACGATATTGGTCCATTCCACACATGGCTCTTCTCAATCCTCATAAGCAATGAAGCAAAATTTACCCTATATATAAAGTTCACATGCAGTCCTCCTGTATGGTTCGGAAAACAAAATTAACACTATTTGTTTCTCCTCAAGCCTGGTCAAAGTTGACGAGGTTTGATTTTTCAAAATATCTATATGCATGCATTGCATTATGGAACGGAAGGAGTAATACATGTTCATTGAATTAAAAGAGAGTTTAATTTTCTTTTCCGTGTCGAGTGAATTGGTGGCATGATGGCTGAACCTCAGCTCCTTCGCCGTGGGTATGTTTAGTTGGCGTCCAAAACTAACTCTAGCAGTTTTTTTGGTGATGGTAGTTGGTAGAATGTTGCTGAACTTTTGGCATGCCTATACCACCTTACTAATATAGTGTAGGGAAAAGGAGTATTTTATCCCTACTCGGAGTGTAGTTTTCACCACTAAACTCTAAAACCACCCAAAAACCTCTCTTTATTTGGTGTTCAAACTTGCGACATCGTTCTTGTGTCTCTGTTATATGCTGTGTTTGTTAATTTGCATTAAGTAGCTCTCGGTAACAATTATATTCCAATTAACTTTACTTCATTTTTATATCCCTCGTGCTCCATCTCCTAAATACTTGATGTTTTGATTCTGGAATATTTTCTTATGATTTGAATATTGTAGGTACATTGTGATTCTTGATGACATATGGACTTCGTCAGCATGGGAGAACATCAGATGTGTGTTTCCTGACAATGAAAAGGGAAGCAGGATTATAGTAACCACTAGGAACGAGGATGTCGCTAATACATGTTGTTGTCATTCCCAAGATCGGATTTACAAAATCCAACGCCTATCTGAGATTGCATCACGCGAGCTATTCTTCAAGAGGATCTTTGGTTTAGTAGACGGATTGCCCGACAATGAGTTAGAAGAAGTTTCAGATGCCATACTCAATAAATGTGGAGGGTTACCATTAGCAATAGTCAGCATTGGTAGCCTTCTCGCTAGCAAACCAAACAGAACCAAACAAGAGTGGCAGAAGGTTTCTGATAACTTGGGCTCTGAACTTGAAATAAATCCCACTCTGGAAGGGACTTTGCGAGTCTTATCCTTGAGTTACAATGATCTGCCATACCATCTGAAGGCTTGCTTCTTGTATCTAAGTATATTTCCTCAAAATTATGTGATCAAGAGGGGACCTTTGGTGAGAATGTGGATAGCCGAAGGATTTGTCACCCAAAAACATGGACTTAGTATGGAGGAGGTTGCTGAAAGATACTTCGATGAGTTCGTGGCCAGAAGCATGGTACATCCTGTGAAAATTGATTGGAGTGGCAAGGTGAGAAGCTGTCGAGTTCATGATATAATGGTTGAAGTCATCATGTCCAAGTCACTTCAGGAGAACTTCGCATCATACTTCTGTGAAAATGGAACCACACTAGATTCCCATGACAAAATCCGCCGCCTCTCATTCCAGAGCAGCAGGCACTCACTGCAGAGAACAAGTGCTAGTGTAGCTCATGTTCGCACGTTTAGAATGTCACCTTCCATGGAGAAAATCCCATTCTTCTTCGCACACCTGAGGCTGTTAAGAGTGTTGGATATGCAAGGCAGCAGCTGCTTGAGCAACAAGGATCTAGGCTGTGTCTGCTAATTTTTCCAACTGAAGTATCTAAGCCTCAGAAATACCAGTATTTCCAAATTGCCGAGATTCATAGGTCATCTAGATTACTTGGAGACACTAGATATTAGAGAAACACTTATCAAGAAGCTACCAGCTAGTGCCAAGAGCCTGGTACGTCTGAAGCATTTGTTAGTTGGGCATAAGACACATCTTACTAGGACAGGCAGTGTGAAGTTCTTCAACCGATCCTCTGGCCTAGAAATGACACCTGGGGTTCTCATGAACATGACATCCCTTCAATCAGTATGTCATATAGAGATAAAAAAGGACCCATCAGTGTTCCGGGAGATAAGCAAGTTAAGAAATCTAAAGAAGCTGAATATTCTCTTCCGTGGGGTTGAGGTAAACTGGAAACCTTGTTTGGAATCATTAAGCAATCTGCCGAGCTCTGTGCGCTCGCTTTCCATTGAAATATTTGATGGAGATGGAAGCATCTCATCGGAGGAAATGCTATCTTCGGTGGAGTCACCTCCTCACTTGGTCACCAGTTTTGGCCTGACGGGCAAGCTGGAGCGCTTGCCTCGGTGGGTAACATCACTGAGAAACGTCTCGACATTTACTCTTCGCAACAATGGGCTCCACGCCGACGCCATAGACGTCCTTGGAAACCTTCCAAGTCTGCTCTGTCTCAAGCTGTATCACAAATCATATGCCGATGACTGCCTTGTATTCCCGTGTGGTAAATTTTTGAAAGTCAAGCTATTGGTTATTGACAACCTGGAGAACATTGACAAGGTGTGTTTCGAGGATGGTTCGGTGTCGTGTCTTGAGAGCCTTACATTGTCATTCCTGCGGGAACCCGAGCACGGGATCTCTGGTCTTGAGAACCTTCTGAAGTTGAGGGAGATAGAGTTCTTTGGTAACATCATACTATCTGTGGTGACTAAAGTGGCATCCTCCGTGAAGACACATCCAAATCATCCAAGAGTAATAGGTGACAAATGGAACATTGTGACTGAATACTCTTAGGTAAGCAAATAAAGTGTGGCGTATCTTGCTATCACATTGAAAGGTTACGTGTTGGTACTCAATCACAACTCTTCATTTCACACGTTAATAATTCTGTAGGACGTAGCCCGCAGCGCAGCATATTTTGTGCATGAACATATACTCTTCTGATTTTAAAGTAGTGTTGCCAGTTTCATCTGCACATTATGATTACTTTGTCAAATATTTGTGTATTAAACGAAAAAAAATCAGTGTGAGTTTTTGTATATTGATTATCTAGTGCTGACGTGAAGTGTGCGGATAGCTTAACCGTCGTGCGCGCGACCGGGGGGGGGGGGGGGGGCGTTGTCTGAAGCTGCCCTTCTGAAACTGTTCTTTTGCCTGGGCTGTAGGGTAGCTCTTTGAGGGTGTTGTTGTCTTTGTGTGTGTGCGTATGGGGTTCTTCACCCATTTTCTTCTATCAATTTGATGGTTAAAATAACATTATATGTAACCTACATAGAATTCAACTCCCCCTAGAATTGAAGACCTCTCACCGAGGTCACAAATTTGAAATTGGGTTATCAATTTTGACCGGGTCAACAATCTCTCGCTCAATTCCATTAAACACACTAGGGTTGAAGGCATTTCATTCAATTAAGGTCACCAATTTAAAATTGGATTATCAATTTTGACCATGTCAACAATCTCTCATTCAATTCTTTTATTTCATTATGCTCCTTAATTTTGGAGCTCCCAAATTACATTGAGAAATTTAATATTGGATTTGGTTCATGGTTTTATTGGGTCAACAATTTTTCAAATTAATCGAAAGCAACCATCCCAAAAAACCATACTACTCCCCCGCACGCTCTCACCACCTAGAAAAAAAGCATCAACATGTAACTATATAGCAGCAATATAATACATGTAGTCATGGTCGCAGAAATTTTTCTCACATAAGTATGAGTTGATTAGCAACAACAGAAAATCGCCCCGCAAAAGTCCCATCAAAACATTGCATTATATGAATAAAAAAGAAACACACACGCCATCATTTTTCCCGCTAACCAAGCCGAATACGCCCTCTGCTCCAAAAGATAAGGTGTATTAGTTTATTGAATTTAACTTGACCAAGTTTAAAGCAAAAATATCAACATCCACAATAGTAAATAAATTAAATAAAAAAATACATTTCATGATTAATCTAAAAACCTGAAGTGATATTATGGTTGTTGATATATTTGTACACAAATGTGGTCAAATTTAAAGAGGTTTGACTTTTTAAAAAACTACACCTTATATTTTAAAATAAATGAAGTAAACAAATTATGAAAACAAAAAACATAAATGACCCAAAGCGCGTCCAAATCTTCTAGTACCAACCAAGTGGTAAAGGTTGTCGCCTTGTCTTTGAGGCAATAAGACTTCTCATGACCAACGTGCCCTGTAATTTCCTGTTTCACCACCGAAAAAAAATCATTATGAGTAAGGATCCTGCTTATTTGATGATAAGATCTTTTGGGCTTTGAGACTTCCATATATATGTAGAAATTGTGTGCAGAAATTCCTCGTGCAAATATAAATGTCCCTAGCAACCGCATCATGTGTAGGCAATCATCAATATAAATGCGACCACCGTTGAATCCTGTTCCCTTCCTACTTTCATGAGTCTTCATAAGTCACCGAGTTTCAGCACCTGCCCTTCATACCCGCTTTTAGCAAAATCAATGCAAAAGAAAACTAAGGGAGACTAGTTTGAGAGTAGGAGCCATCAGGAATATAATGCTCAGTGTATTACAAATATAGTTTACAGGATTGTGTCGCAGCAGTAAACTATTCTATGCCTTCCAAGGTGACAACATAGTTTGCACAGTCTTATTTAGGATCATGGTTCAGCCGAACCTATGTTTCACGCCGTATGATTAAACATCGTCCTGCATGTGGATCCGCGTCATGCATGTCAATTTCATCCAACACTTCATGTCATGCATTATTTAACATGTAAATATCTTTCATCATGCATATTTTAATCAATCATGCACGGATCCTTATGAACAATGTTCAAAGATCAATGGTATGAGCATAGGTTCGGCCATGGTTCAGTAAACCATTTTCGGTCTAGGCAATTCTTTCAGGGGGGAAATCTAGAACTCCGCTCGCGTCACGATCGGTCTAGGAGGGCAACAGTGGCGGAGCCCAAGGTCCTTATCTGTTCTGCCACTGCCTTGCCTGCCGGCAGTGGTCTCTGGCGGGCAAATCCCGTGTGGCAGATGTCGCCGGCGAGAGGCGAGCGGTGGTGTTGGGGCCTCGGGGCGAGCAGGAGCATGCAGATCAATGAATCTCTAGGCCGGCAGTTTGGCAGTCTGCCTTCAAATAGCATGTGCATCTATCGCTTTGGATTTCTATGTCTAGTCGAGTTCTGTTTTAGAGCCGCGTCTCCATGTGACTAAGGTCTTACAAATCTATAACTAACATAAGTTTGATAAAAGCTCCCAAGAAGATAAAACAGGGGTACCTAACACACTACCAGAATAACTGCTTACGCCGACGGCCACCGTCGGCATAGATCCCTGTATGCCGATGGTTGGCGAAATGTCGTAGGCGTAAAGAAGCCGTCGGCAAAGTGAGCCCTACGCCGACGGGGGCCGTAGGCATATAAAAGCCGTCGACATATCTTGCTCTATGCCGACCTAGGCCGTCGGTATATGCAGGCCGTCGGCGTAGAGGTGACGTAGGCGACCCGGGGTGGGTTGGTGGTCTGATGCTGTCATACCTATGCCGACGGTCCTGATGGCGTCCGTTGACATATCTATGCCGACGGCAAGACCGTCAACGTAGGTGTGGTCCACGTCACCGATCCACGACGCATGCCATGTCATCCATCCGAGGCCTGCCGGTCGATCCACGACGCACAGCCGTTGGCATAGCTTTGTTTTATCTTTTTTTTACTTATTTTTGTATTTTAGTTTTTTCTAAATTAAAATTTGATTAACTTAAATGTGCCTTATCTAAATATAAACATACATAATAAATTATATATAGATTTGTGTTGAATTTTTCATATATTATGTGTATATGTAGTTTGTATTTGTTTTCAGGTATGTTAGTAATGTGACCACGTGTTCTTTTGCATATATGTTCCTATACTTTATTAAAATCACAAACAATTGATAATTACAATTAGTTTGACAAGTTCTATATGTTTTTATAAGCATCTTGAAAGTGCTGGATCCGCCGGTCAACTGTGCCATGTTTAGACGGGACGATGTACTTGGGGGGTCTTGGGCTGGACCCGGACCTTGTTCGGGAGTGTAGCTATGGGCTGGCCTATCACAACCAGGTGAAAAGGTCCATCGGTCAAACCCCGCCCAACGAAAGTCAAAGGCCTAGATCCACCGGTCAACTATGTCAGAATTGGACGGGACGGTGTACCTGGGGGGTACCTATGCCGCCAGGTCTTGCGCTGGCCCTCTTACATGTCTGGAAGCGTGGTGGCAGGTGCAAGCACCCGGCACGCAGCTCCTGGTTGTGACCCCCTCACGGACGTCGCTGCAGCCCTCGCACGAAGTGGGGAAACGACCACATCAGGCAAACACAAAGGGAATCTTACGGTGGGTTGGGCCCGGACCGTGTTCGAGGGTATAGCTATGGGCTGGACTATCACAACCAAGTGAAAACGTCCATCGGTCAAACCCCGTTCGGCGAAAGTCAAAGGCGTAGATTCGCCGGTCAACTATGCCAGAGTTAGATGGGATGGTGTACTTGGGGCTAGCTACGCCACCATGTCTTGTGTTGGGCCCTCTTACAGGTCTAGAAGCGTGGTGGCAGGTGCAAGCACCCGACACGCGGCTCCGTAGTGTGACCCCCCCTTGCGGACGTCGCTGCCGCCGTCGCACGGAGGGGGGAAACGGCCACGTCTGGTAGACATGGAGAGAATCTTGCGGTGTGTTGGGGCCGTACCTGGATCGTAAGTGTGCCTATGGGCTAGACTATCACAACCAGGTGAAAAGATCCATCGGTCAAATCATGTATGGCGAAAGTAAAAGGCCTAGATCCATCGGTCAACTGTGCCACTGTTAGATGGGACGGTGTACTTGGGGGGGGGGTAGCTATGCCGACAGGTGTTGCACTGGGCCCGCTTACACGTCTGGAAGCGTGGTGGCAGGTGCAAGCACCAGGCACGCGGCTCCTGGGTAAAATTTGTAGGCTTTGTCAGGGTTAGACGGGACGGGGGACCTGGGGTGGCAATGCCGCCTGGTATTTCCCTGGGCCCTCTTACATTGGAAAAATATGGCATCGGGTCAACACCGAGGGATCATGCGGTGGGCTGGGCCCGGACCTTGTGCTAAGATGTTGCTATGTGCTGGCCTATCACAGCCAGGTGAAAATGTCCCTCGGTCAAACCCCGTCCGGTGAAACTCAAAGGGGTAGATCCGTTCGGTCAACAGTGTCAGGGGTTAGACGGGACGAGGGACCTGGGGGTGGCAATGCCGCCAGGTCTTGCCCTGGGCCCTCTTACGTTCGGAAACCGTCGCATCGGGTCGATACCGAGGGAATCTTGCGGTGGTTGGGCCCGGACCTTGTGCTAAGATGTTGCTATGGGCTGGCCTATCACAGCCACATGAAAATGTCCCTCGATCAACCCCCGTCCGGTGAAAGTCAAAGGGGTAGATCCGTTCGGTCAATAGTGTCACGGTTAGACGGGACGGGGGACCTAGAGGGTGGCAATGCCGCCAGGTCTTGCCCTGGGCCCTCTTACTTTGGGAAAATGTGGCATTGGGTCGACACCGAGGGAATCTTGCGGTGTGTTGGGCCCGGACCTTGTGCTAAGATGTTGCTATGGGCTGGCCTATCACGGCTAGGTGAAAATGTCCCTCGGTCAAACCCCGTCCGGTGAAAGTCAAAGGGGTAGATCCGTTCGGTCAATAGTGTCAAGGTTAGACGGGACGGGGGACTTGGGGGTGATAATGACGCCAGGTCTTTCCCTGGGCCCTCTTACGTTCGGAAACTGTCGCATCGAGTCGATACTGAGGGGATCTTGTGGTGGGTTGGGCCCGGACCTTCTTCTAAGATGTTGCTATGGGCTGGCCTATCACAATGAGGTGAAAACGTCCCTCGGTCAAACCTCGTCCTGTGAAAGTCGAAGGGGTAGATCTGTTCGGTCAACTGTGTGAAGGTTAGACGGGACGGGGGGACCTGGTGGGTGTCAATGCTGCCTGGTCTTGCCCTGGCCCCTCTAACGTTGGGAAACTATAGCATCAAGTCGATACCGAGGGAATCTTGCGATGGGTTGTGCCCAGACCTTGTGCTAAGGTGTTGCTATGGGCTGGCCTAACACAGCCAGGTGAAAATGTCCCTCGGTCAAACCCCGTCCGGTGAAACTCAAAGGGGTAGATCTGTTCAGTCAACAGTGTCAGGGTTAGACGGGACATGGGACCTGGGGGTTGTAATGCCGCCAGGTTTTGCCTTGGGCCCTCTTACATTGGAAAATGTGGCATCGGGTCAACACCGAGCGAATTTTGCGGTGGGTTGGGCCCGGACCTTGTGCTAAGATGTTGTTATGGGCTGGCTTATCACAAGTAGGTGAAAATGTCCCTCGGTCAAACCCCGTATGGTGAAAGTCAAAGGGGTAGATCCGTTCGGTCAACAGTGTTAGGGGTTAGACGAGACGGGGGACCTGGGGGGTGGGGGGCAATGCCACCAGGTCTTGCCCTGGGCCCTCTTACGTTCGGAAACTGTCGCATCAGGTGGATACCGAGGGAATCTTGCAGTGGGTTGGGCCCAGACCTTGTGCTAAGATGTTGCTATGGGCTGGCCTGTCACAGCTAGGTGAAAATGTCCCTCGGTTAAACCTCGTCCGGTGAAAGTCAAAGGGGTAGACCCATCCGGTCAACAGTGTTAGGGTTAGACGGGACGGGTGTAGTTTGGGGGGTAGCTATGCTGCCAGGTTTTTATCTAGGCCCTCCTACATGTCCGGAAGTGCGATGGTGGGTGCAAGCACACGACACGCGGATCCATGGTGTGACCCCCCTCACCGACGTTGCCGCCGTCGTTGCACGGAGGGGGGAACAGCCACGTCGGGTAGTAACGAAGGGAATCTTGGTGTGGGTTGTGCCCGGACCTTGATATGAAGTGTACCTACGTGGCATGTCTGAAGAGGCAGTAGATAGGCTCCGGGGTGTGCCCCCCTCACGGACGACGATGACACGATAGTAAACGTTCTACGGTGTACATAGGCTCCAGGGTGTGGCCTCCCTCACGGAGGGCGATGTCACCGCCGCGTAGGTAGCCTTCGAAGGGTAGGAAGGATAGTGGGTGTTTTAAAAATAGGTAGAAGTTTAAAAAAATAAAGTTGAGGTTGAAGAAAAACATTGGAAAATAGATATGCCTACGGTTTTGCCGTCGGCGTAGGTGGCCACGTGGCATCGGCACCTATGCCGCTGGCTAAACCGTCGGCATTCCCCCTCTTATCCATCCGCGGGGCAACCCCCTCCACTCATTCTCCATCCACGCCCCAACCCCGCCCCCCCACCCGCCCCGCCGTCGCCGCCGCGGCCCCACTCGACCTAGACCCACGCCACCGCCGCCCATCTTCACCCCGACTCCGAGCCCCTCCGCCACCGCCGCCCAGCACCATCCTGTCCCTCACCGTCGCCGCGACCCTCTCCGCCCCCTCCTCGCGCCGCCGTCACCATAGCCTCGCCACCTCGACATCGCGGCGCCGCCGCCACCACCCTCTCCGCCCTCTAACCCCACCACCACCCCTGTCCGGCCTGCCACCTCTCGCCGGCCTGCTCATACACCCCGTCCCGACCCCGTGCCCTCCCTCCCCTGCTCGGGCATCGGCCCTTTCCTGGTCGATCGGGCCTTGGATCCCCCTTCTGCTGACGCCTTGTAGCGGCGGCCCCGGCCCCCGTCCACCCTTCCTCGGCTCCACCCCCGGCCTCCCTGCACGCGCGCTGCACCGGCGCCCAAAACGCCCCCGGTGAGCTTTTTTTCATTTTTTTTGCATTATGTTTATGTTTGGTATGTGCTTGGATGCATGGGTGAATTTTGTTAGATGGATTGATGAATGTTGGTAAGTTTTGTTAGATGGATTTGTGATAGATGGATGGATTGATGAATTTGTTAGATGGATTTGTGATGGATAGATGGATGGATAGATTGATATATACTTTTCTCACGGTGGAATTAGCATTCTATGTTGTGTCGGGTCTCCTCGAAGTGACCCTCGTCGAAAGCGGTTGTCTCTGATGAGTGGTTTTTTGGATGGATGGATGCTATCATTTTGTCATCAAAGATTGCTATACGAGATGTGATGACCTATTTTTTCACTTGTTGGAATTTACAGGCTTTGTGGTGTTGCATTGTGGTGTTGCATCTCCCTGGAGTGATCGTCGACGTTGGAGATGTTGGTCTCCGATCGTCCCCTGTTGTTCGACTACTTCCTCTACAGCCGAGGGTGAGCTACAAATCCACCACCTCCTCATCTGCTTTTTTTTATGTCACTAAATTTTCTTTTCATGTCAAGTCCCGTAACCTAGGCGTCTCCCGTTTGAAAGGGTTGCATCGATAAATATGCATTCAATTGCATATTTATCACCGCAACTCTTTTGGATTGTCCAACGTTTTCCACGGACAGCCTGAGGATGTGTAGATTGGGTACGTTCTCCATGCCCTACCCCGTTCCGAGACAAGATTTCGGTGGCGCCTCCCTGTTGTTCTTCGGAGCACATTCTCTCGGCTATTTGCCGAGACGTGTATCTGGAGAACAGTGGGGAGGTGTTGCCGAAATTTTGTCTCCGAACGGGGTAGAGCATGGAGAACGTACTCAATCTAGACATCCTCGCGTGGGATTAGGACCCATCTTTACCTATTAGAGATGTTGTTGGATTCACCGCAGAAGAAAAATAAAAATTTGATGTGATTAATTCAAATGAATCCTTAATTTTGTTGTGTGGCTCCCAATAAAATAGAGGATGGCAGATAATCAGTGGATGTATAGTGGTTTTATCCGTCGAAATCGAGTAACATCAGAGTGGATCGCGAAAACCAATGTGTATTTGAAGGATATATTCCGTAGTCCAATGAGAATTATCCCACCATGCCCATGTGCGAGATGTGGCAGACGTCACCGTAAAAATCAGAAGGACATGACTGACCACCTTCGCACGCACGGATATATGGCAAACTTTGACATGCCACCGATAAACTTAGCTGAGCATGACCATGGCAGAGAGGAGGTGATGCGACAACGCATCGATGGTTATGAAGACGACGGGGTTAGGGACATGCTAGATGATGTCATTGCTATAGAAATGACAAATGCGACACCTTTAGAGAATGAACTGGAGGAGTCGGAGGCAATCGCAAAGGCCTTCTTGGAGGTCTTGGCCTCGTCGAAGAAACCTCTTTATGAGGGTGCCAAAATATCTCAGCTGGATGCCATCTCGCAACTTACTGCAGTCAAGGCTGAGTACGGCTGTAGCCAGAAATGCTTTGAAGCATTCCTGGGAGTATGGGCTAACAGCCTTCCCGAGGGTCATCAACTGCCGAAAAGCATGTACGCTACAAAGAAAATCATGAAGGCACTCTCTATGGATTATAAGAAAATAAATGTTTGTCCGAAGAATTGCCTTTTGTTTAGGCACGAGTATGCGGATGACAAGTACTGTAGGGAGTGTGGTTCGTCTCGGTACCTTGAGGTGGTCGGTGAGGATGGTGAGAAAAGGCAGCTAACGATCCTCGCTAAGGTTCTTCTGTATCTTGATTTCATACAAAGATTGCGGCGCCTTTTCATCAAGGAGGAGTCTGCCAAAATGATGAAGTGGCACAAGGAAGGTAAAAGGTATCATCCAAATAAAATCGTACATCCATTAGAAGGTGAAGCATGGAAGTCGTTCGATGTGATAGACCACGTCTAAACATGAAGCCTCCCACAGGCGGTCGAAGAAGCTAGTTCAAGCCAGATGCTGACTTTGTCCTTAAACCGCCAGAAAAGAAGGAAGTATTTATCTGGATGAAACACATTTTGAAGTTCATCGATGGTTATGCATCGAATATAAGTAAGGGAGTCAATCTTTCAACGGGCAAAATGACCGGGCTCAAGAGTCATGACTACCATGTGTGGATTGAGCGGATAATGCCGGTGATGGTTCGAGGCTATGTCCCCGAGCATGTCTGACGAGTGCTTGCCGAACTAAGCCATTTCTTCCGCACGCTTTTGCTAAAGAAGTAAAGATGTGATTGAACAATTGCATAAGAAGGCACCGGAGTTGATAGTCAAGCTAGAGAAGATCTTTCCGCCAGGCTTCTTTACTCCGATGACACATCTCATTCTACACCTCACGAAAGAGTTATTGTTGGGGGGGCCTGTGTAGAATCGTTGGCAGTATGGCCCTGAGAGACAGAACAAGCATCTCCGACAGAAATGTGGAAACAAAGCTAAGATTGAAGCTTCCATAGCTGAGGCAGTTATCCTAGAGGAGGTGTCAAACCTCGGGACATCGTACTATCCAGACCACGTTCCCCATCTGTATAATAAGGTGCCTCGATACAATATAGAAGAGCCCAAGTATCAACCCAAGCTCCATCTATTCAATGGGCAAGGTGGCAAGGCCGGGGCCTCGAAATCTTATAACATGCCACGACAAGAGTGGGAGGACCTTATGTTCTATGTCTTGCACAACATCAAGGAAGTCGAGGAAGTGTGGATGAGGTAATACCACTACACCATTCCTTTATGCACATCATGATGTTCTATGTTCACTTAATCCCGGTCTAACACCGCTTATCTTCTTTTAGTGATTTCGTTCAAGAGGAATGGATGAGAATGAATCCTCCTACTAAGGCGGAGGCACTTACTCTTCTCCGTCATGGAAACCCTGGAAATAAAAAATTTGTTGCTTTGTTCATGGAGAAAGTAATTTTCCACATTCCCCTATTAAATACGTAGTTCAACATTTATTAGTTAACCGAACTAATGCACCCATTTCACCACTCGAACCCCGATCCATTCGAGTGGTGAAATTCAGGGTTTAGGGTTTTTAGGGATAATGACGAGGATATGTACCTAGGGTAGGGTCCTAGGCAAGGCCTACATACCCTACCCAAGGTACTACATTGGAGGACTTGAAGATCAAGTATAAACTTCCGGCTGGATTCCATAAGACGTTCAAGTCACTCGACAGGTTATCCACTCGGAGACTCATTCCTCCACTCGACAGTCGCGTGTCACTCGGAAGACCTCGTTCTCATTCGACGCCAGAAGACCAGGAATCACCATCAAGAGCCCAACGGGCAGACGTTAGTCTAATCGTCATTAATAGCTTTTATTACGTACATTATCAGTAACAGCAGACTTTAACCCCACGATCGGACCCTTAGATGCGGAGTAATTATGAGGGACAGCGAACTCTATATAAGTCGCCCCTCCCCTCCTGCACAATGGTTCTCAACCATTGTAATTATCTATATTCCACACGACATAAGCTCCTGAGCACTGAGACGTAGGGCTGTTACCTCCACGAGAGGGGTCTAAACTCATACATCCGTGTATACACCCTCGCCGTAGCTACGACTCTGCCCTCTCCTTACGTACCCGTACCATCTACTGTCAGGCGCGTTCCCACGACAACTTGTGTCTAATTAATCATCATCGTTTCTTGTAAATACTTAAGGTATATATATAACTAGCAGCTTAAGGTATATATATAACTATAGTGCCTTGCACTAATGCTCTATACGGACTAGCACCAAAACTTGACAGGACAAATAAAAGTGGTCCTAGAGGAGATGCGTGTACCCTGGCTCCCTGCTCATAGCCACGAGGAATAATAAATGACACTCATTTAGTAAAACTAGACACAATCTTATCAGCTTAGAGTTTTTTCTAATGCATTTGCTTGGATGATGCCCCTAATCAGAAGGTGTAAGTATAACGATGTAACTTATCATAATATTCCTGGAAGATGAAATGAAGTACATCGCTGATGAATGCTCATGTATCCAAGAGATAAATAATAGTTGATATTTGATCATTCTAGTAAAAGTGTAAAACAAGGTGTAATCAGCAGGTAGAGTTAAAAGTTTATTTAGACTAGTACATGTATTCTAGGTATACAATAATCATATAGGCTATTGATATATAAATAATAAAATAACCAAATATAAATACCTCTGCTCGCTTTTTCCTTGTTGCTACATGCAGGGCAGTGTTTCCATTTTTGTCTGGCAGCATTACAATTGCTGGATTAGCATCAACAAGCGCTCTAAGAACATCACAGTTAGTTCCTTTCACAGCCATATGCAGCGCTGTCTGGCCTTTCTTGTCATTTCGTCTTGCTAGCTGTGGATCTTTCTCAAGTAATGCTTTAACAATTTCCATGTCCCTGTCGAGCAGTAAAATGTAAAGCATTTTTGACATTATCTTTGGCCATTTCCCCCAATCCAAAATCATCTTGTTCTAATAACAGTTTGACAACTTCAGCATGTCCCCTCGTAGCTGCTGATATAAGTGGGGTAGTATTTGCAGGGCCAAATGTTTTGGCAACCATCCTATCGTGACGTAACATTTCCTGCACAACAGCTGACCCAAAAAGTACCTAGTTAGGAAAATTCTCTTCCTACATAACTAATGGGCAATATAAACATAGTATAATAAATAGTACAGGAGCCAAAATATGTTAATATGCTATCCTAACTTATCCTGGATCAAATCAATTAGACCAGTTTCACCATTACCATTATAAAATCAGAAAGTGATGACTGGTTGCTCTATTGGAAACAAGCTATCTGGGATATGCAGAACACATCAAAGACACACAAATTTGATGTGAATCTACAATTATAGGTGTTTGCAGCCATCATGCAATGCATGCCAAATATCCTGATCATGCACCAAACTTTTTTCAAGTAATCCTATCTTAAAAAGTATTTCCTATGTTGCATGCCAGTTTACACAATTAGCACAGTCTTTGAAGTGTAACAGCTCCATCTATTATAAACAGACTTAACTGATCTCAGAAGCAATCAAAGAGATTTTAACATCTAATGTTCATTTGAAGAAAACAACCAGATACGACCGGGGTACAAACTAATTACAACCTACTTAAGTATATTCCCGGGGGGGGGGGGGGCGGGGGAGGAGGCAATGCAAAATATCGGACTCTCACTATGAGTAATCCTATTAATACCTTAAACAAATCTCTTCCTCAAACGGCAGGTAACTGCAGAAGCAGCTATGTGAAACTTCATATTGCAGTTCACAACTATACTAGTATGTACACTTATGCATACATTTGCAGATCCTGGACCAAACAGAGCGCTAGTAATAGTATGTACGCAATCGCTGAAAAAACCAAACAGAAAATCGCATAGTTCCAAAGCCCAAGGCTCCACAATATGCAGCAAAGAGGTCAGGACGGAACCTCACCATGATGCCCTTCTCTGGCCGCGACGTGCAGCGCGTCGTACCCCGACCTGTTCTTCGCGGCGACGCCCTGGGAGTCGAGGTGCCGGAGCAGCTCCACCACCACCTCCAGGTGGCCCTTCTCCGCGGCGGCCAGGAGCGGCGTCTCCCCGGCCTCGTTGGCCTCCGCGGCCACGGCGCGGCGCACCGCCTCCAACCCCTCCCCTCCCTCACCCGTCGCCACGACCACCGCCGCCTCGTCCAGCGCGCGGCGCGGCGCCGCGGCGTCCCCGCCCCGCGCCGCCACGTGCAGGTCGGTGTCGTTGTGCCGGCCCGTCACCTGACGCACGTACCTGCCCCGTTTCCCGCTCAGCGACGCCGCCATCGCCTTGGTCGCGCTCGTGCCCGCGCCGCTGCCGCCCTCTGCGCCCAAACACCACAATCAGTACTGTACAGTGAGCCTCATTACCCCAGAAATCCCAATTCCGCTCCTCCCAAACAAAACGAAACGAAATCAGGAGAGCGGCCGGATTCCGAACAACGACCACCGGTGGAGAGCCCGCTGCTCACCTTCGCGGATCTCGGGAAGCGGAGGCGGGACTGCGGCCGCGCGCTAGGGTTCGCG
This sequence comes from Hordeum marinum, assembly GCA_022496015.1. NCBI lineage: Eukaryota > Viridiplantae > Streptophyta > Magnoliopsida > Poales > Poaceae > Hordeum > Hordeum marinum. The sequence continues at coordinate 71,061,537 of CM039678.1, read as the reverse complement.
AGGTGGGGCTCGGGCGGGGAGCGCCTTAAAAGGAGCAAGCACGTGAGGCCTCGGCGTCGGCTCGGCTGCGCGGAGAAGGCGGGAGGAAGGAGGGGTGGGGCAGGGGTGGGAAGAGGAGGAGGAGACGGCAACGACTCCGTCCACGTCACGCGCATGAGTCCAAGAGGAAGAGGAGAATGGAAGTGGGGAAGACTCGTGCGTCATCCACCAAGACCGACTAGCATTGGACACGTTTCGTTTTGTATACAAGAAGATGTACCGACGCGTCGCTGCGGAATACTTGTTAAACGAATGCGTAAAAAAATTCTACATAAATATCTATATAACTAACGGAAAGAGAATGTTAGGTTAAAAATAAAAATAAAATACAAAGGATATAAAAAGATAAAAAGAAATAAATTGCAATGAAAATAAAATACAAAGGGTATAAGAAGATAAAAAGAAATAAATTACAGTTAAAAGAATGTCCTTTCAAACAGAAATGTAAATGTAAACTACATATGTATGGTGCAAGTGACCAACACATATATTGTCAATGTAAAATGTAATGCAAAAAAAGAAAAACTTATGAGTAACATGCATGAATTGATGGTGCATATAGTAATGCAAAAACAATGTAATTTATGACTTGCATGTATAACTTGTTCATGTGGCATGATTGCATGTTTAGGAAAAATAGCTAGTGGAATGTAACTATTTAGGAATAGAAGATATTATAGCTTCAGAAAAAAAAAAGTGTGGAACGATGTGTATGTCACTCAAACGAACCCATGTTATAAAATGTGGATGGAGTAGCATAGAGCAACATGATACTCGTACCACCTACCGTTCTTTCGTAGTGGATGATCTTTGGATGGGCTGCAAAGAGCAACTTGTGGGACTGGGATACATGGGAAACTACTTGCATGCAAGAGCAGTGAGGTGATTTTCTTATTTATCGTTGTTGTGATGAGCTACAACTTTGTTCGCTGGGGACGGAGGAGACCTATGGATGTGTGCTCATAGGGTATTGTTGTGCGTGACCCTAGTAGCGAGTACAGGCCTTGTGCAAAAGACGGGGGCGATTGTGGCCATCCAAAGACCAGGAGTGACACGTCAGTTCACGAATTCACCGATGCAAGTGATCCTCCGTTTTCTCATCGCCTGGAGGTGTTGTGTCCTCAATGTCAGGAGCAGTCCAACATCAATGGGCGACGCAGAAGATAGATGCATGCGGTTATTTTACTGATTATTTTTGAAGACCTTACAAAGTAATACAATAATATGCCTGAATCCGTCATCTTGATAACATCTGTCTGTACTCCTATCCATATGATGAAAGGGTGCAAATTGGGTCAAATATCCAGACCTTTCACCTAAGCCTAACATCTAAAGCTGGAGGCCCCGACCGAGCCACATACCGAGTCCGGGGCACAAACCGGTCTGACGCACTCACATGTATCGCCGTCACCATCTTCCACCAGTTCATCTTCAGAGCAGATTGAGGTGCCAGCCTTGGCAGGTGCCTTCGCCATCGACGCCACCATGACGCCAAACGATGACCTCCATCTACGCGAGTCCATCTCCAAGCAGACGCAGATCCATGCTAAGATAGGGCCGCACCACCGTCGTCGCCCACCACCCACAAGCGTCACCCAGCCCCAAGGATCCCAAAGTGCCGCCTTCAAGAAGGGAACGACGCTGTGAGCATCGCCGCCGCCCAACAAAGTTGGGGCTTTCGCCCGGGAGACCTAGGGGAAGGGGAAGTGAGGGGATCAGTCCATACCGACGCCTCCAAGGGAGGGGAACGACACCCTCAGGCATCGTCGTCGACGCGGACGGCCATGGCCGGCCAGGGATTTCGTCCGAACTAGATCCCCGCCACCAGCAGCGCCTCCTGTACAGAACTGGCGACCAAAGGAAGCATGGCTCGACCAAGCTAGCCCGCACGCCGAACAGGGAAGGAGGGGAGGCACCATATCGCGCGCACCGGACACCGCAAAAGCCGTTGCCGGTCACCAATGACCACCGGATCCCGCCGCCCGCGCGGCCAGGACACCAGATCCACCGTCCGCACGGCTGCTAGCCTGCTGTGCCTCGCCAATGGAGCCGCCGCTCCAGATCCGGGGTTCCCCACACAGAGGCAGGGCAGCCGAGGCCCCACCGCCACCATCCTTGGCGCCCCGGGCTTGCCCGACGGCTGCCTCAGGCGACGGCGAGGAAGGGAGGGGGAGGGAGTGAGGCCGGGGGGAGACTAGGGTTGGGAGGGAGGGGGAGAGTTAGCCACAACTTTAATTAGTGGGGTCTTATTTTTAATCCACGTTACCACTATTTTTTTAAATAGTGATGTCATTGACATATTTGGTATGTCACTAGTAATAGATTATTGGTGGCATGCCACATAAAATTTACGCTACCAGTATTTGGAATCCAACAGTCTGTACGGCACAAGTTATTGATGGCGTGTGAAAATACGTCACACCATTGATACTTTAAGTAGCGATGGCGTGAGTGAATAGTGACACGCCAGCGGTAATCTGATCGGTATTTAAATTTTGATTTTTTTTAACCAGCTACTAGTGACATGGGGAATAGTGCCACACCACTAATAAAAAAATCCGTGCAATTTCTCCATCAATAAAATTATATATATATTAGTTTTTTTTAGAAAAATATAAATATTTTTAGTATTAATATAAAATTGTAGCCGAAAAAACGAAATTGCAACAAAGCATAGCCCACTCGACAAAGCCAATCTTTCTTCTCTCTCTCGATCCCTTACAAAAATCTCTCTCTCTTGCTCGAACTCTTTGCCGCAACTCCCAAAATCACCGCCGTCACCTCGGTCGCTACCCACATCGCCTTCCTCTCCTAGCTCGCCATCAACCGACCCTCTCTCCTTCCCTAACCCATCGCAGGCCACGCAATCCATCCACACAAAGCATCTCATTCAGGCATCTCCTTGCAAGCTTTCTTTATCTTTCCCGCAACCCCTCGCTGCAGCCCAACGCTGATCGATTACGACGAGCCTCGAAGGCTATGGCTGGCGCGCAGCTAGGCGCGGACCTCGCCTCCCTTAATGCGTCCCCGCCTCCGACCAGATCTGCTGAACACGACCTCCAGTTCTTGTGCCCAACCCCTCCCCACGTTAGGGTTTCGGGCACGGCATTGCCTTCCTGGACGGTGTGGCTCCAATGTCCCCGATGGTTCCTCTTCGACAGCGGCTGTGCACAACATGTGCTGCAAAATTGCTACGGTGAGCTCCTCTCTCCTTCCTTCTCCGGCGGTGTCTGTACACCATGTAATTCTCCTCATTGCCATGTTGATGTTTGTGTAGGTGTAGATGTGTGTACACTACCTTAAAATAAAATCATCTCTAAACCATGACATTAAAATACCTTTACCATGCACAGACTAGATCAACATAGCCTAGGTGATGCTGAAGCCGAATTATATTCAGACATATCCATGGGTCATGTGTGCCTGATTGATTACTCTGAACTAGAGCGAGACACCGGGCGACCGGCAGCCAGTCACAACTTCAAGTTTCTTGAGGGGTAGTTGCAACTGTAACATTTTCAATGTCGGTCGTAACTGTAAGTTTTTTTAGATAGTCACAATTGCAAACTTTTTGAAGACCAGCCAGTCATAGTTGTCAGAATCACGACTTAAGTCTTAGATCTTACTACCTTACGATCCAAACTAGCCCCTTCGATTCTACGATTTTTCTCGTAGAATCTAAGATTCTACGATCCTAATAGTTATGACTCTACGATTCACGATCCTACTAACGGAGCTCCGATTCGATTCAGAATATCGATTCTGACAATTTTGCCGGTCACAATTGCAAGTTTCTCTAGGGTAGTCGCAATTAGATTTTTTTAAGACAATTCGCAGTTACAAGTTTTTCTAGGGTAGTCGTGATTTCATCTTGGCTGGTCGCAAGTACACGTTCTCTTCTTTTCTTTTTATTGTTTATGTTTCATTTTCTATCCTTTTATGTTTTCTTTTCCTTTTTTCAAGTTTTTTATTTTATTTTATTCTCATTAAAAAAATGTTTCTAATTTTCAATAAATGTTTGTGTTCTTAAATTGTCTAGAACTAAAAAAATGTTTATGTTTCTAAATTGCATCCTAAAAAAAGTCTGCATATCTTCTATTCCTAAATAGCTACAACCCACTAGCTATTTTTATTAGATATGCAACTATGCCACATGAGAAAGTCATGCATGCAAGTCATAAATTACATTGCTTCTCCATTACTCTATGCATGCAAGCGCCACATCATTAACTAATGCATGTTACTCATACGATATTTTCTATGTTAGATTTTTTATTGACGATATATGTGTTAGTCGCTTACACCATACCTATTTTGTTCACACGCATATTTTTATGTGAAATGACATTCTTTTAACTGCAATTTTCTCCTCTTTTTATACCTTTTATATTTTATTTTTAGTTTTAAGCTTACATACACTTCCCATTAGTTATACATATTTTTATATCAACTTTTATGCATCCTTTTAGCATGTTTCTTGTAGCAACGCGTCGGGACATCAGCTAGTTTAAAAATGCTCGCGCTTTTAATTTTTTTTAATGTTCCTATTTACAAATATTTGTTCACAAATTCAAAACTTCTTAGGGAGTTTCAAAAAATTCCCTATTTTTTCAAAACCTGTTCACCAATTCAGAAAATATTCATGTTTAGAAATTGTGTTTGTAAGTTCTAAAAATGTTTGGGGAAACTTTAAAAGATGTTTGCAAGTTTTTTTAAAAGAACTATTTTCAAGGAATCTCTGGAAAAGTGGTAAAATTGTTCGATCTGTCATGGTAGATACTCCCTTCGTCTCAAAGTAAGTGTTGCAAATTTTGTACTAAACGAGTATAAATTTTGTACTAGATCATCGACACTTATTTTGAGACGGAAAAAATAGTTCTTTAGAGTTTCGTGGTGTTATATTAAAACAACCGCCCATTGAGCGCTGATGAATCGTGAGTTCGAGATGCCATGGGTGCAGATTTTTTGGCGGTTTGTTATGACCCACACGTGATGCAGCACCGCCTCTGCCAACCGGTCTTATATATTTTAGTACCCAACAACTTGTGAACAGGCCCCAAATCCCAATCGAACTATGCGGGAATTATAACAATTTAACAACCTAATACACGCCACCACTGGGTTGCACTAGTTCAGAAGAAAAAGATGGGTTGGGACAATAGAAAACGGGTTGGCACTTGAGACAACTAACACATGACATCAGCCTACATCATGTGAATGGGATCATACTATAACTCAGCTAGATTAGTTCTAGACAATCCCTTGTTGTAAACCCTTGCATTAGTTTACTTCCAATGCATCGAGGTAAATAATAAGCTAGCGGACATCCAGGTTGATCTGAGGGGGCGGGGAAGGTCCGTCAGTTGAAACAAGATTTAATTCTTCAGGTTGCTATCTGCTGGCATTGTAATTCTCAGGAATGGCGGCAAAAGAGCACCCGCCATCTTGCCCGAGACCACGACTTCAAATGGGCAGTCGACATAGACACGTTGAGCAGTTTCTGGTGACGCGTGGCATGTGCAACAAAGGTTTTTTTATGATACAGTATAATTGAAGTCGCTCATATCCTCGGACATACACTTATCACCGTAAATGCACGCATATACATCACGTCCCTATGAGCACCTTCAAGAGACTGAGCCGACATAGTATCTTAAGATTTTACGAAAATTACCATAGACACCTTGCAGTCGATGGAAACATCTCCTCTCACTAAAGAAGGGAGCAAAGGAGGTTGAAGATTAAGAATAGATTCATGACCAAGGATAATTTGCCGAAGTATCTTAATATTTCGATGCAGCTTACCTAAGTTGATCTGGCAAGTGCTGATCCGAGCCTTTGCACTTACAAAAGCTCCAAAGAAGATCAGTGGTTTGGTTGGTGGCTGGATTAAAACCTTCCCTAGAAATCAAAGGAATTCGTTGTGGAGGGGTCAACATTTCATGGACTATTTAGAAGAAAAAAAGTAAACGTTTTGAGAGAAATTTTTCTGATGATCCTTCTATTGTTATATGCAGCTTGTGTTATTTGCTTAAGATCTGTAGTATTTTGCAGAAAAACTAAGAAAGAGAAAAGAGCAAGGCGTGGAGGTGATCAAGAAAGTGTTGCAGCAGTTGCATGCAGGGCACAACACATGTGGTTACACCTTGAGGAGGACGTGCAATTGAGTGTCACGTTTGAAAAAAAAATGCTATTTAGAGAGATAAAGACCCTAAAACGTCAAAATGAAATAAAAGCAAAAGCAAAAAATAGAAATAAAGAATGAAAAAGGTGTTTATATTAAACCCACATACTAGGCAGCCTATATAGCAGGGCGAAAGCCTATTTCGCAAGCATTGAGCCCGTCGCATCCCCTTAGTTATCATCATGTTGCGTTGATTACAGTTGCATGCAGGGTGTAACACATGCTGTATCACCTGGGGGTGGGATGTGCAACACACCACCGAACCTGCCCTCGAACGATGCATGCATAATAAGGATAATAATAAGAACAAGGGAATAACACTAATGAGAGAAAAACTGAAAAGAAGAATACAGAAGAAAACTGATCAAAACAATTTATCCTTTTTTTACATTCTGAAAACTAACTAAATCGCATCTGATTAGAAGTTAGTTTTAAAAAGTGTCTACATATTCTCCCCATACGAAAAACAAAACAGAACAGGTGAATATAAAAAAGGTAGTCAAAAATAATAAGAGAGAGAATAGAAATAATAATAGTAAATAATGAAAGAAATAAACAAAGAAAAAAATGCTTAGTCAGACTAAGATTAAACTAAGCTTGTGACTAAGCTCGACATATTAATCCAACGACTAAGCATGTGACTGAGGCCTAGTTAAATCCAAGTCTCACTAAGATTTAGCGGAAGTCATTGGACGTGTCCAATATTTAGGAAGACCTTCCGTGCCGAAATATCTCGTGAAATTTATTGTACATAAATATTTCCAGTAGTCGCATCATGTAGGCTAACCATATATAAATGTGAGTATGTGACCCCTAAAGGAAAATGTTCTGTCCATATGCTTTTACTAATAACACAGACGATGGAGTTTCAACACCTCGCTGCACCCTCCCGAAACTGGAGGCTAGCTTGAGAATATGAGCCACCGGGAATGAAATGACTAGTATCACATGGCTATCTGGCACAGCTGTGATCCGAGTTTCGTAGCAACCGCAAAAGCAGTTCTCTTCTAGGTGGGGGTTACAAGAAACATGTCCAATCTAGCTGCTATGAGCAAATGAGTAATTGCACCATCTCCATCCAAGTACATTGCCCTAGCTATCAAATAGGTAACAGATAAATGGCGACAACGGTGATAAAAGAGAAAAATAAAAACATAAAAATATATTTGGGAACTACGTTGGTAAAGAGATGGTTGCTCCTTGGCTAAACCAACAAGCTTTACTTCCTCCGAAGAACCCTGGTGCCATGGTAGTAGGAAAGCAACGGTGAACATGTACATCTGAAGTCCAGTAGCTACATAAGTGTCTTGACTTACTGAATAGATACTTCGACTAAACCTGCTACGGTTTTCATTTTCTTTTTTATTTCTTTGACTTTCTTTTACTGCCTATTGAGTATTTAAAGACAAAGCAATGCGGGTAATCTGGAGAGGGCTTCGTCTAGTCTTTGGCATACATATTTTTGGAAACAAAGGCAAAGTTTTGCCTTTTTCATTAAATGAGAAGACAGTTGCCTAATTAATTATGAAAAACCGGACGAAAATCGATACAAACAGGATCAAGCTAGCCCTCTTGAAATCACGACCCATCCAGATCCACATCCACTCGCGCCAACATGGCAAACAACAGAAAATACACATCATTATGCACCATAATAGCCATCCCACACACCTCATGGGGACTACTCCCAAAATAAGAAACACCGGAGCATGAAACACAACCTTGAGACTAACATGTTTCAAAGGTTGTCGCATTGCCCAAGGCTGCATTCATCACCTGGTTGACATCCTTGGCCTTCCTCTCATTGACAAGGTGACCGAAGGCATGGCAAGGAGACCTTTAATCAGCTCGACGAAGTCATGAAAATTGGCATCGCACCCTATCACCAAAGTGTGGTCCTTTCTAGCAGCCCACGCATTTCCAGATCCAGTAGCAGCATGGGTGAACCCAGCAGCCACCTTGGCAATGGAGACCATCTTGTGGTGACCTGCAGGCGCCGAAGCACAAGGCTCCATGGGATCACCCAACTCCGATGGCATCTACCAAACACCGTTGATCTTGTACATATACACTAGAAGCAGACGCGCCATTTGTGTTGCAACATGTTGTGGTGGACGGTTATTCTCTAGGAAGTTTTTTTTTTGAATAATCATTGTTGTTTTTACCTTGTGCACCTTTTGTCCTTTAGCTTTCGGGCTTACATTTGTATTGTTTGTGTTACGAGTGCTGCTGATCAGATGAAATTTGGTGTAACCCTGTCGATCGGATGCAACCTAAATGGGAAGAGTTGGCTCATTGACATTGAGTTCAAATGATGCCAATGAAATTTAGTGTAACCGTTATAAAACTACAGCAGCTCAACACTAGGCAAAGAACTAAACCGTCTATTCAGAGTTGAACCCATACATTTATTTTTCCTGGCTACAGTCTTGTCGGCCTAGGGGGGTGTGCTGGTGTCACTATAGCGCACTGACGAGAGAAGGAACACACCAAGTTTGAGAATTGCCAGGACAAACGCAGAGCTAAGAGTGACCAAGCTGTTGTTGGAGACATCATTGCCCTGGAAGCCCTTAAAAGAACATGGAAGCCTCTGAACACACAGAAAGCAACATGAGAGTGTATTCACACACTTGTTGCTCACGATGATGGAATTTAGTATCTCATGCAGCAAGGCACACACAAGCACAAAAGGCCCAAACAACTATTGTGCTCATGGGAAGTGTCCGAACCCTACCCGACTAGTTGTAGTTAGGGCAAGGGTATGCCGAGACCCTACCCGATTATCTTACTAATAGGTTACATGTGTTATAAAGCCTAAACTATTGAGTCTTTGTATGTAAATTTGGTATCACACCAACATTCTCCTTCCCAATAACCAACTACGCAACCGTAGAAATCTCTTGATGTTTGGAGCCTTCACCACACATTGAACTAATAATTACGCCACCAACCGTCATTGTAGTGTTGATCTGCCTGATGCATCCTCCTCCCAATAATCAATTATCCAACCATGCAAATTTCTCCACGCCTTGCGCCTCCACCACACATGTAACTAGAAATTACACCGCTTCCCATAAATGTTGTGTTGATCTGTCTGATGGTTACTCATCGGGCATTGATGCTTATAGGGTGTGTGTATGGGCATTCATATTTAACTGACAGGTAGAGGGTATGGTCATGGGCGGAGCCAGGCTAGCATTGGGCCCCGGGCCTGCTTCAGCAATACAATGGTGTACAATGTCAAACAATGCAAAAAAAGGCTATGATTCACAAAGGTTTCCAGCGCCACGACCAGGGCCCGGGCCCAGGCCTGGGATGTACCTCCGCTACGCCTGGGCATGGACAGCCCGACCCGACCCTACCCGGGCCGGGCCTCAACGTGTCACCGGGCCGGGCTCGGGCTTGGAAAGTAAGCCCGATGAACAAACCGGGCTGGGCTCGGGCTTGCGAAACGCGTTTTTTAGCCTAGGTCGGACCGGGTCGGGCTCAGGCTTGGAAAGTAAGCCCGATGAACAAACCGGGCCGGGCTCGGGCTTGCGAAACGCGTTTTTTTAGCCTAGGTCAGACCGGGCCGGTCGGGCTTTACCGGGCTTTACAGGTTCGGGCCGGGTTCGGGCCCAAATTTTTAGGCCCGACGGCCGGGTCGGGTCGGGCCCGGGCCTGAGTTTTCCCGTTCGGGTTTTTTCAAGTCCGGCCCGGCCCGGGTTATGCCCAGGTTTAACCTCCGCCATTGGGTATGGTAGAATTTTACGCCCATTAGGAATATGTGTATGTGTATGGAATTATTATACCCCCACCATATCCTACAAATTGCCATCTTATTAGGGACCTTCAGATAGACGCAAGCAAATCACCCACTCTCTACCGGTTGACAGGAAGGGACCACCATGAAACCGTAGGTTGGAGCAACTAAAGCTCTCGTTTCTAGAGTTTAGAACCTAAAGGGTTGTACTGATTATTTAAAAAGTAAAATTGCAATGTTTTTGCAACGTACAGAGATGCTAAAACACCAATATGTAATTACACTAAAAAATATATGCAACATCTGTGTAGTTTATGTACCTTGTCAAGCTAGCTATTGGATCAAAAAAAACCACCCCCCGGTAGAGGGGACACAATCAGTCCATTCACGATGAGCCAATGCCTATCATTTCTAGGTAGAGGTGGGCATAAAATTCTACGGGATGATTGTTGTTAGTTGCGTCATAAAAAAAGTCGGTTTTTATCATCGATATAAATAAATTGATTTTTTTATTAATATTAACTGGATTAAATTTGGTCAGAATTGGACCATAGTTTTTTCTTTATGTAGAACCGAACCATAGGTGAAAAAAACCTAAACGATCAGCCAAAATTTATCCTTTCAAGGGCACGTGTGCGTGAAGGAACAAACCACCAAAATCATGCCTCACCTTGGGCCAACCACCTGTATGGAAATATAAGGACGAATTTGAAGCTGGTAGTCTAGCTAAATTTTCCTTGTCACTAGATATTGGCAGACGTGATAGGCTCATGGAGCCACACGACGTGTAACAGTTTCTTTGGACCTCATTGAGTAATAAAGCAACGTTGTTCTCCTAAAAAAACATGTATGAAAAGGCCCAGACTTCGTATAACATACTTCTCCTATCATTTAGTAGGCTTTTTGAATTCTAGGAAGTATAATTGACAGGACGTGGCAACACTAGATTAAATTAGGTGGAGGAGTTCCCAGCGCCCAGGATTCCTAGGGAGCTTATAGGAGCTTTAATGATACTAGGCAATTGTACCTGCGTTGCTATGGGGATACAAGATTTTTACTCAATAATCATGAGTAGTCGTATTTATTATTAACCTGATTACGTACCCAAAATTAAACTTTAGCTACCAATTGAAAAATATCTCCACATCCTTCTACTTAAAAGAACACAACTAGATAATCTAGTTGTGCATATGTGGTAGAAATGAAAGAACTTTCGATAATTTTTTAGTGCAAAAGTTCCAGTTCAACGTGCTCTCACACCATTAGATTGTTTCACGCACAATTCTTGATTATGTCTAAAATTAAGTGGACACTGATAATGGGGTCGCCCCTGAGTTTCGTTCCATGAACATATACTAGGATAGCATAAAGAATTTCTGAAGTTCATTTGTAAATCAAAATCATTATGTCAACATCATAGATTTGTCTCCTAAGGTGATACTTTGAAATAATCTTTGCTAGTTTTTTGACGGCTTGATTTTGAACGACCTCTTTGAAGGGCTTGTTTCACAGAAGGAATAGCTTGTTTCATGCCCATTGACATCGACGTCGACGTGTAGTGCTTCACTTTGCACAATATTAAAATATTGTTGATTTCCCATCACAACAATCTACATATGATAACACAAAAACAAGAATTAGTACAAATGCCAATAGCACATTCAGTAAACAATCATCTTCACTAAGCAGCAACAACCCACAATAAAAATCAGCAGTACAAATATCTGTTTGAGCTACATCCCCTCCTAGCACAAATAATCACTAGAAAAAATAGCATGATATAGCGCCGTTAATAGCGCTATAGCATACTGAGAAATGATGCGCTAAATAAACCGGTGCACAACGTATCGTTAATAGCACGCTATAGCGCGATGTATCACGTTAATAACATATTTTAAGGTCGGCACTATTTTCCTGTAGCACGATATTTTGTTGTTGCAAATAATCTGTCTAAAACTGTGAAAGAACCAGTTCATATGACCAACGCTGCCATAATAAAATTAAAAAACAGCCGAAGTTCTAAATCAGAAGAACTAACATGCTAAAGAGACGGGAAAGGGAGAATTCATAACTACTACTGCGCTTTCCCCTAAGGCACAGATCACGCACGCATGAACTCTTTCAAGTTGTCGGCCAACTCTTACACATCATCTCTTCGTCGGAAATTCTTATTTAACGCTCGTTGCATCAGAATGTCGAGGAAACACATAGGATCGAGCGCACTGGGCCGGTCCAGTTACGTGATCTGTTTAGTTCTGTTTTGGGAACATTCTAGCAGGTTCATGTCCCGGTTTTCTGTTTTGGGAATTTTCTAGAAGGATCGCGGAACCCTTTTTTTCCTGTTTAATTTTTCTTTTTCTTTTTTATTTCCTCTGTTTCTTCTTATTTTTTTTGTTTTAGTGTTTCCTTTTTCTTTTGAAAATTTATATATTTTATATTTCATTTTTTTTCCAAAAACATAAAATATTATTTGGAATTTAAAAATGGTCTTACTTTCAAAAATTAATCACAATTCCAAAAAATGTCCATGCTTCAAAAATTATTCAACAATTTCAAAAAATGTTCTAGGATTCAAAATATTATTCACAATGACAAGAAATGTTTTCTTTCTCTATTTTAGTTCATCAATTTAAAAATAGTCCAAAATTACAAAAATTGTTCTCGTCTTCCCCTTTTTTATTTTTTTAGTTATATCTGATTCTTTTTCCCTTTTTACTTTTAATTTCTTTTGATTTTTCATTCATTTTTCTTCTTTTTTTTGTGCATGTTTTTTTAGAATTTAAAAAATTGTTCTAAATTACAAAAAATGTTCGGAATGTCAAGAGCTATCCTGTTTATTAATTTCTCGTCAAAATTAAGAAACAAACTCTTTTCCTTACAAAACAGGTGTATATGTTCAAAAAATTCAAAAAATGTTCACATGTTTGAAAACATGTTCCCCTTTCCAATAAATATACTCGAGTTCAAAAAAAATGTTATTTTTACAATTTATTTTACAATTCATTTTTTTCATCAATTTGAAATAATTTTCGCTTTTTTCATATTTTGTTGAGAGTTTTTTTTTCATAGATGCAAAAATGTACCCTTTTGTTCAAAAAAAGTGCCTTTTTCAAATTTTGTTGATACATTCAGAATAACTACATTGGTTCGCAAATTAAAATATTGGTCACAATTTTTTTCAAAACTTTTTTGTGTTGTGGAATAAATGGAATTGAATTTTTTTTCTTGTTTTCTAAAATCTGTGCACGAATTTAATACATTATTTGTGTTTTAAAATTTGGCTACAAATCCGAAATTTAGCCATTTTTTCAAAAAATGATTAAAAGAACAAAAAATAATATGTTCTGCCGATGTTTCTAGTTCTAATGAATTCACGTTGCCGATTCACCATGATCACGGAGCAACTGCAGTGGCGCATAGTTGAAATTTGTGACATAATTTGAAAACAGAAATTTTCTGTGGAAAAATGAAAAAAAATGAAACAAAGAAAAGTGAACATTTTACAAAATTCTGAACAGTTGTTTTAAAAAATAAAGCTTGGAAAATAAAAAGGAAAAATTAAAAAAAAATAAAAAAAATAAAAATGAAGAATGTAAAATGTAAAAGAAACAGAAAAAAATAAGAGAGATAACGGTTCAAGAACCTATCAGAAGGTTCCGAAAACCAGAAAAACCCGGCGTGGTCCCAAAACCGGAAACAGCTCCTTGCGTACTGGGCCGGCCCATTTCGCTCGTTCTGGAGCATCGCGGCGATGATTTGCCGCATTGAGCGGCAAATAGAACGCCCCGGCTAGGTGAGCATATCTGCAGGTTGTGGCGGAAGGCAGGGTCACAAGAGAACTGCATGGCGTATGCAGGTAGTTCCGGCCCACACCGCCTAGCAGCTCATATTTAATTAATGATTTATATTTTATGGGTACAAACTGCAATTCATATTTAGTTAATGATTTATATTTTATGTTGAATAATTATGCTAGCGTGTATACACATCATTGTATATTTGTATCATTAGCTCATCATGGTGAAATTTACTTTTGTTGTTTTCATATTAACTGTACATGTGCATTAGTTTATTAAAGTAGTATTTTTCTTTTATCTTTGCCCGTAGTCAGAAATAGAAATTTAATAAAGGATCCCGCTTAATTGATGACAAGATTTTCTGGGCTTTGAGCGTTCCATATTTATGAAGAAATTTTGTACAGAAATTCCCCACGGCGATATAAATGTCTAACAACTGCATCATGTGTGGCTAATCATCCATATAAACGCGACCACCTGTGAAGTGTGTTATCTCTCATGAGTCTTCATAAGCCACTTAGTTTTAGAACCTGCCATTCACACATGCTTTTAGCAAAATCAATGCAAGAGATAAATAAGGGAGTCTAGTTTGATAGTTCAGGAAAGAGGGAAGGTGGAACTCTTCCGTCATTCGTGTTACTTCAAAGAAGGAATACATATACAAGGCCTTTCACCAATCCCTACATGCAGAGATCTAGATGAGGTGGTGCCGAAGGACATGAGGTGGTGCCGAAGGACCTGCCAACTAACCAAATGACTAGGTCTGGTAGTTACAATAGTAGGCACGTCATACACACGTTACAACTCAACACGCCTCGCAGTCCGGATGTCGCTAGGAAGGACGTTTAGACTGTAATGGAAATCACTAAACACCGATGAATGCATCTCCTTGGTGAAGATATCCGTGAACTGAGATGTGGTCGGAACATGAAGAACCTTGGCTTCACCAAGGGCAACACGATCGACGTGAAGATGAACCTCCACATGATTCGCCCGTTGGTGCTGGACCGGGTTAGACGAGAGGTACACCACGTTGACATTGTCACAATAGACAACCATAGCTCTACGTGGGGAAAATGCAGCTCTGAGAGAAGTTTAAGGAGCCAACATGATGCAGTTGGGTATGACACGACACTCACCCTCCGCACTGGAACGAGAAACCGTCGATTGTCTCTTGGATGACCAGGAAATCAAGTTGGAACCAATGAAGACATAAAGGGTGTGTTTGCTAGAGTGTATGGAGGATGCATGAGCTCAATAGTTTCCTCCTCGACCCACTTTTGGGTGTTTGGTGGCCTGCATGAGGCCTCCTCAGCATGCACGACCTCAGCCCAAATACCTTCTTAGCATGCATGAAGAGAGAACACCCCAACAACTGTTCCCTGGTCAGCATGCATGAGCAAAGCGAGCGACAACGTGTTTCAAATAATGTTGAGGATTTCTAAAAAATAATTTATTTTTTACAAAATGTTCAGAATACCAAAAATTGTTCAGATTTTCAAATTTTGTTCAAAATTTCAAAAAATGTTGGGATTTTCAAAATATGTCAAAACTTTCAAAGATGTACATGAATTCATATTTGTATAAAATTCAAAATATGTTTAAATTTTCAAAAAAAGTTTGAACTTTTTAAAATTTTCGACTTTTAGAAAATGTTCAGGTTTGCAAATTTTGTTTAAAATTTTAAAAATATTAATATTTAAAAATGTGTTCAAATTTTCAAAAAAAACTTCAAAATTTAAAATAAAACTTGCAAATTTTTTTTTTCATATTTCAAAAAAATGTTCACAATTTTAAAATATTGTGTTCACTTGTTTGAAAATACCGGTTGCTACAATACCGACCTACATGTCTAAACAGATGCAAGTTGTCAAACAGAATCTCAACTTAGCATGTCTTAGCACATACATCGCTACCAAACAACATCAAATGCATGTACTCAGCATGGCTACACTCAGCATGTATCAGAGAAGAACAACCATGCTAGGTTGGGAATGCTACCAAACACACCCAAAAACTAGAAGTGGATTTGTGGGTGTTAGGGCAGCCGTCCCAATCAATATCTCTATAAGAAATGAGGTCAAGCGGTGAGGAGTGTAAGAGCTACAAGCCATAGTGAGTGGTTCCACGGAGATAGCGCAAAACCCTCTCGATGAGCTGAAAGTGTGTGTTGAGAGGAGCATGATTGAATAAGCAAATCTATTGGGCCGCGTAGGTAAGATCTGGCCAAGTGAGAGTGAGGTACTGGAGCGCACTGGCGATGCTGCGACAAGTAGACACATCAAAGAAGGGTTTCCCAATGGCCCTAGACAACTTGCAGCGTGTGTCAATGCGCATGGGGATGTACACTATTACAGGAACCCCCTACTAGCTGTGTGCGGGATAGACACCAGCTACGCTCTAGGTGGATGTCGTCAGTATGAGTCGCATAACAATTGAAGGTATTCTTTTGGAGGGCATGGACATGACCTATCGATTGTCAACAATATTTATTACCAAACAATTTAAAAGATCCCCACAGAGTACCTGGATGGAGGCCAGGTGAGGATTCCCACTGGAGACTTACATGGGGGCGTTTATGACATAAATTGAGAGTTTTTTCGCAAGCGACAACTATTTGAAACAATTCCGCCCAACTAGCAGCAAGCCTCAATGTATATGACCGATACAAAATTATCTCCTGAGCATACATGGGCAATGGAGTGTTGACATCGTATTTAGACCAAGACTATGAAAAAAAGTTATTTTCTGACATGCACGCTCTCCCAAAAAACAAGGGGGCGTGTGTTTGCACACATTTTTGGCAAACCTCCTGTCAAAGGAGACATTCTGCCATGACAGTCGAGTCGGGTGAGCCGCACCCGAGGAAGGTACTCAAAATGTAAAGAATATGCAAGAGACTGCAGGAAACACTCGGGAGCAAGGCGCACACAGGGTTTGACAGTGACCAATTTTAGCTCTCCCAAGGTAATACAAGCTGCCATGCCCCAATGGGCAAGCGACTCACCGGTTTGATATTTGAGTCGGCATGTTATCATGTCCAAGTCAATAGGCTCTACTCGGCATATGACATCATGTCTCAGCCGGCAGGTTCTATCAGGCAAATTATGCCCAGTTAGTAGGAGGCCATCGTGCTCCCCCCAGTTTGTTTATGTCAAGCAGTACCACAATCAGGGTTACCGGCCGGTTATTTTGACGGATGGAGAAAGACTTGAAGAGTGGCATATGGAAACTTGAACGAGAAGGCTCTGAAGATGGCCTCAAAGGAAGAAGTGCTCAACATGAAAATTGTGTATATCATCGAGACGTATAACATTTCCTTCAGAGTTTTTTTTTGAACGATCACCGAGGGGGAGGGGGGAGGATCCCCACGCGAATATATTGCTCAAAAAACTGCCAAAGCCAAGAGTCACCCCTTGAGCTTTGGCTGATCCAATTTATAAGGGAAACCGGATTGAAAACCTAAACAAGTTGACCCCGTTTATGAGGAAAACCGGGCCGAAAAACCGTACAGTTAACAAGGTTACAAAAGATGAGAAAAAATTGTCACTCCGGAGAAGGCATGACCTAGCTAGCAGGCAAAAAGACCAACACCAAGAAAGACACAAGTAGATGTGGGGTGTTGTTGAAGGATCACAATACGAAGACTCTGCAAACAACCTAATGCACCAGACCTGCGTGCGTATCGAGCCCCACGGCACAACAGAGGATCAACCAAAACCAACGAGTGCCAAACTAAACATGAACCTTGACTAGGAGATCCGCCACAGGCGGTCGACACGATTAGCAAGTTGGGGAGGCATCATTGGTTCGTCATTGAGCAAAGGTGAACCAAGACCACACCAAGAGCCCGAAGCTCGCCACAGCACAATGGCTACCATGGTAGCGTCTTGAGCCAGCACGGAGGTCACCCCAAGGGCAGCCGTAAAGAAAGACATGAAGAATAACACAACCAGCACAAAGGTGGCCTCAACTTCCATCTTCATATGACCAAGCAAGGAGAGCCTTGAGCGTTGGCCGTCTGGTCGCCACCCAACAACACCCGCAAGGAGAGGTGTCATATGGGAATGAAGTGGTCCGGAGAGGAGCACACCCCGCTAACCCGGCTTCGAAAGGAAGAATCGGAACCACACCAAGTGATGGTCGAGCTCACGAGGGGGAAACAGATGGCCGTCCCACGATACCAAAGGCACCGCTGCCAAACCCCAAGAACACCACTGAACGAACCACCATCGACCCCAAGCCGGCCGCACCACCACCAACGTCAAACCAAGACTGGTCCTCCAGGTGATCCCTACTCAAAAATGATGCCCCCAAGAGGGTAACGACGCAAGCCGCCGCCATCATTCGATCCGAAAGAGCACGGACCTGAGGTTTCCCTCGGAGCAGGGAACGACAAGGAAGAAGACACATCACCACAGCAACGCCCTCAAGAAGGTAGCAACGCCCACGGACGTTGCCGCTGCCAGCTCCGAGCAAGTCGGAGATATACTTTCGCCTGGCGATGCTCCTACACCTTTGACCAGAGCAGCCAATCCGCCACCAACACCACCCTAGCCATCCTCCAGCAACCTCCGCCTTCTGCACACAGCCAAGCTCCCAACAGCGAGCTGCCACCTCACTGGTGAGCAGCAGCCATGCTGGTGCGCTAAGACACCAGATCCGACGATGTGCCTGGATCCCCGACCCACCTAGTCGGCGAGCAACAACGCCAGCAACGGCCGTGCACAGGCAGCCTTCGGCACACATAGACCCAACCAGCCTCGTCCTAAGGCCACAAGCAGCCATCAGGCTCGATGCCGATCCCCAGAGTTATTGTGATCTAGGTTAGTATGCAAACTACGGAGTCATGACAAGACTGAAGACCCAAACGATTCAACCTGCCACATGCTGGATTCCGGCCTGAAGATATGGATGGGCCACGCTTCACAAACTCCACAGATGAATATCTCCCGAACGGTTTTGCTACGAGAAGCTGGATTCTGGAAGCTAGGTTCGATGGCAGTGCAAATTCCCGGAGTAGCGTCGGCCCAGCTCCACCGAATATGGAAAGCTGGAGTTCGGCAAAATAACAGCCAAAGTGCCACCGCCAAGTCAATCCAGTGAATCGGTTCGCTCGAAAGAAACAGATCGCTACTCGCTCCGTCCATCGAACCGGTACTGGGCTGCCTCCAACAGGCCCAAACTGGCGCCCAATAGGCCCGCAACCTCCCAGCTGGGCCGCAGCGCTAGGAGAAGCTACACACGAAGCTGAACGCTTGGGGAATCGCCAGTTGGAGCAAGAACCTGGCTGGGGAAGCTGGATTTGGAAAGTTTTGTGAAGTTGGAGGACTTCAGAACAGGCCCTAAGACGGCCTTAGATGGAGAAGTGACCCGCACTGGGAGATTTCTCTTGTTGAGGCAAAAAAGTTTTTTGTTAGACTCCATCCGAGTTAGTATGCAATTTCTACGGCCCACACAAAAAGCATGACGAAAGTATGGGACATATCTGAGTCAAATTCGAGTTGGACTAGAACTAGAACTTTTATGGGCATGATTTTCTTGTAAAGAAGGCAAGATGATTTCTTTGATTATACGGGAAGTCCAACAGCCTCATAAATATGTAAGAAGTGACAGCCGATTGAACACCACCAATCAAATAAATTAATATACCATACTTTTCGTTTTCATCTATCTTATCTCCTACCCTTGTATCACGCTTCTCATTCTTCTCTAGTCATCCACGCCGAAGGGCTGCGGATCCAGGAGGCTCTAGGGGGGAGCAACTCGACCTGAAGCAGTCCATAGCCGCCGCGAGCCCTAACAGGGTCCCTCCAGGGCGAGCAGGGCTTCAGGACTACAAAATCGTCCGTCGGACACCTTGCATACCACGCTTCCGGTCAGATCTCCTTCGACGTGAATTGTTGTGTATCACCCCAGGGGTCGAGCATACACGGTGACATGTTCATGTGTGAACAATTATGTATGCAACCCATAGAAACCAGAACTATATTTTTGCATGATCGTATTTTTGATGTACCATTCATCAGTGAATTATTTTCTTACACGTTGTTGCATCTCCATGGGTTTTTGTAGAAAAGGTTCATGGTCAACTTGAATAAATGGGAATTAAAGAAATGTGCCCTGTAATTTGTAGCCAGTTTCACCCCCAAAAAAATCTCTCTGAGCAAGGATTCTGCTTATTTACCCAGAAAATGAAAAACCGGATCCTGCTTGTTTGATGATAAGATCATCTGGGCTTTGAGACTTCCATATTTATGAAGAAATTTTCTGCAGAAATTCCTGGTGCCGATATAAAATGTCTCTAGCAACCGTCATGTGTATCTAATAATTGCAGGATGTGTAGCTAATCATCTATATAAATGTGACCACCGGTGAAGTGTGTTCTCTCCCTACTTTCATGGGTCTTGCTAAGTCACGGAGTTTCAGAACCTGCCCTTCATACCCTCTTTTAGCAAAATCAATGCAAGAAAAAATAAGGGAGATTAGTTTCCCAGACAGAAGGGAGACTAGTTTGAGAGTATAGGAGACACCAGGAATATAATTATATTCTCAGTATATCACAAATATAGTTTACAGGACTGTGTCGCTCCTGTATACTATTCTCTGCCTTCCAAGCTTCCAAGGGTGACAAGAGAGTTTGACAAGATAGGGAAAATATAGAACTCCCCTCCCATCACGATCGCTCCTAGCAGACGATAGGGGCAAAGCCCAACGTCCTTAGCTTCTCTGCCTCTCCCGTGCCTGCCGGCAGTGGTCGCTGGCGGGCGAATCCCGTTTGGCTAATGGCGCCGGCTGGCGACTTCTCCTCCTGCATCTGTTGGAGCGGTGGTTGAAAGGCAGTGGTGTTGGGGCATCGAGGCGAGCAGGATCACGCAGATCAATGAATCTCTGGGCCAACCCGCTGGTTGTGGATGCATCTCTCGCTTTTGATTTCTGTATTGTCGAGTTCATTGTTAATTAGAACTACGTCTCTGTGTGACTGTCTTTCTTGGTTTAGTAACAAGCACTGGTCGCAGTGCTGTCAGGTCACCGAGCCACGTTGTAGATCAGATTGGTTGCAGCCTTGTGTTGCCCACGTCGATGTAAAGCGTTGGAGTGCTTGACACCAACGCAAAGGTGCCTTCGACATGGTCGATTTAGGGATTAAAACAATGTTTGATGCAGGGGTCTAATCCTGTTTCACAGTGTCTCACACGGTGGGTCTCGGTCGGCTCGGTACCGAGTTTGCACTCATTGACTCTGGGAACCAAGATATCCGTTTTGGTTGTGACTATAGGCTTTGCTTGGCCGCATGTCCTTTACAGACACGATTTTTCCTTGCATGACGATGTTCATGTAAGAATCATGCACAAACAATGCATTGGGTCAGAGATTCCATATTTTGGGTCTATGGTGCACACGTGACTATCGCGGCCATCGGGGCATTGGACTTCTTCTTAGGCAGCGCTGGGAGGAGTGGTTTTGATTTTGTTGGTGATCTTCAAGTAACAAGGCAGACTTAATTGTCCTTACTTTGTTGAAGGCATTATCTTGCAATTGCTTGACTCTTTGTCTAGGGTGAAATCCCACGATCCATCTTCTTTAATTGGATGCCAAACCCGACACATTCCTTGAGGGAGACATGGTTTTTGGAGAACTTTTCTCGCAGTCTATGATCGGGCGTTGCCAACGACAGGGTTGATGTTGATGTTACATTGGTGTAGGTCATTGATCGCTTCGGCATGATATTCAGTATATATGCCATATAGAGATAAAAAGAACCCATGAGTGTTCCAGGAGATAAGGTCATTAAGAAATCTATAGAAACCGAATGTTATCTTCCATGGGGTGGACAAAAACCGGAAACCTTGTCTGGAATCATTAAGCAATCTGCCGGGCTCGGTGCACTCGCTTTCCATTGAAATATTTGATGGAGATGGAAGCATCTCATCGGAGGAAATGCTATATTCTGCGGAGTCACCTCCTCTCTTGGTCACCAGCTTTGGCCTAACGGGCAATCTGGTGTGCTTGCTTCGGTGGTAGCATCACTTAGAAACGTCTCGACGTTTAGTCTTCACAACAACGGGCTGCAAGCCAACGCCATACACGTCATTGGAGACCTGCCAAGTCTGCTCTACCTCAAGTTGTATCCCAAACATAGTTTCAAATAGCTGGCTATAGCCGGAAAGTACCATTCGGCTCCCGAGCTCAAATGAGCTTGGTGAACAGTAAAATCGAAAAAAAATCGAAAAAAATTTCTAAAATTCTAAAAAAAATCGTGAACAACATTGACAAAATATCTAAGTGCGTGCAAAAATTTGGCCTGAAATAACATTCCTCCTAGCGCTTTTGTGGAAGACATGCAAAAAAAAATTGATGCTCTAAAAATGCTAGTTTCGAATACATTTTGTACTGTTGATTTTGTTTTTGTTATTTCATGCTGAATGATGGTATGCTCGTAAAACATTTGTCAAACATGCTGATAGAATCCCAAACCTTTTGATTTGACAGTTCTTCATATTTCACTACCATGCCATGTAGACATTTAGCACAAGATGCTCAACATGCTGATAGAATCCCATGTGAAGGTTGTTCAATTAGATAATTTTCTTAGAATTGCCTCATTAGGTACATGACTCCGTGCCTAGTAGAAATAAAAATCGTTATCTTTAGATTTTTTTCCAAACTTTCAAAAGAAGAAGGGAATATTTGGGAAATGATAACATTATGTTAACCTACATAGGATTCAACTGATACAGTACCAGCCTAGTGGTAAGGTTGGTGGCTCATCTTGGAGGGAATACTTCTCCTGATGACCTATGGTGCCCTTCTAATATGTAATTTGTAACAGTTTCACCCCTGGAAAAATGCATGTGAGCAAGGACCTACAAACTTGATGCCAAGATGTTATGGGCTTTTTTGGGGGGGGGGGGGGGGGGGGGGGAGGAGTTCTTATATCTGGATGTGGATGTATCTCTGTTGTATGTGCTCATTTTTGTGCTAAGTAGGCTCTAGATAAATATTATGCCCAATTAATTGAACTTCAATTTCTCATCATCATTGGACGTTTGGATTCGGAATACTAGTTGTGAATTGAACATACATTGTGATTCTTGATGACACATGCACTTTGTCAACACGGGAGAAGATCAATTGTCCCATTGATGTTACATGTTTTATTAGTAGTCTTCACCCGCTTCACAATTGTTAAGATTCTCCATATTGTTCTTGATATAATCCGTTCAAGCGATGGAATAGTAGAAACGTATTTAACACCATGGCCTTGTGTTTACCACACGCGCCGCCCAACCGAAGAGGCTCCTCTTACCGCTGAGTTGGTCGAAGAAGTACACTGGTCACGAACCCTCGGTAGATCACCCCCACAACAGTCACTTCCCTTTCATCCGTTTCAATGTCTATCAGTTACTTGTTACAGACTTGTAGTAACACAACAAAAAATTGGTGACTGCGATCCCAAGACCAACTGTGGCGACTCTCCAGGTTGAACAGACTTTCTCTAATAATGGAGACTATCACGGTGCAATACTGTCTTTTTAAATTACAATAATGTATTCTTGAAATGTGTGAACACATTTTGGAAGCTACGAGATCTTTTTAAGTCCGCGAACTCATGTAGAAAACTACAAGAACGTAAATTGCCTGAGCCTTTTTTTTAATTAGATGAGCCTTTCTAAATGCTTGAACGCTATCAAATTGCACAACATTTTTTACAAGTACATGAAAATTATTTAAAAATAATGAAAGGGCACTTCTTAAATTATTTGATTTTTAAAGGGATTTATATTTTTTTACAACTAAATGTGTGAACATTATCGAATGACACGGACATTTTTCAAAAACCGTGAGCACTTCTTAAAATACATAATTTTTTAAAATACGACAATAAATTTAATTATTAAATTAACGTGTTTCCAAAATATCACTACTTTTTAATGGATGGGTATTTTTCTTTTCGAATGCATGTGTGCTATCCTTTGTGGAGGCAGACTGCGCAAGATTTCTGTTTGATGTCGTTTGCTTTTGCCTTCTGACAGCCATCTGTCGTACTGCAAACTATTCTCAGCCTTCGGACTGCTTGCGATCTAAAACTTTAAGCGTCACAGCTTAAACTCAAGTGGTCAACTCATACGTGCACAATGCTTCAAATAAGATGGTACACACTGCAGATTAACGATCGTAAGTGTCGGATGCTTCATATAAGAGAAATGCAGTTGGCTAGTTTGTATAAGATCGTAAACACTGCATCATTGCTCAAACAGTTTCTGAATACTAGAACCGTGTTTAGCTAGCTAGCAGGAACACAGGAACTGCTGGGTTTCCCTGAACCCCTGTTTAAGTGCAAAAAAGTTCTGGATTCACATGCCGTCGTGACAGAGGCAGCGACACTCTCAAGAAATGAACTGTGAAGCGACGGTCAGGATTCCTGCTCTGCTCTTTCTCTACACATCCGGGCACCGCAACTCCGCGTGGGCTGAATAGAATTTAGAAGAAGCAGTGACGAGGCAAGGTCAACAATCATGTCACAATAAATTTGATATTGCTGAAAACCAGGTCAAGTGACAAGATCGACTAGACAATTGATGTACAAAACCTGAAAGCAATGTAATGTGCATGCAGAAACTAATTAATTTCCATGTAGTGTTTGTGGGAGCCTGAATTTTCTTTCACGAATTACAATTGGCTAAATCATATTCATATAGATATCAGTATCTTCAGACTACACAGTATCTTCAATTGACCGTGAAGCTGAACTGATATGGGTTTCCAAGTTTCAAGAGTGTGAATATGCAACAACCAACTAAGCTTCAGACTACACAGGCAGAGTGTGAATATGCAAATAGAAGTGGGTTATAAGTTCTAACTGAAGCAGATTAGCAGCAGTTTCAGACTGTTTTAACTGAAGCAGATTAACAGCAATCTGAGTAAACTGTTGTAACTGAAGCAGATTAACAGTTCTAACTGAAGCAGATTAACAGCAATTTCAGTAAACTGTTTTTCAGAATGTAACAATTTCAGTACAAGGAGACGACGAGGATGGAGAGGGCTTCTCACCTGGCGTCCCGGCCTCGATGACGACGATGTGGAGGTTCTGGCGGCTGCGGGGCAGGTCGACGACGAGTGGGGTAAGCCGCCCGAAAGTACCCGCTTCGGCGCACACCACGAGTTTAGAGACGTCCATGTTGGCACGCAGCCGGCGGATCAGCTTCTTCCTCAGGCGGAACACGGACCTGCCCCTGAACACGAACGAGCCACGGGTGGTGCGGCCCCCGTCGGCGCCCTCCCGCACGAACAGGATCATTCGCGGCGGCATCAGGGCAGAGAGTACTCCGGGGAGGGGAAGCTGCAGTTGAGTCGCAAAGAACCACCATGATGCCGGGAGATCAAATGCGATCAAGAATTGAAGATGCGGGGACGCAAGAAGCCAAAGAAACAGAGCAACGAACCCAATTCGACGGAAATTCGCGCAGAATTCAAGAAGCGGGCATGGCGGACTCACCCCAATCGGACGTGGAAGAGGAGGCATGCCTTCCCTGGCGGGGATGAGCTCCACGAACCAGTGCATCATCGTGCTGACCTTGTTGATGACGTCGATGTCGTCGACGCTGACGCCATTGTTCCGGCCGAGGCGCCTCTCGTTGGCGCGCAGGCAGCGGCCGGCGACGTCGCGGAGCAGGACGTAGTTCTCGGAGTCGGCCCCAACGGCGTGCCACTTGATGGCATCCACGTCCCGACGGTCGTAGTCGCGCTGCACAGCGCGGCAGCCGCGGTGGCCGGGCGGCGCCCGCGCGTCCGTGGCGGCGAGGTAGCGGCCGTAGGCGGCGCTGTGGAAGAGCAGGTACGGGCCGCCGCGGTGGTGGATGCTCACCGACCATGCCGCGTTCATGGAAGCGCGGCGCCGATGGAGGGAGACGCCATGGCCGTCCTCGTCGGCGTGCAGGTACGTGCCGTGCACGCGGCTCCGCAGCCGCACGTGCTCGCCGTCCTGAAACCGGTCCATCGCTCGACGACGCTGGAGCGCTGGGGAGCAGAGGCGTTGGGTGCTGCTCGGTGGAGAGAGGTGGGGAGGATGTGTTCTTTGTTTCTTGGAGCTCCGGCGAGGGGGGGAGGGGGAGAAGTGGAAGCTGTTGGTTGAGACGGTTAGGTCGGGCGCCAAGACGGAGTATTTCAAGGCTGTCTCACGCAGTCGCCGTGCTCGGCTTTCCATACGATGGGTTATTGGGCCGTGGCCTGTGAAACTAGATCACGCCCCACGCGTTGCTGCGGGAATTCTTATAAAAGTAAATGCATAAATATATTAAAAAAATCAAAACTAATGGAAAAAAATATAATCTGAGAAACATATAGTGTATAAAAAAATGAATTTCAATTAAAATAATATCGTTTTGAATAAAAATGTAAAAGGCCAACGACATAGATATGTTACAATCGTCCCACACATATATCCATAGTACAAAATCTAGTGTGAAAAATAAATTCGAAGAATTAACATGCATGAATTTATGATCTGATTGCATTGTATGCATAGTGTAGTGCAAAAAGTGGGATTTATGACTTGCATGCATGACTTGCTTATGTGGCATGGTTGCATGGCTAGGAAAAATAGGTAGTGGTTTGTAGCTATTTAGGAATAGAAGATTTATGATCTAGTTGCATTGCATGCATAGCGTGGTGCAAAAAATGGTATTTATGACTTGCATGCATGACTTGCTTATGTGGTATGGTTGCATGGCTAGAAAAAATATGTAGTGGGCTGTAGCTATTTAGGAATAGAAGATTTATGATCTAGTTGCATTGCATGCATAGTGTAGTGCAAAAAATGAGATTTATGACTTGCATGCATGACTTGCTTATGTGGTATGGTTGCATGGCTAGGAAAAATAGGTAGCGAGTTATAGCTATTTAGGAATAGAAGATACGATCGGCACGCCCAATCATCCACGGCACAACGCTTCTCGCTCTGTTCGCTCAAAAAAAACACCACACTGCTCTGTTTCAAAAGAACACTCGTACGATATTCTTTTTTGAAAAGGAACCATGGATGCGATATCTTGTTTCTGGTGAGGTGATGATGCAACTTACAAGAGGATGCAATGGTTCACATGGTAAAATATGTATATTTTTAAAAAGCAAGGTGGGATGAGATTTAGAGATATCAACTTCAAACTCTACTACTAATCTAGCCTATTATATGCTTGAACATCTAACCCTACCATAAATTGCAACCGCAGCATAACAATCAACGATATGAGCTCACAGATCAGAGCACTAATCAACCATCACTAGTAGAAAACAGGGCTTCGGTCCAGGCCTGAAAATCCATTAATCCCGGTTCACTCACGAATCGGGACCCATGGCGGCATCGGTCCCGGTTCGTGAGGCCAGGGCGTCGACGGGTCCTCGTGGGCCATTGCTCTCGGTTCGTCTGACTCCGTGGTTTCGGTTCCAGCCACGAATCGGGACAATGGGCCTCGCTCCTGGCCCACAACCATTGGTCGATTCTTTAGTCCTGGTTCCAACCACAAACCGGGACCAAAGGTTGGCCTATATATACCCCTTGCCCACGATCAGACCAGTGCACTGCTTTGTTTTTTTGACCGACCGTGGGAGAGCTTTGTGGTGATCTAGTTCACCTCCTATGCACATGAGGTGTTCGATGAAATGCCCAGGAAAACAACAACTTCTGGGTTTTGGTGAACACATATCTCAACAAAAGGGCCAGGGTTCTAATGTCATCGTGTCCGAGGCGGCTGACACTTGCGAAGAGGTCAACAGGAGTCCTGGCTCTGGCATGACTCTACTCTGCATCGACATCGGGGTACCGCAGTTCCGCGTGGGCTGAATTAGAAGAAAAATAGTGTGTCAAGTACTGCGACAAGTTTAAGTAATACTGTATGATGAAAAGGAAAGCTGATGTACAAAATCTCCAAACAATGCAATGTGCTGTGGGACACAAACTGAATTTTGTCCACACTTTATTCAAAACAAGTTACAGTAGGCTATAAGATAGAAATCAAAACATATTCTCTGTGAAGCTGAACTCGCCAGACTGAATCATCTGAACCAAAGCCAATAGTGTCTTCAGCGTGGATTTTTGACATATGAAAGTTGAGAACTAGCATCTGGCCATAAATCAAACAGGTTCGGTGTGGGTTGATGTTCCAGTAAACTGTTTTCAGATTAGCAACAGGTTCGAACGCTTTTCAAGCAGAAGCGGACAAGTTCAAGACTAGTGTAAATATTAGTCTCTTGGCACAGAAGAGGAGTAGGAAGTTGAGGGCCTCTCACCAGGCGTCCCAGCGATGACGACGACGATGTGAAGGGGAATTTTTTTAAAACTATTACGAAATTTGTATCAAATTTGAAAACAGTTGGTGCAGTTGAAAAAATGGCAAAAATAGCACCCCGTCGGTCTTAGTTGGGCCGACCGGGCACCCGTCGGCTTAAGGCAGGCCGAAAAGGGCCCGTCGGCCTACGGCAGGCCGTCGGCCCACGCCACGCCGAAGAGCATCCGTCGGCCGCCAGGAGGCCGAAGAGCCCCTGGATAAGGCCGACGCGGTCAGCTCCTCTTCTTCCTCCAGCTTCCTCTATTCTTCTTGGCCGAAAATATCCCCCCCCCCCTTGATCTCCCTTTCCCTCCACCCATTTTCCGTTTCAATCCGATGAAACAATAGATCATCTTCGACTCCCTCGTCCTACGGTTTCATTTTTTGCAACGTGGTAGTGTGTTGTTCGTTTGGAGGAGACATGGTGTGGTGGTGGAAGTGTTCTTGATGAGAAGGTGGAGTGGTGGAGAGGAAGAAAAAGGCGGAGAGGAAGAAGAAGGCACTCACGCGTCAAAGGTATACATTTTTTCTGTTAGTTTAGGTTAGTTTTTTGTTAGTTTTTTTAATGTACGTAAAATTAATTTAAGCTACTTGTATTAGTGTAGTGATTTTAGTGTATGTTTTCGGAGTGTAGGTTTAGTTAGTGTAGTCATATTAGTGTCGGTTTATTTTTGTGAAGTTAATTTTAGTGTAGTTTTTTTTAGAATACGTAGGTATATTGTAGTGTACGTTTTAGTGTATGTTTTCCGAGCGTAGGTTTAGTTAGTGTAGTCATATTAGTGTCGGTTTATTTTTGTGAAGTTAATTTTAGTGTTTTTTAAAATACGTAGGTACATTTTAGTGTACGTTTTATTTTAGTGTCGATTTGTTCGTTGCGAATAATGAGAAGCTGACAATGTCTGACAGGTTAAAATGTTTGAATCCGTAAATTTGACTGTGTATTACGGCCCTGGTAATGTTCGATATAATGAGTTGAGGGTTGATCTTAGCGAGTTTAAAACAGGCGAGATGCCACTTTCAGACCCGGACAGACTGGACATTAGGCAGTTGAAGCACTGATTGACTACTAGTTTTGGCCTGGATCCTGAAGTTTGTTCCGTCAGTATTCATGCTTTGTGGACCAAATCCTGTAAAAATGTCAAGTAGGATTTGATTCCGATAGATAGGAGCCAACATTGGTTGTCTCTGTTAAGTCGTTGCAGAGACCGAAGAATCCATCCTTATGCCCTAGTGCAACCAGTGGCGAAGGAGGAGAACATCGTACCACCCACCGTGGGGTATGAACCAGGCCAGAGTAGTCAAGTGGATAAAGAGATTTATGTATCCGGGTCACAGCCACCGGATGTGAATGCTACCCAAGCCGACTGTCACGCCCAAGATGCGCGCCTATCCATTTTAAGACACGAGGGCCTCGCAAGGGATAGAGGCGCATCTTGCCATTAGCAAGTATAGTAACATTGCATCATACATTACAAAAGAGATGAATATACAAGTTGGCTTACACTCGCCACATGCTAAATTATAATTCCACTCAGAGTTCAATCATCAAGATGAAAACAGGGTCCGACTACGGACGAAATCAAACGATAAAACAGATGCAAATGATACTATCTCGCTGTCTCAAAGATCATGACCAGGTCCTCTACTCATCCGGATACGTCACGTACATCCTGCCTCTTTCCTCGTCATACTCCCACTGGAGCTGGATAAGATCATCCTGTACGTACTCATCTGAACCTGTACCTGGAGTGTTGCAGTAAACTGTGAGCCACAGAGGACTCAACTATCATGTGCCCGGGTATCGAGACTATTCAAGCTTAAATGTTGGGATGGGGTAAGTGTTTAGTTTGCAGCAGCACTAAGCATATATGGTGGCTAACTTACGCAACAGGAAATAAATATGAGTGGCCTACGAAGAACGATTGAATCTTGTATGATCCCTAAGAGATCCTGAACACCTACTTACGTCAATCATAACCCCACTGTGTTCTCTCTCGGATCATGTTCACGAGTAGAGACGATCACGGTTACTCACATAGTTGGTGTATTTTAATTAGAGTTTACTTCAAGTTTGCTATAACCGGGTGTTAAACAAATATCCAAGTTGCCACATAACCGTGGGCACGGCTTTCCGAAAGATTTAACCCTGCAGGGGTGCTCCAACTAGTCCATCATAAATTACCACACTCTGCGGGAATAGCCTTGACCACGGATCTTGCAGTCTTCATAGGTAATTCCAAAGGAATTCCAACACCTCGAGTAAACCCAAAGAAAGTCGGACTCCACACGCAAGACACTCGGTAAAGGTAAAACAAATCCAGCAAGACCACCCGACGTGTCGACGAACCCGATAAGAGCCGCGTATCTCATTCTCAGGACACGACGGATAAGCAAAGCGTACGGTGGCCTGATAGAAATCTCCCGAGTTGCCTCAGGTTGGCCCCGCACGGTGCTCTAGTTTGGACCAACACTCATGAGGAGCACTGGCCCGATGGTTGATTAATTATCCACGAGTTTGCAAGACCCTATGCAATTTTATTAAGTTGTTAGCAAATGTAGTACCAATGTTGGATCTTGCCAGACAAGTTTTAATCTCAACCGAATAAACAAGGGGGTCCCCATAACAACCCCGAGCGTGTTAGGAGCGCAAAATATGGAAAACATAACACCGGTAACAAGGAACTAATGGCGGTAATAGCGAAACAAATCACTTAGCAAAAGGCCAAGCCTTCCACCAATACCAAGATATATATGTGCATTAAATTAAATAACAGAATTTATTGTGATATGCAAATTCATGTTATCTCATGGAACAACCTGCACCTGCAACTAAGAATGCTATAAGAGGGGCTGAACAGCGGTAACTTAGCCCATCAAAGGTTTGCTAGGATGTGGAGGTTAGAGGCTGTCATGGCAATATGGGGGCTGATATTCAAGTGGTAGGTAGCGCAATTGTAACGATAAGAGTGAGAAACTAGCAAGAAAAAATAGTATCGGGATCCGGGTACGATCATCTTGCCTGTTGGTTCTTCAGTGGAACAAGTAGCGGGATCCTCGTAGTGGTACTCTCTTGGGTCCTCGTACTCAGTATCAACACTCGCGTCTATTCAATAGAAACAGCAACAATAAACATCCAACCAAGGTGCAATGCACAACCAAAATGATGCATGGATCATTTATGAAGAATTTTAACATGGCAATCCAAAACTAGTCATGTTTCACGTGCAAAGTTTGTTTATTAATGAACCTGGACAGAACCTCATGTTAAGTTATTTAGACATGCATGAACATGGCAAATATGGATGCAGTATGCAAAATCGATAGAAATGCATATAAAGAACGCAAGAAATGGAGTTACGGTTCTCACGATACGCTCACGACAAGATACGGAGGCAAAATCACAAGACCACCAAGACATGGGCTTTCTTGGCATTCCAAGGCAGCCACTGGATAGGTTATGAAAAATCAATCACAATAGCCTCAAGAATCAATCAATTCCATGGAGCATAGCTCCCACAAGCCACAAAACAATAAACCCACAATCTGCCACAAAACAGCAACATAGCAACTTCTACACCTCTCAACTTGAGCTACAGGAAACCTACAGCCACAACCAAGAGATTGACAGAATCTACTCAACACACACATCAACTCATCCAACTATGCAAACAGCAAACTAGGCACACATCAATAAGCATGAAGCAATCAAGTTGACATGATGAAATAGTTTTCTGGGACTTAGTGAAAATTCCAGTTTTCTGGAATCTGAGATTATAAAGTAGCAAGTTGACAGCATAGGTTAAATATGCTAGAGAGATCCTATTGGCATGAAAATTAACAGGATGGTAGACGGCAATATCTACTACAAATAACTAACACTGACTAATATCAAAAGTGAAATCTGACTTCACGGTTGCATTCCTGGGTTGATTCTACCCCAATATCATTACTCATGCTCATATGCATGCTTGGAGAAAGTGTGAGATTGAGGGGGTCGAAAAATCAAGCATAAAAGGGGAGGTGACTTATGTCACTTATGCACATTTAATGAAAATGGCCCCAAAGGCATGTACTCTATTGATACTTGCTGGAAATGGGTAAATAGCACCTTAGGAACATGATGGCATGGCATAACATCAATAACAAGAATGAAACTAGCTAGAGGAAGAGGTATGCTCAAAGTATGAGCCACACACACATCTACTCACCTACACACACCCTAGCATAAGTGCATGATCACATGCACATACACTCCACAACACTCACCACCTACACATACACATGTGTATGGAGGCACAAACACACCACACACACTCACAAGCACATACACCACATATGTGCAACTTACCACCCCATACACACATGTGTGTATGCCACATGCACACACACATACACATGCCAACACATGCATATATACACTTATGCATACATATGAGCATGCCCATATGCTCATCTACACAATCACCTACACACATACACACAAGCCTATGTGTGCATCACCCCATGTGCACCTACACACACTACAAGCACACACAAGAACACACACATATCAAAACTCCACACACACTCACCTATGGCCCTATCACACCACAAGTATGCATGCCTAAGCACCCACATACACACTCACAAGCCTATGTGCATGCTCACATGCACATCTATACACACTTGCACACATGCATATGTGCATACATACATATGCACTACACTACCTACACACACACAACAGGAAAAAAAAGGAAACACCACACACACACTCATACATGTGCACATACACACATATGTAGCAAGAGAGAAAAAAACAAATGGAACAAAAGAAAGAAAAACCAAAAAAAAGGGGGGAAGGGTTCGGGCTTCGAACACACGACCTCCTGGTCGAATCCCCCTGGCGCTACCACTCTGCTACGCTAACGATTCTTAACAGAGGAGGGGAAGCACTGCACTAGTACACACATATGCGAGATATCTGACGAAACTGAACCCGACCGGTGACACGGCGACAGGCAAACGGCGGCGGCAATTCCGGCGAGCGCACGGCAGATCCGGCGACGCCAACGGTACTCAAGCACGCGGGAATGAACCAGGGTTCCATACCTCTGCTCCCCTTGCGGAGAGGAGGAAGGAGGCGAGCAGCAGGATCTCGACTTGCTACCGGCGGCGACAGACGCGGCGGCGACAGCACTAATGAGCTACGCGCAGAGGAAGAGGGCTACAGGGACCGGTGGCTCACCTTGGGGGGAAGGCGACGACGAGCCGGTCACGATGGAGTCGACGGAGGGGAAGAAGATGACCAGAGACGACGCAGGGGAAGAAGACGGCGGAGCGGGGCTTCCGGCGATGACGAGGCCGTCGCTGCAGAGCTTCTACGGGGCCCCTAGCGGCGGGGATGGAACGCTGCGTCAACACCCGAGCTCCACGCCATCACCACCATGGACGCCGCCCACCGGAGACGCGGCGATGATGAGCGGCAGAGCAACTGCACTCTCTGAATCTCTCAGACACTTACCTCGCAGGGGAAAAGAAGAGAGGGAGGAGGAAGAAAGAGAGGAAGAGGGGAGCTGCGGCGGCGGCTGGAGGGAAGAGGAACCCTAGGCGAGGAGAGGGCACGCACGCCGAGGGCTATATAGACGATGGGGCAGACGGCGACGGCGACGGAAAGGCGACGCGGACACACTCTCTCTCTCACTCTGAACCTTACGGCAGAGACGACGGAGCAGGTGGCCATCTGTTCATGCGGGCTGGGCCGCATGAGAGACATGCCCACCTGTCCTCTCTCTCGCTCTCTCAAAAACAGAAAGGGTTTTTTCTAATAAATTCAACACAACCACACTTAAGGAAATCCCCTGAGAAAAAAAGGGTTTTTGAGGAAACAAAAATATCTTGGTGAATGAAATAAAGAGCCCTATTTAATAAAAATATTATGTTGATATAAAGAGCAAGTAATTTATTTAATATACTAAAATGGCAGCTCCTATTTTTTAAACACAAAAGCAAACAAGACTCAAACATCCAACCAATCATACCCACAATTCATAAAACATATGGGGCCACCTCTTGAACATTTTAAAACATTTTAATAAGACAATTAATTCTGCTCATACAATTAATATGAAGAGAGGGGGAGATGGAAGGAGATGTTGAAAGAGAAAAGAGAGGGCAAGAAAAGGAGGAGTTGCAAACATGACTCCAACCACACACAAACACCTCACACACACCACATCATAGCAAGACACATGAAAACCAACATGGCAAGAAGAATGAAATGATGCATGATGAAATGATGCATGAATGCAAACCACACATGGAAGGCAAGTTGCACATCATACATAGCTCATGACACAAAGGTTCATACAAGGGGATACATGCCAAATAAGGTAGGGACAACACTTGGGTTGTCACAACGACAATGAGTCAGATTATGTTAGTGGTCATGCTGCTGGTCAGAGTATTCAATCGGTAGTATTAGCTACCTCTGGTGTTGCTGATGGGGACGAGGAAGGCGAGAAAATGCGAAGGGTGATGGAGGAAGAGGACGAGGATGGGATTGCACAGGAACTTGATTCTGAAAATTCCAAGGATGAGGAGGAGGTACCAATTCCTGCTGCCTGGGAGCAGGACATATCCGCCGACTTTACTGTCAACGATGGCCATGAGACTCCATGGCAATATAATCTGAACCAAGTTCAGATCGGGGCTATGTTTGACACAAAGAAGAAAATGAAGTATGCGGTGATAAAGTGGGATATGTCTACGCAGAGGGTTTTCCGGACACACATATCTAGTCCAACGAAATATACCGTGAAGTGTGTTGCATCAGGTTATCCTACGAAGGTGCACGCCCATGTGCCAAAATATAACATCCACTGGGTTGTGACAAATGTTGTCCCGCATAATTGTGTTAGGAAAAACATGTTGGTTCGTCATCGAAACCTTACTTCAACTCTCATAGCGCAACTCATGTATACTGAGATAGTGACGAAGAAAAATATGGAAGCAAAGCACATCCAGACAGCAGTGAAGGTCAGATGGAAGTATGACATTCCATATGGGAAGGCTTGGAGGGCTAAGCAGAAGGCTATGGAGGAGAGGTTTGGGACGTTCTTCGACTCCTATGATAATGTTGTCCATCTCCTTGACATACTGAAGGAGAGGAATCCCGACACTTATGTTAACATTCAGCACACGAGGTTGGATAGTATACCAGATTACAAGGTGTTGAACCGAGTATTCTTCTCTTTCGATATGTGCATCGAAGCTTTCAGGCATTGTCCTCCTGTGATGTTTGTGGATGGTACATTCCTGACTGGTCAGTACAAAGGGCAAATCCTGACTACTATTGGTGTGGACGGGAACAACCAAATCATACCACTAGCCATGGCATTTGTGGAGGGTGAGAACTTTTCGAGCTAGATATGGTTCTTCCGGCAAGTTAAAATTGCGATCGTGAAGGACCGATCAAATGTGTGTCTCATTCATGACAGACATCCCGGTATATTGAAGGCCGTGAAGACACTGAGTAATCCAACTGCTGACGAGCCAACACCTTGGAAGGACTTGCAAAACCGGTGGTGCATGCGCCATCTGGGTGCTAATTTTTTCTCACAGTTCAAGAACAAACGTTTGCTGAACTTGTTCAAAAAGATATGCAAGCAGAACCAGCGGCGCAAATACGATTTTATTTGGTCAAAACTAGATGAGTTCACTAAGAAGCAGGTTGTTGCTAGGAAGAAAATGGAAAAAGACCAGGTTAAATTAACAACACTCATTCCGGAGCTTGAGGAGCCAGTTGGTCTTTGTGACTTGCCAGCAATTGACCCTCCTAATACTAAGAGAAAGAAGGGCAGGGCAATAAAGAATTTTTCTGAGTGGATAGATAAAGAGCCTCCAGTGAATTGGTCTTTTCTGCATGACACCCATGGAGCTAGGTATGGCCACATGACAACCAATCTTACAGAGATCTATAACTTTGTTCTCAGAGCATTGCCATTAACAGCTATTGTGGAGGGTGTATTCCATGGCACTGTGAGATATTTTAGAGAAAGGCACGAGTTAGCAAGGAAGCATATTGCAGATAATCAGAACACTCCTTATTGTAGCCGTGTCATGGAGTACATGGCTGAGAAGATAAAGAAAGAAAAAAAGCACACCGTCACACTCATAGGTAATCAGGAAAGGAGGTATGAGGTCCAGATTCCTACTGATGGTTTTGGTTTTGCAAATGAGGTGAAGACGCATGAGGTTAAAATTGGAGCAGAATTTTATCCAACTTGTGAGTGTACATGCAACAAACCGCAGTTATTGTACCTCCCTTGCTCACATGTGTTGGCTGCCTGTGGCCAGATTCAGTTGGCGCTATCTCCTTCGTGTCTCCGTACTATTCAAAGGAGGTAGTACCCAATGTCTGGACAGGTGAGTGTTGGAAATATGCCCTAGAGGCAATAATAAAATAGTTATTATTGTATTTCCTAGTTCATGATAATTGTCTATTGTTCATGCTATAATTGTGTTAACCGGAAACCATAATACATGTGTGAATACATAGACCACAACATGTCCCTAGTGAGCCTCTAGTTGACTAGCTCGTTGATCAATAGATGGTCACGGTTTCATGACCATGGACATTGGATGTCGTTGATAACGGGATCACATCATTAGGAGAATGATGTGATGGACAAGACCCAATCCTAAGCATAACACTAGATCGTGTAGTTCGTTTGCTAAAGCTTTTCAATGTCAAGTATCGTTTCCTTAGACCATGAGATTGTGCAACTCCCGGATACCGTAGGAATGCTTTGGGTGTGCCAAACGTCACAACGTAACTGGGTGGCTATAAAGGTGCACTACGGGTATCTCCGAAAGTGTCTGTTGGGTTGGCACGAATCGAGACTAGGATTTGTCACTCTGTATGACGGAGAGGTATCTCTGGGCCCACTCGGTAAGACATCATCATAATGAGCTCAAAGTGACTAAGGAGTTAGCCACGGGATGATGTATTACGGAACGAGTAAAGAGACTTGTCGGCAACGAGATTGAACAAGGTATAGAGATACCGACGATCGAATCTCGGGCAAGTATCATACCGATAGACAAAGGGAATTGTATACGGGATGGATTGAATCCCCGACATCATGGTTCATCCGATGAGATCATCGTGGAGCATGTGGGAGCCAACATGGGTATCCAGATCCCGCTGTTGGTTATTGGCCGAAGAAGTGTCTCGGTCATGTCCACGTGTCTCCCGAACCCGTAGGGTCTACACACTTAAGGTTCGATGACGCTAGGGTTATAGGGAAATGGTATACGTGATTACCGAAAGTTGTTCGGAGTCCCGGATGAGATCCCAGACGTCACGAGGAGCTCCAGAATGGTCCGGAGATAAAGATTGATATATAGGAAGTCCAGTTTTGGTCACCGGAAAGTTTTCAGGCTCATCGGTAGTGTACCGGGAGTGCCGGGAGGGTGCCGGAGTGTTGGGGAACGTCGCATGGGAAACAAAAAATTTCCTATGCACACGCAAACCTATCCATGGTGATGAGCATCTACGAGAGGGAGAGTGGATCCACATACCCTTGTAGATCGCTAAGCGGGAAGCGTTAAGAAACGCGGTTGGTGTAGTCGAACATCTTCGCGATCCAAATCGCCGAGCGTCGTGCGATCTCATCACGAT
This sequence comes from Hordeum marinum, assembly GCA_022496015.1. Classification (NCBI taxonomy): domain Eukaryota; kingdom Viridiplantae; phylum Streptophyta; class Magnoliopsida; order Poales; family Poaceae; genus Hordeum; species Hordeum marinum. Next base: position 71,023,784 of record CM039678.1, on the reverse strand, counting down.
CCGTCATGTGATCCAATCACGATCCGTCCCGCGAACACATCATGATCCGTCCCACGAACTCATCACGATCCGTCTCACGATCTTGATCACGATCTGTCCCGCGAACTCATCATGATCCGTTCCGTGATCACATCACGAACCGTCTCGCGATCTCGATCACGGTCCTTCCGATCTAGCGCCGAACGGACGGCACCTCCGCGTTCAGCACACGTGCAGCTTGATGACGATCTCCACCATCTTGATCCAGCAAGAGGAGGTGGAGAGGAGAGAGAGTTCACCGGCAGCGTGACGGCGCTCCGGTGATGGTGGTGGAGCAATTCCGGCAGGGCTTCGCCTAAGCACTGCGGAACTACGATCTAGAGGAGAAACTATGCACCGGTGGAACGGGTAGCACGTGGCCAGAAATTCTGTCCAAAAACCACCCAATCCACTAGTATATATAGGAGGAGAGGAGAGGAGAGGCAGCCAAGGCCTTTGGGTCGGCCGAATAGGAGGTGGGAAGCAATCCTACTTCACCTCCAATCCTAGTTGGAGTAGGATTGCCTCCTATTGGCTGATTTTTCAACTTTTCCTTAGCCTTTTTCTTTCCCTGCGCCATGGGCCTTTTGTGACTGATTACCCAGCCCACTAAGGGCTGGTTATTGTTCTCCCACAGCCCATGGACCTCTTGGGGTCGAAATACCCCTCCCGGAGGTCCCCCGGTACACTACCGGCACTCCCGGTACACTACCGATGAGCCCGAAACCTTTCCGGCGACCAAACTGGGACTTCCTATATATGAATCTTTACCTCCGGACCATTCTGGAGCTCCTCGTGACGTCCGGGATATCATCCGGGACTCCGAACAACCTTCGGTCACCACCATACACAACTCTACACTACCGAAACGTCACCAAACCTTAAGTGTGCAGACCCTGCGGGTTCGAGAACTATGTAGACATGACCGAGACACCTCTACGGTCAATAACCAATGGCGGGACCTAGACGTACACATTGGTTCCTACATATTCTACGAAGATCTTTATCGGTCGAACCTCTATGTCAAGGATTCAGTTAATCCCGTATAACGTTCCCTTTGTTCTTCGGTATGTTACTTGCCCGAGATTCGATCGTCAGTATCTCCATACCTAGTTCAACCTCGTTACTGGCAAGTCTCTTTACTCGTTCCGTAATACAAGATCCCGTGACTAACACTTAGCCACATTGCTTGAAAGGCTTGTTGTGATGTTGTATTACCGAGTGGGCCCTGAGATACCTCTCCGTCACACGGAGTAACAAATCCCAGTCTCGATCCATGCCAACTCAACAGACACCATCGGAGATACCTGTAGAGCACCTTTATAGTCACCCAGTTACGTTGCGACGTTTGATACACACAAGGCACTCCTCTGATATCCGTGAGTTGCATGATCTCATGGTCATAGGAACATATACTTGACATGCAGAAAACAGTAGCAATAAACTGACACGATCATATGCTATGTTTGTAGTTTGGGTCTTATCCATCACATCATTCTCCTAATGATGTGATCCCGTTATCAAATGACATCTCATGTCCATGGCTAGGAAACCTTAACCATCCTTTGATCAACGAGCTAGTCCATTAGAGGCATACTAGGGACATGGTTTTGTCTATGTATCCACACATGCATTTAAGTCTCCGATCAATACAATTATAGCATGGATAATAAACGATTATCATGAACAAGGAAATATGATAATAACTAATTTATTATTGCCTCTAGGGCATATTTCCAACACGGAGGACCCCCGGGAGGGTGTGACGACCAAAGGACTTCATGGGCCCTTAGAGGAGGTGTGCCAGCCCTTTGTGGGCTGGCCAAGACCTTCTAGAAAGGCCCATGCGGCTGGAGATAAGAGATAGGGCTGAAAAGGGTTTAAAAGGAGGAGATCCACCTCCCTTGTGGGAGGTGGACTCTCCCCCTAGTTCGGCCGAACCTCTCCTCCTTGGAGGAGAGGCCAAGGCAGCCCTCCCTCTCCCTCCTCCTATATATACTTGAGGTTTTGGCCTTTCGAGAATAGATCTGAACTCTCTCTCTCTCACGGCAAAGCCCTACCTCTCTTCCTCCTCCTCTGCAGCGCTTAGGCGAAGCCCTGTCGGAATACCTTGCTACTCCACCACCACCACACCGTCGTGCTGCTGTTGGAGCTCTTCCCCAACCTCTCCTTCCTCCTTGCTGGATCAAGGCGTAGGAGACGTCACCGGGCCACACGTGTGTTGAACGCGGAGGCGCCGTTGTTCGGCGCTTAGATCGGAATCCACCGCGATCTGAATCGCTGCGAGTACGACTCCACCAACCGCGTTCTTGTAACTCTTCCGCTTAGCGATCTTCAAAGGTATGAAGATGCAATCTCTCCCCACTTGTTGCTGGTTTCTCCATGGATAGATCTTGGTGATCGTAGGAATTTTTTTGATTTACTACTACGTCTACCGACAGTGAGATGACAGGGTTTAGAGTCCGTCACCTCCTTCACCTTGCAGAGATTCCCGCACCAACAACGAACTTCTTCCACCCCCGAGGCAACTTCACACTCTTCCATTTGCTAGGCCTAATGCTTTGGTTCGAACAAGGCAAACTCATAATGACTACCGCGCTGGTTTTTTCTAGTGTTGGTGGCCGATGGAGGAAGGCAGATACAATGCCTCCTTTTATAGGCAGATGACAACAGCAATGGCGGGAAATTGGGTGGGAAAATTTGGCGGGAATACTTGGCGGGAGAAAATGGCGGGAGAGATTGGCGGGAGAGAATGGCGGGAGAGAATGGCGGGAGAGAAAGGCGGGAGAGAAAGGCGGGAGAGAATGGCGGGAGAGAATGACGGGAAGTAAAGTGGCGGCAAAGAATGGTGGGAAAAAGGTGGAGGCACAGTATGGCGGAAAATAAAAACCGGAAATAGTACGGCTTGCTGAAATTTTGATACATCTTGCTGAAATTAAGATACAACTTGCTGAAATCAAGATACAACTTGCTGAAATTGAGTTACAAGAATATAAATCTACTGAGTCCAACGTGGATATTTTCCTTTTCTCCAGTTTCTTCTGCTGCCTGGGCTGCACGAGCCCTTTCTTTCTTTCTCATTGTGGTAGATAGCTGAAAACAATAGCTAGCTCCTGTTCACGTTGTTTGAATGTTACGAACACCAAATTGTTGACTTCAATAGACGATGCCAGCAGAAAATTACCGAAACCTTCCTTCTTCAACACCATTCGATCACCCAAGCCAATGAAGTAGGAACAAGGAATGCTCACAAATATATCATCATCTTCTGAATCCAAAGTAATTTCAAGAGTTAAAGAACCAGTCCTAGGAATAGCCACAAATTCCATCAAACTCCTGACAACCATGGTAGGGATAACCTGACAAAAACAAGCAACTTATGTGATCCATCCTATGAACCAGCAAAGAACAAACAAATAATAAACCAGAAACCAAAGCTTACCATATGTTAGAAATAACATTCATGCGATCCATCCTATGAACAAAAGGAGTACACAGTATGTAGTTGTCATCAAAGAGCTGCCGCGACATGACATACATTTAATGATAATTCAGAGTGACACCACGACTATAAAAACAGCTGTCAACAAGTTCCCTCTGAGTTTCACTCAGATCCTCAAGAGCTACAACAAAATGATTTCACTAACTGAGATGAACAACAAAACGTATAAGATGAAACAAATCTGAAAACCAGTCAAACAAATATCTTACCAAAATGGGGTAAAGGAAACAACATAACACCATCCCGATGAAATTCAACACTAATATAAGTTTCATAGTGCTCAAGCATAACAGTCATCATTTCACTATGGCGGAGACCATAATCATTCACAAGTTCCTCCCACGAAGGACCATGGAATTTACTGCTCATCCTACCGTGTGTAAATATAACATGGTATAAGTTACCCTCACTGTTGTGCAGAGCAAGATCAATATCTGTGTCACCTCTCCGAATAGCTAAAGCTCTGCACTCCTTAATGTACCGAGCAAGATGTGATCTAACACTGCATGGAACATACTACAACAAGAATGGAAGCAAACATCATAATCATATAAACAAAGGCATTCGAATATGCCACGGTCAGATAATCAAGATATAGAATCTTACTACACGTCTTGAGCATTGACGATCCAGCACCACAGTAAATACAGACGCACCGGAATCAACGGCAGCACAAGGGCCACCTAGAGCTCGGCAAAATGGGCAAGCCATTTACCTGCAGACGGACGGTGACCAATAAGAACTAAATCCACTACCGACTTGAGAGTTCGCATTCGATTAAGTTGGAAGCCAAAAAAAATACCGTACACCGGTGGAGAGCGCCCTGATCTATTGTTTACGCGGGTATGATAACAAAATGGGTGGTCGAGCAAAGAGATCGGCGAGGCGGTGGAAGCATCGGAGAGCAACGGGAGTGAGAGGTGGAGAGGGGCAGGCTACTAGACGGGGAAGGGTCAAACGAGTGGTCGGAGGAGGAAGAAAACACACCTCGGCCTTATCCAGGGGCTCATCGGCCTCCCACTGGCCGACAGGGGGCTCTTCGGCCTCCCTCTGGCCGACAGGCCACCCTATGGCCTCCCATTGGCCGACCGGGGGCTCTTCGGCCTGGTGGTGGCCGACGGGTGGCTCTTCGGCCTGGTGGTGGCCGACAGGGTGCCAGTTTTGCTATTTTTCATTCCGACATACGATTTTCGAATTTGCAAGAAGAGCGCCCCGTCGTCCCGTGGTCGATGGTCGATGAGCGCCCCGTCGTCGTCGACGTCCGGCCACACGTAGTGGATCAGCCGAAACGGGAACATGTAAGGGATGAGGTGAAACTGCAACAATAGTCGCAAACAACAATAGTCTCGTTGTGAGATGCAGAGGCACAATAGGCCAGAGAAACAGGGGCGCTCGAATCTGGCAAGAACAGAGCCAAGAATTGCTCCCGGGCGAATGAAATTAACACCATTTGCAATCCTTGCGGTCAAATTCGGATTTCGGACGTATGTTAACAACATCCAAGAACCCAATTCGTGCAAATTCGGGAAGAATCAAGAAGGGGGTATGGCGGACTCACCTCAATCGAAGGTGGAAGGGGAGGCATGCCCTCCCTGGCGGGGATGGACTCCACGATCCAGTGCATCATCCTGGTGGTGTCTGCGATGTCGTTGATGCCCTCGACGCTGACGCCGTTGTTCAAGTGATGTACCCGTTCATCCTGTTGGCACGGAGGCAGCCGCGGGTGATGTGGCGGAGCAGGACATGGTCCCCAGCCGCGGCGATGGCATACCAAACGGTTGCCATCACACCCGGATGGTCGTAGTTGCGTTGCTTGACGCGGAGCCCGCCGTGGCCGAACGGCGACGACGCGCCCGTGGCGGCAAGGTAGCCGCCGTAGGCGGCGCTGGCTAGGAGCAGGTACTGCTCATTCTCGTGGAGGAACAAGTGCACCTTCCAAGCCGCGTTCATCGACGCCCGGCGGGGGTGGAGGGAGACGCCATGCCCGTCCTCATCGGCGTGCAGGTACGTCTGGTGCAGGCGGCTGCACAGCCGCACGTGATGGATGTCATGGAACTGCTCCATCGGTCCCTTGCGCTGGACCGCTGCAGTGCAGAGGAGGTGGCCGGGCTCTGCGCGATGGGTTCTTGGTTTCTTGGCGCTCCGGCGACGGGGAGAAGATGGGAAACCAAAGCTGTTGGTTCAGACGGTTACGTTCGGGCGCCAAGGCAGAGTATTTCAAGGTGGCTTTAGGCACCAGGTGGGCTTGCGGGCACGGGCCTAGGAAATCCGTCTAGCAGCCCGTCCAAGATGTAGATCCAGCACGCCTAATCGTTGTTTTATCTCTTTCTCAAAAAAAAATCTCTTTCTCAGCTTATAAGCTAAAAAAATCCCCATCAAAGTTTTAGAGTTTTTTTTTGCGAGGCCAGTTCCAGAGTTGTTCTTTCATCTTCGAAAGGCGAGACACCAACTTCCAGGCACATAGCCTTTCTAGACATGCTTTTGGTCTGGAGGAAGGTCGTCATCTGTGGCTTCTAAACCCTCCGGATTTATCTTGTATTCCTATGAACATTAACATATAAGCAATAAAGTGTGTTTAGGCAAAAAAAAAAGGCTAAAAAAATCCCCTCCCACTCAAGACAAATGCTAAAATCCCCTTCCCTGAAAAATCGAAAAATCCACTTGAAAAGGCTTAAGCTAAAAAAAACGCTATGTTTCTTAGAAAAGAATAATCTTTTTTTGCTAAAGAAAAAAACTCTCATTTCATTTGCTAGTGATTTTTTGGTACGATCTTTAGGTTTATCGGCTCCACACACATCCTAGCATTAAGCCATGGTGATAGACAATGCGGAGCCAATGGTTTGATGTAAAGCATGACTAGAAGTGGATTTGCGTTTTGCAGCATCGTCTGATCTAAATCTGTTTTTCTTGTGCTCTTCTGTTTTTTGGGGAGTGTTTTTGGTTTTCTGTTCTCCTTGTGCATTTGATTGTATATTGTGAGATATGTAGGACCTCATGTCTTGTTGGTATGGAGTCAATTTGATTTAACTTTGTAGCAGTTATTACTATTATTTGTTCATTTCCGGAGGGCAACGAGGTAGGATAGAATTAATACCGATTTTAGGCTCTAATTGATGGGCTTAATTTCGAATCTAGGCCTTGCAACATCTAAGTTTTTTCAGGCTAAATTTTGGGTTGCTGTTGAGTTTCAACTTTAATGATTATTAGCGGATTAAAGTGTACCATACATTCATATAAATTTCCAGCTTCAGTGTCAAAGTACTTTGCGAGGTTAACATTTTGCACTATCTGCGATAACTTCCCATCTATCTATTACAACAAGGTTTGCTTGGCTCCAATGAGGGAGGGGCAACAAGGATGCGTGTCTTCGACTTTCTCTAGTGCTTGTAGTCATTGTTAGGTGGTCTACAAATATGGATGTCATTTATGTTACTCCTGATGTTCCCTGTACTTTCATGATGTTTGATGAACAAATCGGAAGTTTTTTCTAAAAAATGTGAATTGAAAAAGTGAATCTAGATGACAACCGTGTTGGGGCTAGATGGGTGAGAACCGTACAAGTTCTCTTTTCAAATTACAACAACAATTTTTTCCAGATTTTTTTTTACAAGAATGTTATCTTGAAAAGCACAAACCCTTTTGTAAAGGTGTTAACACTTTTAAAAAACTACAAAAACAAAGATGTTTGAACTTTTCTAAAATTAGGTGAGTTTTTTAAATGCGTGAAAACTTTAAAATTGCAGGACATTCTTTACGGAAACATAAAAATTATTTATAGAAAAATGGATTAAGACCTCTTAAAATTATTTATAGGAAAATTATTTATTATTAAATGAACATTTAAAAATACAAAAAAACTCCATGGAGATTCTTTTTCAAAAGACATCTCCGCTATCCTTTATGGAGCCAGACTGCGTTGTCCAGCTGTGTCTGTTTGATGGCATTTGATTTTTCCTTCTGACTTTCTTGCCTACTGATCGCCACTATCCTTTATGAAACCTTCTGGTTTCTTGAGAGGCGGTGTGTCAGTCTCAACACGACGCCTGAAATATGAAGACGTCTGAAAGTGTTCAGAAGCTACCTGCAAGTGTTAAAAAATTCAGAACGTACCGAACAGAGCAACGATAGCAAAGCAGAGGTTGGGTGAGAACATGCAAGATGTGATATGGAGTGTGGTGTGTGGTGTGGCCAAGCGTTTGATTTGTCGTCACAGAGGAAAGAGATTTGGTGTTTGAATATCATGAGAACGGCCTCACCTCATGCAAAGCCTATATTGAGAGTGGCTGAAACTGCAATTCTGTTTAGCGGATAAAATGACCAACCTGAACGCGTGAGACAAGATTAGATACCATGGACGTATTTTACACTCCAGATACTGTACATTTGTGCCTAATTAATTATCATTTTTTTCTTCTGAATATTCACGCTCTCACTAAATAGTATGTCGTTTTCAATTTGAGTCGTCAGATGCACCAATAGCCTAAGATTTATAAGGTCATAATAACCGTAGTACCTTACATTAAAGCTTCATAAGGAGCATCAACAAACCTTGAAAGTCAGAGGCCCTAGATGGGAACCACATGCCCCCTGACCATGGCCACGGTAAATAATCGATAGCCTTCATTTATTGAAACATTATATATAGCACTATGAAAATAAACAAGACCGTCGTGATACACCTGCATCCAGTGAGCTAGTGTTATAAAATGCAGACGGAGTAGCATAGAGCAAACATGATACTACCGCTTATAGTTCTTACAAAGTGGAAGAAAAGGAGGAGAGACAGTGCAAGTTGATTGCCATGGTTCAGACCTGACCTAATTTGGATAGGATCATGGGAGCCAAATGGCGACTCATGAGACCGAGAGACGTGGGGAACTATATGTGTGCAACCTCGTCCTGTCTTGCCGACCTTCTCTCCCGTCGTTGTTGTTTTGAGCTAGGTTGAGTAGCGGGTGGCAGTTGTCTTTCTCTATTTGGTTCTTCTTTATTTTACTTGTGCTTGACAGGGAGTACTGGCTCCTCCGATTTGAGTTCATGTGTGATCAAGAGATGTGGGAGTACTGTAGCAACAACACACAATCATTGTTAGCCAGAAGCCTATATTTAGACCATTATGGCAATATAATTTATTTATGTCACGGTTATGTATCTCACTTCTTCCTAGTAGGCTTTATATACGATTTTTTTCGTGAATACACAAAGCTTGCGTGTCATTTCATTAATAGAAGGAATAGAAAGAGTACATCAGGGGATACAACACATTACACGAATGTAGGCATGCGTGAACATGGTGCCCGGAGCAGAAAGACAAAGGATGCTGGGCCCGAACAAAGAAACAATGCAACTAGAACCAACCCAATTCGAACCACGAGGGACAATGTCGAACCAACAATAAGCCTCAACCGCCAAGCCAACACCATGGACACAACGAGCGAGCAAGATAGCGCCTTCAAGAAGGAAGACGACGTCGAAACATCTTCGCCATCCGGTCCAGAGCAGCCGGAGCTAGGGTTTCCCCCGAACTCGAAGAGGCGCTGAAAGCACATTTGCTCCCTTGGTGGTTTTGTTAATTAATAACAACCTATATGTCATTGAACTAATGTTTTCACTAAGAATGTTTCAGGAAAAGTTCAATGATGGGTTGACAAAAAGGAGCGTGGAGAGTATCCCCATGAAGAAGAAGGAGAAGAAATAGGTTGGCCAAGCTTCAAGCAAGAGGACTCTACATTTTATATTTGTGAGAAATCACTTTGAGTCCATAGGAAAGCCAATAATGTTAAAAGGGGGTAAGGTTTTGTTGGTGAACAAAATGCTCATACGTGCACAAGTGATAGTCACCAAAAACACCCACAAACTCTCCCACCAAAGTCTGTCCAAAGACAAATATTCAAAATCGGTGCAACCAACTTTCTACACTCGGTGCCACCGATTCCAAACCCTAGATAGACTCAGCCAAACCCTACCTTTTCGGTGCAACCGATACTGCATTCGGTGCCATCGAGTTAGTCTGCCAACTTTCTGTTACACAAGTTCATAGTTTCGGTCCCTCCGAGATTGTTGAAACGGCGTTACCGAGATTGGACATTCTGACCGTTGGTCACCTTATCGGTGCAATCGAGATTCCTATATCGTTCTGACCGAGATTCAAAAGTTGCTAACTTTAAGTCACTTCGGTACAACCGAGATTCACACATCGGTTCAACCGAATCTGACTTATTGTGTATAATGGTTGGATTTTTGGAGATGCCTATAGATACCCCTCCACCACCACCTACTCGAAAGAGAAGCACTCAGAACCATTCCATACCTATCCTATCAGTTTTCTGAGAGAGAACCACCTACCCTTGTGTTGAGGTCAAGATCTTCCACTCCAACCATATGGATCTTGATTTCTAGCCTCCCCAAGTTTCTTTCCATCCAATCAATCTCTTCTACCAAGCCATATCTGTGAGAGAGTGATTGTGTGTTGAGGAGTCTACCATCTTGAAGCACAAGAGCAAGGAGTTCATCGCATTACCGAGCGTATTACCTTTTGGAGGGTGGTGCCTCCTAGATTGGTTAGGTGTCGCTCGGGAGCCTCCTACTTCGTGTTATGGAGTGAACCAAGAAGTTTGTAAGGGCAAGGAGATCGCCTACTTCGTGAAGATATACCCCGAGTAAGTCTAGTCCTCCGTGGACGTAAGCCGTCATGATATAGTCAAGGTTGCTTCTTCGTGGAACCCTTCGTGGGTAGAGCCCTCCGTGGACTCTCGCGACCGTTACCCTCCGTGGGTTGAAGACTCCATGAATGTGGATGTACGATAGCACCACCTATCGAAACCAGGGGGAAAATCATCGTGTCACCAATTGTGTTTGATCTTCCTACCCTCTCTTTACTTTCATGTGCAATGTCTTTACTTTCCGTTGCTATACTCTTAGACATGCATGTATAAGGTGTACTTGACATACTATGAATGCTAAAATCTGCGAAGAATTAAAATTGGGAAAAGTATATTTTTATTTGGCCAAGTAGTCTAATCATCCCCCTCTAGCACTACTTTCGATCCTACAGGGGATCAGCTGGAGGCCATGACAGCGCCTTTAAGAAGGAAATACGACACCCATGGATGCCGTCGTTGACAACACCAGCAAGCAGAGCAGACATTTCTCCCATGCCTGAAGCCGAGCAATCCTATAGTCCCGAGGTATGGAATCTTGGACGAGGAAACCAACATTGACCAAAACCACCAGGATGGAACGGGGTACCGGGGCTGCACCTGCCGCGGACACCCGTGGGAAGAAGGATTAGACAACCCGATGTAGATCAACGATGTTCCCAACGAACTCGGAGTTCTCATACGCCATTGATGACAGGTCAGCTGGCGAAGGGACATAATGTGGTTATGCTTCTATAGAGGCTGGGGGTACAAATATACCTGGCCATCCTTCGGGCCGAGTCGGGTTTCAGGCCGGCCCTACCAAAGCCCGATGCAAAAAACCTAGGCCCGAGCCCTGCCTGGACTGGCCATCGGGCCTAAAAATCATGCCCAAGCCTGGCCCATTGGTCAAAAATCCGTCAAGCCTCGGGTCGGGCCTCTTCCTTAAACTACAAAATCACTAGCCGAAGCCCGGCTCAGCCCGTCCATCGGGCTCAAAATCTAGGCCCAAGCCCGGCCCGTGGGCAAGGTCGGGTCGGGCTGGGTTGGGCTTTTTCGAGCCGGGCTGCCCATGGCCAGATCTACGTACAAATGAAGTGGTTGCAAGCAAGCTCTGCTATGCATATATCCACCCTTGACTATTCTAGTGTGTGATGTGCAGAGGGTTGCAGTGCAATATACTCTCTCCTTTCGGGTTTATAGGGCTCATCTCAGAAATTTCAGATTTCCATTATATTAGGCTCACTTTGATTCCAATTGAGTTAAAGTGATTTGAGTCCCACGACACATTTAATTCATAGAGATAAAAAAAAGGAAATTAGTGGTCATGCATGCATCTTTTTGTACAAGCATCATGCAAGTCTAATGAAAGGGATGATGCTACATTTATTGCTTCGAGAATTGAAAATGTGGAAAATATTTCATTGGCCACCTTAAACTAGTGTCATCCACTCACAATTCATCTTGGTTGATGAGATTTCAGATTTAAGCCCTATAAAAGCAAGTATAACAATGCAGTTGCCACGTAATAAGAATCCTATGTGGAAGAGAGAGTAAAGAAGAAAGAGAGTGGAGCCAGCGCTTGGGCTATCGCCCGGCTGTAGCACAGCGCACGAGAAAAAGACCTTTGCATGCAGCCTTGACCCAATAGCATGCATGCTTTACATAAGTAAATACTAACTGAAGCCACCGGACAAACGGTCTAATAGCTAGCCTATTGTATTAGTGGGCTCTTATGATGATTTTAAGTGGCATGACATATCTATATAGCCAGCAGCAGGCCCTCTTATTAACCATGCTCTAAACCGGAAGAGAGGGAGTACTACTGTTTGATTCATCTATAGTTCCTCATTATGCTTAACACCTATGTTTGAATACTTTTACACACTAACCTGTTTAACTGTTTTGACCAGGAAGGGCATGTTTCTGCCACTAAGATGTACTCCCTCCGCTTCTAAATATAAGTTTTTCTAGAGATTTCACTGTGAACTACAATGGAGCGAAATGCGTAAACCTAAACTATAAAGTGTGTCTATATACATTCTTATGTAGTTCGTAGTGGAATCTCTAAAAAAACTTATATTTAGAAACAGAAGGAATAATTGTTTTACTGATGCATCTTAATAAATTTGTGTAGGAAAAGACCATGCCGCCACCAGTGGGAAGATCTCACTCGTGGTACACCGGCATTTTTCTAAAAATGTAAAATGTCTGAAGCCTTTCAAAAATATATGAGCTTTTTAAAATGCACAGACAATTTGAAAGGACATGATCTTTTTTTTTACAAATACATGAACATAATTTTAAAAATGTAGTAACACTTCTTTAAAATTGCACAAATATTTTTTGAAATGTGTGAACACTTTTTGACTTACATGGACACTTAAAGACACATACACACTGTTTAAAATAACACAAATAATATTTTAAGTACATGAACAATTTTTGAAAAGTATAAACACCGCTTGTTGTAAATGATTTTTTTAATACAACAAATTTTTAATTCCATGGAGATTTTTTTTAAAGAATACATGACCTTTGAGTGCGCTGTTCAGCTCTAATCTGTTAAAAAAGATCTGCAACGTTGTGCAAGATTTCTGTTTTATGTCGTTTGGTTTTGCATTCTACTTCCTTGCCAACTACTGTAATCGCAAACTCTTCTCAGCTTCCGGTCTGCTAGGAATATACTATATCTACAAATGTTTCCATGTACTCAGTTCTCTGTCAAAAAACAACTTCATTTTCTGTTATACGACTGAAACTATAAACTCAAGCGCTCAACTTTATATTCAGTGCTACCAACGATGAAGTAGTGGCCCAAACAAGGGCGCAACCATTACAGATCATCATTGTGGAAACAGTTTCTGAATTTGAGAACCGTAATGCCAACACAAACATGTTCTGTCAGGAAACAGAACAGTTTCTGAATTTGATTTTAGCTAGCAGAAACACAACAACTGCTGGGTTTTCCTGAACCCATGCCTTACAAGTTAGAAGTTAGAACTGAGGCGGTGATACTCTGAAGAGGTGGACAGGAAGGCGACTTCGAGGGGTATCTCTCTACCCTGCATTGACATCGGCGTACCGCATCATCACGTGGGCTGAATTAGCAGAAAAATGGTTAAGTAGTTAGGCATCATGTGTGCAACAAATCTTAACTAAGAAGATTAAAAAGAGTCTGGAAACACTGTAATGTTCTCTGCGATACAACCTGAATTTTGTCCACACGTTATTTGATACAAATTACACTAGGCTAAAAAATAGAAATCATTATCTTCTTTGTGAAGTTCAAATTAGCAGACTGAACTGATTTGGGTTTTCAAGTTCCAAAGCCTTCGAGTAGCGGCATATAGTATTAAATTGAAAAACTAAATCATCTGAATCAAAGCCAACAGACTGAACTGAGTTGGGTTTTCAAGTCCCAAAGTTTTCCACTAGCATCTGTCCATAAATCCAACAGGCAACTGACTTGATTCAACAACATTTACTTATTTCTATAGTTTGATCTGTACAGCAGTCCAGATTATCGAAAGTTTCAGTAAACTGTTTTTCAGACTATTTCCAAGTCCCAAGTCCTAACTGAAACAGAGTATCAAAAGTTTCAGACGACACCAGTTTCAGAAAACTGTTTTTCTTCATAAGAGTACAGGTATCCGTTAAAGTTTGCCATAGGAAAAGAGTAGGAAGTTGAAGAGGTTCTCTCACCAGGCGACCCGGCCACGACGACGACGATGAGGAGGTCCTGCTGGTTGCGGGGCAGGTCAACGACGAGCGGAAAAAACCGGCCATCACGTGTGGGGAGGCACATGACGAGCTGGTTGACGTTTACCATCGTTGGGATGGCTCCCAGCAGCCGCCACGCCAGCTCATTCCTCAGCCGCAACACGGACCACCCCCTGAACAAGAACGCGTTGTGGTTGACGAGGGCTCCCTCCACGTTCGGCCACATGTAGGTGATCATCCGCGACGGCAACACCTCTTGGTTGAAGGAAAGTTCCAGCTGAGTCGCAAATTAAACAACCATCAGGAGATCAAATACGAATCTGAGCCAAGATTTTCTCCCAAGCAAATGAAATTAACACGATTTGCAATCTTTGCGGCCAAATTCCAATGCATGTTAACAACATCCAAGAACCCAATTCGCGCAAATTCGGGAGGGATCAAGAATCGGGCCTGGCGAACTCACCGCAGTCGGACCTGGAGGGCACGCCCGCCCTGGCGGGGATGGCCTCCACGACCCAGTGCATGTTCGGGGTGATGTTGCCGAGGTCGCCGATGTCGTCGACGCTGACGCCGGTGTTCCAGTGGAGGATCCCGCTGGCGAGGAGGCGGCCGCCGCGGAAGTGGTGGAGGTAGACTCCGTCTCCGAATTCCGTCAGGATGGCCTGCCAAATGATCGCCTGCACCTCCGGATGGTCGCTGCTGCGCTGCTCGACGTGGAGCCCGCGCGGCGCCGGCTGGTTCGTGGCGGCGAGGTACCGGCCGTTGGCGGCGCTGTGGAGGAGTAGATACGGCACATGCCCGTGGGGGTCCTCGTGCAAGTGCACCGCCCAAGCTGCGCTCATCTATGCACGGCGGCCGCGGTGAGAGACGCCATGCCCGTCCTCGTCGGCGTGCAGGTATGTGCCGTACACGCGGCTGCGCAGCCGCACGTGGTGGCCGTGATGGAACCTCACCATCGGTCGCTTCGCTTGCGCTGGACCGCTGCCTGAGCAGAGGAGGTGGCCGGGCTCTGCGCGGTGGAGAGGAGGTGTCCGGGCTCTGCGTTCTTGGTTTCTTGGCGCTCCGGCGAGGAGGGAGAAGACGGGAAGCGAAAGCTGTTGGTTGAGACGGTTACTTCGGGCGCCAAGGCAGAGTATTTCAAGGTGGCTTTCGGCGCCAAGGGCTCCTGGCGCTCACGTAGGCGCGCGATTGGGCCCGGCCCAATACGCATGTGTCTCATGGCTGGTCTTTGACTGGTTGCCTGGGCTCGCGGGCTCGCTGCTGAGTGCTGACTGGTGACGTTAACCAGTCAATCGTTAAATTCCAGAAAAAAAGAAACAACTAAAAATAAAATCGTAGAAAATCCATAAATTAAAAAATGTATATGAAAAGAAAATAACGTTCACGAGTTTGAGAAAAAGTTCAACGATTTTTTCAAAAAAGTACATCGATTTTTTCAAAAACTTTCATCAATTTTGAAAATGTTGATAAATTTAACAACCAATTTTTAAAATGTTCAATGATCTGGAAAAACGTTCATCGATTTAAAGAAACATTTATTTTGAAAGAAGTTGATCGAATTCAAAATAAAGTTCATCCAATTTAAAAAATCTCATGTAATCTGAAAAAAGTTCAACGATTTTGAAAAAAGTTCATCGAATCTGGAAAAAGTTCATGTAATCTGAAATTGTCCAACGATTTTCAAAAAAGTTCATCGAATCTGAAAAAAGTTTATCGAATCTAAAAAATGTTCATATAATTTCAAAAAACATAAGTTTCTTTCAAAAAACACGCATTTAGAAAAATGGAAGGAAAAAACCGAATAAAACCATCCATAAACTAAACTTCGAACCAGAAAAACCGGTTCGGAACCTTCTGGAAGATTCCCAAAATCGGGCTTTTGCGTACCAAAAGAAACCAAATAAAATGTGAAAGTGAAATAATTTGGCGGACCAGAAGGGCGTTGGCCTAGTGGTTAGAGCTCAATTTTCTCACCTTTTTAGCGTTTCTACAAAAAGAAAAAAGAAATAGAATGGGCCGGCCCAACTTGGACTCCTAAGGGCGCACGTTTGCTAAATTGCAGTGTAACGGGTGCCACGAGCGCCAAATAGGACTCGCCGATCCAGCACGCCTAATTGTTGTTTTCTCTCTTTCTCAACTTGACCTAAAATCACCCCCCCCCAAAAAAATCCACTTGAAAATGCTTAAGCTAAAAAATGCTCTGTTTCTTAAAAAAGAATCATGTTTTTTTGCTAAAGAGGAAAAAACTTGCCCAAGCACATTCCTTAACCAGTCCTTTGGCCTACATAGCTATGTCATCTTTTGATTTGAAGCCTTACGCTACTTGGATCATGCAATTCATCAGAAGAAAGGCCTCTATTCGCTTCAAGGCTGACTTCTAGAACCACTTCAACTTCCTGCCTCCGATTGAAATCCTCAAGAACACATTTTCTCCTATTGAGGGAAAAGGCAAAGCTGTCATTGATGAAGGTACTCGTCCATTGGATGGTCAGTTTCGCAAAGCTACATCTTACTCCACCAATGATGACACTGTTACCCAAGATTCAACTTCAAAAGCCTCAGCGCAAAATCCTCAAGTCACTGCCCCTCGTGTGATGACCGATCGCGAGCTTCTCCTAAGTCTTCATCAGATGGTTGATCCCAATCACAAGTGGGTCAAGCGTCAGTTTGGTTCACTTCTCCGGGACATGACTGTCACGCACAACACTGTGAGGAAGAACCAATACTACCTCCATAAAAGTCTTCAACCGAAATTGGGACATTCTGTCTCACCTCAAGACTCCTGAAGAACTCAAGGAGATGTACCTTGAGCAGAACCTTGACTGGGCTCGTCCTCCACAGAAGAAATTCAAGAAAGTTCAAGTTCCTCAGCTGGTTACAAGCTCATATTCTTCATCGCGCGGATGAAGCTGAGGATATTGATGACACTGCGGTGGGCTGATACGTCTCCAACGTATCTATAATTTATGAAGTATTCATGCCATGTTTGCAATAATTCTATATGACTTTGGTATGATTTTATTAGAACTAACCCGAACTGATGTTGTTTTCAGCAGAACTACCGTGGTGTTGTTTTTGTGCAGAAATAAAAGTTCTCGGAATGAGCTGAAAATTTACAGAGAATATTTTTGGAAAATGTAAAAAATACTGGAGCAAAGAGTCACCGGAGAGGAAGGCCGAGGAGGCCACAAGCCCTAGGGGCGTGGCTAGCCCCCTAGGCGCGCCCACCAGGCTTGTGGGCCCCTCAAGAGTCCACCGACCTCCCTCTTGGCTCTATAAATCCTCAAATATTCCAAAACCTCCAGGGCATAACCTAGATCAGGAGTTTCGCCACCGCACACCTCCAGAGACACGAAAAACCAATATTGGCCCTCTCCGACACCCTGCCGGTGGGGGTAACCATCACTGGAGGCCATCTTCATCGTCCCGAAGGGGCCATCAACACCATGGAGGCCAAGGACCAGAGGGAGAACCTCTCCCCACAGAGGGGGAGGCCATGGAGGAGGAAGCATGAGGGGGAGAACCTCTCCCCCTCTCTCCCGGTGGTGCCGGAGTGCCATCGGGGGCACCATCGCCACAGTGATCGTCTTCATAAACATCACCTTCTTCATCACCATCCTCATCTCCTTTTAGCGGTCCACTCTCCCGCACCCCACTGTAATCACCTACTTGAACATGGTGCTTTATGCTACATATTATGATCCAATGATGTGTTGCCATCCTATGATGTTTTGAGTAGATTACTTTTGTCCTTTGGGTTGATTGATGACCTAGATTGGTTTGAGTTGCATGTTTTATTATTGGTGCTGTCCTATGGTGCCTTCCATTCCGCGCACACGTGAGAGATCCCCGTTGTAGGGTTTGCAATATGTTTATGATTCACTTATGGTGGGTGGCGTGAGTGACAGAAGCACAGACCCGAGTAAGTAGGTTGTTTGCGTATGGGATAAAGGGGACTTGATGCTTTAATGCTATGGTTGGTTTTTACCTTAATGATCTTTAGTAGTTACGGATGCTTGCTAGAGTTACAATCATAAGTGCATATGATCCAAGTAGAGAAAGTATGTTAGCTTATGCCTCTCCCTCATATAAAATTGTAATAATGATTTCCGATCTTGTTAACAATTTCCTAGGATAATTGCGCACACCGACCCATCATTATTCCACACTCGCTATTTGTAATATATTGTAATATTATGATAACAAAACCTATATTTATATTTTAGTTCTCCGATATCATGCAAAGCTATCCTCTTCATACCCACAACGTAGTTTTATTTTTCGTTTCTAGATGGAAGCAAACGTTCGGTGTACATAGAGTCGTGTTGGTGGTAGACAGGACTTGAGAGAATATTGATCTTACCTTTAGCTCCTTGTGGATTCGACACTCCATACTTATCACTTCCACCTTTGGAAATTGCTATGATGATTCCTTACACTTGGGGATTATCAAGCTCTTTTCTAGCGCCGTTGCCGGGAAGCAATAGCGTGGGGTTGATATTCTCGTGTATGCTTGTTTGCTTTCTTCACTAAATAGGTTTCGTTTTCCCTTTATACTTTTTGTAGTTGTGGGTGAAACAAACAAAAAAAAACAAAAATGAAAAATACAAAAAGAGTTACTTGCCCCTTTTGCCTAAGAAGTTTTTCAAAAAGAGAAGTGATTGGAAGGTTGTGCATTGGAGAAGTGAGGGTCGACCTTGAACACTTGTGTTCATGCTCATGGAAACAATGTAGATTTTTTCATAGAAGCTTCTGTAAAATAATTATCACCTTGTATATATCGATTGTATTATAAAAATAATGTGCCAAAATTTAATTTTAGGATGATTAGATTGCTTGTTTGGTGTGTGCAGTGCAAAAACAGAAACTTTGGCTATAGTGCGTGAATTTACATTTTTTACTGGAACGTCAAAAGTTTCTGAAGTTTTTACACAGTACTGCTATGCATTTTTTTAATTGTTCCTAAATTTTCAGAATTGTTTGAGTTATATAAGTATATGAAGTTTCCAGATTACTACAGACTGTCCTGTTTTTAACGGATTCTCTTTTCTATGCATTGTTCTCTTATTTTGATGAATCTATGGCTTGTATCGAGGGGTATGAACCATGTGAAGTGGAACTATAGTAGTTATAATGCTAATATGAATTTGTAATGAGTTCACAACAGTACTTAAAGTAGTAATTTGCTTTATTATACTAACGGATGTCACGAGGGTTTTGTTAAGTTTTGTGTGAATGAAGTGTTCGAAGATTGAGGAGATATCGATATAAGAAGAATACAGAGAGACAAGAGTTCAAGCTTGGGGATGCCCAAGGCACCCCAAGAAAATATCTCAAGGAGACTCAAGCACCTAAGCTTGGGGATGCCTCGAAAGGCATCCCATCTTTATTCTTAAACAATTATCGGTATACCTCGGTTTTTGTTTTGTTCACATGATATGTGTCTTTAATGTTTGTCTTTTCCTTTATGCTCCCTTCTAGTATGAGATAGTCCTTGACGGATTTGTATAATGCTCTATGTGATTCACTTAATTTTTTTGAATATGGCTTTATAGAATGCTCTTTGTGCTTCATTTAAATATTTTGAGTATGGCTTTATAGAATGCTTCGTATGCTTCACTTATATATTTTGAACTTGGATGTTGGTTAATATATATTAATTAATAATGTTCTATGAACTTCACTTATATCTTTTAGAGTATGAATATAATGATCATCGGAATTTGGCTTGGAAGAGTATCATTGAAATATCATGCCTAGCTAAAAAGGCATTAAAGAAAAGCGCTTGTTGGGAGACAACCCGACACTTTTACTTTCTGTTTTGATGTGTTAACATGATTAAGCTACTGTAGTATCATGTTTTGTGCCTTTCATTTTAATAAAGTGCCAAGTAAAGCCTTTGGGATAGTATGGATATTTGCTTGTTTGATTCTGTGCAAAAACAGAAAGTTTTGTGTCCAGTATTTGAATTGTCTGATTTTACTGGAGAGTCAAACAATTCTGAATTTTTTAGAAAACATTTCTATGCAAATTATGTGATATGTCCTAATGTTTCAGAATTTTTATAGTCATGTAAGTGTTGTGATCATTCAGATCTTTACAGACTGTTCTGTTTTTGACAGATTCTGTTTTGCATGCATAGTTTGCTTGTTTCAAGTGTTCCTATAGCTTATATTGATTAATATAAATTATGGGAATGATATAATACAGTAGTTATCATGGGGGAACAATTATGAATCTTGTCTTGACAGTACCTAAGTGAATGATTTATCTTTATTATACTAACCCTTCTCACGAAGTTCCGTTAAGTTTTGTGTAATTGATGTTTTCAAGTTTTGGGTGAGATACCGATAGGAGGGGAATAAAGAGTGACAAGAACCCAGTCTCAGGGATGACCAAGGCACCCCCAAGGTAATATTAAAGGAACACTCAACTGTCTAAGCTTGGGGATGCCCCGGAAGGCATCCCCTCTTTCGTCTTCAACACTATCGGTATATCTTACTTGGAGCTATATTTTTATTCGTCACATAATATGAGTTTTGCTTGGAGCGTCATTTTATTTTTGTTTTTATATGTTAGGTGTTATTTATAATCTTGTTTTTCAATAAAAAGTTCCAAGAATTGCTTTAGGATGATTGCATTGCATGTTTTATGTGAGTTGTGTAAAAAACAGAAACTTTTTCTGTAGTGTTTGAATTTCCTATTTTACTGGAATGTAAAAAGTTTCTGAAACTTTTACACAGTATTTTATTATAAATTCCTTAGCATTTCCTAAATTTTCATAATTTTTAGAGTTCCAGAGGTACACTGGTTTAACAAATTACTACAGACTGTTCTGTTTGGACAGATTGTTGTCATAGTTTTGCTATCTACTTATCCTATAGTTTCCATAGCCTATATTGGTAGATATAAATTGCGGAAATGATAGTATACGGTACCTAATGTTTCGAAATTATTGTGCAACTTGTCTTGGCAGCACATGAAGTGTTGGTTTGTTCTTATGTGTACTAACCTATCTCCTGAGTTCTTTTTGAGTTTTGTGTGGATGAAGTTTTTGAGAATAGGTGAAACCGGGATATGAGAGGATTGAACAAGATACAAAATCTCAAGCTTGGGGATGCCCAAGGCACCCCAAGAAAATATTTCAAGAACTCTCAAGTACCTAAGCTTGGGGATGCTACGCATCCCACCTCTCTTCATCAACAATTATCGGTTAGCCTATGTTGAGCCTAAATTTTTATTCGTTCACATGATGCATGCTATTCTTGGAGTGCCATTTTTATTTTGTTTGTTGTTTCAATAAAATCATTGGATCTGAAATTTTTAATAAGAGTAAGTCCCCACATGGATATTTTTCTAATTAACTACGTGTTAATCTTCACTTATATATTTTTGGAGTAGTTTGTCATTCACTCTCGTGCTTCATTTATATCCTATGAGTAAATGGTTGAATGAATTGAATAAATTTGAAATTAAAAATGCTTCATATACTTATCCCATGGGGAGTAGTGACTTCACAAATAATAGGTAAGGTGGTGAAAATTATTGAAAGTTAGCAAACACCGCATTGGTCACTTGAACAATTCATGAAAGAATATTGAAGGAAGAGAGATTTCACATATAAATATACTATCTTGGACATCTTGTATGATTGTGATTACCCATTAATTATTTTCAAACTTGAGCAAATTAGTTGAAGTTGGACAAGGAAGACAATGCGATGAGTTATGGTTGAGTATATTTGCATAGAAGTTATATTGTTATGGATCCTCCAATACGTGGTGCTTGCTTCCACCTCATACTAGCCAAAACTTCCGCACCAAGTAGGAATACTACTTGTGCACCCAAACACCCTTAAACCAGTTTTGCCATGAGAGTCCACTATACCTACCAATGGATTGAATAAGATCCTTCAAGTAAGTTGTCATCGGTGCAAAAAAAGCAATAAAAATTGCTCCTAAATATGTAAGATCTTTATTGTAAGGGAAAATAAGCATTGTACGAATTTGTGATGACAAAGAAATAAAAGCGACAGAATGCATAATAAAGGTTGCTATCACAAAGGGCAATACAACGTGACGTTCATTTACATTAAGAGTTTGCGCATCCAAAAACAAGAAGGCATGACAACCTCTGCTTCCCTCTGCGAATGGCCTATCTTTTATTTTCTAGTACTAACCTTTATACAAGAGTCATGGTGATCTTCACCACTTCCTATATTTCGCCTTTTTCTCTTGGCAATAATCATGTGGTGGGGAAAGATTCGAGCATATATGTCCATCCAAATATATTTGATCATGAATTATTATTGTTGACAATTATCTATATGATAAATAAGTTGGGAGGCGAAACATTAAGCCCCTATCTTTCTCTGTTTTTGATGGATGCTATTTGTTCTAAAAATATGCTTTGAGTGCTAGCAATCATGGAAGACTATATGATAGTTGAGTATGTCGAATTTGCTAAATCAAAGCTCTTACATAGACCCTTCCTGAAAATAAGACGAATTGCAATTGTTCGATGACTAGGAATATGGTTTGTTAGTTTTCAAGAAGCTTTCGAGCCTATACTTTAACATGTGAATAGCTTGTTACTCAATCATGAATTTTTTTATGAGATGAGCTACTGTTTATGATATATATTGATGCTAGAAAAAGTGATTGAAATTATCATTGATCAAACTTATGCACTTGCTAGCATTCACACTTCATAAATTATCTCTTTTATCATTTACCTACTCGAGGACGAGTAGGAATTAAGCTTGGGGATGATGATATGTCTCCAACGTATCTATAGTTTATGAAGTAGTCATGCCATGTTTGCAATAATTCTATATGATTTTGGTATGATTTTATTAGAACTAACCCGGACTGACGCTGTTTTCAACAGAACTACCTTGGTGTCGTTTTTTGTGCAGAAATAAAAGTTCTCAGAATGGGCTGAAAATTTGCGGACAATATTTTTGAAAAATATAAAAAATATTGGAGTGAAGAGCTGGGCCAGAAAGTGGACGAGGAGGCCACAAGCCTGCTGGGCGCGACCACCCCCGTGGCCGCGCCTAGCGAGCTTGTGGGCCCCTCGAGCACCCCCTTGACGTGGGATCGATGCCAAAAATTCCTATAAATCCAGAAACCATAGAAAATAAACCTAGATCGGGAGTTCCGCCGGTGCACACCTCCAGAGCCAGAAAAAACCAATCTTGGCCCTCTCCGACACCCAGCCGGAGGGGGTCACCACCACTGGAGGCCATCTTCACCGTAACGGAGGGGCCATCAACACCATGGAGGCAAAGGACCGGAGGGAGAACCTCTCCCCACAGAGGGGGAGGCCATGAAGGAGGAAGCACTAGGGCGAGATCCTCTCCCCCTCTCCCCCGATGGTGCCGGAGTGCCATCAGGGGAACCATCGCCGCGGTGATCGTCTTCATCAACATCACCTTCTTCATCACCATCATCATCTCCTTTTAGCGGTCCACTATCCCGCACCCCACTATAATCACCTACTTGAACATGGTGATTTATGCTACATATTATGATCCAATGATGTGTTTCCATCCTATGATGTTTTGAGTATATTACTTTTGTCCTATTGGTTGATTGATGATCATGATTGGTTTGAGTTGCATGTTTTATTATTGGTGTTGTCCTATGGTGCTCTCCGTGTCGCGCAAGCGTGAGGGATCCTCGCTGTAAGGTGTTGCAATATGCTTATAATTCGCTTATAGTGGGTGGCGTGAGTGACAGAAGCACATACCCGAGTAAGTAGGTTGTTTGCGTATGGGAATAAAGAGGACTTGATACCTTATAATGCTATGGTTGCGTTTTACCTTAATGATCTTTAGTAGTTGCGGATGCTTGCTAGAATTCCAATCATAAGTGCATATGATCCAAGTAGAGAAAGTATGTTAGCTTATGCCTCTCCCTCATATAGAATTGCTATAATGATTTTCGATCTTGTTAACAATTTCCTAGGATAATTCCGCACACCGACCCATCATTATTCCACACTCGCTATTTGTAATATATTGTAATATTATGATAACAGCACCTATATTTATATTTTAGTTCTCCGATATCATGCAAAGCTATCCTCTTCATACCCACAACGTAGTTTTATTTCTCGTTTCTAGTTGGAAGCAAACATTCAGTGTACGTAGAGTCGTATCGGTGGCAGATAGGACTTGAGAGAATATTGATCTTACCTTTAGCTCCTTGTGTGTTCGACACTCCATACTTATCACTTCCACCTTTGGGAATTGCTACGATGATTCCTTGCACTTGGGGATTATCATGGGCCCTGCATCGACAAACGACCCCGACAACGCTGGCGCTCCTCCATGACCTTTCAGATGAAAATTCTTCAAGGGGCGTTAGTCCTCAATTTTCGTCCCTTTTGGTCTTCGATGACAAAGGGGGAGAAAATTTGAGTTAGTCTTCAAGCGGTTCTCTATATATGGGTTGTTTTTGTTTAAGTTACAACTCTCGCTCTTCTGAAGCTTTTGTTGGTTGAGTTGTAAACTTAAGTCCGATGGTAGTCTGATATATGTTTGTGAGTGTACACATGGTCTATAAGTTGATGAGGAGTTTGATATATTCAGAGATTATCGACCCTAAAAATGTATGTCTTCAACTGAAGACTTTGGTGAAGACTTTGCTGAAGACTTTGGTATTCCCTGAAGACTTTGATAATGAAGAAGTCGGTGTGACCTTGAAGATATAAACGAGGATTATGAAGCATGAATACTTTTGTTTTCATAGTTTCATTTCCTTTCTTTGAGTCATAGGAAACACCGTACTATTAAAGAGGGCCGAGGTAATACTAAGGAATTTTTCCAACTGATGCTCAACTCCAAAATCATCAACCTATCCAATCCTTCAAGTGAAGCCTTTGGAAATCTCTTATAGTTCAGTCAAGTTCTTTAGTGACAGAGATGAAGTTCTTCTGGTCTCTGAGGAAATTGGTCTCACTGAGGAGTTAGAATTTTGCTAGTGCGAATTGCCTACAAGTGAGGAATACGATAAGCCCGAGGACTTCCATAGTTCGAAATTCCGACCGTTGCTTGTGCTTTGCGCCAGTTGTCCCCAATAATCTTATCCACATAACGGTCATATCATTGGGGGCATTTATGTCTTATCATGTCAGGTTGCACCCGGGCTATAAATAGCCATCCCCACAACCACTAGTTGGTTGGTTGCTCCGAGAGAGAGCTGACGCTTGTCATTTGAGGGCAACCCATCCTCCGAGGACTTTGAGAGAAAATGATCAGCGAGGAAAAAGCCAAATACAAACCACCAAACCCAAAGTGATTGAGCATCACTGAAGAGATTGTTCCTGTGTGGAACTGACGCCTGTTACCTTTGAAGACTGTGTATCTTCCAGAGGGTTAGGCATCATGGTCTAGTGCATCCTCCAGTCAATTGGGGATCACGGAGTGACCTTGGTCTAGAGAATCCAGCAGTCAATTGTGGATCGCCGGGTGACCAGTTTGTGAGGGTTTTGGAAGTCTACCCGGAAGACTTACCACGAGTGTTGGGCGAGGACGATGTGTCCTTAGCTCAAGGAGAATACAATAAGGATTGTGTGTCCTGGGACTATGTGTCCTCTGGTTTAAATACCAAGCCACTCCAAACCAGACGTACGACTGTCACAGCAGTTGGAACTGGGTCATCAAACCACTGTCTTCATCGAGCTACCTGGTTATGTTTCCTCAACCCTTACATTTCCTCATATACTTGTTGATGAAATTGATCATTACTGTTTGAAGAATTTGACTGAAGACTTTCTCAATTTCCTCACCTCAAATTCTTCAAGTTACCTTGTTCCTCACCTGCTCATCCTGTATCATGCTACCTGTAATCTGTGCATGTTGTATTTCATCATGATGACTATGCTACTGCTATGTTTCTCATGCACTTGAGTACTTATTCCGCTCCTAGTTATTCACCACATTTCAAATTCCTCAAGTTGAAATTCCTCAGTGATGAATTTGTTAAAATCACCTATTCACCCCCCTCTAGTTGATATAACGCACTTTCAGAACACAAGAGACCTAAAGGTCGAACATGAGTCATATAGTAGATATTATCAACATGAAAATGTTCACCGTTGAAACCACCTCATCTCACGTGATGATCGGACATGGGTTGGTGAATCTAGATCATGTATCACTCGGATGACCGGAGGAATGTCAATTTGAGTTGAAGTTTTTTAACTAATTTGATTAACTAAACTCATTATCATGAACAATAGTCTTAGTAACCTTTGCAAATTTATGTTGTAGATCAATGGATCGCGCAGTAGTTCCCCTGAATTTCAATGCATTCATAGAGAAAGCCAAGTTGAAAGATGATGGCAGTAACTTTGTAGACTGGGACTATAATCTGAGGATTATCCTCACGGCTTCCCAAAAGGCTTATGTCCTTGATGCACCGCTCGGTGAAGCACCCGCTCCAGTGTGATATGCAGATATTGTGAACGCCTGGGAGGCACGTTCTCGAGATTACTCAATAGTTCAATGTGCAATGTTGTATGGCTTAGAACCGGGAATTCAAAGACGTTTTGAACGTCATGGAGCATATGAGATGTTCCAGGAGTTGAAGTTTGTTTTTAAGAAGAATTCCCGGATTGTTGGGGAACGTTGCATGGGAAACAAAATTTTTCCTACGCTTCACCAAAATCAATCTAGGAGATGAGCATCTATGAGAAGGGAGATTGGATCTACATACCCTTGTAGATCTCTAAGCGGGAAGTGTTAAGAAACGCGGTTGATGTAGTCAAACGTCTTCGCGATCCAAATCGCCGAGCGTCCCGCGATCCAATCACGATCTGTCCCGATCCAGCGCCGAATGGACGGCACCTCCGCGTTCAGCACACGTATGTCTTGATGACGATCTCCGCCTTCTTGATCCAGCAATAGAGAGCAGAGAGGTAGACAAGTTCTCTAGCAGCGCGATGGCCTTGCAGGAATGGTGATGGAGTTATTCCAGTAGGGCTTCGACTAAGCACCGTTGAAAACCGATCTAGAGGAGAAACTGCGATCTAGAGGAGAGGTAGCACGTGGCTGTTTTCTGTGTCCAAAAAAATCTCAAACCTCTAGTATATATAGGAGGAGGGGAGGAGGAGGCTTGGCCCCCAAGGGTCCAGCCCCTAGCTTCGGCCGAAGTGGGAGGGAGGAGTCCTCCTCCTCCACTCCTAGTAGGATTAGGATTCCTTCCTTTTTTCCCACTTTTGCCTTCTTTCCACCTTGGGTTTTCTTTCCTAGCCACATGGGCTTCTTGTGGGCCTTCGGCCAGCCCACTAAGGGCTGATATTCCTTCTCCCACAGCCCATGTAGCCTCTTGGGTCGAAATACCCCTCCCGATGGTCCCCCAGTACCCTCCCGGAACTCCCGGTACACTACCGATGAGCCCGAAACTTTTCCGATGACCAAAACAGGACTTCCTATATATCAATCTTTACCTCTGGACCATTCCGGAGCTCCTTGTGACATCTAGGATCTCATCTAGGAATATGAAAAACCTTCGGTCACCACCATGCATAACTCTATACTACCGAAACTTCACCAAACCTTAAGTGTGGAGACCCTACGGGTTCGAGAACTATGTAGACATGACCGACACACCTCTACGGTCAATAACCAATAGCGGGACCTGGATGCCCATATTGGTTCCTACATGTTCTACGAAGATCTTTATCGGTCGAACCACTATGTCAAGGATTCAGTTAATCCCATATGATGTTCCCTTTGTCCTTCGGTATGTTACTTACCCGAGATTCGATCGTCGGTATCTCTACACCTAGTTCAACCTCGTTACCGGAAAGTCTCATTACTCATTTCCGTAATACAAGATCCTGTGGCAAACACTTAGTCACATTGCTTGCAAGGCTTATTGTGATGTTGTATTACGGAGTGGGCCCTGAGATACCTGTCCGTCACATGGAGTAACAAATCCCAGTATTGATCCATGACAACCCAACAGACACCCTCGGAGATACCTGTAGAGCACCTTTATAGTCACCCACTTACGTTGCGACGTTTGATACACACAGGGCACTCCTTCGGTGTTCATGAGTTGCATGATCTCATGGTCATAGGAACATATACTTGACATGCAGAAAACTGTAGCAATAAACTAACACGATCATATGCTACGTTTATAGTTTGGGTCTTGTCCATCACATCACATGCAGAAAACTGTAGCAATAAACTAACATGAGTTGTCCTAATGATGTGATCCCGTTATCAAATGACATCTCATGTCAATGGCTAGGAAACCTTGACCATCTTTGATCAACGAGCTAGTTTACTAGAGTCACACTAGGGACAAAGTGTTGTCTATATATCCACACATGCAATGTGTTTCCAATCAATACAATTATAGCATGGATAATAAACAATTATCATGAACAAGGAAATATAATAATAAACACTTTATTTATTGCCTCTAGGGCATATTTCCAAGAGTCTCCCACTTGCACTAGAGTCAATAATCTAGTTCACATCACCATGTGATTTAAATTGTAATGAATCGAACACCCATGCAGTTCTGGTGTTGATCATGTTTAGCCTTTGGAAGAGGTTTAGTCAACGGGTCTACAACATTCAGATCCGTGTGCACTTTGCAAATATTTATGTCCTTCTCCTGGATGTAATCGTGGATGGAATTGAAGTATCGCTTTATGTGTCTGGTCCTCTTGTGAAACCTTGGTTCGTTGGCCAGAGCAATGGCACCAGTGTTGTCACATAACAACGTCATTGGATTCAGTGCACTGGGCACTACTCCAAGATCTGTCATGAACTGCTTCACCCAGACAACTTCCTTCACTGCCTCCGAGGCTGCGATGTACTCCGCTTCGCATGTAGAATTGGCTAGCACGCTTTGCTTCGAACTGCACCAGCTTACCGCTCCCCCGTTGAGAATAAATATGTATTCGGTTTGCGACTTAGAGTCATCCGGATCCGTGTCAAAGCTTGCACCGACGCAACCCTTTACAACGAGCTCTTGATCACCTCCATAAACGAGAAACATTTCCTTAGTCCTTTTCAGGTACTTAAGGATATTCTTGACCGCTGTCCAGTGCTCCATTCCAGGATCACTTTGAAACCTTCCGGTCATACTTCTGGCAAGGCTGACATCGGGTCTTGTGCACAGCATTGCATACCTGATAGAGCCTATGGATGAAGCATAGGGGATGACACTCATCTTCTCTCTATCTTCCGCAATCACTGGGCATTGAGTCTTACTCAACTTCACACCTTGTAACATAGGCAAGAACCCCTTCTTGGACCGATCCATTTTGAACTTCTTCAAAACTTTATCAAGGTATGTGCTTTGAGAAAGTGCTATCAAGCGTCTCGGTCTATCTCTATAGATCTTAATGCCTACTATGAAAGCAGCTTCTCCCAGGTCCTTCATTGAAAAACTCTTGTTCAAATATTCCTTTACGCTTTCCAGCATTTCTATATTGTTTCCAATCAGCAATATGTCATCCACATATAATATTAGAAACGTTATAGAGCTCCCACTCACTTTATTGTAAATACATGCTTCTCCATAAACTTGTATAAATCCACACACTTTGATCACCTCATCAAAGCGCTTATTCCAACTCCGAGATGCTTGCACCAGTCGATAAATGGATCACTGGAGTTTACAAACTTGGTCAACATTCTCTGGATCGACAAAACCTTCTGGTTGCATCATATACAACTCTTCCTCAAGGAAACCGTTGAGTAACAATGTTTTGACACCTATCTGCCAAATTTCATAGTCCAAATATGCAGCTATTGCTAACATGATTCTGACGGACTTAAGCATCGCTACGGGTGAGAAGGTCTCATCGTAGTCAACTCCTTGAACTTGTGAAAAACCCTTTGCCACAAGTTGAGCTTTATAGACGGTGATATTACCGTCCGCGTCCGTCTTCTTCTTAAAGATCCATTTGTTCTGAATGGCCTCTCGCCCTTCAGGTAATACTTCCAAAGTGCATACTTTGTTTTCATACATGGATCCCATCTCGGATTTCATGGCCTCTAACCATTTCTCGGAATCTGGGCCCATCATTGCTCCTCCATAGCTCATAGGTTCATTGTTGTCCAACAACATGACCTCCAAGATAGGCTTGTTGTACCACTTAGGAGTAGTACGCGCCCTTGTCAACCTACGAGGTTCAATAGTAACTTGATCCGAAGCTTCATGATCATCATCATTAACTTCCTCTTCAACTGTCGTAGGCTCCACAGAAACATCTTTCTGTGCTGCGCTACTCTTTGGTTGAAGTAAAGGTTCAATAACCTCATCAAGTTCTATTTTCCTCCCACTTAATTCTTTCGAGAGAAACTCTTTCTCAAGAAATGTTCCGTTCTTAGCGACAAACACTTTGCCTTCGGATCTGACATAGAAGGTATACCCAACTGTCTCTTTTGGGTATCCTATGAAGACGCATTTCTCCGCTTTGGGTTCCAGCTTTTCAGGCTGAAGCTTTTTGACATAAGCAGCACATCCCCAAACTTTAAGAAACGACAACTTTGGCTTCTTGCCAAACCACAGTTCATATGGCGTCGTCTCAATAGATTTCGATGGTGCCCTATTTAAAGTGAATGCAACTGTCTCTAATGCATAACCCCAAAACGATAGTGGCAAATCAGCAAGAGACATCATAGAACGCACCATATCTAATAAGGTTTGATTACGACGTTCGGACACACCATTACGCTGTGGTGTTCCAAGCGGTATCAATTGTGAAACAATTCCACACTATCTTAAGTGACTACCAAACTCATAACTCGGATATTCTCCTCCTCGAGCAAATCTCAGGAATTTAATCTTCTTGTTACGATGATTCTCAACTTCACTCTAAAATAGCTTGAACTTTTCAAACATTTCAGACTTGTGCTTCATTAGGTAAATATACCCATATCTACTTAACTCATCAGTGAAGGTGAGAAAATAACGTTATCCACTGTGCGCCTCAACATTCATTGGATCGCACACATCAGTATGTATGATTTCCAACAAGTCACTTGCCCGTTCCATTGTTCCAGAGAATGGTGTTTTAGTCATCTTGCCCATGAGGCATGGTTCACATGTGTCAAGTGATTCAAAATCAAGTGACTCCAAAATTCCATCAGCATGGAGCTTTTTCATGCGTTTTACACCAATATGACCTAAACGGCAGTGCCACAAGAAAGTGGTACTATCACTATCAACTCTACATCTTTTGGCATCAATGTTATGAACATGTGTATCATCACTATCAAGATTCAATATGAATAAACCCCTCACATTTGGTGCATGACCATAAAAGATATTACTCATATAAATAGATCAACCATTATTCTCTGATTTAAATGTGTAACCGTCTCGTAATAAACAAGATCTAGATATAATGTTCATGCTTAACGCAGGCACTAAATAACAATTATTCAGGTTCATCACTAATCCCGATGGTAATCGAAGAGAGAGCGTGCCGACGGCGATCACATCAAACTTGGAACCATTTCCCACGCGCATCGTCACTTCGTCCTTCGCCAGCCTTCGTCTATTCCGTAGTTCCTGTTTTGAGTTGCAAATGTGAGCAACCAAACCGGTATCAAATACCCAGGTACTACAACAAGACCTAGTAAGGTACACATCAATAACATGTATAACATATATACCTTGTTTGTTGTTGGCCACCTTCTTGTCAGCCAGATACTTGGGGTAGTTCCGCTTCCAATGACAAGTTCCCTTGCAATGAAAGAACTCGGTTTCTGGCTTGGGTCCTGCCTTGGGTTTGTTCACGGGAGGAGCAACTGTTTTGCCACCCTTCTTGGAGTTACCCTTCTTGCCCTTGTTATTCTTCTTGAAATAATGGTTTTATTGACCATCAACACTTGATGTTCTTTCTGGATTTCAGACTCAGCGACTTTTAGGATCGCAAACAGCTCGGCGACTGACTTGTTCATCCCATGCATGTTATAGTTCAGCATGAAGCTCTTGTAGCTTGGTGGCAATGATTGAAGAACTCTATCAGTGATCGCCTCTGGTGGAAGGGACATCCCTAACTCTGCCAGATGAGTCGAATACCCAGACGTTCTGAGTATATGTTCACTAATAGACCCGTTCTCCTCCATTTTGCAAGCGTAGAGCTTATCGGAGGTCTCATACCTCTCGATCCGGGCATTCTTCTAAACGATAAACTCCAACTCCTGGAACATCTCATATGCTCCATGACGTTCAAAACGTCTTTGAAGTCCCGGTTCTAAGCCGTACAATATTGCACACTGAACTGTTGAGTAATCTCCAGAACGTGCCTCCCAAGCGTTCTTAACGTCTTCGGAGGTCATGTCTTCTGGTTGGTCACCAAGCGGTGCATCAAGGACATATGATTTCTGGGAAGCCGTGAGGAAAATCCTCAGATTACGGGCCTAGTAAACAAAGTTACTTCCATCATCTTTCAACTTAGCTTTCTCTAGGAACGCATTAAAATTCAGGGCTGCTACTGCGCGAGCCATTGATCTACAACATAAATATGCAAAGTTTACTTAGACTATTGTTCAAGATAATGAGTTTAGTTAATCAAATTACTAAAGCTCCCACTCAAATTGACATCCCCCGAGTCATCTGAGTGATACATGATCCAAATTCACCAACTCAAGTCCGATCATCACGTGAGTTGAGGTGGCTTCAGTGGTGAACATTATCATGTTGATCATATCTACTATATGACTCATGTTCGACCTTTCGGTCTCTTGTGTTCCGAGGCCATGTCTGTACATGCTAGGATCGTCAAGTTTAACCCGATGTTCCGCACGTGCAACACTGGCTTGCACCTGTTGTATGTGAACGTAGAGTCTATCACACCCGATCATCACATGGTGTCTTGACACGACAAACTTTTGCAACGGTGCACACCCGGGGAGAACACAATTCATCTTGAAATTTAAGTGAGGGATCACCTTATAATGCTACCGTCGTCCTAAAAAAACAAGCCACATAAAAGGATTAACATCACATGCATATCATAAGTGACATGATATGGCCATGAACTTGTGCTTTTGATCTCCATCTTGAAAGCACCGGCATGATCTCCATCGTCACCGGCATAACACCATGATATCCATCATCATGATCTCCATCATTGTGTCGCCATCGGGGTTGTCGTGCCCACCATGCTCATACTACTATTGCTACCATTTAGCGATAAAGTAAAGCATTACATAGCGCTTAATGATTTACACGAAGGTCATACAATAATTAAAGACAACCCTATGGCTCCTGCTGGTTGCCGTACTCATTGACATGCAAGTCATGATATTTTATACATCACATGATCATCTCATACATCACATATATCTCGTCATGTAATTGGCCATATCATTTCACAACATACCCTGCAAAAACAAGTTAGACATCCTCTAATTGTTGTTGCAAGTTTTACATGGCTGCTACAGGTATCTAGCAAGAACAATTCTCACCTACGCAAAACCACAACGGTGATACATAAGTTGCTTTTCAACCTTCTAAAGGACTTCCTTTTTCGAATTCGATCCAACTAAAGTAGGAGAAACAGACACCCACTAGCCATCTTTGTGCAACGAAGTTACACGTCAGTCAATGGAACCAGTCTCTCGTAAGCGTACGAGTAAGGTTGGTCCGGGCCGCTTCATCCCACAATACCGCTGAACCAAAACACGACCAAGGGAGGAAGCAATCTAAGCATCACCGCCCACAAACTCCTTTGATGTCTACACGAGATCTCATCTACACATAGACCTAGCTCATGATGCCACTGTTGGGGAACGTTGCATGGGAAACAAAAAATTTCCTACGCTTCACCAAGATCAATCTAGGAGATGAGCATCTACGAGAGGGGAGATTGGATCTACATACCCTTGTAGATCGCTAAGCGGGAAGCGTTAAGAAATACGGTTGATGTAGTCGAACGTCTTCACGATCCAAATCGCCGAGCGTCCTGCGATCCAATCATGATCCGTCCTAATATAGCGCCGAACGGATGGCACCTCCGCGTTCAGCACACGTACGTCTTGATGACAATCTCCGCCTTCTTGATCCAGCAAGAGGGATCGGAGAGGTAGACGAGTTCTCCGGCAGCGCGACAGCGTTGCGGCGATGGTGGTGGAGTTATTCTAGCAGGGATTCGCCTAAGCACCGCTGAAAAGCGATCTAGAGGAGAGGTAACACGTGGCTGTTTTTCTATGTCCAAAAAGCCCTCAAACCTCTAGTATATATAGGAGGAGAGGAGGAGGCTTGGCCCCCAAGGGGACATCCCCTACCGTCGGCCGAAGTGGGAGGGAGGAGTCCTCCTCCTCCACTCCTAGTAGGATTAGGACTCTTCCTTTTTTCCCACTTTTGCCTTCTTTCCACCTTGGCTTTTCTTCCCTTGCCGCATGGGCTTCCTGTGGGCCTTCGGCCAGCCCACTAAGGGCTGGTATTCCTTCTACCACAGCCCATGTAGCCTCTTGGGTCGAAATACCCCTCCCGATGTTCCCCCGATACCCTCCCAGCACTCCCGGTACACTACCGATGAGCCCGAAACTTTTTAGGTGACCAAAACAGGACTTCCTATATATCAATCTTTACCTTCGGACCATTTCGGAGCTCCTCATGACGTCTGGGATGTCATCTAGGACTCCGAACAAC
The DNA here is from genome assembly GCA_022496015.1 of Hordeum marinum. Taxonomy (NCBI): domain Eukaryota; kingdom Viridiplantae; phylum Streptophyta; class Magnoliopsida; order Poales; family Poaceae; genus Hordeum; species Hordeum marinum. The sequence goes on along the minus strand of CM039678.1, from coordinate 70,989,258 downwards.
CTTCGGTCACCACCATGCATAACTCTATACTACCAAAACGTCACCAAACCTTAAGTGTGCAGACCCTGCGGGTTCAAGAACTATGTAGACATGACCGAGACACCTCTACGGTCAATAGCGGGACCTGGATGCCCATATTGATTCCTACATATTCTACGATGATCTTTATCGGTAGAACCTCTATGTCAAGGATTCAGTTAATCCCGTATGATGTTCCCTTTGTTCTTCGGTATGTTATTTGCCCGAGATTCGATCGTCGGTATCTCCATGCCTAGTTCAACCTCATTACCGGTAAGTCTCTTTACTCATTTCCGTAATACAAGATCCTTTAGCTAACACTTAGTCACATTGCTTGCAAGGCTTATTGTGATGTTGTATTACCGAGTGGGCCCGAGATACCTCTCCGTCACACAGAGTAACAAATCCCAGTGTTGATCCATGACAACCCAACAGACACCCTCGGAGATACCTATAGAGCACCTTTATAGTCACCCAATTATGTTGCGACGTTTGATACACACAAGGAACTCCTCCGGTGTCCGTGAGTTGCATGATCTCATGGTCATAGGAACATATACTTGACATGCAGAAAGCTGTAGCAATAAACTGACACGATCATATGCTACGTTTATAGTTTGGGTCTTGTCCATCACATCATTCTCCTAATGATGTGATCCCTTTATCAAATGATATCTCATGTCAATGTCTAGGAAACCTTGACCATCTTTGATCAACGAGCTAGTTTACTAGAGGCACACTAGGGACAAAGTGTTGTCTATATATCCACAGATGCAATGTGTTTCCAATCAATACATTTTTAGCATGGATAATAAACAATTATCATGAACAAGGAAATATAATAAGAAACACTTTATTTATTGCCTCTAGGGCATATTTCCAACACGGATCGAGAGGTATGAGACCTATGATAAGTTCTATGCTTGCAAGATGAAGGAGAACGGGTCTGGCAGTGAACATATACTCAGAATGTCTGGGTATTTGAACCGTCTGACTGAGTTAGGGATGCCTCTTTTGCTAGAGGCGATCACTGACAGAGTTCTTTAATCATTGCCACCTAGCTACAAAATCTTCATGATGAACTATAACATGCAAGGGATGAACAAGTTAGTCACCGAGCTGTTTGCGATGCTAATAGTCGCTGAGTCTGAAATTTGGAAGGACCATCAAGTGTTGATGGTCAATAAAACCACTGGTTTCAAGAAGAATGGCAAGGGCAAAAAGGGTAACTCCAATAAGAGTGGAAAAGCAGTTGCCCCTCCCGTGAAGAAACCCAAGGATGGACCCCCAGCCAGAAACTGAGTGATTTCACTACAAGGGAATTGGTCAGTGGAAGCGGCATTGCCCCAAGTATCTGGCCAACAAGAAGGAGGCCATCACCAAACAAGGTATATATGATATACATGTTATTTATGTGTACCTTACGAACTCCCATTGTAGTGCCTGGGTATTTTATACCGGTTTGGTTGGTCACATTTGCCACTCAAAGCAGGAGCTACGTAATAGATGGAGGCTGGCTAAGGATGAAGTGACGATGCGCGTGGGAAATGGTTCCAAGGTTGATGTGATCGCCGTCGGCACGCTTGCTCTTTGAATACCATCGGGATTAATGATGAACCTGAATAATTATTATTTAGTGCTTGCGTTAAGCATGAACATTATATCTGGATCTTGTTTATTGTGAGACAGTTACGCATTTAAATCAGAGAATAATGGTTGTTCTATTTATATCAGTAATATCTTTTATGGTCATGCACCCAATGTGAGGGGTTTATTCTTATTGAATCTCGATGGTGATATGATACCCATGTTCATAACATTGATGCCAAAAGACGTAGAGTTGATAATGATAGTACCACTTTCTTGTGCCACTGCCGCTAGGTCATATTGGTGTAAAACGCATGAAGAAGCTCCATGCTGATGGACTTTTGGAGTCACTTGATTTCGAATCACTTGACACATGTGAACCATGCCTCATGGGCAAGATGACTAAGATCCCGTTCTCTGGAACAATGGGACGGACAAGTGACTTGTTGGAAATCATACATACTGATGTGTGCGGTCTGATGACCATTGAGGCGCGTGGTGGATATCATTACTCACCTTCACTGATGAATTAAGTAGATATGGGTATATTTACTTAATGAAACACAAGTCTGAAACGTTTGAAAAGTTCAAGCAATTTCAAAGTGAAGTTAAGAATCATTGTAACAAGAAGATTAAATTCCTACGACCTGATCGAGGAGGAGAATATCTAAGTTATGAGTTTGGCAGTCACTTAAGACAATGTGGAATTGTTTCACAATTGACACCGCCCGGAACACCTCGGCGCAATAGTGTGTCTGAACGTCGTAATCGAACCTTATTGGATAGAGTTAATTGAAGTACCACAATTGGGGCAGAACGTGCCGATTGGTACAATGATTGCTAAATTTTTCATGTTAGTACCATCTCTGAGCCAGGTTTTTGCAAATAAGTCTAAAACTGCGTTTTATACGTATTGACGACCGTTCCGACATGTGGGGGCCACCCGTCAGGTGACACGGTGGCCAGTAGGCGCGTGCCCGTCCGCTGACTAGAACGAGGCCGACTCGGTTGGTCTCTCACCACCCGAAAAGTCTCCCTCCTCCCCACTCCGCCACTCTTCTCCCCGATGCTCCCAAGCGCCGCCAGCACCGCGCCGCCGCCCACCGCCATGGTTTTCGAGGACGAGAGCAGCAACGACGAGGAGAGCTTCCCGTACCTTCACTCCTCCACCTCCTCCACCGACTGGATGTACCAGGTGAGCTGATTCGAGCTATGTTAGGGTTAGGTTTAGGAATTTGGGGGATTTTTCTGTTGGAACCATTGCATGTGTACGAGCTTGTGCATATGAGGAGGAATCAATGTTTGGCAGTGGATTGAAGTGTTATGAGCTTGTGCAGGTGCCAGAATCAGTTGAGGACCCGGATTACCATGGGCTGGAGCTTGATATGATGGTTTTTTGTGAAAAGCATAGCAAGGCATCGAAGAGAGGTGTGGCATTTGAAGGCACAAACACATGGAGAAGGTTCTTATCATGTGAGACCCTGTAAGTTTCTTTCTCACTTCAGATTGGCAAATTAGAGAAAGTGTGCAGAATTTGTTATATGCTATATGATCATGCGTTTAGTTAGTTTTAGTTGGTTGTGTAGGAGTAGGAGCAGCAGCTCTTGCCTATTATACTTATTGTTGTTAGAGAATGTGCTTTGTTAGAGGAAGTGCTAAGTTTTGATAATTTCATAGCTATTTAAGTTTAATTAAGTGCTCTGTTAGATAGTTTTTTAGTTGCTGTTAGAGGGTGCACATGTATCCTCTGATATTTGTTGAATGGGACAAGTTTCTTAATTTTGGGATGCACATGTTGTTATCCATATTACGAACTCAGTTTACATTTTGCTCTATTTGCAGGAAGGGTCAAACTGTGGTTTTGTTGAATGGGTTGATAACTAGTGGCCGATAACAATGCAGAATGCATTGTTGAAGCTTTGGGCAATGTATCAAGATGCTAAGGAAGCTAGGGTGACTGATAATCTTGAAAGTTCTCTGACTATTCACCATCTAACAGAAGAGAATAAGAAGCTGGATGCCAACTATGACAAGTTAGTTAAAGATGTGCATGATCTAGTTGATCACCAGGAGTCAAGGGTGATTGATTTCAGTTATTTGCAGTCACACATAACCTATCAACATCAATGTAGAAGTGAATTGGTTGCTGATATGAAAGGACAGATGGCAAAGAAACATGAAGATCACAAGCATCTTAATGACAAGTATCAACTCCTTGTTAACTTGACAAGAGCTTAGGCAGCTGTCATCCGGAACTTGAAGTTGAAGCATCTGAAAGAGAAGCAAATGCATAGTGAAGCTATGGATAAATTGGAGTTGAAGAATGCAGAGCTCACAAAGTCTGAGGAGAAGCTGATCCAAGAGAAGCTAGAGTTGAAGTTACAGATTGCTGATATGCTAAAGGGAAATGAAGTGCATAGTGAAGAGAAGGGCCGGTTGGAGCATCAGATTGCTAAGTTGATGAAAGGAGAGGAGAAGCTTAAGCAGAAGGTGAAGGATATCATGGCCATATTACAAAAATGAACTAGATGAAAAGAGTAGTGTGCATTGCTGACCTTTTGGGTAGGATGGAACAACAGTGACCTAGTTAACTTTGGTTATGTACTGTATGGTTGTACTAATTCTAAGACTCTGGCTGTGTATGTATCTAGTAATGGTGCTATCCATCCTTTGTGAGAAAAGGATGTTTGTAAGCATTTGAACTCCACTATGTATTTGTGAACCAAGGTTCTAGTATGTTGAACTATGCATTTGAACTCCACTATGTATTTGTGAATTGTAAGGTTTATTGTAATTGTTAGGTTTATGGTACTTGTGAGCTTTGTGATGGTAACATTTGTGATTGGCGATGTTAAGGTGATTTGTGATTTGTGATTATTATTTTTGAGCTCTTATTATTAATTGTGAGTTGTGAGTATTATTTGGTGGTTTGGTGGTTTCATCGACCCCCAGGAACCCTAAACCCTCAATGATGGGTTTTGATAGGTTTTGGACAAATAACAACATATCCATAAACATAAGCATCAACATAAGCATCAACATAAGATCATCAACATAAGCATCCAGATAACATAAGTTCAACAAGAGTTCAACATCAACATAAGCATGAACATATCCAACAACATAATCATCCACATAAACAAGCATGAACCAAACTAACTACAAGCTGGTTTAGCATCAGTTCAACATTACATGGTAGATCTTCCAGCACCACTAGCAGTGAAGTAGGCCATCCATCCACTATGTGTACCATCAGTAGGAATAGCACTAGAAGTGGAGGAAGATTTCCTTGGGGCATTGAATGGCCTTGGAACACCTCTGCCAGCACCTCCCCTACAAGTTCCTCCCCTGCCAGCTCCTCCTCTGTCAGCTCCTCCATTTCTAGCTCTTCCTCTACCACATGGTGGTGGTGTAGGAGTAGGAGCAGCAGCTCTTGCATGTGTTGGTGGTGGTGTAGGAGCACTAGCAGCAGCTGTTGACTGTGAGTTGTTTCGAGTAGCCTCGCATTCAAAGGGAAACAAGTTAATAATACTGGAAGGAAACAAATGTACAATAAAGGGTTCCAAGATAATTACCACATGTTTGTTTTCCTCAAAACTAGCTCAGGCTTCAACTGTTTAAGACAATTTGTGTACCTATGCCCTTGGAGACCACAATTGCCACATGTTATAGTTCCCATTCTTGAAGTGTCTTTTGGCTTTGGTACTTCAAATTTGCCCTTGATCCTCTTTTCTTTATTTCTTCCTCTCTTCACTTTAAATTCAGGTGGTTCTATGTCTAGACCAGGGGTCTTTGTCCAATCATGCTCAGCAGGAACAGGAAAGATCATTGGTTCATAAGCTGCCACATATAATTCTTTATTGAAGAATTAGCTGACATAATCCACTGGATTCCTTTTAGCCTTGTTTATTGCAGAGATGGCATGGTTGCATGGGATGCCAGTAAGGTCCCACTTCCTGCACCCACAAGTCTTAGCCTTCAAGTTAACAACATGTGTTTGCTGCCCACTAGTAACTTGCCATAAGTTAACCCTAGCTTGTATTGGCTTGCATTATTTGGCACTCTCCTTCTCGATCTCTAGTTTCTCACTGTAATGAGGTGTTATCATCCATCTTGTTGTCTTTCCACCCTCTCTGTTCCTGTGCCACCTCACCATCTGCTTATCTTTTATCCCATCACACATTGTCCTTATAGGTTTTCTCCTAACATCTAGAATGTACTTGTTGAACACCTCACACAAGTTGTTCACTACCAACTCAGTCTTGCAGTTTGTATCAAATGCATGCCTTGCCCAAGTTTTCTTTGGTATTCTAGTAAGCCAATTCCAAGCTTCCTCACTTTCACCTTTGAGATCATTCATTGCAATATTAAATTTGTGTTCATTGTAGGCATAGCTAGCATTATCCATGCACTTCTTAAGATCTTCCCCCCTAAACCCAGCATTCTAGAAATTTGCATATAAATGTCTAAGGAAGAATCTTTGGTTGCATTTTGGAAACACAGCATTCACTGCATTCAGTAACCCCTGATACCCACAATTTAACATGTCTAAGATACAAGCTAGAAGAAATATTGAAGTGGTGCAACACAATGTAAACATCTATGCAAAACAAAGTATGCATACCTTTTGTCCATCTGACATTATAGTATATGGTCCAAACTTTCCCACTTCTCCCCCTAGGAAATTTTTGAGTTGGTGTAGAAACCAACACCAACTAGGTGTGTCCTCTTGTCCAACTATGCCAAATGCCAGTGGATATATATTGTTGTTGCCATCTCTACCAGTGACAACAAGGAGTCGAGCACCAGTTGTGAGCTTAATAAAGCATCCATCAACACCTGCATAATCAACATTTCAATTAATTAAATAAATGTAAATGATATAGAGATACAATATGAAAGTGGTGCACAAGGTTCATAAACTAACCAATGAATGTCCTGCACCCCTTGAGAAACCCCTCCCTTGCTCCATTGATGCAAAAGAACATGGCATGAAATCTTGGGCATGGGTGGGGAATTTTTTCAGCTGGTGTTGGTGTAATAGTAGTGACTACTACTCTACTCCTAGAGTTTGTGTCCATGACAGTCTGAGCATAGTCTTTAAGCCTAGGATATTGCTTCTTGTGATCTCCTAACACAGCTTAAATAGCTATGTTCTTTGCCCTGTATGCCATTGACTTAGGCACATCTACACCATATTTTTTCACGCAGACATCAATTATAGTCTGAATGCCAGTACTTGGATCAGATCTAAAGAGGTGCTCATATTTCTGTGCTAGCCACTTAGCACTCACCCCGGTGGTCTTAGTAGTACTAGGGCAAGTGTGCTCTAGTCTCATCTTCTTAATTACAAAGGTTTTCTCCCCTTTTATAACATCTGCCACCATAAAGAACTCACATTGTTTTTCTCTACACTTCACAATTATCCTCTTATCAGAATTCCTATGATACTTTAAATTCCTGCTCTGAGTGATGTGCAAATTCAACAAAGCATCTCTGAATTGATGCTGATCCCTAAAACACAATTGCAGACATAGTTGTTGATTGATTGGTCCATTTTCTCATTGTACCACTTCCTAGCAGGCCTTTTCTTTTCCCTACTCTTCCTCTTCTTTGGTAGCACAAAAGAGAGTGGCTCAAAACCATCATCATCACTCTCCCTAAGCAAACCCTTCTCTTCTTCATCTGATGAAGGTTTGAAATCAGGTTCAACATCTGGTAACTGATTGGAATGTGACCTTGTTGTTGGTCCTCTTCTAACTGGCAGCTTCTGCTTCCTGTTTACAGGTACAACTATAGTTTGTTCTTCTTGTGACCCCAATGTGTTATCTTTCTCTACCTCAAATGGATCATCAACTTCAGTGTCACCCTCATAATGCAGCTCTTCTTCCTCTTCTGATTGTTCATCATCTGATTCTTCCTCTAGTACTTCTCTCTCTCTCTCTCTGTGTGTGTGTGTGTGTCTCTTTCCCTCTTCTAGCTCTACATCTTCATCATCACACATATCATAAAGACCATCTTCATCAGAGGCAGAAGCATCACTTTTCTCATAAGCCTCATATCCCTCTTCTTCTTCTTCTTCCAAAACAACTTTCAACTTGGCACAAACATTCTTGCTCTCTTGTGTGCAAACACCAGGAGGTGTGGTAGAGCTGCTACACTGACTTTCAAACACTACTCCTTGTTGATCAACAACTAAGATAGGAGTCTCACCCAGATAAAACACAACAGGCTCCTGTACAATAGTGGAAAACCTTGCTCATCACATTGTTGCCTCACAAATTCACTAATAGGTGCTTGAAAAGCCCTAGCTAACAAATTAAGCACCAAAGTATCCTTCCTATTTAAAGTCTTCTTTATCATCTGTAATTCAGCATTACTATCTACCAAATCCAGCCCTTTCTCTCCTAAAGATGGATCTGAAATGTGATACAAACAATCATATGCATGAAATCCTTGTGTTTCCATCAATGCAACCAAATTCAGATAAGTAATATCTGAACTGGACAACTTCCTCTCCAATGGTTCTCTTGCATCAAAATGGAACCTGACTTCCCAAATGTCTTCATTCAAACTATAAAACAAATGAAATTTGAAGTATTCAATTTAGTTAATAGAAACAAATAAAGAAAAATTAACATATCTACTAATCAATGTAGTTAACAGAAACAATAACACTACTGATCAACTATATGCAAATCTTCCTATCCGGCATCAAAATGAATCCTAACATCCCCTACAACATCATCTAACATACAAGCCACGACAAAAAATGAATTTTTCAAGTGCTTCAAGAACACAAACCCTAGCTCTGATTCGAAAATGAGAAAAACAACATGATTATGGAACTTACATCACTCCACCAGCTCCACTAGTCCACTGATGGATTGTGGTGGGGTTGGCCAGCCAAATCTCAGCGAGACGCACCCGTTGATCCATGGACAGGGGCGCCTCTTCCTCCTCTTCGTCGTCGCCGGTGTAGTAGGACGAACTGGAGCCGTCTAGACCCGCGTGGCCATCGGGCCCGAGGCCAGGAAGGTCACTGTAGTCGGCCGGGAAACGACCGCCGCCACCGCCGCCGCCGGGGGTCGCCGCAGCCATCGCCGAAGAGAGGGGAGAGGATAAGAGAGCTAGGGTTTGTCGGGGATGAGGGGTCCGGCTCTGGTCGGTTCGACCAAACCGGTAAGAGAGACCGACCGAGCCGGCCTCGTCCTAGTCAGCAGGCGGGCACGCGCCTACTGGCCTCCATGTCACCTGACGGGTGGCCCCCACATGTTGGAACAACCGTCAATACGTATAAAACGCGGTTTTAGACTTATTTGCAAAAACCTGGCACAAAGATGGTACTGACATGAAAAAATTACCAATCATGGTACCAATCCGCACGTTCTGCCCCAGTTTACGAAGATCTTTATCGGTCGAACCTCTATGTCAAGGATTCAGTTAATCCTGTATGATGTTCCCTTTGTTCTTCGGTATGTTACTTGCCCGAGATTCGGTCGTCGGTATCTCCATAGCTAGTTCAACCTCGTTACTGGCAAGTCTCTTTACTCGTTTCCGTAATACAAGATCATGTGGCTAACACTTAGTCACATTGCTTGCAAGGCTTATTGTGATGTTGTATTACCGAGTGGGCCCTGAGATACCTCTCTGTCACACAAAGTAACAAATCCCAGTGTTGATCCATGACAACCCAACAGACACCCTCGGAGATACCTGTAGAGAACCTTTATAGTCACCCAGTTACGTTGCGATGTTTGATACACACAAGGCACTCCTCCGGTGTCCGTGAGTTGCATGATCTCATGATCATAGGAACGTATACTTGACATGCAGAAATCTGTAGCAATAAACTGACACGATCATATGCTACATTTATAGTTTGGGTCTTGTCCATCACATCATTCTCCTAATGATGTGATCCCGTTATCAAATGACATCTCATGTCAATGGCTAGGAAACCTTGACCATGTTTGATCAACGAGCTAGTTTACTAGAGGCACACTAGGGACAAAGTGTTGTCTATATATCCACACATGCAATGTGTTTCCAATCAATACATTTATAGCATGGATAATAAACAATTATCATGAACAAGGAAATATAATAATAAACACTTTATTTATTGCCTCTAGAGCCTATTTCCAACACGGATCGAGAGGTATGAGACCTGTGATAAGTTCTATGCTTGCAAGATGGATGAGAACGGGTTTGTCAGTGAACATATACTCAGAATGTGTGGGTATTCGAACCGTCTGGCTGAGTTAGGGATGCCCCTTCCGCCAGAGGCGATCACTGACAGAGTTCTTTAATCATTGCCACCTAGCTACAAAAGCTTCGTGATGAACCATAACATGCAAGGGATGAACAAGCCAGTCACCGAGCTGTTTGCGATGCTAATAGTCGCTGAGTCTGAAATTCGGAAGGAGCATCAAGTGTTGATGGTCAATAAAACCACTGGTTTCAAGAAGAATGGAAAGGGCAAAAAGGGTAACTCCAAGTAGAGTGGCAAAGCAGTTGCCCCTCACGTGAAGAAACCCAAGGATGGACCCCCAGACAGAAACTGAGTGCTTTCACTACAAGGGAACTGGTCACCGGAAGCGGAACTGTCCCAAGTATCTGGCCAACAAGAACGCGGCCAACACCAAACAAGGTATATATGATATACATGTTATTGATGTGTACCTTACCAACTCCCATTGTAGTGCCTGGGTATTTGATACCGGTTCGGTTGCTCACATTTGCAGCTCAAAGCGGGAGCTACGGAATAGATGGAGGATGGCTAAGGACAAAGTGAGGATGCGCGTGGGAAATGGTTCCAAGGTTGATGTAATTGCCGTCGGCACGCTTGATCTTTGATTACCATCGGGATTAATGGTGAACCTGAATAATTATTATTTAGTGCATGCGTTAAGCATGAACATTATATCTGGATCTTGTTTATTGCGAGACGGTTACACATTTAAATGAGAGAATAATGGTTGTTCTATTTATATCAATAATATCTTTTATGATCATGCACCCAATGTGAGGGGTTTATTCTTGTTGAATCTCGATGGTGATGATACCCATGTTCATAACATTGATGCCAAAAGACGTAGAGTTGATAATGATAGTACCACTTTCTTGTGCCACTGCCGCTTAGGTCATATTGGTGTAAAACGCATGAAGAAGCTCCATGCTGATGGACTTTTGGAGTCACTTGATTTCGAATCACTTGACACATGTGAACCATGCCTCATGGGCAAGATGACTAAGATCCCGTTCTCTGGAACAATGGGACGGACAAGTGACTTGTTGGAAACCATACATACTGATGTGTGCGGTCTGATGACCATTGAGGCGTGCGGTGGATATCATTACTCACCTTCACTGATGACTTAAGTAGATATGAGTATATTTACTTAATGAAACACAAGTCTGAAACGTTTGAAAAGTTCAAGCAATTTCAAAGTGAAGTTGAGAATCATTGTAACAAGAAGATTAAATTCCTCTGACTTGATCGAGGAGGAGAATATCTAAGTTATGAGTCTGGCAGTCACTTAAGACAATGTGGAATTGTTTCACAATTGACACTGCCCGGAACAACTCAACGCAATGGTGTGTCCGAACGTCGTAATCAGACCTTATTGGATATGGTGTGTGTTGGAAATATGCCCTAGAGGCAATAATAAAGTGGTTATTATTATATTTCCTTGTTCATGATAATTGTTTATTATCCATGCTATAATTGTATTGATTGGAAACACAAATACATGTGTGGATACATAGACAACATTGTGTCCCTAGTATGCCTCTAGTAGACTAGCTCGTTTATCAAAGATGGTCGAGGTTTCCTAGCCATAGACATGATATTTCATTTGATAACGAGATCACATCATTAGGAGAATGATATGATGGACAAAACCCAAACTATGAATGTAGCATATTATTGATTCAATTTATCTCTATAGTTTTTTGCATGTCAAGTATCTGTTCCTATGACCATGAGATCATGCAACTCACTGACACCAGAGGAATACCTTGTGTGTATCAAACGTCGCAACGTAACTGGGTAACTTTAAAGATGCTCTACAGGTATCTCCGAGGGTGTCTGTTGAGTGGGCATGGATCAAGACTGGGATTTGTTACTCCATGTGATGGAGAGGTATCTCAGGGCCCACTCGGTAATACAACATCACAATAAGCCTTGCAAGCAAAGTGACTAAGGAGTTAGCCACGCAATCTTGTTTTACAAAATGGGTAAAGAGACTTGTCGGCAATGAGATTGAACTATGTATGGAGATACTGACGATCGAATCTCGGGCAAGTAACATACCGAAGAACAAAGGGTACTGCATAAGGGATTAATGGAATCCTTGACATAGAGGTTCAACCGATAAAGATCTTCGTAGAATATATAGGAACCGATATGGGCATCTAGGTCCCGCTATTGGTTATTAATCGTAGATGTGTCTCGATCTTGTCTACATAGTTCTCGAAACCGCACAGTCTGCACACTTAACGTTCAGTGACGTTTTGGTAGTATTGAGTTATGTATGATGGTGACCGAAGGTTGTCCGGAGTCCCAGATGAGATCCCGGACGTCACGAGGAGCTCCAGAATGGTCCGGAGGTAAAGTTTGATATATAGGAAAGTGATGTTTGAACTCCGGAAAAGTTTCGATCATTTCCGGCAGTGTAGCGCGAGTGACGAATGGGTTCCGGGGGTCCACCGAGTGGGGCCCACACACCCCAAGGGGCCACATGGTCCTTAGAGGTGGCGCACCAGCCCCTGGTGGGCCGGGCGGCCAGCCCCTATGGGCCTATGCGCAGGGAAAGAGGAGAGGGGGAGGAGTCCTAGTAGGAGGAGGACTCCTCCCGCGCCCACCTCCTAGTTGGAGGAGGACTCCTCCTCTTCCCTAGTTTGGCCGACCCTAGGGGGAACCCTAGGGCGCCAGCCCCTTCCCCTCCCTCCTATATATATTGGAGGGGGGAGAGGGCAGTCGCACCCCAAGCCATGCTGCAGCCCTCTCTCCCCCACTAGATCGTCTCCTCCTCTAGTTTTTGGTGGTGCTTAGGGGAAGCTCTGCCGGAACAGCTCCACTACCACCGTCGCCGCGCCGTCGCGTTGCCGGAGTTCTCATCTACCTCTCCGCCCCCTCTTGCTGGATCAAGAAAGTGGAGACCATCATCAAGTTGTATGTGTGCTAAACGCGGAGGTGTCGTTCGTTCGGCGCTAGATCGGGACGGATCGTGATCGGATCGCGGGACGGCTAGCGATTTGGATCGAGAAGATGTTCGACTACATCAACCGCGTTTCTTAGCGCTTTCCACTTAGCGATCTACAAGGGTATGTAGATCCACTCTCCCTCTCGTAGATGCTCATCACTATGGATAGATCTTGCGCGTGCGTATGAAATTTTTTGTTTTCCATGCAATGTTCCCGACACGAGAGACGTGGGGAACTACTTGTGTGCAACCTTGTCTTGGCTGGCTGGCCTTCTCTTCTGTCATTGTTGTTTTGAGCTAGGCTGAGTAGCGGGTGGTGGCTGTCTTTCTTTGTTTTTTTCTTTTTTCTTTTACTTGTGCTTGAGAGGAGGGAGTACCGTAGCAACAACACACAATCATTGTTAGCAAAAAGCCTAAATTTAGACCATTATGGCTATATAATTTATTTATTTCACGGTCATGTATCTCGCTTTTTCTTGGTAGGCTTTATATCCGAATTTTTTTCATGAATACACAAAGGTTGCGTATCATTTTATTGATAGAAAAAATATAAAGAGTACATTGAGAGATACAACACATTACACGAACGTAGGTGGGCGTCAACATGATGCCCGAAGCAGAAAGACAAAGGATGCTTGATCCGAACAAAGAAACAATACAGGTAGAACGAACCCAATCCGAACCAAAAGCGACAATGTCGAACCAGCAATAAGCCTCAACTGCCAAGGCAACACTGGAAACCCCGCGAGCGAGCAAGATACTGCCTTCAAGAAAGAAGACGACGTCGGGACGTCTTCGCCATCCGGTCCCGAGCAGCCGGACCTAGGGTTTTTCCCGAGCTCAAAGAGGAGCTTGGCTGGAGGCCATGGCAGCGCCTTTAAAAAGAAAATATGACACCCATGGACTCCGTCACCGCCAACACCGACAAGGAGAGCAGACATATTTCCCGGGCCTAAAGCTGAGCAATCCTATTGTCCCCGGGTATGAAATCTTGGACGAGGAAACCAACACTGAACGAAACTACCAGGCTGGAAGGGGGTAGGTGGGGCTGCACCTGCCGCGGCCACCCGCGGGAAGAAGGAACAGACCACCCGCGGGGATGTAGATCAGCGACGTTCCCAACGAACTCAGAGTTCTCATGCACCAATGATGACAGGACAGCTGGATAAGGGACATAGTGTGGTTAAGCTTCTACAGAGGCTGGGGTACAAATGAAGTGGCTGCAAGCAAGCTCTGCTCCGACCATGCATATATCCACCTTTGACTATTCTAGTGTGTGATGTGCAGAGTGTTGCAGTGCAGTGTACTACGGTTCCTGATTATGCTTCACACTTATGTTTGAATACTTCTTCACACTAACCTGTTCAACTGTTTTGACCAGGAAGAGCATGTTTTTGCCACTAAGATGTAATTGTTTCACCGATGCATCTTAACAAATTTGTGTAGGAAAAGACCATGCCGCCACGAGTGGGAAGATTTCACTCATGGTACATTGTCATTTTTCTGAAAAGACAAAATGTCTGAAGCCTTTTTAAATTAGATGAGTTTTTTTAAATGGGTGAACAGTTTAAAAGGGCACGATCTTTTTTTTTGCAAATACAGGAACGTAATTTTAGAAATGAACTAACACTTCTTAAAATTCCACTTTTGAAATGTGTGAACACTTTTTTGACTTACATGGACATTTGAAGACACAAAAAAACTTTTAAAAATTGTACAAATAATATTTAAGTACATGAACATTTTTTCAGAAGTACAAACACAGTTTTTGTAAGTGTTTTTCATTAAATACAACAACTTTTAAATTCCATGGAGATTTTTTTTTCAAAATACATGACCTTTGTGGAAGGAGAGTGCAATGTTCAGCTCTAATCTGCTGAAAGAAAATGTGCAACGTTGTGCAAGATTTCTGTTTTATGTCCTTTGGTTTTGCCTTCTAGTTTCTTTGCCAACTAAACGCTACTGCACTGCAAACACTGCTCTAAACGCTACTGTGCATCTACAAATGTTTCCATGGAGTTCTCTGTCAAAAAAACAACTTCATTCTCTTACTGTTATACGACTGAAACTGTAAAATCAAGTGCTCAAACAAGCGCGCAACCATTACAGAGCATCATAGTTGAAACAGTTTCTGAACTTGAGAACCTTAATGCCAACACAAACATGTTCTGTCAGGGAACAGAACAGTTTCTGAATTTGAATTTAGCTAGCAGAAACACAACAATTGCTGGGTTTTCCTGAACCCATGCCTTGCAAGTTAGAACTGAGGCGGCGATATTCTGAAGAGGTGGACAGGAAGGCGACTTCGAGGGGTATCTCTCTACCCTGCATCGACATCCGCGTACCGCATCATCACGTGGGCTGAAAATTAGTCAAGTAGTTAGGCATCATGTGTCACAGTTACTGCAAGAAATCTTAACTAAGAAGATCAAAAAGAGTCTGAAAACAATGTAATGTGTTCTGCGCTATAACCTGAATATAATCCACATATTATTCGATGCAAATTACACTAGGCTAAAAAATAGAAATCATCATCTTCTTTGTGAAGTTGAAATTAGCACACTGGACAGATTTGGGTTTTCAAGTTCCAAAGTCTTCAACTAGCGGCATATAGTATAAATTGAAAAATTAAATATCTGAATCAAAGCACAGTAGCATCAAAACCAACAGACTGAAGTGATTTGGGTTTTCTAGTTCCAAAGTTTTCCACTAGCATCTGTCCAATAATCCAACAGGCAACTGATTTGATTCAACTACTTTTACTGATTTCTATAGTCTGATTTGTACAGCAGTTCAGATTATCAAAAGTTTCAGACGACACCTAAACTTTTTCAGATTATTGCCAAGTCCCAAGTCCTAACTGAAACAGAGTATCAAAAGTTTCAGAAGACACCAGTTTCAGTAAACTGTTTTTCAGACTAGTGCAAATATCCGGAAAGGTTTGCCATAGGAAAAGATTAGGAAGTTGAGTGCCGCTCACCAGGTGACCCGGCCATGACGACGACGATGAAGAGGTCCTGCTGGTTGCGGGGCAGGTCGACGACGAGTGGAAAAAACCGGCCATCACGTGTGGGGAGGCACATGACGAGCTGGTTGACGTTCATCATCGTTGGGATGGCTCCCAGCAGCCGCCAGGCCAGCTCTTCCCTCAGCCGGAACACGGACCTCCCCCTGAACATGAGCGCGTCGTGGTTGACGAGGACTCCATCGACGTTCGGCCACACGTACGTGATCATACGCCACGGCAACACGTCTTGGTTGAAGGAAAGTTCCAGCTGAGTCAATCGCAAAGAACCAAGCAAATGAAATTAACAACATCCAAGAACCCAATTCGCGCAATTTCGGGAAGAATCAAGAAGCGGGCATGGCGGACTCACCCCAGTCGGACGTGGAAGGCGAGGCACGCTCCCCCTGGCGGGTATGGGCTCCACGACCCAGTGCATGTCCGGGGTGATGTTGCCGTGGTCGCCGATGTCGTCGACGCTGACGCCGGTGTTCCAGTGGAGGTTCCCGCTCGCGCGGAGGCGGCCGCCGCGGAAGTGCTGGAGGTAGACTCCGCCTCCGGATTCCGTCAGGATGGCCTGCCAAATGATTGCCTCCACCTCCGGATGGTCGCTGCTGCGCTGCTCGACGTGGAGCCCGCGCGGCGCCGGCTGGTTCGTGGAGGCGAGGTACCGGCCGTTGGCGGCGCTGTGGAGGAGTAGATATGGAACATGCCCGTGGGGGGCCTCGTGCAAGTGCACCGCCCAAGCCGCGCTCATCGATGCCCGGCGGCCGCGGTGACAGACGCCATGCCCGTCCTCGTCGGCGTGCAGGTACGTGCCGTACACGCGGCTGCGCAGCCGCACGTGATGGCCGTGATGGAACCTCACCATCGGTCGCTTCGCTTGCGCTGGACCGCTGAAGTGCCCGGTGGAGATGGAGAGTGGGTTCTTGGTTTCTTGGCGCTCCGGCGACGGGGAGAAGATGGGAAGCGAAAGCTGTTGGTTGAGACGGCTACTTCGGGCGCCAAGGCAGAGTATTTCAAGGTGGCTTTCCGCACCAGGTGGGCTTGCGGCCCAGGCCTAGGAAATCCGCCCTCCAGCAGCCCGTCCAAGATGTAAATCCAGCACGCCTAATCGTTGTTTTATCTCTTTCTCAGCTTGAGCTAAAAATCCCTTCCCCCCCAAAAAAAATCCACTTGAAAAGGCTTAAGCTAAAAAATGCTCTGTTTCTTAAAAAAGAATCATGCTTTTTTTGCTAAAGAAAAAAAAAGCTTGCATTTCATTTGCAAGTGATTTTATAGTATGATGTTTGGGTTTATTGGCTCCATACACATCCTGGCATTTAGGCATGGTGATGAACATTGCGGAGCCAGTGTTTTTTTGTGTGTGCGATGGACTACCCGTTATGTTCGATGGATTATCAGTGTGGCCTACTTGTCATATCGACAATGATGTCATTGTGGGCCAAGTTTGCTACCATGTCTTGTGCTCCTGTTTCATATTTTAGTGTTCTTGGTTTCCTTACTCATGGGCTCGATGACAAAGAAGCATCTTGACAACCAACCTTGCAAAGAGAGGTTCCCAGCATCTAGGTTTTCACCTTTTTGAGGTGGATGACCAATGCAAACTCTTCAAAACATTCGTAGTCAGTTAAACATGCAAATGTTTGATCTTCTACTCTACCAGGGCCATAGAGTAACGTCGAGGCACAAACTGAGAGTAGGGACTAAGAGATCATGAGTTCCTAGAATGCTTACATGTTTGGCTATGCATTCCCGTTAAGTTTAGTTTTCTTAGTTAGTTATAATAAAGTTGATCAGATCATTCTCCAAGAACTCCACGACGCCAAAGATTTCATTTGGCACATGCTCGAAGAGTTTCCCCCTATGTCAGCTTCCTTGACTTTTCTATTTTTTCTGCAATATAGGCTAATAATTAAGCCAATATTCAACCAAATAAATCAGGATAAAAGGATCATGTGTCCTTTTGCTTTCAAAACGAGAATGATTACTACACATCTCCATATAGTCCAAAAGACAACAAAGCCGAGATCTAAATAGATATTGGACAGGTTTCTCGAAAAATAGATATTGGACACTAGTTGACACAAATTTGAAATTAAAAGAAAATTGCAAAACAGCCCATATCAGTTTGGTCATAGAACCCTCTAAGAGAATATGTTTGTTAGTTTCATATCTCCACAAAATGTATTGTGTTTACGGCCAGAGCACTACAATGGAGCATATGGAAGCACAGGAACAAATGATCTTTGACAATCACATTAGTGATATGGATGATGGATCTATCTCTCTTTGTCTTCAAGGAGAATTTCTCCATGATCATGAAGAAGGCCAAGCCTAGTCATGCGGGAGGATGCAGTCTTCGTTAGGCCATTTATAATTTTTCCCTCTCCCTGTAAATATCCACATGTACATTGCCAGATATAGTAGGGCCATGCTCTAAGGAATCACTCTTTTGGCAGAATTTCTTCCCCTCCAAGTGCAAGGGTTAGAGAACAAATGTATCAATCCTTAGAGGCAACATCCCTAGCACCAATAAACAACACTACAACATAAAAAACAAGAACTTTACTTGTGTTCCCAACAACTCTAGTGAAAATCTTACTATATTTCCTATTTGCAACAAGTTACGAGCATATAATTTGATAGAATATTTTTCTTTTGTATTTTAGGAATAAATAATTGTAGAAAATAGAAGTGTTGTAAATGTAAAGTGATACTTGTTTTCATGAGGAAATTGGACATTCCTGGGTTACTAGTAGCATCACTCCAAGTAATTGACAATGGTACATATATATAAGAATATGTACGTGCAACAAATGATCATATTATCGAGTAATATATAGTATGGTTACAACTGATGTACTGAGTAGAAAGCAAGTGGTCCCCGGAAGCTTTGTTCCAACCATGTAGCCTAGTGTATGATCAGAGGAAGGCCGCATTGCAGTCATGTAACTCTGCTCGCTAGTGTTCCAAGTTCTACAAAGTTACTATTGACTATACAGAATAGAGAAGGCCTGTGTAGGGGGGGGGGGGGGGGTAAATATTTCTTTTCTTCGGACCATGTTCTTTCTTTTCTTTGGACCATGTTCTCTTATGGAGGGGTTGCAATATAGAGGCCGTAGGCCTTTATGCTAGTAAGATCGACGTACGTGTGTAGTTTACTCCATAGTACTATATAATTATTTCGTCGTTTTACAATAATTTATTTATGTCTTTTTTGTCTAAACATAAAGCTTCCACGTGGCTTCTAGTGTTCGTAGATCTTCAAATTATGTTGGGCACATATGTGCATGGTGATTCTTGAGGAAAGAGTAGTGTAGGTTATAGTTTCTTTTTCATTCATATCACAGTCATTACTAGTTCTTCTGAACGGGTAATAAATATAATTTATCGCACTAAAATTCCATAAACACTACCATGTGCGAACCTCACACCACACCTACTCAAGTACAGGAAATGTGATCCTCAATAGGAATCAGACGCTCCTTGCCCATGGACATGATAGATGATTAATACATAGCCTTCATTGGTGGACAATAATGTGTTTTAAAAATGGATCCAGCCACTATGTTATAAACAGTCGATTGAGTGGCATAGAGGAAACATAATATATAATAGTTTTTGTAAATTGGAAGAGTGAAGGATAGGAATATAGAAGAATTGTATGTTTCAGGCCTCGGTTTTGATTTGGGGGGGGGGGGGGGGTATCGAGAGACACCGGGAACACATAGATAAGTTCCTAGAATTATTGACCTTCAATTACCATTCTTCCCTCGCAATGTCGGTCATGTACAACTGCATATCATCTCGCTCCAACAGTTTTCTCTATGCCCATTGGCTCTTGCATCTTTTCAGTTTGTCGCACTCTACCTTTTTTTGGCGAGTCTATGATTTTGCTCTCCCATTCCCAGAGGGGATACTAACTCTTGTTTCACATCCTCTGAACATAATAAGGAAACCTCGTCGAACGGTGGAAGATTTGTAGGAACAAAGAAAAAATAAATTACAATTTGGCCTAGGTTTTTAATTGTTGTTGATCTTAGTATCCTGTGAGTTTAGAGGAACCCATGAAATATTTCAGTTTGAACCTAGTTTTGATTGTTTGCAAAATCTCATGCTTTTTCAGTTCACCTTGTCTATCAGGCGACACATCAGCATGTCATGGTTTCTCTTTATTTATGTTAGATCAGAGAGCTCTTTATATCCTACCCGCGTGATCAAATTAGAAAATATTTTATGTGAGCCAACCATTGCTACAAGTTGTCGAAGTGAATGTGATATTTTTATTTTTATTCATGCAAAATAATTTGTCTTTGTAAGGATTTTTGTTTGTACACTCATGTTTACTTGGTCATCATTAGAGTGAGATCACAGTAGAATAGTAACCATATTTTTTTAGAAAAGGAGGATTTTCCTCCGGCCTCTGCATCAGCACGATACATACGGCCCTTTTTATTAAAAAAGAGTCCACAATCCACGGTTCATAATGTCTCCGACATAAAAAAGAAAAGCAAAAGCAAAGCAAACAGCGCCACAACCGGCAACAATAGGCCTAGATGCCTAACCATCTATCCTATTACTGGACTGACATCTAAACCGGTTTTAGATATCCCGCGCTACCATCTCCCATCGGGTAGACCCAGTACCCAAAGGCTCCCTGGTTTCCACGGGAGTGAGTAATGACCATGTACGGATCAACGTCATAGCCTTGTGAACTACCTGCAAAAAATGTATATGTGTATGTCTGTCAAAAACCACATCATTCCAACATTTCCATATAGCCCAAAGCAGTGCATATACTCCTATGCGAATGTGTCAGGCCAAATTCATATCCACTCCATCTAGCCACGTTCCAAACAACGTGTCAATGCTATCCAGAGGCATAATATTAAATGCAATGTGAATCGTCTGCCAAAGGATTTTTGCCATTGGACATTGGAGAAAGAGGTGCTGAATGTTTTCCTCATTGTGACAGAAGCTACATCGCGTAATACCACCCCAGTTACGTTTAGCCAAGTTATTCTTAGTAAGAATCACCTTCTTGTGCACAAACCACATGAAGACCTTGATCCTTAAGGGTACCTTCACTCTCCAAATATGAATCGATTTGGGAATGATTGTTGTGTCAATCAGACTAAGATACATTGATTTCACCGTAAACATTCCGCTAGTCGTAAGCTTCCATTGAAGCCTATTAGACTCTTCTGTTAGCTATACCTCCATGAGTCTCCTCACAAGGTGTAGCCAATTCTCCCATCGATGTCCTATCAATGCTGATCGTAATTGGATATTTAGAGGATTTGATTGTAAAATTGTGGCCACGTACGCATCCTTGCGTTGCACAATATTGTAAAGAGCTGGATATTGCATGACCAGAGGCGTCTCCACCAACCACGTATCCTCCCAGAATCTCGTTCCCTCACCATTTCCAATAATAACTTTAGTTCTATGGAAAAAGGCCGACCTTCCTCTCATCAACCCTTTCCAGAATGGTGAATCATTGGGTCTGACATTTACTTGGGCTAAGGTTTTAGATTGTAAGTACTTATTACGCAGAATTTGTACCCACATACCTTCCGTCTCTATAGATAATCTGAACAACCACTTGCTCAGCAGACATCGATTTTTTACCTCTAAATTCTCAATCCCCGGACCTCCTTGGTCTTTGGGCCTACAAATGATATCCCATTTAGCCAACCTATATTTCTGCCTATCATCATCACTCTGCCAAAAAATCTGGATCGATAGAAATCCAACCTTTTGCGTACCCCTATTGGTACTTCAAAGAAGGATAGAAGGAACATAGGCATACTCGTAAGCACCCAGTTTATCAGAATTAACCTACCTCCATATGATAACAGCTTACCCTTCTAGCAGCTTAGCTTTTTCTCAAATCGATCCTCAATACATTTCCACTCGCTATTGGAGAGCTTCTGATGATGAATAGGTATGCCTAAGTAGCTGAACAGTAGACTCCCCAGTTCACAACCGAGCAATTGTTTGTAAGAGTTTTGTTCATCTTTGGCTCTCCCAAAGCAAAATAACTCACTCTTATGAAAATTAATTTTCAAACCTGACAATTGTTCAAATAGACATAGTATAAGCTTCATATTTCTGGCTTTTGCTAAGTCATGTTCCATAAATAGAATGGTATCATCAGCATATTGCAGGATGGACACACCACCATCGACAAGATGTGGCACTAGTCCACCAACCTAGCCTTCCTGTTTAGCCCTTCCTATTAAAATTGCCAACATATCGGCAACAATGTTGAAAAGGATGGGTGACATCAGATCTCCCTGCCTGAGACCTTTGAGAGTTTGAAAAAAGTGGCCAATGTCGTCATTGACTTTAATACCAACACTCCCTTTTTGTACGAATGATTCGATATGTCGCCTCCATATTTCGTCGAACCCCTTCATACGTAATGCCTGCTGTAGGAAAGGCAATTTGACCTTATCATATGCCTTCTCGAAATCCACCTTGAAGATAACCCCATCTAGTTTCTTCGAATGGATTTCATGAAGAGTTTCATGTAGCACCACCACACCCTCTAGAATGTTCCTGCCCGGCATGAAAGTCGTCTGACTAGGTTGCACCACCTCATGTGCAATCTGTGTCAGCCTATTCGTTCCTACCTTTGTAAAAAAATTGAAGCTGACATTTAGAAGGCAAATAGGTCTAAATTGTTCAATGCGCACCGGCTCTTCCTTCTTCGGCAACGGTGTCATTGTTCCGAAATTTAGGTGAAAAAGCTGTAAGCGTCCATCGAACAAGTCTTGGAACATGGGTAATAAGTCTCCTTTGATAACATGCCAACATCTCTTGTAAAACTCCGCCGAGAACCCGTCCGGGCCTGGTTCGTTGTTATTCTTCATTTGCGATATAGCCTCAAAGACCTCCTTCTCCGTAAATGGTGCGGTTAATAACTCATTCTCGTCCGTCCCGAGTTGAGGTATGTCCCCGACTACGTGCTCATACATGGATACAAAATTATCCTCTAGAGCACCGAAGAGTTTCTTATAGTACTCAGAGATGTACAACTTCAGATTCTCATGTCCAACGATTGTACCCTCATCCTGCTCAAGCTGGTAAATTATTTTCTTTCTATGTTTTCCATTCGCAATCAGATGGAAAAACTATGTGTTGTCATCCCCTTGTACCACCAGGCGTACTTTCGCTCTTAACGCGCACTTCATCTCCTCCTCTCTGAGCATTTTTTAGCTTTAGTTCTACTTCCGTTTTCAATGACCTCTCATTGTCATCTAATAATGATTCTTTGGCTTTTATGTCTAACTCGTTGATAAGATCGAGGAGCCTTTGCTTCTCTTTCTTATGAATACCACTTTCATGTTTTGCCCATCCTCGAAGGAATTGTCTCACATGCCTCATCTTATTTTGCCACCTATCAATGTTCGAGCTACCTCCCATTTCCCTAGCCCATTCTCTAGCTATAAGGTCCACAAATCCTTCTCCTTCAAACCAACCCAACTCAAAAAAGAAAATATTTTTATTCCCCACATGTGTTGCCTCCCCCGAGTCCACAAACAATGGGGTGTGATCAGAGATAGCTCTAGGCAATGCGCGCACTGTCACGAGAACAAATTTCTGCTCCCATTCCACACTCGTGAGACCCGGTCCAACTTCTCAAAAGTTGGGTTGGGTAAGGTGTTCGCCCAAGTAAATCTTCTACCTGACAATTTCTCAGAGATCGAGACTCTCGATGATTGTATTAAACATGAATGACCATCTGCCATCAAAGTTATCATTATTCTTCTCATCTCGTCTCCTGATGATATTAAAGTCCCCATACTAAAATTGGCAACCTCTCATCCCCACAGATCCGGACAAGATCAGCCAAGAAGTCCCTCTTGAGCTCAGGCTGGGCCGCCCCATATACTGCTACTAGGGACCACTGAAACCCATCTTCCTTGGAGCGAACTCTGAATTTGACGGCAAGGTCCCCAAACACTACGTTTCAGACTTCAAGCGTCTCGCATCGAACCCCAAGCAAGATCCCCCCGGATCTTTCTTTTGTTGGTAAACAATGCTAATCGAAATCAATACCACCCGATAGTGTACTTAGAAGTTGTGTTGTAAAATTATGTCTCCCCGGTTCCATCAACGGAATAAAATATAATTTATGCTCAATGGATGCTTCTGCTAAGAATCTTGTTTTAGCCAAGTCTGCCAGACCTCTGCTATTCCAAAATATCCCTTTCATATTTCATCATAATTTCTTTGCAGTTTTAAAACGTGCGCTACGTCGCACCACTGATACAGGATACACCTTTCTCTTCCATGTTCTTTTTGGCTTATCCTGACGAGTTGACCGGTCCACATAACCGGTCTCCTGCTGTGTGCTAATAATCTCTTGCAAAGGGTCCCCATACCCCTCCTCACCTATTTCCTTCTCCTCTTCAGGCATAAGCGAGGATGGCACAAGATCCTCACACAGACGATCCAAAGCCCCTATCTCTAATGCATTTATGTCAGAGTCATTCATCGGTTGCAACGCTGCAATCTTTCGTACCATCTCCATTGCCCTCTCAAGCTCTAAGTCTAACAGATCATTGACAGATTTTGAAACTTCCTGGCTATTACTACCTAGAGATACCCCAAGTTCGCTTGCTTTTAAAATAATATCTTGTTTAGAAAAATGCAAAATCGAACAACTCGTATAAATAGACATACCTGTGGAGGTCTCGATTTCCCGAAGCTTGGCCGCCCACATGGCACGGCCCAATTGATGCTCGTCAACATCTCGCTGAGCTTGTAGACGAGCACTCGATCGCCTAGCCCCACTCACCGGGTCAGGAATGCCTCCAAACTCGATGACCTCCTCAGTACAAGGCCCCGTCAGACTATGACCACCTATCACCAGTCCAACTGGGCCCTCCAAAGCACCACCACCAGTCATGGCTGTGGTGTGGCTAGCCCGTCCGGCCGCATCAACGGGAGGCGTCGAGGCGTCACCTTCCCCCCCAGCCGCCCTCGCTATAGCATCGGGCGACCTGGAGTCCGCTCCCATGACCATCGTTGTGGTGGGGGTTCCTCCCCCCTCCAACAACCGAGTTTGCTCCCATGTTTGTCGCGGTGAGGGCTCCTCCCCCCCGACGGCCGAGTCTGCTCCCCAACCCGTCGCTGTGAGGGCTCCTCCCTCGTGATTGACGACCGAGTCTGCTCCCTAACCCGTCGCGGTGACGGCTCCCCCCCCCCGACGACCGAGTCTGCTCCCCAACCCGTCACTGTGAGGGCTCCTCCCTCGCGATAGACAAGTGCGTCACCACAGAAGCAAGCAGAGTCTGGCTTCCCGCCAATGACCCCGCCGCTGCCAGCCCTCCTTGTCCGGCCAGAATTTTCGGTGACGTCGGCCGGGACTCTAGCAGCCAGCAAGAAGATTGTGTAGGTGAGCTCACCCTGGATATAATCGGAGACCGCTGCTCGCTAGCATCTCTCGGGGTCCCCGTAGGTGAAATCCGAGGTAACTCATGTTCCTTCGGATCCTCGCTTTCCACTCTTGCGCCCCACAGCCTGCCAGGGGCAGAAAAGGACCCGATGGAGCCAAACATCAGTTGATGAGTCGATGATGAACCAGGAAGGTTTTGCCTAGTCGAATCCTTCTCCTCTGGTTTGTCAACAGCTGTTGATCCCATGCCAGTATCGCCCCTCGGCTTTGTTCCCTTGTCTAAGTTCCCTTCTCCTCCATGCCCCTCATCAATATCCATGTCAACCTGATTGGTCAACTCGTGGAAGTCCTCATTCTCCTCTATCTCAATATCCAGGTCAAACCACCTACCATCGTACGTCCATCTGACGATATCAGGAAGATGCTCAACACTGATAACACTAACCAGTAAGCGAGCGATACCCTGAGCCCTCGTGAAGGGCATGTATGCCTTCTCAGTCTTACCAATCAACGAACCAAGACTCCACGTCACCAAGAAATCATCAAGAGCCCAACGTGGTGCTCCAGTGAATCATACCCAAAGCTGCGTCACCGGATTGCCCTCAAATTCCTTCTGCGTCCATGCGTCAAACTCCAACACAAAAGAGCTATTCGGAACTCTACTCATCCCAAACTTAAGCAACCTGGCAAGCTCCTCCTTAGTAGGAAACTCGACCCTGAAAACCTACTCATCAAGTTTAATCGGATCCCACTGGAAGGTAGCAGAAACAAGCTCACGAAGGCGCTACACAACTTATTCATTGGTCATGCTTCCACGAGTTACCTTGACCACCCCCGTTCGGGAACTCTCCGGAGCCGGTGCAGACACAGTAGACCTAGGTGACTCAAAGAACATAAGCTTCGGGCAACATTCCCCATAAATCGTCACCCCCGGTTTTGGTTTTTGCAGCAACGGACACTCCCCAGTCTCATGCTTGGGCTTACGGCATATGTCGCACAACTCAACCGTGCATTCTATCACAAAATGTCCCAGCTCGCCGCATCGGTAGCAAGTCATCTTTTCCTTTTTCCGAGCCCACTTGGAAGCTCTCTCACCATCCGACTTATCGATGGGTTTATCTGAAGTGGCATCACGAGTACCGGTCGCAGGGATGTTCGGCACCTCGACCACCACGAGAGCCCGGACTATTTCCAGAGCTTCCTTCGAAAGAGCTCCTGTTTCCCCGGTCTCAGCATTCTCCGTCCCCGACGCTTTGGCCTCCTCCGTTTGCGTCGGCGGATCAGCTCACGACGGGAAGGGGCCTCGCGGCCTTCGTCCACCACACCGCCCCGCCATAGTTCGAGTTGAAACCCGGCCTGTTCCGGTAGGCTGGGCCGGAGGCTCCTTCGACGAACGGCCCCAGGGGACCATAGAAACCCCGGTTGCCGCCACCACCACGACCACCACTAGTCGAGGACGATTCTATGTGTACCCCCGGTCCATATACATCATACCCATCATCACCTCAACGGGCACCATTGAAGCCACGGTCGTCACCATGCGAGTTTCCGCGCCCCCCGCCATAGTTGCCACGGCCTCGAGCTGCCTGGGTTGCCTCTCCACGCCCTGACCCTCCATGTTGGGGAACGTAGTAGTAAATCAAAAAAATTCCTACGTGTCACCAAGATCAATCTATGGAGAAACCAGCAACGAGCAAAGGGGTAGAGCATCCTCATACCTTTCAACGCGGTTGGTGGAGTCGTACTCGCAATGATTCAGATCGTGGTGGATTCCGATCTAAGCACCGAACAATGGTGCCTCCGTGTTCAACACACGTGCAGCCCGGTGACGTCTCCTACGCCTTGATCCAGCAAGGAGGAAGGAGAGGTTGAGGGAGAGCTCCGGCAACACAACAGTGTGGTGACGGTGGAGCTGCATGGTACTCCGACAGGGCTTCGCCAAGCGCTACAGAGGACGAAGAGGAGGAGGGGTAGGGCTGCGCCGAGAGAGAGAGATATGTTGTGTGCAGCCCCAAAAACCGTCCACTATTTATAGGAGGAGGAGGAGAGGCGGCGCACCCCCTAGGGTTCCCACCCTAGGGTGGCGGTAAGCCCTAGATGGCCCTTGGGGGCGGTAGCCAAGAGAGGGGAGAGGGGGTGCGGCAGCCCTAGGCGACCTAGGGTGGGCCTAGGGCCCATCTGCGCTAGGGTTTGCCCCCTTGCTCCTTTGTTGCGCCTTGGGCCTGGTGGGAGGAGCACCAGCCCACCCAGGGGCTGGTTACCTCCCACTTTCGGCCCATGCAGGCCTCTGGTGCCAGTGGCCCCTCACGGTGGACCCCCGAAACCCTTCCGGTGGTCCCGGTACATTACCGGTGATGCCCGAAACACTTCCGGTGACCAAATCCTCACTTCCTATATATGAATCTTTACCTTCGGACCATTCCATAACTCCTCGTGACGTCCGGAATCTCATCCGGAACTTCGAACAACCTTCGGTAACCAGGTACACAATTTCCCTATAACCCTAGCGTCATCGAACCTTAAGTGTGTAGACCCTACGGGTTCGGGAGGCATGTAGACATGACCGAGACACCTCTCCGGTCAATAACCAACAGCGGGATCTGGATACCCATGTTGGATCCCACACGCTCCATGATGATCTCATCGGATGAACCACGATGTCGGGGATTCAATCAATCCCGTATACAATACCCTTTGTCTACCGGTATGACACTTGCCCGAGATTCGATCGTCAGTATCCCTATACCTTGTTCAATATCGTTACCGGCAAGTCTCTTTACTCGTTCCGTAACACATCATCCCGTGGCTAACTCCTTAGTCACATTGAGCTCATTATGATGATGTCTTACTGAGTGGGCCCAGAGTTACCTCTTCGTCACACGGAGTGACAAATCCCAGTCTCGATTCGTGCCAACCCAACAGTTACTTTCAAGGATACCGTAGTGTACCTTTATAGGCACCTAGTTGCGTTTTGACGTTTGGCACACCCAAAGTATTCCTACGGTATCCGGGAGTTGCACAATCTCAAGGTCTAAGGAAATGATACTTGACATTAGAAAAGCTTTAGCAAACAAACGACACGATCTTGTGTTATGCTTAGGATTGGGTCTTGTCCAACACATCATTCTCCTAATGATGTGATCCCATTATCAATGACATCCAATGTCCATGGTCATGAAACCGTGACCATCTATTGATCAACGAGCTAGCCAACTAGAGGCTCACTAGGGACATGTTGTGGTCTATGTATTCACACATGTATTACGGTTTCCGGTTAATACAATTATAGCATGAACAATAGACAATTATCATGAACAAGGAAATATAATAATCACTTTATTATTGCCTCTATGGAATATGTCCAACAGTCTCCCACTTGCACTAGAGTCAATAATCTAGTTACATTGTGATGTATCAAACACCCATAGAGTTCTGGTGCTGATCATGTTTTGCTCGTAAGGGGTTTAGTAAACGGATCTACGACATTCAGATCCGTATGTACTTTACAAATATCTATATCTCCTTCCTGAATGTAATCACGAATGGAGTTGAAGCGGCGCTTGATGTGTCTTGTCTTCTTGTGAAACCTGGGCTCCTTGGCAAGGGCAATAGCTCCAGTGTTGTCATAGAATAGAGTCATCGGGCCCGACACATTGGGAATCACTCCTAGGTCGGTGATGAACTCCTTCATCTAGACTCCTTCCTTTGCTGCTTCCGAAGCAGCTATGTACTCCGCTTCACATGTAGATGCCGCCACGATGCTTTGCTTGCTGCTGCACCAGCTAACTGCCCCTCCGTTCAAAATATGCATGTATCCGGTTTGTGACTTGGAGTCATCCGGATCTTTGTCGAAGCTAGCATCGACATAACCCTTTACGACGAGCTCTTCGGCACCTCCGTATACGAGAAACATGTCCTTGGTCCTTTTCAGGTACTTCAGGGTATTCTTGACCGCTGTCCAGTATTCCGCTCCGGGATCACTTTGGTACCTCCTACCAAACGTATGGCAATGTTCACATCAGGTCTAGTACACAACATGGCATACATAATAGAGCCTATGGCTGAAGCATAGGGGATGACACTCATCTTTTGTCTATCCTCTGCCATGGTCGGGCATTGAGTCGTACTCAATTTCACACCCTGTAACACAGGCAAGAACCCCTTCTTGGACTGATCCATATTGAACTTCTTCAATATCTTGTCAAGGTATGTGCTTTGTGAAAGACCTATGAGGCGTCTCGATCTATCTCTATAGATCTTGATGCCTAATATGTAAGCAGCTTCTCCAAGGTCCTTCATTCAAAAATACTTATTCAAGTAGGCCTTTATGCTTTCCAAAAGTTCTATATCATTTCCCATCAACAATATGTCATCCACATATAATATGAGAAATGCTACAGAGCTCCCACTCACTTTCTTGTAAATACAGGGTTCTCCATAAACCTGTATAAATCCAAATGCTTTAATCGCCTCATTAAAGCTAATGTTCCAACTCTGAGATGCTTGCACCAGCCCATAGATGGAGCGTTGAAGCTTGCACACTTTGTTAGCATCTTTAGGATCGACAAAACCTTCCGGCTGCATCATATACAGTTCTTCCTTAAGGAAACCATTAAGGAATGTCATTTTGACGTCCATTTACGAGATCTCATAATCATAAAATGCGGCAATTGCTAACATGATTCGAACGGACTTCAGCATCGCTACGGGTGAGAAAGTCTCATCGTAGTCAACTCCTTAAACTTGTCGATAACCCTTAGCGACAAGCCGAGCCTTATAGATGGTCACATTACCATCCGCGTCAGTCTTCTTCTTAAAGATCCATTTATTTTTTATGGCTCGCCGATCATCGGCCAAGTCCACCAAAGTCCATACTTTGTTCTCATACATGGATCCTATCTCGGATTTCATGGCTTCAAGCCATTTGTTGGAATTCGGGCAGCCATCACTTCTTCATAGTTCGAAGGTTCACCGTTGTCGAACAACATGATCTCCAGGACAGGGTTGTCGTACCACTCAGGTGCGGAACGTGTCCTTGTGGACCTTCGAGGTTCAATAGCAACTTGATCTGAAGTTTCACGATCATCATCATTAACTTCCTCTCCAGCTGGTGCAGGCTCCATAGAAACAACTTCCTGTGCAGCGCTACTTTCTGGTTCGAGTGGAGGTACAATTACCTCATCAAGTTCTATTTTCCTTCCACTTACTTCTTTCTAGAGAAAATCTTTCTATAGAAAGGATCCATTCTTGGCAACAAAGGTTTTGCCTTCGGATATGAGGTAGAAGGTATACCAAACAGTTTCTTTGGGGTATCCTATGAAGACGCACCTTTCCGCTTTGGGTTCGAGCTTCTCAGGTTGAAGTTTCTTCACATAAGCATCGCATCCCCAAACTTTCAGAAACGACAGCTTAGGTTTCTTTCCAAACCATAATTCATACAGTGTCGTCTCAACGGACTTAGACGGTGCCCTATTTAAAGTGAATGCGGCAGTCTCTAATGCATATCCCCCAAATGATAGCGGTAAGTCGGTAAGAGACATCATAGATCGCACCATATCCAATAGAGTGCGATTACGACGTTCAGACACAATGTTTCGTTGAGGTGTGCCAGGCGGCGTGAGTTGTGAAACAATTCGACATTTCCTTAGGTGCATGCCAAACTCCTGACTCAAATATTCTCCGCCTCGATCAGATCGTAGGCACTTTATTTTCCTATCACGTTGATTCTCTACCTCACTCTAAAATTACTTGAACTTTTCAAAGGTTTCAGACTTGTGTTTCATTAAGTAGACATACCCGTATCTTCTTAAGTCGTCATTGAGAGTGAGAACATAACGGTAGCCACCGCGAGCCTCAACGCTCATTGGACCGCATACATCGGTATGTATTATCTCCAACAAGTCAGTTGCTCGCTCCATTGTTCCGCAAAACGGAGTCTTGGTCATCTTGCCCATGAGGCATGGTTCGCACGTGTCAAATGATTCAAAATCAAGAGACTCCAAAAGTCCATCAGCATGGAGTTTCTTCATGCGTTTGACACCAATATGACCAAGGCGGCAGTGCCACATGTAAGTGGGACTATCGTTATCAAGGTTACATCTTTTGGTACTCACACTATGAACATGTGTAACATCACGTTCGAGATTCATCAAAAATAAACCATTGACCAGTGGGGCATGACCATAAAACATTTCTCTCATATAAATAGAACAACCATTATTCTCAGATTTAAATGAGTAGCCATCTCGTATCAAGCGAGATCCAGATACAATGTTCATGCTCAAAGCTGGTACTAGACAACAATTATTAAGGTTTAAAACTAACCCCGAAGGTAGATGTAGAGGTAGCGTGCCGACGGCGATCACATCGACCTTGGAACCATTCCCGACGCGCATCATCACCTTGTCCTTCGCTAGTCTTTGCTTATTCCGTAGCTCCTGCTTGGAGTTACAAATGTGAGCAACTGCACCGGTATCAAATACCCACGAGCTACTACGAGCACTGGTAAGGTACACATCAATAACAAGTATACCACATATACCTTTAACGTTGCGGGCCTTCTTATCCGCTAAGTACTTAGGGCAGTTCCGCTTCCAGTGACCGGTACCCTTGCAATAAAAGCACTCAATCTCGGGCTTGGGTCCATTCTTGTTCTTCTTCCTGGCAACTTTCTTAACGGGCGCGACAACTGCTTTGCTGTCCTTCTTGAAGTTCTTCTTACCCTTGCCTTTCTTAAAACTAGTGGTCTTATTGACCATCAACACTTGATGTTCCTTTTTGATTTCCACCTCCGCTGATTTCAGCATCGAATACAACTCAGGAATGGACTTCTCCATCCCTTGCATATTGTAGTTCATCACAAAGCTCTTGTAGCTAGGTGGAAGTGACTGGAGGATTCTGTCAATAACCGAGTCATCCGGAAGATTAAGTCCTAGCTGAGACAAGCGGTTGTGCAACCCAGACATTTTGAGTATGTGCTCGTTGACAGAACTATTTCCCCCCATCTTACAACTGAAGAACTTGTCAGAGACATCATATCTCTCGACCCGGGCATGAGCTTGGAAAACCATTCTCAGCTCTTGGAACATCTCATATGCTCCGTGTTGCTCAAAACGCTTTTGGAGCCCCGGTTCTAAGCTGTAAAGCATGCCGCATTGAACCAGGGAGTAATCATCACTACGCGACTGCCAGGCGTTCATAACGTCTTGAGTTGCTGGGAAAACGGGTGCGTCACCTAGCGGTGCATCAAGGACATACAATTTCTTGGAAGCTATGAGGATGATCCTCAAGCTATGGACCCAGTCTGTATAGTTGCTTCCATCGTCTTTCAACTTGGTTTTCTCTAGGAACGCGTTGAAGTTGAGGGCAACATTAGCGTGGGCCATTGGATCTAAAAGATATATTGTAAAGACATTTTAGACTAAGTTCATGATAATTAAGTTCACATAATCAAAATATTTAATGAACTCCCACTTAGATAGACATCTCTCTAGTCATCCAAGTGACACATGATCCACGTCAACTAGCCTGTGTCCGATCATCACGTGAGACGGACTAGTCATCAATGGTGAACATTTCCATGTTGATCATATCTTCTATACGACTCATGTTCGACCTTTCGGTCTCTCGTGTTTTGAGGCCATGTCTGTACATACTAGGCTCGTCAAGTCAACCTAAGTGTATTGCGTGTGTAAATCTGGCTTACACCCATTGTATGCGAACGTTAGAACCTATCACACCCGATCATCATGTGGTGCTTCGAAACAACGAACCTTAGCAATGGTGCATAGTTAGGGGGAACACATTTCTCGAAATATTAGTGAGAGATCATCTTATTTAAGCTACCATCGTTCTAAGAAAATAAGATGTAAAACATGATAAAATCACATGCAATCATATAGTGACATGATATGGCCAATATCATCTTGCTCCTTTGATCTCCATCTTCGGGGCACCATGATCATCATTGTCACCGGCACGACACCATGATCTCCATCATCATGATCTCCATCATCGTGTCTTCATGAAGTTGTCTCGCCAACTATTACTTCTACTACTATGGCTAACGGTTAGCAATAAAGTAAAGTAATTACATGGCGTTTTTGATTGACACGCAGGTCATACAATAAATTAAGACAACTCCTATGGCTCCTGCCAGTTATCATACTCATCGGCATGCAAGTCGTGAGTCCTATTACAAGAACATGATCAATCTCATACATCACATATATCAGATCACATCCTTTGACCATATCACATCACACGGCATATGCTGCAAAAACAAGTTAGGCGTCCTCTAATTATTGTTGCAAGTTTTTACGTGGCTGCTATAGGTTTCTAGCAAGAACGTTTCTTACCTACGCAAAAACCACAACGTGATATGCCAATTTATATTTACACTTCATAAGGACCCTTTTCATCGAATCCGATCCGGTTAAGGTGGGAGAGACAGACACCCGCTAGCCACCTTATGCAACAAGTGCATGTCAGGCGGTGGAACCAATCTCACGTAAGCGTACGTGTAAAGTCGGTCCGGGCCGCTTCATCCCATAATACCACCAAATCAAGATAAGACTAGTAATGGCAAGCAAATTGACAAAATCGACGCCCACAACAACTTGTGTTCTACTCGTGCATAGATTCTACGCATAGACCTAGCTCTGATACCACCGTTGGGGAACGTAGTAGTAAATCAAAAAAAATCCTATGTGTCACCAAGATCAATCTATGAAGAAACCAACAACGAGCAAAGGGGTAGAACATCTTCATACCTTTGAAGATCGCTAAGCGGAAGCGTTACTAGAACGCGGTTGGTGGATTCGTACTCACAGCGATTCAGATTGCGGTGGATTCCGATCTAAGCACCGAACAACAGTGCCTCCGTGTTCAACACACGTGCAGCCCGGTGACGTCTCCTACGCCTTGATCCAACAAGAGGAAGGAGAGGTTGAGGGAGAGCTCTGGTAGCACGACTGTGTGGTGACGGTGGATCTGCGTGGTACTCTGGCTGGGATTCGCCAAGCGCTACGGAGGACGAGGAGGAGGAGGGGTAGGGCTGCGCCGAGAGAGAGAGAGAGATCTGTTGTCTGCAGCCCCAGAAACCCTCCACTATTTATAGGAGGAGGAGGAGAGGGGGCGCACCCCCTAGGGTTCCCACCCTAGGGCAGTGGCCAGCCCTAGATGGCCCTTGGGACCGGTGTCCAAGAGAGGGGAGAGGGGGTGCGACAACCCTAGGTGCCCTAGGGTGGGCCTAGGGCCCATCTGCGCTAGGGTTTGCGCCCCTTGCTCCTTTGCTACGCCTTGGGCCTGGTGGGAGGCGCACCAGCCCACCCAGGGCTGGTTCCCTCCCAGTTTCGAACCATGCAGGCCTCTGGTGCCGGTGGCCCCTCACGGTGGACCCCCGGAGCCCTTCCGATGGTCCCGGTACGTTACCGGTGATGCCCGAAACACTTCCGGTGACCAAATCCTCACTTCCTATATATGAATCTTTATCTCCGGACCATTTTGGAACTCCTTGTGATGTCCAGGATCTCATCCGGCACTCCGAACAACCTTCGGTAACCACGTACACAATTTCCCTATAACCCTAGCGTCATCGAACCTTAAGTGTGTAGACCCTACGGGTTCGGGAGGCATGTAGTCATGACCGAGGCACCTCTCCGATCAATAACCAACAGAGGGATCTGGATACCCATGTTGGCTCCAACATGCTCCATGATGATCTCATTGGATGAACCATGATGTCGGGGATTCAATCAATCCCGTATACAATTCCCTTTGTCTACCGGTATGACATTTGCCCGAGATTCGATCTTCGGTATCCCTATACCTTGTTCAATCTCGTTACCGGAAAGTCTCTTTACTCATTCCGTAACACATCATCTGTGGCTAAATCCTTAGTCACATTGAGCTCATTATGATGATGTCTTACCAAGTGGGCCCAGAGATACCTCTCCGTCACACGAAGTGACAAATCTCAGTCTCGATTCGTGCCAATCCAACAGATACTTTTGGGGATACCCATAGTGTACCTTTAGCCACCCAGTTACGTTGTGACATTTGGCACACCCGAAGTATTCCTACGGTATCCGGGAGTTGCACAATCTCATGTTTTAAGGATACTTGACATTAGAAAAGCTTTAGCAGACGAACTACACGATCTTGTGCTATGCTTAGGATTGGGTCTTGTCCATCACATCATTCTCCTAATGATGTGATCTTGTTATCAACGACATCCAATGTCCATGGTCAAGAAACCATGACCATCTATTGATCAACGAGCTAGCCAACTAGAGGCTCACTAGGGACATGTTGTGATCTATGTATTCACACATGTATTATGGTTTTCGGTTAATACAATTATAGCATGAACAATAGAAAATTATCATGAACAAGGAAATATAATAATCACTTTATTATTGCCTCTAGGGCATATTTCCAACACTCCATATGTGCCCGGACCTGCCGGCACTTTGGAAGGAGGCTGGGCGCTGCCACGGCCTGCCATGGAGTGCTTCCCCGCCTGCGGAGGTCAGACACGGGCAGCTCTGCCCGGCCCTCTACGAGGAAATCCTGGGGTGTTTCTCCGGCGGCTAACCCTAGGCGCTGAAGACGACGAGCCTGCGTGCGTCGACACCACCGCAGCTCCTTCGTCGATACTAGGCATCGGCATGGGTCCAGTCTGGGCCTCATGTTGGGCCACGTACCCAACACCTGCGAGTCCCAACTCTATCTCCGAAAATTGCAGCCCAAGTGGGCCCAATAACATATTCAAACGCCGCGATCTGATCACCGAGATCGGGATCGCCGGCGTCGGTGCTGCCGCTACCAGTAGCCTCTTCTTCTTCCTATTGTTTCCGACTGTTTGCCACTTGGATGGATGAATACAATCAGCGAAAGTCATTTTTTGCAGACATACCTTGGGGATCGGTCCATGCCATGGTCTCACCGCTAGCGCCGTCGATTTCCGTCGCGTCCTGACCAGCTTTTCCGCTGCCGCTTGTCCTTGCCTCGCCGGATCCTGCTTGGATCCGTTGTGCTTGACGCCGCTAGTGACGCTGCCAGAATAGTAACCATCTGGAACGCAAGTACTGAGATGCACTAGCAGAGTACGCTCTATAAGACCTCGATAGGTGATAACCTTATTTCGTGGTCGAAGCTTCAGAAAGACGAGGACCAAAAGTTCACAGGAGAAAATAAAAGTGATCCCGGATAGGCATAACATGCTCCCTCTTCATGGCCAAATTAAACACAAAAACAGGCAATTCGTTTAGTGAAATTTTAGTGCAAAGATATTTTGGAAATAAATTAATGCATTTGTATCTAGCCAAACTATGTTATGTAAGGTGAACAGAGTAAAAAAAACACAAACATGATACTATCACCTACATATCTTGTAAGGTGAAAGAGAGAAAGGAGGAGCGAGACTAAACAAAATTGGTTGGCATGGTTCCGAGCTGACCATTGGGTGGAGCTAAATAGTAACTTGTGGGACCGAGAGATGTGGGGAACTGCTTGTTTGGAAGCGGCGTTTCTGCTCCCAGCTCAGCTGCACCCCCATCGACGAAAAAAATTAAAACAAATATTAGAAAGAAAAAAAATGTGGTAGATAATTTGATGTGTGATGTCTGCTTCAAATTTAAACTCATTTGGGTATCTGAGCAGCTCTCGGTAAGAAAGACAAATCATGGTCTTAAAAAGGTTTATTGTTCACGCACTATTCTGACCCGATTTGTCTTTTTTATCAAGAGCTACTCAGATGTTCAAATAAGTTAAAATTTGGAGCAGGCCTCATGGAACAAAATATCTATCACACAAAAAATATAGGATTTTTTTGAATTTTTATAGTATTTGTTTTGATTTTTTTCCTGACCGGGAACAGATGAGCCCGGGAGCAGAGTTGGACTTTCGCATATTGATAGCCTTTTCTTTTGCCATTAACGTTTTAGACATGCTTAGTAGCTTCGCCCTTGAGCTTTTTAAAAGAATTTTATGAGCTCAACCAAAGCTTTTGATTTGACAGTTGTTCATATTTCACTACCATGGCATGTTACCATTTAGGATAAGATGCTTATAGTATGCTCATAGAGTTCCATGTCAAGGTTATTCAATTATATAAGTTTTTAGAACGGCGCAATGTACATGGCGTCGTCCCTAGAAATAGAAAGTGTAATCTTTGTATGTTATCAAACTTTCCATAGAGAAAAGGAATATTGGAGAAACGAGAACATTATGTTATTTTACATAGGATTCAACCGATACAATACCAAACTAGTAGTATCAGTCTTTTGTTAGCTGATCCTTGTCTCCTGCATCAACGCCAACAGTATATTAAGGAGAAGAAACTTTTATGTGGCCGATGATAACTTTGCATGCTTGCCTTGCAAGAACCCTCCTGAAGAAACATATGTTCTTCTATGCCCCTTCAGCAAACAATGTTGGGATGCCATTGGAACAGACTGAATCTTCTACAGCGTGTTACGGCTGCATGGACCACTACTGTAGGATGACCCTAAGATGACACATGCATCTGGAACCTTTCGACCAAACTGCGTGTGATGCATAAATCACAAACGGTATAGTTCAAGGTTCGACGCTAATGACACGAACTGTGTGCAATGGTTGGTCCATAGACACGATTCAGAGGAGACTTGTGTGTGCGATATGTGGTATACAGTTGTTCCATACGAATTGTTTGCGATTAGCCACGATAACACAAATGGCTATGCAGATAAAGATGTGTGGAATGTACGACATACAATTAATCCGGATGAACTATTTGCGAAAAGCCAAAATAACACAAATGATTCGGCGTCTAAAGTTGTGTGTGATATCCGGCAAATAGGTCATTCAAATGAACTGTTTACGATGATCAAAAGTAACACAAATGATTCGGTTAACAAGATGTGTGTGAAACCTGATGAGCAGGCCAGTAATCGGAATTGTGTGGGAAGACCGATAAGAATTAAAGACGATTCCTAATAATAAGCCGTGTGTGATGTGGGCAAACACTTGCTCACACCCAATTTTCTATGATTGTTGAAATCATCCCCGACGTGTTTCTTTGTTTAATCGTAAGCGATTTGACTTGCTCTATCTTCACAACATTTATGCTCTGTCTACAGAACAATAACATGATTGCAAAACCAAAAGAAACATCCAATTACATTACTGACTACAGATAACATTTACACAACTCAATTAACAACTACATGCATACTAAACTAGTAGTAACGATCATCAAATCATCTATACTTCTTGTGATGAGGGGTGTCGGTGGGCGTAGGACGGAGGCACTTCCTCATGTCAACGATCCTCATGCACATCTCGTAGCTTACGTACGCGTCCTTTGCCGCGTACTTGACGTGATCTTAATCCAATCTTCGGACCGAGGCGCGGTGCCAGGCAACCTCCTTTTCTTGCAGACATCGTTCATGCCTCTATAGTAAGGGTCAATGATGGCCATGCCGAAGTCAACTAGGGAGTCCTTCTGCTTCTCCTCGCCGCCCAAGACCATGTACTCGCATTGGATGTCAACAAGATTCCAACAGGCAAAGCCCGTGGTCTTGAGCACCTGCTCATCGTTGGTGGTGTCCACCGTATCGAATATATAGTCTGGGTTGTTAACAAACCTGGCTAAACACTCGCAAGGCCTAGTGGCCAAGCATTAGTGGTATACGAGGTCATGATGGCCCATGCATAGCTAGGCAACGACAACCTTCTGATCATACCCGACACGACCGTCGGTGTACTCGAGGTCGAAGCCGGCCACTTTGTACTTATCCTTGGTAAGCAACTGCTCAATGGTGTGGATGGATTTCTCCACCTAGACAGTGTCGTTGGTGTACACCACCGAGAGGTCCTTAAACCTTACCTGGGTGTCCACGTATGCATGAATGGTGAATTGCCGCTCGTCGTCGACAGCCGCTGAGAGCGCCACCATTTGAGCCAAACAGGATATCCTCTTCATATTTAGCGCCGTGCATGAGCTTCTTGCATTGTGGGGAAAGGTTGAAGAGGGACCAGGGGTTAAATGAGCGGTGGAGTAAATTGGGGTTGGATGGGCTGTAATTAGCACGTCTTATCACCGTGTTTTTGGTGAAGGATTGCAGTGCAAGCTTGACCAGTGCGCACACACGCGTTTCATTTGGCCACACACTGTCTTGAAGAGGTGCCAACCTATCGTTGGTGAGCCCGTTCCCGCGCAATTGCAGCGCACAATACTGCAAAATCCCCAATCGGGCAGAGCTGGGTCGACGGTGCGCATGTCTTGAGGACATGGGTAAGGGATGGAAGAGGTTGGAGGAGAAGTGTGTCCCGGATGTTTGGGCACTAAATCTTGGGAGTTTTGGGCAAGGGAGCAAGGATGGAAGCGTGGGGTGAATTAGATTCATTTCTTCACTGTTTATAAGCTAGTAAAAATGCCAAGGGGTGCCACGATGCGCAGGAATTTTGCCATTGCCCAACCACGATGTGCATTTTATGTGTGCATGGGTCGAAGGATTTTATTAATAAAATAGCAAAAAATTCAGGGCATGGTACCTCTATCGATGGGATGTGCCAATATAAATGGCCTCGAGCCATGATAAACTAGACATAATAACTATTGATGGGACCTTTCGGTTCAACAATATGCGGCAATGGTTCGTTTTTTGGTCAAAAGTTGTCAGAGTGCTACTCGATAAGGCCTACCATGCTAACACACTAGTAAACTTAGCTACCAAACTATCTAGACTTTGGAGGAGTCTTCGGATCTAATCCGGATAAAATCATTAGTTGAGGATTACTGGTTATACCTCCTCAGATGTCAAAAGTATTTGAACTTCTCGTGCTCAAAGGTGAAAAGGACATGGTTATGGTTGAGGAAGATGTCGAAAAAGAGGAGCCAATAAGAAAAAATAGAATATAATGGAGCCAAGGTATTTCTTGGGCTTGGAATCAAGATGAAGCATCAAGATTGTCAAAACTCGCCTATGAAGCAGAAGAACCGAACACCATG
Organism: Hordeum marinum; assembly: GCA_022496015.1. Classification (NCBI taxonomy): domain Eukaryota; kingdom Viridiplantae; phylum Streptophyta; class Magnoliopsida; order Poales; family Poaceae; genus Hordeum; species Hordeum marinum. The sequence continues at coordinate 70,949,029 of CM039678.1, read as the reverse complement.
CCATTCTGATGAGTTTAATGTCCTCGGTTTGAAGATCTGTTCAGGGGCTACTCAAGGTGTCCCAGATTAGGGGGTGCCAACCACGTCTTTCCCATCATGGTGAGTCGAGGCGAGGACCCCTAGATCATTAACAGAAAGTCCAAGACTACCATGCCCCTAGGTGTGCTCAAGATGGAATCCATCGAAGACTTTATGCATACTCCAAGACACATTTGAAATTCCGCATGTTTTTCTTTAGATGTAACCGACCATGTGCGACCCAAGGTACCCCCAGTCCCTATATTAGCCGAGGAGCTTAGTCCGTAGAGTCAAGGTTAGATATATTCATACGGTCTCGAGGTAGACAATATGTACTTTGTATGCCAATAAAATCAATATAACAGAAGTAGGACGTGGGGCTTTACCTCTTTGAGAGGGCCCGAACCTGGATAAATATTGTGTCCCCTGTTCATCTTATTACCATCCAACCAAGAACACCATCTCGGAACCCCTACCCGAGATCTGTCGGATCTAGCTCCGACACATGGCTCCTGCTCGACCCAGTTGCATTGACCACCTCCATGAGCCAGCTCTCACAAGGTCCTGGTCTCGGTCGAGGTACAAAGCGAGGAATCAACGATGGCTACAGGAAAATGGCACAACAGAGCTTGCTCCCGACCAAATCGACCTCCCTCTTGTCACTGTTGCCAGTGGTGGCGCGCGCAGATGAACAGCTACGCGGGATCCACAAGCACGGCGACAGCAGGAGTGGGACACGGTGGACGGGTTCGTGAGGTAAGAGCGAGGTGTGTGTCGCCCCTTGACAAAGGCGGACACGGAGGCGCTGGCAGTCGTCCCTGGAGATAGGTTGGGTGTATCTTGTAAGGGAATGCAGCAGGAAACAAAAATTTCCAACCTACACACTAGCCCAGGACCACTATGAAGACTGGATACAAGGTTTGATCTTTTTTGTTTCCACTCGTAGCGCAGCGGAAGAAGAGTCGATGAAGATCGGCGGTGCAGATCCCCGCAGCTAGGATTTACAACCTCCCAACCATGAGGATGTATACCCTCATCTGCCCCTCAGGACAGCCCTCGGGGAGGCAGTCGGACAGTCCCCTGGACGGATTCATGGACAGCCCTTCGGGAGGACCTTCGAAACTCGGACGGTCACACGGATAGCCCTTCGGGACACACTCTCGAACTAACACTGAAACTCCGATCTCTCTACAGATTTGCACACATATGGTGCCATCTATTCGTCAGGGCTTCGCCGTCCATAACTAGTTCCTGCCGGAATCTAGACAGCCTTTCGGCTCTACGAAACTATTTCGCTAGGAGGGAGTGAGAAGGCCAGATCATGCATGGCTTGTGTATGAGATAAAGGGATGAGTGTGGAGAGAGCCTCTCCACCTCTATTTATAGGAAAACCTAAGGGGTAGGGTGGCTCCCAAAATACCAAAATGCCCATGAAAGGTGTCCTTCACAAGGGCATAAATGGGAAGCCTCCAAATAGTGTTGTCAGCATCACCATGCCTGCATCACCATGCCTGCATCATCCCCTAATAGTATTTCCACTATTTATAATAGTGTTTCCACTATTTACAATAGTGTTTCCACTATATACATATAGTGTTTCCACTATTTATATATAGTGTTTCCACTATTCCAAATAGTGTTTTCACTATTCATGAAAACCTTTTACCGTGCCCTTTTAATCCGAAAATATTTATGTAGGTCTTAGAACATTTCCGGTACCCACTAAAATAATTTTGGACGCGTTCCGAAACAATTCCGGATTAGTGGTTTTCATCTGCGAAAAGCAACCAAAGCGGTTCCGACAGCTCCGAAACATTTCAAGGTATTTCTCAAGAAAAATCCAAGAAGTTCCTAGAACAATTCTGGCACCATCCAAGAATTTCCAGGCATGTGCCGAAACAATTTTGACTTAATGGCATACTCTGAAATAACTTTTTGGTTTCAGCGGAACTCATCCGGTGACCTCTCTCTTCGGAATTTTTCCGCTGTCTCCGAAACTTTTTCCAGAGACTTTCTCTTAGACTCCCTGTCTAGTATTCAACAGATAGATGACCCTTAAGCATGTGACCCTATAGGTTTAGTGAAACATAGACATGAACCAGAACTCCTTCCGATCAATAATCAACATCAGAGCCGTGGACACCAGTATTGACCCCTATACGCACACGAATGAATATTCGAGTGAACCTCCAGTTGTCGTGTGCTATTCCTGTTGCTTCGCAATATGTTACAAATACCCGAGGTGAGACATGTTGGCATCCCCGTGGATCAACAACTTGTCCACTATGCCAGTTACCTCATTACCGGTATTGTTCTCTTTTCTCGTTACCGTGTTCCGGCATCCCCGTGATCAAATCACAAAGTGTCTGGCCAGACGATGATGGATACCATAACACCGAGAGGGCCTAGAGATATCTCTCCATCATCGGAGGAGCAAATCCCAATCTTGAGCTATCAAGTTACTTGACATACTTTTCCATGAACCCGTAAGCTGCCGTAATAGCCACCCATTTACGGATGACGTTTAACAAACCCCAAAGTTAATGAAGTAAGCATGAAGAAACTCTATACTCTCATGGTCTAAGGAATCATGCAAATGTTAACCATCTCTGTGTTATTAACCATTAACTTGTGACAAATGTATCTCATAGCATAACATCAATTCGGGTCGATTCAACACAAACGTTCTTCTAACATTGTGCCCTCAAAGTTTCTGGCATTGACATGCCCATGATCAGGAAAACAAAACCATCATGCAACACTTGAGATAGTCTTAGAGGCCAGAACATGAATACAATTTACCGTTTATTATTCCACACGTGCATATGAGTCTTCCTCCGAGCCTCGTGGTTATTGCAGACTCGAGAACCATAGCAGTTATAGCATGGAACATAAACCTAATTATGAACAGGGAGATAATCAATAACATTTATTATTGCCTCTAGGGCATATCTCCTATAGACTCCCACTTGCACTAGAGTCAATAATCTAGTTAATGCTAATACACTTTACACCTATGGATCATTGGTGTAAAATATGCTCCACATGTGGTATAGCCTGATGTCCAACGGATCTAACAACTTCAGCTTCGTGCGTCTTTGCATATCCTCGTGTTTTCACGCTTTCACAAAATTCATATTTTGTGTGGACTTGGCTTTTCATATGTGTGAATCATTGGTCGAAACCTAATTCCTCAGACTGAGCTATGGAGCAACTATCTGCAATAGTGTCCCATTGACAAAAGCCATCTTGGAGCCATACTAAGTTCATGAATGAACTATATGATTCAACAACTTCTTTGTCGCTTCTGAAGCGTCAACATACTTAGCCATTTGTTATAGAATTCGCCACGGTATCCTGTTTGGAATAATTTCCAACTACTGTGCCACCATTTTGTGTATTACACAAAAACCCTTAACTTAAATCGAAAATCGCATGGAGCATTGATGAAGACTGTATCGATGTAATTACTTACAACGAGCATTTCATAATCTCTGCTTGCGAGAAAACATGTCATCGGTACTATTCTAGTACTCAATGACATATTTCACTGTTGTCCCATGATCAGTATTTTGATCACTTTGGTATCTATACTCGCAACAACTTTGGAGTATTGGACATATCTGGTTGTTTTACATACCATGGAATACATGATTAATCCAAACACAAGTGTGTGGAATCTCCATCATGTATTTTACTCATCAGTGTTTTGGGACACCGAGTCTTGCAAAACTCTTTCCATTTGACTCCGGCAAGAATAACTCCTTGGCGTTTTAAATGCTAAAAACTTTCGAAAATCCATTTCTGAGCCCGGGCTCATCTACACCCCCGCTGAGTAAAAAAATCAAAACAAATACTAAAGAAATTCAACAAATTCCAACCTTTTTTTGGTGGTACATAATTTCATACGTGCGGTTCGCTCCAATTTTTGTATCATATGAACATCTGAGCAGCTCTCAGCAAAAAAGACAAATTCGGGGTCTCTAAAAAAGTTTACTGTTCACGCACTGTTTTGACCCAATTTGTTTTTTTTGCTGAGAGATGCTCAGATGTTAAAATGATACAAAAATTGGAGCGAACCTCATGCATAAAATTATCTTACACCCCAAAAAATTAGAATTGTTTGAATTTTTTAGTAATTATTTTGATTTTTTTACTGAACGGGTGCAGATGAGCCTGGTCACCAAAACGCCTCACTCAAAAAAATTTAGTATCTTGTCAATATGTACTCATTGCTTTCGCCCTATTTGGCAAATCTATCTCCATAGATCATAATGCCTAATATGAAGGCTATTTAGCCGAAGCACTTCATCGAAAAAACTATTTTCAAATGAAGTCCTAATTCGTGTCAAGAAATTTATTTCCAATTAACAATGTGTCAAGCACATAATGTTTTTAGTAATATTATTATGCTCCCACTTACTTTCTTGAATTACAAGCATCTTCATTACCCATTGAAAGTGCGCTATATCGACTAGAGGGGGGTGAATAGGCGATTTTTACAAATTCATCACTTAAAGGAATTTCAACTCGAGGAATTTCAAAATGTGATGGATAACTAGCGGCGGATTAAGTACTCAAGTGCATGAGAAACCTAGCGACAGCATAGTCATCCTGATGAAATGAAATATGCACAGATTACAAGTAGCGTGATACAAAATAAGCAGGTGAGGAACAAGGTAGGATGAATAATTTGAGATGAGGAAATTGTGAAAGTCTTCAGTCAAATTCGTCAAACAGTAATGATCAATTTCATCAACAAGTATACGAGGAATAGAGGGGTTGAGGAAATAGAACCAGGTAGCTTGATGAAGACAAAGGTTTGATGACCCAGTTCCAACTGCTGTGACAGTCATACATATGGTTTGGAATGGCCTGGTATTTAAACCAGAGGACACACAGTCCCAGGACACACAGTCCTTACCGTATTCTCCTTAAGCTAAGGTCACAAAGTCCTCGCCCAACACTCGTGGTAATTCATCAGGGTAGACTTCCGAAACCCTCACAAACTGGTCACTCGGTGATCCACAATTGACTGTTGGATGCTCTAGACCAAGGTCACTCTGTGATCCCCAATTGATTACAGGATGCACTAGACCATGGCGCCTAACCGTCTGGACGATACACAGTCCTCAAAGGTAACAAGCGTCGGTTACACACAGGAACAATCTCTTCAGTGATGCTCAATCACTTTGGGTTTGGTGGTTTGTATTTGGGTTTTTCCTCACTAATAATTTTCTCTCAAAGTCCTTGGAGGATGGGTTGCTCTCAAATGACAAGTGTCAGTTCTCTCTCGGAGCAGCCAACCAACTAGTGGTTGTGGGGGTGGCTATTTATAGCCAGGGTGCAACCTGACATGATAAGACATAAATGCCCCCAATGATATGACCGTGATGTGGATAAGATGATTGGGGACAGCTGGCGCTAAGCACAGCAACGGTCGGAATTTCAAACTATGAAAGTCCTCAGGCTTATCATGTTCCTCACTTGTAGACAATTAGCACTCGCGAAATCCTAACTCCTCGGTCAGATCAATTTCATCAGAGACCAGAAGAACTTTGTCTCTGTCACTGAAGAACTTGACTGAACTGCAAGAGATTTCCAAAGGCTTCACTCAAAGGATTGGATAGGTTGAGGCTTTTGGAGTTGAGCATCAGTTGGAAATTTTCCTTAGTATTACCTCGCCCCCATTTAACAACACGGTGTTTCCTATGACTCAAAGAAAGGAAACGAAACTATGAAAACAAAAGTCTTCACGCTTCATAGTCCTTGTTCATATCTTCAAGGTCACACAAACTTCTTCATTTTCAAAGTCTTCAGGGAATACCAAAGTCTTCGCCAAAGTCTTCACCAAAGTCTTCAGCTAAAGACATACATTTTTAGGGGTCAATAATATCCGAATATATCAAACTCCTCATCGACTTATAGAGCCTGTGTACACTCATAAACACATTAGTTCCTTAACCTATAAGTCTTCAATACACCAACATCACTAAGGGGCACTAGATGCACTTACAATCTCCTCCTTTTTGGTGATCGATGACAAATAGGTTAAGTTTTCAACGGGGATAATACTATGAAGTGTAAATACTGAGTTTGAGGAATTTGATTACAAGATATAGAAGAACTGCCCCCTAAGATGTGCATATTTGAGGAATTTTCTTTGGACTACAAATGCACATGGCAGGTTAAAATGCATGGAGAATTCCCCCTATATCTTGTAATTCATACACACATTTAACATATGATATGAAGAATGTGAAATGCATGATGAAAATGGTGTCTCACGAAATTCAGCATGCATGCATTAAGGTACTTGAGGAAATAAACATGTGGAAAGCAGTTCAAAAGAGTCAGACCACCATCGGACTTAAGTTTACAACTCAACCAGCAAAAGCTTCAGAAGAGCGAGAGTTGTAACTTAAACAAAAACAACCCATATATAGAGAGACCCACTTGAAGACTAACTCAAATTTTCTCCCCCTTTGTCATCGAAGACCAAAAGGGACGAAAAAGCAAGGACTAACGCCCCTTGAAGAATTTCATCTTGTTGGTGAGGAAGGAGTGCCAGCGGTGTCGGGGTCGTTTGTCGAGGCAGAGCCTACCGCAGTGTCATCAATATCCTTAGCTTCATCCGTATCATGCGATGAAGAATCTGAACTTGTAACAAGCTAAGGAACTTGAACTTTCTTGAATTTCTTTTGAGGAGGATGAGACCAGTCAAAGCTTTGCTGAAATTTCATGTCTTTGAGTTCCTCGGGAGTCTTGAGATGTGCAAGAATGGCCCATGTGCGATCGAAGATTTCATGCACATAGTAGTGATTTTTCCTCACAGAGTTCTGCGTCATAGTCATGTTCTGAACAATGGAAGCAAATTGACGCTTCACCCACTTGTGATTGCGATCAACCTTCTGATGAAGACTTATGAGCAGTTCACAATCAGTCATGACATGAGGGGCAGACTCTTGAGGCTTTTGCGCTGAGGCTTTTGCAGCAGAGTCCTGGGTAGCAGTGTCATCAATGGTGGAGTAAGATGCAGCTTTGCGAAACTGACCATCCAATGGACGAGTACCTTCATCAATGACAGCTTTGGCTTTTCCTTCAATTGAGGCACTTCTACTCTTGAGGACTTCAATCGAAGGCAGAAAGCTGAAGTGATTTTGGAAGTCAGTTGCGAAGGGAATTGAATACCTTGATTTGATGAATTTCATGATCCAGGGAGCATAAGGCTTCAATTCAAATGGGGCTAATGCTGCATTAGACAATGTCCTCATGAAGAAGTCGTGATAGTTGATGGGAATCCCATGAATGATGTTGAATAGCATGTTCTCCATGATTCCCTCAACTTCTTCTTTTTCAGAGTTGTGACCCTTCTGAGGAAAAAGGGTGTTGGTGAGGATGCGATAAACTGTCCTGGGCACATAGAGCAAATCCTTCACAAGGAAGGTGCTCCGTTGAGGTTTTCTAGGAGCTAGCGGCTTCATCAGCACTTGCATCATATGGTCAGGTAGAGCAGGTTCATCAAACAGGTAGCGGGCTTCTTCTGAAGGAATTGGAATTGGAACTGACCGAAGCAATTCGGATGCTGGAGCAGTGAGGTGAGTAGATCCGGTCATCCAGTCCAAGACCCATGAGTTGATGTTAGAAGCATCACCTGTGATGTGTAGAGTGGCATAGAATTGAAGAATTAGCTCTTCATTCCAATCGCAGATATCCACACAGAACGGAAGAATTCCTGCATCATGAAGAACTTCTAGCACCAGTGTGAAGGATGAGATTGTTTCCATATCCGCATGAGGAGCTTGATGGTGCTCGAAGACTTTCTTCTTGTCAAACAGGACTGATGCATAATAGTTCATCTGTGTTGAAGTCCACAACCTGGTGCGACCGGCCCTTGCAGAGTCATATGGATTTAGTCTAGTGAAGAAAATGTGCTCATCGAATAAATTGGTCTTGATGAATTTGGGGCGCTTTGAGCCTTTGAATGGTATGTGTGGCTTTGGCTGAAGGTTTGGCTTAACGCAGCCCACAATCTCCTTAGGCATATGAGGAATTTCTTCAGACTAAGGAATTTGCACATGAGTTTCCTCAATGGCAATTGGAGCAGTAATTTCATCAGCTGATGCAGCTAGGATCTCTTTAGTAGCAATGGCAGCAAAGTCATCAGATCCTGGTTCAATTTCTTCAGTCTAGGCTGGAGACTGAGGAATCTATGACTGAGGAGTGGTCATTGGGGAATTTGGGTGAGCAGCTTCCCAATATTCATCATTGATGACAGGGGTTGTGTTGCCAATGTCCACGTCTTCATCAATTTCTTCAACGTCGGCCTCTTCAGCAGTCAACTGAGGCTAGGGCGATGATACGTGTGGAGTTGAAGCATTTGCTTCCACTTCAATTTCTTCATCAATCTGCTCAGAGGTTGCAGCAGACTGATCCTTTTCTTCTTTTTCATCATTTAGGATGACATAGTCAACACCAAATGGTACAATTTCATAGGCTAGTACGAAGCTGATAGGCGTTGCATCAAATGGTTCTATTGAAGAACTTGGCAGTGTCTTCAAATTCTTCACAACTGAGGAATCCGAAGTTGTTGCTTTTCGTTTCAGTGCCTTATTCTCCGCAGTCTTGGTCTTCTTCGCTTCTAATGCAGAATGAAGGTTGATTGTCTTCATCCTTGATGATTTGGCTGTTTCAACAGAGGGTGAAGGAGGTGCATTTTCTTCAGGCACGACTGATGCAGTCGACCTTGTGGTATCAATTTCCTCAGGTGAAGCAAAAACTTCAGCTGGCCTGGCAGTTTCTTCAGCAGCCAGAGTTTCATCAGTAGGCTGAGCAGATTCATCAGCCTGAGGAACTTGTGGTTGCGATCGAGCTGCAACTCTAGAGTTATGGTCCTTCACAGTAGCTTGGGCTGCCCTGACGAATCTCACTCTGGTGCCCTTCCATTCAGTATCATATTTGTCTTGTTCCTCCGAGAGGCAGCGAATTTCAGACTGAACTGTGATGAGTTGATTTGATTTGGTGTCAAATTAATCACGTTATTCCTCAGGAATTTTTCTTTTCGAGCCATGTTCCTCTTAGCTCTCTGAGCTTGATCTCTTTTCCATTTTTCCTCAGCAATAAAGTGGGTGAGGACATGGTCCACACTAATAGGCAGGTTCAGTGAGGATAGTGGGGTGCTTGGATCCTCATGCCATATCTCAATGAAGTTGAGGATCATCTTGGGATCCAGCATGAGAGGAACAAAGCTGCCTTTGGTTATTGCAGCCTTTTGCTGACTTTCTCTGATGATTTCTTCCAGTTCTTCATCATCAGCCTCATCATCATCCTTAGATGCTGAGGGTACATTCACTATAGCTTTGCTAGTGTGAGAACTTGGTCTTTGACCTCGTCCAGCAGTTTTCTTCAGTTTCAACATAGTACGACTTGTTGAAGACTTTGCTTGAGCAGAGGGACTTGCAAAGACCCTTGAAGCAATTGAGTATCCCTTTGTCCTCTGACATGATGCTAGGTGCATAGGGGTTGAGGACTTAGCAGCAGCAGCAGAGGACTGAGCAGCTACTGAACCATCGGCGGAGGCCTTTGAAGGCTTTGCTTGAGGAATCTGCTATGATGATTTTGAAGTTGAATATTTTAACTTCACGGCGGATTTCTTCACTATAGTTTTCATCGGAGCACTTCCAGAGGCTCTGGCAGTGGCAGTAGCAGCAAAGTCTTCGTTGAATTTCTTCATAGCCTCTTTTGTTTTCTTAGCCAGCTTCGCTTGCTGTTTTTACCATTCACAAGGAAAGTCATCACCAGTCTTGAGACTAGCGGGATCACCTATTTGATTTGGAGCCAAGGGTGGCCTGCTGCAAGGGGGTTTAACCGTGAATTTCATCATATACTTGGGAGTGACATAGCGATATTCTTTCCATTCCTTTGCCCATCTCCTCTCAATTTTCTGTAAGCAGATCATTCTCTACTTTGTTGTTTCTTTGCCATGAATTTCTTCATTTGGCACGCAATATTACTCATACAAGTCATCAGGTATCTCAAAAGCAGTCTGCACATCAGGTTTCTTTCCACCTTTCTGTGGCTTCTTCCCATCAGCCATTTTCTTTGGCTGAGGATTCTGAACTCTTGAAGATTCTAAAGAAGTGCACAATTTTTCCTCAAGAAACGCTGCAAATGAGTTAAGTTGATGAGAACCTAGTGATTCATCAGCGGACATGTTTGTACATGTGAACAGAGTATAGGTTCGAGGAATTTGAAGAGGTCATATGCGTTCCCAGAAGTTTTTCAAAAAACATCAAGTGTGAGGAATTTGACCATTGGTGTCTAGAGGATTTTCACTAAGTGTTCTTTGTCTTAGGTTCCAGAGTTGTGCAAATTTTGAGGATTCACACAATTGAGGAATCTTGAAGAAAATCATAACTTAGGAAAAACATCAAGTGTATGAACATGTAAGGTGCTTTAGAATGAGATTCTTGAAGAATAAACACCTTTGAGAAAATTGAGGAAAACTTGAAGATCAAACAAGGGCAGTAAAAACAGATTTTATTTACCCTGATGAAGAACATGACGAACTATGAGAAGAAATCAAGGAAGTTCGTCTGTCCATATCTCTCATGCCCTAGCTTGGTAGAGGGAGACAACTACAGCGGTGGCAGGGTGAAGACTTCTGCGGCCTATGCGAGTATGACGACGGCGAGGTTGAGGCAGTGAAGCTCTTCCACACCGATGGCAATGATTTTAGCGGCGGCGCTAGGTTTGGGCTCGGGAGAGAGTAGAAGTGACGAGTAACCGAGCATAGTGAAAGGGAAGGGGTATTTATAGAGGAGGTGAAAACCAATCTGTCCGAAGATTTTGGACAAGATTGCCCTTGACCCTTGCTCTCCACGTGACATGTGTCACCCACGTACTGAATAGTGGCGATAGTGGGGGTCGTGGGTTATCCAGTCGTGGGAATCGAAACAGTTTGAGTGGGAAACGCCGAAAATTTTGATACTGAAAATTTTAAAGTTTCCGTTCGCAAATTCTTCAGCTGTCAAGGACACAGTGAAGACTTTGAACGAGTTTCAAAGTAGAACGCATATGAAGAATTTGTGAACAGACTGGGTTGAGTTTAGCATAGAGGGGGAAAGGGTCCGATAACATTCACTTAGATGAAAATCAACTTGAAGAATTAGCAATAAGTGAATGTTGTTGAGGACATTGAAAAACTCAAATATAGATATATGTATATAGTCAATGAAGAACTTGAGTTTCATAGTTTGAAGAGTTTGAAAAGTTGATGAATTTGAAAAGTTGAGGAATTTGCAAAACTTTGAGGAATTTGAAAATTTGACAAAAATGCAAAATGACGAAAAACTCAACTTTGAAGAATCTCAACTATTGTTGGTGGTGTGACCCACCGTATAAGAATGATGACTTCAGACACCGCGTATAATTGTCGTAGGGTTCCGAGAATCAAATTCTTCATTAATTTCTTCACACTTAGAGGGTTATTCTTCATTGATTGACGAAAAATGTTACTTCGTGTGTTGCACATCTAAGTCATCAATTTTGCATAAGTTTTAGGATGTATGTACTTTTTGAAAGAACATTCAAAGATTCTAAGATATTTAGCTCACACCGCAACTTGCAAAATCTCTTTTCATCCAAGGGCTTTGTGAAGATGTAGGCCAGTTGTTCTTCAGTAGGGATGTGGTCGATGGAGATGTCACCCTTGAGTACATGATCTCGAAGAAAGTGATGACGAATCTAGATGTGCTTGGTCTTCGAATGTTGAACTGGGTTGTAAGCAATCTTGATGGCACTCTAGTTGTCGCAGTAGAGAGGAACATTCTTCAACTTGATTCCATAGCCCTTGACGGGTTTTGCTTCATCCACAGCAACTGAGCACAACATGAACCAACAGCAATGTACTCAGCTTCAGCAGTAGATAGTGACACATAGTTCTGCTTCTTTGAGGACCAACAGACTAAGGATCATCCGAGGAAATGACATGCGCCTAAGGTTGACTTGCGATCCACACGATCTCCAGCATAGTCAGCATCAGAGTATCCGACGAGGTGAAGATTTGAGCCCTTGGGATAGCATAATCCAAGCGTTGGTGTGTGAGCTAAGTATCGAAGAATATGTTTCACAGCCTTATGGTGTGATTCCTTCGGTGTTGCTTAGATTCGAGCACACATGCAAACAGTCAGCATAATATCAGGCCTAGATGCACATAGATACAATAATGAGCCAATGATGGAGCGATATACCTTTTGATTGAAACCTTTACCATTTTTGTCAGTGCAAAGGTGGCATTTTGAAGGCATTGGAGTTTTGACGCCTTTGCAATCTTGCATGTCAAATTTCCTCAGAACATCCTTGAGGTATTTCTCTTCAGATATGAAGATGCCATTGTCTTGCTGACGGATTTGAAGACCTAAGAAGAATTTCAACTCTCCCATCATAGACATTTGATATTCTTCACTCATCATATAGGCAAATTCATCACGGTAACGTTTGTCAGTACAGCCAAAGATAATACCGTCTACGTATATTTGGCATATGAACAATTCATTGTCATAGGATTTTGTGGAAAGAGTTGGGTCGAGTGAACCGGGTTTGAAGCCTTTCTTCATGAGGAATTCCTTCAGAGTGTCGTACCACACCCGAGGAGCCTGCTTGAGGCCATAGAGGGCCTTGTTGAGTCTGAAGACTTTGTCAGGATGTTTAGGGTCTTCAAAACCTGGGGGTTGAGAAACATATACTTCTTACTCAAGCTTACCATTGAGGAATGCACTTTTCACATCCATTTAATATAACATGATATCATGATGGTTATCATAAGCAAGCAATATGTGAATAGCTTCAAGTCTAGCAACAGGTGCAAAGGTTTCTTCAAAGTCAATTCCTTCAACCTGTGTGTAGCCTTGAGCTACAAGACGAGCCTTATTTCTTACCACAAGGCCACTTTCATCTTGCTTGTTGTGGTAGATCCACTTGGTACCTATGATGTTATGCTTGCGAGGATATGGCCGCTTGACAAGTTCCCACACGTTGTTAAGCTTGAATTGATGCAATTCCTCTTGCATAGCTTGAATCCACTCAGGCTCCTTGAATGCTTCATCAACTTTGCTGGGCTCTATGATAGAGACAAAAGCAAAGTGCCCCCAAAAGTTAGTCAAATGTGAAGCTCTTGAGCGAGTGAGGGGACCTGGTGCATTGATGTCATCGACGATTTTGTCAATCTGCACTTCATTTGCAACTCTTGGGTGAGCAGGTTGATGTGGCTGAGGATTTTCTTCAGCACCATTTTCTTCAGGTGTATCAGCATGAACGTCTTCATCCGTTGGAATGACTTCCTCAGTGGGTATGACGTCTTCAGTAGCCTTCAGCTTAATGGATTCCTCAGGAGACTGTCCATCTAGCATAGAAGGCGGGTGCTCTCTTTGTGAGCCGTCAGTTTCATCAAACCGCACATCTACAGTTTCAACAACCTTGTGGTGGTAGGTGTTGAAGACTCTATAGGTGTGCGAGTCCTTTCCGTAACCAAGCATAAAACCTTCATGTGCTTTCAATGCAAATTTAGAACTATGGTGAGGATCTCGAATCCAGCATTTTGCACCGAAGACTTTGAGATAACTTACATTGGGTTTTTTGCTAGTTATAAGTTCATACAAAGTCTTATTGAAGAATTTGTAAACATATACCCTGTTGATGATGTGGCATGCAGTATCATTTGCCACAGGCCAGAAGCGACGAGGAGTCTTGTATTCATCAAGCATGGTGTGAGGCATCTCAAAAAGAGTCATGTTCTTGCGCTTCACGACGCCGTTCTGCTGAGGAGTATATGGGGCAGATAACGCATGAGTAATACCAAGTTCATCAAGATATTCATCAAGATTGGTGTTCTTGAACTCAGTCTCATTATAACTCCTGATATGCTTGATCTTGACACCGAAGTTCGTGGAGGCCCTTGAAGCAAATCGTCTGAAGACATCCTGCACTTCAGACTTGTACAGAATAATATGCACCCAAGTGTAACGAGAGTAATCATCAACAATGACAAAGCCATAAAAACTTGAAGAATTTGTTAGTGTGGAGTAATGAGTGGGGCCAAAGAGATCCATGTGAAGCAATTCAAAGGGTCGAGTCGTGGTCATGATTGTCTTCGAGGGATGCTTGGATCTGGTCATCTTCCCAGACTCACATGCACCACAAAGGTGGTCCTTGAGGAATTTGACACCTTCAATTCCAATGACGTGCTTTTTCTTAATGTGTGTGTGCAAGTTCCTCATACCAGCATGTCCAAGTCGTCGATGCCACAGCCAGCCTTTTGAGGACTTTGCAAGTAGGCAGGTGTCAGGCTGAGGACCTATAGAGAAATCAACAATATACAAGTCTCCTCTCCTAAAGCCTTCGAAGACATTGGAATTGTCAGATTCCATGATGACAACACAATGATATTTTGCAAATACAACAACCATATCAAGATCACAAAGCATTGAGACAGACATAAGGTTGAACCTGAGGGAATCGACTAACATCACCTTATCCATGGTTCGGTCCTTTGATATTGCAACCTTACCTAGACCCAATACCTTGCTTTTTCCTTTGTCTACGTAGGTGATATGCTTTAGATGAGATGGAGTAAGTGGCAAATTCATTAGTAGATTCTTTTCACCAGTCATGTGGTTTGTGCATCCACTATCGAGGACCCACTCAATAGCTTTTGGAGGTTCATCCTGTAGATGAATTAGTACAACTTACGAACTCATATGCGTCAGAGTGAAGAATATGACATCAATTTGATCAGATAGAATTTCATCACACAAGATAGTAAGCAAGTAGTGTGAGGATGTGAGAAATGAGGAATTCATTTCTACATGGTTAGCTTGCATCCTTTCAAGCATTTCCTCAGGTCTCTAGCAAATTCATCAGACGTTCAAGTTCATCTGGAGACCTGACCCTGCATAAGAAATTAGTTCAATTTCTTCACCACCAACATCTGGAGGGGTGGCAAAGAGTTCATCATTCTGTGAGCACCATATGAGAAGGGAGGCATTGAAGCAAGTGCGCTTCGTTTCACAGGACGAGGGTTGGAGTACTCATATGAATAAGCAGAGAAATTCTTCGAGGACTTATGAACATAATGATTTGAAGAATAATGCAGATATTCAGAACTCTTAGATTTTCCTGGCGAAACAGATGCATTAGCACGAGAATGAAATTTTTGACCATTTGAGGAATTTGGTCCAAGTGAAGACTTTGGTCCATATGAGGAATTTGATCTGGGGTTCCTGTTCTTCATGAGTGGTGTCGTGGGGACATTCACTTGAAGATTTTGTAGGTATCTCTTGGGAACCCAGATTTTCTTCATATGAGAACCGTTCCTGCAGTTAGTTCCAACAAATCTGGCAAAAACTTCACCTTTCTGATTTTTAAAGAATTTGTAGTTGGAGTCAAGTGACTCATCAGAGGAATATGAAGTTTCACAAGTAAAGCCAGATAAAGTGGATGGATCTACAAGAGGTCCTTTCGCAGCAACCCATGAGGTTTTGGGGTACTGCTCAAGAGTCCAGTAGGATCCATCAGCCTTGATTTTCCTCTCAAATGCAATACCCTCTTTCCTAGGGTTCCTGTTCAAAATCTGCTTTTTGAGGACATCACAAAGGGTTTGATGCCCTTTGAGACTTTTGTACATGCCTGTCACATAAAATTCCTTCAACCCTACATTTTCGTCAGTGATACTTGTGGTATCCTCAGATGAGGAATTTGTGACCACTGGAATAGTTGAAGAATTTGCAGCAATAGAAGCATTTGAACATTCAGGTGAAGAATTAGAAGTTACACGTTTGATGCATTTCAAACAAGGTGGGACAAATTCTTCCTGAGCGGTACTGATCTGTTGAGTCAGTAAGGAATCATTTTCCCTTTGGAGATCCTCATGTGACACCCTTAGTTTCTCAAGATCTTGCTTTCTTTGAAGAAATTCATAAGAAAGCTTCTCATGATCGGCTAAGAGAGAATTTTGATGACTCTGAAGGTTATCATACTTTGTCTGAAGACTTTTGGGATCGTCAGACAGAGTTTGAGTCCGATCCACTTCCTCATTCAACAGATCATCCCTTTTGTCTAGCATTTTCTAAAGCTTTTCAAGTGCACTTTGTTGCCTAGTAGCAATATTAGTAAGTTTGGCATAGTTGGGTTTCACATATTCATTGGATTCACCATCACTTGATTCAGAGGAGGAGTGATGCTTATGTACCTTGGAACCTTTAGCCATGAAGCAATAGGTGGGAGCAAAATCATCATTGCTGACATCAGAGTCGTTGGAGTAGTCATTTTCTTCATCGTTGAAGATGGACTTGATGATGAAAGTAGTAGCGAGGGCAAGGCTAGCAACACCAGATTCAGATTCCACCTCAGATTCTTCCTCTTCTTTATATTCTTCAGATTCTTCTTGTGAGTCCATTTCCTTGCCAATGAAAGCCCGAGCCTTTCTAGAACAATTCTTCTTGTGCATTGAGGACTTTGAAGATGAGGACTTTGTAGATGAGGACTTTGAAGATTTCTTCTTTTTCTTCAAGTCATCAGAACTGTCATCCTCGTAATTCTTCTTCTTTGATTCTTTTTCCCGGAGAGGACAGTCATAGAAGAATTGACCAGATTTCTTGCATTTGTGACAAGTTCTTTTCTTGTAGTCATCTTAGGAATCTGATTTCCTCAAACCACTTTTTGATGACTTTCCAAATCCACCTCTCCTTGAGAACTTCTGGAATTTCCTCACGAGCATTGCTAGCTCCTGACTCAGTTCTTCAGGATCACTAAGGCTACTATCAGAATCTTCACCTTCGGATGAGGAAATTGCTTTTGCCTTCAGAGCATGAGATCTTCCATAGCTTGTCCCATAGAGGTCTCTCTTCTGAGCTTGTTAGAATTCATGAGTATTGAGTCTCTCAAGAATATCAGCAGGATCAAGTGACTTGTAGTCTCCACGTTCTTGAATCATCAAAGCAAGAGTATCGAATGAGGAATCAAGAGATCTTAGCAGTTTCTTTACCACCTCATGGTCAGTGATATCAGTAGCACCTAGTGCTTGAAGCTCATTGGAGATATCAGTGAGACGATCAAAAGTTTGCTGAACATTTTTATTGTCGAGTCTCTTGAAGCAGTTGAAGAGATTATGAAGAACGTCAACACGAGAGTCACGTTGAGTGGAAACACCTTCGTTGACTTTGGACTGCCTATCCCAGATAAGCTTAGCAGACTCCAAAGCGCTCTCTCCGATAGTGACCTTTTCTCAGATGGTCACAGATGATATTCTTCACTTGAGAATAGAGTTTCTTGAATCTCTTCACATCGGTAGCGTTGATCGTGGGAGTAAAAGAGGCAACACCATTTTCCACAACGTACCAGAGATCGTTGTCAATTGCCTCAAGATGCATGCACATCTTGTTCTTCCAGTAGGGATAGTCCATCCCATCGAAGGTAGGACATCCTCCGGAAACCTTGATCATACCTTTAGTCGACATAACTAGAACTCTAGGTGGTTAAACCAAAATCACACAGAACAAGGGAGTATCTTGCTCTGATACCAATTAAAAGTGCATTATATCGACTAGAGGGGGTGAATAGACGATTTTTACAAATTCATCACTTGAGGAATTTGAAATGTGATGAATAACTAGCAGCGGATTAAGTACTCAAGTGCATGAGAAACCTAGCGACAACATAGTCATCATGATGAAATGAAACATGCACATATTACAAGTAGCGTGATACAGGATAAGCAAGTGAGGAACAAGGTAGCATGAATAATTTGAGATGATGAAATTGTGAAAGTATTCAATCAAATTCATCAAACAGTAATGATCAATTTCATCAACAAGTATACGAGAAATAGAGGGGTTGAGGAAATAGAACCAGGTAGCTAGATGAAGATAATGGTTAGATGACCCAGTTCCAACTGTTGTGATAGTCGTACATCTGGTTTGGAGCGGCCTGGTATTTAAACAAGAGGACACACAGTCCTTACCGTATTCTACTTGAGCTAAGGTCACAAAGTCCTCGCCCAACACTCGTGGTAAGTCTTCTGGGTAGACTTCCAAAACCCTCACAAACTGGTCACCCGACGATCCACAATTGACTGCTGGATGCTCTAGACCAAGGTCACTCCGTGATCCCCAATTGACTGCAGGATGCACTAGACCATGACGCCTAACCATTTGGAGGATACACGGTCCTCAAAGGTAACAAGCGTCAGTTCCACACAGGAACAATTGTTGGAAATATGCCCTAGAGGCAATAATAAATTGGTTATTATCATATTTGCTTGTTCATGATAATCGTTTATTATTCATGCTAGAATTGTATTGATCGGAAACTCAGATACATGTGTGGATACATAGACAACACCATGTCCCTAGTATGCCTCTAATAGACTAGCTCGTTGATCAAAGATGGTTAGGGTTTCCTAGCCATTGACATGAGATGTCATTTGATAATGGGATCACATAATTAGGAGAATGATGTGATGGACAAGACCCAAACTATAAACATAGCATATGATCATGTCAGTTTATTGCTACAATTTTCTGCATGTCAAGTATCTGTTCCTATGACCATGAGATCATGCAACTCAATGACACCGGAGGAGTACCCTGTGTGTATAAAACGTTGCAACGTAACTGGGTGACTATAAAAGGTGCTCTACAGGTATCTCTGAGGGTGTCTGTTGGGTTGGCATGGATCAGGACTGGTATTTGTTACTCCGTGTGACAGAGAGGTATCTCAGGGCCCACTAGGTAATACAACATCACAATAAGCCTTGCAAGCAATGTGACTAAGTGTTAGCCACGGGATCTTGTATTACAAAACGAGTAAAGAGACTTTCCGATAACGAGATTGAACTAGGTATAGAGATATCGACGATCGACTGTCGGGCAAGTAACATACCGAAGAACAAAGGGAACAACATACGGGATTAACTAAATCCTTGACATAGAGCTTCGACCGATAAAGATCTTCGTAGAATATGTAGGAACCAATATGGGCATCCAGGTCCCGCTATTGGTTATTGACCGTAGACGTGTCTCGGTCATGTCTGCATAGTTCTCGAACCCGCAGGGTCTGCACACTTAAGGTTCGTTGACGTTTCGGTATAGTTGAGTTATGTATGTTGGTGACCGAAGGTTGTTCAGAGTCCCGGATGAGATCCCGGATGTCACGAGGAGATCCGGAATGGTCCGGAGGTAAAGATTAATATATAGGAAGTCGGTATTCAGATTCCGGAAAAGATTCGGGACTTAACGGTTTTGTGATGCGAGTGTCGGAAGTGTTCTGGGGGTCCACCGGGAGGGTCCACCTGCCCCGGAGGGCCCCATGGGCTGTGAGAGGGGCGCACCAGCCCCTGGTGGACTGGCCGCCCCTCCCACCTAAGACCCATGCGGCTGGAAGGGCTAGGGTAGTCCCAAGAGGGGGTGCCCCACTTGCCTTGGGGGCCAAGTTGCACCCCTTGGCCGCCGCCCCACCCTAGCGGAAACCCTAGGGCGCCCCTCCTCCTCTCCCTCCTATATATATGTTAGGGGAGGGACGGATGCAGCAGCACAAGCCACGGCACAGCCTCTCCCTCCCCTGTAGATCTGTTTCTCCTCTAGATTGTCGCGGTAGCGCTTGGCAAAGCCCTACCGGGACAGCTCCACCACCACCGCCACCACGCCGTTGTGCTAGCGGAGAACTCATCTACCTCTCCACCCTCTCTTTATGGATCAAGGAGGTGGAGATCGTCATCGATTTGTACGTGTGCTGAATGCGGAGGTGTCGTCCATTCGGCACTAGATCGGAAGGACCACGATGGGATCACGGGATGGCTCGTGATGAGATCGTGGGACGGATCGTGATTGGATCATGAAGACGTTCGACTACATCAACCGCGTTTCGCTTCCGCTTAGCGATCTACATGGTTATGTAGATTCACTCTCCCTCTCGTAGATGCTCATCACCATGGATAGATCTTGCGTGTGCGTAGGAAAAAAATCCCATGCAACGTTCCCCAACACAATCTCTTCAGTGATGCTCAATCACTTTGGGTTTGGTGGTTTGGATTTGGGCTTTTCCTCACTTATGATTTTCTCTCAAAGTCCTCGAAGGTTTGGTTGCTCTCAAATGACAAGTGTCAGTTCTCTCTCGGAGAAGCCAACCAACTAGTGGTTGTGGGAGGTGGCTATTTATAGCCAGGGTGCAACCTGACATGATAAGACCTAAATACCTCCAATGATATGACCATTATTTGGTTAAGATGATTGGGCACAGCTGGCACTAAGCACAGCAATGGTCGGAATTTTGAGCTATGAAAGTCCTCAAGCTTATCATGTTCCTCACTTGTAGGCAATTCGCACTGGCGAAATCCTAACTCCTCAGTCAGATCAATTTCATCGGAGACCAGAAGAACTTCGTCTCTGTCACTAAAGAACTTGACTAAACTACAAGAGATTTCCAAAGGCTTCGCTCGAAGGATTGGATAGGTTGAGGCTTTTGGAGTTGAGCATTAGTTGGAAATTTTCCTTAGTATTACCTCGGCCCCCTTTAACAGTACGGTGTTTCCTATGACTCAAAGAAAGGAAATGAAACTACGAAAACAAAAGTCTTCATGCTTCATAGTCCTCGTTCATATCTTCAAGGTCACACCAACTTCTTCATTTTCAAAGTCTTCAGGGAATATCAAAGTCTTCACCAAAGTCTTCGCCAAAGTCTTCACCAAAATCTTTAGCTGAAGACATACATTTTTAGCGGTCGATAATCTCCGAATATATCAAACTCCTCATCGACTTATAGAGCCTATTTACACTCACAAACACATTAGTTCCTTAACCTATAAATCTTCAATACACCAAAATCACTAAGGGGCACTAGATGCACTTACACCAAAATCACGGGACGGATTGTGATTGGATCGTGAAGACGTTCGACTACACCAACCGTGTTTATTAATGCTTCCGCTTAGTGATCTACAAGGATATGTACATTCACTCTCCCTCTCATAGATGCTCATCACGATGGATAGATCTTGCATGTGCATAGGAATTTTTTTGTTTCCCATGCAACTTTCCTCAACAGTGGTATCAGAGCTAGGTCTATGTGTAGATGAGATCTCGAGTAGAACACAAAGGAGTTTGTGGGCGTTGATGCTTAGATTGCTTCCTCCCTTGGTCGTGTTTTGATTCGGCGGTATTGTGGGATGAAGCGGCCCGGACCAACCTTACTCGTACGCTTACGAGAGACCAGTTCCATCGACTGACGTGTAACTTTGTTGCACAAAGATGGCTGGCAGGTGTGTGTCTCTCCTACCTTAGTTGGATTGGATTCGACAAAGGTGGTCCTTGAGCAGGTTGAAAAGCAACTTGTGTATCACCGTTGTGGTTTTATGTAGGTGAGAATTGTTCTTGCTAGATACCCATAGCAGCCACGTAAAACTTGCAACAACAATTAGAGGACGTCTAACTTGTTTTTGCAGGATATGTTATGATGAGATATGGCCAATTACATGATGAGATATATGTGATGTATGATATGATCATGTATTGTATAGAATATCATGACTTGCATGTTATTGACTACGGCAACCGGTAGGAGCCATAGGGTTGTCTTTAATTATTGTATGACCTGCATGTCAATCATTAAGTGTTATGTAATGCTTTACTTTATCGCTAAGCGGTAGCAATAGTAGTAGAAGCATGGTGGGCGCGACAACCCCGATGGCGACACGTTGATGGAGATCAAGATGATGGAGATCATGGTGTCATGCCGATGACAATGGATATCACGCCGGTGCTTTAAGGATGGAGATCAAAAGCACAAGTTCATGGCCATATCATGTCACTTATGATTTGCATGTGATGTTAGTCCTTTTATGCACCTTGTTTTGCTTGGGATGACGGTAGCATTATAAGGTGATCCCTCACTTAAATTTCAATATAAATTGTGTTCTCCCCGAGTGTGCACCATTGCGAAGTTCGTCGTGTCGAGACACCACGTGATGGTCGGGTGTGATAGACTCTACGTTCACATACAACGGGTGCAAGCCAGTGTTGCACATGCGGAACACTCGGGTTAAACTTGATGAGCCTAGCATGTACAGACATGGCCTCAGAACACAAGAGACCAAAAGGTCGAACATGAGTCATATAGTAGATATGGTCAACATGATGATGTTCACCATTGAAACCACCTCAACTCACGTTATGATCGGACATGAGTTGGTGAATTTGGATCATGAACCACTCAAATGACCGGAGGGATGTCTATTTGAGTGGGAGTTGTTAAGTAATATGATTAATTGAACTCATTATCATGAACATAGTCAGTAGTGTCTTTGCAAATTATGTTGTAGATTACTAGATCATGCTGCAGCTCCCTTGAATTTTTAATGTTCCTATAGAAATAGAGTTGAAAGATGATGGTAGCAATATTGCGAACTGGGTCCATGATCTGAGGATTGTCCTCATTGCTGCACAAAAAGCTTACGTCCTTAATACACCGCTCGGTGCGCCACCCCCTCTAGCATCATTTGTAGATGTTGTGAACATCTGACAGGCACGTTCCGATGACTACTTGATAGTTTAGTGCTCCATGCTTTATGGCTTAGAATTGAGGCTCCAAAAATGTTTTGAACGTCACGGAACATATGAGATGTTCTAAGAGCTGAAACTGGGATCTCAGGCTCGTGCCCGTATTGTGTGATATGAGATCTCCAACAAGATTATTTGCCTGCAAGATGAAGGAGAATAGCTCAATCGTTGAGCATGTGCTCAGATTGTCTGGGTGCTACAATCGCTTGAATCGAGTGGGAGTTGATCTTCCAGATAAGGAAGTGATTGATATAGTTTTCCAAGTCACTGTCACTAAGCTACTAGAGCTTCGTGATGAACTATAAAATGCCAGGGATGGAAATAATGATTCCTGAGCTGTTCGTGATGTTTGACACCGTGAAGGTAGAAATCAAGAAGGAGCATCAAGTGTTGATGGTTAGTAAAACCACTAGTTTCGATAAGGGCAAGGGAAAGGAGGGAAACTTCATGGATGGCAAGTCAGTTGCTGCTCTAGTGAAGCAACCCAAAGTTGAACCCAAACCCGAGACTAAGTGCTTCTATTATGAGGAGAGTTGTCACTAAAGCAGGACAACCCTAGATACGTGGTAGATAAGAAGGCTGGCAACATTGACAGAAGTATATTTGATATACATGTTATTGATGTGTACCTTGCTAGTAGCACCTGGGTATAGGATACCGGTTCGGTTGCTAAATGTTAGTAACTCGAAATAAAAGCTACAGAATAAACAAAGACTAGCTAAGTGTGAGGTGACGATGTGTGTTGGAAATGTTTCCAAGGTTGATGTGATCAACATCGCACGCTCTCTCTACCTTCGGGATTAGTGACGAATCTAAATAAATGTTATTTGGTGTTTGCATTGATCATGAACGTGATTAGATCGTGTTTATTGCAATACGGTTACTCATTTAAGTTAGAGAATAATTCTTATTCTGTTTACATGAATAATACCTTCAGTGGTCATCCACCCAATGAATGGTTTTTTGAATCTTGATCGTAGTAGTACACATGTTCATAACATAGATGCCAAAATATACAAAGTTAATAATAATAGTACCACATACTTGTGGCACTGCCGCTGAATGTCATATTGGTGTAAAGCGCATGAAGAAACTCCATGTTGATGGATCTTTGGACTCTTTCGATTTTGAATCGGTTGAGACATGCGGACCATGCCTCATGGGCAAGATGACTAAGGACCCGGTTTTCCGGTTTGATGGAGCGGGCAAGTGATTTATTAGAAATGATACATGTTGATGTATGCAATCCAATGAGTCTTGTAGCGTGTGGTGGATATCATTATTTTCTTACCTTCACTGATGATTTGAGTAGATATAGTGTATATTACTTAATGAAACACAAGTCTGAATCGTTTGAACAGTTCAAGCAGAATCAGAGTGAAGTTTGAGATCATCGTGACGAGAAGATAAAATTTCTATGATATGATCGTGGAGGTGAATATCTGAGTTACGAGTTTGGTATACAACTTAAGACAATGTGAAAAGTTGTTTCACAACTCACGCCACCTGGAATACCATAGTGTGATGGTGTGTTTGTACGTCGTAGTCGTGCTCTATTGGATATGGTGAAAATTATGATGTCTCTTATCATTTTTGCCACTATCATTTTGGGGTTATGCATTAGAGACAACTACATTCACTTTAAATAGGGCACCATCTAAATCCGTTGAGATGACACCATATGGTTTGGTAGAAACCTAAGCTATCATTTCTTAGAGTTTGGGAATGCGACACTTATGTCTGATAAGCTCGAATCCAAAGCAGAAAAATGCATCTTCATAGAATACTCTAAGAATAGTTGGGTATAGCTTCTATCTCAGATCCGAGTACAAAGTGTTTGTTGCTAAAACTGGGTCCTTTCTTGGGAAAGAGTTTCTCTTGAAAGAATTGAGTGGGAGGAAGATAGAACTTGATGAGGTTGTTGAACCTTTGTTTCAACCAGAGAGTAGCGCAGCACAGAAAGATGTTTCTATGGAACCTACGTCAGTTGAATAGGAAGTTAATGATGATCATCATGAAGCTTCGGATTAAGTTACTATCAAACCTCGTAGGTCGACAAGGACGCGTACTACTCGTGAGTAGTATGGCAACCCTGTCTTAGAGGTCATGTTGTTGGACAATGATGAATCTATGAAAATGAAGAAGCGATGATGGGCTCGGATTCCAACAAATGGTTAGAAGCCATGAAATCCAAGAAAGGATCCATGTGTGAAAACCAAGTATGGACTTTGGTAGACTTTCCGGTTGAACGGCAGGTCGTTGACTACAGATGTACCTTTAAGATGAAGACAGACGCTAATGGTAAATGACGCCATTTATAAAGCTCGACTTGTCGCAAAGAAGTTTCCGACAAGTTCAAGGAGTTGACTGTGATGAGACTTTCTCACCCATAGAGATGCTAAAAGTCTGTTGAAATTATGAGCAGTTGCTGCATTTTTCGGTTATGAAATTTGGCAGATGGATGTCAAAACATAGTTTCCTTAACGGTTTCCATGTGGAAAAGTTGTATGTGATAGAATCGGAAAGTTTTGTCGATCCTAAGGATGCTAAAATGTATGCAATCTCCAGCAATCCTTCTATGGACTGGGTCAAGCATCTAGGAGTTGGAATATACGCTTTGATGAGGTGATCAAAGTTTCTGAGTTTATACAAAGTTTATGAGAAACTTGTATTTACAAGAAAGTGAGTGGGAGCACTATAGAATTTCTGATAAGTATATGTGGATAACATATTGTTGATCGGAAATAATGTAGAATTTCTGGAAAGCATAAACGGTTGTTTGAAAACTGATTTTCAAAGGAAGACCTGGATAAAGCTACCTAATTGTTGAGCATCAAGATCTATGGAGATAGATCAAGATGCTTGATGATACTTTCAATGAGTACATACCTTGACAAGATTTTGAAAGAGTTCAAAATGGATTAGTCAGAGAGAAGTGTTCTCGCCTGCTTTGTAAGGTGTGAAGTTGAGTGAGACTCAAAGTACATGTGGTTGACATATTGTTGATCGGAAATGATGTAGAATTTCTAGAAAGCATAAAGGCTTGTTTGAAAAGAGTTTTTCAAAGGATAAAGCTACTTAATTGCTGGGCATCGAGATCTATAGAGATAGATCAAGACGTCTGATAAGACTTTCAATGAGTACATACCTTCACAAGATTTTGAAAGAGTTCAAAATGGATTAGTCAAAGAAAGAGTTCTTGCCTGATTTGTAAGGTGTGAAGTTGAGTGAGACTCAAAGCTCTACCACGGCAGAAGAAAGAGAAAGGATGAACATCGTCCCCTATGCCTTAGCCATAGGCTCTATATAGTATGGCATGCTATTTACCGCACTTATGTGTGCCTTGCCATGAGTCTGTCAAGGGGTACAAGAGTGATCCAGAAGAAAGAGAAAGGACGAACATCGTCCCCTATGCCTTAGCCATAGGCTCTATATAGTATGGCATGCTATGTACCGCACCTATGTGTGCCTTGCCATGAGTCTGTCAAGGGGCACAAGAGTGATCCAGGAGTGGATCACTGGATAGTGGTCAAGATTATCCTTAGTAACTAGAGGACTAAGGAAATATTTCTCAATTATGGAGGTCATAAAGAGTTTGTCATAAAGGGTTACGTCGATGCAAGCTTTAACACCAATCCGGATAACTCTTAGTAGCAATCCGGATACGTATAGTGGAGTAGCCATTTGGAATAGCTCCAAGTGGAGCGTGGTAGCAGTGTCTACAGTAAGACATAGATATTTGCAAAGTACACATGGATCTGAATGTTGCAGACCCATTGACTAAAACCTCTTTCACATGCAAAGCATGATCGAACCCTAGAACTCATTGGGTGTGAGATTCATAACAAATCACATGGCGATGTGAGCTAGATTATTGACTCTAGTGCAACTGGGAGATGGAAAAATGCCCTAGAAGCAATAATAAATTGGTTATTATCATAATTCCTTTTTCATGATAATCGTTTATTAACCATGCTAGAATTGTATTGATCGAAAACTCAGATACATGTGTGGATACATAGACAACACCATGTCCCTAGTATGCCTCTAGTAGACTAGCTCGTTAATCAAAGATGGTTAAGGTTTCCTAGCCATGGACATGAGATGTCATTTGATAACAGGATCACATAATTAGGAGAATGATGTGATGGACAAGATCCAAATTATAAACATAGCATATGATCGTGTCAGTTTATTGCTACAGTTTTCTGCATGTCAAGTATTTGTTCCTATAACCATGAGATCATGCAACTCACTGACACCGGAGGAGTACCTTGTGTGTATCAAACGTTGCAACATAACTAGGTGACTATAAAGGTGCTCTAAAGGTATCTCCGAGGGTGTCTGTTGGGTTGGCATGGATCCAGACTGGGATTTGTTAGTCCGTGTGATGGAGAGGTATCTCAGGGCCCACTCGGTAATACGACATCACAATAAGCCTTGCAAGAAATGTGACTAAGTGTTAGCCATGGGATCTTGTATTATGGAACGAGTAAAGAGACTTGCCGGTAACGAGATTGAACTAGGTATAGAGATACCGACGATCGAATCTCGGGCAAGTAACATACCGAAGAACAAAGGGAACAACATATGGGATTAACTGAATCCTTAACATACAGGTTCGACCGATAAAGATCTTCGTATAATATGTAGGAACCAATATGGGCATCCAGGTCCCGCTATTGGTTATTGACCATAGACGTGTCTCGGTCATGTCTGCATAGTTCTCGAACCCGCAGGGTCTGCACACTTAAGGTTCGTTGACGTTTCGGTATAGTTGAGTTATGTATGTTGGTGACCGAAGGTTGTTCAGAGTCCCGGATGAGATCCTGGATGTCACGAGGAGATCCGGAATGGTCCGGAGGTAAAGATTAATATATAGGAAGTCGGTATTCAGATTCCGGAAAAGATTCGGGACTTAACGGTTTTGTGATGCGAGTGTCGGAAGTGTTCTGGGGGTCCACCGGGAGGGTCCACCTGGCCCGGAGGGCCCCATGGGCTGTGAGAGGGGGCACACCAACCCCTGGTGGGCTGGCCGCTCCTCCCACCTAAGACCCATGCGGCTGGAAGGGCTAGGGCAGGCCCAAGAGGGGGCGCCCCACTTGCCCCCCTTGGTCGCCGCCCCACCCTAGGGGAAACCTAGGGCGCCCGTTCCTCCTCTCCCTCCTATATATATGTTAGGGGAGAGAGGGATGCAGCAGCACAAGCCACGGCACAGCCTCTCCCTCCCCTGTAGATCCGTTTCTCCTCTAGATTGTCACGGTAGCGCTTGACGAAGCCCTACCGGGAAAGCTCCACCACCGCCGCCACCACGCCGTTGTGCTGGTGGAGAACTCATCTACTTCTCCACCCTCTCTTTCTGGATCAAGCAGATGGAGATCGTCATCGAGTTGTACGTGTGCTGAATGCGGAGGTGTCGTCCATTCGGCACTAGTTCGGAAGAACCATGATGGGATCGCGGGATGGCTCGTGATGAGATTGCGGGACGGATCGTGATTGGATCATGAAGACGTTCGACTACATTAACCGCGTTTCTTAATGCTTCCGCTTAGCGATCTACATGGGTATGTAGATTCACTCTCCCTCTCGTAGATGCTCATCACCATGGATAGATCTTGTGTGTGCGTAGGAAAAAAAATTCCCATGCAACGTTCCCCAACACAATCTCTTCAGTGATGCTCAATCACTTTGGGTTTGGTGGTTTCGATTTGGGCTTTTCCTCACTTATGATTTCTCTCAAAGTCCTCGGAGGTTTGGTTGCTCTCAAATGACAAGTGTCAGTTCTCTCTCGGAGCAGACAACCAACTAGTGGTTGTGGGGGGTGGCTATTTATACCCAGGGTGCAACCTGACATGATAAGACATAAATGCCCCCAATGATATGAACGTTATTTGGATAAGATGATTGGAGACACCTAGCGCTAAGCACAGCAGCAGTCAGAATTTCGAGCTATGAAAGTCCTCAGGCTTATCATGTTCCTCACTTGTAGGCAATTCGCACTAGCAAAATCCTAACTCCTCAGTGAGATCAATTTCATCAGAGACCAGAAGAACTTTGTCTCTGTCACTAAAGAACTTGACTGAACTGCAAGAGATTTCCAAAGGCTTCGCTCGAAGGATTGGATAGGTTGAGGCCTTTGGAGTTGAGCATTAGTTGGAAATTTTCCTTAGTATTACCTCAGCCCCCTTTAACAGTATGGTGTTTCCTATGACTCAAAGAAAGGAAATGAAACTACGAAAACAAAAGTCTTCACGCTTCATAGTCCTCGTTCATATCTTCAAGGTCACACCAACTTCTTCATTTTCAAAGTCTTCAGGGAATACCAAAGTCTTCGCCAAAGTCTTCACCAAAGTCTTTAGCTGAAGACATACATTTTTAGGGGTCGATAATCTCTGAATATATCAAACTCCTCATCGACTTATAGAGCCTGTGTACACTCACAAACACATTAGTTCCTTAACCTATAAATCTTCAATACACCAAAATCACTAAGGGGTACTAGATGCACTTACAGACATTGATGAAGTCAAACCCCTTTGACCATTTCATCAAAACACGAAGATTCCAACTCAATTTTGCTCTCTTTTGTCCATCGTTGGAACTCTGAAGTTTGCACCCTTACCAGCATCCTCTGGACTGACAAAATACCTTGGACTGTAACACATGCAAGTCCTTGGTTTCATTTCCATCAGATGGAAATCCTTTCGTCATCCATGTTTCATATCTCATGATTTGAAATATGTATTAATTGCTACTTCAACCCGAACCGGCTGCAAGCATCGCTACGGTGAAACAACCTCATCGTAGTCAACTCCTTGAACTTGTTATTGCAACAAGTCGAGCTTTATGGATAAAACATTTTTATTCGTATCAGTTTTTAGTTCCATAAATATTTGTCAGACTCTAAGTCTTCTGAAAGGTGTATAAAGATTTTAATCTTGAAACATTTATATGGTAACTATCTCGGATTGTATTGTCATTTAGCCAATTCTGGAGTCAGGGCCCATCAACGCTTCCTTGTGTATCATAGGTATACTATTGTCTAAAAACAATATCTCGTTTGTGCACCTGAGAGGTTTGCACGAGCCTTTCCTACGTGGTTCATCTGCAAGTTCGACCGAAGTCCATACATTTTATTGTAGAGACTTCTGTATCAGTCGCGGTAAGAAACTCTAGAATCTCTTCCAAGGTATCTTTCCTTTGATCTGATGATGAAGATATTGTTATCTTGTCGAGTTGTACTGTTCTCCCACTCGCCTTTTTGAAAGAGCCATTTTCTTCAAAAACAGACAGTTCTTTGTGGCAAACCCTTTTGCCTTGGTATAGCGAGGGAGGAATACCCAACATTTTGGGATAACCTACAAATTAGCATTTGTCTGATTTGGAATAGGTTTGTAACTTTTTACACGGGCCCCATATTCCAAATTTTAAAAAAGATATAACATGGTTGGGTGTACCATACCATGGCATCATTTGAACAGTTCCATTGGAGCTCTTTTCAGTGTAAAAGCCACAGTCTCTGAGGCACCACTCTTTAAAAGGGATAATGGCAAATTTATTTATGTAATCTTTGATCTTACCATGTCATGAATGGTTCGATTACATCTTCATGGACTTTCCACTTGCAGTGGTGTTCCGGGGAGTGCAAGTTATGAAACCCCTTTCACAACTCATCAGACATTCGCTAAACTTGTAACTCAAATATTCCTTTGTGCAATCGAATTGTAGAAACATAATTTTCTTGTTACAATAACTTCTACTTCATTTTTGAAAACCTTTCGGATGATTTCAAAAGATCTAGACTTATGTCTCATCAAGTAAATATCCCTATATCTACTTGAGTCATTTATGAAGATAGATAAATCCACTAGTTGCAACAACATTTATTGAACTACACAAATAAAAATGTATGATCACCAATAAGTTTTTTTGCTCATTCCTTATGGCCTGTGAACGGTATTTCAGTCACTTCACTTTTCAGAGGAAAGTTGCAAGTGTCAGATGATTCAAAATCAAATGACTTCAAAATCCATCATAATGTAATTTTTTTTCATGCGGGTTTCTCCAATTTGACCAAATGCAGTGCCACACGTGTGTGGTATTCTGTTAGTCTTGCGACATTTAGTGTCAGTGTTATGGATGTATCATATTATCATCAATATTCATAACATACATCCCATCTTGGGTCGAAGCACGGCCCTTCATGTCATTCATAATACTGAACAACAATTGTTCTTTTATGAACAACCCTTTTGCAACAAACATTGTGCAATGGGCTACAGTGTATGAAACTCTAAAATGAATTATGAAAGTAAACTGAGGTAATATATTATTATCATTATTCATAACACACGTCTCATTCATAATGAAAGTATGTCCCTTATGTTATTCATAAGACCAAACATCAAAAGTTCTCTTATGAACAACCTTGTTGCAAGATACCTTATGCAAAGGGCTAGAGTGTGAAACTCTAATTGAATTATGAAAATAAATACATAGGTAATACACCGAGGGAAGGTGTACTATGTTCCCAGCACTTATCTAAACCTCATTTCCGAAAGTCCTTTAGGTCGTAGTAGTTCTTACATCGAGTTGCAACAGAATGCAATCGAGCGGGTATCTTTGTGATCAACTCACAATACCCAAGAATTAGTGATTAACATGTTTAACCATAATTCCCAAGAACTATATCTTTGACTAGCCTTCTATACATCAAAAACTTGTATGACATTGATACATGAGCTGGATATTTCAGTCTTCTTTCTTTCTGCCTTCATACTTCTAACGGTTTAACTTTCAGTATTTCTCCTACTCTCAGAAGAAGCATCCAACTTAAGAGTGGCATTATCACCATATTTCCTAGGCGTGAAAAGTTTCATTAACACCATTCGGACACTTCCTTTCTCTTTAAGTTGTTGTTTTATTCACCTTCATATCATATGACAGGAGTTCTTCTGGATCCCTTTTTTTATCAGTCCAATGTGTAAACACTTTACTAATGTTTTGCAAACAAACATTGCTTTGGATATCTCATATCTTTTAGCCTTCGTCTGTCTCTGAAAATGATTTTCAAATTCCATGAATATCACATAACTATCCAAACTTTCGAAGTTCGGGTCTCATGGAAGCAAACATATTTCACTTGACCGTAATGGAATTTTAGCTTTTGGATCGAAGGACGAGAGTCATATCATCAATAGCATTAGCGGGAGAATACCGAAAGTATGCAATAGGACAAAGTCCTTCTCGGCACTCTTGAGGACAATCCTCATATTACATTACCAACCGTAAAGTTTTAACTAGATATTTAACGGCTATTCAATTTTTAATAGGGAAGGTGGAAACGCGAGCCATTCTTCTACAACTATTATGCAAACCACACTTAGACAAAGTTCATAATTAACTGCACTGATAATTAAACAATGTAATTCTACAGTGCGCTCCCACTCATATCAATATCTCTCAGAATTGATTGTGAGTGATTCAAGATCCGCATTTCAATTCAACGCCATTGATGTGGACACCACTGATGACGGGGATTTTAATCGGTAGGCAAACCGCCAATCACATATTTATGTGACTCTTGTTCATATTTCAATGGTTGTGTTCCGAGCTCAGGACTATCCTGCCAGAACGTCAAAGATAACCAAGTGATCTTGTTGCGAGGTCTGACCTCACCCGCCTCATTCCTCTCGATTCATTCATACCCATGTGGACATGGCACACCCCGAAAAGATATGAATTTCAGACGGTGCTACACTTGGGTGAACACTAACTACTTTGATATTTTAAAGTGAGAGATCACCCTAATAAAAAGCGACTAGTGCGCAATGAAGAAGGGTGCATCATAAGGGATAAACATCTCAGGCAATTAATAATAGCATGATAGGGTATAGCCCTTTTTGACGGAGAAGTCTTGTATTTCTTCGTCTTCGGCATTCGCGTCGGTGTTCACATTCGCGAAGATTGCCACCACCTTGTCGATTCACCAGATAATATTGATATCTCTATAGCTAATAAAATAATGCATTACAACAAGGTTGACACGTAGGTCATTTAAAGTGACAATCATATGGCTCTAGCCATCATGCTGAATCATGACACGCGGGGCATGTTAATCAATTTACATTATATAGTCATCTCATACATAATCAAATTATTATGAGCACCGCTATACCACATCACATGCACATGCAAACCATCCTGCAAAACCAAGTTAGACATCTCTAAAAGGTTCATGCAAAAACTTGTTTTATGTGGCTTCTAAGGTTTCGAAACAAACCGAAGCTACCAACTTCCATCATCAAGTATGATAATTCAAGTTGCTAGATTAACTTTACGGGTTGTATGAAACACGAGATTATAAAATCTCGAGCCCCATACTGAACTTCGTCATACGCTTGACCCCCGTGCAGATCATATCTGCATTGCCCTTTCGTCTGCGAAATTTCATCTTTCTTTTTAACTACGATGGAATTCAATGAACTGTTAGCACTCCGTTCATCAATCGGGATCGCCGATTGCCAGAACATTGAAACTCCACCATGCTGTTATCAAGATCAGAAATATGCAAATTCCAGGGAAGCAACAAGGACATCGGGTAACAGATTTCATCTGCTACCCGCACAAATAATTTTCTGTAATAGAACTCATCTACTACCTAATTTTATTGTGCAACACCCATACATCTCTATGTATTCTAGATTGCAACCTGCATCAACGCATAGCACGGCTCATGATGCCACTGCAGGGGAATGCAGCAGGAAAAAAATTCTGGCCTAGGCACCAGCCCAGGATGACTATGGAGACTGCATACAAGGTTTGATCTTTTCGTTACCGACTTGTAGCGCAGCGGAAGAAGAGTCAATGAATATCGGTGGTGCAGATCCCCACAGCTAGGATTTACAACCTCCCAACCGCGAGGATGTATACCCTCGTCTGCCCCTCGGAAAGCCCTCCGGGAGGCAGTCGAACAGTCCCCCGGACGGTGTCACGAACAGCCCTTCGGAAGGACCTTCGAAACTCGGATGGTCACACGGATAGCCCTTCGGGAGGCAATCTCGAACTAATACTAAAACTACGATCTCTCTACAGAGTTGAACACATACGGTGTCATCTATCGAGAACTAGTTCCTGTCGGAACCCAGACAGCCTTTCGGCTCTACGAAACTATTTCGATGGGAGGGAGAGAGAAGGCCATATCATTCATGGCTTGTGTATGAGAGCAAGGAATGAGTGTGGATAGTGCCTCTCCACCTCTGTTTATATGAAAACCCAAGGGGTAGTGTGGCTCCCAAAATACCAAAATGCCCACGAAAGGTGTCCTTCACAAGGGCATAAATGGGAAGCCTCCAAATAGTGTTGTCTCCATCACCATGCCTGCATCATTATGCCTACATCACCATGCTTGCATCATCCCTTAATACTATTTCCACGATTTACAATAGTGTTTTCACTATTTACAATAGTGTTTCCACTATATACATATAGTGTTTCCACTATTCAAAATAGTGTTTTCACTATTCATGAAAACCTTTTACCATGCCCTTTTAATCCAAAAATATTTATGTAGGTCTTAGAACATTTCCAGTACCCACTAAAAAAACTCTACGTTCCGAAACAATTCTGGATTAGTGATTTTCATCTGCGAAAAGCAACCAAAGCGGTTCCGACAGCTTCGGAACATTTCTAGGTATTTCTCCGGAAAAATCCGAGAAGTTCCCAAAACAATTCTGGCACACTCCAAGAATTTCCAGGCGTGTGCCGAAACTGGCATACTCCAAAATAACTTTTCGGTTTTAGCGGAACTCATCCGGTGACCTCTCTCTTCGGAATTTTTCCGCTGTCTCCGAAACTTTTTTTGGACACTTTCTCTTAGACTCCGTGTCTAGTATTAAATAGACAGATGACCCTATAGGTTCGGTGAAACATAGACATGACCCAGAACTCCTTCCGATCAATTATCAACATCGGAGCCATGGACACCCATATTGACCCCTATACCCACACGAATGAATATTCGAGTGAACCTCCGGTTGCCGTGTGCTATTCTTGTTGCTTCGTGATATGTTACAAATACCCTAGGTGAGACATGTTGGCATCCCCGTGGATCAACAACCTGTCCACTATGCCATTTACCTCGTTACCACTATTGTTCCCTTTTCTTGTTACCATGTTTCGGCATCCCCATGATCAAATCACAAAGTGTCTGGCCAGACGATGATGGATATCGTAACACCAAGAGGGCCTAGAGATATCTCTCCATCATCAGAGGAGAAAATCCCAAATTTGAGCTATCAAGTTACTTGACATACTTTTCCATGAACTCATAAGCCATCGTAATAGCCACCCATTTATTGATGACGTTTAACAAACCCCAAAGTTAATGAAGCAAGCATGAAGAAACTTGATACTATCATGGTCTAAGGAATCATGCAAACGTTAACCATCTCTATGTTATTAACCATTAACATGTGATGAATTTATCTCATAGCATAACATCAATTCAGGTCGATTCAACACAAATGTTCTTCTAACATTGTGCCCTCAAGGTTGCTGGCATAGACATGCCCATGATCAGGAAAACAGAACCATCATGCAACAATTGAGCTAGTCTTAGAGGACAGAACAGGAATACAATTTACCGTTTATTATTCCACACGTTCATATGAGTCTTCCTCCGAGCCTCGTGGTTATTGCAGATTCGAGAACCATAGCAATTATAGCATGGAACATAAACCTAATTATTAACAAGGAGATAATCAATAACATTTATTATTTCCTCTAGGACATATCTCCTACATATCTGACAACAAAGGAGGGGCGTCCGGCCAAGTTTTTAAGATCTAGGGGTGCGTGTTTAATTTTTTGCTAAGTCAGCTCCTTACAATCCGGCCCGACTTATCAAAAAGTGATCAAACGGGCCGAATCACCCAATCAGTGCTTTTTAAAAAAAATCACTATAAACATGGTGATTTTGCAACAAATTAGCGATTACGTGGTTTCTTGCGAACCTAACCGTGGTAATTTTATGCAATGAACTTCATAATAACCATAGCCCCTTGCACTAAATTTTCACACTAACTAGTGTCAAAACTCGGAATCAAATTGGCCGTAGATGGGAACGAAATGCTCCCTGGCCATGGGCACGACAAATAATCAACAGCCTGCATTCAGTGAAACAATGTAGCACCATAAAAATAAATAAGACCATGATGCGCATCTACATCCAGTGAACTCGTGTTATAAAATGCGGGTGGAGTATCATAGAGAAAAACATGATATACTAGCTCATTTAGTTGTTGCAAAGTGGAAGACAAGTTGGATAGGCAAAGCAAGTAGATTACCATGGTTCAGGCCCGGCTTATGGTTGGGAACCAAGTGGCAACTCATGGGACCGAGAGACGTGGGGAACTACTTGGGTGCATCGTCACCTTTTCTCGCTGACCTTCTCTTCCGTCACCCTTGTTTTGAGCTAGGCTGAGTAGCTTGATGCAGCTGTCTTGCTCTATTTATTTTCTTTGTTTTACTTGTCTAGTTCTGCTTACCGCTACCGATTGCGTTCTTTCAATGTGAGTTCATGTGTGACCAAGAAATGTGGCAGTACCATAGCACTAGCACGCACACAATCAGTCTTTGTTTGCTAAAGTCTATTTTGAGATCATTATAGCAATATAACTTCTTCTTTTTTGTAAAATATTATAGCAATATAACTTAATTTTACATGATTATGTGTCTCACTTCTCTCTGTTTGGCTTTTCACCCGAAATATAAATTCGGTCCCGTACCCATATCCGTCCTACACCAAGCGGCAAGCGCCATTGACAGCAAGTCGGCTGGCCAAGGGGCAATGGACATACGGATCTCTGTGAGATGAATGGTGTGTTGACTAAAGGTGGAAAGAAATATTTCATGACATTGATAGATGATTCCACTAGATATTGCTATGTGTATCTGTTAAATACTAAAGATGAGGCTCTACACTACTTTAAAATCTATAAGGCAGAAGTTGAGAACCAACTTGAGAAGAAAATTAAACGAGTCCAGTCTGATCGTGGTGGAGAGTACTTTTCAAATGAGTCTGATTCTTTCTATGCGAAACATGGCATTATTCATGAGAGGGCGCCTCCCTATTCGCCGCAGTCAAACGGGGTTGTCGAGCGGAAACCGTACTCTAACGGACTTGGTTAACGCCATGTTAGGTACATCGGGTCTATCCAAGGCATGGTGGGGGAGGTGATATTGACTTCATGTAATGTCCTGAATAAAGTTCCGACAAAAGATAATGAGGTTACTCCCTATGAGCAGTGGTCGAAGAGAAGGACGACACTCTCCTACTTACGCACTTGGGGCTGTTTGGCGAAAGTCAATGTGTCGATCCCCAAAAAGCATAAGCTTGGACCAATGACCGTGGACTGCGTTAATTTGGGCTACGCTAAGAATAGCGTTGGCTATAGATTTCTAGTAGTGAAATCTGAGGTACCTGACGTGAAGGTCGGTACATTTATGGAGCCTAAGGATGCTACATTATTTGAGGATATATTCCCCATGAGAGATATACAAAGCACTTCTAGACAGGAATCAGAGGAGACTCCTGAGCCTGCCATTCCTATGGAATATTATGAACAAACACATGATGAAAATCCTGAGGAGGATGACGAGGAAACCCTTGGTAGGGGCAAGAGACAAAGGAACGCAAAGACCTTCGGTGATGACTTTCTCGTGTACCTCGTGGATGATAATCCCACTTCTATTTAAGAAGCCTATGCATCTCCTGATGCTGACTACTGGAAAGAAGCGGTCCGTAGTGAGATGGATTCCATCATGGCTAACGGAACATGGGAAATAACTGAGCGTCCCTATGGGTGCAAACCATTGGGATGTAAGTGGGTGTTTAAAAAGAATCTTAGGCCCGATGGTACAATTGAAAAGTATAAGGTTAGGCTTGTGGCCAAGGGCTATGCTTAGAAAGAATAAGAAGGTTTCTTCGATACTTATTCACTTGTGGACAGACTGAGCAGCATTTGAGTACTACTCTCGTTGGCGGCATCGCATGGTCTTCTCTTCCATCAAATGGATGTCAAGACATATTTTCTTAATGGAGAGATAGAGGAGGAAATCTATATGCAACAGCCAGATGGCTTTGTGATAGATGGTTAGGAAGGAAAGGTGTGTAAGTTGCATAAATCTTTATATGGCCTGAGACAAGCACCTAAGCAATGGCATGAGAAGTTTAATACAACTCTGACATCTATTGGCTTCGTTGTTAATGAAGCTGACAAATGTGTGTACTATCGCCATGGTGGGGGCGAAGGAGTTATATTGTGCTTGTATGTTGATGACATACTGATATTTGGTACCAATCTCAAAGTGATTGAGGAGGTTAAGTCTTTTTTGTCTCAAAACTTTGAGATGAAGGACCTTGGAGTGGCTGATGTTATTTTGAACATCAAGCTATTGAGAGATTATGAGGGTGGGACTACACTTCTGCAATCCCATTATGTTGAGAAGATTTTCAGTTGTTTTGGTTCGGACTGCAAAGTTTCTCAAACACCATATGATCCTAGTGTGCTGGTTCGAAAGTTCACAGGAACAACTAAAGATCAATTGAGATACTTTCAAATCATTGGTTCACTTATGTATCTAGCTAGTGCAATGAGGCCTAACATCACGTTTGCTGTGAGCAAGCTGAGCCGGTTTGTCGCCAATCTGGGTGATGTTCATTTGCGTGTTCTTGAAAGAGTTATGCGCTATCTCAAAGGTACTATGAACCACGAACTTCACTATACCAGATGCCCATCGGTACTTGAAGGGTATAGTGATTCGAATTGGATCTCTGATGTTGATGAGATGAAGGCCACTGCTGGGTATATGTTTACCCTTGGAGGTGGTGTTGTTTCCTGGAAGTCTTGCAAGCAAACGATCTTAACGAGATCGACAATTGAAGCAGAATTAACAGCATTAGACACCTCTGGTGTCGAAGCAGAATTTCTTCGAGATCTTTTGATGGACTTGCCAATGGTTGAGAAACCGGTTCTGACTATCCTTATGAACTGCGATAACCAGACAGTCATTGCAAAGTGAAGAGTTCAAAGGACAACATGAAGTCCAACAAACATATAAGAATGAGATTCAAAGTTGTCAGACGTTTAAGAAGCTCTTGAGTGATAGCGTTGGATTACGTCCAAACGGCTAAGAATCTGGCAAATTCATTTACTAAAGGGCTATCACGTGTTGTGATAGATAATGCATCGAGGGAGATGGGTATGAGACCCACATGAGTTGCCATGGTAGTAACCCAACCTATGTGATCGGAGAACCCGTGAAGTAGGACCTGGGAAAACAAGCCAGTGGTGAACTAAGGAGAGTAACTTTACTAACCCACTCCATTGGAGATGCAATACTCTCGGATATTGTATGGTAGGATGACTACTGTCTTAATGTGCTCTAAAGCTTATATGTAAGCAAGATGCTCTCCTACAGAGCGATCTTTGGAGGAACACACCTATATGAGCCTAACTGCTGGTCATGGTCTATGAGATTAGGGTGATCTCTAGTAAACTCATGAATAGGCCAAGAGTGTGACTAATATGCTCCACCCGAGGGGTCAGCCTTAAACAGCCTAGTACTGGTAGGACTTGTGGTGAAACTTCTTGACGCCAAACTGACAATTCAAGGCATAGTCCATTGTTTAGTTGTGAAGGAGTGTAGCTACTTGTTCTAGGTGAAGCTCAACCTTAACAGGTCTTCGCTGAAATACTGGTATATCAAAACAGTAATTGGAACAGAGGACGAAATGGGCCCTTGACATCTGGTGGGGATTGTTGAAACCTGAGGTGGGCTTTAGGCCCATAAGAAAATTTCAGAAAAATCTCTAAGGGTCCATGTAGGTGGCATGAAAAGGGGAGTGGGAAGATTAGTCCCACATTGCTAGTGGAGAGGGAGTTGCACCTCTTTATAAGGGTATCTCTTCCACATGCTATTGGAG
This sequence comes from Hordeum marinum, assembly GCA_022496015.1. Taxonomy (NCBI): domain Eukaryota; kingdom Viridiplantae; phylum Streptophyta; class Magnoliopsida; order Poales; family Poaceae; genus Hordeum; species Hordeum marinum. The sequence goes on along the minus strand of CM039678.1, from coordinate 70,909,417 downwards.
CATGAGATGAGAAGAGGCCCTCGCACTCCTCCTTCGCCGCCCTCCTCGCCACGCCACGCCTTGTCACGACGCGTCGTGCTGTGGGTTGCGGGAATGAGCCAGGCCGAGCTCGTACTTACGCGCTTATTTTTGTTCATCCCACGTCTCTCCACCCGGACGCCGCCTACATAAGCAGGGCTTCGGCCAACCCTAGCCGCCACGGAAAACATATCACATCTTCCTTCACGTGCTCCGCACATGTCGTTCCTTTTGCTACTGCTGCCGCTAGTGACTCTGTCCCATTCACCGCGTACACGGTCAATGGGAGAGCAGTCCTCCGAAACCACGCCTCTTCGGGTCCTCTATGGGGAGAGGGGCGATTAGGTTTTTGGGGAGCAACAACGCGACTCCTCGCTTCCGTTCGTCTACTTCATCTACGTCTGCATCACCTCCGTCGTCTCCAACCGATGTCAACCGTGCCGCTGCTGAGAAGCTTGAAGTTGACAAGAAGCCGGCCGAGGACGCCAATGCTTCTGCTATGGCTAACTGGCCCATCGACGGGTATAACCCGTTTATCCCGCTCTTGTTTATGTTAGTTGTAGCACTACTAGCGTTATGCGTAGATTCATCTACTATTAGCATACTACGTGCTTGCATGTTTGAATATCAATATGTGTCGTGGGAACGAGCCTGACAGTAGAAGGTAGGGGTACGAAAGGAGATGGCAGAGTCCTAGCTATGCCGAGGGTGTACACACGGATGTATGAGTTGAGGCCCCTCTCGTGGAGGTAACAGCACTACGTCTCAGTGCTCTAGAGCTTTGTCATGTGGAATGTAAAGATTATAGTGGTTGTGAACCCTTGTGCCAGAGGGGAGGGCGGCTTATATAGAGTTCGCTGCCCCTCATAATTACCAGGCATCCAAGGGTCCGATCGTGGTTTTAAAGACTAGCATTACTGGTAACGTACATCATAATTGCTACTAATGACGACCGGCCTAACGCCTGCCTCTATCGACTGGAAGTGAAGTCCTCCGAGTGACAGGCGACCGTCGAGTGGAGGAAGAAGTCTCCGAGTGGAGTGCTTGTCGAGTGACTTGAGCTCCATGAGGAATCCAGTCGGAATCTTTCCTGTGGTGTTTAAGTCCTCCAATGCGGTGTCCTTAGGTAGGGTATCTAGGTCATGCCTAAGACCCTACCCTAGGTACATATCCTCGTCATTAGCCCCTGAATGGATCAGGGTTCGTGTGGTGAATGAAAGTATCGATGCTGGTTTAGAATAAGGCACCAAATCTTCCGAATGAAATTCAGGGATTCAACGAAACTTGCGTCGACTGAACTCTTCGTCATTCGCCCGGATCAATTCAGCTTTGAAAGTGCCCGAGTGAATGTTCAATGCCAAATTTATTTCGAGTGATCTAAAGGAATCTTTGGAAGTGACGGGTCGGTCTGTCAGACCCGGATTTCGCGGGATACAAAAATTTGGGAAGCACGCGCGCCCACGATGATGACGCCACGATCAGAGTAAGTGGGGGCATGACTCCTCGATTCTCGCGCCAGTCAATTCACCACGTACAGGGCGCTGTCTGTGGTTGGGATGTGCGGGGATCTTGTGGGCCCACCCGTCAGTCAGGCACACAGCGAGGTATAAATTTCGAAGCGCCGCGGATTGCACAGTACTCTTCCCCCAATTTCATCTACTCCTCTGCCTCCTCCGTCTCCAGCGCCACATTCTGCTCCACTCCGGCGAGCCGAGACACCGTGATGACGAAAGGGGTCACGGAGAAGTTAGAGTGCACCAAGAAGGGGGCGGTGAAGAGCAGGGACAAGAAGCCCTTGACCGCTCGGTTCATCACGCCGCCGGGATGGATCCAGGGAGATTTTCTCCCCTCGGTGGTCATCCGCACGGACAATGACAACTTGGTCGTCGATGGGCTTGTAGCGGACGGCGCCTGGAGGTTGCCGGAGGGGGAGCTCGAGTCGGAGCCGCACGAAGGAGAACGGGTTCTCCTCCTCTCCCACGTTGAAAGAGGTTTTTCTATGCCTCCCCATCCATTCATTAGAGGGTTTCTGAACTTCTTTGGAGCTCAGCTTCACCACTTTCCATCGAATGCCATCTCCTATTTGTCTGCTTTTGTCACCTTGTGTGAATGCTTCCTGGGCTGTACCCCTCACTGGGGACTGTTCAAGCACATATTCACGGTTAGATCTCAGACTGTGAAGAAGGCTCTCCCTGAGGATGGAAAAACTCATGCAGTGCAGCTGTGTGGAGGCCTAGGAATTCAAAAGAGAGCTCGTAGTTCTTTTCCTTCCATGACCTTTCCAAAATCTGTTAGAGGTTGGCCGTTGACATGGTTTTACTTCAAATACATAGCTTCTCCCAACATGTCGACTGGTCTTTCTCCATTCACATCTGATCGTCCAGCCGTGCCCAAGTCCCTAAAGGTGTTAGAAGGAGAAAAAGTCCAAGTGGAAATCTTGGTGGACGTTGTAGTGAAACTTGTTCAGGGCGGAGTGACAGGTATGGATCTCCTGGAGACCTTTCTTAGTCGACGGATCCAGCCGCTCCAGGACAGGGACCACACCATGTGGCACTATTCAGGCTCCGAGGACTCAAACCGGACGCATCCAGAAGAGGTTCGTAGCCAACTGTCGAGCAGTGGCTTCGCAGCATCACCGGAGCCTGCGACAATCCATTGGGAGCCAAGAGAATCCATCCTTACTCAGCCGAGAATCCGCCTAAGAATGTGGTAAATAACATGTTGTCGACTGAAATGCTTTATTGTCGAGTGATTGATTGATTTGCTGACTGACTTCATTATTCGAACCATGCAGGAATGGACACACATGTACTCGCTTGTGCCCAATGGGAATCAGCCTAAAGATGGAGGGGAGAGCGAGGGCGGCAGTGTGGACGTCGCCGGCTCCTATGACTCTGAAGACGAATATGAAGACTCGGGTGAGAACGAGGTGGAAGTCGAGTCTCCTCCTCACGTCGAATGCTGATCTAAGTCCTGCCAAGACCCTACGACCACCGTGGAGAAGGCCCCGGTCCCGAGTGAGTAGAACCAGAAACGGAGTCGACCCTCGACCGTCAAGTCGGGTGAGCGATCAGCGAAGCAACCCAAGCCAAATGTAACCAAACCTCACAAAGCTCTGTCCCGCATGAGGATCGATGTGCCTGTCGTATCCACATGAGTATTTACTTTCGAATTCTCGTTGTCGATTGTGACTTTGAACTCTTGTTGACCAACTGTTGTTTGATCTATCAGAGCTTCTACTTCGGTGAAATCACCTCATCGTGACAGAGGGGAAGCAATGGATGTAGACCCTGCTGATGCAGCCACTTCCCATAGAGGTAACCGAATCTTCAATGCTGCTTCTCGAATACGGTTTGTCGACTGCCAAAGTTAATATTGCCGATTGATAACTACAAAAATCATTCAGCTGGAAGATGACGAGGAACACCCTGGGGGCACGGGAGGCAGAGGTGACACCCTAGGCACCCCGCGCATACGTACTCAAAGAACTTTGTCCATGCAGACGCCTCAGCGGTTGACCGCCGGATCTTCCCAGGGGATAAGAGACTCGACACGGGTCAGAGCTGACCCCGTAGTGCCTCTGTCGAGTGCCCCACTAGCTTTTTCAACTATCGTGACGTCTACTCCAACTGACCCTGCTCAAACTACCTTGACTGCTCCAGCCATTGCGCCGATTCCGCCAATGACGGCTTTTCCTCTGCACCGCGTTCTGGAAGATCAGACCGGAGACGCAAAGGAGGCCATGATCCAAGCGGAGTAGATGATGTTGCGCACCAAGGAGGCGTACGAGGCCAGCAAGCTAGCTTACGATGCTAGCACAGCGCTTCACACCAATGTTCGAGTAAGTTTGATTGTAAGTACATTTCCGATTGAATTCCTGTCTTCTTTGGTTGTACACCCACTGGGTGTTTGTTTTCTGCTTGTAGAATGTTTGAAGGTTCTCCACTCGAATAGATCAGGTCTTTAATCGAGTAGCTTTTGGTCCAGTGGGGGCACTCCGAGTGCACCCACTGGGTGTAGTACCCGAGACCGATGTCAAGTGCTTGCAACGGTAGAGGTAGTTTGTCGTATGCGGGATACGTTTGCCGTTGATCGCACCACTCCGAGGCTACCTTGTAGGTTTCATGGATATCATTGATCAACCATGATATGACGCTATTCCAAGGGTGTAGAGTGGGGTGGCATGTCACTCGATAGATCGAGTGATGGATGCTCCAGTTATGGATATTCTCTGCCACTCGATAGGTTGAGAGTTGGCAGATCCAGTGGGGGCACGCTAAGTGCACCCACTAGGTGTAGTCCCCGAGACCCCTGTCGGGTGCTTGCACCGGCGGGGGTCTGATAGAGACCGTTGAATGCTCAGACAGGGCAGACCTTGTCGACTATTTTAGTAACTAATGGAGGCATGCTGAGTGTGTCCACTGGGTGTAATCCCCGAGGCTACAGTCGATCGCAGACGATAAGCAGTAGTCTTGAAAACCTAAAATCAGAATTTTTGTCGTACACGGAATACGATCGTAACTCGACATGTCGAGTGTATTTTATTTTTCTTAGCCATCCCGCACCGAAGCTACCTTGTAGGTTTTATGGATATCATTTGATCAACCATGATATGACAGTGCTTCAAAGGTGTGGAGTGGGGCCAACGGATCACTCGACAGATCGAGTGTTGACCGTTCCAGTGGGGGCACTCTAAGTGCAACCACTGGGTGTAGTCCCCGAGATCACCGTCAAGTGCTTGCACTGGTGGGGGTCTGATAGATACCATCTTGAAATTGTTTATGGTACGCGGAGTACATGAGCCACTCGACATGTCGGGTGGACTTTTCATTGAATTCTTCCTCTCCCGAATGTAAGTTTTATGGACATCATTTAATCAACCATGATATGACGCTACTCCAGGGTAGGGTGGGGCGGTGCGTGCCACCCAGTCGACCGTCTTTGACCTTCTGCACTCCGGAGTGCTGGTATTTTTCATCGATTGAATTTCTTTCTTTGTTGGTTTCAGAGGGCTTGTGAACTTGGCACGCAGTACAAGGACCTTGAACGTGAAAGGAACCGGCTGCGTGTGGACTTGGAAGCCTCCAACAATGCTTTGGAGCGAGTGCGGGCCGAGCTGAAAACTCTGGGAGGTAATTTTTGTCAACCCAATGCATTCTTATCCTCACTTTCCATGCTTTGAACCGAGTGCTTTCACTTTAACAGACGTACGCGATGAAAATTGTTGACTCCAGGCGCGACTCAATAATGCTATTTCTTTAGATACCATGAAGAAGGCGCTGGAGGACAAGGACAAAGTGCTTGTTGACGCCCAACATGTAGCAAAGGAAAAGACTGAAACTGCCGATCAGAAGCTGGGTGCTGCCAAGAAGATGGAGGTGGAGAACTCAAAGCTGAAGCAGTAGTGTGTGGACCTCATCAAGAAAATTGAGCAGCTGACCAAGAGGAGCAATGGCTTGGAGAAGCACTTGGGGGAGTTCACGAGAAAGATGTACATCATGCTCGACGGTGAGTATCTCTGTCGACTGTCCTTTATAAATCTTTGTCGAATGTTCTTTATAAAATCTTTGTCAACTGTATCTGAATTAATCTCCCTCCCATTCCTTCTCCCCAACAGAATTCTGCCAAGACTTTGAAAAAGAAACTGAAGAGATAGAACCCAACTTGTATCCCACCAAGTCACCTGTTGGAGATGCGATGGCCATGAATATGTTCAGACTCAACGTCAGGCGCCAAGGGGTCCAGGCATACGTCCTCCGACTGAAAACTGCGATGGAGAGGATCGACAAGGAGCTGTGGCCCGAACATGCTCTTTAGCTTGATCTCACATCCATGATGGCACGCCTTAATGACCTTCCCAGTCGAGTGCAAACCTGGAAGAAATCTGCTGCTCGCTGCGGAGCTGACGTGGCGCTCTCCCTTGTTAGGGTCCATTGCAAGGAGGCAAGGGAAGAAAAATTGAAGGAGCTCCGAGTGGTGAACATGAAGAAACTTCAGTTCGAAGATTTCATGGAGACCTTCATCGAAGCAGCCACCAGGATTGCAGACGGCATCGACTTGGACACGTTCGTCGAGCCAGCCAGCCCGTCAGGTGCTTGATCTTTGGGAAAAACTTTATTTGCCTTGGTATGCCGAGTAGAATTGTATCAGCTTTAAAACTTCATTTAGGCCTTAAGCCTGAGCACGTTTGCTTTCTCGCAAAACATTTATCCATGATTAAACCTTTGGATTTATCAGCATTTGACTTTCAATCGTTTGTTTGACTGAATTTGCTTTCTGACTTAGGCGAAAGCTGGTTCGTAGCTAAGTCCCCAGGTGTAAGGATCGCTCAACACTCGGTAGTATCTTTGAACCTAAGCAAAGACTGATTCGCAAATAGGTCGCTGAGTGGATGGACTATTATCCACTCGGCAAGGGTTTTAATTTAGGCAAAAGCATGTTCGCAGCTAAGCCCCCGAGTGTGAGGATTGCTCAACACTCGGAGTATCTTTGAATCTAAACGAAGACCGAATCGCAAATAGGTCGCCGAGTGGATGGACTATTATCCACTCGGCAAGGGTTTTAACTTAGGCGAAAGCATGTTCGTAGCTAAGCCCCCGAGTGTGAGGATTGCTCAACACTCGGAGTATCTTTGAACCTAAGCGAAGACTGATTCGCAAATAGGTCGTCGAGTGGATGGACTACTATCCACTCTGTGGGGATTTTAACTTAGGTGAAAGCATGTTCGCAGCTAAGCCCCCGAGTGTGAGGATTTCTCAACACTCAGAGAGGAGTTTTGAACTTAGACGAAGGCTGGTTCGTAGCTAAGTCATCAAGTGAATAGACTGCTATCCACCCGACAGGGTTTTTAACTTAGGCGAAAGCATGTTCGTAGCTAAGCCCCCGAGTGTGAGGATTGCTCAACACTCGGAGAATTCCCAAGTGTGAAACGGTACGATCGGAATCGACAAAAACTGTGAAAGTCTGATTTGCATAGATGAAGCATTTTTATTACATCAAAAACCCTTTTGTCTCTAAGTATAAAAGCGTCGGAGCAGATCTGCATTCCAGGCTCGTGGCTCGTCTATCTGCTTCTTGAGGTTGTACAAGTGATATGCTCCATTGTTCAACACTTTGGTGACGATGAAGGGACCTTCCCATGCTGGAGCAAGCTTGTGGGGTCGCTGTTGAACCAATCGGAGCACCAAATCTCCCTCATGAAATGATTGACTCTTGACATTCTTCGCATGGAAGTGTCGCAGATCTTGCTGATAAGCCGTAGTCCGGATCAGAGCCATCTCTTGCTCTTCTTCTAGGAGATCTAAGCCATCTTTCCTGGCTTGTTCCGCTTCAGCTTCAGAATAAAGTTCCACTCGGGGAGAATTGTGAAACAAATCACTCGGAAGGACAGCTTCGGCTCCATAAACCAGGAAAAAAGGAGTCCGTCCAGTCGACCTATAAGGCGTTGTTCTCAGGCCCCATAAAACAGACGGCAGCTCAGTTACCCAGGCTCCGGCGGCATGATCCAAGTCGCGCATGAGGCGAGGCTTCAGACCTTGCAAGATGAGGCCATTGGCTCGCTCGACTTGTCCATTGGTTTGAGGATGTGCAACAGACGCATAATCCACCCGAGTGCCTTGAGAGTTGCAGAAGTTTCTGAATTCTTCCGAGTCAAAGTTGGTGTCGTTATCCGTGATAATGTTGTGAGGAACGCCGTATCGAAAAATTATTTCCCTCATGAATGTGATCGTCATGCGGGAGTTTAACTTCTTGATTGGCTTGGCTTCTATCCATTTTGTAAATTTGTCGACTGCTACCAGCAAATGAGTGAATCCGCCTTTTCCAGTCCAAAAGGGACTGACCATGTCGAGTCCCCAAACAGCAAACGGCTAGGCGAGGGGAATCGTCTTCAGAGCAGATGTCGGCTTGTGCGACAAGTTTGCATAGAACTGACATCCATCACAATGATCAACAATGTCTTTAGCCATCTTATTAGCCCGTGGCCAAAAGAAACCAGCTCGGTATGCTTTAGCAATGATTGTCCGTGAGGACGCAATGATGGCCACAAGTTCCCAAGTGGATTTCATCGAGAATCACTCGACCCTCTTCGGGGGAGATGCAACGCTGCGTCATCCCAGTCGCACTTTCTCTGAACAGTTGATCCCCCATCACAGTAAAGGCTTTCGACCTACGCACAATCTATCGAGCTTTAGTCTCGTCTTCAGGGAGTTCTTGTCTGAGGATATAGGCAATGTAGGGCACTGTCCAATCGGGAATGACAACCAGAATCTCCATAACCACATCAATTACCACACGGACATCGACTTCAATCGGATCGGTGGAGCGCATAGCTTGTGGGGGCTCTTCAGTGAAAGGATCTTCTTGCACCGAAGAAGTATGTAGGTGCTCTAAAAACACATTATTGGGACAAGCCGTTGAGTGGACCCAATCTTTGCTAGCTTGTCGGCCGCTTGATTCTTCAGTCGGGGAACATGATGAAGTTCCAGGCCTTCAAAATTATTTTCCAACTTTCTAACAGCACTGCAGTACCCAGTCATAGCGGGGTTTCAAACATCCCACTCTTTCATCACTTGATTTACCACCAAATCTGAGTCACCATAAACCATCAGGCGCTTGACACCGAGTGATATAGCCATGCGCAACCCGTACAAAAGTGCTTCATATTCTGCCTGATTGTTGGAGGAATCGAAGTGAATTTGCAAGACATAACTGAGCTTGTCACCCTTTGGAGATATTAGGACAATACCAGTGCCGGACCCATTCAACATTTTAGAGCCGTCGAAGAACATGGTCCAGGGTGCCGAGTGAATCTGGGTTGGTTGTTGTTGTTCAATCCACTTGGCAATAAAATCCACAAGTGCGTGAGACTTGATCGCTTTCTTGGCTTCAAACTTAATGTCAAAGTATAAGAGTTCGATTGCCCACTTAGCCACTTGACCAGATGCATCCCTATTGTTGAAAATCTCGGATAGTGGACCATCACTGACGACTGAAATCGAGTGGTCTTGAAAATAATGTGCCGCCTTCTTCGTTGATAGGTAAATACCATAAATCAGCTTCTGGTAGTGTGGATATCTTTGCTTCGAGGGAGACAAAACCTCAGAAACATAATAAACTGGTCGTTGGACTTTGTAAGCTTTACCCTCGTCTTCCCGCTCGACAGTTAGCACTGTACTGACGAATTGATTAGTGGTCGCGATGTACAGGAGCAAGGGCTCTTTGCTGCAAGGAGCGGCAAGCACCGGCTGGGTGGAGAGCAGGGTTTTGAGCTCAACAAACGCTGCTTCGTCTTCTGGAGTCCACTCGAACGTGTCGGACTTCTTCACTAGTCGGTACAAAGGCAGTGCCTTCTCACTGAAACGAGAAATGAATCGACTCAATGTTGCCAAGCAACCTGTGAGTTTCTGAACATCGTGCACTTGCACGGGAGTCTTCATTCGGGTAATGGCGCCGATTTTCTCAGGGTCGACATCAATCCCTCTTTCGGAAATGAGAAAACCGAGTAACTTGCCGCCAGGGACGCCGAAAGTACACTTGGCCGGATTCAGCTTTATATCGTATCTCCTCAGATTGGCAAATGTTTCGCCCAAGTCAGCCAGCAGGTCGGAACCTTTGTGGGACTTGACAACTATATCATCCATGTACGCCTCGACATTCCGAGGGATCTGGTCAAGTAAACACTTCTGAATCATGCGCATGAAAGTAGCGCCGGCATTTTTCAAACCAAATGGCATGGTGATGTAGCAAAAACACCCGAAAGGAGTGATGAAGGATGTTTTTATTTCATCTGGTCCATACAAACGGATCTGATGGTACCCAGAGTAAGCATCTAGAAATGATAAACGCTCGCATCTCGCAGTCGAGTCAACAATCTGATCTATGCAGGGGAGCGGAAAATGATCCTTCGAGCAGACCCGATTGATATGTTTGAAGTCAATGCACATACGCAACAACGTATACTTCTTGGGCACCATGACAACATTCGAGAGCCACTCGGAGTGGTAAATCTCCCGAATGAACTTGGCCTGCAAGAGACGGGCCACTTCTTCACCGATTGCTTTACGCTTCTCCGCCACCGAACGACGCAGATGCTCCTTGACGGGTTTAGCTTTCGGATCAACTCTCAGAAGGTGCTCAGCCAGCCCCCTAGGAACCCCCGACATGTCAGCAGGCTTCCATGCGAAGATATCCCAGTTCTCACGAAGGAACTAGATGAGCTCGGCTTCCTATTTACTGTCGAGTGTTGATGATATGTTGGTCGGGGCAGTTGTTGGATCCATCGGGTGGATGTGCACTTTCTTCACTTCCCCTGCCGACTGAAATGCCGACTCAGAAGCAGGCTTCTTTGCGCGGAGCAAATCAGCAGGGTCAGCGCTCTTCTTGTATTCTTCCAGCTCGACCATAGCCATCTGATGATCAGCGATCTTGGAGCCTTGCTGGAGGCATTCTTCAGCCCGCTGTCGATTGCTAGTGACCGTGATCACACCCTTAGGGCCCGGCATCTTCAACTTGAGATACACGTAACATGGACGGGCCATGAAACGAGCATACGCGGGTCGACCCAAAATGGCATGATAAGCACTCTGGAAATCCGCAACTTCAAACGTCAACTTTTCCTTTCGAAATTTTTTATCGTTCCCGAATGTCACGTCCAATGCAATCTGGCTGAGTGACTTGACCTTCTTCCCTGGGATGGCTCCATGAAATTGCATGTTGCTTTCACTCAGTCGGGACATCGGAATGCCCATCCCTTTAAGGGTATCTGCATAGAGGATGTTCAGACCGCTGCCACCGTCCATGAGGACCTTTCGGAGTCGAGTGCCCCCCCCCACCGGATCAACCACCAGAGTCTGTCGACCGGGAGTGGCCACATGAGCAGGATGATCTGCTTGGTTGAATGTGATGGCATACTGGAACCACTTGAGGTAGGTGGGGGTGGCAGGTACGGCCATGTTAACTTCCCTATTGATAACCTTCAGTCGGCTCTTGCTTTCTACATCAACGAAAATCACAAGCGTAGCGGTGACATCTGGGAATGTTTCTTTATCTTCATCATCCTTCTCAGGAGTCTTATCACTCGGCGGAGTCTCTTTGAACTGCTGGATAAGCGTCCGACACTGCCGAGTGCTGTGCTTGGGCAAAATCACATTGCCTTCCTCATCTTTCCTCATGTGGGTTACACACGGTTGATCCATCACATCAGTCCCTGACTGATTCTTTCCTTTCTTTGGGGCAAACTGTCCTTTGGATTTCCCCTTGTTCTTCGCCTGGGTCGCCAGTGCGGCTGCCTCTGCTTGGACCGGACCATCATCTTTCCGCTTCTGCTTCCGATTGGAATTACCGCCAGCATCACTGACGACTGCTTTTCCTTTGCCGATACGGAGGTGGTCTTCTTCCTCGCCATTGGCGTACCGAGTGTCGATTTCCATCATTTTGCTGAGTGAGATGTCACCCATTCGACCAAACTTCAAGTAAAGCTCTCTGTATTTAACACCAGCCTTGAAGGCACACACATCTTGATGCTCGGAAACATTCTCCACTTTATGATGCAGAGTGGACCAACGCTGAATGTAATCCCTCAAGGTCTCATTGGGCTTCTGGACACAATGATGTAAGTCGACCAGCCCGGCAAGACCCTTGCAAGTGCCCTCGAAGGTTCGGACGAACACTCGGGCAAGATCTTTCCAGCAATATATACTGGATGGAGCCAAGCGATTTAGCCACGCATGAGCTGAAGCATCTAACATCAAGGACAGGTGTTTCATTGCGACGTTATCATTGCCGCCACCAATCTGAACAGCCACTCGGTAATCATCCAACCAAGTCTCTAGCTTTGACTCGCCAGAAAACTTCTCGATCCCAGCCGCCAACCTGAAGTTGGGGGGATCTCTCCAGAACGAATGGCCCTGCTAAAACACTCAGGACCAGAAATCACAGCTGAGCTGCCACTCGGAAAATCTCTATCTTGTCCTTCTCTGTGGTCTCTGCCCATGTCGATCCGCCTTTGAGTGAGGAGATCACAAGCATCAAACCTCACATTTCGCTCGTCACCGAACGAGTGCCTTTCGTCCGGGTGCTGGGGCACGCGCGGACCACTCTGCGGAGGAGTGGGCACTCGACGGTGGTCTTCGTGGTGAAACTGATCTCTAACCTGATCTTCACGAAAACCTCCGTCCCTTCGGTGCAAGGGCGATCCAGGGTTGTGTGCCAACTGAACGGTTTCTGTCCTGGGTGAGTTGCTGTGTATCTTGTTATGCGACTGTGAAACGACAGAATTCTGACACTGCGTTGCATCTAGCAAAGCTCTGATCTGCATCAACCCTCTCCCAGCCTCTAACGCGATGACTGAATGGAGTCTGCTATCCTAGCAGCAGCTGCAACATTTAACACAGGAGTACGGTATACCTCAACAATGTTGTGAGATCCAGTCGGAAACAGCCGTCGCTGACGTCGACCGGAAACTGGTGGGCGCTGGCGAGCACGCTCGTCGAATTCTCGCTGGAGCTCTTCCAGCCGGATACGCGTGGCCTCCAAGGCCTGGGCCTCGGCGGTCGTACCGACGATGGGAGTATGAAGGACTTCACCCTCGCGACGCGGTTGTTCACTCGACGGGGCGCCAGCATCGCGCTTGCCATGGCCAAAGCCCGGCGGCGGGCTTTGATGAGAGCCCGCCATAAGGACCTCCGCTGCAGGATCGCAGCTCTCGCACTCGAAGGGAACGTCGGACTGATCGGAGTCCGACTCGAACACGCCGTGGAGGGACTCGGCGGGCTCGAACACTGCAATCTGCGGAGAAGCAATTTGGCAAGCCACTGCATGCTTGACCCATCGCTGGAGTCGTGAGCGGCCGGACCGCTTGCGACAACGGATAGCGAGGGGCACCGACGCATAGGGAGTCGACGGTTGACACAGCAACACGCCGCAGGGACTCGCGCGGAAGTGCGTAACCCCGCGGACTGGGAGCGCCTCGACGTCGAGAGGCGCTTCCTGTAGTCATGCCGAATCGTCGGCGATGAAGGTGAGCGCTCCGAAATGGTTCTCGTGGCCCAGAGCAAAAACACCGCCGGAAAACATGTCGAAGGAGAAAAAACGCAACCTCGCCGGAAGTCACTTAGACGCCTGCCCCACGGTGGGCGCCAACTGTCGTGGGAACGAGCCTGACAGTAGAAGGTAGGGGTATGAAAGGAGAGAGTAGAGTCCTAGCTACGGCGAGGGTGTACACACGGATGTATGAGTTCAGGCCCCTCTCGTGGAGGTAACAGCCCTACGTCTCAGTGTTCTGGAGTTTTGTCGTGTGGAATATAGATATTACAGTGGTTGCGAACCCTTATGCCAAAGGGAAGGGGCGGCTTATATAGAGTTCACTGCCCCTCATAATTACCAAGCAGACAACCGGCCTAACGCATGCCTGATGGTCTCCTGGTGGTGGTTTCTGGCCTTCTGGTGTCGACTGAAAGTGAAGTCCTCCGAGTGACAGGCGACCGGCGAGTGGAGGAAGAAGTCTCCGAGTGGATTGCTTGTCGAGTGACTTGAGCTCCATGAGGAATCCAGTCGGAATCTTTCATGTGGTCTTTAAGTCCTTCAATGCGATGTCCTTAGGTAGGGTATCTAGGTCATGCCTAAGACCCTACCCTAGATACATATCCTCGTCAATATGTTTGCGCTTCTGTCAATGCCATGTTAGTTATTATTTCGTGGATTAATCTGATCGAAAAATTGTCTATATACTCAACATACTTCACACACTTATGCTTGAATACTTCTCTCACACTAACCTGTTTGATCAGGAATGACCACATGTTTCTGCTACTTTCTTGTATTTTATTTTATTTTTGCAGGGAGGCTTGTAATTGTTTCATCCATGCATCTTTAACAAATTTGTCTAGGGAAGAAGATCGTGCCACTACGAGTGGGAAGATTTCACTCGCGGTACATGGACACCGTCGAAGCACATGTTAACATCTTTGCCCCAAAAGAGTAGCAATGCAAGTCCCTGGGCAACATCGGCTGTACATGGAAATCTAGGGGATGTATGTCCTCCTGATCTATCAAACCTTAAGTTTTAATGTTCTTCTACCTGTTACAACAAACATGACAAAAACCGTGGTGACCGCAATCCCGAGACCAAATGAGGCCACTTTCCACCACGTAGAGCAACTCCAGGACTCGCAGACCTTATCTATCCAGTCCTGGAAAAAAAAATCACAAGCACATAAGAAATCAGACCACCTTGTAGTGTTACAAAACTATAAATTAAACATGAGAAAAGGCTCTAAAATCAAATCAGAAAGGCTAAGATCGCAATGGATATACCGACATGTCTTGGGCATGGCAAAAATATAAAAATGATCTGTCACGCTTATACTAGGTACAACTGTTCATACTAAGATTGAGCTTGAACAAACCTTTTGATCTGTCAATTGCTTCTGCCGCACAACCATGGGATGCTGCCCTTTATATGATGAGCTTGACCAAACCATTTGATCTGCTGATTGTTTCTGCTTCATCACCATCGGATGCTGGCCTTTAAGCATAAGATGTTCTTGTTTAAAAATGTTCTTAGCATGCTCATAGAGTTCCATGTCAAGGCTGTTCAGTGAGATAATTTGATTCAGAATTGCCTCAGGTACCTGACGCCTTGCCTGGAAACAGAAAATCTTAGACTTTTACCAAACTTTACAGAGAATATGGGAATACGTCAGAAACAAAACAATGTGTTCGCCGACATAGAATTAAACTGATACAACAACTTAATTTGGAAACCATAGACGACATCATTTAATAAGCAATTTACAAAATTGTGTCCTTTAATATTCCTGGTCCTCATGTATACTTATTTTTGGGTTCTGACACAAAGGAAAAAAGATTCAGGTATGTCATGATAATTTTTAATGCCGATAGCATAGAAGAAAAATGAATAAAAAAAATTCAAATCACAGGCATTTCATCCCCTTCCATACTCACCGCCTTCGTAAAATTTGCCTCTGCAACCTTTTTTAGGGATATTTTGCGACGGCTCGACTGGGACTTCCGCAGTTTTGCAATGCAACCCTCGTAAGTTTCCATCAGTTTACCAACAGTCATCTGCCGTCAACAATAACATCATGTTAGAGATGGCAAGATAACAACAAAGAAACTGTGAATATAAGCGCACAGTTCGGGTAGTTGTATTACATTTCCTTTTCCATGATCATCATCAGTAGTGTTCAAGGCTTCGTTATTTTTCCAGCCATGGGTGCTATTCTATCAGGAAAACAAAAATAGTAAGTACAACTGTAAATATCCAAACCATCTTACGCAATGCAAACAATTCAAATGTAAATCTTAGCCACCCTATTACCATATGTTCATTTGTTTCTTCATCCTCTGGATCAAGCATGGACGAATGAGAGTCTGAGAAAAAAGATAAGATATTAGATCTTTGTTTTTGCAAAAGTACATCCAATAAGTGGAGCACCACACAATAAGAACAGAGACAACACTGCTGCAAACACTCTTTATGTCATTCCACGAAATTACCGGTTTCACAAAGTACTGTTTTCCTGTCCAAATTGTTTAAATATGCAGCAAAGTTTCCTTGTAATAAAGTTTAAGTTTCAGGAACTAACACCTTCGAACAAAATACAGCTTACACATGCTGCTGCATGAGAGCCTTCTTTCCACTTGGACGAGCATTGTTGAATGACATGTTGTCCTTTTACGACTCATTCTTGCAACTTGTATGTCTTGTTATGTACCAACATATACCTTGCTTTTATGAGTTGTGACCGGAAAAATGTGATTATGTATTGCTATTTGATTCATGGAATTCTGATCCAACATATTGTTCTCTTATCTTTCAGATTTAACAGAAACAGAAATGAGGGTTACTACTCTTCAGTCTATGAAGCTACTACTCCCTCCGTTCCAAAATATTAGGTATATTGTTTTTAAAAGACAAATATGTAAATGTTTGACCATTTTTTAGAAAATTGGTATCAATATCTACAATACCAAATTTGTATCATTAGATCCATCATGCAAAGTATTTTTCGTATTTATTTATTTATTATTGTTGATGCTGATATTTTATTCTACATACATAAGTTTGACTTGCATGAAAACTGATGCACCTTATATTCTGGAATGGAGGGAGTATATAACATGAGCACGACTTCTGCAGCTGTGCAATACAGGAGAAAGGCTGCGAGCTTTCATGTTTTCGTACCGGTGCCACTGGGTTGATCTTCCTGAACATCTAACTTCAACGCTCCAGATTGTGAAAGCACTTGTGCTCCTACCATATGAGCGAATAATCTTGCAGATTCCTCATGATCCTCCGTAAGTCCTACGTACAGCATACGGTCCAGCCTGTTCTGTGATTGAAAATAATGATACTCATTACAGCAGAAATTTTTTTAAGAAATATAAATCTAACTTGGCTTAGAAAATGAATGTAATATGGTAAACTAAATGTTAGTGGCATAGAGCTTAAAGTCGCGATGCACGGACCACTCATGTTTGCATGCCAAAGAATAGAATTATGGATCATGCACGTTGGCCAATGGGGCGCACATGGAAATAGTTTTCATGAATTCATCTGTTTGATTTTTGGTACATACCTTAGCAACTTGAAGCACAAAACGACCAAGATCAGGGTGCTTTCTAACACAATGTCGAACCTCATGTGCGCCATCGAAGTAAGAATTATTTGTTAGCCCGGTGATCTGCCAAGGTAACATGGTAAAGCAAAAATTAGCTGCCAGATTTCTTAAGCTGACCGTGAAACAAGGACCATGGGACAATGGCACACTGCATATGGCACTGGGATATCGAAATGAAAAAAAATGCCACTTAACGACCGAATGTTGAAGTTATTCACGAAAAAGGAGCAAACAAAGAAAATTTAAGTTTCTTTTCCACTTCATTTTGAAAAAGCACAGATGTTTCGTACAGAGTGGTCGCACATGCAACACATTTGGCAATTTCACTTTGGAATTAAGTCTTACCAAATTCTTATTTGGTCTACCTGTCAGCTGGCAGAAATGAATAAAGTGGATTAAATAATGTTTTGCAGGGTAAAAAAGGAAAACTGCACATACATAAGTTTAATTGGGTAAGTCCATCATGGTTCTCTGTTTTACTTTCAAATGACAACAATCATTTAGAGGAGTAGTGCATCTTAGCCAATGGTCACACATTTATCAAAAATTGTAGCATTTATACATTTAATAATAGATTTCATGTAGCACCTTAGTCAATGACTCGACGATCACACATTGACTGAAAATAGTGGGGATATACATATACAGTTAATAATAGGCTTATACATGCTGGTGTTTCGCCTTCCAAAAATGTAGAAACTTGACTCAATGGATCAAACTGCCAATTTGCGACCACAGCAAGTGATATTGCATACTTCCTTACAGAGCATAAGAACTAATATATTGGGGTCAAGCGAATTGCATATTACAGTTTCCAGTACACAACGAGATACAACAGACAGTAAGTAAAGGCATAGACAGCAATGCTGTCACAGCAGTTTGCATACCTGAAAGGTGGCTCCATTATGAATGATTTCATGGGCAACAGGATCATTGATGTACTGGTGCAATGGCATAACCATGTCTTCCACATCGTATGCATTAATCTTCTTGCTACTTTGCACGTTCTCACTCCCTCTAGCATCTCTCTGGCAGATGAAAAAATCTCTTATTGCAAGAAAATATGCAATTGATAAACCATCCATTAGCTCTGTGTGAACTAATTCCAAAATATATCTGAAGACACAACATTCCTAACCATTCACATCAACTGAAGTATAACACTAATACCCCGGTAGACCCAGGTGCCGTCTAACATAAGAATAAGTTATCAGTTATCACACTTGAAACCCTCCCTTTAATAACTCTAAGAGCTGACCCTAACAAAGTTTCAAATATGGAGACACTACCAATATATACAGAAAAAAAGGCTTGATAATCAGATCCAATATACTCCCTCCATCCGGATATACTTGTCCTAGAAATGGATGTATCTAGACTTATTTTAGTTATAGATACATCCATTTTATTCATTTCTAGGACAAGTATTTCCGGACAGAGGGAGTATATTGCTAATCTTTTTTTTTCTTAAAAAGATGGCAGTAAGCATACCCTGGCGAAAAGATCTTCTCTCATCCATGGAACCAAGTATTTCCAAGGCCATATATCCAGTGTACTTACGGCACGTGATTTTGTTAACACACGGCTGGTCATTGTCTTGGCAGATGTTAAGTTTGGATGCACAAGAAATCTGGCTGCAACTTCCACCGAGAACTCATACGTGCTAAACACACGATCAACTGGATTTCGTAGTATTGTCACCACGGAAGTCCTCTCCCTTGGCAGCTTGGAAGTTAAGCTATAGTCATCATGGCTAACAACCAGCGTGCAATCAGGATGGCTGACATGAAGGCAAAAAAATACCATTAGTAACTACAAAAAAATTGCAACTGTAGTTGTGCAACACGTATTTTCGTTATAACTGAACACTGCATCTATAGTAACTAACTATCTCACAGGCTAACAATTTGTTGGCATAACACGTACAAGGGTCACAATCCATGTAATTTCTCAATTACCAACTTCAAATTATAGTGCTTATGAACATGCCGAAATGAAGTAACAGAACATTTTAGTCAGGTAAGCGCCAGAATGTCATTCCAATATATATGAAAATATCCTGAACCATAGGCACTGCGGGCGTAGTGATGAAAATCTGATGAAATAACAGAGCACTTTCTAAGCACTGTTTACAAACAACAGAGCACTTGTTCCTGTTGGGCTAGTCAGCATGAAGTCTCAAGATAAAAACCCAGAGGAAGACACAGCTCGGCAAAGCAGAGAACAAAATCTGCTCACCTCGGGTCGAAACGCAGCTTATCATAGGAGCGGGGGCATTCCTGAGCATTAGTATACAGCTTCTTCAAAAAACTGCCAGGCCACAGTTAGTACCAGATTATCAGTAGTACAACACAATCGTAGACGAGGACGAAGCAACCAGTTCGAAGGTCCAGCGAGCCTACCAGTGGAAGTAGGTGCGCCCACCGGTTCGAGGAATGTGGAGGAAGAAGAGCAAATCCTTGAGGTTCAGTGTGTCCCCGCCATTGTCGCCCTCCCCGGCTGAGTCGGCCCAGCCTTTGACGGCCCGCTCGCAGCGCGCGTGGTCGTCAGCGGAGCTGGCAAGCGGAAGCAGGGTCACTGCAACACCAAGGACGACCACCATCACCACCAGCGAGAAAATCAGAGCAGGGCGCCGTGATTTCGCCAGAGTAATTCAACGGAAAACGATCCTACCAAGGGAAGGAGGGAGGGGATACCTGACACCGCGAGGAGGAGCGCGAGGGCGAGGCCGAGCGGCCGCGCCATGGATTCGGCCGGCGGCTCCCCCGGCGCGCAGATCCGAGGCGCGGCGCGGCGATTGAGAAGCGGACGGGGATTAGGAAGCGAGAGCGAAGCAGCGAAGGAAGCGGGGGAGGGGAGTGAGGGCGCACGCTTAAAACGGGAAGGTGGGTGGGGAGGGAGGGGGGTGGAGACGGAGGGATCGAGAGGGGGCGCGGTGGCGGCGGGGGATTCAGCGCGCCGTGCCGGCAGGGAGGCGGCCTCGGCACCGGCGCCCCGGCATCCGCCGCTTTCCTCGCCCCAACTTTCCCCCCTATCCCTCGCCTCGGCCCGTGCGGCGGCGCCCCTTGTTTATTCCCCCTCGCGCGCTCCCCCCAACCCCGCAGTCGCGCTGGTCGCTCTCTCTGTGCTCGGGCGGAGGGGAGGGGATGGGTAGCAGCGTGGTGCGCCGGCGGGGAGGCCGAGGCGGAGGCGGAGGCGGGCGTGAATACACTAGTGGTGGTGGTGGTGGTGGTGGTGCGGTGGTGGCCCGCCCGTGCGGGTGGAGGTGGTGGCGTTGGAAAGCGCGGCGGAAAGGTAGGCGGATTTTCTCGCCACTTGCACCGCCACCGTGCCGCGCCACGCGATGGTGCCGCCCCTCGTCCCGGTTTCCGATCGCTCACGGCTCTCCGGCGAGGCGGACGCGGCAGGGGTGGGAGTGGGGGCGCTCGTCTGCGGTGGCGCGACACGTCGTCGTCGTCGTCGTGTTGATCTCGTGTTCTGCGCGCCATCAATGCTGGATGATGAGGGCCTTGATGAGTGGATTAACTCGCAATGAAAACTTGCCCTGGATAGAATGCTAACAATTTTAGATAGTAAAGAAATGTTAACAATTAACCCATGAGAAACGAAAAAAAGTCAATTTCACACCAAAAAGTACGGGAGTGCTAAAAATCTGACCAGAAATGACAAATCAAACCTGTTTCCGCAGCAATTTATATTGACACGGGGATAGCAAATTTAGTTTGTAAGGACGACAATTTTCACAAACTAAATTTGTCATCCTCGATGAACATAATTTAACATAAAAAATGTTTAATTTGTCATGTCTAAAAATTAAAGGTCCGCTAGATGTTCTCATGTCAAAAAGTAAATTCCGTCTTTTACATTTTAGATAAGACTCAAACACATCCGAATCAAGATGCATAATTTTGTGAAAACGCTAAAAATCTGACGTCATATTTGTAGGCATGATAAATCTGATTTTTTTATGTAATTTATATTGGTGTGATGATAGCAAATTTGGTGTGCAGGTGTGATAATTTTTTGACAAAAAAATAATCTAAAACGGATTTGCCATGCTAAACTTGCCATCTTCAAAGAATATAATTTGCCATGAAAAGCATATGATTTGACTGTTGGGGAAAGTAGTAGTAAATCAAAAAAAATCCTACGTGTCACCAAGATCAATCTATGGAGAAACCAGCAACGAGTAAGGGATGAATGCATCTTCATACCTTTAAAGATCGCAAAGCGGAAGCGTTACTAGAACGCGGTTGGTGGAGTCGTACTCGCAGCGATTCAGATCGCGGTTGATTCCGATCTAAACGCAGAACAACGGAGCCTCCGCGTTCAACACACGTGCAGCCCGGTGACGTCTCATACGCCTTGATCCAGCAAGGAGGAAGGAGAGGTTGAGGGAGAGCTCCAGCAGTACGACGGCGTGGTGACGGTGGAGCTGCGTGGTACTCCGGGAGGGCTTCGCCAAGCACTGCGGAGCACGAGGAGGAGGAAGGGTAGGGCTGCG
This sequence comes from Hordeum marinum, assembly GCA_022496015.1. NCBI lineage: Eukaryota > Viridiplantae > Streptophyta > Magnoliopsida > Poales > Poaceae > Hordeum > Hordeum marinum. The sequence continues at coordinate 70,888,252 of CM039678.1, read as the reverse complement.
CCGAGAGGGAGAGAGACTTGTGTGTCGGCAGCCCCCAAAACCCCCACTATATAGGAGGAGGAGGAGGGAGGGCGCAGCCCCTAGGGTTCCCACCCTAGGGCGGCGGGCGGCCCTAGATGGCCCTTGGGATGGCGGCCAAGGGAGGGAGAGGAGGGGCGGCGCCCTAGGTGGGCCTAGGGCCCATCTGTGCCTAGGGTTTGCCCCCCTCCCACCTTTTGCTGCGCCTTGGGCTGAGGTGGAGGCGCACCAGCCCACCTAGGGGCTGGTTCCCTCCCACCTTCGGTCCAAGCAGCCCTCTGGTGCCGGTGGCCCCACATGGTGGACCCCCGAAACCCTTCCGATGGTCCCGGTATGTTACCGGTGATGCCCGAAACACTTCCGGTGACAAAAACCTCACTTCCTATATATGAATATTTACCTCCATACCATTTTGGAGCTCCTTGTGATGTCTGGGATCTCATCCGGGACTCCAAACAACCTTCGGTAACCACGTACACAATTTCCCTATAACCCTAGCGTCATCGAACCTTAAGTGTGTAGACCCTACGGGTTCGGGAGGCATGTAGACATGACCGAGACACCTCTCCAGTCAATAACCAACAACGGGATCTGAATACCCATGTTGGCTCCCACATGTTCCACGATGATCTCATCGGATGAACCACGATGTGGGGGATTCACTCAATCCCGTATACAATTCCCTTTGTCCATTGGTATGTTACTTGTCCGAGATTCGATCGTCGGTATCCCTATACCTTGTTTAATCTCGTTACCGGCAAGTCACTTTACTCGTTCCGTAACACATCATCCCGTGGCTAACTCCTTAGTCACACTGAGCTCATTATTATGATGTCTTACCTAGTGGGCCCAGAGATACCTCTCCGTCACACGGAGTGACAAATCTCAGTCTCGATTCGTGCCAAACCAACAGATACTTTCGGGGATACCCGTAGTGTACCTTTATAGTCACCCAGTTAAGTTGTGACGTTTGGCACACCCAAAGTATTCCTACGGTATCCGGGAGTTGCACAATCTCATGGTCTAAGGAAATGATACTTGACATTAGAAAAGCTTTAGCAGACGAACTACACGATCTTGTGCTATGCTTAGGATTGGGTCTTGTCCATCACATCATTCTCCTAATGATGTGATCCCGCTATCAACGACATCCAATGTCCATGGTCATGAAACAGTGACCATCTATTGATCAACGAGCTAGCCAACTAGAGGCTCACTAGGGACATGTTGTGGTCTATGTATTCATACATGCATTACGCTTTCCGGTTAATACAATTATAGCATGAACAATAGTATCATGAACAAGGAAATACAATAATAACCATTTTATTATTGCCTCTAGGGCATATTTCCAACACTCTCCCATTTGCACTAGAGTCAATAATCTAGTTACATTGTGATGAATCGAACACTCATAGAGTTCTGGTGTTGATCATGTTTAGCTCGTGAGAGAGGTTTAGTCAACGGATCTGCGACATTCAGATCCGTATGTACTTTACAAATATCTATATCTCCTTCCTAAATGTAATCACGAATGGAGTTGAAGCGGCGCTTGATGTGTCTTGTCTTCTTGTGAAACCTGGGCTCCTTGGCAAGGGCAATAGCTCGAGTGTTGTCACAGAATAGAGTCATCGGGCCTGACGCATTGGGAATCACTCCTAGGTCGGTGATGAACTCCTTCATCCAGACTCCTTCCTTTGCTGCTTCCGAAGCAGCTATGTACTCCGCTTCACATGTAGATGCCACCACGACGCTTTGCTTGCTGCTGCACCAGCTGACTGCCCCTCCGTTCAAAATATACACGTATCTGGTTTGTGATTTGGAGTCATTGGATCTGTGTCGAAGCTAGCATCGACGTTACCCTTTACGACGAGCTCTTCGGCACCTCCATATATGAGAAACATGTCCTTGGTCCTTTTCAGGTACTTCAGGATATTCTTGACCGTTGTCCAGTGTTCCGCTCCGGGATCACTTTGGTACCTCCCTACCAAACTTATGGCAAGGTTCACATCAGGTCTGGTACACAGCATGGAATACACAATAGAGCCTATGGCTGAAGCATATGGGATGACACTCATCTCTTCTCTATCCTTTGTCATGGTCGGGCATTGAGTCGTACTCAATCTCACACCCTGCAACACAGGCAAGAACCCCTTCTTGGACTGATCCATATTGAACTTCTTCAATATCTTGTCAAGGTATGTGCTTTGTGAAAGACCTATGAGGCATTTTGATCTATCTCTATAGATCTTGATGCCTAATATGTAAGCAGCTTCTCCAAGGTCCTTCATTGAAAAAAACTTATTCAAGTAGGCCTTTACGCTTTCCAAAAGTTCTGTATCATTTCCCATCAACAATATGTCATCCACATATAATATGAGAAATGTTACAGAGCTCCCACTCACTTTCTTGTAAATACAGGGTTCTCCATAAACTTGTATAAATCCAAACGCTTTAATCACCTCATTAAAGCGAATGTTCCAACTCCGAGATGCTTGCACCAGCCCATAGATGGAGCGCTGGAGCTTGCATACTTTGTTAGCATCTTTAGGATCGACAAACCCTTTCAGCTACATCATATACAGTTCTTCCTCAAGGAAACCATTAAGGAATGTCGTTTTGACGTCCATTTTCCAGATCTCATAATCATAAAATGCGACAATTGCTAACATGATTCTGACGGACTTCAGCATCGCTACGGGTGAGAAAGTCTCATCGTAGTCAACTCCTTGAACTTGTCAATAACCCTTAGCGACAAGTCAAGCCTTATAGACGGTCACATTACCATCCACGTCAGTCTTCTTCTGAAAGATCCATTTATTTTCTTTGGCTCACCGATCATCGGGCAAGTCTACCAAAGTCCATACTTTGTTCTCATACATGGATGCTATCTCGGATTTCATGGCTTCAAGTCATTTGTTTGAATCTGGGCCCGCCATCGCTTCTTCATAGTTCGAAGGTTCATCGTTGTCCAACAACATGATCTCCAGGACAGGGTTGCCATACCACTTTGGTGTGGAACGTGTTCTTGTGAACCTTCGTGGTTCAATAGCAACTTGATCTGAAGTTTCATGATCATCATCATTAACTTCCTCTCCAGCCGGTGCAGGCTCCACAGAAACAACTTCTTGCGCTGCGCTACTCTCCAGTTCGAGTGGAGGTACAATTACCTCATCAAGTTCTATTTTCCTCCCACTTACTTCTTTCGAGAGAAACTCTTTCTCCGGAAAGGATCAATTCTTGGCAACAAAGACTTTGCCTTCGGATCTGAGGTAGAAGGTATACCCAATAGTTTCTTTGGGGTATCCTATGAAGACGCACTTTTCCACTTTGGGTTCGAGCTTCTCAGGTTGAAGTTTCTTCACATAAGCATCACATCCCCAAACTTTCAAAAATGACAACTTAGGTTTCTTTCCAAACCATAATTCATACGGTGTCGTCTCAACAGACTTAGAGGGTGCCCTATTTAAAGTAAATGTGGCAGTCTCTAATGCATATCCCCAAAATGATAGTGGTAAGTCAGTAAGAGATATCATAGATCGCACCATATCCAATAGAGTGCGATTACGACGTTCAGACACACCATTTCGCTGAGGTGTGCCAGGCGGCGTTAGTTGTGAAACAATTCCACATTCCCTTAGGTGTGTGCCAAACTCGTGACTCAAATATTCTCCGCCACGATCAGATCATAGGCACTTTATTTTCCTGTCACGTTGATTCTCTACCTCACTCTGAAATTCCTTGAACTTTGCAAAGGTTTCAGACTTGTGTTTCATTAAGTAGACATACCCATATCTGCTTAAGTCATTAGTGAGGGTGAGAACATAACGGTAGACACCGCGAGCCTCAACGCTCATTGGACCGCATACATCGGTATGTATTATCTCCAACAAGTCAGTTGCTTGCTCCATTGTTTCGGAGAACGGAGTCTTGGTCATCTTGCCCATGAGGCATGGTTTGCACGTGTCAAATGATTCAAAATCAAGAGACTCCAAAAGTCCATCAGCATGTAGTTTCTTCATGTGTTTGACACCAATATGACCAAAACGGCAGTGCCACATGTAAGTGGGACTATCGTTATCAACCTTACATCTTTTGGTACTCACACTATGAACATGTGTAACATCACGTTCGAGATTCATCAAAAATAAAACCATTGACCAGCGGGGCATGACCATAAAACATTTCTCTCGTATAAATAGAACAACCATTATTCTTAGATTTAAATGAGTAGCCATCTCGCATCAAGTGAGATCCAGATACAATGTTCATGCTCAAAGCTGGTACTAAATAACAATTATTAAGGTTTAAAACTAATCCCGAAGGTAGATGTAGAGGTAGCGTGCCGACGGCGATCACATCGACCTTGGAACCATTCCCGACGCGCATCGTCACCTCGTCCTTTGCCAGTCTCCGCTTATTCCGCAGCTCCTGCTTGGAGTTACAAATGTGAGCAACTGCACCTGTATCAAATACCCAGGAGCTACTACGAGCGCTGGTAAGGTTCACATCAATAACAAGTATATCACATATACCTTTAACGTTGCCAGCCTTCTTATCCACTAAGTACTTGGGGTAGTTCCGCTTCCAGTGACTGGTACCCTTGCAATAAAAGCACCCAGTCTCAGGCTTGGGTCCATTCTTGTTCTTCTTCCCGGCAACTTGCTTACCGGGCGCGACAACTACTTTGATGTCCTTCTTGAAGTTCTTCTTACCCTTGCCTTTCTTGAAACTAGTGGTCTTATTGACCATCAACACTTGATGCTCCTTTTTGATCTCGACCTCCGCTGATTTCAGCATCGAGTACAACTCAAGAATGGACTTCTCCATACCCTGCATGTTGTAGTTCATCACAAAGATCTTGTAGTTAGGTGGAAGCGACTGGAGGATTGTGTCAATAACCGAGTCATCCAGAAGATTAACTCCCAGCTGAGACAAGCGGTTGTGCAACCCAGACATTTTGAGTATGTGCTCGCTGACAAAACTATTTTCCTCCATCTTACAACTGAAGAACTTGTCAGAGACATCATATCTCTCGACCTGGGCATGAGCTTGGAAAACCAATTTCAGATCTTGGAACATCTCATATGCTCCGTGTTGCTCAAAATGCTTTTGGAGCCCTGGTTCTAAGCTGTAAAGCATGCTGCACTGAACCAGGGAGTAATCATCACAACGCGACTGCCAGGCTTTCATAACGTCTTGAGTTGCTGGGAAAACGGGTGCATCACCTAGCGGTGCATCAAGGACATATAATCTCTTGGAGGCTATGAGGATGATCCTCAAGCTACGGACCCAGTCTGCATAGTTGATTCCATCGTCTTTCAGCTTGGTTTTCTCTAGGAACACGTTGAAGTTGAGGGCAACATTAGCGTGGGCCATTGGATCTACAATATAGATTGTAAAGACAATTTTAGACTAAGTTCATGATAATTAAGTTCACATAATCAAATTATTTAATGAACTCCCACTTAGATACACATCTCTATAGTCATCCAAGTGACACATGATCCACGTCAACTAGCCCATGTCCGATCATCACATGAGACGGACTAGTCATCCATGGTGAACATCTCCATATTGATCATATCTTCTATACGATTCATGTTCGACCTTTTGGTCTCCCATGTTCCGAGGCCATGTCTGTACATGCTAGGTTCGTCAAGTCAACCTAAGTGTATTGCGTGTGTAAATCTGGCTTAAACCCGTTGTATGCGAACGTTAGAGCCTATCACACCCGATCATCACGTGGTGCTTCGGAACAACGAACCTTAGCAACGATGCACAGTTAGGGGAAACACATTTGTTGAAATTTTAGTGAGAGATCATCTTATTTAAGCTACCGTCATTCTAAGCAAATAAGATGTAAAACATGATAAACATCGCATTCAATCACATAGTGACATGATATGGCCAATATCATCTTTCTCCTTTGATCTCCATCTTCGGGGCACCATGATCATCCTTGTCACCGACATGACACCATGATCTCCATCATCATGATCTCCATCATCGTGTCTTCATGAAGTTGACTCGCCAACTATTACTTCTACTACTATGGCTAATGGTTAGCAATAAAGTAAAGTAATTACATGGCATTTTTTTATTGACGTGCAGGTCATATAATAAATTAAGACAACCCCTATGGCTCCTGCCGGTTGTCATACTCATCGACATGCAAGTCGTGAATCCTATTACAAGAACATGATCAATCTCATACATAACATATATCATATCACATCCTTTGGCCATATCACATCACACGGCATATGCTGCAAAACAAGTTAGACATCCTCTAATTTGTTGTTGCAAGTTTTTATGTGGCTGCTATAGGTTTCTAGCAAGAACATTTCTTACCTACGCATGAACCACAACGTGATATGACAATTGCTATTTACCCTTCATAAGGACCCTCTTCATCGAATCCAATCCGACTAGAGTGGGAGAGACAGACACCCGCTAGCCACCTTATGCAACAAGTGCATGTTAGGCGGTGGAACCAGTCTCATGCAAGCATACGTGTAAAGTCGGCCCGGGCCGCTTCATCCCACAATACCGCTGAATCAAGATAAGACTAGTAACGGCAAGCAAATTGACAAAATCGACGCCCACAACAACTTGTGTTCTACTCGTGCATAGATTCTACGCATAGACCAAGCTCATGATGCCACTGTTGGGGAACGTAGTAGTAAATCAAAAAAATTCCTACGTGTCACCAAGATGAATCTATGGAGAAACCAACAACGAGTAAGGGGTGAGTGCATCTTCATACCTTTGAATATTGCAAAGCGGAAGCGTTACTAGAACGTGGTTGGTGGAGTCGTACTCGCAGCGATTCAGATCGCGGTTGATTCCGATCTAAGCACCGAACAACGGTGCCTCCGCGTTCAACACACGTGCAGCCCGGTGACGTCTCCTATGCCTTGATCCAGCAAGGAGGAATGAGAGGTTGAGGGAGAGCTCCGGCAGCATGACGGCATGGTGACGGTGGAGCTGCATGGTACTCTGACAGGGCTTCGCCAGGCACTACGGAGGACGAGGAGGAGGAGGGGTAGGGCTGCGCCGAGAGGGAGAGAGACTTGTGTGTTGGCAGCCCCCAAAACCCCCACTATATATAGGAGGAGGAGGAGGGAGGGCGCATCCCCTAGGAATCCCACCCTAGGGCGGCGGCCGACCCTAGATGGCCCTTGGGGTGGCGGCCAAGGGAGGGGAGAGGAGGGGCGGCGCCCTAGGTGGGCCTAGGGCCCATCTGCACCTAGGGTTTGCCGCCTTCCCACCTTTTGATGCGCCTTGGGCTGAGGTGGAAGCGCACCAGCCCACCTAGGGGCTGGTTCCCTCCCACCTTCAGCCCAAGCAGCCCTCTGGTGCCGGTGGCCCCACACGGTGGACCCCCGGAACCCTTCCGGTGGTCCCGGTACGTTACCGGTGATGCCCGAAACACTTCCGGTGACCAAAACCTCACTTCCTATATATGAATATTTACCTCCAGACCATTCCGGAGATCCTCGTGATGTCCGGGATCTTATCTGTGACTCCGAACAACCTTTGGTAACCACGTACACAATTTCCCTATAACCCTAGCGTCATCGAACCTTAAGTGTGTAGACCCTATGGGTTCGGGAGGCATGTAGACATGACTGAGACACCTCTCCAGTCAATAACCAACAACGTGATTTGGATACCCATGTTGGCTCCCACATGTTCCACGATGATCTCATCGGATGAACCACGATGTGGGGGATTCTATCAATCCCGTATACAATTCCCTTTGTCCATTGGTATGTTACTTGCCTGAGATTCGATCGTCAGTATCCCTATACCTTGTTCAATCTCGTTACCGGCAAGTCACTTTACTCGTTCTGTAACACATCATCCCGTGGCTAACTCCTTAGTCACATTGAGCTCATTATTATGATGTCTTACCGAGTGGGCCCAGAGATACCTCTCCGTCACACGGAGTGACATGTCCTAGTCTCGATTCGTGCCAACCCAACAGATACTTTCGGGGATACCCGTAGTGTACCTTTATAGCCACCCAGTTACGTTGTGATGTTTGGCACACCCAAAGTATTCCTACGGTATCCGGGAGTTGCACAATCTCATGGTCTAAGGAAATGATACTTGACATTAGAAAAGCTTTAGCAGACGAACTACATGATCTTGTGCTATGCTTAGGATTGGGTCTTGTCCATCACATCATTCTCCTAATGATGTGATCCCATTATCAATGACATCCAATGTCCATGATCATGAAACCGTGACCATCTATTGATCAACGAGCTAGCCAACTAGAGTCTCACTAGGGACATGTTGTGGTCTATGTATCCACACATGCATTACGGTTTCCGGTTAATACAATTATAGCATGAACAATAGAAAATTACCATGAACAAGGAAATACAATAATAACCATTTTATTATTGCCTCTAGGGCATATTTCCAACATTGACATGGTAAAAAAATCTAACATCAGATTTGTAGTGTGGTCCTTATTTTATGGTATCATATTCCATATTTATTTATTTGTTTGACCACGGTACAATGATTGATGTTCATATACATACACATATACTCATTCATATGAAATATACGCATACCTACCTTTATGAACACCTCTAAGAGATACCAAGCTCGTATTACATCTTGAGATTGACGAAGTTACCACATACATCTTCATAGTTGATGGAAACATCTCCTTCCACTGAGCGGATGTCGCTGAAAAGCCTCAAATAAATCGAGAAAAATGCGAGAATCATTGTCAATTCTAGGACTTAAACTCTGATGGGCCGGTTTTATCAAGAAACGTAACAATCTGACCTACGCTCAATTCACATTCCATATTTATTTTTGCATGCTAAATTAAATACCATATTATGCATATTCAAAGATCGTATTATGCGATTCGAACATGATAAGTATTGCAACACTGTTTGATCGGAAACAATCATGTATTGTATTTATGCTTTAAACTAAAATTATAAACAATGAGCGAATATTAATACTTATATACATTGAGAACACATAAAGCACTAGATGCCATTAAAATGAATCGAATAAATCACTAACAAGCATATGTCTTGTCTCATAAGTAAAGATATCATTCACGTATTGCTAGTTAATACTTGAAACTTTACCCATTAATCAGTTTAAAAATTTAAAATGTCAGATTATCTGGCTAAAAACATATTATCCTATTGCATCATATATTTGCAATATTATACCTATCAATTGGGTTGGATTGTTGTCGGATGTCAAAATAGTTTACCTTATCCTATAAATACGGATTTGGAAACAGATTCAAACAGAAGTTGTCCTAAGCACTTTCACCTTTTTATAAGATTGATTTTGTGACAATTTTTATCCCTGTTTAGCATAAATTCCAATGGAGTACACCCTCTTAGCAAGTTTGTTCTATGTTTACCCCCTTTAAAGGGCTGCCGTGTTTTATGGGTTATGTTCAAAAAAAACTATCTCACGTGGAGTGGTGGGTCGGGTGCCCATCGGTGGTGCATTCTTCCGAGAAACTTTTGACGTCGGATGCGGTATGGGGTGAGGCTAGTTCTTTTGAGGAAATTCTGAAGAACCCATGTCTGGAAAGTCAACCCATAAACAAACTCAATTTGACATGAATATTCTCAAGAGAATCCTGGAGAACATAATATAACTTAAAATCCTGAAGAAAACAAACTCGATTCTCAAGATTGGGCATCCCATCAAAAGATTTTCAAGCTTCATATTGAGCTTCATGGTTTCCTCTCACGTGTTGGGAGTTTCTTGGGGAGAGCCGAGGTGGCTCTTGGCAAACTCCCGGTTGATTTTATTGTGCCTTCGTTGGGCGAGCTCCAAGTTTGTTCTACGGATGGGAGGGAAGAAGACCTCTATGGTTGTTTATCCCCTCGTGTTGGACCATGCTCGCTACCATGGCATGTGGTGCTAGCTGCCTTTGAGAGTGGGGTCATCATCGCAAGATGCAAGAGCTTTGTGGGAAGCCCGCTTTGCCTCTTTCAATGTTGCTTCCTAAAGTGTCTTGCTTGAAGCCTTGGAGGCGTAGCATGGAGGTTTGGATGCTACTAATCTTCTCTCACCTGAGACCATTGAGTAGGTGGTGTCGTTTAGTTTTTCCACCTATTTTCGGGGCTCTATTCGCTAACAAGATGTGCGATCTTTTCGCAAACTTGGAGGTTAATTGCCATTGATCTGGCAAGACGATTGGTTTCCTTTTGAAGGAGAAGACAAATGTGGCCAAAAGCAAGAAGGTGGACACTCGTCCTCGATCTGGATTTTGGAAGAAGAAATCATTCAAGAATATAGGCAAGAAGAATGGTGCCATTGGAATGACGGACACAGCTGCTTGATGAATGGTCTTTTGTCTCTTGGATGATCTTCATGACTTGGGTTGTCACCGTGGATTTGGTGATGTTTGTGTCTTTGTCGAGGTGTTCTATTTATGGGTTCCTTTGTAATGTGATGGTCCTTGTGTTGGTGTTTTGTAGTTGTAGCGTGTTGGTGGCATTTGTTGGAACGCATCTTGGGTCATGGGGTTTCATCATTTGGGAGTAGTCAATATGTCGTCTAGTTTGTAACGGCTTTGCCCCTTTTTTGTAAATTAATCGGACAACTCTGCATGCTTAATTAATTGTTGAGGAAAATCATTTGCCTTCATTTTGAAAAAAATATCAAGCACAACTGACTTCCCAAACTTATTCTGAACCACGTACAATTTAGTCCTCTCTCCCATACATGAACTACAGATTTGGAAGCGATAATGGTGACTTTACCTCGGAGGAAGTGATGGCGGAAACAGTTGGTTTCGAAGCAACCCTACGACCTCTTGAAATACAAAGCATCATAAATGAGTATCATGCACATGATACTACATCCATGATGCTAAGTATCATACTAGTATTGTTGAGGAACGTTGCAAGGGAAACAAAAAAAAATTCCTATGCACACGCAAGACCTATCCATGGTGATGAGCATCTACGAGAGGGAGAGTGGATCTACATACCCTTGTAGATCGCTAAGTGGGAAGTGTTAAGAAACGCGGTTGATGTAGTCAAACGTCTTCGTGATCCAAATCGCCGAGCGTCCCGCGATCCAATCACGATCCGTCCCGATCTAGCGCCGAGCGGACGACACCTCCGCGTTCAGCACACGTATAGCTCAATGACAATCTCCGCCTTCTTGATCCAGAAAGAGGGGGCGAAGAGGTAGATGAGTTCTCCGGCAGCACAACAGCATGGTGGCGGTGGTGGTGAACTAATTCTATAGGGCTTCGCCTAAGCACTGCAGAACTAATCTAGAGGAGAAACATATCTAGAGGAGGAAGAGGGCAGCATGTGGCAATTAGGGTTAGGGGCTGCCCTCAAAATTACTCAATATATATAGGAGGAAGGGGAGAGGAGGCAGCCTTGGCCCCTACTACAAGTAGGGCTTCGGCCGAAACAACAAGGGAGGAATCCACCTCCCACAAGGGAGGTGGAATCCTATTAGGACTCCTTCCTAATTTGGCACTTTTTGCCTTTTCCTTCACCCCAGCCGCATGATCCCTTAGGGGAGGCTTCGGCCAGCCCACCAGGGGCTGGTATGTGTACTCTCATAGCCCATGAGGCCCTTTGGGTCGAGACACCCCTCCTGATGGTCCCCCGGCACCCTCCTGGCACTCCCGGTACACTACCGATGATCCCGAAACTTTCCCGGTGGCCAAAACGGGACTTCCTATATATCAATCTTTACCTCTGGACCATTCCGGAGATCCTCGTGATGTCCGGGATCTCATTTGGGACTTCAAAAAACTTTCGGTCACCAACATACATAACTCAACTATACTGAAACTTCACTGAACCTTAAGTGTGCAGACCCTGGGGGTTCGAGAACTATGCAGACATGACTAAGACACCTCTATGGTCAATAACCAATTGCGGGACCTGGATTCCCATAATGGTTCCTACATATTCTTCGAAGAAATTTATCGGTCGAACCTCTATGTCAAAGATTCAGTTAATCCCGTGTGTTGTTCCCTCTGTTCTTCGGTATGTTACTTACCCGAGATTCGATCGTCGGTATCTCTATGCCTACTTCAATCTCGTTACCCGCAAGTCCCTTTACTCATTCCGTAATACAAGATCCCGTGGCTAACACTTTAGTCACATTGCTTGCAAGGCTCATTGTGATGTTGTATTACCGAGTGGGCCCTAAGATACCTCTTCATCACACGGAGTAACAAATCCCAGTCTTGATCCCTGCGAACTCAACATACACCCTCGGAGACACCTGTAGAGCACCTTTATAGTCACCTAGTTATGTTGCGACGTTTGATACACACAAGTGGAGCACCTTTATAGTCACCCAGTTATGTTTATAGTTTGGGTCTTGTCAATCACATCATTCTCCTAATGATGTGATCCCGTTATCAAATGACATCTCATGTCCATGGCCAGGAAACCTTGACCATCTTTGACTAACGAGCTAGTCTATTAGAGGCATACTAGGGACATGGTGTTGTCTATGTATCCACACATGTATCTGAGTTTCTGATCAATACAATTATAGCATGGATAATAAACGATTATCATGAACAAGGAAATAGAATAATAACCAATTTATTATTGCCTCTAGGGCATATTCTCAATAGTCTCCCACTCACACTAGAGTCAATAATGTAGTTCACATCACCATGTGATTTACATTGTTATGAATCTAACACCCAATGAGTTCTGGGTTCGATCATGTTTTGCATGTGAGAGAGGTCTTTAGTCAACGGGTCTGCGACATTTAGATCCGTGTGTACTTTGCAAATCTCTATGTCATACTGTAGACACTGCTATCATACTTCACTTGGAGCTATTCCAAATTGCTGCTCCACTATATGTATACAGATTGCTACTCAGAGTCATCCGGATTGGTGTTAAAGCTTGCATCATCGTAACTCTTTACGACGAACTCTTTATCACCTCCATAATCGAGAAACATCTCCTTAGTCCTCTAGTTACTAAGGATAATTTTGACCGCTGTCCAGTAATCCACTCTTGGATCACTCTTGTACCCCCTTGTCAGACATGGGGCAAGGAACACATCAAGTGCAGTACACAACATGGCATACCAAATAGAGCCTATGGCTAGTGGCATAGGGGACGACCTTTGTCTTTTCTCTTTCTTCTATGGTGGTCGAGGTTTGAGTCTTACTCAACTTCACACCTTACAAATCAGGCGAGAACTCCTTTTTGACTGGTCCATTTTGAACTCTTTCAAAATCTTGTCAAGGTATGTAATCATTGAAAGTCTCATCGAGCGTTTTGATCTATCTCTATAGATCTCGATGCCCAACAATTAAGTAGCTTTATCCAGGTCTTCCTTTGAAAAACACCTTTCAAACAACCCTTTATGCTTTCCAGAAGTTCTACATCACCTCTGATCAACAATATGTCATCCACATATACTTATCAGAAATTCTATCGTGCTCCCACTCACTTTATTGTAAATACAAGTTTCTCATAAACTTTGTACACACTCCAAAACTTTGATCACCTCATCAAAGCGTATATTCCAACTCCGAGATGCTTGCTCCAGCCCCTAGAAGGATTGCTAGAGCTTGCACACCTTTTAGCATCCTTAGGAGTGACAAAACTTTCCGGTTGTTGTTAGGGAACATTGCATGGGAAACAAAAAAATTCCTATGCACACGCAAGATCTATCCATGGTGATGAGCATCTACGAGAGAGGGAGAGTGGATCTACATACCCTTGTAGATCGCTAAGCGGGAAGCGTTAAGAAACACGGTTGGTGTAGTCGAACGTCTTCGCGATCCAAATCGCTGAGCATCCAGCGATCTCATCACGATCCGTCCCGCGATCCAATCACGATCCATCCCGCAAACTCATCATTATCTGTCCCGCGATCTCATCATGATCCGTCTCACGATCTTGATCACGGTCCTTCCGATCTAGCGCCGAACGGACGACACCTCCGCGTTCAACACACGTACAGGTCGAGGACGATCTCCGCCTTCTTGATCCAGCAAGCGGGAGCGGAGAGGTAGATGAGTTCTCTGGCAGCGTGACGGCGTTGCGGCGATGGTGGTGGAGCTATTCCAGCAGGGCTTTGCCTAAGCACCGCTGAAAACCGATCTAGAGGAGAAACTGCTACTAGAGGAGAGGTAGCATGTGGCTATTATGGTTTGCTTTTTCCTCTAAATCCTCTAGTATATATAGGAGGGAGGGAGGGGAGGAGGAAGCCTCAAACCCTCAAGATCTAGCCGAAATTGGAGGTGGACGAGTCCTACTCCAATCCTATTAGGAGTAGGATTCCTCCTTTCCACTTGGAAACTCTTTCCACCTCTTCACCTTTGGATTTTTTCCTTCTCAAACCACTCCAGCCGCATGGGCCCTTAGAGGAGGCTTAGGCCAGCCCACCAGGGGCTGGTTTACCTCCTACCACAGCCCATGTAGCCTCTTGGGTCGAAATACCTCTCCCGATGGTCCCCCGGTACACTACCGGCACTCCCGGTACACTACCGATGAGTCCAAAACTTTTCCGGCGACCAAAATAGGACTTCCTATATATCAATCTTTACCTCCGGAGCTCCTCGTGACGTCCAGGATCTCATACGAGACTCCAAACAACCTTTGGTCATCACCATACATAACTTTATACTACCAAAACATCACCGAACCTTAAGTGTGCAGACCCTGCGGGTTCGAGAAGTATGTAGACATGAACAAGACACCTGTACGGTCAATAACCAATAGTGGGACCTGGATGCCCATATTGGTTCCTACATATTCTATGAAGATCTTTATCGGTCGAACCTCTATGTCAAGGATTCAGTTAATCCCGTATGATGTTCCCTTTGTTCTTCGGTATGTTACTTGCCCGAGATTCGATCGTTGGTATCTCCATACCTAGTTCAACCTCGCTACCAGCAAGTCTCTTTACTCGTTCTGTAATACAAGATCATGTGACTAACACTTAGTCACATTGCTTGCATGGCTTATTGTGATGTTGTATTACCGAGTGGGCCTTGAGATACCTCTCCATCACACGGAGTAACAAATCCCAGTCTTGATTCATGCCAACCAACAGACACCCTCGGAGATACCTGTAGAGCACCTTTATAGTCACCCAGTTACGTTACAACGTTTCATACACACAAGGTACTTCTCCTGTGTCAATGAGTTTCATGATCTCATGGTCATAGGAATAAATACTTGACATGCAGAAAACAGTAGCAATAAACTGACACGATCATATGCTACGTTTGTAGTTTGGGTCTTGTACATCACATCATTCTCCTAATGACATGATCCCGTTATCAAATGACATCTCATGTCCATGACTAGGAAACCATAGACATCTTTGATCAACGAGCTAGTCTATTAGAGGCATACTAGGGACATGGTGTTGTCTATGTATCCACACATGTATCTGAGTTTCCGATCAACACAATTATAGCATGGATAATAAACGATTATAATGAACAAGGAAATATGATAATAACCAATTTATTATTGCCTCTAGGGCATATTTTCAACAGTCTCCCACTTGCACTAGAGTCAATAATCTAGTTCACATCACCATGTGATTTGCATTGTTATGAATCTAACACCCAATGAGTTCTGGGGCTCGATCATGCTTTGCATGTGAGAGAGGTCTTATAGTCAACGGGTCTGCGATATTTAGATCCATGTGTACTTTGCAAATCTCTATGTCAAACTGTAAACACTGCTACCACAGTCCACTTGGAGCTATTCCAAATGGCTGCTCTACTATACGTATCCGGATTGCTACTAAGAGTCATTCGGATTAGTGTCAAAGCTTGCATCGACGTAACTCTTTATGACGAACTCTTTCTTACCTCCATAATCGAGAAACATTTCCTTAGTATTTACTTGCTAAGGATGATCTTGACCGCTGTCTAGTGATCCACTCCTGGATCACTCGTGTACCCCTTGACCGACTCATGGCAAGGCACACACAGGTGCGGTACACAACATGTCATACTATACAGAGCCTATGGCTAAGGCATAGGGGACGGCATTTGTCCTTTATCTTTCTTCTGCCGTGGTCGAGCTTTGAGTCTCACTCAACTTCACACCTTACAAAGCAGGCGAGAACACTTCTCTCTGACTAATCCATTTTGAACTCTTTCAAAATCTTGTCAAGGTATGTACTCATTCAAAGTCTCATCAAGCATCTTGATCTATCTCTATAGATCTTGATGCTCAACAATTAGGTAGCTTTATCCAGGTCTTCCTTTGAAAAACTCCTTTCAAACAACCCTTTATGCTTTCCAGAAATTCTACATCATTTCCGATCAACAATATGTCAACCACATATGCTTATCAGAAACTCTATAGTGCTCCCACTCACTTTATGGTAAATACAAGTTTCTCATAAACTTTGTATAGACTCAAAAACTTTGATCACCTCATCAAAGTGTATATTCCAACTCCGAGATGCTTGCTTTAGTCCATAGAAGGATCACTGAAGCTTGGTCACCTTTTAGCATCCTTAGGACTCACAAAACCTTCTGGTTTTATCACATACAACTTTTCCTCAAGTAAACTGTTAAGGAAACGATGTTTTGTCATCCATCTACCAGATTTCATAATTGAAAATGCAGCAACTGCTAACATAATTCCAACAGACTTTAGCATTCGAGTGAGAAAGTCTCACCGTAGTCAACTCTTTGAACTTGTCGGAAACTTCTTTGTGACAAGTCGAGCTTTATAAATGGTGACATTTACCATCAGCGTCTGTCTTCATCTCAAAGGTCCATTTGTACTCGATGACCTGCCGTCCAACGAGCAAGTCTACCAAAGTCTATACTTGCTTTTCATACATGGACCCTTTCTCGGATTTCATGGCCTCTAACCATTTGTCGGAATCTGGGCCCATCATCGCTTGTCCATATATCATAGGTTCATCGTTGTCCAACAACATGACCTCCAAGACAGGGTTATCGTACCACTCAGGAGCAGTACGCATCCTTGTCGACCTACGAGGTTCGATAGTAACTTGATCCGAAGCTTCATGATCATCATCATTTACTTCCTCTTCAACTGACGTAGGTTGCACAGAAACATCTTTCTGCACTGCGCTACTCTCTGGTTGAAACAAAGATTCAACAACCTCATCAAGTTCTATCTTCCTCCCACTCAATTCTTTCGAGAGAAACTTTTTCTCGGGAAAGGACCCGTTTTAGCAACAAACACTTTATGCTTGGATCTGAGATAGAAGGTTCACCCAACTGTCCTTAGGGTAATCTATGAAGATGCATTTGTCTGCTTTGGGTTCAAGCTCATTAGGTGAAAACATTTTTCCACACAAGCCTCGCAGCCCCAACATTAAGAAATGACAGCTTAGGTTTCTATCAAACCATATTCACACAGTGTCATCTCAACGGATTTAGATGGTGCCCTATTTAAAGTGAATGTAGTTGTCTCTAATGCATAACCACAAAACTATAGTAACAAAACGATAAGAGACATCATAGCCTGCACCATATCCAATAGAGCACGACTATGACGTTCAGACACACCATCACACTATGGTATTCCAGGTGGTGTGAGTTGTGAAACGACTTTCACATTGTCTAAAGTTATATGCCAAACTCGTAACTCAGATATTCACCTCCACGATCATATCGTAGACATTTTTATCTTCTTGTCATGATGATCTTAAACTTCACTCTGAATTTGCTTGAACTTTTCAAACGATTCAAACTTGTGTTTCATTAAGTAAACATACACTATATCTACTCAAATCATCAGTGAAGGTAAGAAAATAACGATATCCACCGCACGCTACAAGACTCATTGGATTGCATACATCAACATGTATCATTTCCAATAAATCACTTGCCCGCTCCATCAATCCGGAAAACGGGGTCCTTAGTCATCTTGCCCAAGAGGCATGGTTTGCATGTCTCAACCGATTCGAAATCGAATGAGTCCAAAGATCCATCAACATGGAGTTTCTTCATGCGCTTTATACCAATATGACATTTAACGGCAGTGCCACAAGTATGTGGTACTATCATTAGTAACTTTGTATATTTTGGCGTCAATGTTATGAACATGTGTATTACTATGATCAAGATTCAACAAACCATTCTCACTTGGTGCATGACCATTGAAGGTATTATTCATGTAAACAGAATAACAATTATTCTCTAACTTAAATGAATAACCGTGTTGCAATAAACACGATCTAATCACATTCATGCTCAATGCAAAACACCAAATAACATTTATTTAGTTTCGTCACTAATCCCGAAGATAGAGAGAGTGTGCGATGTCGATCACATCAACCTTGGAAACATTTCCAACACACATCGTCACCTCACCCTAAGCCAGTCTCCGTTTATTCCGTAGCTTTTACTTCGAGTTACTAACATTTAGCAACCGAACCGGTATCCAATACCTAGGTGCTATTAGGAGTACTAGAAAGGTACACATCAATAACACGTATATCAAATACACTTGTGTCGACGTTGCCAGCCTTCTTATCTACCAAGTATCTAGGGTTGTTTCGCTTCAGCGACCGCTCACCTCATAATAGAAGCACTTAGTCTCGGGTTTGGGTTCAACTTTGGGTTGCTTCATTGGAGCAGCAACTGACTTGCCATCCATGAAGTTTCCCTCCTCGCCCTTGCCCTTCTCGAAACTAGTGGTTTTACTAACCATCAACACTTGATGCTCCTTCTTGATTTCTACCTTCGTGGTGTCAAACATCGCGAATAGCTCAGGGATCATTATTTCTATCACTGGCATTTTATAGTTCATCACCAAGTTCTAGTAGCTTAGTGACAATGACTTGGATAACTATATCAATCACTATCTTATCTAGAAGATCAACTCCCACTCGATGCAAGCGATTGTAGCACCCAGACAATCTAAGCACATGCTTAACGATTGAGCTATTCTCCTTCATCTTGCAGGCAAATAATCTTGTTGGAGATCTCACATCTCACAACATGGGCACGAGCCTGAGATCCCAATTTCAGCTCTTAGAACATCTCATATGTTCCATGACGTTCAAAACGTTTTGGAGCCTCAATTCTAAGCCGTAATGCATGGCACACTAAACTATCAAGTAGTCATCGAAACGCGCCTGTTAGATGTTCACAACATCTACAGACGACGCTAGAGGGGGTGGCGCACAGAGCGGTGCATTAAGGACATAAGCCTTCTATGCAGCAATGAGGACAATCCTCAGATCACAGACTCAAGTCCGCAATATTGCTACGATCATCTTTCAACTCTATTTCTCTAGGAACATATAAAAAACTCAAGGGAGCTACAGCACAAGCAAGTAATCTACAACATAATTTGCAAAGACACTACTGACTATGTTCATGATAACGAGGTCAATTAATCGTATTACTGAAGAACTCCTACTCATTCGACTGATACATGATCCAAATTCACCAACTCAAGTCCGATCATCATGTGAGTTGAGGTGGTTTCAATGGTGAACATCATCATGTTGATCATATCTACTATATGACTCATGTTCGACCTTTCGGTCTCTTGTGTTCCGAGGCCATGTCTGTACATGCTAGGCTCGTCAAGTTTAACCCGAGTGTTCTGCATGTGCAACATTGGCTTGCACCCATTGTATGTGAACGTAGAGTCTATCACACCCGATCATCACGTGGTGTCTCGACACGATGAACTTTCGCAACGGTGCACACTCGGGGAGAACACAATTTATCTTGAAATTTAAGTGAGGGATCACCTTATAATGCTACCTTCGTCCTAAGCAAAACAAGGTGCATAAAAGGATTAACATCACATGAAAATCATAAGTGACATGATATGTCCATGAACTTGTGCTTTTGATCTCCATCTTGAAAGCACCGGCATGATCTCCATCGTCACCGGCATGACACCATGATCTCCATCATCTTGATCTCCATCAACGTGTCGCCATCGGGGTTGTCACGCCCACCATACTTCTATGACTATTGCTACCGTTTAGCGATAAAGTAAAGCATTACATAGCGCTTAATGATTGACACGTAGGTCATACAATAATTAAAGACAACCCTATGGCTCCTGCCAGTTGCCGTACTCATCGACATGCAAGTCGTGATATTCTATACAATACATGATCATCTCATACATCACATATATCTCATAATGTAATTTGCCTTATCACATCACAACATACCCTGCAAAAACAAGTTAGACGTCCTCTAATTGTTGTTGCATGTTTTACGTGGCTGCTACGGGTATCAAGCAAGAACAATTCTCACCTACGCAAAACCACAACAGTGATACATAAATTGCTTTTCAACCTACTCAAGGACCGCCTTTGTTGAATCCAGTCCAACTAAAGTAGGAGAAACAGACACCCGCCAGCCATCTTTGTGAAATGAAGTTACACATCAGTCGACGGAACCGGTCTCTCGTAAGCGTACGAGTAAGGTTGGTCCGGGCCGCTTCATCCCACAATACCGCTGAACCAAAACACGACCAAGGGAGGAAGCAATCTAAGCATCAATGCCCACAAACTCTTTGTGTTCTACTCGAGATCTCATCTACACATAGACCTAGCTCATGATGCCATTGTTGGGGAACGTTGCATGGGAAACAAAAATTTTCCTACGCACATGCAAGATCTATCCATGGTGATGAGCATCTACGAGAGAGGGAGAGTGAATCTACATACCCTTATAGATCGCTAAGAGGGAAGTGTTAAGAAACACAGTTGATGTAGTCAAACGTCTTCGTGGTCCAAATCGCCGAGTGTCCCGCGATCCAATCACGATCCGTCCCAATCTAGCGTCGAACGGATAACAGCTCCACATTTAGCACATGAACAGCTCGATGACGATCTCTGCCTTCTTGATACAGCAAGAGGGGGCAGAGAGGTCGACGAGTTCTCCGGCAGCACAATGGCGTGGTGGCGGTGGTGGTGAACTAATCCTGCAGGGCTTCGCCTAAGCACCGCAGAACTAATCTAGAGGAGAAACAGATCTAGAGCAAGAAAAGGGCAGCACGTGGCAATTACAGTTAGGAGCTGCCCTCAAAATCCCTCAATTTGTATAGGAGGAAGGGGAGAGGAGGCCTTGGCCCCTACTCCAAGTAGGGCTTCGGCCGAAGCAACAAGGGAGGAATCCACCTCCCACAAGGGAGGTGGAATCCTATTAGGACTCCTTCCTAATTTGGCCCTTTTTGCCTTTTCCTTCACCCAACCGCATGGGCCCTTAGGGGAGGCTTCGGCTAGACCACCAGGGGCTGGTCTGTCTCCTCTCACAGGCCATGAGTCTCTTTGGGTCGAGACACCCCTCCCGATGGTCTCCCGACACCCTCCCGGCACTCTCGGTACACTATCGATGAGCCCGAAACTTTTCTGGTGGCCAAAACGGGACTTCCTATATATCAATATTTACCTCTGGACCATTTCGGAGCTCCTCGTGATGTCTGCGATCTTATCTGGGACTCTGAACAACTTTTGGTCACCAACATACATAACTCAACTATACCGAAACGTCACTGAACCTTAAGTGTGCAGACCCTACGGGTTCGAGAACTATGAAGACATGACCAAGACACCTCTACGGTCAATAACCAATAGCGGGACCTGGATGCCCATAATGGTTCCTACATATTCTATGAAGAACTTTATTGGTTGAACCTCTATGTCAAGGACCGTATGATGTTCCCTTTGTTCTTCGGTATGTTACTCGCCCGAGATTCGATCGTCAGTATCTCTATACCTAGTTCAATCTCGTTACCTGGAAGTCTCTTTACTCGTTCCGTAATACAAGATCCCATGGCTAACACTTTAGTCACATTGCTTGCAAGGCTTATTTTGATGTTGTATTACCGAGTGGGCCCTGAGATACCTCTCAGTCACACGGAGTAACAAATCCCAGTCTTGATCCATGCCAACTCAACAGACACCCACAGAGATACCTGTAGAGCACCTTTATAGTCACCCAGTTACGTTGCGACGTTTGATACACACAAGGTACTCGTCCAGTGTCAGTGAGTTGCATGATCTCATGGTCATAGGAACAGATACTTGACATGTAGAAAACTATAGCAATAAACTCACACGATCATATGTTATGTTTATAGTTTGGGTCTTGTCCATCACATCATTCTCCTAATGATGTGATCCCGTTATCAAATGACATCTCATGTCCATGGCCAACAAACCTTGACCATCTTTGACTAACGAGCTAGTGTATTAGGGGCACACTAGGGACATGGTGTTGTCTATGTATCCACACATGTATCTGAGTTTCCGATCAATACAATTATAGCATGGATAATAAATGATTATAATGAACAAGGAAATATAATATTAACCAATTTATTGTTGCTTCTAGGGCATATTTCCAACAAGTATTAGATTGTCCCTTTATTTATTCGTTTGTAGAATCTGTATAGAAAGTTGTGGCTATGATTTATGTTTTACTATTAATTTTTCTTTTTTGACATGCTATGATACGATATCATACTTCTTTTTTTTGGAAAACAACCTAATATTCTATTTAATTAAAATGCTTTTACAATAATTCATTATGGTAGGCACCACACTTGGTGGATAATTATTAAAAAATACCATCTCACTTATTAAGAAAAGTAAACTTACGATGTCGTGTGCCAACGCACTGGCCTCGCGACTGATCTTAGCTAACTTGAACCTCTGCATCAATTTTGAAACATTGAGTGCTTCCCTTTTAAGTTCCATGAGCGGTAACATGTCAAGAATTTCCTCCAATTCTCCTTCATCAACACTAGTACAATGACCAACATAATCCCGCGACGATAAGATGACATTCCCTTCATAATTCCTAGCCACGATCCCCACACAGACGGCCTTTAGATTCTCCATATAACCATCAACATTAATTTTAATCCATTCATCTAGCGGCGGTCACCATACCACTATACAATTAGCAGCCTTTGGCTCCTTCCCAAGCTCATCGATCACCCCTTTGCCTTTTGTGGATACCAACTCTTTCGAAGTGTAACAGTAGGAGAAGGATGTCCAGAAGTTAGCTACAAAATTTGCTGATCCAGAGAAGGGATCCCTTTCATTTCCAAAGATGATACTAGCCCACGTGGAAGTGAGTTGATCCAACAGAACTAGCAACCAACTTGGAAGAGTGAAAGTGAAAACCTCCTCGAATATCCCATACACTCCTTAATTAAGTCCAATCGCAGCGCCCTAGCCATTATAAAAGACACAAACGCATGAAAAGAACTTCCCCCATCCATTCTACAAATTCCGCACAAACCCAAGGTAGCCTGATAATGTCTGACTCTGTTCACTTGTACTTCTAAACTATTCGAAGCAGCACGTCACCCAAAAATCCGGATTTTTTGATGAACCTTTGTTTTCCAAATTAAATCCAACATCCTTCTATCCCCATTATCATCACTACTAGATTACCCAACTTCATACTTCTGATTCTTGAGGCTAGCAGAAAAATTGTATGCAAATTTAACTAAAATGTACCGTTTTAAAGAAAATGCAAAGCAATAAAATCTCCTTCTCCCATTGTGTTGACATGTAAACTTAAATTTTTCTCTGCATCATGTGGGTAGAAGAGTTGACTGATACGTCTCCGTCATATCTATAATTTTTGAATGTTTCATGCCATTATTTTACAACTTTCACATACTTTTGGCAACAATTTATATGATTTTCTTGGACTAACATATTGATCTAGTGCATAGTGCCAGTTCCTGTTTGTTGCGGGTTTTTGTTTCATAGAAAATTCATATCAAACAAATTCCAAACACAATAAAAGTTTACGAAGATTTATTTTGGAATATATGTTTTTTGTTGGGGAAAAATTAATGCCATACGATGTACGAGCTAGGCACGCACTCGGGGGTAGGGCACGCAGGGCAAGCTTGTGGGCACCTCGGTGGTTGGTTGGGTGTCCTTCGGCTGCAAGGAAGCTAATATCCAGAATAAAATCCTCTTAAAATTTCAGCTCAATAAGAGTTACACATCTCCACGAATATAAGAATCTGTGAAACACTAAAAAAGGAACGCAAAGCAAAAGAGAAACAGAGAGAGAGATCCAATTTCGGAGGGGCACCTACCCTCTGGGAGCCATGGTGACCATGGACCAGAGGGGAAACCCTCCTCCTAACTAGGGAGGAGGCCAAGGAAGAAGAAGAAGGAGGGGGCTCTTTCCCCCTCTCTTTCGGTGGTGCCGGAGTGTCGTCGGGGTAATCATGGCGGCGACGATATACACCAACAAGTCTGATGTCTTTCTCAACACCACCATCACCTTCCCTCATTTATTTATAGAGGTACACTCTCCCGCAACATGTTGTACCCCTACTTGAACATGATGCTTTATGCTTCATATTATTATCCAATGATGTGTTGTCATCCTATGATGTTTGAGTACATTTTTTTGTCCTATAGGTTGATTGATGGTCTTGATTGGTTTGAGTTGCGTATTTTATTTTGGTGTTGTCCTATGGTGCCTTTTGTTCCGCGCATATGCGGGGGCTTCCCGATGTAGGGTGTTGCAATACATTCATGATTCGATTATAGTGGGTAGCGAGAGTGACAAAAGCTTATACCCGAGTGAGGAGGTTTTTGCGTATGGGAGTTAAGGGGACTTGTTACTTAATGCTATGGTTGGGTTTTACCTTAATGATCTTTAGTAGTTGTGGATGCTTGCTAGTGGTCCAATCATAAGTTCATATGACTCAAGTACGGAAAGTATGTTAGCTCATGCCTCTCCCTCATATAAAATTGCAATAATGATTACCGATCTTGTTATCAATTGCCTAGGACAATCTCACAAATTCCATCACCACTTTTCCACACTAACCTATTTTTTATTTTATTAAAACAACACCTAACTTTTATTTCCATATTCTTTATTATTTTGTAAAACTATCTTATTACACCTACATAGTACTTCTACTTTTGTTCCCGCAAAGTAGTTTATTTCTTGTACTAGGTAAAGTGAACATTGTTGCGCATAGAATTGTATCGGTGGTCGATAGAACTTGAAAGAATATTAAATCTACCTTTAGCTCTTCGTTGGGTTCGACACTCTTACTTATCGAAAAAGACCTTCTCATGCGACTCGGAAATAAATCCGACACCCATTTGAGCCTAGTTATGCTCTTCTTAGCTGTAATTTTAGGTCCGGGGAATCTATGCAACCAATTATCCCTCTACATATTTATACTTGACCCATCTATGAACCTCCAAAGAACATCCTTTTGCAGCAACTCCAACCCATGCATAATACCTTGCCAAGGGGCTAACACGTTCCACGGAAAAACAATGTTCAACATATGTCCACTGGTATAATACTTGGCTTTCATCAATCGAGAACACAAGGAGTCCAGATGTATCAATAATCTCCAAACCTATTTAGAAAGGAGTGCTTGATTAAAAATTCTAAGGTCACGAAAGTCCATGCCCTTTGCGCTTAGACCTCGTAAGTTTATCGCACACCAATCAATCTATTTTATTCCTATTTTCCTCATTGCTCCACTAGAAATTCCTGATTAACTGCTCAAGTTCCTCACAAACTGAAACTGGGAATTTGAAATTCCCATAACATACTCCGATAGAGCCTGAATAACCGATTAAACAAGTTTTCCTTTGCCCCGAAGAAGCATATTATTCAATCCAATCCGAGAGCCTTTTAAGAGCTCTATCTTTGGTTGACTGGAATCTTCCCGCCTTCATTCTTCCTTCAGGTATCGGTAACTCAAGATATTTTTTCTCAAAAGGGAGAGAAGTAATTTTCATAATTACCATGGTGACCACTTGATTTTTCATACTGCACTTTTTCCGAAACATGATAGAGCATTTGTGAGGGCTTAGAGATTGTCCAGCTCCATTCTCATAATCAGTCAGAATAATTTTCATAGCCAAAACTTGTGATATCATTCCTTTAAAAAAATAGAATACTAATAAATACGAAGATAATGGACCCCCCTTCCTTAGTCCGCGGGACGGAGTGGAAGTATCCAACTGCTGGACATTAAAACGGACTGAGAATTTCACCGAGGTAACACAACTTATAATCTAATTAATCCAAACAAGGTCAAAGTCCAAAGCCCCAAGCATGTTTTTAAAGAAGTGCCCATCCACATGATCGTACGCTTTTGCAATATCCAATTTATACGCACAAAAATCTCCCCGCTCATCTTTGTGCGAACTCACACTATCATCCTATGATAAACTCCCTACCACATCACTAATATAGCGTCACATCATATTTTTTCCTTAGGTTGCAGTGCATGATACTCTCGCCACTGGAGGTCTAACCAACAAGCTGACATGTGACACAAGTTGGCATATGGCACTTGCTACAGAAGGAGGAGAAATAGTATATATCTATCCCATCTACATGTTCTCCTCTGGCAATTTTCTCGCACATCATTCCTTTACGCTCTGTTTGGATGTTTGCATTCAGCAAGTGCATTGGGCATTGGCATTCATCTGGACCGAATATCCTGAATACCTTCGTTTGGGTGACCTTGCCTTTGGCCTCAATATTGACCGACTCGTCCCTAACACAAAAATAAACCTGGCCCAATTCGGAGGGTTTGTGCTCTACAACACTAGGTATTGGAAACAAACGTCTGACATTCCATCCCTGCTCGAGACAGAAGGTCTCGCCCATGTGTGCCTAAGGAATGACGGCGGCACACATAGCCCATCTCGAGCTCTAGCGCCCAGCACCACCCTCCCGCCCCACTCCAGCCCTAAGCTCCAGCAGTCGGCGTCCCTCCACCCCGAGCTCCGGTGCAATTAGCCCTCCCGAGCTCCAGCATATGGTGCCACCCTCTCGCCCTGATGGTGTCTCGGACTAGGGGGTACTCACCACGTCGCCTCCCGACCAGTGAGTCGGGCCGAGGACCCTCAAGGTGATTCACTAATGGGCCAGTTCAAAGAGCCCATGACGCATACAAGGGAGATTCCACAAGACTTGGCACACAAGACAAGGACTCCTCTAAACCCTAGGCCTATAGTGCATTATATAAACCGAGGCCAGGCTAGTCAATAGACAATCTCAATCTCATATTCATTATGACAATCTCGTGGTGGATACATGTACTATGTACTATCCCCATGTCAATACAATCAAAAACAGGACATAGGGTATTATCTCCTTAAGAGAGCCCGAACCTAGATAAAATCCTATGTTCATGTTACCATTGCTCCAAGACGCCTAGCTTAGGACCACTACTACGAGATATGTCGGATTTGACACCGACATTGGTGCTTTCATTGAGAGCCTATTGGGCAGTCGCTGCGGTGGGATGGGAATTCAGATCGGCTCCATCGTGATCTACGCGTCGAAACCGAGCTACATCGTGAATGTAGACATCTTCGTCGCCAGCTTGACTGGTCACCTCGGCTAGGCCGAGGAATGCGTGCCACGTCGGATCATCTATATCAGACGGGTGTCTTCATCAACATCAACTCCAATCTCAACCAAGACCATGAAAGAATCCTCCATATTGCTCGGGGGCTCAACGTCAATATTGCCCTCACGCGACCCTGCAGTTTTTGTGGACAGCGAATTCGTGTTTGTCGTCCCTGCCTTCTCAAGTGTCGATTTGACGAGTGCTTCGGTGGAATTGTGCGGAATTGAGTCTAGGACAATCCTACAAAATTTCGTCGCGTTCTGGTGGAGGAATCTCCGGCGATCTACTATATACCAGAGCCCTATCGAATCTGGATGACTTTAGGGCGAGGAGTCGAGCGTCTAGCTTAGACGTCCATTGGAAAATCCCACCGTTCATCTGCTGTGGAATTCCTATACCGATCACCTCTCAAAATTTCCGTTCGATCCGACCGTCCAAACTCCAAGAAACATCCAATTAGTACAACGAATTTTGGATCTATTTTTGGGGCAAAAACGAATCCGACCCGAGTTCATCTTTTTCATGAACGGATTGTCGGACGTCCTTTTTGAAGGAAATTTTCTCATCTTCTCGGTCATTCGACCAAGAATTCGGCATCGCGAGGGCCGAATAATCATGAGGCGAACCTCGTCATCCGCGGATTGTACAGGTTGGGCGCTCCATTGCTTCATCAAGCCAGCATCGACCTCATCACAAATTCCGACCTGCGTCGGCATTGCCGCGCCGTTACTTTTTCAAGCTGACGTCCACCACACCGACCTGCTTTAACACGTCGGCTGGCATGGGGCTCTAGCGTCACCTTACAGATCTGCTCCGTCACCTCGGTTAGACCGGGGCTTTGGCATCCCTTCATCAATCTGCCTCGTGGACTTCGGCGTCACCAGCCGACCTGGTTCAACACATCGGCTGGCATGAGACTTTGGCGTCACTAGCCGACCCGCTTTAACACATTGGCTCGCATGAGACTTCGGCGTCACCAGCCCACCTGCTTCAACACATCGGCTGGCATGAGACTTCGGTGTCACCAGCCGACCTATATGAGACGTCTGCCGATCACAGCTTCGCCATGTTAACTGGACCGAGGACTTCATCTCGCCACATCGACCGTGCAGCATCGCCACTTCGTCAAGCCGAACTCTTCATTCCGGCACCTCAGCGCCCAGGCCATATTCCTTTACTTATTTGCTTCACTTAAATTAACTAAGTATATTTTTTAAAATATATTTTTTTACCTTTATTTGTTATTACTCTTGGCTTGCACTATATCGTGTGCACAGGTAATCGGCTTCAGCGGTGTCATGCGGTCACCTTGGCGTGCCTACATTGTTATCGCGCCTCCATCAACCAAATTGTGTCGTCGACATGGCCGATGGACTAGGGGCTTTGCCGTCACGCTGCTGAACTACTCCGTCTGCTCGACTCGCTCGGGGGTTTCTCCTCGGCCTTCGGAAGTGTTGTTTTGTCACTTCATCAAGCCGAGCTCTTCTTCATCTACCTCGTGACCGGCTTGGGGGATGGGACCTTGACCCACTACAAGCTCGACACACATCACAAGCACATTAACCAGCTAAGTCGCTTTCATGCTCACTTTTTCCAATTTTTAAATTTTGTTCGGTTCGACCAAGCATTATACTTTTTTGACAAAAAGTCGTTTATGAAAAACTTTCCTTGTCAAAACTTTGTTTTTATAAATAAATTCAAATACCCCATTTATTTGGGGGCTTTCTTTATGAAGCCATTCCTCTTGCATATGATTATTAATGTATCACACCCTTCCTTGTTCGTGTTTACGCCAATATATGCATCATGTTGACTTAAGTGTTCCACAAAGTTGGGTTGCCTTGCTCCTGTGCTTACGCTTACGTTCCCGAGTGTTCGGCTAGCGAGTAAAGGGAGCACCTCTGTGATTGTTACGATCGGGTCATCGAACTCATACCTTAGACGGGTGAAGCTGAAAGCTAGCGCTCTTACTGTTTTCAACTATGGTCGGCCACGACGGAAGACAAGCATACATAAATCTATTGCACACCCCTCACGGTAATCATGAGATCCCAAAGAAAGGAAACGTTGGACGAACTATTTTCTTTGAAGATGCTTCTTACGTTAAATAGTAATATAGCATAAGTTCCCTGGTCACACTTTGTCTGTTCTAGCCTAATGACCTGATTGCCTGGTTATTCGAAACACCTCCGATATCCTCGGATGGCGTAGTAGATAACACTTTTCGGCCCTTGGCTGAAGAGGGAGAAGCCGTCGGTCGGTTAAGACGCGTTTAAAGTTCGGGAGAACACATATATATGATATAAGTACTTCGGTACATACAATCATTATACATAAAATTCTTTTACCCAAGTCACTTGGGGGCTCTTAAATTTGTATGAGCCGTTTTATAATAAATGTTTCTCCTTAGTCGTTGCAAAGTCTTTATCTACTACTCCTTTTTCCAACACTAGCGCATGGTCAATAGCCGGGTAGCCTAATTTCTCTCTAAAGCCTCTTGAGTTTAGTTTGCTAAACTGGCCTCGGAGAAACACTCCATCCTCGGGATATGGAGGTTGAAGCCAAAGGCTGGCCCACTTGAAGTGTGAGAGATCGGATGTATCATGTTAAAGCACGACCGAAGCACATGTTGATTTTAAGACCAATTTTCGGATTGGCACCAAAACACTTGATTTAGTTCGAACATCAAAGTTTTTACGTAAATGTTTTTGGATTTTCGAGATTATGGCAGTTTTAATCTTATGTTTTTTAGGAGGAGGGACATCGTCTTGACCGAGGTGCCCTACGTAATAATTCAGCTCGAGAAATCTTTTCTGACCCGCTGTTTGGCATCTTCTCGGCCGACCTCCACCTCGGCGTCTCGGATATTGCTCTATATGCATCAGTTTCGAATTGTGTCTTCGGTCAATAGTTGGGTTGTCCTGCTCCCTTGATTGTCTGCTATGTTCCGCTTTGTTCGGCTAGGAGTGCAAAGGGAGAACCACTGCGATTGTACTTCCGGTTTAATTGGTCAAGTACCTTAGTGGAGAAAGCCGAAAACTAACTGTCACAATGAGAGTAAACTGGTCGGCGATCCGATGACCGTATTAAACAAGAGGCCTTTCATAAAATTGTCCGGAGTGTTAACGACTTGACCTCGCCTGACGCCAAACACTAGCCAGGGGCTAGTAACTCGCCTCCCAAACTTTAAGCTCCTGTGACTAAGTGAAAGTTATAAAGCCTAGATATCTGATCGCCTCGTTTCTGCTAACACAATGGGCTCCGGGCACCGAGACATCGGCTAAGGGTTGTCTTGTTACTGCGGAAACACCCTGCGTAGCATTTACAAAGGGGTTGAAGCCGACGATGGGCCACTCTCAAATGATAAACAGTCACAAAGGAGTCAAAATAGCATATAGCATTAAAGAATTTATATTCAATATGCGAGTGCTGCCTTCCGTAATCATCATTACAAAGCCATAAATATGCATCAATTTGACTTTAGATTTTAGCCAAGCTGGATTGCCTGGCTCCTGTGCTTACCCCCTACGTTCCCGATTGTTCGGCTAGGAGGTAAAGGGAGCACCTCTGTGATTGTTACTTTCGGGTCATCCGGGTTAGTACCTCAGACTGAGTGAAGCCGAAAGCTAGCCATCTTAAGAATATAATTGGTCGGCAACAACGGAAGTGAAAATTTCGGTTCATTAAAGACCATAGAGTTCGGGAACATTCCCCGAACTAAATCCTCAATATTTTCCTCCCACATTGATCGGAGTTGAGGTTTCACGATCATGGTCAACATGACATCCTGGGAAAAGAAACTTATAGAGGAACTATTCTCCCCAGAAGATGTTTCTTATGTTAATAGTAATACAACATATCTCTCCGCATACCTATGTTTATAAAATCGTATGACCGGATTGCTTTGTTTGTCTCTCTGCGTACCTTTGTTTATAAAACCGTATGACCGGATTGCCTTGTTTGTCGTAAATCTTTGCCGTTCTAAAGGCTTTATAAAGTATGACAAACACTCCTCGGGTACTGGCCGAGGAGGTTGAAGCCGATGGTCGGTCAACAAAGTCTTGTACAATGCGGATTCGAACATTAATGATGTAAAGTACTTGGATGCATAGAATCATTTCCACATAAATCGTGTCAAACGTAAAAAAGTTTGTGTCAAACACATACTGATCCTTAATTCAACCACCCATGCCCAAATTGAGGCTCGGGGGCTAGTGCATTGCCTATTCAATGCAGCAAAGTCAAAGCGCAATACGGTTTCTGAGGAGATTTGATCCTCAAGTTGGTCAGCCCCACCCAACCCGAGTCTCGAAAACTATTGCGTACCACGTTTCCATCCCTAACGTATGTCACCGAGCAAGAACTTGATCTTCAGGCCAATTTTGCAAATCGACCTAAGTCTCAGGGGCTACTGGGATCAGTGGTTTTATTTTCTTTATTATTATTTTCTTCAAGTGCATTTGGGTTGTAGACTGACACACACCTTGAGGGCTACTGGCTATAATTCTCGGCAGAGAAGAAATTGCAATGATCGGAGATAATTTCCACAAAAAATCAGCCCGCTACTGAGGTGATGTACTATTTCTGAAGCAGTCCGGTGTAATGCTCGGATGCATGTGGTTGGCTCAATAGAGGGCATTGCCGGCATTAAGCTCGGCTGAACTCGTTCAACCTTTTCAAAGACCGAAGTAATATATGACACCTCGGATGCCGACTAGTGTTGGAGCTTGGCTGCGAAAACACCTCGGAAGCAATCCAACATAAAGCTCGGATGCGAGTGGCTGGCTCCATAAAAGACTATTCTGTCAGTTAAGCTCGGATAAGGTCCTTCAAATTTTCAGAGACCGAGGTAATTTATGACACCTCGGATGCAGACCGGCGTTGGAGCTCGGCTGCAAAAAGATACATCGGACACAATCCGGCGTTAGAGCTCGGCCGCAGCCCGTCATTGGCGCTCAGATGTCGATCAGCGTCGGAGCTCGGCTGCAAAAGACACCTCGGATGCCGTCCGGTGTTGGATCTCGGATGCAAGAGGATACCTTGAACGCCCAATAGTGTTGGAGCTCGACTGTGAAAGATGCCTTAGATGTAGTTCGGCGTTGGAGCTCAGACGCAAAAGGATGCCGCCGCATGGGAAACACTTCAAACCCCAGGTGTGGTGTAAAAAATTACAAGCCATTGATAAAGGCCGATAACTTAAAGGGGCTCCTCGGATGCCCGACGTGTGAACTCTTCAGATACACCTCGGCGATCCTCAAGATCGGAGATGGGAAGATTTGTTGAACCAATTTTCAAGACTGACGGCTGAAGATGAAGAATGGTTCGGAAGAACCGAGGAGCGTCCCCAACTTGAAGACCGGTTCAGGGGCTATTGATGGTGTCCTGGCCTAGGGGGTACTCACCACGTCGTCTCCCGGCCAGTGGGTCGGGCCGAGGACCCCCAGGGCGATTCACTAATGGGCCAGTTCGGAGAGCCCATGATGCATACAAGGGAGATTCCACAAGACTTAGCGCACAAGACAAGGACTCCTCTAAACCCTAGGCCTACTGTGCATTACATAACCGAGGCCAGGCTAGTCAATAGACGATCTCAATCTCATATTCATTACTACAATCTCGTGCTAGATACCTGTACTATGTACTATGCCCATATCAATACAATCAAAAGCAGGACGTAGGGTATTATCTCCTTGAGAGAGCCCGAACCTGGGTAAAATCCTGTATTCATGTTACCATCGCTCCAGGACGCCTAGCTTAGGACTCCTACTACAAGATATGCCGGATTTGACACCGACACACCCTGTCTCCACCCCGAGCTCCAGTGGCCCGCGCCACCTTCCCGCCCCGCCTCCAGCCCTAGCTCCACTGATCGACGTCCCTCCACCCCGAGCTCCGGTGCAAGTAGCTAAGCTCTCCCAAGCTCCAACGTACGGTGCCACCCTCTCGCTCCATCTCCACCCCGAGCTCCAGCGTATGGTGCCACCCTCTCGCTCCATCTCCACCCCGAGCTCCGACGGCCCGCGCTACCCTCTCGCCCCGCCTCCACCCCGAGATGCAGTGGCCAACACCACCCTTCCGCCCAGCCTCCACCACGAGATCCAGCGGCCGACTTCCCCTCTCCCTTGCGTGGCCTCCTCTTTGCTTGATGTCTCGGCAAAGTCGCATTCAACTTAATTCCTCACTTTGACCATCCAAACATAATTTGGACATTGGTATTCAACCCAATGCAATGTCAAGGCTCCCAATGCAAACATACAAACGGAGCGTTATATGGTTCTACCTGCCTAAACGTTCGCCTCTGCTTCCTAACCCCCTACACGTGGCAAAACATGGGACTTGGTGAATGACTCTGACCGAGCTCTTGACTTCGTTTGACTGGACCATGCAGCCATATGCCGTGTGCCGTGTGTCGTGTGCCATGTGGGACGCGCCTCACATGAATGCGCCTTCTTGCTCACCACTTTGGGACCTATGCGCTTTCTTTGGCTCGAGTTCCAGCCCTAGCTTTTTTGGTCAGACTTTAAAAGGTGTGAAAATGGAACAAACTTGATTAAATACGGGTAATTCGTAAGAATCTATATTATGCAAATGGCGAGGGAAAAGCGTCACAAGTTGCAGTCTGTTTTCGCCAACTTGTTGTACGGCTCGTGCAAAATTCTACCGTGGAGTTTCACACAAAAAATAATAATTCTGCTGTGGAGAATCCAAGATTTTATGCCAAAGTTTTCCTTTTCCGAAACTGGTTTATGCCAAAGTTTCAGTGGAACGCACAGGACACGCTACTACCAGACCAGCAACACCTGCGTGGCGTCTGGACTGTGACACTTCCTTGTTTGAGCAACAAGCTCTTGACACTTGAACACTGATGTGTACTGTTGTTACTCCTTGTGCGGACTAGGCGACGGATTCATCTGCTTTGCGGCTTGGCGGGGATGAGCCAGCAATTGGCGTTTGTCGGAAGCAGGCTGCCGAAATCAGGTTTTGATGCTGTGTGGTAGCATTGGCAGCTAGCTGGTGCCGTTGGGTGGAGGGAGCATGACATGGGTTACCCGCCCGTGAGGGTTCCTGTCCCTGTCGGCCTTTTTCCCTTTCCATGAGTTCTTCGGGAGCAGCACGAAGCAAGACGTGGAGCTAAGAATATGCTACTCCCACCCTTTTCCAAAAGTCAAACATGCTTATGATCGACCAAGTTTATAGAATAGACCGTCGTTATTTAAGATATTAATGGTAAATAAATTAAATATGAACACTTCATGATGAATCTAATGATACTAATTATGTATCATGGATGTTGATAATTGTAAATCTTCGAACTTGGTCAAACATACATGCGTTTAACTTTTAGCAAACAAAATATCCACTATGTTTGAAATGAGGGAGTATCTAATAGCATACCTACATCCTCCTATATCTTAAAAATTATAATGTTCCCGTTCCGTTCGTTTTCGTCCAACTACCCCTTTGTACATTCTCTCCTTTCATACTCCTTTTGATTTTTTTTGTCCATTCATGTAGTCTTCCTCCGAACGAAAAAACCCATGAAAATCATCTCACGCGCATGCTAAATTCTAAAAACTACGAAGCAGTACACAGACGCACGTCTACGATCGATGGACACTCTAATCTGATCTGATGCCCCCTTCAGTTGGTCACTGCCACTAGCGAGGGACACACACGACGCAACGGTTCCTCGACAAGGCGTTCTTCCGTCACGACCCCTCCACTCACCATCAAGCATCAAGTCTGGTGTAATAGGTGCACCAGATACTCGTTCATGCCTCCTCCTATGTCATAACATTGATCATTAGAACAAACTATGTCATGAATGTTGTCATAACATTGACCATTTGACTTGAAAGTCATGGAACTTCATACATGATAGGTCGGTTTTGAGAAAACTTTTTAAGACATTTGCTGTAGTCCAAGTTTGTTATTTTTAGTGGAAACTGGGTCACATATAATGACGCATTGTGAATGTTTTTTTTTGAATATCTTATGCTTGTTTCAAAATTCCTTCAAAACGGTAGGCATGACCGTTCATAGCTCGGGGTTGAATCTTGCCAAAAATTTTGTTGTGTCTCTGATTAAATCTATACCTATAAATATAAAAATAAGTATTTTTGGTCCATCATGTTAACTTTATAAAAAAAACCACGGTCCAATATATGTGAAATGAAAGCAGCTCGGCCTCTTTTTCCACACGTCTCATTTGCCATGGGCCTCGGATCCAGCAAAAATCTGCAGCACACTGAGGCCTCCTAGAGTGCTATTGAGGGATTGATACTATTTGTGTGTGCTAGATTGGATGAATAAAGAAGAAGAAACATTATCTGACGAGTGAGATTGAGAGGATATGCGGTGGTGTTAAGAGCTAAAAAAAATAACTTTTGGGCAAATTGACTTTTTAGCACAAACTACATTTTCTGTAACAGCAAATGCAATTTGATGAAATGCTTTGGGGAATGAGGAAGCAATCGTGTGCACGTCAACATGAAATTATTTGCATTAATAAGATGATCGTAGATGGTAAAAAGTTAAACAGGTAATAAGAAAACGCATATTGTGTTTTAAATTATGATCCAAAAGGAAATTTCAAGGAGAAATTAACATGCATTTTTTAATCATGTTAGAGATTAGCAGGATGAAATGGTTAAATGAGAAACCACACCGCAACAATGTGTTTTCTTACTCTAATGATGGTTCATTTCACGCAACTTTAGTTCGTCGTTGCTGAGGTCCCGCCATTCCGGGAGATGGCATTTTGAGTCTAGGAAGACGCGATCTCCTTTTGTCGTGTCAGACAAAACATTCTGGTGGGTATTTTGCTATAAATAAAAAGGAGTCAAGGAGGACACGTTCGCATGCCAGTCAAATGTGGTGACCAACGTTGTTGGTGATTGCTATTCTAGCGTTGATCGTCCTTTATTTCCCTCCACCGTCGCCGTGATTGTATTGTCGTCCCTTCACCTCCATTGTCAAGTCTGCTGCATGTACGTTCCTGTGTCTGCGGGCCAAAATCTTAATGGGCGTATCTTTGCATGTTGTCAGCTAGACTATTGGTGGACTGTGGTAAGGTCGACCAACATGCATCTTATCCGACGGTCACGACACATCCAATTGGAAGCTAACAACCACTGCCGACTCCGAGGGAGCCTCTTCTTTTAATCCGTTGCAACACACGGACAAATTTGCTATTATATATTTATGTATGTAAAAATAATTTTTGGAACAAATAAAGAGCAAACTATGATATAGTTGTAGTTTAAATTTGATCCACTTCCTTCTAAACCGGCGAATTTTTTTCCTTTTCACCAGAGTTGGATCAAAATCTTTTGACACACAACCATTTGATCAATCGTATATTAAACATGGCCTAGTAATTTTAAAAAATGATTTAATCCAATTTTGCAACAACTATTTGCTAGGTTCTTCACAAAAAAACTAATTTTGGACACTTGAAAAATGAAAAATGAAATTTCCGTGCAATGAAAATGAAAACTCCCTTCGGCAACATTGTTTTTCATACCAAGATGCAAGCTTGTGCAAAATAAGGTCGAATATTTTGGAAATTGTTGTCGTCCAATTTTGTAACTAATATTGGGTAGGTTCTTTACATAGGTGAAAACAATACAAGAGAAACAAAAAGCAAAAACACATTTACATAAGCTTAATTCTCATGGTGGAAAGGTTTGTGCCATGGATAGATGACATGGCACACATCCATCCATCCATCCATCCATTTATCTAAAGACAAAAAGGAGAAAAGGAAAGAAAAGAAAACCCCACCCATAGGCCAACGACCCAAACCCTTACTCAGATCCCTCCATCAGCGGTCGCCCCACCCTCTCCTCGAGACAACCTCCTCTCCTCACGCAACAGAGAGAGAGGTGCAGCTGAGGACCCACAAGTATAGGGGATCTATCGTAGTCCTTTCGGTAAGTAAGAGTGCCGAACCTAACGAGGAGCAGAACGAAATGACAAGCGGTTTTCAGTAAGGTATTCTCAGCAAGCACTGAAATTATCGGTAAAAGATAGTTTTGTGATAAGATAATTGGTAACGAGTAACAAGTAACAAGTGTAGCAAAGGTGCAGCAAGGTAGCCCAATCCTTTTTGTAGCAAAGGACAAGCCTGGACAAACTCTTATATAAAGTGAAGCGCTCCCGAGGACACATGGGAATTTCCGTCAAGCTAGTTTTCATCATGCTCATTTGATTGGCGTTTGTTACTTTGATAATTTGATATGTGGGTGGACCGGTGCTTGGGTGCTGCCCTTACTTGGACAAACCTCCCACTTATGATTAACCTCTCTCACAAACATCTACAACTACGAAAGAAGAATTAAGATAAATCTAACATAGCATGAAACATATGTATCCAAATCAGTCCCTTACGAAGCAACACATAAACCAGAGTTTAAGCTTTTGTCACTCTAGCAACCCATCATCTACTTATTACTTCCCAATGCCTTCCCCCAGGCCTAAATAATGGTAAGTGTTATGTAGTCGACGTTCACATACCACTAGAGGAGAGAAAACATACATCTCAGCAAAATATCGAACGAATACTAAATTCACATGATCACTTATAACAAGACTTATCCCATGTCCTCAGGAACAAACGTAACTACTCACATAGCGTGTTCATGTTCATAATCAGAGGAGTATTAATTATCATAAAGGATCTGAACATATGATCATCCACCAAGTAAACCAACTAGCATCAACTACAAGGAGTAATCAACACTACTAGCAACCCACATGTACCAATCTAAGGTTTGAGACAAAGATCGGATACAAGAGATGAACTAGGGTTTCGAGAGGAGACGATGCTGATGAAGATGTTGATGGAGAGTGACCCCCTCCCGATGAGAGGATTGTTGGTGATGACAATGGCTTCGATTTCCCCCTCCGAGAGGAAAGTTTCCCCGCCAGAACAGCTCCGCCGAAGCTCTAGATTGGTTCTGCCCAAGTTCCGCCTCAAGACGATGGCTCTTTGTTCCGAAAGCTCTCTTATGATTTTTTTTCTAGGTCAAAACCCTTCATATAGCAGAAGATGGGCGTCGGGAACCTGCCAGGTGGGTCAGAAGCCACCTAGGCACGACCAGGGGGTGGCCACACCTAGCAGGCTTGTGACCTCCTGGTGGCCCCCCTCTGGTATTTGTTTCACCCAATTTTTTTTATATATTCCAGAACAATTCGCCGTAACTTTTCAGGACTTTTGGAGTTGTGCAGAATAGGTCTCTCAGATTTGCTCCTTTTCCAGTCCAGAGTTCCAGCTGCCAGCATTCTCCCTCTTCATGTAAACCTTGTAAAATAAGAGAGAAAGGGCATAAGTATTGTACCATAACGTATAATAACATCCCATAATGCAATAAATATCAATATAGAAGCATGATGCAAAATGGACGTATCAACTCCCCCAAGCTTAGACCCCGCTTGTCCTCAAGCGAAAGCCGAGATCAATAAATATGTCCACATGTTAGAGATAGAGGTGTCGATAAAATAAAATACGGACATGACGACATCATGATCATCTTGAGAACAACAACACTTATTGATATATAATTTCTTATACCAGAGTAACAATTCATTCACATGATAAAGTATGAACCAAGAACTTTATTGATAACCGACAAATTATGCTCTGAGTCATTGAAGCAATTTGCAATTTATCGTAACATCGAAAAGAGTCAATATAAGAGCTTGTAAATAATATCCACATACTCAATCATCTTTTAGTATTTCATAATTGCTAACACTCACGCGGTACTCATGAGATCAAAGCTTCAATTGGACACATAGAAAGTTAGGGGCTTATTGTTTTGCCTCCCAACAACTCACCTCAAGGGTGATGTCAACAATAATAACTCATGATCACCCACATCCGAGTGGATATATGTGTTTAGACCATTCCACAACACATAATGCTTGCCAAGCGAAAAAGGAAAAATATAGGAAGTGGTTAAGATCACCATGACTCTTGCATAAAGGTAAGTACTTAAGAAGTAAAAGTAACAGATAGGCCCTTCGTAGAGGGAAGCAGAGGTTGTCATGCGCCTTTTGTTTTTGGATGTGCAAACTCTTAATGCAAGGAACGTGACGTTGTATTGCCCTTTGTGATAGCAACCTTTATTATGCAGTACGTTGCTTTTATTTCTTTACCATCACAAGTTCGTACAATGCTTATTTTCCATTACAATAAAAGATCATACATATTTAGGAGCAATTTTTATTGCTTTTTGCACCATTGACAACTTACTTGAAGGATCTTATTCAATCCATAGGTAGGTATAGTGGACTCTCATGGCAAAACTGGTTTAAGGGTATTTGGATGCACAGTAGTATCTCTACTTGGTGCAAAAGTTCTGGCTAGTATGAGGTGGAAGCAAGCACTGCGTGTTGGAGGATCTATAACAATATAACTTCTATTCGGAAATAAGCAAACATAACCCATTATGTTGTCTTCCTTGTACAACATCAACTTCTTAACATATAATATTTTAATTAGTGCTCACAATCATAAAAGATGTCCAAGATAATATATTTATATGTGAACATCTCTTTCTTTATTACTTCCTTTTAATTGCCCCCAATGACCAATCACTATGTTTGTCAACTCCCAATAGATTTCAACCACCATACTTCTTGTATGTGAAGTCATCACTCCCCATAAGATCATCATATATACTCTTTGGTTTTATTTTATTCTTATTTTATTTCTTATTTATTTCTCTCAAGATCATAGCAAGCAAGAAAAGCCCTCACATCAAAACTACTTTTCATTATATAACTCTCGGACTTGCTTACATAAGGGGAACAAAAAGCAAAACTCAAAGCTAAATAATACTAACATTTATTCTACTATATCAAGATAAAACCAAAAGGATCGAACTAAGAAAAACAAGAAAAGGAAAAAGGTGTGAAGGTGATATGATACTGGGGCACCTCCCCCAAGCTTGGCACAAGCCAAGGGCAGTGCCCATACCCATGTGTTTAGATGTCCTTCTTCGGAGGTGATGGTGGTGGAGTTATTGATGAGGTTGGAAGCTTGTCCTCTGTCTTCCAAGGCATAGGATCACCATCGTAAAAAGATGAACGAGTCTCCAGAATCCTCAAATCTGCAGCCAAACTCATTCCCTTAAATATGTATTCATACCCATAGTTTTGGTTTTGCAGATCATAATCTAGGCTTGAAGATGCTCGATTTTCTCGTAAAGCTTGAAGATGTGCTCCCCGATGTCCTTGGTGTCGGTGTAAAAACTGGCAGATCTCGGGTAGGGGGTCCCAAACTATGAGACTAGAATCGAAAATAACAGGAGACGAAGGGGACACAGATTTACCCAGGTTCGGGCCCTCCTATGGAGGTAATACCCTACGTCCTGCTTGATTGTATTGATGGTATGGGGGTTTATAGAGTTGATCTACCTCGATATTGAATAGCTAACCCTAGATGAGTTGTCCTCTATACCCTAAAACCCTCCGGCTTATATATATGCCAAGGACGCCTAGGGTTTACACATGGTCGGCTACATGCCGAAGAGATAAACATGCCTATTTACTACATCGAACATGGAGCGCAAGTCGTGCTTCCCAAATCTTCCATCCTGGAGGCTAGGCCTTCAAATCCTCTGGTGTTTGGTAAGTAGCCCATATAGTCTGGCCCATAAACAATAGCTCAACTATCCGAGGACCCCCTAATCCAGGACTCCCTCAGTAGCCCCCAAACTTGCCTCTTATGCCAAGGGTCTTTAGCTTCAATTGCTTCGCGAACGGAGTCTTCGGCTTGTGAGGTGAGTTCCTTTCCGCCGAACCATAGTTTAGCCTCCGATGATAAGTAGCTTTCTACATAATGGCACATTCGAATACTGTGAAATAAGTTGGCTTTTAAGACCAAACGTCAGGGGGGGGGGGAAGATAAAATTCCCTGATGACCTTTCTGATGAAAGGTCACAGCCCACCATGACCGATAGGCTAGTTACAGGCACTCGATGCGCTGTTTGAGGCTATTTCATCAACACGGTCTATCAATGTGGAGATCGTGTCCTGTTTTACACAGGATATGTTTAATCGTGTGTGCGCAACTATGCACACGTCTCGGGAAGCGGAGGATTCACGGCGTGGCGGAGGGGTGCAAACGATAAGCCTCATAAAAGGGAAGAAAACCCTCGCGGCTATTCACGCTCCCTCTCTGCTTCCATTGCTTCCCATTCCTGTGAGCCTCCAACGCCCAGAACCAAATCTTCCACCCCTCACCTCCGAGCTCATTAATGAGGGGCTCCAACGGCCAATGGGAAGCTTCCATGGTCACCAACCGGGACATCCTCGACCTCAAGAAAGCCGGCTACCTTTCAGCTGACATCCCTCACCGCGCGGCGGAGGAGGGTCAAGTGATTCCCACCCCCAAGCCAGGCGAGAGGGTTGTGTTCATCCCCCACTTCATCAGGGGGTTGAGCTTCCCCCTCCACCCCTTTGTCCGGGGGCTGATGTTCTTCTACGGCCTCGACTTCCATGACCTCCCGCCGAACTCCATCATGCACATCTCGACGTTCATCTTGGTCCGCGAGGCCTTCCTGCGCATCAAGCCACACTTCGGGCTCTAGCTTCAAGTGTTCAACATCAAGCCCAAGTGCGTCGGCGGCAAGCACGTGGACTACGATGGGGCAGTCATTGGCAAGCTCACCCGTGTCGGGTGGCCATCGGGCACCCTTACTAACACCATCAACTGGTGGCATAAGGAGTGGTTCTACGTCACCGAACCACAAGAAGAAGGTCAGTATCCCGTCGCTGCATTCAGATCCCCCCACTAGAATGGCTTCATGGCTTGAAAAGGGCCTTGTTTGGGGACCAGACAAAGAAGTGAGCGACCTGTAGAAGCGCATACGCTCTATGGTCGAGGAGGGCACCAAGTTGACCGATGTGGTCCAGGTGATGCTCTGAAGACGCATCCTCCCCTGCCAGCGCCAGGACA
The DNA here is from genome assembly GCA_022496015.1 of Hordeum marinum. Classification (NCBI taxonomy): domain Eukaryota; kingdom Viridiplantae; phylum Streptophyta; class Magnoliopsida; order Poales; family Poaceae; genus Hordeum; species Hordeum marinum. The sequence goes on along the minus strand of CM039678.1, from coordinate 70,845,880 downwards.
CCCCCCTATGGGCTCGTGAGCTCGATGCCGAGCCCATAGTCTAGAATCTCTTCCGCACTACGCGGGAGAAGTTACGGAAGGCACTCTTCAAGTTGCAGAAGAGCTGGCCATCCGAGGTGGAGGACAAGGGCGTGCACGCCACCAATCCCGATTTTGAGGTATGATACAACCTAGCTTGGTTGGCTTTAGTACATGAGAAGTCCCCATAACCCATTATCCGATCTATCAATGCAGAGATGGCTAAAGAAAGCCGTCAACATCAACAGTCCGGCGCCTCAGCCCGAAGACGAGAGGACCGGGCTGTTAGCAAAAATGCTCGTGGTAAAGGCTTACGAGGCTCCCACGAAGAAAGAGAAGAAGGAGAAACCAGGTCAGGCTGGAATCCGCATCAAGGACCAGCCTAACGCTGCGTATAAGGATACCCCCGCCTCTTCGAATCTGGAGGAGGCTGAGGAGGAGGAAGAGGATGAAGAGGAGAAGGAGGAGGAGTCCGAGGTCGAGGGCGAGGGGAGAGGCAACCCTCCTCCCCCCCGTGCCAGGAAGAGAGCAGCATCTTCGGATGCTCCGGGGTAGGTACCTTCCCCTGCCTAGAAGAAAGCATGGCGGACGCGGGTGGTTCTGTCCGATGATAGTTTGGACTCGAACACCACGTCCGAAGACCTTGAGTAGGCTCCACAAAGGAGCCTACGGGTCAAGCCCCCCCCAAAGGTTAGAATCTGAAGACCCTCCTATTCATTATGAATAGATTTAGTGTTTACTAACATGCATGTTATTGGCCTTGCAGCCCTCCCGCGCGTTGTCCCGATCGATGTGATATCGGATGGGGAGACCCCACCTGCCGAACTAGTGAAGAGCGGGGATGCCTCGCATCCCACCACTCCAGGCGCCACGAGGGACGCCGTGGAGGGTGTCGTCCCAGCACAATCCTATGGAGGCGGACGCTAGTGGCGAGGGAGACCACACCGTGGCCAAGACTAACACCTGGGCCACCGAAGACCGGGGGCAACACCCCGCCCGGATATCGAGGAGGCTGGACGAGCGGGAGCTCCGTCCCCTCCAAGAACATCTTTGGAGCACTCTATGCCTCCGGAGGCACCGGTCAAAACCCCGGTGGGTGATCGGGGAATCCGATCATCGCCGGCAGCACCGACCAACAAGTGGTCGGTCATGGAGGAGGCTCTATCGAGCTCCTCTATCCCCGAGGATCACCGCACCCTTATGGGTGCGGTACTGCAGAGTATTTAGTCCGTTGACAACGGACTGAAGGAGGCCTTCAACGGTCTCCTTACGGGCTTTCAAGTAAGTCACCCGATGCGTTTATTTGTGAAGATTTTATTTATTCGCATTGTATACATGACAGCCCCCGAGCCCTAGGTGAGGTGAAAAGCTCACCTAGGGGTCCCGTCTGGATCCGACATCGAGCTAGATGTACTTCAAGTATTCGTCATGTGAGAGTAACTCAACATATGATTGGATTGTCTTATAATTCGGGAATTGAGAGCCCATGTAACGTATCAACTATGTGTGCAATGTCATTGGTGGCGGCCATAAATGACGCCGAGTTGGAGGAGCTAAATTGGAAGCTTAAGCGTTCCGAAGACGAAGTTGAAGCCCTCAACAAGAGGTTCGACGAGGCACAGGGTGAGTCTGAACAAAATCCGCATACTTCCCCCGAATACTGTTAATGCCGTTTCCTTTTATATAAAGTTTATCGTTTGGAAGCCTCGTCAAAAGAGATGGAAAATCTCAAGGCCGAGCTTCACCATGCCAATGATGAAGCGGCCATTGAGAGGGCGACGACCAAAGAGGCGGCCACCGCACTCTCTGCCTTACGAGCCACCAGCGATAAGCATGAGGCTCGTGTGGCAGAGATCCAGGATGATCTCAAGGATGCCAGCAAAAAGTGTGAGGCCCTTGAGCAATGAAACAAAGAGAGCGAGGCCGAACTGTCCACTCTGAAGACCGAACTTCAGAAAGAGCGGGTGGACAGACGGTTCTACGAGGTGAAACCGGCCAGGCAAAGGATATAACAGATGGTAAGCCATACTCACTAAAGTGCATCTTCGGGGATAGCAAATTCAGATTGCTTACCTGGGCATGGCGTTCCTCAAGTGCTTCCTCAGATCTCAAGAAGAGCACGGAGGACACCAATCAGCTGTTCGCCTCGCGGGAAGATGGAGATGAAGCTCGGCTGTTCTGGGCATAGTTTAGAGCCCCCGAGCATCCTCCTCTTCTAGTGGATCTGCAAAAACAGCTGATGGAGCTGCACCAGATGGTGGAGCCGGCCATGAAGGACCTCTGCATCCAATTATGGCCCGGTGAGCCGCTGCCAGGCAGCTACTTCGGCCTGGTGTAGAGGCTGATTGCGGCATCGCCCCGCCTCGACACCATCAAGTGCTCCTCCTTCATCGAAGGAGTCTGGATGGCCCTTGCCAAGGCCAAGGTGCACTGGCCAGGGCTAAATCCGATGAAGGTAGCCATCGACCCGCTGCCACCTAGGAAGGAGCATCAACGCCCCGAGCTATACTTCAATGGAGTGATGGAGAGTGCTCGGGTGATAGCGTCACAGTGTTCGGGTGATAAAATATCTGAATGAGTTGTAATGCGTCCGAGGACTTGCCCAAACTATTAATGATATTAGTATTTTGTTCTTATATGGTTCTGTATTCCTTTATAACTCCTATGTGGCTGTTTAATACTAAAAGATGCGAGTCGCCGGCTTCAGCCCCCATGTAGATACTACATGGGGTGTCAATGCCAATGCACTAAGACCCTTAGCCGAATTATCGGAACCCAAAGGTGGTATAGTGCGGAAGACTAGGAAATCAGACTATAATGCTTTACTTCTATCACTTAGCCGTAGGGGCGCGAAAAGGACTACAAGAAGCATACGATTAGCTACCGAAGTGTTGTGATGTTCGGACGAACCGTGGCCAAAGCCGGTATCACAATGTTTGCACAAAAAGCAATTTCCTTGTATAAAACGGAATAACCGCTTACGAGGAATGAAGTATAATACTTCCATCTCGGGGTTCACAGACCGGATCGCGCATACTATGACAGTCCATTTTTGGCTTTCTCCCCTGAGGTGCTTGACCAGACTATCCAGAAGCACAATCGCAGGGGTTCTCCCTTTGCCCTTTTAGCTGAACAAGCGGAACGTAAAGGGGCAAGCACAGGAGCCGGGCAACCAAAATTATTGACCAAAGACATAGTTCGGAAACGATGCATATGAAGCGAACGCCAAGACGCCCAACAGATAACAGATAAGGTGATTTTATGTTTGAACTCGAGCCCCCGGTCATACCGAACATGTCCACGAGAAGAGGGATAAAGGAGAAAATATGCGCCGAAAAAAGGATAGATGGGGCAATCTTGCACCATGCAATTTTTTATTTTCTCGACAACTCTTATATCTCTGATTGCCGAAGCAACTGTTTACAGGTATGTAAAAGAAAAAGAAAAATATACAAGAGTTGTTGTACCAGGGGTCTTTGATTGATAACCTGACGTCCTTGATATGCCATGTTGCTAGTTGACTCCTGCTCTTAGAGACACCTTGATGGGTGTTAGTGTTCAGCGGGCGGATTTTGCAAACAAAGTCTTGAGAGGCCGCCAAATTGTAGGTGAGCTTTATGCCATAGGCAGGCTTTTTGAGCAGCGCCTGCGTTTTGTCTGAAGACATGCTGATGATAGAGGTTCGACCAGCCGAAAACCCATTTTTAGTTCCCCACCGCTACCCATGGGATCTTAAGTGCGAAGTTGTGCCTCCTCGGCACGTACTTTTCCGGCCTTATGGTTGTGCGATGGGGAGCGAATCCCTATAGAGGGGAGGAGGAAGGATCTGAGTTTTTGGTCTGAAGCTGAACTCGCTTCCCAACCTTGTGTGCCTTTATGGCGGATGTAGGGACTTGCCGATCTACTTTGTAGCTGAATTCGGCTGCTAGGGCCAATGCATGTTCCTCAGTTCTAAGGGAGCGCTCTGTATTTCCATTTACGGTAAGGACCCCCTTGGGGGCCGGCATCTTAAGCTTGATTATGCATAATGTGGGACCGTGTTGAAATGAGCAAACGTTGTCCGATCAAGCAGCGCGTGATAGCCGCAGCGGAAAGACACAATGTCGAAGATCAAGTTTTCGCTGCGGAAGTTATCGTACGAGCCGAACACAACTTCGATAGTTATGAAACCCATACATCGGGCCTCAACGCCTGGAATCACTCCTTTGAAGGTAGTGCTGCTGGGCTTGATCCTTGACGGATCTATGCCCTTCTTTTCACCGTATCTGAGTAAATCAGATTGAGGCTACTTCCTCCGTCCATTAGGACTTTTGTGAGGTGATACCATATATAATGGGGTCTAGGATGAGGGCCGCCGGACCCCCATGACGGATACTAGTCGGATGATCGCGCCGATCAAAGGTGATCGGGTATGCCGACCATGGGCTGTACTTCGGGGCTACGGGTTCCACAGCGTAGACCTCCCGAAGGGTGCGCTTCCTTTCCTTCTTAGGTATATGGGTGATATTCGTCGTTTTTTACTTTGGGAGGGAATTTCTTCTGTCTGCCACCAATTGGACCCCAAGACTCATCCTCGTCATTGCTGCGAGAGTTTTTGCCTTGGTCCTCAGGTGGTATCTTGCCCGCCTGTTTAAACACCCAACAGTTGTGGTGTGTGTGTGGTTGGCGGGATTTTCTGAAGTCCCATGGATTTGGCAAGATCTTTCCATGATCTTCTCCAGCTGAGTGGGTCCGTCGCGATTGCCTTTAGGAGGCTTCTTCCACTGCCCAGGTCAGGAGTTGCAGAATCCGGTGTTTACGGCCGTGTCATCGACATCGCTATTATTGTGTCGATGCTTATTCTTATTGCGCTTTGTCTTTGAGTTGCCATCCCGGGCTTCAGTTGCTACAGGATCTTTTGAATTATGGTTGCGTCTTGCTAGCCAGTTGTCTTCGCCCGTGCAAAAGCAGATCATGAGGGAGGTAAGAGTAGACATGGTCCGAGGTTTGTCCTGGCCTAGCTAGCGGGCCAGCCGTTCGTCCCGAATATTGTGCCGGAAGGAGACTATGGCCTTAGCGTCTGGGCAGTCGACGTTTTGGTTCTTTTTAGTCAAGAACCGATTCCAGAATTGCCGAGCAGACTTGCCACGCTTCTGGACGATGTTACTGAGATCGGAAGAGTCCGATAGGTGGACATAGGTTCCCTGGAAGTTAGAGCAGAACGCATCTTCCAGGTCTTTCCAACATCCAATGGAGTTTTCAGGGAGACTGTTCAACTAGTGCCGAGCTAGCCCCTTAAGCCGAAGAGGGAGATATTTAATGGCATGGAGATCATCTCCTCGCGCCATGTGGATATGGAGGAGGAAATCCTCAATCCATATGGTTGGGTCAGTGGTCCCATCATATTGTTCTATATTCACGGGTTTAAACCCTTTGGGGAACTGATGCCGCATTACCTCATCTGTGAAGCACAATGGGTGAGCGGCACCTCTGACGGGCCTATATTCGGCGTTTATGTGGGTCCGGTTGTGTTCCCACACTCTGTTGTTATGGTCGAACCATGGTCGATACCTGCCCCGTCTATTGGGCGAGTACTCTCTGCATCCATAGATGGATCTTGTATGGCCTGCGCTGTGCTCTAGGTGATCTCGGAGGTCGAACCTGTCATTGGGCTCTAATGGCTCCATACCCCGTCTTCGGCGCGCTACCGGTATATAACCGATGTAGTCAGCTTTCCTGTCCCGACCACGAGGGGGGCGGTGCAGCTTGTTGTATGGAGTACGGTTTGGAGACTGGGTATCAGTGAGTTCGTCATCGAATTGCGGCAGCAACCTTCTCTGAGGGTAGCTTTTGGGCTGGTTCGACAGACCGGTGCCTTATACTTCCTTGGCTGAGAGGACATTCATCCATCTATCATTGAGGTCCTCGTGTTCGGCTTTGAGTTGCTGTTCTTTAGCCTTTAGGCTGCGAGCCATTGCTATGAGTCTTTGCCTGACTTCCTCCTGATCTTTGAGGTTATCAGGGATGTACAAGTCATCGACTTCTGGTACATCTTCCTCCTCGCCGGGGGGAGGTAATTGCCGTCTTCGAAGTTGTTGATGCTATCGGGGTTGTTTTGGTCCTCAGGCCCTTCCGGACCCTCTAATGGGTTCTCGGGGATATCGGGATTGCCATGATCAACGGGGGTATTACCATCCCCGTTGCTGATAATCGCTTTTCTTCCTTTTTTTCCTCTGGACCGCTTATGCGGTTTCCAGCACCTTGATGGTGCATCGCCCGATTTGTCGCCATCATTGTTAGGTGTGTTATCGCCGTTAGCGGCAGGAGTATCTACCATGTAGACGTCATTTGTGGAAGTGGCGGTGTTGGGGAACGTTGCATGGGAAACAAAAATTTTCCTACGCACACGCAGATCTATCCATGGTGATGAGCATCTATGAGAGGGGGAGTGGATCTACGTACCCTTGTAGATCGCTAAGCGGGAAGCGTTAAGAAACGCTGTTGGTGTAGTCGAACGTCTTTGCGATCCAAATCGCCGTGCGTCCCGCAATCCGATCACGATCCGTTCCGTGACCCAATCACGATCCGTCCCGCGATCCATCCCACGAACTTGATCACGATCCGTCCCACGAACTTGATCACGATCCTTCCGATCTAGCGCCGAACGGACGGCACCTCCGCGTTCAGCACACATACAGCTTGATGACGATCTTCACCGTCTTGATCCAGCAAGGAGTGGAGAGGAAGAAGAGTTCTCCGGCAGCATGACAGTGCTCCGACGATGGTGGTGGAGCAATTCCGGCAGGGCTTCGCCTAAGCACTGTAGAAATCCAATCTAGAGGAGAAACTATGCACTAGAGGAACGGGTAGCACGTGGCTAAAAAAACTAGTGCAAAACCCTAAAACCCACCAGTATATATAGGAGGAGAGGAGGAGAGGAGGCAGCCTTGGTTTCCAAGCCAAAGGCTTCGGCCGAACCTACTAGGAGAGGAGGAATCCTCCTCCAATCCTAGTAGGATTAGGATTGCTCCTTTTTTTTCCTTTTCCCACCTTTTTCTTATTGGGTTTTCTTCTCTAGACACATGGGCATTGTGTGGGAGTTTCCACCAGACCACTAAGGGCTGATATTCACTCTCCCACATCCCATGAAGCCTCTTGGGTCTAAATACCCCTCCCGGAGGCCTCCCGGTACACTACCGGCACTCCCGGTACACTACCGATGAGCCCGAAACTTTTCCGGTGACCAAACCAGGACTTCCTATATATGAATCTTTACCTCTGGACCATTCCGGAGCTCCTCGTGATGTCCGGGATCTCATATGGGACTCCAAGCAAACTTCGGTCACCACCATACATAACTCTATACTACCAAAACGCCACCAAACCTTAAGCGTGCAGACCCTGCGGGTTCGAGAACTATGTAGACATGACCGAGACACCTCTATGGTCAATAACCAATGGCGGGACTTGGATGTCCACATTGATTCCTACATATTCTACTAAGATCTTTATTGGTTGAACCTCTATGTCAAGGATTAAATTAATCCCGTATGATGTTCCCTTTGTTCTTCGGTATGTTACTTGCCCGACAAGTCTCTTTACTCGTTCTGTAATACAAGATCCCGCAACTAACACTTAGATACATTGCTTGCAAGGCTCATTGTGATGTTGTATTATCGAGTGGGCCTTGAGATACCTCTCCGTCACACGGAGTAACAAATCCCAGTCTTGATCCATGCCAACTCAACAAACATCTTCAGAGATACCTGTAGAGCACCTTTATAGTCACCCAGTTACGTTGCAACATTTGATACACACAAGGCACTCTTCCGATGTTCGTGAGTTGCATGATCTCATGGTCATAGGAACACATACTTGACATGCAGAAAACAGTAGCAATAAACTGACACGATCATATGCTATGTTTGTAGTTTGGGTCTTGTCCATCACATCATTCTCCTAATGATGTGATCCTGTTATCAAATGACATATCATGTCCATGGCTAGGAAACCTTAACCATCTTTTGATCAACGAGCTAGTTCACTAGAGGCATACTAGGGACATTGTGTTTGTCTATGTATCCACACATGTATCCATGTTTCCAATTAATACAATCATAGCATGGATAATAAACGATTATCATGAACAAGGAAATATAATAATAAACACTTTATTTATTGCCTCTAGGGCATATTTCCAACAGTCTCCCACTTGCACTAGAGTCAATAATCTAGTTCACATCACTATGTGATTTACATTGTAATGAATCGAACACCCATGCAGTTCTGGTGTTGATCATGTTTAGCCCTTGGAAGAGGTTTAGTCAAGGGGTCTGCAACATTCAGATCCGTGTGCACTTTGCAAATATTTATGTCCTTCTCCTCGATATTTATGTCCTTGGAGTTGAAGCGTCGCTCTATGTGTCTGGTCCTCTTGTGAAACCTTGGTTCCTTGGCTAGAGCAATGGCACCAGTGTTGTCACAGAACAGGTTCATTGGATTCAGTGCACTGGGCACTACTCCAAGATCTATCATGAACTGCTTCATCTAGACACCTTCCCTCGCCACCTCCGAGGCTGCGATGTACTCCGCTTCGCACGTAGAATCGGCTACCACGCTTTGCTTGGAACTGCACCAGCTTAGCGCTCCCCCATTAAGAATAAATACGTATCCGGTTTGCGACTTAGAGTTGTCCGGATCAGTGTCAAAGCTTGCATCGACATAACCGTTTACGATGAGCTCTTCATCACCTTCATAAACGAGAAACATTTCCTTAGTCCTTTTCAGGTACTTAAGGATATTCTTGACCGCTTGCCAGTGCTCCATTCCAGGATCACTTTGAAACCTTTCGACCATACTTATGGCAAGGCTGACATCAGGTCTTGTGCACAACATTGCTTACATGATAGTGTTGGAAATATGCCCTAGAGGCAATAATAAAATGGTTATTATTGTATTTCCTTGTTCATGCTATAATTGTGTTAACCGGAAACCATAATACATGTGTGAATACATAGACCACAACATGTCCCTAGTGAGCCTCTAGTTGACTAGCTCGTTGATCAATAGATGGTCACGGTTTCATGACCATGGACATTGGATGTCGTTGATAACGGGATCACATCATTAGGAGAATGATGTGATGGACAAGACCCAATCCTAAGCATAGCACAAGATCGTGTAGTTCGTTTGCTAAAGCTTTTCAATGTCAAGTATCGTTTCCTTAGACCATGATTGTGCAACTCCCGGATACCGTAGGAATGCTTTGGGTGTGCCAAACATCACAACGTAACTGGGTGGCTATAAAGATGCACTATGGGTATCTCCGAAAGTATCTGTTGGGTTGGCACGAATTGAGACTGGGATTTGTCACTCCGTGTGACGGAGAGGTATCTCTGGGCCCACTCGGTAAGACATCATCATAATGAGCTCGATGTTACTAAGGAGTTAGTCACGGGATGATGTATTACGGAACGAGTAAAGAGACTTGTCGGTAACGAGATTGAACAAGGTATAGAGATACCGACGATCGAATCTCGGGCAAGTATCATACCGATAGACAAAGGGAATTGTATATGGGATTGATTGAATCCCCGACATCGTGGTTCATCCGATGAGATCATCGTGGAGCATGTGGGAGCCAACATGGGTATCCAGATCCCTTTGTTGGTTATCGGCTGGAGAGGTGTCTCGGTCATGTCTACATGTCTCCCGAACCTGTAGGGTCTACACACTTAAGGTTCGATGACGCTAGGGTTATAGGGAAATGGTATACGTGATTACCGAAAGTTGTTCGGAGTCCCGGATGAGATCTCGGACATCACGAGGAGCTCCGGAATGGTCCGGAGGTAAATATTGATATATAGGAAGTCCAGTTTTGGTCACCGGAAAAGTTTCGGGCTCATCGGTAGTGTACCGGGAGTGCCGGGAGGGTGCCGGAGGACCCCCGGGAGGGGTGTGACGACCAAAGGACTTCGTGGGCCCTTAGAGGAGGTGTGCCAGCCCTTAGTGGGCTTGCCAAGACCTTCTAGAAAGGCCCATGCAGCTGGGATCAAGAGATAAAGGGTGAAAGGGATTTAAAAGAGGAGATCCACCTCCCTTGTGGGAGGTGGACTCTTCCCCACCTTCGGCCGAAGCTCTCCTCCTTGGAGGAGGGGCCAAAGTAGCCCTCCCTCTCCCTCCTAATATATATATGCAAGGGTTTGGGCTTATTTGAGACACAACTTCTCTCTCTCTCGGCGCAGCCCTACCCTTCCTCTTCCTTGTCCTCTATAGCGCTTGGCGAAGCCCTGCCGGAGTCGACGTAGGTCCACCGTCACCACGCCGTCGTGCTGCCGGAGCTCTCCCTCAACCTCTCCTTCCTCCTTGCTGGATCAAGGCGTAGGAGACGTCATTGGGCTGCACGTGTGTTGAACGCGAAGGCGCCGTTGTTCGGCGCTTAGATCGGAGTCCACCGCGATTTGAATCGCTACGAGTACGACTCCACCAACCGCGTTCTTGTAACGCTTTCGCTTAGCGATCTTCAAAGGTATGAAGATGCAATCTCTCCTCACTCATTGCTGGTTTCTCCATAGATAGATCTTGGTGACACGTAGGAATTTTTTTGATTTACTACTACGTCTCCCAACAGTGGTATCAGAGCTAGGTCTATGCGTAGAATCTATGCACGAGTAGAACACAAAGCAGTTGTGGGTGTCGATCTTGTTAATTTGCTTACCACTACTAGTCTTATATTGATTCGGCGGTATTGTGGGATGAAGCGGCCCGGACCGACTTTACACGTACGTTTACGTGAGACTGGTCCCACCGCCAGACATGCACATGTTGCATAAGGTGGCTAGCAGGTGTCTGTCTCTCCCACCTTAGTCGGATTGGATTCGATGAAAAGGGTACTTATGAAGGGTAAATAGCAATTGGCATATCGCGTTGTGGTTTTGGCGTAGGTAAGAAACGTTCTTGCTAGAAACCTATAGCAGCCACGTAAAAACTTGCAACTGCAAATTAGAGGACGTCTAACTTGTTTTTGCAGCATATGCCTTGTGATGTGATTTGGCCAAAGAATGTGATGTGATGCATTGTGATGTATGAGATTGCTCATGTTCTTATAATAGGATTCACGACTTGCATGTCGATGAGTATGACAACCGGCAGGAGCCATAGGAGTTGTCTTATTTTATTGTATGACCCGCGTGTCAATCTTAAATGCAATGTATTACTTTACTTTATTGCTAAACGTTAGCCATAGTAGTAGAAGTAATAGTTGGCGAGACAACTTCATGAAGACACAATGATGGAGATCATGGTGTCGTGCCGGTGACAGTGATGATCATGGTGCCCCGAAGATGGAGATCAAAGGAGCAAGATGATATTGGCCATATAATGTCACTATATTGATTGCATGTGATGTTTATCATGTTTACATCTTATTTGCTTAGAACGACGGTAGTAAATAAGATGATCTCTCAATAAAATTTCAAGAAAAGTGTTCACCCTAACTGTGCACTGTTGCTAAGGATCGTTGTTCCGAAGCACCTGGTGATGATCGGGTGTGATAGGTTCTAACATTCGCATACAACGGGTGTAAGCCAGATTTACACACGCGATACACTTAGGTTGACTTGACGAGCCTAGCATGTACAGACATGGCCTCGGAACACGGAAGACCGAAAGGTCGAACATGAGTCGTATAGAAGATACGATCAACATGGAGATGTTCACCATGTATGACTAGTCCGTCTCACGTGATGATCGGACACGGGCTAGTTGACATGGATCATGTGTCACTTGGATGACTAGAGAGATGTCTATCTAAGTAGGAGTTCATTAAATAATTTGATTATGTGAACTTAATTATCATGAACTTAGTCCAAAATTATCTTTACAATCTATATTGTAGATCCAATGGCCAACGCGAATGTCACCCTCAATTTCAACGCGTTCCTAGAGAAAACCAAGCTGAAAGATGATGGAAGCAACTATGCGGAGTGGGTCCGTGGCTTGAGGATCATCCTCATAGCTTCCAAGAAATTGTATGTCCTTGAGGCACCACTAGGTGACCCACCCCTTCTCCCAGCAGAGAAAGACGTTGCGAATGCTTGGCATTCTCGCTGCGATGATTACTCCCTTGTTCAGTGCGGCACGGTTTACAGTTTAGAACCGGGGCTCCAAAAGCGTTTTGAGCAACACGGAGCATATGAGATGTTCCAAGAGCTGAAACTGGTTTTCCAAGCTCATGCCCGGGTCGAGAGATATGACGTCTCCGACAAGTTCTTCAGCTGTAAGATGGAGGTGAATAGTTCTGTCAGTGAGCACATCCTCAAGATTTCTGGGCTACACAACCACTTGACTTAGCCGGGAGTTAATCTCCCGGATGACTCAGTCATTGACAGAATCCTCCAGTCGCTTCCACCTAGCTACAAGAGCTTTGTGATGAACTACAACATGCAAGGGATGGAGAAGTCCATTCCTGAGTTGTACTCGATGCTGAAATCAGCAGAGGTCGAGATAAAAAAGGAGCATCAAGTGTTGATGGTGAATAAGACCACTAGTTTCAAGAAAGGTAAGGGTAAAAAGAACTTCAAGAAGGACGGAAAAGCTGTTGCCGCGCCCGTTAAGCAAGTTGCCGGGAAGAAGAAGAACAAGCATGGACCCAAGCCTGAGACTGAGTGCTTTTATTGCAGGGGTACCGGTCACTGGAAGCGGAACTGCCCCAAGTACTTAGCGGATAAGAAGGACGGCAACATTAAAGGTATATGTGATATAGTTGTTACTGATGTGTACCTAACCAGCGCTCGTAGTAGCTCCTGGGTGTTTGATACCGGTGCAGTTGCTCATATTTGTAACTCCAAGCAGGAGCTGCGGAATAAGCGGAGGCTGGCAAAGGACGAGGTGATGATGCACGTCGGGAATGGTTCCAAGGTCGATGTGATCGATGTCGGCACGCTACCTCTACATCTACCTTCGGGATTAGTGTTAAACCTTAATAATTGTTATTTAGTACCAGCTTTGAGCGAACATTGTATTTGGATCTCGCTTGATGCGAGATGGCTACTCATTTAAATATAAGAATAATGGTTGTTCTATTTATATGAGAGAAATGTTTTATGGTCATGCCCTGTTGGTCAATGGTTTATTTTTGATGAATCTCGAACGTGATGTTACACATGTCCATAATGTGAGTACAAAAAAGTGTAAGGTTGATAACGATAGTCCCACTTACATGTGGCACTGCCGCCTTGGTCATATTGGTGTCAAACGCATGAAGAAGCTCCATACTGATGGACTTTTGGAGTCTCTTGATTTCGAATCATTTGACACGTGCGAACCATGCCTCATGGGCAAGATGACCAAGACTCCGTTCTCAGAAACAATGGAGCGAGCAACTGACTTGTTGGAAATAATACATACCGATGTATGTGGTCCAATGAGTGTCGAGGCTCGTGGTGGCTACCGTTATGTTTTCACCCTCACTGATGACTTGAGTATATATGGGTATGTCTACTTAATGAAACATAAGTCTGAAACTTTTGAAAGGTTCAAGGAATTTCAGAGTGAGGTAGAGAATCAACGTGACAGGAAAATAAAGTGCCTACGATCTGACGTGGCGGAGAATATTTAAGTCACGAGTTTGGCACGCACCTAAGGAAATGTGGAATTGTTTCACAACTCACGCCGCCTGGCACACCTCAGCAAAATGGTGTGTCTAAACGTCGTAATCGCACTCTAGTAGATATGGTATGATCTATGATGTCTCTTACCGACTTACCGCTTTCGTTTTGGGGATATGCATTAGAGACTGCCGCATTCACTTTAAATAGGGCACAGTCAAAATCCGTTGAGACAACACCGTATGAATTGTGGTTTGGAAAGAAACCTAAGCTGTCGTTTCTAAAAGTTTGGGGATGCGATGCTTATGTGAAGAAACTTCAACCTGAGAAGCTCGAACCCAAAGCAGAAAAGTGCGTCTTCATAGGATATCCCAAAGAGACTATTGGGTATACCTTCTACCTACGATCCGAGGGCAAAGTCTTTGTTGCCAAGAATGGATCCTTTCTCGAGAAAGAGTTTCTCTCGAAAGAATTGAGTGGGAGGAAAATAGAACTTGATGAGGTAATTGTACCTCCACTCGAACCGGAGAGTAGCATAGCACAGGAAGTTTTTTCTATGGAGCCTACACCGGCTGGAGAGGAAGTTAATGATGATGATCATGAAACTTCAGATCAAGTTACTATTGAACGTCGAAGGTCCACTAGGACACGTTCCGCACCAGAGTGGTACGGCTACCCTTTCCCGGAGATCATGCTGTTGGAGAACGGTGAACCTTCGAACTATGAAGAAGTGATGGCGGGCCCGGATTCCAACAAATGGCTTGAAGCCATGAAATCCGATATAGGATCCATGTATGAGAACAAAGTGTGGACTTTGGTGGACTTGCCTGATGATAAGCGAGCCATTGAAAATAAATGGATCTTTAAGAAGAAGACTGATGCAGATGGTAATGTAACCGTCTATAAGGCTCGGCTTGTCGCTAAGGGTTATCGACAAGTTCAAGGAATTGACTACGATGAGACTTTCTCACCTGTAGTGATGCTGAAGTCTGTCCGAATCATGTTAGCAATTGCCGCATTTTATGATTATGAGATCTGGCAAATGGACGTCAAAATGGCATTCCTTAATGGTTTCCTTAAGGAAGAACTGTATATGATGCAGCCGGAAGGTTTTGTCGATCCTAAATATGCTAACAAAGTATGCAAGCTCCAGCGCTCCATCTATGGGCTGGTGCAAGCATCTCGGAGTTGGAACATTCGCTTTAATGAGGCGATTAAAGCGTTTGGGTTTGTACAGGTTTATGGATAACCCCGTATTTACAAGAAAGTGAGTGGGAGCTCTGTAGCATTTCTCGTACTATATGTGGATGACATACTGATAATGGGAAATGATATAGAACTCTTGGAAAGTGTAAAGACATACTTGAGTAAGTGTTTTTCAATGAAGGACCTTGGAGAAGCTGCTTACATATTAGGTATTAAGATCTATAGAGAAAGGTCGAGATGCCTCATAGGTCTTTCACAAAGCACATACCTTGACAAGATATTGAAGTTCAATATGGATCAGTCCAAGAAGGGGTTCTTGCCTGTGTTACAAGGTGTGAGATTGAGTACGACTCAATGCCCGACCACGACAAAGGATAGAGAAGAGATGAGTGTCATCCCCTATGCTTCAGCCATAGGCTCTATTATGTATGCCATGCTGTGTACCAGACCTGATGTGAACCTTGCCATAAGTTTGGTGGGGAGGTACCAAAGTGATCCCGGAGCGAAACACTGGACAGCGGTCAAGAATATCTTGAAGTACCTGAAAAGGACAACGAACATGTTTCTCATATATGGAGGTGCCGAAGAGCTCGTCGTAAAGGGTTACGTTGATGCTAGCTTCGACATAGATCTGGATGACTCCAAGTCGCAAACCGGATACGTGTATATTTTGAATGGAGGGGCGTCAGCTGGTGCAGCAGCAAGCAAAGCGTCGTGGCGGCATCTACATGTGAAGCAGAGTACATAGCTGCTTCGGAAGCAGCAAAGGAAGGAGTCTGGATGAAGGAGTTCATCACCGACCTAGGAGTAATTCCAAGTGCGTCGGGCCCGATGACTCTATTCTGTGACAACACTGGAGCTATTGCCCTTGCGAAGGAGCCCAGGTTTCACAAGAAGACAAGACACATCAAGCGCCGCTTCAACTCCATCCGTGATTACATTCAGGAGCAAAACATGATCAACACCAGAATGCTATGGGTGTACGATTCATCACAATGTAACTAGATTATTGACTCTAGTGCAAGTGGGAGACTGTTGGAAATATGCCCTAGAGGCAATAATAAAATGGTTATTATTGTATTTCCTTGTTCATGATAATTGTCTATTTTTCATGCTATAATTGTGTTAACCGAAAACCGTAATACATGTGTAAATACATAGACCACAACATGTCCCTAGTGAGCCTCTAGTTGACTAGCTCGTTGATCAATAGATGGTCACGGTTTCATGACCATGGACATTGGATGTCGTTGATAACGGTATCACATCATTAGGAGAATGATGTGATGGACAAGACCCAATCCTAAGCATAGCACACGATCGTGTAGTTCATTTCCTAAAGCTTTTCAATGTCAAGTATCGTTTCATTAGACCATGAGATTGTGCAACTCCCGGATACCGTAGGAATGCTTCGGGTGTGCCAAACATCACAACGTAACTGGGTGGCTATAAAGATGCACTATGGGTATCTCCGAAAGTGTCTGTTGGGTTGGCACAAATCGAGACTGGGATTTGTCACTCCGTGTGACAGAGAGGTATCTGTGGGCCCACTCGGTAATACATCATCATAGTGAGCTCGATGTGACTAAGTAGTTAGTCACGGGGTGATGTATTACGGAATGAGTAAAGAGACTTGCCGGTAACGAGATTGAACAAGGTATAGAGATACCGACGATCGAATCTCAGGCAAGTATCATACCGATAGACAAAGGGAATTGTATACGGGATTGATTGAATCCCTGACATCGTGGTTCATCCGATGAGATCATCGTGGAGCATGTGGGAGCCAACATGGGTATCCAGCTCCTGCTGTTGGTTATTGACCGGAGAGGTGTCTCGGTCATGTCTACATGTCTCCCGAACCCGTAGGGTCTACACACTTAAGGTTCGATGACGCTAGGGTTATAGGGAAATGGTATACGTGATTACCGAAAGTTGTTCGGAGTCCCGGATGAGATCTCGGACATCACGAGGAGCTCTGGAATGGTCCGAAGGTAAAGATTGATATATAGGAAGTCCAGTTTTGGTCACCGGAAAGTTTTCGGGCTCATCGATAGTGTACCGGGAGTGCCGGGAGGGTGCCGCAGGACCCCCGGGAGGGGTGTGACGACCAAACGACTTCGTGGGCCCTTAGAGGAGGTGTGACAGCCCTTAGTGGTCTGGACAAGACCTTCTAGAATGTCCCATGCGGCTTGGATCAAGAGATAAAGGGTGAAAGGGATTTAAAAGAGGAGATCCACCTCCCTTGTGGGAGGTGGACTCTTCCCCACCTTCGGCCGAAGCTCTCCTCCTTGGAGGAGGGGCCAAGGCAGCCCTCCCTCTCCCTCCTCCTATATATATGCAAGGGTTTGGGCTGATTTGGGACACGACTTCTCCCTCTCTCGGTGCAGCCCTACCCTTCCTCTTCCTCGTTCTCCGTAGCGCTTGGCGAAGCCCTGCCGGATTCCACGTAGCTCCACTGTCACCACGCCATCGAGCTGCCGGAGCTCTCCCTCGACCTCTCCTTCCTCCTTGATGGATCAAGGCGTAGGATACGTCATCGGGCTGCACGTGTGTTGAACGCGGAGGCGCCATTGTTCGGCGCTTAGATCGGAGTCCACCGCGATCTGAATCGCTACGAGTACGACTCCACCAACCGCGTTCTTGTAATGCTTTCGCTTAGCGATCTTCAAAGGTATGAAGATGCAATCTCTCCTCACTCATTGCTGGTTTCTCCATATATAGATCTTGGTGACACGTAGGATTTTTTTTGATTTACTACTACGTCTCCCAACAGATAGAGCCTATGGCTGAAGCATAGGGATGACACTCATCTTTTCTCTATCTTCTGCAGTTACTGGGCATTGAGTCTTACTCAACTTCACACCTTGTAACACAAGCAAGAACCCCTTCTTGGACTGATCCATTTTGAACTTCTTCAAAACTTTATCAAGGTATGTGCTCTATGAAAGTGCTATTAAGCGTCTCGATCTATCTATATAGATCTTAATGCCTAATATGGTAGCAGCTTCTCCTAGGTACTTCATTGAAAAACTCTTGTTCAAATATTCCTTCACGCTTTCCAGCCTTTCTATATTGTTTCCAATCAGCAATATGTCATCTACATATAATACTAGAAACGCTATAGAGCTCCCACTCACTTTCTTGTAAATACAAGCTTCTCCGTAAACTTGTATAAACTCAAACGCTTTGATCACCTCATCAAAGCGCTTATTCCAACTCCGAGATGCTTGCACCAGTCCATAAATGGACGCTGGAGTTTGCAAACTTTGTCAGCATTCTCTGGATCGACAAAACCTTCGGGTTGCATCATATACAACTCTTCCTCAAGGAAACCGTTGAGGAACGCTGTTTTGACATCCATCTACCAAATTTCATAGTCGAAATAAGCAGCTATTGCTAACATGATTCTGACAGACTTAAGCATCGCTACGGGTGAGAAAGTCTCATCGTAGTCAACTCCTTGAACTTGTGAAAAACCCTTTGCCACAAGTCGAGCTTTATAGACGGTGACATTACCATCTGCGTCTGTCTTCTTCTTAAAGATCCATTTGTTCTGAATGGCCTTTCGCCCTTCAGGTAATACTTCCAAAGTCCACACTTTGTTTTCATACATGGATCCCATCTTAGATTTCATGGCCTCTAACCATTTCTCGAAATCCAGGCCCATCACTGCTCCTCCATAGCTCATAGGTTCATTGTTGTCCAACAACATGAACTCCAAGACAGGGTTGCCGTACCACTCAGGGGTAGTACGTGGCCTTGTCGACCTACGAGGTTCAATAGAAGCTTGATCCGAAGCTTCATGATCATCATCATTAACTTCCTCTTCTATCGTCGTAGGTTCTACAGAAACATCTTTCTACGCTGCGCTACTTTCTGGTTGAAGTAAAGGTTCAATAACCTCATCAAGATCTATTTTCCTCCCACTCAATTCTTTCGAGAGAAACTCTTTCTCAAGAAATGTTCCGTTCTTAGCGACAAACACTTTGCCTTCGGATCTGAGATAGAAGGTATACCCGACTGTCTCTTTCGGATATCCCATGAAGATGCATTTCTCCGCTTTGGGTTCCAACTTTTCAGGCTGAAGCTTTTTGACATAAGCATAACATCCCCAAACTTTAAGAAACGACAACTTTGGCTTCTTGCCAAACCATAGTTCATATGGCGTCGTCTCAACGGATTTTGATGGTGCCCTATTTAAAGTGAATGCAGATGTCTCTAATGACCCCAAAACGATAGTGGCAAATCAGCAAGAGACATCATAGTACGCACCATATCTAATAAGGTTCGATTACGACGTTCAGACACACCATTATGCTATGGTGTTCCGGACGGTGTCAACTGTGAAACAATTCCACATTGTCTTAAGTGACTACCAAACTCATAACTCAGATATTCACCTCCTCGATCAGATCGCAGGAACTTAATATTCTTGCTATGATGATTCTCAACTTCACTCTGAAATTGCTTGAACTTTTCAAACGTTTCAGACTTGTGTTTCATTAAGTAAATATACCCATATCTACTTAAGTCATCAGTGAAGGTGAGAAAATAACGATATCCACCATGCGCTGTAACATTCATTGGACCGCACACATCAGTATGTATGATTTCCAATAAGTCACTTGCCCGTTCCATTGTTCCAGAGAACGGTGTTTTAGTCATCTTGCCCATGAGGCATGGTTCACATGTGTCAAGTGCTTCAAAATCAAGTGACTCCAAAAGTCCATCAGGATGGAGCTTCCTCATGCGTTTTACACCAATATGACCTAAACGGAAGTGCCACAAGAAAGTGGTACTATCATTATCAACTCTACATCTTTTGGCATCAATGTTATGAACATGTGTATCATCACTATCAAGATTCAATATGAATAAACCCCTCACATTGGGTGCATGACCATAAAATATATTACTCATAAAAAATAGAACAACTTTTATTCTCTGATTTAAATGAGTAACCGTATCGCAATAAACAAGATCCAGATATAATGTTCATGCTTAACGCAGGCACTAAATAACAATTATTCAGGTTCATCACTAATCCCGATGGTAATTGAAGAGAGAGCATGCCGACGGCGATCACATCTAACGCAGGCACTAAGTTACATGCATGCCCTTATGACTGCATCCTCTACCGCGGTGCGTACGCGGATTTGAACGCATGCTCGGTATGTGGTGCATTGCGGTATAAGATCAGACGAGATGACCCTAGTGATGTTGACGGCGAGCGCCCCAGGAAGAGGGTTCCTGCCAAAGTGATGTGGTATGATCCTATAATACCCCGATTGAAACGTCTGTTTATAAAAAAAGAGCATGCCAAGTCAATGCGATGGCACAAAGAGGACCGTAAGAAAGACGGGAAGTTGAGAGCACCCGCTGACGGGTCGCAGCGGAGAAAGATCAAGAGAAAGTGGAGAGACTTTATAGGCGACCCAAGGAACGTATGGTTTGGCTTAAGTGCAGATGGTGTTAATCCTTTTGGGGATCAGAGCAACAACATAGCACATGGCCTATGACTATGTATGTATAACCGTCCTCCTTGGTTATGCATGAAGCGGAACTTCATTATGATGCCAGCGCTCATCCAAGGCCCTAAGCAACCTGGCAATGACATTGATGTGTACCTAAGGCCATTAGTTTATGAACTTTTACAGCTATGAAATGGAAGAGGTGTACGTGTGTGGGATGAGAATGAACAGGAGGAATTTGACCTACATGCATTGCTGTTTGTAACCATCAACGATTGGCTTGCTCTTAGTAACCTTTCAGGATAGATGAACAAGGGATACCATGCATTCACACACTATTTAGATGACACTGACAATATATATTTGGACAAATGCAGGAAGAATATGTACCTGGGGCATCGTCGATTTCTTCTGACCAACCATCAATGTCGAAAGAAAAGAAAGCATTTCAAAGGTGAGGTAGATCACCGGAAGAAGCCCGCCCTCCGTACTCGTGATCACCTACTTGCTATGGTCAATGATTTACAAGTAATCTTTGGAAAGGGTCCCGGCGGACTATCTGTTCCGAATGACGCTGAGGGACGCGCACCCATGTGGAAAAAGAAATCTATATTTTGGGACCTACCCTATTGGAAAGACCTAGAGGTTCGCTCTGCGATCGAAGTGATGCACGTGACGGAGAATCTTTGCATGAACCTTCTAGGCTTATTGGGAGTGTATGGGAAGACAAAAGATACACCACAGGCACGCGAGGAACAACAACGTGTGCATGAAAAAGACGGCATGCAACTAGAGCAGTATGAAGGTCCTGCCAACTATGCTCTTACCAAAGAAGAGAAGGAAATCTTCTTTGAATGCCTGCTCAGTATGAAGGTCCCGTATGGCTTCTCGTCAAATATAAAGGGAATAATAAATATGGCAGAGAAAAAGTACCAGGACCTAAAGTCTCATGACTGCCACGTGATTATTATGCAACTGCTTCTGGTTGCATTGAGGGGGCTTCTAATGGAAAACGTTCTATTAGCCATTGTGAAGCTATGTGCATTCCTCAATGCAATCTCTTAGAAGGTGAATGATCCAGAAATCCTGCCAAGGTTAAGGAGTGATTTGGTGCAATGTCTTGTTAGTTTTGAGTTGGTGTTCCCACCGCCCTTCTTCAATATCATGACGCATGTCCTAGTTCATCTAGTCGACGAGATTGTCGTTCTGGGCCCTGTATTTCTACACAATATGTTCCCCTTTGAGAGGTTCTTGGGAGTCTTAAAGAAATATGTTCGTAACCGTGCTAGGTCAGAAGGAAGCATCTCCATGGGCCATCAAATAGAGGATGTCATTGGGTTTTGTGTTGACTTCATTCCTGGCCTTAAGAAGATTGGTCTCCCTCAATCGCGGTATGAGGGGAGACTAACTGGAAAAGGCACGCTAGGAGCAGACTCAATAATATGTAGGGACGGGCATTCTTTGTCTCAAGCACACTACACAGTTCTATAGAATTCTACCTTGGTGACCCCGTATGTCGTTGAACACAAGAATATTCTGTGCTCCAAACACCCGGAGCAGTGTGATGACTGGATTACATGTGAACACATCAGGACTTTCGGCAGTTGGTTGCAAACACGTCTCATGCGTGACAACACTGTTTCTGATGAGCTTTACTCGTTGGCCAGGGGACCATCTTCGACTGTAATGACTTACAAAAGGTACGAGATAAATGGGAATACATTTTACACGATCGTCGAGGATCAAAAGAGCACGAACCAAAATAGCGGTGTTCGCTTTGATGTAGCAACCAAGAGGGGAAAGGACACATATTATGGTTACATAGTGGACATATGGGAACTTGACTATGGACATGATTTCAAGGTCCCTTTGTTTCAGTGCAAATGGGTCAATCTATCAAGAGGCGGGGTACAGGAAGATCCACAGTACGGAATGACAATAGTGGATCTGAACAATCTTGGGTACACAGACGAACCATTCGTCCTAGCCAATGATGTGGCGCATGTTTTCTATGTGAAGTACATGTCTACCAAACCGAGAAAAAGAAAAGATAAGGAAGCGAATACATCATACGATTAGCCAAAGCGCCACATAGTTCTTTCAGGAAAAAGAGACATCATGGGATTGGAGGGCATGACAGACATGTCTAAAGATTATGAAAAGTTTCATGAAATTCCTCCCTTAAAAGTCAACTCTGACCCAAGCACCCTGTTAAACGATGAAGATATCCATGGTTACGGCGCAATAAGCAAAGGACACAAGCAAAGAAAAAGTGAAGACTTTCTCTCCACAACTATATCATTGCAGTTACATGTGAAGAAATGAAATGCCTTTTGTAACACATGAGTTTTCGTCCGAAACCTTTATACTTTGAAAGAGATTGTCCGTTTTGTACACGAAGTGCATCCTGTTTTTGCCGTAACCCTCTCAACTTTTTATAACATGCTCTGTGGGTGAAATGATGATACCATGCCAACTTTCAACCTTTTCAGTGTTCATTTGAAGTGCTTTTCAATTTCAGGGTTATTTAGCTCAAAAAATCAGTAAGTGCATGAAAAATACCAAATGAAGTCAGAAGGGGTTGAAAATTGATGATGTGGATTTGAATGGTGCATTTTGAACACACAAAAAGTATGGAGTTCAAATAAGTTCAAAAAAATGAAATCCCTTTGTAACAGATGAGTTTTCGTCCGAAACCGTGATACTTCGAAAGAGATTGTCCATTTTGTACACAAAGTGCATCCTGTTTTTGCCGTAACCCTCTCAAATTTTTAGCACATGCTATCTCGGTAAAATGATGATACCATGCCAACTTTCAACCTTTTCAGAGTTCATTTGAAGTGCTTTTCAATTTAGGATCATTTTAGCTTACAATAAATGAGGAAATGCATGAAAAATAGAAAATGAGGTCAGAAAAGGGTTGAAAAGGGATGATATGGCTTCAAATGGTGCATATTGAATGCAGAAAAATTCTTGAGTTCAAATATGTTTAAAAGATTGAAATCCTTTTGTAACAGACGTGTTTTCGTCCCATAAAAGTTATATAACAAACTTGATATTATATAAAATTATTAAACTAAAATTATCAAAGTTTTTTTCTTAAAAACTTTAATAGAAAAAAGAATATTCATTAAGTATTTTTTTGTTAAGAACTTTTAATATGCCAAAAATAACATAAAAATAGGAAAATTGAAAATAGATGCGCTTATAGGGAAAATTCGACCTAAATTCAAAGTGCTAGTTAGGCGCCTAACTAGCATTTTAAATTTAGGTCGAATTTCTTGTATAAGGGCATCTATTTTCAATTTTAGAGGAGCTCAACGTAGCAGCCGTGGCGGGGCTTATAAACAGGTTCGGGAAACCTTCACTTGGCGAGGTGGGACTAAACTACCACCACACCGCTGTGCAAGGCCATTGGTCCCGGTTGGTGCCACCAACCGGGACCAATGCCACCCTTTTGTCCCGGTTGGTGCCACAAACTGGGACCAAAGGTCTCTGATTCCTGCCCTTTGGGCTGACGAAAAGGGAGCTTTGGTCCCGGTTTGTGGGAGAAATCGGGACCAATGCCCCTTTCGTCCCTGTTGGTGCCACTAACCGGGACCAAAGCTACCTGTTTCCCGCCCTTTGGGCTGCTGAAAAGAGACCTTTGGTCCCGGTTGGTGGCACCAACCGGGACTAAAGGTTGGCATTGGTCCCGGTTGGTGTCGCGAACCGGGACCAATGCTTCTTCTATATAAGAAGCACTTAGGAAATTTTGCAGTTTTCATCGCCACTTTGTCGAGCCCGCCATCCTCGTCCCCGTCGCCGCTTGCCGCCCCGAGCCCGTCATCGTCGTCCCCGTCACCTCCCTCATTGCCTCCCCGTCACCACCCCTGCCGTTGTCGTTCCCATTCCCGTCCCCGTCGCCGCCCCGTCCCCCCATCGCCGCCCCGCCCCCGTAGCTGCTCCCGGTGCCCCCGTTGCTGCCCCTCCCCCGTTGCCTCCCCCACCACCCCTGTTGCCGACCCATCCCCGTTGCCACCCTGCCCCGTCACTGCCCCGTTGCCTCCCCATCCCCGCCCCTGTCGTGAGCCGCCGCGACCCCGTCGCTGCCCCGTTGCCGCCCCTGCTATGAGCCGCCGCTGCCCTGGATTTGTGCAATTTATACACACACACACACACATATATATATATATATATGTTAATTTGTTTTATATGATGAATGTTTTTGTTCATATATAATGTATATATGTATGTGGCTATATGTATGTATGGATGGATGTATATATGTATGTGCCTGTAATGTATATATGTATGTGGCTATATGTATATGTAGATGTATATATACTAATTAGTTGTCCTACAAAAATTAGTTTTCCTAGGAAAAAATAGTTAATTAGGAGTCCTAGGAGATTAGATGATTTTGTTTATGATGCTTTTTATGTTTTAGTTGTTTTATGTTTTATTTAATTATTAGGAGTCCTTGGAAAAATTAGTATGTGTATGCTAGATTATAGAAAAATTCTTGGTTTTTGGAAAAATTAGTGATTAAATGATAAGGGACGTTCTCATAGGAATTTGTCCCGACATCGACGATGCCCGACCCGCATCCTCGTCGTCAAGTGGTCCACGAGAGCCTGCTTGATAGGCGCTATGTCCGGGATTGGGCTCTTCCGGGCTGGCACTGGGAGGTGCTACCTTCCAGGGCTCGAAGATTGGTGAGGAATCCGGGTCTCGTCGTCGACCCGGAGCTTCTTTGGAGGCGGTCACGTGGGCCACTTTCGGTGCAGAGGGAGCGGGCCCCCGAGGAGGTGGTACGTTGCCATGTTAGGGAGGAGGACGAGCACGTCCGTCGCTACATGGCGACGTTGGGCTCCAGGTTCAACAATACCTGGCAGATTCTTCAGGGATCTCACCCGAGTTATGATCCCGTGATGGTTCCTTATCTTTGGGTGTCCACTGCCAGCGACTCAGAGACCGCTAGTGAACCGAGTTCACCGTCCTCCACTTTGGATTCTAGGATATTCGATCTGTATTAGTGATCTTATATGAGAATATTCATATTTGATGATGCATTAATAACTGGATTATTCGAGATGATGTATTAGTGATATTATATTCGAGTTCATTATAAATGTATTAGTGATATTTTATCGGTATAATGCGTGTGTGACTTTCGGTCTGTGGTTGCTCCTTGTGTGACTTTCATGTGTGTTCTTGATGGAGGAATCCCGACTGTTGTTGTGGGGGGAGCCTCCTCTTTTTTCTATTCGTGCGATATACTCGTCGGTATAATGCGCAAGAAGAGAAGAGGGGGGGGGGGCGTCCATCACCGGCGGTCGAACTATTACTGTGAGAGACTACCCGCCAACACATATACACCACCATATCGGTGTGAGAGAGTGCGCACCAACACACCATGAGATGTGTGAGTTATTTAAGGAAAGCCTCGACGGACCGAAAGTCACACACGCATTAGGATCCAAAGTGTGTCGTAATTCTTGAATTATGAACATAGGAAATGTCGTCGTCATCAGACGACGATAGGATCCAAGCGTGTGAACTTTGCGGTGAAGATAAGGGTCTTTGTGACCAGCCTGGGCTGCGAGACAACATGTTCTTCACCATGAAGCTTTACGAGGACTTTGATATTTCTACAGTATGCAACGATGATAACTGTTTTTTCATAATTAAGCATGACTTCTATTTCTTTCCTTCAATGCCTAATTTCTCTTTTATACAATTCCACTAGTTCATCCCCTGTCATGCAAGACGGTATTTCTTGGAGAGGCTTAGTTTCAAAGAGCATGAGATTTTTGAGACGAGGACAGCCAACCTGAGGACTAAACATGGTCACACATTTCTTGTGGAAGTAATGAATGCACTTAATAACACAGAATTAGGGTACTAAAATTGGGAAGCTCTTTGCAAGGCATATGGATTTCAGGAGGATATGGAAATAACCTTCGATCTTCGTCCTGAAGATCATATTGAAGGAAACATCAAGATTTGGGTGGATGTTGATATGCTTCATGTTTTACCTCCATGTGAGTTTGTCAACCGTGCGTATTTGTCAAGTAATTTGCATTCTATATATAAAAATATTTGGTGTGACCGGTACTAAATTTGTTAATTTTTAATTTATAGCTTATTAAGTTTCTTCGAGTGAAATACATAACATAATTGAGACGACACACTACACTTATGGATCACATCTAACTTGGGAGGGGAAGGATGATCTTATCTACTTTGTTATTGGTGTCATAGCTGGTAGGGACATCTTCCTTTATAATTTGGGAACGGGCCCAAATTATACATTGTACAGGACACTAGTGCATAGGTTGAGGGCGGATAACATTCGCCGAAATATCTTGGTAAGAGTTGCTAATTAAGTACACTAGTACTATTTGCGTAAGTGGTATTGATTACATTGATAACTAGGCTACTATTATGTTCTTCAACATAAATTGCCATATGAATTTGTGCCACCATTGATGTAACCCAAAGGTAATATGTCAATAAAAAGCCCCTTCCATCCCGAGATATCTTTTGCATACTCGACTGAGCGCAAACCACCAAGAAGGCTCCAAATTGAAGCATGGGGGCAAATATAGAAGGATCGCAAGCCACAAGTTGGAGACCGTTGGATCTCTTTGCTTCATCATGGAGACATAGGTGTTATTCTTTTTATGTCATTTTACCTAGGAGGGAGGAGTAGGTCCTATGTGGGAGGACTATGTCATTTTATCTTTTTTTTGTTTTATGAGACTAACTTTGTATGATTAAGATGATGATGATGATGAGTTGTTAGATCATGTGTAATTAATGGTTTCCTTCATTTGCTTATTAGCTAGCGTTGAGTTCTCTCTATATGTACAGTAGCTAGCAGTGTCGACCAAGCGCGGAGAAAGAAAGGACACTTCTCTCTATCAATTATCTAGCTAACACAATATGAAACCCCAAAATTAACCCTCCAAAACCCCTTACCCCCCTTTCAAAAAAAACCTAGCAACTTTTGATCCCGGTTGGTGTTAGTAACCGGGACTAAAGGTCCTCCTGCCTAGGCTCCCCGTAGAGGCCACGTGGAGCCCCTTCTGTCCCAGTTTGTAAGCGAACCGGTACTAAAGGTTTAGGGCTTTAGTCCTGACCCTTTAGTCCCGGTTCCAGAACCGGGACTAATGGGCCTCTAGAACCGGGACAAATGGGCCGTTTTCTACTAGTGTTAGTTTCCAATCAATACAATTATAGCATGGATAATAAATGATTATCACGAACAAGGAAATATAATAATAACCAATTTATTATTGCCTCTAGGGCATATTTCCAACAATGAGATCATCGTTGTCAGCTGCTTCTCGCTGCAACGGATCTTGCGAAACCTAGAAGCTACCGACAGGGTTGTGGAGTGGGCTTTGGAACTATCAAGCTTTGGTCTCAAGTTTGAAAGCACTTCGACCATCTAGAGCAGGGACTTGGTGGAGTTCATTGCAGAATGGACCCCAACACCAGATGAAGAAGTTCCAAAGTCAACTCTCCTCGGCAAGAGAACCGAGCAAGAATGTATCATGTATTTTGACGGGGCTTTCTCGCTGCAAGGCGCCGGTGCCGGAGTGCTACTTGTCGCACCCACCGGGGAGCACCTCAGATATGTGGACCAGATGCACTTTTCCTAGGAGAGATCAACAAACAACACTGCTGAGTACGAAGGGCTGCCTGCCGGTCTCAGGATCGTGGCAGACCTTGGGGTCAAGAAACTTATTGTCAGGGGTGACTCTCAGCTTGTCGTCACGCAAGTGAACGAAGATTATCAGAGTCTATTGATGGAAGCTTATGTAGATGAAGTGAGGAAGTTGGAAGAACGCTTTGACGACCTACAAATGGAGCATGTTCCACGTGCGGAGAACATCATTGCCGATGCCCTGTCAAAGTGTGCTGCCCTTAAGTTGCCTGTGGAACAAGGAACTTTTGTGCTCCGAGTGACTCAACCCTCTGTGACACCATCAGCTGGGCAAGAGAAGAGAAGGAAGTTAAATTCCGGCAAGCATTCCCCGACGGAGATCCCAGGAGCCGCCGGTGAGGAGGTTGTCGAAGATAACGTCAGGCTTGACAGTGAGCACTGTGCTCCGGCAGAGCCTCTAGATCTTGCTGTAGAAGCACGCGCTCCCGCCAGGCTTGCCAGGAAGAAGCAGACTCCGAAGGGGCCTTAGGCCCTTGCCATAGAGACAAATGCTTCCCCGGCAGAAGACACGCCTTTAGTCCTTGTTGTCGAGCCCTAGGCTCCAGCATGGGCACAACACATCATCCGTTTTCTTAAGACATGGGAACTCCCCGAGGAACAAGAGGAAGCAGAAAAAGTAGCCCGCCGGTCTCATATGTACCAGTTCATAGACATCATCCTGTACAGGAAGAGATCGAATGGCGTGAAACTCAAGTGCATTTCTCGGGAGAATGGACTGGAGCTGTTGGCAGAGATACACAGAGGCATATGTGTCTCCCACATAGGATCAAGAGCATTTGCCGGAAAGGCATTCCGGCAAGGTTTCTTTTGGCCCACTGCCCTCCAGGATGCAACAACATTAGTAACCAAGTGCGAAGCGTGCTAGTTTCATTCAAGGAGATTACATCAACCAGCACAAGCACTTCAAACGATCCCTCTCTCCTAGCCATTCTCGGTCTAGGGGCTCAACATCCTGGGCCCCTTCCCCCGTGCTGCTGGGGGCTTTGAGTACTTGTACATCGCGATCGACAAGTTCACAAAGTGGCCAGAAGTGGAAGCAGTGACAAAGGTGACAACACAGTCAGCCGTCAAGTTATTCAGAGGACTAGTCTGCTGCTTTGGTGTTCCCAACAGGATCATCACTAGTAATGGCACACAGTTCACAAGCCGCACCTTCATGCAGTACGTCCAGGACCTTGGCGGCAAGATCTGTTTTGCCTCTTTTGACCACCCGAGGAGCAATGACCAAGCGGAAAGGGATAACACTAAAGTGCTGCGAGGCCTCAGGGCAAGAACTTTCGACAAGCTGCATAAGTGCGGAAGAAACTAGATTGATGAGTTGCCAGTAGTTCTTTGGTCAATCAGGACGACACCAAATCAAGCTACCGATCAGACACCCTTCTCCCTTGTCTTTGGGGCGGAGGCAGTTCTACCCACGGAACTCGTATACGGGTCTCCTCGAGTGCTCGCTTATGATGAGCTCGAGCAAGAGCAATTGTGGCAGGAAGACGCGACGCTCCTTGAGGAAGATCGTCTTCAGGCTGCTGTGAGAGCTGTGATACGTCTCCGACGTTTCTATATTTTTTTGCTTGTTCCACGCTGTTATATTATCATTCTTGGATGTTTTACAATCATTTTACCACAACTTTATATTATTTTTGGGACTAACCTATTAACCTAGAGCCTAGTGCCAGTTCCTGTTTTTTTCCGTGTTTTTGAGTTTTAAAGAAAAGGAATATCAAACGGAGTCCAAACGGAATCAAGTCTTCGATATGATTTTTTCTGGATCGGAAGGAACCTATTCAACTTGGAGATGAAGTCAGAATGTTCCCAAGGAGGGCACAAGCCTTAGGGGCGCGGCCACCCCCTAGGTGCGCCCACCAGGCTTGTGGGCCCCTCGGGAGTCCACCGACCTCCCTCTCAGCTCTATAAATCGTCAAATATTCCAAAAACCCCAACGCAGAACCCAGATTGGGAGTTCTAACGCCGCAAGCCTCTAGAGCCATGAAAAACCAATCGGGAGCCTGTTCCGGCACCCTGACGAAGGGGGAAACCATCACCAGAGGCCATCTTCATCATCCCGACGCTCTCCATGACGAGGAGGGAGTAGTTCACCCTCAGGGCTAAGGGTATGTACCAGTACGTATGTGTTTGATCTCTCTCTCTCTCTCGTGTTCTTGAGATGGCACGATCTTGATGTACCGCGAGCTTTATTGATATAGATTGTATCATATGGAGTTTTCCCCTCTCTATCTTCTTGTGATGAATTGAGTTTTCCCTTTGAAGTTTTCTTATCGGATTGAGTCTTTAAGGATTTGCGAACACTTGATGTATGTATGGCGATGGGATATCTGTGGTGACAATAGGATGTTCTATTTATCCACTTGATGTATGTTTTGGTGATCAACTTGCGGGTTCCTTTACCTTGGGAATCTATGCATAGGGGTTGGCACACGTTCTTGTCTTGACGTTCCGGTAGAAACTTTGGGGCACTCTTTGAAGTTCTTTGTGTTGGATTGAACATGATGAATCTAAAATTATGTGATGCATATCATATAATCAAGCCCATGGGTACTTTTGGTGACATTGGAGTATCTAGGTGACATTAGTGTTTTGGTTTATGTGTATCTTGAGGTGTTATTTTACTACGAACTCTAGGGCTGTTTGTGACACTTATAAGCATAGGTCATAAGATTGATCAAAAAAGATAACCTTGAGGTGGTTTCGTACCCTACAATAATTTCTTCATTTGTTCTCCGCTATTTGTGACTTTGGAGTGAACTCTTTGTCGCACGTGAGGGGTTTACATATGATTCAACTATGTTAGTATTGTTGAGAGAATTTGCACTAGTGAAAGTATGAACCCTAGGTCTTGTTTCTAAGCATTGCAATACCATTTTTGCTCACTTTTGTTACTAGTTACCTTGCTGTTTTTATATTTTCAGATTAAAAAACCTATATCTACCATCCATATTGCACTTGTATCACCATCTCTTCGCTGAACTAGTGCACCTATACAATTTACCATTGTATCGGGTGTGTTGGGGACACAAGAGACTCTTTGTTATTTGATTGCAGTGTTGTTTGAGAGATACCATCTTCATCCTACACCTCCCATGGATTGATAAACCTTAGGTCATCCACTTGAGGGAAAATTGCCGCTGTCCTACAAAGCTCTGCGCTTGGAGGCCCAACACGAGTCTACAAGAAGAAGGTCGTGTAGTAGACATCAAGCTCTTTTCCGGCGCCGTTGCCGGGGAGGTGAGTGCTTGAAGGTATAACCTTAGATCTTGAAATTTAATCTTTTAGTTTCTTGTTTTTCACTAGTTTGGTATTATAAAAGAGAACTACAAAAACTGGAATTGAGGTTGCCTCATATGCTTCATATTTTTAATGTCTTTCGTGAAAATGATGGAAAGGAAAATTGTGCTCAAGTTTTAGAAGAAGAAGTTATTAAAATGTTTGGCACTAAATCCTTGAATGATGAGCATGATTTCAACATTGTTAGTATGAATTGTCTGAATATTCATGATGCTAATGATATGCAAAGCCACAAGCTTGGGGATGCTATGTTTGATGATGATGATATTTTTAGCCCCCCAAGTTTTGATGAGCAAAACTATGATGATTATGACATGCCTCCTATCTATGATGATTATTGTGATGACACGTATGCTATAAAGAGTAATGGTTACCATGAAACTTTTCATCATGATTTTAATATTCAAAGTGGTTATGTCAATCAAGTATGCCATGATAGTTATTTTGTTGAGTTTGCTCCCACTATTAGTCATGAGAACAAAATTGCTTATGTGGAGAGTGACAAATTTTCTATGCTTGTGCATCATAAAAATAATGATTTATGTGATGGTTATATTGTGGAATTCCTTCATGATGCTACTGAAAATTATTATGAGGGAGGAACATATGCTTGTAGGAACTGCAATAATATCAAGTTTCCTCTCTATGTGTTCATGTTTTTGAAGTTATGCTTGTTTTACCTTCCTATGCTAGATGATTCTTGTTCCCATAAATTGTTTGGTCACAAAATCCCTATGCATAGGAAGTGGGTTAGACTTAAATGTGCTTGTCATGAGATTCATGATGCTCTTTTGCATGTTTAAATTACTATTCCTATACGAGCATGATTGAAATCATCATGCCTAGCTAAAAGGCATTAAAGAAAAGCGCTTGTTGGGAGAAAACCCAACAATTTTACTTTCTGTTTTGATGTTTTCACATGATTAATATACTTTATTAATAATGTTTTTTGCCTTTTATTTCAATAAAGTGCCAAGTAAAGCCTTTGGGATAGTGTGGATGATAGTTGACTTGATTTTGTGCAAAAACAGAAACTTTTGCTCTCAGTCGAGGAATTTTGTAAATTCACTGGAACTTGATTTTGATATGTATTTTTTACACATGATTTATATACAAATTTCCCATGCTTTCCTATTTTTATAGACTTTTTAGAGACAGGTAAGTATTGTTACACTACACATCTTCACAGACTATTCTGTTTTTGACAGATTCTGTTTTGCATGCATAGTTTACTTGTTTTAGTGTTCCAATAGCTTATATTCAGTGGTATAAATTATGGGAATGGTATAATACAGTAGGTATCATGTGGTAACAATTATTAATCTTGTCTTGATAGTACCAAAGTGAATGATTTTTGTTTATTATACTAACGCATCTCGTGAAGTTCCGTTAAGTTTTGTGTGATTGAAGTTTTCAAGTTTTGGGTGAGACACCGATATGAGAAGAATAAGGAGTGACAAGAACCTAATCTTAGGGATGACCAAGGAACACCCAAGTTAATATCCAAGGAAGACTCAAGCGCCTAAGCTTGGGGATGCCCCAGAAGGCATCCCCTCTTTCGTTTTCAACACTATCGATATATCTTACTTGGGGCTATATTTTTATTCGTCACAC
This sequence comes from Hordeum marinum, assembly GCA_022496015.1. NCBI lineage: Eukaryota > Viridiplantae > Streptophyta > Magnoliopsida > Poales > Poaceae > Hordeum > Hordeum marinum. The sequence goes on along the minus strand of CM039678.1, from coordinate 70,812,965 downwards.
AATATGCTCTTTGCTTGGATCGTCATTATATTTTGTTACTTTCTGTTAGGTGTTATTCATAATCTTGTTTTTAAATAAAAGTTCCAAGAATTTCCTTTAGGATGCTTGCATTGCATGTTTTGATGAGTGCTGTGTAAAAACAGAAACTTTGGCTGTAGTGTTTGAATTTTCATATTTTACTGGAGAGTGTAAAGTTTCTGAAATATCTACACAGTATGTTCATATAAATTTATAGCATTTACTAAATTTTCATAATTTTTTGAGTTATATAAGTACACTGTTTTCATAAATTGCTACAGGCTGTTCTATTTAGACAGATTGCTGTCATAGTTTCGTTATCTACTTATCCTATCGTTTCCATAGCCTATATTGGTAGATATAAATTGTGGAAATGATATTATACAGTAAATAATGTTTGAAAATTATTATGCAACTTGTATTGTCAGTGCATAAAGAGTTGATTTATTATTATGTGTACTAACCTATCTCACGAGTTCTTTTTGAGTTTTGTGTGGATGAAGTTTTTAAGAATAGGTGAAACCGTGGTATGAGAGGATTGGACGAGATACAAAAGCTCAAGCTTGGGGATTACCAAGGAACCCCAAGTAAATATTTCTAGTACTCTGAAGCATCTAAGCTTGGGGATGCTACGCATCCCACCTCTCTTCATCAACAATTATCGGTTAGCCTATGTTGAGCCTAAATTTTTATTCGTTCACATGATGCGTGCTATTCTTGTAGTGTTATTTTTCTTTTGCTTGCTATTTGAATAAAATAATCATATCTGAAAATATTTATTGAGAGAAAGATAGTCCCCACATAGCTACTTAATTGTTTGACTACTCATTAATCTTCACTTATATCTTTTGAGAGTAGCTTGTCAGTTGCTCATGTGCTTCACTTAAATTTGTTTGAGCTTGCCAAAAAGAAATGGCAATATATGAAACTAGTCCCAAAGTGATAGATATACAAGTAGGATATAATATAAACTTTCATGAAGATCATGGGACAAATTAAACTTGATTCTTTGTAATAGTTTTGAAACATGATGATAGTAATATGTGAGTCATGTTAGTGAGTAATTATGCTTAGTAAGAATATTGGTGTTAAGGTTTGTGATTCCCTATGCATGCACGCAAGTCAATAGTTATGCAATGAAGTTACATTCTACTTCTGGTGCATTATTTGGTGTTAGTTATGACTCAATGCTCACTTATGTGTTTTTTCGTTCCTCGGTTTGGTTGCTTCCCAATCTATTTACTAGCCTTCATTTGTACTAAGTAGAAATACTACTTGTGAATCCAAAATCCTTAAAACAAGTTTTGCCTTATGAGTCCACCATACCTACCTATATGCGGTATTTCCATGCCGTTCCAAGCAAATTTGTATGTGCCATCTCTAAATCTTCAAAATAATTTTTCTCTTTTGTGTGGCCGTACCGCTCATGAAACGGTGGGGAGTATCCAATATTTTTCCATGCTAGGTGTGTTATTCTCACGATATGTGTTGATTCACTATAATTCACAAGAAAGTGGCTGGTATTTGGGATGCCCTGTCCCATGCTCAAAAATCAAATCAAAATATAATGAAACAAAACTCCCCCCAGGAATGTTGTTGGTATGGACGGTACCCATGGATTTGGCTCGCCGTGGACTGTGATTGATTGGTGGAGGGGGAGTAAAAACTTTACCATTCCGTTTGGGAACCGCCTATAATGTATCTAGCATGGAAAGTATTGTGAGCTACTTCATTGTTTTTGTTGACAGGAAAAGCATGCCACTCAAAATATTTTTCTCTCTCAATATAAACCTTCAGCTCTGGAACCTCTACAAATCCCTACTTCCCTCTGCGAAGGGCCTATCTATTTACTTTATGCAATTTTTATTTTTTCTTTGAATCTCCATCTTCTCTTATAAGCACCAACTAGGGGGCACTATGACCGTACTTGAGCATTGGGCATAGCTAATATTTGAGTGTGTTTCATGAATGGATCAATGATAGAGCATGATGGGCTAGGGATAACTTTCTTTAGTATTGATATTTTGAAATACATGGTTTCTTGTTGACATGCTTGAGTATTGAAGTCATTATGTTAAAACTAGAATATTGCTTTGAACCATTTACAAGTACAAATGTCCATGCTATACATAGAAGAAAAGAATATGATGAACATGTTAGGCAGTATTCCACATCAAAAATTCTGTTTTTCTCATTTACCTTCTCGAGGACGAGCGGGAATTAAGCTTGGGGATGTTGATATGTCTCCAACGTATCTATAATTTTTGCTTGTTCCATGCTGTTATATTATCATTCTTGGATGTTCTACAATCATTTTACCACAACATTATATTATTTTTGGGACAAACCTATTAACTTAGAGCCCAGTGCCAGTTCCTATTTTTTCCTTGTTTTTGAGTTTTACAGAAAAGGAATATCAAACGGAGTCCAAACAGTATAAAATCTTCAATATCATTTTTTCTGGATTAGAAGGAACCTAGGAAACTTGGAGATGAAGTCAGAAGGTTCCTGTAACACCATGGTGTCAGAGCTACAATGATGATGTAATTAAGCTACAGTAATGGCATGGTCAGCAACTAATCATTTTGTTAAATGGAATATGATCAAGTTGAAATCAATTCCAATTCCCAATTTCCATTCAAATGCTTGGTGATTCAATGTGACAAATTTAAAACTTCAAACAACAAAACTAAAATGTTTCAAAGTTGTGAAATAATCCAAGATAAATAATGTTGGGAAAAACAACATCACCAAGCATGTGGTGTGGACCCCACCATCAGTAACAGAAGCTAAAAGTAATTCAAAGTGCTATTAAATTCAGATTGAAAATACAAACACTTTCTGAAAATACCTAAACAATTTGTGACCACTATGAATATTGCAAGTTAATATTTGGTCTAGCTCTCACATTTTTTTTGATATGGAAGATGCCAAAATAAAATAAAACAGAAAATGGAAAGAAGAAAACAGAAAACAAAAGAAAAAAGGAAATCCTTCCTTCCCCATTGGGCCGGCCCCAACTGGCCCAACCCAACCAGCCCACTCCCTCCCCCGTCATCTCCCTCCCCTGTAGAGACCAGAGCGGTTGCTACAGGGTGCCGACTGGCCACCGTCGCCGTCCAAACCCGTCGCGGAGCGGATAAGACCGCCCCACGGCCTCTCTCTCCCTCCCCTGAAACCCTAGCCCTGCTAGATCTCTCTCTCTCCCTCTCCCTTGCCCGCTCGCACCTCACCCGAGTGCTGCCGTCACCATGGACATCGGCTAGCTGCAGCCACCGTGCCTCCCGCGCCCTGCCAACGCACCCACGGGCTCCGCCGCATCCTCCTCGTCCCCTCGTCCACGCACATGACACCCGGAGCCCTTGCACCGACGACCCGGAGCTGCTTCCTCCTCGGATCGCCGCCACTCATCATCGACAGTTCCGGCCACTCCGTGCCCTCCCAGAGCTCGCTTGAACGGTAATGCCAGATGGTGAGCTCCCGCACACCCTCTCCTCTGGCTACGCCCCTAGACCACCATAGCTAATTCCCCCCGCCGCACTTGAGCTCTGCTTGCCGCCGTCGAGCTGGTGCCCATCACTAACGTCGCCGTCACACTCGTCTGGGCTCACCATCGAGCTCCCGGTGCTTCCAGGAGCGCCTTGCCAAGCCCCACAGCCCCGTGTACGCCACAAGTCCGAACGCCTCCGCCGCTAACGTTGATGCCGGTGACAAGTCCGGCCACCCCCGCTCCTTCTGATGGATGGAATGGGTCGGCGGCTGCGCCAGCTCTCGAACGCGAGAAGAATCGCGCAAAATGCCCCACCACAGGCGTTTTCCGATACCTCCCGATCCTCCGCCATGTTCTGTGGTCGCCGGCGACCAGTCGCCGGCCACGACCGGCGTGGTTGACCTGGGGCCACCCCAGGATCACTGCCAGTGGCCCCAACGGCCCCGGTTGACCCAGTTGACTGGGTCAACTGCTGACTAGGCTGGCCCCAACCACTGACATGTGGGTCCCCTACCCCAGTGTCTATGACACTAGGGCCCCACCCTGTTAGGTGTTTAATTAGTGAATTGATTATTTAAACTAGTTAAATTGCCTAATTAGTCACTGTCATGTCGGACCCACTATTAATTAATCTTGTTTAGTTTAATTTAATAACCCTAGTTAGCCACCGAGTCTATGACCAGAGGGCCCCACCTGTCGGTTTGACCTGTCTGTTGAGACTGTTGACTGCTGATGCAATGCTGATGTTAGCATGATGTCATAAAGAATTTTTGAATAAATAATAATATGTTAATTACAAAAATTAATTTTTTTTTTAGAAAATCCTATCTTTTAAACCGTAGCTCACATGAAAATATTTTATATATGAAAGTTGATCAGAAAAATCCTACGAATCTAAATACGCAGTCCGTTCGTCTGTCACATGCCTCTAGCATAGCAAACATGGAACTTTTCCTTTCGTTTCATCTATCCGGTAGAAGCCCAAGACCGGTAGAATATCATCAGGTATTTCTTCCGATTTGTCTATGACGTGTAATACCGCGTTAGTGCATACCTAGCCCTCCTTATTGCCATGTCAAGCATTGTGTTGCATCTGTGCTTTATATTTATTGTTTCGTCCCCCCTCTTCTCTTCGGTAGACCCCGAGACTGACGCTGCTGCCGGATACGACTACGCGCCTGCCGATCAGCCCTTTGCCGCAGAGCAGCAAGGCAAGCAAAACCCCCTTGAGCATTCAGATATCACCCACCTCTCTCCCTCTTATTCTTGCATTAGAATTTTGCTATTGTTTTAGTTAGCTCCTATTCTGATGCATAGCCTGTTTTTGATGAACTGCTACAATTTCTGCAATCATACCAACTGCTTAGTATAGGTTGGTTAGAGAATCCCCAGTGACCCCTTAGTCCCAATTGCCCCTGCTCCCTCATCGACGACCCGACGATTCGACGACTCAAAGACTCGGTCAACCGACCGACAAGCCAGGCCCCTCACATCACCGCACTCCCTTTAATTGTATGACTCTACAGTGCTACTATCGAGTACCGAGGGTGACACCTCATGAAGTACTCATGATGCTAGCCCTGTAGCCCAGCTAGTCGGTTGTGGTTATCGAGGGTGATTCCTCCTTCACCATTCCCGATGTTGTCTCTGTCGTGCAAGCCCTCAAGTATGTGACCCTCGAGGGTGATTCCTCTAAAGTACACCTTGGCTGTTACATTGAGCGGGGACCATTGAGGGTGATTCCTCAGTTCCCGCCTTGATGTTTTATACACACAGTTACTATGACCTGGTTACAGAAACATATTGAACACGGGTCAGCCCCAAGGGTACCCGCGAGAGATATTGGTGGGATGCGCCGGTAAGGCACCCGAGTGTTATTGGCGGGGCGACGGCCTGCAATATGGTTCGAGCTTGCCCCGCACTAATAAAATGCTAGTGGGTTGGGTATTTTATCTGAGTTGGTCATTGACCTTTTACGCACTAAACCTTCACGTGGGAGAAGTTATGGGTGCTCAGCATCGTTGTATCAGCCGAAGCTCTTCGGACGTCAGCAATGGAGTGCGCGTGCCGGATTGGGCTGGAAGGTGCAGCTCCCAAACTGAGTGTACTAGGTCTGCTTCCGGCCGCGTTCGCATCGTGCAAGAGTGCAAGGGCAAGTGGGCCCACAAACCTGTGTGCTTAGGAGTTAGACCGGCAGGCTGGCCTCTTCGTTGAGTCTAGGTGGGGCGACGATGTTTTGGATCCCGAGGCCGGGCATTACCCGGAAAGTGTGTCCGACCAGAGGTGATCAAGCGTGTTGGAAATGTGGTGCACCTCTGCAAGGAAGAACTTATCTATTCGAATAGCCGTGTCCATGGTAACAGGACGACTTGGAGTTGTACCTTGACCTTATACAACTATAAATGTGATTTGAATTGAACTGAATTGTGGCTCCGGGGTTGCTTCCTCGCAGGGAGTCGGGGAAGAATCTCTGGGCGTGGTTACTTAATAAAATTGCTACAATAATATGACTATATATGAGATACCAGTCTACTCTCTCCTCATGCTGCAAGATGTTGAAGATGCTAGTCTTCTATAGGACTAGGCCTTCCCCCCTATTCTCGCTTTCTGTAGTCAGTCCAGATATAACCCCATTCCTTGATAATGATGCATACTTAGCATAGTTCTAATGTCAGTCTTGCGAGTACTTTGGATGAGTACTCACCGCTGCTTTGCTTTCTCTTTCCCCCTCATTGTGATTCTGCGTTCAGACGATGGAGCGCAGGACATGGAGTACGCTGGAGGCGACTACTACACCATCGCAGGAGCCTACTACTACATGGAGGCGGCCCCGACCAGCAGTAGGATAGGAGGTTCCCAGGCAGGAGGCCTCGCCTCTTTCAATCCGTTGTTATGTTTGTGCTAGCCTTCTTAAGGCAAAACTTGTTTAACTTATGTCTGTACTCATATATTATTTGCTTTCGCTAACTCGTGCTTGTCGAGCTTTGTATTCGAGCCCTCAAGGCCCTTGGCTTGTAATATAAAGCTGTATGACTTTAATTTGTTTCTAGTGTTGTGTTGTGATATCAATCAGTGAGTCCCTAATCTTGGTCGTATGCATTTGCGTGTATGTTGCGTACAGTCGAAATTGGGGGTGTCACAAGTTGGTATCAGAGCCGACTGCCTATAGGTAGTCCCCTTTCCAACTCCTTGGCCAAAGTTGAGTCTAGTACTTGAAACACTTTTACTAACACTGATGTTATGGCTTACGGGCCCACATCTCAATCAGGTGGTATTAGTATCTTTTTTTCCTCATCTATACTCTGGGTTCTGATCTCTCTTCTCTTTTGGGTTAAAGATTTTACTAACTCTGACTCTAGGTTCTCGTAACTACTTCTCCCAAATAGCCCTCATACCAGAAGATCATCTGCTCCGTCAGAAGATTATGAAGATACCATTTTGATGTTTTCCAAGGCTTTGTTCTCATCGGCTTTGCTATTCCCTACAATCGATAAGTCCCTATGGATGACTAATTACACTTGTCATTCATACAATCTTTCTCATTTCTCTTGTTGTTACAAGATGCCCCAAAATATTCTCCATTTCGCCTATAACCCTTTGAGTTTACTGCCTTATAGTTCTTTCCGCATGGAAGCCTTACGGATAAATCCTCACAATTTTCAAGGATCCGTGCATCCCAGTTGTTCATATGTTTCACAAAATTCTTCGAAATACTTTTTTGATCTTTCGAAATCCTCAGTAGCCTTTTAGCTCTTGACATTCCCTCACCTGCTTACATGGTGGTTAATTCCATATGTCAAGCAATATCCATTTAAAATCCTTTGTGATTTTTATTTGATTTTATTGATTCAACCTGTGTGAATGCACGCAGTCATCAGTTGTTCATCATAAATTGTCCGTCCAGCTCAGACGCCTTCCCAAACATGAGTTGGTTCTCGACAAATCAACCTTGATTGATTGCCCATCTAAGTCCTTCCATCTTACTTGTATTTGATGGGAACATCTGTTTCCGATACACCAAATTGGGAATCTTAATTCCTTTGGTTATTTAAGCATCAAATTATGGGATGTTCTATGATCTGATGCCTTACATTCTTTCTACCTCTGATGGGTAAGGCATCAGATCATAGGTAAATGGTGTTGGGTTATTATCCGATAGCATCCTTCACGTAAAAAATTCTTGTGATGTTCTTCTCCTGATACATGATGCCATTGGTAAATGGTGTCTTCTCCCTCCGATAAGTTGTATCCTATTCTTTGTCAGCCATGCTCTGTTTTCAAGCATGTGTTAATTACTCTTGAAGCTTGTGGTATATGTTCCTAAGATGCCCCGATGGGTTGGACCTATGCCTTCCTTAATTCGTATGAACCTGACAGTTTTCACAAGTCATACTTTTCTGGTGTTTTGCCAGATAATCTTTCAAAACTATAATTTCACCAAAGGCGAGGTGTAAATGGAAGGTGATGCATTAATGAAGTGGGAGTCGACCTTGAACCTTGTGTTCATCCCCAGAGAAACGATGTTGATCTTATCATAGAAGCTTCTCCTTTCTTATAATCATGCTATGTATGATTTGATCTTGTATCTTTGATCTTGTCCTTTGCAATCATGGTTCCGACCATGTTGTTCAACTTTGATTTCGTTCTCGGACAAGTTAAAGTGCTTGTCCTCCACAGATCAATACGCTAGTCTAACCTCCATGCTGATCTACCTCCGGGTATTATCCCTTGTATCTCAAGAATATCGGGGAGCTATGTAACTTCTTATGAGCTGCTCATCAACTATGACATTTCAATGATTCCAGTTTCCTCGTGTTCTGAGTTGTTGTACAATTAAGGATACTGATATCTGAATCGAGTACGCATTGCGATTCAACAACTCTTAGTAATCTTCTCTGACTATGAGTTGTACTCGAGCATGTCATCCCAAGCTAATAGATGCTGAAGCCCGACTATATGGATTGAAAGCATTCCATTTGTCCAGGATTTCCAAGATGTCCTTCCGAAAGAACTTCCATGGATCCCCCCTGCTAGAGTTGTCGAGTTTGTCATCGAATTAGTGCCAGGCACCACCCGTGTTACTAAGCGGCCATATAAGATGCCTCCACCTAAACTCCTTGAACTGAAACAAGAAATCGATGATTCGCTTTGTCAAGGGTTCAATCGACCAAGTTCCTCTGCTTGGGACTCACCTTCTCTCTTGGTCAAGAAGAAATATGGTACGAAATCGATTGGTCCAAGATTACCGTCCCATCAACCGGGCCACGATTCAAAACAAATACCCGCTTCCTTAGATCAATGATCTGTATGATCAACTTGCTGGTTCATTAGTGCTTTCTAAACTCGATTTGAGGTTAGGTTACCATTAGATCCGGGTGTTGGAAATATGCCCTAGAGGCAATAATAAATTAGTTATTATCATATTTCCTTGTTCATGATAATCGTTTATTATCCATGCTATAATTGTATTGATTGGAGACTTAGATGCATGTGTGGATACATAGACAAAACCATGTCCCTAGTATGCCTCTAATAGACTAGCTCATTGATCAAAAGATGGGTTTCCTAGCCATGGACATGAGATGTCATTTGATAATGGGGTCACATCATTAGGAGAATGATGTGATGGACAAGACCCAAACTGCAAACGTAGCATATGATCGTGTCAGTTTATTGCTACTGTTTTCTGCATGTCAAGTATGTGTTCCTATGACCATGGGATCATGCAACTCACAGATATCGGAGGAGTGCCTTGTGTGTATCAAACGTCGCAACGTAACTGGGTGACTATAAAGGTGCTCTATAGGTATCTCCGATGGTGTCTGTTGAGTTGGCATGGATCGAGACTGGGATTTGTTACTCCGTGTGACGGAGAGGTATCTTGGGGCCCACTCGGTAATGCAACATCACAATAAGCCTTGCAAGGAATGTGACTAATTTTTAGTTGCGGGATCTTGTATTACGGAACGAGTAAAGAGACTTGCCGGTAACGAGGTTGAACTAGGTATGGAGATACCGACGATCGAATCTCGGGCAAGTAACATACCGAAGAACAAAGGGAACGTTATACGGGATTAACTGAATCCTTGACATAGAGGTTCGACCGATAAAGATCTTCATAGAATATGTAGGAACCAATGTGGACGTCCAGTTCCCACCATTGGTTATTGGGCGTAGAGGTGTCTCGGTCATGTCTACATAGTTCTCGAACCCGCAGGGTCTGCACACTTAAGGTTTGATGACGTTTTGGTAGTGTAGAGTTATGTATGGTGGTGACCGAAGTTTGTTCGGAGTCCCGGATGAGATCCCGGACGTCACGAGGAGATCCGGAATGGTCCGAAGGTAAAGATTCATATATAGGATGTCCCAGTTTGGTTTCCGGAAAAGTTTCGGGCTCATCGGTAGTGTACCGGGAGTGCCGGTAGTGTACCGGGAGGGGTATTTAGACCCCAAGAGGTCCATGGGCTGTGGGATAATAATAACCAGCCCTTAGTGGGCTGGGAAAACAGCCACAAAGGCCCATGGCGCAGGAGAGAAAGTCCTAAAGCAAAAAGTGGAAAATCAGCCAATAGGAGGCAATCCTACTCGAACTAGGATTGGAGGTGAAGTAGGATTGCTTCCCACCTCCTATTTCGGCCGACCCAAAGGCCTTGTCTGCCTCTCCTCTCCTCTCCTCCTATATATACTAGTGGATTGGGTGGTTTTTGGACAGAATTTCCGGCCACGTGCTACCCGTTTCACCGGTGCACAGTTTCTCCTCTAGATCGGTTTTCTGCAGCACTTAGGCAAAGCCCTGCCGGAATTGCTCCACCACCATCACCGGAGCGCCGTCACGCTGCCAGTGAACTCTCTCTCCTCTCCACCTCCTCTTGCTAGATCAAGACGGTGGAGATCGTCATCAAGCTGCACGTGTGCTGAACGCGGAGGTGCCGTCCATTCGGCGCTAGATCGGAAGGACCGTGATCGAGATCGCGAGATGGATCGTGATGAGATCGTGGGACGGATCGTGATGAGTTCACGGGACAGATCGTGATTGGATCGCGGGAAAGATCGTGATGAGATCGCGGGACGCTCGACGATTTGGATCGCGAAGATGTTCGACTACACCAACCGCGTTTCTTAACGCTTCCCGCTTAGCGATCTACAAGGGTACGTAGATTCACTCTCCCTCTCGTAGATGCTCATCACCATGGATTGGTTTGCGTGTGCGTAGGAATTTTTTTGTTTCCCATGCGACGTTCCCCAACAGTGGTATCAGAGCTAGGTTGATGGTTCGATGAGATCTCGAGTAGAACACAAAAGGTTTGTGGGCGTTGATGCTTAGATTGCTTCCTCCCTTGGTCGTATTTTGGTTCAGTGGGATTGTGAGATGAAGCGGCCCGGACCAACATTACTCATACGCTTAAGAGAGAACGGTTCCCTCGACGCAACTTGTTGCCTAGATGGCTTGTGGGTGACAGTTTCTCTCACTTTAGTTGGATCGGATTCGACAAAGGCGGTCCTTGAGAAGGTTGAAAAGCAAACTAGTGTATCACCGTTGTGGTTTATGCGTAGGTGAGAATTGTTCTTGCTAGATACCCGTAGCAGCCACGTAAAACATGCAACAACAATTAGAGGACGTCTAACTTGTTTTTGCAGGGTATGTTGTGATATGATATGGCCAATTACAAGATGTGATATATGTGATATATGAGATGATCATGTGATGTATAGATTATCACGACTTGCATGTCGATGAATACGGCAATCGGCAGGAGCCATAGGGTTGTCTTTAATTATTGTATGACCTGCGTGTCAATCATTAAGCGCTATGTAATGCTTTGCTTTATCGCTATGGTAGCAATAGTAGTAGAAGCATGCAGGGCGTGACAACCCTGATGGCGACACGTTGATGGAGATCAAGATGATGGAGATCATGGTGTCATGCCGGTGACGATGGAGATCATGCCGGTGCTTTCATGATGGAGATCAAAAGCACAAGATCATGTCCATATCATGTCACTTATGATTTGCATGTGATGTTAATCCTTTTATGCACCTTGTTTTGCTTAGGACGGCGGTAGCACTATAAGGTGATCCCTCACTTAATTTCAAGATAAATTGTGTTCTCCCCGAGTGTGCACCGTTGCGAAAGTTCGTCGTGTTGAGACACCACGTGATGATCGGGTGTGATAGACTCTATGTTCACATACAACGGGTGCAAGCCAGATTTGCACGCGCAGAACACTCGGGTTAAACTTTACGAGCCTAGCATGTACAGACATGGCCTCGGAACACAAGAGACCGAAAGGTCGAACATGAGTCATATAGTAGATATTATCAACATAATGATGTTCACCATTGCAGCCACCTCAACTCATGTGATGATCGGACTTGAGTTGGTGAATTTGGATCATGTATCACTCGAATGATCGGAGGGATGTCAATTTGAGTGGGAGTTCATAGGTAATATGATTAATTGAACTCATTATCATGAACATAGTCAAAGTGTCTTTGCAAATTATGTTTTAGATTACTAGCTCACGCTGTAGCTCCCTTGTAGTTTTATATGTTCCTAGAGAAATAGTATTGAAAGATGATGGTAGCAATATTGCGGACTGGGTCTGTGATCTGAGGATTGTCTTCTTTGCTGCACAGAAGGCTTATGTCCTTAATGCACTGCTCGGTGTGCCGACCCCCTCTAGCGTCGTCTGTAGATGTTGTGAACATCTGACAGGCACGTTCCGATGACTACTTGATAGTTTAGTGCGTCATGCATTACGGCTTAGAATTGAGGCTCCGAAATGTTTTGAATGTCACGAAACATATGAGATGTTCTAGGAGCTGAGATTCTGATCTCAGGCTCGTGCCCGTGTTGCGAGATATGAGATCTCCAACAAGATTCTTTGCCTGTAAGATGAAGGAGAATAGCTCAACCGTTGAGCATGTACTCAGATTGTCTGGGTACTACAATCGCTTGAATCAAGTGGGAGTTGATCTTCCAGATAATATAATGATTGATATAGTTCTCCAAGTCACTGTCACTAAGCTACTAGAACTTGGTGATGAACTATAAATTGCTAGGGATAGAAATAATGATTCCTGAGCTGTTCGCGATGTTTGACACCGCGAAGGTAGAAATCAAGAAGGAGCGTCAAGTGTTGATGGTTAATCAAACCACTAGTTTCGAGAAGGGCAAGAGCAAGGAGGGAAACTTCATGGATAGCAAGTCAGTTGCTGCTCCAGTGAAGCAACCCGAAGTTGAACTCAAACCCGAGACTAAGTGCTTCTGTTATGAGGTGAGCGGTCGCTGAAGCGGAACAATCCTAGATACTTGGTAGATAAGAAGGCTGGCAAAATCGACAGAAGTATATTTGATATACGAGTTATTGATGTGTACCTTGCTAGTACTCCTAGTAGCACCTGGGTATTGGATACCAGTTCGGTTGCTAAATGTTAGTACCTCGAAATAAAAGCTACGGAATAAACGGAGAACTAGCTAAGGGTGAGGTGACGATGTGTGTTGGAATTGTTTCTGAGGTTGATGTGATCAACATCGCACACTCTCTCTACCTTTAGGATTAGTGACGAACCTAAATAAATGTTATTTGGTGTTTTGCGTTGAGCATGAACATGATTAGATCATGTTTATTGCAATACGGTTATTCATTTAAGTTAGAGAATAATGGTTATTTTGTTTACATGAATAATACCTTCAATGGTCATGCACCCAGTCAGAATGGTTTGTTCAAATCTTGATCGTAGTAATACACATGTTCATAACATTGATGTCAAAAGATACAAAGTTAATAATGATAGTACCACATACTTGTGGCACTGCCGCAAAATGTCATATTGGTATAAAGCGCATGAAGAAACTCCATGCTGATGGATCTTTGGACTCATTCGATTTTGAATCGGTTGAGACATGCGAACCATGCCTCTTGGGCAAGATGACTGAAGGACCCCGTTGGATGGAGCGGGCAAGTGATTCATTGGAAATGATACATGTTGATGTATGCAATCTAGTGAGTCTTGTAGCGTGCAATGGATATCGTTATTTTCTTACCTTCACTGATGATTTGAGTAGATATAGTGTATATATACTTAATGAAACACAAGTCTGAATCGTTTGAAAGGTTCAAGCAAATTTAGAGTGAAGTTTAAGATCATCGTGACAAGAGGATAAAAATGACTGTGATATGATCGTGGAGGTGAATATCTGAGTTACGAGTTTGGCATACAACTTAAGACAATGTGAAATTTGTTTCACAACTAACGCCACCTGGAACACCATAGTGTGATGGTGTGTCCGAACATCATAGTCATGCTCTATTGGATATGGTGCGTGCTGTGATGTCTTTTATCATTTTACTACTATAATTTTGGGGTTATGCATTAGAGACAACTACATTCACTTTAAATAGGGCACCATCTAAATCTGTTGAGATGACACCGTGTGAATTATGGTTTGATAGAAACCTAAGCTGTCATTTCTTAATGTTTGGGGCTGCGACGCTTGTGTGAAAAATGTTTTCACCTAATGAGGTCGAACCCAAGGCGGACAAATGCATCTTCATAGAAACCCTAAGATAAGTTGGGTGAACCTTCAATCTCAGATCCTAGTGCAAAGTGTTTGTTGCTTAAACGGATCCTTTCTCTAGGAAATGTTTCTCGCAAAAGAATTGAGTGGGAGGAAGATAGAACTTGATGAGGTTGTTAAACCTTTGTTCAACCAGAGAGTAGCGCAACGCAGAAAGATGTTTCTGTGAAGCCTACGTTAGCTGAAGAGGAAGTTAATGATGATGATCATGAAGCTTTAGGATCAAGTTACTATCGAACTTCGTAGGTCAACAAGGATGTGTACTGCTCCTGAGCGGTACGACAACCCTATCTTGGAGGTCATGTTGTTGGACAACGATGAACCTACGAGCTATGGATAAGCGATGATGGGCCCGGATTCCGACAAATGGTTGGAGGCCATGAAATCCGAGATAGGATCCATGTATGAAAACCAAGTGTAGACTTTGGTAGACTTGCTCGTTGGACGGCAGGTCGTTGAGTACAAATGGATCTTTAAAATGAAGACAGACACTGATGGTGAATGCCACTATTTGTAAAGCTCGACTTGTTGCAAAGATGTTTGTGACAAGTTCAAGGAGTTGACTACGATGAGACTTTCTCACTCGTAGTGGTGCTAAAGTCTGTTGGAATTATGTTAGCAGTTCTTGTGTTTTCAATTATGAAATCTGGCAGATGGATGTCAAAACATCGTTTCCTTAACGGTTTACTTGAGGAAAGGTTGTATGTGATACAACCAGAAGGTTTTGTCAGGCCTAAGGATGCTAAAAGGTGTGCAAGCTTCGGTGATCCTTCCATGGATTGAAGCAAGCATCTCGGAGTTGGAATATACGCTTTGATGAGGTGATCAAAGTTTTGATGTTTATACAAAGTTTACGAGAAACTTGTATTTGCAATAAAGTGAGTGGGACCACTATAGAATTTCTGATAAGTATATGTGGATGACATATTGTTGATCAGAAATAATGTAGAGTTTCTGGAAAGCATAAAACGGTTATTTGGAAAGTGATTTTCAAAGGAAGACCTGGATGAAGCTACCTAATTGTTGAGCATCAAAATCTATGGAGATAGATCAATATGCTCGATGAGACTTTCAATGAATGCATACCTTGACAAGATTTTGAAAGAGTTCAAAATGGATCAGTCAGAGAAAGAGTTCTCGCCTGATTTGTAAGGTGTGAAAGTTGAGTGAGACTCAAAGCTCGACAACGGCAGAATAAAGAGAAAGGACGAACGTCGTCCCCTATGCCTTAGCCATAGGCTCTATATTATGCCATGTTGTGTACCGCACCTGTGTGTGCCTTGCCATGAGTCCGTCAAGGGGTACAAGAGTGAACCAGGAGTGGATCACTGGACAGCGGTCAAGATTATCCTCAGTAACTAAGAGACCGAGGAGATGTTTCTCGATTATGGAGGTGATAAAGAGTTCGTCGTAAGGAGTTACGTCGATACAAGCTTTAACACTAATCCGGATGACTCGTAGTAGCAATCTGGATACGTATAGTGGAGCAGCCATTTGGAATAGTACCGAACGGAGTGTGGTAGCAGTGTTTACAGTTTGACATAGGTATTTGCAAAGTGCACACGGATCTGAATGTTACAGACCCGTTGACTATAAGACCTCTCTCACATGCAAAGTATGATCGAGCCCCAGAACTCGTTGGGTGTTAGATTCATAACTATGCGAATCACATGGTGATGCGAACTAGATTATTGACTCTAGTGCAAGTGCGAGACTGTTCGAAATATGCCCTAGAGGCAATAATGAATTATTTATTATCATATTTCCTTGTTCATGATAATCGTTTATTATCCATGCTATAATTGTATTGATCGGAGACTTAGATGCATGTGTGGATACATAGACAAAACCATGTCCCTAGTATGCCTCTAATAGACTAGCTCGTTGATCAAAAGATGGTTAAGGTTTCCTAGCCATGGACATGAGATGTCATTTGATAACGGGGTCACATCATTAGGAGAATGATGTGATGGACAAGACCCAAACTGTAAATGTAGCATATGATCGTGTCAGTTTATTGCTATTGTTTTCCGCATGTCAAGTATGTGTTCCTATGACCATGGGATCACGCAACTCACAGATATCGGAGGAGTGCCTTGTGTGTATCAAACGTCGCAACATAACTGGGTGACTATAAAGGTGCTCTATAGGTATCTCCGATGGTGTCTGTTGAGTTGGCATGGATCGAGACTGGGATTTGTTACTCCGTGTGACAGAGAGGTATCTTGGGGCCCACTCGGTAATGCAACATCACAATAAGCCTTGCAAGCAATGTGACTAATTGTTAGTTGCGGGATCTTGTATTATGTAACGGGTAAAGAGACTTGCCGGTAACGAGGTTGAACTAGGTATGGAGATACCGACGATCGAATCTCGGGCAAGTAACATACTGAAGAACAAAGGGAACGTTATACGGGATTAACTGAATCCTTGACATAGAGGTTCGACCGATAAAGATCTTCGTAGAATATGTAGGAACCAATGTGGATGTCTAGTTCCCGCCATTGGTTATTGGCCGTAGAGGTGTCTCGGTCATGTCTACATAGTTCTCGAACCCGCAGGGTCTGCACACTTAAGGTTTGGTGACGTTTTGGTAGTGTAGAGTTATGTATGGTGGTGACCGAAGTTTGTTCGGAGTCCCGGATGAGATCTCGGACGTCACGAGGAGGTCCGGAATGGTCTGGAGGTAAAGATTCATATATAGGAAGTCCCAGTTTGGTTTCCGGAAAAGTTTCGGGCTCATCGGTAGTGTACCGGGAGTGCCGGTAGTGTACCGGGAGTGCCGGTAGTGTACCGGGAGGCCTCCGGGAGGGGTATTTCGACCCCAAGAGGTCCATGGGCTGTGGGAGAATAATAACCATCCCTTAGTGGGCTGGGAAAACAGCCACAAAGACCCATGGCGCAGGACAGAAAGTCCTAAAGCAAAAAGTGGAAAATCAGCCAATAGGAGGCAATCCTACTCCAACTAGGATTGGAGGTGAAGTAGGATTGCTTCCCACCTCCTATTTCGGCTGACAAAAAGGCCTTGGCTGCCTCTCCTCTCCTCTCCTCCTATATATACTAGTGGATTGGGTGGTTTTTGGACAGAATTTCCGGCCACGTGCTACCCGTTTCACCGGTGCACAGTTTCTCCTCTAGATCGGTTTTCTGCAGCGCTTAGGCGAAGCCCTGCCGGAATTGCTCCACCACCATCACCGGAGCGTCGTCACGCTGCCAGTGAACTCTCTCTCCTCTCCACCTCCTCTTGCTGGATCAAGACGGTGGAGATCATCATCAAGCTGCACGTGTGCTGAACGCGGAGGTGCCGTCCGTTCGGCGCTAGATCGGAAGGACCGTGATCGAGATCGCGAGACGGATCGTGATGAGATCGCGGGACGGATCGTGATGAGTTCAAGGGATGGATCATGATTGGATCGCGGGACGGATCGTGATGAGATCGCGGGACGCTCGGCGATTTGGATCGCGAAGATGTTCGACTACACCAACCGCGTTTCTTAACGCTTCCCGCTTAGCGATCTACAAGGGTACGTAGATCCACTCTCCCTCTCGTAGATGCTCATCACCATGGATTGGTTTGCGTGTGCGTAGGAAAATTTTTGTTTCCCATGCGACGTTCCCCAACACCGGGTTCATGAAGAGGGTATTCCCAAGACTGCATTTCTTACTCGCTATGGTTCAAACGAGTACACCGTCATGTCCTTTGGCTTAACCAATGCTCCTGCAACTATCTCTCACCTGATGAATTATATATTCATGTATTACCTCGATAAATCGTCGTGGTTTATCTGGATGATATCCTGGTTTAATCCAAGAATAAAGAAGAGCATGCTAAACGTCTTTGTCTTATACTGGAGAGACTTCGAGAACATTAGCTATATGCCAAGTATTCCAAGTATGAGTTCTGGATGGACGAAGTAACCTACCTTGGTCATGTGATCTCCAAGGATAGTATTGCGGTCAACCCTAAACAAGTTCATGCTATTCTTGACTAGACTTGCCTGAAGTATGTTAAGCAAACCAGGAGTTTTCCCGGACTCGCCAGCTATTGCCGTCGATTCGCTCAGAACTTCTCCAAGGTTGCAAAGCCCTTAACCAATCTACTTCACAAAGGTGTTAAATATGAGTGGACAGAAAAATGTCAGGAGAGCTTTCAGGCACTTAAAGACAAACTGACGTCTACTCCAGTGATTGTTCCTCCGGATAATCGTAAGGACTCCGTCATTTATTGTGGTGGTGCACGTCAAGGAACGGGTTGTGCCCTAATGCAAGAACGTAGAGTGGTTGCTTATGCCTCTCGTCAATTGCCTCCTTATGAAGAGAAATTCCCAGTTCATGACCTTGAACTTGTTGTAGTAATTCACGCACTGATAGAGTGGCAGCAGTACCTTATTGGTAATCGTTGCGAGATCTACACCGATCACCAAGGTCTAAAGTATCCTGACACCAACCAGATCTGAATCTCGGACAGATATGATGGTTGGAACATTATCAAGAATTATAACTTTGGTCTTTATTACTCGGTTAGGTGGTGTTGTAGCTAGCACATCTGGCTGGATGACCTATTGATATAATGCTTTGTTCAGCAAGGATTGTCATTCTTCCATGGGGAGATTATAAGACTTAATTTATAAGTTGTTCCTACTGGATCCTTTGTGTATCCTAACTCAATCCTTTACTCGAAACACCATATCATTACTATCCTGAAGCATGGATGTGGTATATCGATCATCAAAAGAAATAATGTAAGCTCAATGCTAATTGTTTCTTGATCAATTATTCAAACCCCATTGTATGGGCATGTCATGGATTTCCTCGCTCCTTTTACCTAAATGGTTATCTACTTGCTAATTCTGTCATGTATATTATGCTCTGTTTTTCCTTGGGAAAGATATACTCCAAAAAAACTTGAGTATAACCACATTTTTCTTTCCATTGGTCTGTTAATGTGATAAACACATTTTCCTTTCCATTTGTCTGTTTGACCTTTCTTGAGAATATATGATCTAAGCAGAAATAATTCTCTACATAGGTAAACATGCCGGTGAACAAGTCTGTGAGTAAGATCCTGTTACTATTGTTGATAACATTCCGGTAACCGCTCGTGGACAAGAACTTTGCCTATTGGCCCGCCTCGTTTCAACGAGCGGGGAAATGGTTCTATTTGTCCCTCATCCTTGGTATCAATGATGTTTCCAACTTAACTGACAAGCTCTCCTCTGGCAGCTCTTGCTACCATGACCATGCAAAAATGTCACCGCTCTTCCTACTCTTAACCCGTGTGGCAGGCCCATAACCCAAAGCTCCATAGGATCGAAACCTGACTCTCTTGTACATCTTTAAATCCAAAGTTTTGTTGCACTTGGCTTCGTATGTAAATCCCGAGCCACCATCCAAGGTAATGACACTATTCTTGTCGTCATTGACCGACTGTCCAAAGTTATACACTTCTGGCTGTCAAGGAAACTATCACTGCTAGCCAGCTAGCAGATCTATATATCTTCATAGTTGTCTCGCTCCACGGTATTCCATTGGTGATTAGTTCAGACCGTGGCAGCTTATCCACTTTGAGATTTTGGGCAAGTTTCCAAGAAGCTATGGGAACTCATTTGTCCTTCAGCACCACTTTTCACCCTCAATCCTAGGGACAAGTTGAAAGAGTCAATTAGATTCTCGAAGACATGCTTTGAGCTTGTGTCATTTTTTCGGCAAGAAAAGGGAGGAATCTCTTCCGTATTCTATCAAGCTAGTCTGAAGATGGCTCCTTTTGAAGTATTATATGGACGTAAGTGTCGGACTCCTCTGAATTGGTCAAAAACTGGGGAACGTACACTTATCGGTCCGGATATTATCCAACATGCCGAAGATCAAGTCCGCATTATTCATGCAAATCTGAAGGCTGCTCAGTCTTGCCAGAAGAGTCAGTATGTCCGTCATCACAAGGATATTGTCTATCAACCTGGCGAAAAGGCTTACCTTCGAGTCACACCAATGAAGGGTGCACACCGTTTTGGGATCAAGGGTAAGCTGGATCCTTGTTGTATTGGTCCTTTCACTGTTCTCGAAAGGCGTGGAAAAGTGGCATATCAACTGGAACTACCGCCAAACCTTTCTCAGGTTCATGATGTGTTCCATGTGTCACAGCTTCGTCGCTGCTTCAAGGATCCTATCCGATCACTGGACCATGATATGCTTGAACTGCAACAAGACCTTTCTTACAAAGAGCAACCGGTTCACATTCTTGATGAAACCGAACGTCGGACTTGTCAGAAGGTTACCAAGTTCTTCAAAGTGCAGTGGGCAAATCATTCTGAAGATGAAGCCACTTGGGAACACGAAGATCATCTTCGTGCAGAATACCCCGGGCTCTTTCCTTCTACTTCTTAATTCTCGGGATGAGAATTCTTGTTAGTAGGGGAGAGTTGTAAGACCCTGGTGTCAGTACTACAGTGTTGATGTAATTAATCTATAGTAATGGCATGGTCAGCAACTAATCATTTTGTTAAGTGGAATATGATCAAGTTGAAATCAATTCCAATTCCCAAATTCCATTCAAATGCCTGGTGATTCAATGTGACAAATTTAAACCTTCAAACAACAAAACTAAAATGTTTCAAAGTTGTGAAATAATCCAAGATAAATAATGTTGGGGAAAACAACATCACCAAGCATGTGGTGCAGACCCCACCATCAATAACATAAGCTAAAAGTAATTCAAAGTGCTATTAAATTCAGATTAAAAATGCCTAAACAATTTGTGACCACTATGAATATTGCAAGTTAATATTTGGTCCAGCTCCCATATTTTTTTGATATGGAAGATGCCAAAATAAAATAAAACAGAAAATGGAAAGATGAAAACAGAAAACAAAAGAAAAAGGAAATCCCTCCTTCCCCATTGGGCCGGCGCCAACCAGCCCAACCCAACCAGCCCGCTCCCTCCCCCATCGTCTCCCTCACCTGTAGCAACCAGAGCGGTCGCTGTAGGGTGCTGACCGGCCGCCATCGCCGTCCAACCCTGTCGCGGAGGGGATAAGACCGCCCCCACGGCCTCTCTCTCCCTCCCCCGAAACCCTAGCCCCCGCTAGATCTCGCTCTCTCCCTCTCCCTTGCCCGCTCATGCCTCACCCGAGCGCCGCCGTCGCTATGGATGCCGGCTACCCACGGCCACCGTGCTTCCCGCGCCCTGCCAACGCACCCACGAGCTCCACCGCATCCTCCACGCCCCCCTCGACCACACGCACGACGCCCGGAGCCCTTGCATTGACGAACCGGAGTTGCTTTCTCCTCGGATCGCTGCTGCTCGTCGTCGCCGGTTCCGGCCACTCCGCGCCCTCCCCGAGCTCACTTGAACGACTACGCCCCACGGTGAGCTCCCTCACGCCCTCTCCTCCCTCTGGCTACGCCCCTAGACCGCCATAGCTAATTCCCACCGCGGCACTCGAGCTCTGCTCGCCGCCGTTGACGTCGTGCTCGTTGCTAACGTCGCCGTCATGCTCGTCTGAGCTCACCATCGAGGTCCTAGTGCTTCTAGGAGCGTGACACACCCACGCACGCGCCTCGTCGTGCCCCGCAGCCCTCCTGTACGCCACAAGTCCGAACGCCTCCGCCACTAACGTTGATGCCGGTGACAGCTCCGGCCACCCCCGCTCCTTCTGATGGATGGAATGGGACGGCGGCCGCGCCAGCTCTCGAACGCAAGAAGAATCGCGCGAAATGCCCCACCACACGCATTTTCCGATGCCTCCCGATCCTCCGCCATGTTTTGTGGTCGCCAGCGACCAGTCACCGGCCACCAATGGCGTGGTTGACCTGGGGCCACCCCCAGGGTCACTGCCAGTGGCCCCAACGGCCCCGGTTGACCCAGTTGACTGGGTCAACTGCTGACTAGGCTGGCCCCAACCACTGACATGTGGGTCCCCTACCCCAGTGTCTATGACACTAGGGCCCCACCCTGTCAGGTGTTTAATTAGTGAATTGATTATCTAAACTAGTTAAATTGCCTAATTTGTCACTGTCATGTCGGCCCCACTATTAATTAATCTTGTTTAGTTTAATTTAATAACCCTAGTTAGCCACTGAGTCTATGACAGAGGGCCCCACCTGTCGGTTTGACCAGTCTGTTGAGACTGTTGGCTGCTGATGTAGTGCTGATGTCAGCATAATGTCACAAAGGATTTTTCGAATAAATAATAATCTGTTAATTCCATAAATTAATAAAAACTTTACAATATCCTATCTTTTAAACCGTAGCTCAGATGAAAATATTTTATATATGAAAGTTGATTAGAAAAATCTTACGAATCCGAATACGCAATCCGTTTGTCTGTCACATGCCTCTAGCATAGAAAACATGGAACTTTTCCTTTCGTTTCATCTGTCCGGTAGAAGCCCAAGACCGGCAGAATATCATCAGATATTTTTTCTAATCTGTCTACGATGTGTAATACCGCGTTAGTGCATACCTAGCCCTGCTTATTGCCATGTCATGCATCGTGTTGCATTTGTGCTTTATATTTACTGTTTCTTCCCCCTCTTCTCTCCGGTAGACCCCGAGACTGACGTTGCTGCCGAATATGACTACGCGCCTGACGATCAGCCCTTTGCCGCAGAGCAGCAAGGCAAGCAAAACCCCCTTGAGAATTCCGATATCACCCACCTCTCTCCCTCTTATTCTCGCATTAGAATTTTGCTACTGTTTTAGTTAGCTCCTATTCTGATGCATAGCCTGTTTTTGATGAACTGCTACTATTCCTGCAATCATACCAACTGCTTAGTATAGGTTGGTTAGAGAATCCCTAGTGACCCCTTAGTCCTAGTCGAACCGCTCAACGGCCAAGTGGTTTCGCCTGCGCTTCGTGTTTTGTTTCGAGTCCGCTCAACGATCCAAGTGACAGCGCTCGCTCCCTTGTCCCATTTCCGAGCAAGGCCGACGCCTTGAACGGCCATACCAAGGACACCAAGGTATCTTGCCGGTAGTGGTGCCGCCAGCAGGCCGCTAAGGACCCATTCCTCAAAGTGCTCGCGGTAGGGCTACACACACCGGCAGGATTCTTCCAAAAAAGGCATAGGGAAAATTCCATACACACAAATAGTTCCACAAGGAAGATAACATACGGTCATTCAAAATAGGATGAGATTTACATAAGATATCGCCTTTTCTAAGTACATCTTTATTTGACTTTCTCCCTTAGGGAGATTACAAGAAGAAAAGGATGGAAAGGAGAGGCGAGCTACAAGAAGAAAATGATGGCGAGGAGCCCGCGGCAGAAGCCCGGCCTGACCCCTCTGGACCAGCACTACGCGCACGAGCTGGGATGCCAGATGGGCAGGCAAGAACCTGGCCCCTCCTGGGCTAGCATTGCACCAAGGAGAAGGCCATCAGGGAGATAGGCCCGGGAAGCCGAAGTCCATGGGCTCGTCGGAGAGCCCAGCTGGAAGAGGAGGCGGCGCCCGGAATGAGGACCCCTGGCAAGACCATCTTGCCAGGAGGGGGAGAGGCGTGATGCTGGCGATGATGGTGCGGCCGGCGGTCAGTCCGAGCTCGAATCCTCGGGCTCTGACTTGACCGCCCGAAGACCGTGCTCATAGTTGTCGTCTTCGTCGTTGTCCTCCCCAACACTCTTGCCGGAGGATAGGCTCTCGCCGCCGCTCGAGCTCTCTTCGCAGCAGCTGAGGCGGATGTCGGAGTTCCCATAAATCTTGATGGAGAGCGTATTGGCCTCCGTCATTTTAAAACGAAGGACCTACCCTTCCTGGAGGTTTTGGGCGTGGGCAAAGGTTTTCCAGCCACGCCCGAGGAACATGACACGGCGCGTTGGGTACTCAACGTCCACCCGCGTCGCACCATTACAACACCTTGCCACCCGCAGCCACAGGAAGGGCGGCTCGTCGTCCTCCATCGCCCTGGCGAAGAGGCATGGGAGGCGCAGGTGACTCTGGAGGGGACCACCTAGCTCGAGGATGAACTCAAGCACTGTCCCCTCGGCATGGGTCTCTCCGATGGAGATGCCTAGCATCGGAGGAGGGGTGGATCAGCGCTCCGCCTCCCCCAACCTTGGCTTCCACGGCGGCCACGGCCCCTCGCACCTCCTCCACCACGCGAAATCGGGCCTCCCTTTGCCCCTATGGCTGAAGCAGCGACATGATCCAAACAAGAGCTTCTTCTTGAAGCTGAGCAAGGTGGTCGCGCATGCCCCCTCTTCATGGTTGAGGGCGGACGCCGCTCGGAGGTTATGAAGACATGGAAGGGCAAGCTTTGGAGGAAGGAGGAAAGCTGGGTGAGAGTTGCCCTCGCTAACCCCTAATTTATAGGGGGAAGCGCGGGGGTTGGCTCTCCCTCGCTCCAAAGATCACCGCCCGCCTCCTCCAATAGCGGTGCCCTAGACCACGGGGCGAACAGCAACCGCCCCGTTGCTCCAATCCACGGCGCCGCAGTTACTACTTTTCTCAGGGACTTTAAGTCACAGGCGCCCGTTGCTAGCTCCCCACTGTGCATGTGGCGCGTGTGGCGGAAAAAGACCTGACACAGAAATAAAAAAAAATCGGCGGCTATGTCGTGCACGTATCCCACTACCCGCATTCAATGGGCGTCATGGGGAAGCATAGCGAGCGCAATGACCGTAACTACAAGGCCCCACCATGCATGCACGTGCACTGTTTGGGCCTAGCCCAACAACACCCCGCGACATGTATGGCCCAGGCCCGGGGGATCCTGTCGGTGCACTAGTGTTTTCAGGCCATCTAGTGCCCCTTTAGTCATGCATGGGCAGTGGTAGTCCCCCAGGCAGCAAGGCCTAACAAAGACCTGTCAAGCACCAACATAGAAGACTTAAGACCACCGGCAAGACCTTGCCAGTAGGGGGACATATTGTCATTATTTTCTCACGATAGATGCCATGGGGTGGCTTATCGTGAGTGGTTTGGGCCGGAGGACGCCGATGGGCTCCGGGTACAAGATTGGGCACAAGCGGTGGTGACACACGATGTACCCAGGTTTAGGGCCCTCCATGGGAGGTAACACCCCTAGTCCTGCTTGGTCTAGTTGGATGGATGGGTATGTGTACAAGGATGCTCCTAGAGCTGTGTCTAGAGGAGGAAGAAGGAGCGTCTGGCTCGTCTTCCACTGCTACTAGAGGGGGGATGAGATTTCTATGGATGCATGTCTCAGACCATTCATCTGTCCCCATTGCATGGGGGGCTCGGGGGGTTTTATAGGCCAACCCCCAGCTCTTACAATATGTCATAAGTACAATGGTGGGGGGACCCGGCTGCCAGTCTCTCCGACTGGCCAGAGGGTCCCGCCGCTCGTGCCGTCTTGTCGTGGGCGGGGCCTGCCGGCCGAGTGGTCCCATCTCCCGTTAGGGCCCGCCAGCCGGCTCTGTGATTGGTCCTCGCCCACCTGCCGTAGCATGAGCCGCCCGGAGGGCGTCATCTAGCGCCAGCCGGCCGAAGTCTCTGGTACGGCCGGCGGCACTGTAGCCATTCCGGGGTAGGTAATCAAGTGGTGAGGGCGTGCCGGCACTGTTCCCCTACCCGGTCGCGCTCACCGAGGTCAGCGGTCAGGACGGTTGGACTGTAGCCATGCGTAAGCGGCCACTATAGCCACAGGTCCGCCTGTCGTGCCGGTCACATCGCGTTGTCATACCTGCACGCAGAGGGACGGGACGGGGCATGTCCGTCCCGATGTCAACAGAAGAGCCAACCCGTGGGCAGCCGGCCGCGCCCAGCCGGCCGAGGGCCCAACCAGCTCCTTGATCAGACGAACGGGGCACCAATCGGCATTGGCCTGCGCTGAATGTCCTCCAGCCGGCCGCGTACTTTTTCTTCGAAGCAAAAAGGGGGAAGACCCTGTTGCTTTGGCCTACCTAGGGGTATAAACCCCGTTAGTAGTCCCCGAAGCTGGCGGGGGCCCATGTCTAGCAGACGGCGGCGAGCCGGCGGCTTCCCCTCAGCACCAGCCGCCCCCGGCTCGAAGGCGAAGGGGCAACCGGGTCGGCCGTTGGATCCGATGCCTCGGGTTCCGGCGTGCCGCCCCGGGTCCCGCGCCAGCACATGGCATGCCACGCGATGAGTACTGATGCCATGGGTCCCACGCACGCGGGGAGATGGGACGTCACCCAGGCCTAGCCCGGTAGGACCCAGGCGTAGCCCTCATAGGCCTCGGGGCACAAGACAGGATCCTTTGCGCCCGGAAGCGGTCGTTACGACCCAGGGCCACCCACGCGTGCGGGATTTCCCGGAGGATTGGGCGCAGACGATCCCACGTCCCCCGGTCATGGCCTCCCCTATAAAAGGGGAGGAAGGGTAGGAGGCGGAGGTACCCACGCCCCACTTGCCATCTTGCTCCCCTGCTTCGTCGTCGCTTTTTTCCTTCCCTCGCATTCCGTTGCACCCGAGCCCGCGCCCGCGCCCGCACACTGCATCGCCGCCATGACGGCCAATGGATGTGGAGGCAGTTGGGCTGGTTCCTTTGTAGTTGAGGCGGACAACGCTGAGCTGCGCCGCGTGCGCATGTTGCCGTCGGCAAAGCGGCTGGCCGCACGCGCGCCGGATGACGAGATAGCACCGGCGCCGCAGCCAAGGGAACATGTCGTGTTCCTCTGGTACTTCTCTCGAGGCTTCAGGCTCCCGGTGAGTCTCTTTTTCCGTCTTCTTCTTGACACTTTTGACCTCCAGCCGCACAACCTCGGGCCGAATTCGATCTTGTATCTCTCCGACTTCATAACGTTGTGCGAGGGGTACCTCGGCATCCTCCCCTTCATCGAGTTCTTCAACGCCCTCTTCTATCTCATGTCCTTGAAGAGCGACGCGTGCGGGGGCACAGTGGTGTGCTGCCGCGGCATCGCTCGCTTTCCCCGTCTCTCTCTGATCGAGTCCGTCAAGGGGTGGCACCGATCGTTCTTCTATGTGAAGAACATCGACCCGAGGACGGATTACATCCGGCTACCGCCGTTCGAGGACCAACAGTCCTCCCAGCAGAACTGGCAGGGACCTACCCTGCGTGGCGTGGCCTTGGACGAGCTCGCCCGGTTCTCGCAGCTTAAGAGCGTCGAGGGGCTGGTTGCCACTGAACTGGTGGCGGCCTTTGTCTCACGCCGGGTGTCGCCCCTCCAGATGAGGCCACACCGGATCTGCAACATGTCCACCCGGCACGACCCCTGCCGGCACTCCACCGTCGAGCTAACGCCGGCTCAGGTGGCGAAGTGGGTGAACACCCTCACGAAGTTCAAGCTGAAGCCCGCCTCGTGGTCCTTCGGCATGGAGTCGTATGAATGCATCAACCGGCGTCCCCTGGTGAGTTTTTTCGTCGAGGCGGTTCTTTCTTGTTTAGTATTCCCCAGCCGGTAGCCGGCTGGAGAACTTATGTTGAACTGCTGACCACAGCTGCTGGTGCGACAGAACACGTCGGACGGCCTGCACCTGCAGATCTTTGAGGCGGAGTGCGAGGACTCTGACTCTCGAGACTTCCTGACGGGAGGCCCCCCAAAGGAAGGACTGGACTCCTCGGGGGGGGGGACGAGCCGGCGGATCTGCGAGGCGGCACTCCTGGCGGGGCCGGAGGGTCCGACGCAGCCGGGGAACCCAATGCAGCGGGTGAGTTCCCTCTTGCCCCCTTCATTCGGGACTGGACAGACGACGATGATGATGATGACGATTTGATGATTCTTGACGAACCTCCTTCCACGGCACGCTAGGACCGAAGGAGCGAGGAGCGACCGTCTCGAGGCCCGGCGGCCGAAGCGGCCGGCAGGGGGAAGAGGCCGGCTCATGGGGAGGGGCGGCGGCCTCGCTGTCCAGCCCAAAGCGGGTGAAGGTGGCCTTGCCCCTTGTTATCCCGTAAGTTGTTCATCTTTGTGCGAGTTTTTGCTTTCGCATTGCGAGTCAGTTAACGACCGGTTTTTGGACGCTGTAGTGACCCCATCGAGCTTCAAGATGAGGAGCCGGTGGATGAGACGACGGATGCAGCCGGCCGGCTGGCCCGCGAGCACGCGGCCACCCAGCAGGAGGAAAAGAGGAGGCTCGTGGAGCTTCAAGCCTCCGGTCCGGCACGCGAGGAGGGGCCACGCACTCTGGGACCTCGAGCAGCCAGAGGCGGAGGGGGTCAGCGGACCCCCCCACAGGCGACGCACTCGGCTGTGGAGTCCACCCGCATGTCGACGCCTCCATCAAGCGAGCCACGACGAGCGGCCATGGACTCGCCAGCGCCTCCGCCCGCGCAAGAAACGGCCCAAGCGAGGGAGGCGACAATGGAGCCGGCTCCCTAGGTCACCGGCCTGAGGTGCCGGAGGTGACCTTTCATGTGGCCGAGCCGTCCCGGGTCGAGGTGCCGGAGGTTCCGGTGGTCCCGGAGGCGGCGTCGGAGGCGCCGCCGGAGACGGCGGCCATGGAGGTGGAGGTACCTTCCGGCGCGACCGACGTGCCGGAGCGGTCGGGAGAGGAGGCGGCTGCGGCACCGGGCACGAGGCCGGCGGGAGGCGACTCAGGGCCCCTTGACGTCATCAACCAGCCCTCGGCGGCTGGAGCCACGGCGAGCCCGGGTGGCAGCGGCGGCCGGGCCTGAAGGGCCCTGCGGTTGATGCAGGAGGTCATCCGGGACTGGGAAGCGCTCGCAACCGCGCCGGCCCTGCCGCCCCCCCAAGCAGGCGGCCCGGTCCCGTCCTTTGCAGACTTGGGTAGTGTCTTGGACCGGTGCCGGCAGGAGCTAGCCCGATTTGCGGAGGCGCCGCCCTTCAGCGTGCAGAGGTAAGCCGACACTTTTCCCTTAGAGTCTTTAGTGGGGGCACGCGAGCGCACCCACTGGGTGTAGCCCCCGAGATGCGGGCCGGCTGACGGACAGCCGGGCCGGATCTCCTTTGAACATGTCTTGATCTTTGCCCCCCTTTCTTGTGACAGGAGGGAGCCTCTCTGTGGCAGAAGATGTTTGCGGAAGCAGTCGCCATCCACGACCGCGGAAAACATGGCTTATACCGCCTGGAGGAGGAGCTTGCACACGTGCAAGGTAGGTTGCACTTTGTAGGAGCGGCATATTGTTGGAAATATGCCCTAGAGGCAATAATAAATTAGTTATTATCATATTTCCTTGTTCATGATAATCGTTTATTATCCATGCTATAATTGTATTGATCGGAGACTTAAATGCATGTGTGGATACATAGACAAAACCATGTCCCTAGTATGCCTCTAATGGACTAGCTCGTTGATCAAAGGATGGTTAAGGTTTCCTAGCCATGGACATGAGATGTCATTTGATAACGGGATCACATCATTAGGAGAATGATGTGATGGATAAGACCCAAACTACAAACATAGCATATGATCATGTCAGTTTATTGCTACTCTTTTCTGCATGTCAAGTATATGTTCCTATGACCATGAGATCATGCAACTCAGAGATATCGGAGGAGTGCCTTGTGTGTATCAAACGTCGCAACGTAACTGGGTGACTATAAAGGTGCTCTACAGGTATCTTCGATGGTGTCTGTTGAGTTGGCATGGATCGAGACTGGGATTTGTTACTCCGTGTGACGGAGAGGTATCTCGGGGCCCACTCGGTAATGCAACATCACAATAAGCCTTGCAAGCAATGTGACTAATTGTTAGTTGCGGGATCTTGTATTACAGAATGAGTAAAGAGACTTGCCGATAACGAGGTTGAACTAGGTATGGAGATACCGACGATCGAATCTCGGGCAAGTAACATACCGAAGAACAAAGGGAACGTTATACGGGATTAACTGAATCCTTGACATAGAGGTTCGACCGATAAAGATCTTCGTAGAATATGTAAGAACCAATGTGGATGTCCAGGTCCCGCCATTGGTTATTGACCGTAGAGGTGTCTCGGTCATGTCTACATAGTTCTCGAACCCGCAGGGTCTGCACACTTAAGGTTCGGTGACGTTTCGGTAGTGTAGAGTTATGTATGGTGGTGACCGAAGGTTTTTCGGAGTCCCGGATGAGATCCCGGATGTCACGAGGAGCTCCGGAATGGTCCGGAGGTAAAGATTCATATATAGGATGTCCCAGTTTGGTCGCCGGAAAAGTTTCGGGCTCATCGGTAGTGTACCGGGAGTATCAGTAGTCTACCGGGAGTGCCGGTAGTGTACCGGGGGACCTCCGGGAGGGGTATTTCGACCCCAAGAGGTCCATGGGCTGTGGGAGAATAATAACCAGCCCTTAGTGGGCTGGGAAAACAGCCACAAAGGCCCATGGCGCAGGAGAGAAAGTCCTAAAGCAAAAAGTGGAAAATCAGCCAATAGGAGGCAATCCTACTCCAACTAGGATTGGAGGTGAAGTAGGATTGCTCCCACCTCCTATTTCGGCCGACCCAAAGGCCTTGGCTGCCTCTCCTCTCCTCTCCTCCTATATATACTAGTGGATTGGGTGGTTTTTGGACAGAATTTCTGGCCACGTGCTACCCGTTCCACCGGTGCATAGTTTCTCCTCTAGATCGTAGTTCCGCACCGCTTAGGCGCAGCCCTGCCGGAATTGCTCCACCACCATCACCGGAGCGCCGTCACGCTGCCGGTGAACTCTCTCTCCTCTCCACCTCCTCTTGCTGGATCGAGACGGTGGAGATCGTCATCAAGCTGCACGTGTGCTGAACGCGGAGGTGCCGTCCGTTCGGCGCTAGATCGGAAGGACCGTGATCGAGATCGCGAGACGGTTCGTGATGAGATCGCGGAACGGATCGTGATGAGTTCGCGGGACAGATCGTGATCAAGATCATGAGACGGATCGTGATGAGATCGTGGGACGGATCGTGATGAGTTCACGGGACGGATCGTGATTGGATCGCGGGACGGATCGTGATGAGATCGCGGGACGCTCGGCGATTTGGATCGCGAAGATGTTCGACTACACCAACCGCGTTTCTTAACGCTTCCCGCTTAGCGATCTACAAGGGTATGTAGATCCACTCTCCCTCTCGTAGATGCTCATCACCATGGATAGGTTTGCGTGTGCGTAGGAAAAAATTTGTTTCCCATGCGACGTTCCCCAACACATATAGCCCCCGGGAATCGGCTGATGTTGGTTGCGTCTTGCAAGCGAGCTGGCCACCCTTCGGGGGAGAAGACCGGGCTCGTCGCCGAACGGGACCGGCTGACGCAGGACGTCCAAGAGGCCGCACAGGAGACGGACCGGCTGGCCGCGCTGCTGGTCGACGGGGAGGCGTCCCGGGACTAGCTCGAGGCCGAGGCGGCAAAGGAGGTGTTGGCCCGGGAGGCGGCCGTCAAGGAGGCGGCTGACGCCGCCCTGAGGACCGCCACCCTTCAAGGCGAGGTGACCCGCCTTGAGAAGACGCTCGAGGAGGTCAAGGGTTCCCTCGCCACCTCGGAGGCGGGCCGGAAATCGGTGCGTGAGGCGCCGCTCCACTTTGCCCTTCGGGTGGACGACGCGATCGAAAGTAGGTGCCAATCTCTCTCTTTCCCCAGCCGATTGCTCTTCCCTTTGCCGTTTCTCGTGTTTCATCTTGCTTTTTCTTTCCTTCTCTTCTCCTTCCTTCCAGGGCGTGTCCCGAAAACTCATCGCCGTGTTACGCACGCTGTTGAGGAGCACCGGGAATACCTTCGGGAGTGCGGTCGCCCCATCGAGGAGCACGCCGCGTGGGACATCGACGAGATTGGGATCGCCGTCGAAATGCGGATGACCCATATCTAGCGGAGCGTGGAGCGGCTCAAGACCGCTGGCAAGGAGGTCATCACCGTGCTGTGTCTGAGCCGCAAGGGAGCTCCGATGCATCGCGTGGCTTAGTGGCTGGAGCATGTCGTCCCCCGCCTCGAGGCCTGGAAGGCGTCAGCCGCCCGAGCCGGGGCACAGATGGCGCTACGGTTAATGACGTCTTGGTACCGCGGCGTGGACCTGGGCCAGCTGGTGACCATGCGGGACGTGCCTGCCGTAGAGCGGGAAGCCCGCGAGCCGGCCCTTGTCCAGCGGGCCAACGAGCTCGCATCATACGTTGACGCGGACGAATTCCTGCCGGCCCTTGGCAAGGACGGCGATCCATTGCCTGAGGACTCCTTCAGCATCCCTCATGGCCCGGCGGATGACAAAGTCGCCGACGAGAGCACCGACCCGAGCGGCAAGACGGTCGAGACTGAGAAGCCCGCCTCGAAGACCAGGGAGGCTGACCCCAAGGCTGTGACCACCTCCGTGGCGAGGACCGGGCCGGCTGGCGACGCACCGGCTGGGGGCACGCCGGCTGGCGACGTGCCGGTGGCCTAAGCCCCCGGGCATCTTTTTTATCTTCTTTTTTCCCTGCATGTAAAAACTTGAATCTACCCACTGGGGGTGTTTGTGTAACGAACAGAATGCTGGCCGTGGGGCCATAATGTTTATGCCATGAATATTTTCTTGTGTTTGCCTTGTGACTCATGCCACCTTATCCTTGTCCCTTTCGCCCGCCTCGACTCTTTTCGTTTCTACTCCTTTCCCCTTTGGTTTTAGCCCTGCCAGCCCGGCAGCCAGGAGTAGGTCTGTAGCTGGGTCGGGGCGTCCGCCTCAGGCGAGCCGGTTCAAAACTTAGGAATCGCGAGGTTTTTTTGGGATGAGTAGAGTGGTAGAGACGCGATGAGGTTCCGGCTGGGCCCCGAAGGGGTCTCCCTTTGTTTCGACCTTTCTTGTGAGCCAAACCTTGCTACCCCAGGGCCCTGTCAGCCGGACAGCCGGGAGCCGGTTCTGTAGCTAGTAAGGGTGGGGAAGTTTTGTCGGCTCATGCTACTTAGCTATTTTTCAGAGAGGCGCTTCTAGGCCCAGCCGGCTAGCCCCCGGGCCCAGGAGCCAGGCCGGGGAGCCGGTGAGTGAGGAACACTTTTGAAAGAAACGAAACGGGGGGCGCCCCAAGAGCCGGCTTGGGGTGCCCATTGCATTCATAAGCCCAAAAGGACGGGGATACATACATACATTGATTCTTCCTCAGCAGTGAAACCGGCACTAGAGCGCTGCGTTCCATGGGCACTCCGTTTCTTCACTGGAAGCATCTCTTTTGCGCTTCTGCTGCTTCTAGGCATCTATCAGGTAGTATGCGTTATTGTGTAGCGCCTTGCTGATGATGAACGGGCCCTCCCAAGGGGAGGACAGTTTGTGCTGTCCGGCGGTTTGCTGGATCCGTCTGACAACCAGGTCCCCCTCGCGGAACGAGAGTGGCCGGACCGCTTGTTGTGCTAGTGCCGAAGTTTCTGCTGGTAGATCGCCGTCCGGCCTAAGGCCAGTTCGCGAGCTTCCTTGAGTAGATCGACGCCGTCTTCTCTTGCCTCCTTTGCGTCCTTCTCCATGTACAGGGTGATCCAAGGCGAATCGAACTCGATGTCGGTGGGGATGATTGCCTCGGACCTATACACGAGGAATAAGGGAGTGTAGCCGGTTGACCGGTTCAGGGTGGTCCTAAGACTCCAAAGGACGGCCGGTAGCTCGTCGATCTAGCAGCCGGACGACCTTACCAACGGCGTCACGAGCCGGGGCTTGATGCCAGATAGGATTAGGCTGTTCGCCCTCTCGACTTGGCCATTGGACTGCGGATGAGCGACGGAGGCCAGGTCGAGCCGGATTCCTTCCTTGGAGCAAAAACACGCGAGTGCACCCTTGGCGAAGTTGGTGCCGTTGTCGGTGATGATGTTGTGGGGAACGTTGTAGCGTACCGTGATGTCGTCGATGAACCGGATTGGTCGCGCCTCGATCCACTTGGTGAATGTGTCGATGGCCACCAGTAAGTGTGTCATGCCACCTCGAGCGGTCTTGAATGGGCCCACCATGTCCAGCCCCCAAACAGCGAAAGGCCATGAGAGGGGGATGGCTTGGAGGGCCGTTACCGGCAGGTGGCTTTGTGCGCTGAAGCGTTGGCAGCCCTCGCACTCATCGACCAATTTCTTGGCCGCATCGAGAGCCGTTGGCCAGAAGAAGCCGTGGCGGAAAGCCTTGGCCACTAGGGTCCAGGAGGCGGCATGATGCCCGCACTCGCCCTGATGAATGTCAAGGAGGATCTCTAGACCCTTTTCCGGCTCGACGCATTGCTGGAAGACGTTGGTGGTGCTGCGGTGGATGAGCTCGTTGTTGATGATGCCATAGGCCGTGGCCCGGCGCTGGATTTTCCTAGCCAGAGCCTTGTCCGGAGCCAGCTCGCCCTGCAGAAGGAATGTTTAGATGGGTTGGACCCACAAGGGGGTCGCGACGGCGGCCGGCTCGGGAGCCCCCGGGACTGGTTGATTGGTCCCTGGGACCGGTTCGCCAGCCCCCGGGGCCGGCTGGGGAGCCCCCGAGGCTGGCTGGCTGCTAATCACCATGACGGCCGTGCCGCCGGGGCTGGCCGCCTCTGGCGCCGCCAGCTAGATCGGAGCCGGCTAGGCGGCCAACGATTCGAGGGCCGGCGGTGAAGTTGCCGGTGAGGCGGTCGGGGCCGTCGATGGGCCGGCGACACCCGCCGGCATGAAGATTGACTCTGATTCTAGGGAAGGCTTGATCGACGGCTTGAGCAGCCGTTCGAGGGAGACGCCGGGTGGAGCCAATCTTCACCAGCGCATCCGCCGCCTCATTGTCCGCCAGTGGGATGTGATGAAACTCACAGCCCTCGAAGAAGCTGGTGAGCTATTGCACGAGGAAGAGGTAGCTGGCCATGTTGGCGTCCGTGGTGTCCCATTCACCAGAGACGTGCGGCACCACGAGGTTGGAGTCGACAAAGCAGAGGATGCGCCTGATGCCGATCTCATTGGCGAGCCGGAGGCCATGGACGATGGTCTCGTACTCAGCCACGTTGTTGGAGGGGGCGAAGTGGATCTATAGGGCGTATTTGAGCCGGTCACCTTACAGGGAGGAGAGGACTATGCCGGCACCCAGGTCGGTCCTCATTTTCGAGCCGTTATGCGCCAATGCGTGGATTCTGGAGGAGGCGGGACGAACTCCGTCTCCGCCTAGTCGACGAGGAAATCCACCAACGCCTATGACTTGATGGCGGTTCTTCGCTCGTACCGGATCTCATGGTCGGCGAGGGCAATGACCCACTTGGCGATCCGGCCGGTGGAGTCCCGGCCGCTCATGATCTCGCCAAGGGGGGTCGTGCTCACCACGGTAATGGTATGCTCTTGGAAGTACTGCTTTGACCTTCTTGGCGGCGAACTATACGTCGTAGCACATCTTTTGATAGTGGGGGTAGTTCTGCTTGGATGCGGAGAGGACCTCGCTGAGGTAGTAGACGGGTCGCTGGACCGGCAGGGACTTGCCCTCCTCCGGCCGCTCGACCACCAGAACGACGTTGATGACGCGGGTGGTTGCCACGATGTAGGCGAGCAAGGGCTCCTTCTCAGCCGGCACGGCTAGGATGGGCGCGCGGGTGAGAGCCTTCTTGAGGTCGCGAAAGGCCTCGTCCGCCTCATCAGGCCAGTCGAAGGCGCCCGGCCTCTTGGTTTGATCTGGCTCGATCAGAGCCGTCTTGCGGAATAGCCCGTAGAGGGGCAGGGCCTTCTCTCCCAGTCGGCTGATGAACCGGCTAAGCGAGGTGAGGCAGCCGGTGAACTTCTGGACGTCGCGGAGCCAGGTTGGTTTCGGCATGCGCTCAATCATGTTGATCTTCTTTGGGTTAGCTTCGATGCTGTAGGCAGATACGAAGAAACCCAAGAGTTGTCCGGCGGGGACGCCGAAGAAACACTTCTCCGGGTTGAGCTTGATCTTGTACTCGCGTAGGTTTGCTAAGGTCTCCCAAAGGTCGTCGAGGAGGCTGAAGTGCTTCTTGGTTTTGACGATGATGTCATCGACATAGACGTGGACGTTCCTGCCTATCTGAGGCAGGAGGCACTTCTGCATGCATCGTTGGAAGGTGGCGCCAGCATTCTTCAGGCCGAAGGACATGGTGATGTAGCAATAGGCCCCGAAGGGTGTGATGAAGGAGGTCTTGAGCCGGTCTTCAGGATCCAGCTTTATCTGGTGGTAGGCTGAGTAGGCGTCCAGGAAGGATAGCAAGTCGCAGCGGGCCGTGGAGTCGATGACTTGATCGATCCGCGGCAGGGCGAACGGGTCCTTGGCACATGCCTTGTTCAGGCTAGTGTAGTCGATGCACATGCGCCAGGTCTTGTTCTTCTTCAATACCAGGACTGGGTTGGCCAGCCAGTCCGGGTGGAATACTTCCATGATGAACCTAGCTGCGAGCAGCCGGGCGATCTCTTCACCTATAGTATGTCGCTTCTCCTCGAAGAAGCGGTGTAGGGGCTGCTTGACCAGCTTGACGTCCGGCCAGACGTGGAGTTTGTGCTCGGCGAACTTCCTCGGAACACCCGGCATGTCCTTGGGGGACCATGCCAAGATGTCCCGATTCTCACGGAAGAAGTCGACGAGCTCGCCTTCCTATTTGCTGTCGAGGCAGGAGCCGATGGTGACGCACTGAGCCGGGTTGGCCGGGTCGAGCGGGATCTGCTTGGTGTCCTTGGACGGCTAGAAGGAGGCCTCGCCGGTGGATTACGAGGGTGGAGCCAGCACGGCCGGCTGGCTGGCAGCAAGGGCCACGAGCCGGTCGAGCTGCCGTTTCTCCTCGGCGATCTCTAGGGCCTCGGCCAGCCGGCTGTCGTCTTGAGCGCATTCGAGCAACATCTTGTAGTCTCCCTTGATGGTGATGATCCCCTTTTGGCCCGGCATCTTGTGCTTGAGGTAAGCACAATGGGGGACCGCCATGAAGCTAACAAGAGCCGGTCGGCCCAACAATGCGTGGTAGGGGCTCGCGAGGTCCACGACCTTGAACAGTACTGGCTCATGACAAAAATGGCCGGGTCCGCCGAAGAGGATGTCGAGCGTGATCTTGCCGACAGGGGAGCAAGACTTCCCAGGCAAAATGCCATGGAAAACCGTCCGGCTCGCCTGCGGGTCTTCTATCTTCAGCCCCAACTTATGCATCGTGTCGAGGTAGAGAATGTTGATGCTGCTACCGCCATCTATCAGCACCCGCGAGAAGCGGCAGGCTCGTTCCTTGGTGGCAATGGTGGGGTCGAGGACCAAGGCGTAACTGTCGGGATTTGGCATCATAGTAGGATGATCGGCCTGGCTCCAAGTAATCGGCTTCTCAGGCCAGTGCAAGAACTGGGGAGTTGCCGGCATGGTGGCGTTCACCTCACGGCGGAGCTGGCCCTGAGCGTGTTTGCCCGTCTCTTCACTAGCGAAGACGACGTAGCAACCGTCCTGGTTGGGGAATTGGTCGATCAGGCGACCTTCGTTTGGAGCCGTTGCCGACATCGGGGCGGCTGCTTGGGCTGGGGCCAGCGCGCGGGCTGGCGGCGCGAGAGGAGCCGGAAGGCCGTCCCCCCGGGCCAATCGCTGTGAGAAGCTGCACTGCCGGAGCATGTGCGTAGAGGGCTTGGCCCCTGAATGGTTCTTGCAAGGAGATCAAGCATTTGGTCAAAGGTGAGCTTCGTCTGCCAGGTAGCCTTGTCGATGCGCTGGCGCTGACCGGAAGGCTGGGCAGCCGGCTCCTAATCCTCGACGGTATTGACCTGGCGGCTCTCATGGCGGGGATCTGGCTGGTCGTTCTTGCGCTTGTTCTTCTACAACTGCCGGTTCTCGGCAGCCGGCCGGGTCGTGGTCGGCGTCGTCGTTGCCTTGGCGGGTGGGGTCATTTTGACCCGGATGGCCGAATCGGCCGTGGTGTATTTGTCCGCCTTGGTCATGAGCTCAGCGAGCGTGGCCGGCTTGGAGCACAGGATCTTGTGCTTAAGAGGGGTGTCGTCCCGGTAGCCCTCGATGAAGTACTGCACGGCTTGGACCTCATGCACCCCCTCGTAGGAGTTGCGGAGCTCGGTCCACCGGGTGAGGTAGTCGCGGAGGGACTCGTCCGACCCTTGAAGGCACATGGCGAGTTCACGGGGACGGCCGGGCCGCTTGTAGGTGCCGGTGAAGTTGCGGATGAAGGCCTCTTCGAGGTCCGTCCAAGTGTTGATGCTGCCGGCCACCAGGCTGTTGAGCTAGGTGCGGGTCGAGCCGATCAGCATAAGGGGGCCATAGCGAACGGCTACGCGCTTATTCCCCTTGGCGATACCCACCACGGTGGTGTAGTCGATCAGCCAGTCTTCGGGTTTGGCAGCCCCGTTGTATTTCGGGGTGTCCCTAGGGAGCGTGAAGCCGCTTGGGAACGGCTCGGTGCGAATCCTGGGGCCGAAGCAGGCCGAACCAATCGAGCCCTCCTCCTCAAGAAGGGCGGATTGTGCGAGTTTGTCGATGCGGTTGCGGGCGTCGTTCCCGCTGCGAGGGACGCATGGTCCGAGCCGAGCCGAGAGCTCAGGGCGGATGGTGGGTGGCGCCGACTGCCACGACTCACGCCATGGAGGCGGCGTGTGCCCCTGGCTGCGCCAGCTGCCGGATGCCGGCGCTTCGTGGTGGCGGCCGCTCCGAGGTGGCTCGTTGGTGCTCACTCCCCGGCGTCTGAGAGGGCCGGGGGTTGTTTGCTTCGGCCCGGCGGCTGGAAACGCGAGGGGAGCAGGAGTACTGGGCCGCCTGGTGGCCGATAGTTCTCGTGCCCTCGCGCTCGGGCCGGGGGCCTTCAGTGGCGGCACCGCCCGTTGCGAGCAAATGTTGTTGTGCGTCAGCAGCATCGATCAGCTCCTTGATGTGGAGCTTGTGGACGACATGCTCTTCACCCTCCAAGGTAGCCAATTCCTCGTAGGCCACCTTGAGAGCCTGCAGGTTAGCCGCGGGGGTGTCGTAGATGAGCATTTTGCCGCTGAGGATTTCGGTGACCACGCGGCTGTGGTCGTGCACAGCCCCACGCCGACTGGGCTCGGTGCCAGCCGGGGTGAGTCCGTAGGCGGAAGCATACTTCCGCTGCGCCGCCTCCATGCGGTGCCACGTGGCCGCGAGGGCAGTGGCATCCTTGAACAGGATTTGGTGAGCCGCCTCGAGATCGGTCACGGCGGTGTCGGGCTTCACCGTCGGGGCGATCAGAGTGCTCAAGCCCCGGAGGGCCGCACCGAGCGGGTCGGACGTGCCGACGCGGGCGGCGGTCGCGGTAGCCACGACCCGCGCCCATCCGGATATGGTGGAGGAAGTGATGTCCATCACCCCCATGCGATCATGGGACTCGCTGGGTTGGGCCACAGCAAGTGCGCCCACTGCTGTGAGTGGGCCAGCGCAGACGAGCACCCCCGCGGGGTATTCGTCAGCGGCCGGAGCCTCGACGAGGCTAAGCCTGCCGAAGCGCTCGGTGAGCGTGTAGATGTCGGTCGCGAGGCCGACGGAGTTGCCCGCATGGTGTGCTAAGGCAAGCCCCACGAGCTCCCCCACAGTGTCGCTGGGACGAGCGGCGACGACAGGTAATGGCGAGGGGTCCTGCCCGGAGCATGAATCCGGCCGGCACCGCGTATGGCCCCATGGTGGGCACCAACTGTCGTCATTTTCTCACAACAGATGCCAGTGGGTGGCTTATCGTGAGTGGTTGGGGCCGGAGGACGCCGACGGGCTCCGGGTGCGAGATTGGGCACAAGCGGTGGTGACACACGATGTACCCAGGTTCAGGGCCCTCCATGGGAAGTAACACCCCTAGTCCTGCTTGGTCTAGTTGGATGGATGGGTATGTGTACAAGGATGCTCCTGGAGCTGTGTCTAGAGGAGGAAGAAGGAGCGGTCGGCTCGTCTTCCACTGCTACTAGAGGGGGGAATGAGAGTTCTGTGGGTGCGTGTCTGAGACCATTCGTCCATCCCCATTGCATGGGGGGCTCGGGGGGTTTTATAGGCCAACCCCCCGGCTCTTACAATATGTCATAAGTACAATGGTGGGGGGACCCGGCTGGCGGTCTCTCCGGCTGGCGAGAGGGTCCCGCCACTCGTGCCGTCTTGTCGTGGGCGGGGCCCGTCGACCGAACGGTCCCATATCCCGTTGGGGCCTGCCAGCTGGCTCTGTGATTGGTCCTCGCCCACCTGCCATGGCACGGGCCGCCCGGAGGGCGTCGTCTAGCACCAGTCGTCTGAAGTCTCTGGTACGGCCAGCGGCACTGTAGCCACGCCGGGGCAGGTAATCAAGTGGCAAGGGCGTGCCGACACTATTCCCCTGCCTGGGCATGCTCACCGAGGTCAGCGGTCAGGACGGTTGGACTATAGCCATGCGCTGCGGTGCGTAAGCGGCCACTGTAGCCACAAGGCCACCCGTTGTGCCGGTCACGTCGCGTCATCGTACCTGCGCGCAGAGGGACGGGACGGGGCACGTACGTCCCGATGTAAATGGAAGAGTCGGCCCATGGGCCCAACCGGCTCCTTGATCAGACGGCCAGGGCGCCAGCCGGCACTGGCCTGCGTTGAACGTCCTCCAGGCGGCCACGGCCAGCCGACCGCGTAGTTTTTCTTCGAAGCAAAAAGGGGGAAGACCCCGTTGCTTTGGCCTACCTAGGGGTATAAACCCGTCACATATATAGGGCCTCTAGGCGAAGCAAGGCCCCCCACCCCAGCAAGGCCAGATCCCGGCAAGGCAAAGCCTCGGCAAGCACCGCCAGCGCACAGGATTGGTGTCGACCCACCTGGACGCGTGTCGCGGCGTCAACGTTGGAGGGATATAAGGGGCACCGATGGGACGGACCCCGGTCCCGTCCGCTGACGGACTGAGGCGCCAGACGGAGCATTAAATGCTCTTGTCCTACTCTGCCAGAAGTAGGTACGATAGCACTGTGCATCCCGTGTGCACACTGTGCGCCACTATTGGGATCCCCTTAGGTATAAAAGGAGGCCCAAGGCATACAGAAAAAGGGTTGGTTAGTTGAGAGTTAGTTGGTTGGACAACCGAAGGCTAGACAACCGGACAACCGGACAGCTAGACGACTAGTGATTACCAAGCTCAAGTACCAGCCGCTCATGGCGTTCCTGTAGGTGGAACCCTAGAACACAATCAATATAACCAAGCAGGAGTAGGGTTTTACGCATCCGTCAGCCCGAACCAAGGTAAAAACTCCCCGTGTGCTAATTATCAGACCGGCTCTTTGTGCGAGTCCACCTCCCCGCCAAACCGAAAGGGATCCCAGGATCCCATAGGTGTTTGTTCCCACGACTGTAGTGGGTCATCAAGAACATTTTCTAACCTAGACAAGTTATCCGCTACGGGGTTATCAACACCCTTTCTAGCAACAATATGCAAATCAAATTCTTGTAGGAGAAGAACCCATCTGATAAGTCTAGGTTTAGCATATTTGTTTTCCATAAGATATTTAATAGCAGCATGATCAGTGTGAACAGTTACTTTGGAATCAACAATATAAGGTCTGAACTTATCACAAGCAAACACAACTACTAAAAATTCCTTTTCAGTGGTAGCATAATTTCTTTGAGCGATGTCTAGAGTTTTACTAGCATAATGGATAACATTTAATTTCTTATCAACTCTTTGTCCTAGAACAACACCAATGGCATAATCACTAGAATCACACATAATTTCAAAGGGTAGGTTCCAATCAAGTGGTTAAACAACAGGTGTAGAAATAAAGGCATTCTAAAGAATTTCAAATGCTTCTACACAATCATCATAAAAAACAAATGGAACATCTTTTTGCAAAAGATTAGTGAGAGTCCTAGAAATCTTAGAGAAGTCTTTCATAAACCTCCTATAGAAACCAGCATGACCAAGGAAACTACTTATACCTCTCATATCCGTAGGACACGACATTTTTTCAATAGCATCAACTTCGGCTTTGTCAACTTCGATACCTCTTTCAGAGATTTTGTGTCCCAAAACATTACCTTCATTCATCATAAAGTGGCACTTCTTCCAATTCAAGACAATATTAGTTTCTTCGCATCTCTGCAAAACTCGATCAAGGTTGCTTAAACAATCATCAAAAGAAGTTCCATAAACAAAAAAATCATCCATGAAAGCCTCAACAATCCTTTTACAGAAATCGGAGAATATAGTAGTCATACATCTTTGAAAGGTAGCAGGTGCATTGCATAAACCAAAAGGCGTACGTCTATAAGAAAAGGTACCGAAAGGGCATGTAAAGGTGGTCTTGTCTTGGTCCTCTTTTGACACAGGTATTTGAGAGAAACCAGAATAACCATCTAGAAAGAAAAAATGTGTGTGATTGGATAGTCTTTCTATCATTTGATCAATAAAAGGTAGAGGGTAATGGTCTTTCCTAGTAGCTTTATTTAATTTCCCAAAATCAATTATCATTCTATAACCTGTAACAATTCTTTGAGGGATCAATTCATTTTTATCATTAGGAACTATGGTAATACCTCCTTTCTCAGGGATACAATGAACAAGACTAACCCATCTACTGTTAGTAATAGGATAAATAATACATGCCTACAGAAGTTTTAATATTTGATTTCTTACCACCTCTTTCATTTTAGGATTTAACCGTCGTTGGTGATCCACAACTGGTTTAGCATCGGGCTCCATATTAATTTTGTGCTGACATAGAGTGGGACCAATGCCTTTAAGATCATCAAGAGTATATCAAATAGCAGCATGTTGCTTTCTCAGAGTTTTCAATAATCTCTTTTCTTCATACTCTGAAAGGTTAGTGAGGGAGTCCTGGATTAAGGGGTCCTCGGATAGCCCACCCATTGTTCATGGGCCGGACAGTATGGGCCGCAAGGCAGGCATTGGATGATTGAGGACCACTTGCGCCTGGACGGAAGCTTCAAGGAGTCAAGACGTGTTCTCCAAGTTATTAGCTATAGTTAGGCAAGTTATCTCTCTAGGATGTAATCCACCATGTGTAAGCTTCGGACACCTCCGATAACTATATAAGCCGGAGGGTTTTAGGGCATACGGGGAGAACAACTCATCTAGGGTTAGACATACGATCTCGGGGTAGATCAACTCTGTAACCCCTTACACCATCAATATTATCAAGCAGGATGTAGGGTATTACCTCCATTGGAGGTCCCAAACCTGGGTAACTCGTGTCCCCTTCGTCTCCTATTACCGTCGATCCTAGTCTCACAGTTTGGGCCCCCCTATCTGAGATCCGCCGGTTTTGACACCGACATTGGTGCTTTAATTGAGAGTTCCACTGTGAGCGCCGAAGGCATCGATGGGTCGCCTCATTACGAGTGGCAAGATCTTCATCGAGGGGACTTTCGCCCCTAATCAGAGTTTCACTGGCAATGACACCTTGTCGTATGCCAGCCCGATCAGCCGTCAAGGCGAGATCGGAAGGTTTCCCCCCAAATCAGAGTATCAAGTTCGGAACCCTAGAGTTCGTGGCTAATTCACGGGGAACACTTGTTCCAGTGGAAGTCTCAACCTTTGAAGAAAGACCCAGAAGTCCGGATGCGTAGATGTCCAAGACATCAGGTCACTTGGTGGAACG
The DNA here is from genome assembly GCA_022496015.1 of Hordeum marinum. Taxonomy (NCBI): domain Eukaryota; kingdom Viridiplantae; phylum Streptophyta; class Magnoliopsida; order Poales; family Poaceae; genus Hordeum; species Hordeum marinum. The sequence continues at coordinate 70,769,608 of CM039678.1, read as the reverse complement.
GAACGTAGATCCACTTCGACGCGACTTTGGAACCGTTACACCACTTGATGAATCTACTCATATTAGCGACACGCACCGTGCCATCGTTTCATTCTTAAACGAATTGTTCGATCGGCTCGAAGCAATGCGTATACCGGATGACCAGGTTCCGATCTATGATCAGCTCGGGATTAAACCTGATGACAGGAAGATTCACGTCCCACCCGTCACCCACCTTGTCGCTACTGTCAAGTGTCTGGCTGCGGACTCGTTCGGATAGCCAGAATTGAAGACTGTTTAAACCCCGGTCTCTAACGAGCCAAGCGTCGGGGATTACTAACAACCCACAAGTATAGGGGATCACAACAGTTTTTGAGGGTAGAGTATTCAACCCAAATTTATGTATTCGACACAAGGGGAGCCAAAGAATATTCTCGAGTATTAGCAGCTGAGTTGTCAATTAAATCACACTTGAAAGACTTAATATCTGCAGGAAAGTATTTAGTAGCAAAGTAATATGGAAGTAACGGTAATGGTGGCAAAGTGATAGTAGCAGTTTGTAGTGTTTGTAACATAAGAACAGAAAAGTAACTAAGCAAAGATCAATATATGGAAAGCTCATAGGCAATGGGTCAGTGATGGATAATTATGTCAGATGGCATTCATAATGCAAATGTTATAACATAGGGTGACACAGAATTAGCTCCAATTCATCAATTTAATGTAGGCATGTATTTTTTATATAGCCATACGTGCTTATGGAAAAGAACTTGCATGACATCTTTTGTCCTACCCTCCCATGGAAGCGAGGTCCTATTGGAAACTAAGGGGTCTTAAGGCCTCCTTTTAATAGAGAACCGGACCAAAGCATTAACACTTAGTGAATACATGAACTCCTCAAACTACGGTAATCACCGGAAAGAATCCCAGTTATTGTCACCTTGGGGGATGCATATCATAACTTGTAATAGGTGTCTACAACTTGCAAGATAGGATCAGGAACACACATATATTCATGAAAACATAATAGGTTCAGATCTGAAATCATGGCACTCGGGCCCTAGTGACAAGCATTAAGCATAGCAAAGTCATAGCAACATCAATCTCAGAACATAGTGGATACTAGGGATCAAACCCTAACAAAACTAACTCGATTACATGATAAATCTCATCCAACCCATCACCGTCCAGCAAGCCTACGATGAGATTATTCACGAATGGTGGAAAGCATCATGGAATTGGTGATGAAGGATGGTTGGTGATGACGAAGGCGTCGATTTCCCCTCTCCGAAGCCCAAAACGGACTCCAGATCTTGTCTCCCAAGGAACAATAGGAGGCGGCGGCTCCGTATCGTGAAATGCGATGAACTCTTCTCTCTAATTTTTTTTCTCCGGATAGGAATATATAGGAGTGGAAACATGGTTGGAGGAGTAGCAGGGGGCCCACAAGCCTGCTCGGTGTGGCCTAGGGGGTGGTCACACCCACCAGGCTTGTGGCCAGGTTGTGGTCCCCCTCCAGTTGATTCTTTTGCCAGTATTTTTTATTAATTCCAAAAATATTCTCCGTAAATTTTCAAGATGATCCGAGCACTTTTATTTCTGCACAAAAATAACACCAAGGCAATTCTGCTAAAACCAACGTCAATCCGGGTTAGTTCCACTCAAATCATGCAAATTAGTGTCCAAAACAAGGGCAAAAGAGTTTGGAAAAGTAGATATGTTGGAGACGTATCAACTCCCCCAAGCTTTAACCTTTGCTTGTCCTCTGGCAATTCAGCTGATAAACTGAAAGTGATAAAGAAAAACTTTTACAAACTCTGTTTGATCTTGTTGTTGTAAATATGTCTAACTTATGTTCAGATTTTCAGCAAAGATTATAGACTAACCACATTCACAATAACATTTAGGCCTCACATTTACTCATATAAATGACATAATCAGCTAGCAAGCAATAATAAAAAGTCTTGGATGAGAATTTTTTTATCAAAACAATCATGATACAATATGACATAATGGTATCTCGCTAGCCCTTTCTGAGACCGCAAAACATAAATGCAAAGCACCTCTAGAGAACAAGGACTGACTAAACATTGTAATTCACGATGAGAGAGATCCAGTCATGCTCATACTCAATATCAATTAATAGCAAGGCATAAAAAGACAATGGTGCTCTCTAAATGGTGCTTTTTATAAGAGCATGATGACTCAAAAATAAAGTAAATGGAAAGACCCTTCGCAGAGGGAAGCATTGATTTGCAGAGGTGCGAGAGCTCAAGCTTTTAAAACAGAGATAGGTAATGATTTTGGAGCGGTATGCTTTCGTTGCTCACATAAAGACCAAGAGGTTTTCAATATCTTCCATGCTAGATACATTATAGGCGGTTCCCAAACAGAATGGTAAAGTTTTTACTCCCCCTCCACCAATCAGTCACATTCCACGGCGGGCCGAATCCACGGGTACCGTCCATACAAACACAGTCCTAGGGGAGTTTTGTTTAATTAATTTTTGCTTTTTATTTAGAGCATGGGACTGGGCATCCCAATTACCAGCCACTTTCCCGTGAATGATAGTGAATCAACACATATCGTGAGAATAACCCACCTAGCATGGAAGATACTGAGAGATCCAGTCGCCACATGAGCGATTTGGGCATACAAAACATAATATTTATTTGAAGGTTTAAAGTTTAGCATGTGCAAATTTACTTGGGACGACAGGTAAATACCACATATATGTAGATATGGTGGACTCGTAGGGAACAACTTTGGTTTATTGAGATGGATGCACAAGTAGTATTCCCGCTTAGTACAAGTGATGGCTAGCAAAAGACTGGGGAGTTACCAACTAGAGAGCGACACAGTCACCAACATGCTTTGAGATTAACCAACATTAAATGCAAGCATGAGTAGGATATAATTCACCATGAACATAAATATCGTGGAGGCTATGTTGATTTGTTACAACTACATGTGTGAACATGTGCCAAGTCAAGCCACTTGAATCATTCAGAGGAGGATACCATTCTATCATACTACATCACAACCATTTTAACATGCATGTTGGCACTCAAAACAAACCATTATTGACTCTTAGCTAATTAAGCATGGCATGAATAACTATAATCTCTAATTGTCATTGCAAACATGTTCAACTCATAATGAGCTGAACTCCGAACGATGAGCTAATCATATTTACAAAAACAAGATAGTTTGAGTTCATACCAGCTTTTGTCATCTCAATCAGTTCATCATATATCTTCATTATTGCCTTTCACTTGCACAACCGACCGATGTGAATAATAATAAGAGTGCAAGTGCATTGGACTAAGCTGGAATCTGCAAATAATAAACCAAAGGAGAAAACAAGGCAATATGGGCTCTTAGGTAAGATAAACAATAACGCATATGAGAGCCACTCAACATGTCATCATGGTCTTCTCCTTATGACCCAAAGAAAAGAAAGTAAAATTATTTACACGGGAAAGCTCCCAACAAGCAAAAAAGAAGAACAAGAAATATTTTTGGGTTCTCTTATTAATGCTACAACTAAGCATCTAGGAAATAAAGCTAGAACTATTTTTTTTTATTTTCCTCAAAATTAATGAAACACACAAGAAAAATCAAAACAACAAAATAAACTACCATGGATAGTACAATGAAAAAGTATGAACATCGACGACTGAAATAAGTGCGTGAACATGAATGTAAACTCGGTGAGAAATACGTACTCCCCCAAGCTTAGGCTTTTGGCCTAAGTTGGTGTAGGGCCATAGCTGGAAATAACCTTCTCCGGGATACTCCAGAGGACACTGATACGTCTCCAACGTATCTACTTTTCCAAACACTTTTGCCCTTGTTTTGGACTCTAATTTGCATGATTTGAATGGAACTAACCCGGACTGACGCTGTCTTCAACTGAATTGCCTTGGTGTTATTTTTGTGTAGAAATAAAAGTTCTCGGATCGTCCTGAAAAATTACGAAGAATATTTTTGGAATTAATAAAAAACATTGGCACAAGAAGTAACCAGAGGTGGGCCACCAGCAGGCCACAAGCCTGCTAGGTGCGGCCACACCCTTGGCCGCACCGAGCATGCTTGTGGGGCCCTCGTGGCTCCACCAACCTCGTTTCCACTCCTATATATTCCTATTTACGGAGAAAAAAACCAAAGAGAAGATTTCATCGCGTTTCACGATACGGAGCTGCCGCCACCTCCTGTTCTTCCTCGGGAGACCAGATCTGGAGTCCGTTCTAGGCTCTAGAGAGGGGAAATCTACACCTTCGTCATCACCAACCATCCTTCATCACTAATTCCATGATTCTCTACACCATTCGTCAGTAATCTCATTGTAGGCTTACTGCACGGTGATGGGTTGGATGAGATTTATCATGTAATCGAGTTAGTTTTGTTAGGGTTTGATCCCTAGTATCCACTATGTTCTGAGATTGATGTTGCTATGACTTTGCTATGCTTAATGCTTGTCACTAGGGCCCGAGTGCCATGATTTCCGATCTGAACCTATTATGTTTTCATGAATATACGTGTTTTCTTGATCCTATATTGCAAGTTGTAGACACCTATTACGAGTTATGATCCGCATCCCCCAAGGTGACAATAAATGGGATTCTTTCCGGTGATTACCATAGTTTGAGGCATTCATGTATTCACTAAGTGCTAATGCTTTGGTCCGATTCTCTATTAAAGGGAGACCTTAATATCCCTTAGTTTCCAATAGGACCCCGCTGCCACGGGAGGGTAGGACAAAAGATGTCATGCAAGTTCTTTTCCATCAACACGTATTACTATATATGGAATACATGCCTACATTACATTGATGAATTGGAACTAGTTCTATGTCACCCTATGTTATAATTGTTGCATGATGAATGACATCCGACATAATTATCCATCATCGATCCATTGCCTACGAGCTTTCCATATATTGATCTTTGCTCAGTTACTTTTTCGTTGCTACTGTTATAAACACTACAAACTGCTACTATCACTTTGCCATCGTTACTGTTACTTCCATATTACTTTGCTACTGAATACTTTGCTGCAGATATTAAGTCTTTCGGGTGTCGTTCAATTAAAAACTCAGCTGCTAATAATCGAGAATATTCTTTGGCTCCCCTTGTGTCGAATCAATAAATTTAGGTTGAATACTCTACCCTCGAAAACTGTTGCGATCCCCTATACTTATGGGTTATCAAGACCTTTTTCTGGCGTCGTTGCCGGGGAGCATAGCTCTATTCTCTAAGTCACTTGGGATATATATCTGTTGATCACTATGAAGAATCTGAAAGATCCAAAAACCAAGATCTATCCCTCTAGTACAAGGGGAGGTAAGGAACTGCCATCTAGCTTTGCACTTGATTCACCTTCTGTTATGAGAAAGTTTGCCACACCACCACCTGCTAGTAACCCTGATATGTCGCAAGTAATTGATGATGCTACTTCTGTTATGCATGATGCTTATGATGATACTTTGTTTGATGATACTGTGCCACTGGGTGAATTTCTTGATGGACAAATTGCTAGGGTCAATGTTGAAACTGATAATATTTCTGAATCTGATGAAATTATCGAAACGTAACATTTTGATTCACCCGCTAGACCTAGCTCTCCTAGATATGAACTACCTGATATACCTAAGGGTTATGTTATGGAAGGAGAGCTATCTAGGGACTTTGTTGCTTGTAAGGATAGAGATGATCTTAAGAAATTGCTTCGCAAGTGGAAGGAAAAAATCTTTGAATGCTAGAATGTAATTGATCCTAAGTTTTCTACTTCACCTATCTTTGTTACTGATAAGGATTATGAATTCTCTATCGATCCTGAGTTAATTACTTTGGTTGAATTTGATCCTTTCCATGGTTATGAATCTGAAACTGTTGTGGCACATCTTACCAAATTGAATGATATAGCCACACTATTTACTCATGAGGAAAAAATTGCTACTACTATATTCTTAATTTGTTTCCTTTCTCATTAAATGGTGATGCTAAGATATGGTTTAATTCTCTTGCTCCTGGTTGTGTGCGTAGTCCCCAAGATATGGTTTATTACTTCCCTGAAAAATATTTTCCTGCCCATAAGAAACAAGCTGCCTTGCAGGAAATATTTAACATTGTGCAAATTGAAGAAGAGAGTATCCCACAAGCTTGGGGAGGCTTCTCCAATTACTTAATGATTTTCCTGATCATCCTCTCAAGAAAAATGAAATGCTTGATATCTTTTATAATCGACTAACCGATGCTTCTAGGGACCACCTAGATAGTTGTGCCGGTTGTTTTTTCCGGGAACGAACTTTTGAACAAGCTGAATTACTACAGAATAATATATTGAGCAATGATAATGATTGGACTATTCCCGAACCACCTCCAAAGCCAACTCCGAAGAAAAGAGGTATTCTATTCCTTAGTCCTGAAGATATGTAAGAGGCAAAGAAATCTATGAAAGAAAAGGGTATTAAAGCTGAGGATGTTAAGAATATACCACCTATTGAAGAAATACATGGTCTTGATAACCCGAGACAGGTAGTAGAGGTAAATTCTCTCAGTAGATTTGATGAAAGAGATATTCCTTATAATAAGTCTGCTAGCCAATGCTTGGATGAATTTGATAATTTTATTGTGAAGCAAGAAAATTTCAATGCCTATGTTAGTAGACAATTGAAACATAATGCTTATATGCTTGATCGCTTGGGTGATTATTTGAGTAGAACTGTCAATGATCTTAAGCTTATTAGTAAACATGCTTCCATGGTAACCACTCAAGTAGAACAATGATTTGCTTAATGAGATGAATAGTAAAGACAATGATCATTTTGTTAAATTTATGACTAGAGGTGGTAGAATGACTTAGGAACCTTTGTATCCTGAGGGCCATCCTAGGAGAATTGAGCAACATTCTCAGAGATTTAATACCGATGCACCTATTCCTTCCAATAAGAATAGGAAAAAGAATGATGATGGTACTTTGCATGCTGCTAGAGAACCTGTTATAGATACATCTGAGAATCCAAATGATATTTCTACCTCTGATGCTGAGACACAATCTGGTGATGAACAAGAGCCTAGTGATAATATTAATAATGATGTTCATGTTGATGCTCAACCTAGTAATGATAATGATGTGGAGATTGAACCTGCTGATGATCTTGATAACCCACAACCTAAGAATAAAAGATACGATAAAAGAGACTTCATTGCTAGGAAACATGGTAGATAAAGAGAACTATGGGTTTAGAAACCCATGCCCTTTCCTCCTAAACCATCCAAGAAAAAGGATGATGAGGATTTTGAGCGCTTTGCTGAAATGCTTAGACCGGTCTTTTTACGTATGCGCTTGACTGATATTTTGAAAATGTCTCCTTATGATAAGTATATGAAAGATATTGTGACAAATAAAAGAAAGATACCGGAAGCTGAGATTTCCACCATGCTAGCTAATTATACTTTTAAAGGTGGAATACCTAAGAAACTAGGAGATCCCCGATTACCTACTATACCATGCTCTATTAAAAGATATTATGTTAAAACTGCTTTATGTGATTTTGGAGCTGGTGCTAGTGTTATACCTTTCTCTTTATACCGTAGACTTGATTTAAATAAGTTGACACCTACTGAAATCTCTTTGCAAATGGCTGATAAATCAACTGCTCTACCTATCGGTATTTGTGAGGATGTACATGTCGTAGTTGCAAATGCTACTATCTTGACGGACTTTGTTATTCTTGATATTCCTGAGGACGACAGTATGTCGATCATCCTTGGTAGACCCTTCTTGGATACTGTAGGGGCTGTTATTGATTGCAGCAAGGGCAATGTCACTTTTCATCTTAATGGTAATGAACATACGGTACACTTCCCGAAGAAACAACCTCAAGTTCATAGTATCAACTCTATTGAAAAAATTCCAACAATTATTATTGGAGACTTTGATTTCCCTCTTCCTACTGTCAAGAAGAAATATGATATACTTATTGTTGGGGAAATGCATATCCCCATTGAGGTAGCTTAGTCTTATTCGAAAATTCTTCAGTTTCATGTTATTCGAAAGAAGTTTGTTAATAAGAGTTGATCAACCTTATTGATGGATTCCATTTGATAAGCATGAGATGGATGAATTTAGAAAGCACAACTTCCTGTACCTAACTCTTACTTTCTGTTACCTGATGAAATTAAGTAAAAATTATATTATTTTTCTATTTTCTGAGTTTTCTGTGCAATAGAAAAATGACCTGAAAATAAAAGTTCCCAGAATCCTCTGAAAATTTAGTATGATTTTTCTTGAATATTTAAAAATATCTGGCACTGAGAATGCATCAGGGGGCTGCACGAGTGGGCCACAAGCCTGCAGGGCGCGGCCACCCCCCTGGTCGCGCTTAGCAAGCTTGTGGGTCCCACGTGGTCCCCTCCACTTATTCCAGCACCCATTCACTTCATCTTCCTCCAGAAAAAATCCCACCATTGCTCAAACCCGTGTTCTAGCTCATCTTGCTGCCATTTTTGATCTCCTTGCTCAAAGCTCCATTTGCAAAACTGTTTTAGGGGATTGCTCATTGGTATCTGACTCCTCCAATGGTCCAATTAGTTTTTGTTCTAGTGCTTTATACATTGCAAATTTTTGCTGCTGTGGTGACCTTGTTCTTGAGCTTGCATGTCAAATTTGTAAGGTCCCAAGTAGTTTTGATGCATGATATAGTCTCTAGGCACTTGAGGGAGTAGTTGCTATGAGTTTTATTGAGTTTTGTTTACCTTTATTTTCACTCACTAAATTTTTTAGAATTTTTTAGAAATGTTGAGAAGGTTACTAAGAGGTTCTTCAAGCCGGGGTTCTAAGGAACATGAAAATGAAATGAAGGAGAAACCCAAATATAATCTTCCTCGTGTCGCAGAAATCCGACCATGTGAATGTTCGTGTGACACATTCTTGAGGGAGGCCGTAAATTATGAAGATTTCTATTATTTGGCCAAGTATGCAGGCATCACTGACTTCCTCAATGATAAGTTTGACCAGTACCTCTTGCTCACTCATACCTTTGTGCAAAATTTTCACTTTCATCCTAGGGTAGACACTCCTACAGTAAATTTCACTTATATGATGTGCCTAAAAAATGAACCTTTATGATTTCTGCAAAGTTTGCAAGATACCCTATGAGGGCAGTAGCAGGGAACCATGTCCTCGAGACATGGAGGATTTTATTGCCACAGTCACTGTAGGGGAAGAGAGATGCGTGTCAAAGGCAAGAGCAGCTAGTTTACATTTTCCCATGCTATGCTATTATTCATTATTTGCGGGGAGATGTTTAGTTGGTCATTGGGAGAGTGGAAGCTTTAGTGCCCTTGACCTCGCTTTTCGCGCCATGCTTTACTTGCTGATAGAACCTTTAGTCTGGGCTCTATGGTGGCCCAACGGTTGAATACCAACCATTCGAAGGGGCCCATATTCAGAGGTATCTATGCATCTTGTTTAGCCAAAAAATTTGAGATACCCATTAGGCTTCATGAGAAAGATGAGAGGCTAATGCCCGCGAAGTTTTTAGATTATGACCGTATGGTAGCCCATGATTTTATTAAGACAAATAATGATAGGAGGATGCTTTACAACTTAGTATTTAGTCGGGGTACTTGTGAGATTATTACTCTGCCTGCTTCTTCTTTGTTCGATATTCATTCAGGCAGGTACACTATTATGTCCAATGACATCTACCAATATTGGGGTTTGGCGCAACCCCTAGCACCTGAGCCGGCACCGGCTCTGGATCCATATCAGACCCCGGTTTTTCAATGGGAGCCACAGAAGATTGCTAATCAGTGGAACCCTCAGTGTCCTCCGGAGGATACCGAAGAAGGTTATTTCTAGCCATGGCCCTAGACCAACTTAGGCCAAAAGCCTAAGCTTGGGGGAGTACGTATTTCTCGCCGACATTACATTCATGTTCACACACTTATTCCAGTTGTCAGTGTTCATACTTTTTCATTGTACTATCCATGGTAGTTTATTTGTTGTTTATGTTTGTTCTTGTGTGTTTGATTAAACTTTGAGGAAAACACACAAAAAATAGTTCTAGATTTATTTAGTAGTTGTTTAGTTGTAGCATTAAAAAGAAAACCCAAAAAGATTTCTCGTTCTTCTTTTTGCTTGTTGGGATATTTCCCGTGTAAATAATTTTCCTTTCTTTTCTTTGAGTCGTAAGGAGAAGACCATGATGACATGTTGAGTGGCTCTCATATGCAGTATTGATCATCTTACATAAGAGCCCATATTGCCTTGTCTTCTCCTTTGATTTCTTTTTTGCAGATTCCAGCTTAGTCCAATGCACGTGCACTCTTATTATTATTCACATCGTTCGGTCGTGCAAGTGAAAGTCAATAATGATGATATATGATGAACTGACTACGATGGAGAAAAGCTGGTATGAACTCGACCTATCTTGCTTTTGTAAATATGATTAGCTCATCATTCCGAATTCAGTACATTATGGGTTGAACATATTTGCAATGACAATTACAGATTTAGTTATTTATATCATGCTTAATTAGCTAAGAGTTAATAATGGTTTGTTTTGAGTGCCAACATGCATATTAAAATTATTGTGATGTAGTATGATAGAATGGTATCCTCCTCTGAATGATTCAAGTGGCTTGACTTGGCACATGTTCACGCATGTAGTTGAAACAAATCAACATAGCCTCCACGATATTTATGTTCATGGTGAATTATATCCTACTCATGCTTGCATTCAATGTTGGTTAATCTCAAAGCATGTTGATGATTGTGTCGCTCTCTAGTTGGTCGCTCCCTAGTCTTTTGCTAGCCTTCACTTGTACTAAGCGGGAATACTGATTGTGCATCCATCTCAATAAACCCAAAGTTGTTCCCTATGAGTCCACCATGCCTACCTATATGTCGTATTTACCTGCCGTTCCAAGTAAATTTGCATGTGCTAAACTTTAACCCTTCAAATAAATATTTTGTTTTGTATGCTCAAATCGCCCATGTGGCGACTGGAGCTGTCAGAATCTTTCATGCTAGGTGGGTTATTCTCACGATATGTGTTGATTCACTATCATTCACGGGAAACTGGCTGGTAATCGGGATGCCCAGTCACATGCTTGGAATAAAAAGCAAAATAATAATTAAACAAAACTCCCCCAGGATTGTGTTTGTATGGACAGTACCCATGGATTCGGCCCGCCATGGAGTGTGATTGATTTGGTGGAGGGGGAGTAAAAACTTTACCATTCTGTTTGGGAACCGCCTATAATGTATCTAGCATGGAAGATGTAGAAAACCTCTTGGTCGTTATGTGAGCAGTGAAAGCATACCGCTAAAAAATCATTACCTATCTCTGTTTTAAAAGCTTAAGCTCTGGCACCTCTACAAATACTTGCTTCCCTCCGCGAAGGGTCTTTTCATTTACTTTATTGATTGAGTCATAATCCTCTTATAAAAAGCACCAGTTAGAAAGCACCATTGTCATTTGTATGCATTGCTATTTATTGATATTGAGTATGAGCATGACTGGATCTCTCTCACCGTGAATTACAATGTTTAGTCCGTCCTTGTTCTCCAGAGGTGCTCTGCATTTATATTTTGCGGTCTCAGAAAGGGCTAGCGAGATACCATTATGTCATATTGTATCATGATTGTTTTGATAAAATTGTTGTCATCCGAGACTTCTTATTATTGCTCGCTAGTTGATTATGTCATTGATATGAGTAAATGTGAGACCTAACTGTTATTGTGAATGTGGTTAGTCTATAAGCTTTGCTGAAAATCTGAACATAAGTTAGATATATTTACAACAGCAAGATCAAACAGAGTTTGTAAAGTTTTTTTATCACTTTCAGTTTATCAACTGAATTTCTTGAGGACAAGCAAAGGATTAAGCTTGGGGGAGTTGATACATCTCCAACGTATCTACTTTTCCAAACTCTTTTGCCCTTGTTTTGGACTCTAATTTGCATCATTTGAATGGAACTAACCCGGACTGACACTGTTTTCAGTAGAATTGCCTTGGTGTTATTTTTTGCAGAAATAAAAGTTCTCGGGTCGTCCTAAAAATTTGAATATTTTTGGAATTAATAAAAAAATACTAGCGCAAGAAGTAACCAGAGGTGGGCCACCAGCAGGCCACAAGCCTGCTAGGCGCGACCACCCCCCTGGGTGCACCGAGCAGGCTTGTGGGGCCCTCGTGGCTCCACCAACCTCGTTTCCACTCCTATATATTCCTATTTACGGAGAAAAAAAACCAGAGAGAAGAGTTCATCGCGTTTCACGATACGGAGCCACCGCATGTTCTTCCTCGGCAGACCAGATCTGGAGTCCGTTTTGGGCTCTAGAGAGGGGAAATAGACGCCTTCATCATCACCAACCATCCTTCATCACTAATTCCACGATTCTCTACACCATTCGTCAGTAATCTCATCGTAGGCTTACTGCACGATGATGGGTTGGATGAGATTTCTCATGTAATCGAGTTAGTTTTGTTAGGGTTTGATCCCTAGTATCCACTATGTTCTGAGATTGATGTTGCTATGACTTTGCTATGCTTAATGCTTGTCACTAGGGCCAGATTGCCATGATTTCCGATCTGAACCTATTATGTTTTCATGAATATATGTGTTTTCTTAATCCTATATTGCAAGTTGTAGATACCTATTACGAGTTATGATCTGCATCCCCCAAGGTGACAATAACTGGGATTCTTCCCGGTGATTACCATAGTTTGAGGCATTCATGTATTCACTAAGTGCTAATGCTTTGGTCCGATTCTCTATTAAAAGGAGACCTTAATATCCCTTAGTTTCCAATAGGACCCCGCTGCCACGGGAGGGTAGGACAAAAGATGTCATGCAAGTTCTTTTCCATCAACACGTATTACTATATACAGAATACATGCCTACATTACATTGATGAATTGGAACTGGTTCTCTGTCACCCTATGTTATAACTGTTGCATGATGAATGACATCTGACATCATTATCCATCACCGATCCATTGCCTACGAGCTTTCCATATATTGATCTTTGCTTAGTTACTTTTCCGTTGCTACTATTACAAACACTACAAACTGCTACTATCACTTTGCCACCGTTACCGTTACTTCCATATTACTTTGTACTGAATACTTTGCTGCAGATATTAAGTCTTTCAGGTGTGGTTGAATTGACAACTCAGCTGCTAATACTAGAGAATATTCTTTGGCTCCCCTTGTGTCGAATCAATAAATTTGGGTTGAATACTGTGCCCTCGAAAACTGTTGCGATCCCCTATACTTGTGGGTTATCACACACTGAGGGTTCCACTGATTAGTAATCTTCTGTGGCTCCCACTGAAAAACCGGGGTCTGGTATGGATCCAGAGGCGATGCCTGCTCAAGTGCTGGGGGTTGCGCCAAACCCCAATATTGGTAGATGTCATCGGGCATAACAGTGTACGTGCTTGAATGAATATCGAACAAAGAAGAAGCGGGCAGAGTAATAATCTCACAAGTACCCTGACTAAATACTAAGTTGTAAAGCAGCCTCTTATCATTATTTTTCTTAATAACATCATGGGCTACCATACGGTCATAATCTAAAAACTTCGCAGGCATCAGCCTCTCATCTTTCTCATGAAGCCAAATGGGTATCTCAAAATGTTTGGCTAAATGAGATGCATAGATACCTCCGAATATGGGCCCCTTTGAACGGTTGGTGTTCAACCGTTGGGCCACCATAGAGCCCAGACTAAAGGTTCTATCAGCAAGTGAAGCATGGCGCAAAATAGCGAGGTCAGGGGCACTAAGGCTTCCACTCTCCCAGCGACCGACTAAACATCTTCCCGCAAATCATGAATAATAGCGTAGCATAGGAAAATGTAAACTAGCTGCTCTTGCCTTTGAGACGCCTCTCTCTTCCCCTACAGTGACTGCGGCAATAAAATCATCCATGCCTTGAGGACGTGGTTCCCTGCTGCTGCCCTCACAGGGTATCTTGCAAACTTTGCAGAAATCATAAAGGTTCATTTTTTAGGCACATCATATAAGTGAAATTCTACTATAGGAGGGTATTCCCTAGGATGAAAGTGAAAATTTTGCACAAAGGTATTAGTGAGCAAGAGGTACTAGTCACACTTATCGTTGAGGAAGTCGGTGATGCCTGCATTCTCGGCCAAATAAGAGAAATATTCATAAATTCCGGCCGCCCTCAAGAATGTGTCACACGGCCATTCACATGGTCAGATTTTTGCGTCGCGAGGAAGATTATTTTTGGGTTTCTCCTTCATTTCATTTTCATCTTCCTTAGAACCCTAGCTTGAAGAACCTCTTAGTAACCTTCTCAACATTTCTGAAAAAAAATCTCAAGTTTTTAGTGAACTAAAATGAAGGTGCACAAAAGTCAACAAAACTCATAGATCATACTCCCTCAAGTGCCTAGAGACTATATCATTCATCAAAACTACTTGGGACCATACAAATTTGACATGCAAGCTCAAGAACAAGGTCATCACAGCAGTAAAAATTTGCAATATATAAGGCACTGGAACAAAAAATATTTGGACCATTGGAGGAGTCACATACCGATGAGCAATCCCCTAAAACAGTTTTGCAAATGGAGCTTTGAGCAAGGAGATCGAAAATGGTAGCAAGATGAGCTAGAACACGGGTTTGAGAAATGGTGGGAGTTTTTCTGAAGGAATATGAAGTGAATGGGTGCTGGAATAAGGGGAGGAGGGCCACGTGGGAGCCACAAGCCACAAGGGCGCGCCCGGGGGGTGGTCACGCCCTACAGGCTTGTGGCCCACTGGTGCAGCCCCATGATGCATTCTCGGTGCCAAAAATTCTTAAATATTCCAGAAAAAATCATACTAAATTTTTAGGGAATTCTAGGGACTTTTATTTTTAGGTCATTTTTCTATTGCACAGAAAACTCAGAAAACAGAAAAATAATAGCATTTTTACTTAATTTCATCTAGGTAACTGAAAGTAAAAGTTAGGTACAGGAAGTTGTGCTTTCTAAATTCATTCATCTCATGCTCATCAAAAGGAATCCATCAATAAGGTTGATCAAGTCTTATTAACAAACTTCTTTCTAATATCATGAAACTGAAGAATTTTCGAATAACACTAAGTTACCTCAATGGGGATATGCATTTCCCCAACAATACGTATATCATATTTCTTCTTGACAGTAGGAAGAGGGAACTCAAAGTCTCCAATAATAATTGTTGGAATTTTTTCAACAGAGTTGATACAATTAACTGTAGATTGTTTCTCCGGAAAGTGTACCATATGTTCATTACCATTAATATGAAAAGTGGCATTGCCCTTGTTGCAATAAATAACAGCCCTTGCAGTATTCAAGAAGGGTCTACCAAGGATGGTCGACATACTGTTGTCCTCGGGAATATCAAGAATAACAAAGTCCGTCAAGATAGTAGCATTTGCAACTACGACAGGTACATCCTCACAGATACCGATAGGTAGAGCAGTTGATTTATCAGCCATTTGCAAAGAGATTTCAATAGGTGACAACTTATTCAAATCAAGTCTACGGTATAAAGAGAAAGGCATAACACTAACACCAGCTCCAAGATCGCATAAAGCAGTTTTAACATAATTTCCTTTAATAGAGCATGGTATAGTAGGTACTCCGGGATCTCCTAGTTTCTTAGGTATTCCACCTTTAAAAGTATAATTAGCTAGCATGGTGGAAATCTCAGCTTCCGGTATATTTCTTTTATTTGTCACAATATCTTTCATATACTTGGCATAAGGAGACATTTTCAAAATATCAGTCAAGCGCATACATAAAAAAGACTGGTCTAGGCATTTCAGCAAAGCGCTCAAAGTCCTCATCATCCTTTTTCTTGGAAGGTTTAGAAGGAAAGGGCATGGGTTTCTCTTTCTCTACCATGTTTCCTAGCAATGAAGTCTCTTTTATCGTATCTTTTATTCTTAGGTTGTGGGTTATCAAGATCATCAACAGGTTCAATCTCCACATCATTATCATTAATATGTTGAGCATCAACATGAACATCATTATTAATGTTATCACTAGGCTCATGTTCATCACCAGACTGTGTCTCGGCATCAGAAATAGAAATTTCATTTGGATTCTCAGACGTATATGTAACAGGTTCACTAGTAGCATGCAAATTACTACCATCATTCTTTTTTCCTACTCTTATTGGAAGGAATAGGTGCATCAGTATTAACACTCTGAGAATCTTGCTCAATTCTCCTAGGATGGCCCTCGGGATACAAAGGTTCCTGAGTCATTCTACCATCTCTAGTCACAACTTTAACAGAATGATAATTGTCTTTACTATTCATCTCATTAAGCAAATCATTTTGAGCCTTAAGTACTTGTTCTACTTGAGTGGTTACCATGGAAGCATGTTTACTAATAAGCTTAAGATCATTGATAGTTCTACTCAAATAATCACCCAAGCGATCAAGCATATAAGCATTATGTTTCAATTGTCTACTAACATAGGCATTGAAATTTTCTTGCTTCATAATAAAATTATCAAATTCATCCAAGCATTGGCTAGCAGACTTATTATAATTAAGGGATATCTCCTTCATCGAATCTACTGAGAGAATTTAACTCTACTACCTGTGTCGAGTTATCAAGACCATGTATTTCTTCAATAGGTGGTAGATTCTTAACATCTTCAGCTTTAATACCTTTTTCTTTCATAGATTTCTTTGCCTCTTGCATATCTTCAGGACTGAGGAATAGAATACCTCTTTTCTTCGGAGTTGGCTTTGGAGGTGGTTCGAGAATAGTCCAATCATCATTGCTCAAAATATTATTCAATAGTAATTCAGCTTGTTCAATAGTTCATTCCCTAATAACACAACCAGCACAACTATCTAGGTGGTCCCTAGAAGCATCGGTTAGTCCATTATAAAATATATCAAGTAGTTCATTTTTCTTGAGAGGGTGATTAGGCAAAGCATTAAGTAATTGGAGAAGCCTCCCCCAAGCTTGTGGGAGACTCTCTTATTCAATTTGCACAAAGTTAAATATATCCTACAAGGCAGCTTGTTTCTTATGGGCAGGAAAATATTTTTCAGAGAAGTAATAAATCATATCCAGGGGACTACGCACACAACCAGGAGCAAGAGAATTATACCATATCTTAGCATCACCCTTTAATGAGAAAGTAAACAACTTAAGAATATAGTAATAGCAAAAAAAATTCCTCATGAGTAAATAGGGTGGATATATCATTCAGTTTGGTAAGATGTGCCACAACAGTTTTAGATTCATAACCATGGAAAGGATCAGATTCAACCAAAGTAATTAACTTAGGATCGATAGAGAATTCATAATCCTTATCAGTAACAAAGATCGGTGAAATTGCAAACTTAGGATCATATTGCATTCTAGCATTCAAAGATTTTTCCTTCCACTTGCAAAGCAATTTCTTAAGAACATCTCTATCATGACAAGCAAGAAAGTCCCTAGCTACCTCTGCTTCCATAACATAACCCTCGGGTATATTAGGAAATTCATATCTAGGAGAGCTAGGTCTAGCAGGTGAATCAGAGTGTTCAGTTTCAATAATTTCATCAGATTCAGAAATATTATCAGTTTCAGCATTGGCTCTAGCAATTTGTTCATCAAGAAATTCACCGAGTGGCACAGTATCATCAAGCAAAGTATTATCATAAGCATCATGCATAGCAGAGGTAGCATCATCAATTACTTGCGACATATCAGAATTACTAGCAGGTGGTGGTGTCGCAAACTTACTCATAACAGAAGCTGAATCAAGTGCAGAGCTAGATGGAAGTTCCTTACCTCCCCTCGTAGTAGAGGGATAGATCTTCGTTTTGGGGTCTTTCAGATTCTTCATAGTGATCAACAGATATATATCCCAAGTGACTCAGAGAATAAAGCTATGTTCCCCGGCAACGGTGCCAGAAAAAGGTCTTGATAACCCTCAAGTATAGGGGATCGCAATAGTTTTTGAGGGTAGAGTATTCAACCCAAATTTATTGATTCGACACAAGGGGAGCCAAAGAATATTCTCAAGTATTAGTAGCTGAGTTGTTAATTCAACCGCACCTGAAAGACTTAATATCTGCAGCAAAGTATTCAGTAGCAAAGTAATATGGAAGTAACGATAATGGTGGCAAAGTGATAGTAGCAGTTTGTAGTGTTTGTAACAGTAGAAACGGAAAAGTAACTGAGCAAAGATCAATATATGGAAAGATCGTAGACAATGGATCAGTGATAGATAATTATCTCAGATGGCATTAATCATGCAATAGTTATAACATAGGGTGACATGGACCTAGCTCCAATTCATCAATGTAATGTAGGCATGTATTCCGTATATAGTCATACGTGGTTATGGAAAAGAACTTGCATGACATCTTTTGTCCTATCCTCCCGTGGTAGCGGGGTCCTATTGGAAACTAAGGGATATAAAGCCCTCCTTTTAATAGAGAACCGGGCCAAAGCATTAACACTTAGTGAACTCCTCAAACTACGGTAATGATCGGAAAGAATCCCAGTTATTGTCACCCTGGGGGATGCGGATCATAACTCATAATAGGTGTCTAGAACTTGCAAGATAGGATCAAGAACATGCATATATTCATGAAAACATAATAGTTTCAGATTTGAAATCATGGCACTCGGGCCCTGGTGACAAGCATTAAGCATAGAAAAGTCATAGCAACATCAATCTCAGAACATAGTGGATACTAGGGATCAAACCCTAACAAAACTAACTCGATTACATAATAAATCTCATCCAACCCATCACTGTGCAGCAAGCCTACGATGAGATTACTCACGAAGGGTGAATAGCATCATGGAATTGGCGATGAAGGATGGTTGGTGATGACGAAGACGTCCATTTCCCCTCTCCGGAGCCCAAAACGGACTCTAGATCTGGTCTCCCGGGGAAGAACGGGAGGTGGCAACGGCTTCGTATCGTGAAATGCGATGAACTCTTCTCTATGATTTTTTTCTTCGTAAATAGGAATATATATATAGGAGTGGAAACGAGGTCGGTGGAGCCACTAGAGCCCCACAAGCCTTCTCGGTGTGGCCAGGGGGTGGCCGCGCCTAGGAGGCTTGTGGCCTGCTAGTGGCCCACCTCCGGCTGCTTCTTGCGCTAGTAATTTTTATTAATTCTAAAAATATTCTCCGTAAATTTTCGGGACGATCCAAGAACTTTTATTTCTGCACAAAAATAACACCAAGGCAATTCTGTTGAAAATAGCGTCAGTCCGGGTTAGTTCCATTCAAATCATGCAAATTAGAGTCCAAAACAAGGGCAAACGAGTTTGGAAAAGTAGATACGTTGGAGACGTATCAATTACCTTAAAACCGAACCGTCATCAGTCACAGATCTATGCCACAATTCGGAGTTTGTATTCCCGAATACCCCGAACACTCGACGTGACACAGATTCCATTTTTCCCCACCCATCGCCCAGGATGACAATCCCAGTTTTTCACCAAAGCCCGTATCTCCAAGACTTCCAAGACATAAAACAACCGCGAGGAGAATCAGTCCACCACTTTTGGGCAAGACTCCTACTTGCTAGGAGCAGAGTAAAAGGTCTCAGCGGCCAAGACTTAACGGCAATGTTCATTCGCAATTGCCACGACGAGGGTATTCTTAATGCCCTAGCCCGTCGACGTATAAGAGATTTCTCGGAGCTATCCGAGTTGGTACAGAATACTATGTCGTGGAGAGTGTCTTGCAATCCGAGCGGCTGTTCTTGGAACCAAAATCCTCGGAACACTCTAGAGGAGCTCGGAAAAAGAGGATACCTCCAAATCTGTCGGCCATTTATGAACCCATCAAAAAAAGAAACAAACCCCTTTCGGGGGCCAGCAGTGTCCTCGACGGGCTTTTGGATAACCCCTGCCCCATACATTCTGTATTACTAAATACGAACTCAACGGATGGCCTTCGAGCTTTCTGGGTCGTCAGGCAAGTCGCAAAAAGCGGCGAGGCCATCCTCAACATACCTACGTCTAGTGGTCGTTCTCCTTCGCCGGCCAGATTTAATGCCAAAGTCCTAACTGTCTACGAAATATTTCCCTCGAGGAACAGTTGCAAGAGAGCTCTTAAGGAGCACGAGCAAGTCTACCACGTGGCAGCCACTAGCCCATGGGCAGACGTACCAATTACTTTTGGAGACACTGATCGGCCGCCCATTCTTCCTGGTCATTCACCATCCGCTCTAGTCTTGAATCCCATAATTGGTGGATACAGGCAACATAAAGTAATAATGGACGGCGACAGTGGTTTTAACCTCATTTATGAGGCCACTCTGGAAAAAATGTAGTTTGACCGATCCCGCATCGAACGTAGAAACACAACATCCTGGAAAGGAGGCGCGTTGTTCCAGATGTATCATCCTGGACGTTGTGTTCGGCACACCTGAAAACTACCGATCCAAAGAACTTCTCTTCCACATCGTCCCTTTCCCAAGTGGCTATCATGCCCTATTGGGACGCGACGCCTTCACAAAGTTCCAAGCTATACCCCATTACAGGTATATGAAACTAAAAATGCCAGGACCAAATGGAGTGATCACAATCGCCAGTGATCCGAACATAGCCCTTCAGGCCGAAAACAAAACGGCAGTGCTCACCCTCGAGGCACTCGTAGAAACTTTCGTCGCCGAAGAATTGACTGCTCTGCGGTCGACAGTCAATAGAGATGATGTGATCCTCAGCAAAAGACCCAAGTCTACATCCTTCAAGCCCGCAAAGGAAATCATTAAATTTTAGGTGCACCCAATGGACCCTAATAAGACAGCGTCCATCGGAGCCCAGCTCGATCCCCTCATGGACGAGGCTTTGCGGCATTTCCTTCACGAGAATTGGGACATTTTTGCGTGGCATCCTTCCGATATGCCCGGAATCCCACGTCGACTAGCCGAACATAGCCTAAACATTATTCCAGGCTTTAAGCCTATGAAACAGACTCTATGCCGCTTCTCCGAGCCCAAACGACAAGCCATGGGTGAAGAATTTGCCAAATAGCTCGAGGCCAGATTTATTCAGGATATTAAACACCCCGATTGGCTGGCAAATCTGGTGATGGTACCTAAGAAAGACAAGTCTTGGCGGCTATGTGTCGATTTCAAAGACCTTAATAAAGCATGTCCCAAGGACCATTTCCCCTTACCACGCGCAGACCAGATCATCGATGCCACATCCGGACATGACTTGTTGTGTTTCCTCGATGCTTACTTTGGATACCACCAAATTAAAATGAAGGAATCCAATCAAGCTGCTACGGCATTCATCACCCCCTACGGGCCATTCTGCTTCAACACAATGCCTTTCGGGCTAAAAAATGCTGGGGCCACATACTAGCGCATGATCCATACATGCCTCTCTACACAGGTCGGCATGACCATCGAGGCATATGTAGATGATGTGGTAATCAAAACCAAACACGTCGAATAGTTGATCGATGACTTATGCCAA
This sequence comes from Hordeum marinum, assembly GCA_022496015.1. Lineage (NCBI taxonomy): Eukaryota > Viridiplantae > Streptophyta > Magnoliopsida > Poales > Poaceae > Hordeum > Hordeum marinum. The sequence continues at coordinate 70,748,153 of CM039678.1, read as the reverse complement.
ACTTTTGCTAATTTACGCGAATATGATATATGGCTCAATCCGGAAAAATGTGTATTCGGAGTTCCCTCTGGTAAGCTGCTTGGATTCATCGTCTCCCATAGAGGAATAGAGGCAAATCCAGCTAAAATCCGTGCTCTATCAGAGCTTGCAATCCCCACAAAATTGAAACATGTCCAGAGGCTAGCCGGGTGCATAGTGGCGTTAAGCCGCTTTATCTCCCGCCTCGGCGAAAAAGCTCTGCCGCTCTACAAGCTGTTGAAACGGACCAACAATTTTGAATGGTCCGATGAAGCAGCGGTTGCGTTGGAAGAAATCGAAGCAATACTAGCAACCAACCCCATACTCATGGCACCAAGCGTCGGTGAGCCCATGTTGTTATACATATCGGCCACCAACAAGGTCGTCAGTGCAGTGCTCGTCATTGAACGGGATGAGGAGGGGCATATATTCTGGACCCAGAAGCCGGTATACTATGTGTCAAAGGTGCTAACGCAGTGCAAGTCCGGATATCTGCATTATCAAAAAATTGCCTATACAGTATTCATGGCACCCAGGATACTTTGACACTACTTCCAGGAGTGCGCGGTGACGGTAGCATCGGAGGTCCCCTTGAACGATATAATCAACAACAGGGATGCCACCGGCCGCATTGCCAAATGGCCCATTGAGCTCCTCCCCTTTGAAATAACGTACAAGCCACGTCGCGCCATTAAATCACATGTGTTGGCGGACTTTCTGGCTGAATGGACGGAGTCCGAACTCCCCAAGGAATACAGTGCATACTCGCATTGGACAATGTACTTTGACAGCTCCAAAACCTTGGCCGGACTGGGGGCTAGGGTTGTCCTCACATCCCCCACTAGTGACAACTTGTGATACGTGTTGCAAATTATGTATGCGGACTCCAACAACGCAGCCGAATACGAGGCCATCCTTCATGGCCTCCGAATGGCTGCATCAATGGGCATACGCAGGCTAGAGGTATAGGGACACTCCAACTTAGCCATCTCCCAAATCAACGGCGAATTCGACGCTAAAAATCCAAAGACAGTGTCATACATAAATGACGTCCTCAAGATATCAGCTCGGTTTGAGGGGCTAGAATTTCACCATGTCGCTCGCGACAACAACCAAGCCACCGACATATTGGCTCGTATAGGAGCCAAGCGCGACCCCGTCCCAAAGAACACTTTTCTGGAACAGCTTTTTAAGCCTTCCGTCGTGTGGCAGGACGATGACAACCGACGATCAAATCTCGGGCAAGTAACATACCGAAGAACAAAGGGAACATCATACAGGATTAACTGAATCCTTGACATAGAGGTTCAACCGATAAAGATCTTCGTAGAATATGTAGGAACCAATATGGGCATCCAGGTCCCACTATTGGTTATTGACCGTAGAGGTGTCTCGGTCATGTCTAAATAGTTCTCGAACCCGCAGGGTCTGCACACTTAAAGTTCGGTGACGTTTCGGTATATTTGAGTTATGTATGTTGGTGACCGAAGGTTGTTCGTAGTCCCGGATGAGATCCCGGACATGACGAGGAACTCCGGAATGCTACGGAGGTGAAGATCGATATATAGGATGAATGGAATCGGAGTCCGGAAGCATTCCGGGAGTAAAGGATTGTGACCAGGAGTACCGAAAGGGTTTTCGGGGGGGGGGGGCAGCAAGTGTTGGCGGGGCTCATGGGCCAAGGGGAAGGGGCAAACCATCCCACTAAGGGGATGTGCGTCCCCCTTAACCTTTCTCATGCAACCAGGAGAGGTGGGGCGCCCCATCTAGGGTTCCCTCCACCCAGCTTGGGGGCCAAGTCACCCTAGGGTTTCCCTAGGGGGCGCCCCCATCTACCCTAGCCACCGCCCCCTAGATTGTAACTAGGGGCGCCACCCCTCCTCCCTTACCCTTATATAGAGAGAGGTAGAGAGAGGGCAGGCGCACCCATATATGCCACATGGTGCCCTGTTCTTCCTCAAGATCTATTCTCCACTAGATCGTCTCGGTTGTGCTTGGCGAAGCCCTGCTGGGACAGCTCCACCACCACCGCCACCACGTCGTTGTGCTGGCGGAGAACTCATCTACCTCTCCACCCTCGCTTGCTAGATCAAGGAGGTGGAGATCGTCATCGAGCTGTACATGTGCTGAACACGGAGGTGCCATCCGTTCGGCACTAGATCGGAAGGACCACGATGGAATCGCGGGACGGCTCGTGATGAGATCGCGGGATGGATCATGATTGGATCATGAAGACGTTCAACTACATCAACCGTGTTTCGTAACGCTTCTACTTAGAGATCTACAAGGGTATGTAGATTCACTCTACCTCTCGTAGATGCTCATCACCATGGATAGATCTTGCGTGTGCATAGGAAATTTTTTGATTCCCATGCAACGTTCGCCCTTGAGTTAATATGTTGTAGATTACTAGCTCACGCTGTAGCTCCCTTGAATTTTTATATGTTCCTAGAGAAATAGAGTTGAAAGATGATGGTAGCAATATTGCAGACTGGGTCCGTGATCTGAGGATTGTCCTCATTGCTGCACAAAAGGCTTATGTCCTTAATGCACCGCTCGGTGCGCCACCCCCTCTAGCGTCATTTGTAGATGTTGTGAACATCTGACAGGCACGTTCCGATGACTACTTGATAGTTTAGTGTGTCATGCTTTACGGCTTAGAAATGAGGCTCCAAAACGTTTTGAACGTCACAGAACATATGAGATGTTCTAAGAGCTGAAATTGGGATCTCAGGCTCGTGTCCATGTTGTGAGATATGAAATCTCCAACAAGATTCTTTGCCTGCAAGATGAAGGAGAATATCTCAATTGTTGAGCATGTGCTCAGATTGTCTGGCTGCTACAATCACTTGAATCGAGTTGGAGTTGATCTTCCAAATAAGAAAGTGATTGATATAGTTTTCCAAGTCACTTTTGCTAAGCTACTAGAGTTTTGTGATGAATATAAAATGCTAGGGATGGAAATAATGATCCCTGAGCTGTTTGCGATATTTGACACCGCGAAGGTAGAAATCAAGAAGGAGCATCAAGTGTTGATAGTTAGTAAAACCACTAGTTTCGAGAAGGGCAAGGGAAAGGAGGGAAACTTCATGGATGGCAAGTCATTTGCTGCTCTAGTGAAGCAACCCAAAGTTGAACCTAAACCCGAGACTAAGTGATTCTATTATGAGGAGAGTGGTCGCTGAAGCAGAACAACCCTAGATACTTGGTAGATAAGAATGTTGGGGAACGTTGCACGGGAAACAAAAAAATTCCTACGCACATGCAAGATCTATCCACGGTGATGAGCATCTACGAGAGGGAGAGTGGAACTACATACCCTTGTAGATCACTAAGCGGGAAGCGTTAAGAAAGCGGTTGGTGTAGTCGAACGTCTTCGCGATCCAAATCGCTGAGCATCCCGTGATCCAATCACGATCCATCCCGATCAAGCACCGAACAGATGGCACCTCCGCGTTCAGCACACGTACAGCTTGATGACGATCTCCGCCTTCTTGATCCAGCAAAAGGGAGTGTCGTGGATTTATTGCGGCAGATGTCCAGGTGAACGGACTTGGATTCGAGGCATCGCTAACGTGATGGACTCAAAGGGGTTGATTGGGACGAAGGACACGGGTTTACCCCGGTTCGGCCCCTCAAGTCGAGGTAATAGCCTACGAAGACATGCTTCTGACCCGGATTGGCGCAAACAGGTCGCACGTTACTTGCAGATTGGAGACGCCGAGCCGGCTCGATGATGTTGGTGCAGATGTCCGGCCCGGGTGTAGATCCATCAGCCTTTCCGATGAAGACATGGATCCCGCCGAACGGGACCCGGAATCCATACTCCACGGACTCAGCATCAAGCCCCCAGCCGGCATCGTCGATGTATAATCGGCCACGGCGACTCTTGCTCATCCTTCCGACCACGTATCCCTCGAGCCCTGGGAGAGCGCCCTTTGAGAACTCAACACCACCAAGTGCAGGCCCCACGGTGGGCGCCAACTGTCGTGGATTTATCATGGCAGATGTCCGGGTGAACAGACTTGGATTCGAGGCCATCGCTAACGTGATGGACTCAAAGGGGTTGATTGGGACGAAGGACACGGGTTTACCCAGGTTCGGTCCCTCAAGTCGTGGTAATAGCCTACGTCCTGCTTGTGCTTGTATTGCTTGCTGTATCGATTACAAGGGAGCTAAAGCTTGACCTAGTTCTCGATCACCTATCCTCTAATTCACCCCGGGTCTACCTTTATATAGGAGGTCAGGACCAACGGGTCTTTACAATTGTTTAACCGAGTCTCATCAGCATCCGAGTCTCTCTCTCTATCTTCTTGTCCAAGCTGTCTCCGAGCGGCTTTACACGCCCGGGTCTTCTCCGTCCAGACCACCTTATGGCCCACATCTTGAGCCGTCTATCTTCCTGGGCCGTAGGTTTTACGGCTCACCCTTGGGCCTGCTCACGAGCCATCAACATGACCCGGAGCCTTAAGGGCAGGTCATATTGCGGGGTTATATCCCCAACAGGGAGCGGAGAGGTAGACGAGTTCTCCGGCAGTGTGACGGCGCCACGGCGATGGTGGTGGAGTGATTCCGGTAGGGCTTCGCCTAAGCACTACAGAAAACCGATCTAGAGGAGAAACTATGCACTAGAGGAGAGGGCAGCACGTGGCTAAAAAACTAGTGCCAAAAACCCTAAAACCTCTAGTATATATAAGAGGAAGAGAGGAGGAGGCTTGGCCCTCAAGGGGCCAGCCCTAGGATTCGGCCGAACCAAGGAGGAGAGGAGGAATCCTCCTCCAATCTTAGTAGGACTAGGACTCCTTCCTTTTTTACCTTTTTTGCCTTTTTCCACCTTTTCTCTTTGGGCTTTTCTCTCCCAGCCACATGGGCCTTGTGTGGGACTTCCACCAGCCCACCAAGGGATGGTATTCACTCTCCCACAGCCCATGTAGCCTCTTGGGTCGAAATACCCCTCCCGATGGTCTCCCGATACACTACCGGCACTCCCGGTACACTACCGATGAGCCCAAAACCGGCGACCAAAATAGGACTTCCTATATATCAATATTTACCTCCAGACCATTCCGGAGCTCCTCGTGATGTACGAGATCTCATCCGGGACTCCGAACAACCTTCAGTAACCACAATACATAACTCTATACTACCTAAACGTCACTAAACCTTAAGTGTGCAGACCCTGCGGGTTCGAGAACTATGTAGACATGACCGAGACACCTCTATGGTCAATAACCAATCGCGGGACCTGGATGCCCATATTGGTTCGACATATTCTCCGACGATCTTTATCGATCGAACCTCTATGTCAAGGATTCAGTTAATCCCATATGATGTTCCCTTTGTTCTTCGGTATTTTGCTTGCCAGAGATTCGATCGTCGGTATCTCCATACCTAGTTCAACCTTGTTACCGGCAAGTCTCTTTACTCGTTCCATAATACACGATCACGTGACTAACACTTAGTCACATTGCTTGCAAGGCTTATTGTGATGTTGTATTACCGAGTGGGCCCTGAGATACCTCTCCATCACACGGAGTAACAAATCCCAGTCTTGATCCATGCCAACACAACTGACACCCCCGGAGATACTTGTAGAGCACCTTTATAGTTACCCAGTTACGTTGTGACATTTGATACACACAAGGCACTCTTCCGGTGTCCGTGAGTTTCATGATCTCATGATCATAGGAACATATACTTGACATCCAGAAAACAGTAGCAATAAACTGACACGATCATATGCTACGTTTGTAGTTTGGGTCTTGTCCATCACATCATTGTCCTAATGATGTGATCTCGTTATCAAATGACATCACATGTCAATGGCTAGAAAACCTTGACCATCTTTGATCAACGAGCTAGTTCACTAGAGGCATACTAGGGACAAAGTGTTGTCTATTTACCCACACATGTAATGTGTTTCCAATCAATACAATTATAGCATGGGTAATAAACGATTGTCATGAACAAGGAAATATAATAATAAACACTTTATTTATTGCCTATAGGGCATATTTTCAATAGTCTCCGACTTGCACTAGAGGCAATAATCTAGTTCACATCACTATGTGATTTACATTGTAATTAATCGAACACCCATGCAGTTCTGGTGCTGATCATGTTTAGCCCTTGGAAGAGGTTTAGTCAACGGGTCTGCAACATCCAGATCCGTGTGCACTTTGCAAATATTTATGTCCTTCTCCTCGATGTAATCGTGGATGGAGTTGAAGTGTCACTTTATGTGTCTGGTCCTCTTGTGAAACCTTGGTTCCTTGGCCAGAGCAATGGCACCAGTGTTGTCACAGAACAAATTCATCGAATTTAGTGCACTGGGCACTACTCCAAGATCTGTCATGAACTGCTTCATCCAGACACCTTCCTTCGCCACCTCCGAGGCCGCGATGTACTCCGCTTCGCACGTAGAATCGGCTACCATGCTTTGCTTGGAACTGCACCACCTTACCGCTCCCCCATTGAGAATAAATATGTATCCTGTTTGTGACTTAGAGTCATCCGGATCAGTGTCAAAGCTTGCATCGATGTACCCCTTTATGACGAGCTCTTTATCACCTCCATAAACGAGAAACATTTCCTTAGTCCTTTTCAGGTACTTAAGGATATTCTTGACCGTCGCCCAGTGCTCCATTCCAGGATCACTTATAAAACCTTCTAGCCATACTTATGGCAAGGCTGACATTGGGTCTTGTGCACAGCATTGCATACATGATAGAGCCTATGGCTGAAGCATAGGGGATGACACTCATCTTTTCTCTATCTTCTACAGTCACTGGGCATTAAGTCTTACTCAACTTCACACCTTGTAACACAGGCAAGAATCCCTTCTTGGACTGATCCATTTTGAACTTCTTCAAAAATTTATCAAGGTATGTGCTCTGTGAAAGTGCTATTAAGCGTCTCGATCTATCTCTATAGATCTTCATGCCTAATATGAAAGCAGCTTCCCCTAGGTCCTTCATTGAAAAACTCTTGTTCAAATATTCCTTCACGCTTTCTAGCATTTCTATATTGTTTCCAATCAGCAATATGTCATCCACATATAATATTAGAAATGCTATAGAGCTCCCACTCACTTTCTTGTAAATACAAGCTTCTCCATAAACTTGTATAAACCCAAACGCTTTGATCACCTCATCAAAGCGCTTATTCCAATTCCGAGATGCTTGCACCAGCCCATAAATGGATCGCTGGAGTTTGTAAACTTTGTCAGCATTCTCTGGATCGACAAAACCTTCTGGTTGTATCATATACAGCACTTCCTCAAGGAAACCGTTGAGGAATGTTGTTTCGACATCCATCTGCCAAATTTCATAGTCGAAATAAGCAGTTATTGCCAACATGATTCTGACAGACTTAACCATCTCTATGGGTGAGAAGGTCTCATCGTAGTCAACTCCTTGAACTTGTGAAAAAACCTTTGCCACAAGTCAAGCTTTATAGACGGCGACATTTTTCCGCATCCGTTTTCTTCTTAAAGATCCATTTGTTCTGAATGGCCTTTCGCCCTTCGGGTAATACTTCCAAAGTCCATACATTGTTTTCATACATGGATCCCATCTCGGATTTCATGGCCTCTAACCATTTCTCAGAATCGGGGCCCATCATCGCTCCTTCATAACTCGTAGGTTCATTGTTGTCCAACAACATGACTTCCAAGAAAGGGTTGCCGTACCACTCAGGAGCAGTACGCGCCCTTGTCGACCTACGAGGTTCAATAGTAACTTGATCCGAAGCTTCATGATCATCATCATTAACTTCCTCTTCAATTGTCGTAGGTTCCATAGAAACATCTTTCTACGTTGTGCTACTTTTCTGGTTGAAGTAAAGGTTCAATAACCTCATCAAGCTCTATTTTCCTCCCACTCATTTCTTTCGAGAGAAACTCTTTCTCAAGAAATATTTCGTTCTTAGCGACAAACACTTTGCCTTCGGATCTGAGATACAAGGTATACCCGACTGTCTCTTTCGGGTATCCTATGAAGACACATTTCTCCGCTTTGGGTTCCATCTTTTTAGGCTGAAGCTTCTTGACATAAGCATCACATCCCCAAACTTAAGAAACAACAACTTTGGCCACTTGCCAAACATAGTTCATATGGCGTCGTTGTTGGAAATATGCCCTAGAGGCAATAATAAATTGGTTATTATCATATTTCCTTGCTCATGATAATCGTTTATTATCCATGCTATAATTGTATTGATCGGAAACTCAGATACATGTGTGGATACATAGACAACACCATGTCCCTAGTATGCCTCTAATAGACTAGCTCGTTGATCAAAGATGACTATGGTTTCCTAGTCATGGACATGAGATGTCATTTGATAACGTGATCACATCATTAGGAGAATGATGTGATGGACAAGACCCAAACTACAAACGTAGCACATGATCGTGTCAGTTTATTGCTACTGTTTTCTACATGTCAAGTATATGTTCCTATGACCATGAGATCATGCAACTCACTAACAACAGAGAAGTATCTTGTGTGTATCAAACGTCGCAACGTAACTGGGTGACTATAAAGGTGCTCTATAGGTATCTCCGAGGGTGTCTGTTGGATTGGCATGGATCAAGACTGGGATTTGTTACTCCGTGTGACCAAGAGGTATCTCAGGGCCCACTCGGTAATACAACATCACAATAAGCCTTGCAAGCAATGTGACTAAGTGTTAGTCACGTGATCTTGTATTATGAAACGAGTACAGAGACTTGCCGGTAACGAGGTTGAACTAGGTGTGGAGATACCGACGATCGAATCTCGGGCAAGTAACATACCAAAGAACAAAGGGAACATCATACGGGATTAACTGAATCCTTGACATAGAGGTTCGACCGTTAAAGATCTTCGTAGAATATGTAGGAACCAATATGGGCATCCAGGTCCCGCTATTGGTTGTTTACCATAGAGGCGTCTTGGTCATGTCTACATAGTTCTCGAACCCGCAGGGTCTGCACACTTAAGGTTCGGTGACATTTGGGTAGTATAGAGTTATGTATGGTGGTGACCGAAGGTTTTTCGGAGTCCCGGATGAGATCTCGGACATCACGAGGAGCTCCGGAATGGTCCGAAGGTAAAGATTGATATATAGGAAGTCCTGTTTTGGTCACCGGAGAAGTTTCAGGCTCATCGATAGTGTACCGGGAGTGCCGGTAGTGTACCGGGGGACCATCGGGAGAGGTATTTCTACCCAAGAGGCTACATGGTCTGTGGGAGGAGGTAAACAAGCCCCTGGTGGGATGGCCAAATCCTCCTCTAAGGGCCCATGCGGCTGGAGTGGTTTGAGAAGGAAAAAATCCAAAGGTGTAGAGGTGGAAAGAGTTTCCAAGTGGAAAGGAGGAATCCTACTCCTAATAGGATTGGAGTAAGACTCCTCCACCTCCAATTTCGACCAAACCTTGAGTGTTTGATGCTGCTTCCTCCCCTCCCTCCCTCCTATATATATACTAGAGGATTTAGAGGAAAAAGCTAACCCTAATATTCACGTGGTAACTCTCCTCTAGATCGCAGTTTCTCCTCTAGATCGGTTTTCAGCGGTGCTTAGGCGAAGCCCTGCTGGAATAGCTCCACCACCATTGCCGCAACACCGTCGCGCTGCCGGAGAACTCATCTACCTCTCCGCTCCCTCTTGTTGGATCAAGAACATGGAGATCGTCATCGAGCTGTACATGTGCTGAACGCGGAGGTGTCGTCCGTTCGGCGCTAGATTGGAAGGACCGTGATCAAGATCGCGAGACGGATCGTGATGAGATCGCGGAACGGATCGTGATGAGTTCGCGGGACAGATCGTGATTGGATTTTGGGACGTATCGTGATGAGATCGTGGGATGCTCGGCGATTTGGATCGCAAAGACGTTCGACTACATCAACCGCATTTCTTAACGCTTCCCGCTTAGCGATCTACAAGGGTACGTAGATCCACTCTCCCTCTTGTAGATTCTCATCACCATAGATAGATCTTGCGTGTGCGTAGGAAATTTTTTGTTTCCCATGCAACGTTCCCCAACAGTGGTATCAGAGCTAGGTCTATGTGTAAATGAGATCTTGAGTAGAACACAAAGGGTTTGTGGGCGTTGATGCTTAGATTGCTTCCTCCCTTGGTCGTGTTTTGGTTCAGTGGTATTGTGGGATGAAGCGGCCCAGACCAACCTTACTCGTACGCTTACGAGAGACCGGTTCCATCGACTGACGTGCACAAAGATGGCTGGCGGGTTTATGTTTCTCCTACTTTACTTGGATCGAATTCGACAAAGGCGGTCCTTGAGAAGGTTGAAAAGCAACTTATGTGTCATCGTTGTGGTTTTTGCGTAGGTGAGAATTGTTATTGCTAGATACACATAGCAGCCACGTAAAACATGCAACAACAATTAGAGGAAGTCTAACTTGTTTTTGCAGAGTATGTTGTGATGTGATATGGCCAATTACATGATGAGATATATGTGATGTATGAGATGATCATGTTTTGCGTAGAATATCATGACTTGCATGTCGATGAGTACTGCAACCGGCAGGAGCCATAGGGTTGTCTTTAATTTTTGTATGACCTGCATGTCAATCATTAAGCGCTATGTAATGCTTTACTTTATCGCTAAACGGTAGCAATAGTAGTAGCAGCATGGTGGGCACGACAACCCTGATGGCGACACGTTGATGGAGATCAAGATGATGGAGATCATGGTGTCATGCCGGTGACGATGGAGATCATGTCGGTGCTTTCAAGATGGAGATCAAAAGCACAAGTTCATGGCGATATCATGTCACTTATGATTTGCATGTGATGTTAATCCTTTTATGCACCTTGTTTTGCTTAGGACGACAGTAGCATGATAAGGCGATCCCTCACTTAAATTTCAAGATTAATTGTGTTCTCCCCGAGTGTGCACCATTGCGAAAGTTCGTCGTGTGGAGACACCACATGATGATCGGGTGTGATAGACTCTACGTTCACATAGAACGGGTGCAAGCCAGTGTTGCACATGCAGAACACTCGGGTTAAACTTGATGAGCCTAGCATGTACATACATGGCCTCGGAACACAAGAGACCGAAAGGTCAAACATGAGTCATATAGCAGATATGATCAACATGATGATGTTCACCATTGAAACCACCTCAACTCACATGATGATCGGACTTGAGTTGGTGAATTTGGATCATGTATCACTCGAATGACCGGAGGGATGTCAATTTGAGTGGGAGTTCTTATGTAAGATGATTAATTGAACTCATTATCATGAACATAGTCAGTAGTGTCTTTTGCAAATTGTGTTGTAGATTACTAGCTCACGTTGTACCTCCCTTGAATTTTTATATGTTCCTAGAGAAATAGAATTGAAAGATGATGGTAGCAATGTTGCGGACTTGGTCCGTGATCTGAGGATTGTCCTCATTGCTGCACAAAAGACTTATGTCCTTAATGGACCGCTCGGTGCGCCAACCCCTCTAGCGTTGTCTGTAGATCTTGTGAACATCTGACAGGCATGTTCTAATGACTACTTGATAGTTTAGTGCGTCATGCATTACGGCTTAGAACTGAGGCTCCGAGACATTTTGAACGTCATGGAACATATGAGATGTTCCAAGAGCTGAAATTAGGATCTCAGGCTCGTGCCCGTGTTGCGAGATATGAGATCTCCAACAAGATTCTTTGCCTGCAAAACGAAATTGGATAGCTCAATCATTGAGCATGTGCTCAGATTGTCTGGGTGCTACAATCGCTTGAATCTAGTGGGAGTTGATCTTCTAGATAAGATAGTGATTGATATAGTTCTCCAAGTCACTGTCACTAAGCTACTAGAACTTGGTTATGAACTATAAAATGCCAGGGATAGTAATAATGATCCCTGAGCTGTTCGCGATGTTTGACACCGCAAAGGTAGAAATCAAGAAGGAGCATCAAGTGTTGATGGTTAGTAAAACCACTAGTTTCGAGAAGGGCAAGGGCAAGGAGGAAAACTTCATGGACGGCAAGTCAGTTGCTGCTCCAGTGAAGCAACCCAAACCCGAGACTAAGTGCTTCTATTATGAGGAGAGCGGCCGCTGAAGCGGAACAACCCTAGATACTTGGTAGATAAGAAGGCTGGCAACGTCGACAGAAGTATATTTGATATACGTGTTATCGATGTGTACCTTGCTAGTACTCCTATTAGCACCTAGGTATTGGATACCTGTTCGGTTGCTAAATGTTAGTAACTCGAAGTAAAAGCTATGAAATAAACGGAGACTAGCTAATGGTGAGGTGACAATGTGTGTTGGAAATGTTTCCAAGGTTGATGTGATCGACATTGCACGCTCTCTCTACCTTCGGGATTAGTGACAAACCTAAATAAATGTTATTTGGTGTTTTGCGTTGAGCATGAACGTGATTAGATTGTGTTTCATGCAACACGGTTATTCATTTAAGTTAGAGAATAATTGTTATTCTGTTTACATAAATAATACCTTCAATGGTCATGCACCCAGTGAGAATGGTTTGTTGAATCTTGATCATAGTAATACACATGTTCATAACATTGATGCCAAAAGATACAAAGTTAATAATAGTACCACATACTTGTGGCACTGCCGCTAAATGTCATATTGGTATGAAGCGCATGAAGAAACTCCATGTTGATGGATCTTTGGACTCATTCGATTTCGAATCGGTTGAGACATGCGAACCATGCCTCTTGGGCAAGATGACTAAGGACCCCATTTTCCAGATTGATGGAGCGGGCAAGTGATTTATTGTAAATGATACATGTTGATGTATGCAATCCAATGAGTCTTGTAGCGTGCGATGGATATCGTTATTTTGTTACCTTCACTAATGATTTGAGTAGATATAGTGTATATTCACTTAATGAAACACAAGTATGAATCATTTGAAAAGTTCAAGCAAATTCAGAGTGAAGTTTAAGATCATCGTGACAAGAAGATAAAAATGTCTACGATATGATCGTGGAGGTGATATCTGAGTTACGAGTTTGGCATACAACTTTAGACAATGTGAAAGTCGTTTCACAACTCACACCACCTGGAACACCATAGTGTGATGGTGTGTCCGAACGTCATAGTCGTGCTCTATTGGATATGGTGTGCGCTATGATGTCTCTTATCATTTTGCTACTATAGTTTTGGGGTTATGCATTAGAGACAACTACATTCACTTTAAATAGGGCACCATCTAAATCCGTTGAGATGACACCATGTGAATTATGGTTTGATAGAAACCTATGTTGTCATTTCTTAATGTTTGGGGCTGCGACGCTTGTGTGGAAAATGTTTTCACCTAATGAGCTCGAACCCAAAACAGACAAATGCATCTTCATAGATTACCCTAAGAACAGTTGGGTGAAGCTTCTATCTTAGATCCAAGCATAAAGTGTGTGTTGCTAAAACGGGTACTTTCCCGAGAAAAATTTCTCTCGAAAGAATTGAGTGGGAGGAAGATAGAACTTGACGAGGTTGTTGAACCTTTGTTTCAACCAGAGAGTAGCGCAGCGCAGAAAGATGTTTTTGTGGAACCTACGTCAATTGAAGAGAAAGTAAATGATGATGATCATGAAGCTTCGGATCAAGTTACTATCAAACCTCGTAGGTCGACAAGGATGCGTACTGCTCATGAGTGGTACGACACCCCTGTCTTGGAGGTCATGTTGTTGGACAACGATGAACCTACGAGATATGGAGAAGCGATGATGGGCCCGGATTCCGACAAATGGTTAGAGGCCATGAAATCCGAGAAAGGATCCATCTATGAAACCAAGTATAGAATTTGGTGGACTTGCTCGTTGGATAGCAGGTCGTTGAGTACAAATGGATCTTTAAAATGAAGAAAGACGCTGATGGTGAATGTCACCATTTATAAAGCTCGACTTGTCACAAAGAAGTTTTTGGCAAGTTCAAGGAGTTGACTACGATGAGACTTTCTAACTCGTAGCGATGCTAAAGTTTGTTGGAATTATGTTAGCAGTTGCTGCATTTTTCAATTATGAAATCTGGCAGATGGATGTCAAAACATCGTTTCCTTAACGGTCTACTTGAGGAAAGGTTGTATGTGATACAACTAGAAGGTTTTGTCAGTCCTAAGGATGCTAAAAGGTGACCAAGCTTCAGTGATCCTTCTATGGACTGAAGCAAGCATCTCGGAGTTGGAATATACACTTTGATTTGGTGATCAAAGTTTTTGAGTCTATACAAAGTTTATGAGAAACTTTTATTTACAATAAAGTGAGTGGGAGCACTATAGAGTTACTGATAAGCATATGTGGTTTACATATTGTTGATCGGAAATGATGTAGAATTTCTAGAAAGTATAAAGGGTTGTTTGAAAGGAGTTTTTCAAAGGAAGACCTAGATAAAGCTACCTAATTGTTGAGCATCAAGATCTATAGATATAGATCAAGATGCTTGATGAGACTTTCAATGAGTACATACCTTGACAAGATTTTGAAAGAGTTCAACATGGATCAGTCAGAGAGAAGTGTTCTCGCCTACTTTGTAAGGTGTGAAGTTGAGTGAGACACAAAGCTCGGCCACGGCAGAAGAAAGAGAAACGATGAACGTCGTCCCCTATGCCTTAGCCATAGGCTCCGTATAGTATGCCATGTTGTGTACCGCACCTGTGTGTGCCTTGCCATGAGTCCGTCAAGGGGTACAAGAGTGATCCAGGAGTGGATCACTGGACAACGGTCAAGATCATCCTTAGTAACTAAAAGACTAGGAAATGTTTCTCGATTATGGAGGTAAGAAAGAGTTCGTCGTAAAGAGTTACGTCGATGCAAGCTTTAACACCAATCCGGATTAACTCTTAGTAGCAATCCGGATACGTATAATGGAGCAGCCATTTGGAATAGATCCAAGTGGAGTGTGGTAGCAGTATTTACAATTTAACATAGAGGTTTGCAAAGTACACATGGATCTAAAGGTCGCAGACCCGTTGACTAAAAGACCTCTCTCACATGCAAAGCATGATCGAGCCACAAAACTCATTGGGTGTTAGATTTATAACAATGCGGATCACATGGTGATGTGAACTAGATTATTGTCTCTAGTGCAAGTGGGAGATTGTTGGAAATATGCAGTAGGGGAAATAATAAATTGGTTATTATCATATTTCCTTGCTCATGATAATCGTTTATTATCCATGCTATAATTGTATTGATCGGAAACTCAGATACATGTGTGGATACATAGACAACACCATGTCCCTAGTATGCCTCTAATAGACTAGCTCGTCGATCCAAGATGGCTATGGTTTCCTAGTCATGGACATGAGATGTCATTTGATAACAGGATCACATCATTAGGAGAATGATGTGATGGACAAGACCCAAACTACAAACGTAGCATATGATTGTGTCAGTTTATTGCTACTGTTTTCTGCATGTCAAGTATATGTTCCTATGACCATGAGATCATGCAACTCACTGACATCGGAGGAGTACCTTGTGTATATCAAATGTCGCAACATAACTGGGTGACTATAAAGGTGCTCTAGAGGTATCTCCGAGGGTGTCTGTTGGATTGGCATGGATCGAGAATGGGATTTGTTACTCCGTGTAACGGAGAGGTATCTCAGGGCCCAGTCGGTAATACAACATCACAATAAGCCTTGCAAGCAATGTGACTAAGTGTTAGTCACGTGATCTTGTGTTAGGGAACGAGTAAAGAGACTTGCCGGTAACGAGGTTGAACTAGGTGTGGAGATACCGACGATCGAATCTCAGGCAAGTAACATACCGAAGAACAAAGGGAACATCATACGGGATAAACTGAATCCTTGACATAGAGGTTCGACCGATAAAGATCTTCATAGAATATGTAGGAACCAATATGGGCATCCAGGTCCCGCTATTGGTTATTGACCATAGAGGCATCTCGGTCATGTCTACATAGTTCTCGAACCCGCAGGGTCTGCACACTTAAGGTTTGGTGATGTTTCGGTAGTATAGAGTTATGTATGGTGGTGACTGAAGGTTGTTAGGAGTCCCAGATGAGATCCCGGACGTCACGAGGAGCTCCGCAATGGTCCGGAGGTAAATATTGATATATAGGAAGTCCTATTTCGGTCGCCGGAAAAGTTTCAGGCTCATCGGTAGTGTACCGGGAGTGCCGGTAGTGTACCGAGGGACCATCGGGAGAGGTATTTCGACCCAAGAGGATACATGGGCTGTGGGAGGAGGTAAAACAGCCCCCGGTGGGATGGCCAAAGACTCCTCTAAGGTCCCATGCGGCTGGAGTGGTTTGACAAGGAAACAAATCCAAAGGTGGAGAGGTGGAAAGAGTTTCCAAGTGGAAAGGAGGAATCCTACTCCTAATAGGATTGGAGTGGGACTCCTCCACCTCCAATTTCAACCAAACCTTGAGGGTTTGAGGCTGCCTCCTCCCCTCCCTCCCTCCTATATATACTAGAGGATTTAGAGGAAAAAGCTAACCCTAATATCCACGTGCTACCTCTCCTCTAGATCACAGTTTCTCCTCTAGATCGGTTCTCAGCGGTGCTTAGGCGAAGCCCTGCTGGAATAGCTCCACCACCATCGCCGCAACGCCGTCGCGCTGCCGGGGAACTCATCTATCTCTCCACTCCCTCTTGCTGGATCAAGAAGGCGGAGATCATCATCGTGTTGTACATGTGCTGAACGCGGAGGTGTCGTCCGTTTGGCGCTAGATCGGAAGGACCATGATCAAGATCGCGAGACGAATTGTGATGAGATCGCGGGATGGATCGTGATGAGTTCGCGGGAAGGATCGTGATTGGATCGCGGACGGATCGTGATTAGATCGCGGGATGCTCGGCGATTTGGATCGCGAAGACGTTCGACTACATCAACCGTGTTTCTTAACGCTTCCCGCTTAGCGATCTACAAGGGTACGTAGATCCACTCTCCCTCTCGTAGATGCTCATCACCATAGATAGATCTTGCATGTGCGTAGGAAGAATTTTGTTTCCCATGCAACGTTCCCCAATAGTCATCTCAACGGATTTTGATGGTGCCCTATTTAAAGTGAATGCAGTTGTCTCTAATGCATAACCCCAAAACGATAGTGGCAAATCAGCAAGAGACATCATAAAACGCACCATATCTAATAAGGTTCGATTACGACGTTCAGACACACCATTACGCTGTGGTGTTCCAGATGGTGTCAACTGTGAAACAATTCAACACTGTCTTAAGTGGCTGCCAAACTCATAACTCGGAAATTCACCTCCTCGATCAGATCGCGGGAATTTAATCTTCTTGTTACGATGATTCTCAACTTCACTCTGAAATTGCTTGAACTTTTCAAATGTTTCAGACTTGTGTTTCATTAAGTAAATATACCCATATCTACTTAAGTCATCAGTGAAGGTGAGAAAATAACGATATCCACCACGCGCTATAACATTCATTGGACCGCACACATCAGTATGTATGATTTCCAATAAGTCACTTGCCCGTTCCATTGTTCCAGAGAACGGCGTTTTAGTCATCTTACCCATGAGGCATGGTTCACATGTGTCAAGTGATTCAAAATCAAGTGACTCCAAAAGTCCATTAGCATGGAGCTTCCTCATGCGTTATACACCAATATGACCTAAACGGCAGTGCCACAAGAAAGTGGTACTATCATTATCAACTCTACATCTTTTGGCATCAATGTTATGAACATGTGTATCATCACTATCAAGATTCAGTATGAATAAATCCCTCACACTGGGTGCATGACCATAAAAGATATTACTCATATAAATAGAACAACCTTTATTCTCTGATTTAAATGAGTAACCGTCTCGGAATAAACAAGATCCAGATATAATGTTCATGCTTAACGTAGGCACTACATAACAATTATTCAGTTTCATCACTAATCCCGATGGTAATCGAAGAGAGAGCGTGGCGAAGGCGATCACATCAACCTTGGAACCATTTCCCACGCGCATCTTCACTTCATCCTTTGTCAGCCTTCATCTATTCCGTAGTTCCTGTTTTGAGTTGCAAATGTGAGCAACCGAACCGGTATCAAATACCCAGGCACTACAACAAGAGCTAGTAAGGTACACATCAATACCATGTATATCATATATACCTTGTTTGTCGTTGGCCGCCTTCTTGTCAGCCAGGTACTTGGGGCAGTTCCGCTTCCAGTGACCAGTTCCCTTGCAATGAAAGCACTCAGTTTTTGGCTTGGGTCCATGCATGGGCTTCTTTATAGGAATAGCAACTGCTTTGCCATCCTTCTTAGTTTTACCCTTCCTGCCCTTGCCCTTGCCATTCTTCTTGAAACTAGTGGTTTTATTGACCATCAACACTTGATGTTCATTCTGGATGTCAGACTCAGCAACTTTTAGCATCGCAAATAGCTCGGCGACTAACTTGTTCATCCCGTGCATGTTATAGTTCATCACAAAGCTCTTGTAACTAGGTGGCAGTGATTGAAGAACTCTGTTAGTGATCGCCTCTGGCAGAAGGGCAATTCCCAACTCTGCTAGATGATTCGAATACCCAGACATTCTAAGTATATGCTCACTGATAGACCTGTTCTCCTCCATTTTGCAAGCATATAACATATCGGAGGTCTCATACCTCTTGATCCGGGCATTCTTCCGAAAGATAAACTTCAACTCCTAGAACATCTCATATGCTCCATGACGTTCAAAATGTCTTTGAAGTCCTGGTTCTAAGCCATACAATATTACACACTGAACTATTGAGTAATCTCCAGAACGTGCCTCCCAAGCATTCTTAACGTCTTCGGTTGACATGTCTTCTGGTTGGTCACCAAGCGGTGCATCAAGGACATATGATTTCTCGGAAGCCGTGAGAATAATCCTCAGATTACGGGCCCAGTCAACAAAGTTACTTCCATCATCTTTCAACTTAGCTTTCTCTAGGAACGCATTAAAATTCAGGGGTGCTATTGCGCGAGCCATTGATCTACAACATAAATATGCAAAGGTTACTTAGACTATTGTTCAAGATAATGAGTTTAGTTAATCAAATTACTAAAGATCCCACTCAAATTGACATCCCTCAGGTCATCTGAGTGTCACATGATCCAAATTCACCAACTCAAGTCCGATCATCACGTGAGTTGAGGTGGTTTCAATGGTGAACATCATCATGTTGATCATATCTACTATACGACTCATGTTCGACCTTTCAGTCTCTTGTGTTCCGAGCCCATGTTCGTACATGCTAGGCTCGTCAAGTTTAACCCGAGTGTTCTGCATGTGCAACACTGGCTTGCACCCGTTCTATGTGAATGTAGAGTCTATCACACCCGATCATCACGTGGTGTCTCGACACGACGAACTTTCGCAACGGTGCACACTCGGGGAGAACATAATTCATCTTGAAGTTTAAGTGAGGGATCACCTTATAATGCTACCATCGACCTAAGCAAAACAAGGTGCATAAAAGGATTAACATCACATGCAAATCATAAGTGACATGATATGGCCATGAACTTGTGCTTTTGATCTCCATCTTGAAAGCACTGGTATGGTCTCCATCATCATCGGCATGACACCATGATCTCCATCATCTCGATCTCCATCAACGTGTCGCCATCGGGGTTGTCGCGCCCATCATGCTTCTACTACTATTGCTACCGTTTAGCGATAAAGTAAAGCATTACATAGCACTTAATAATTGACACGTAGGTCATACAATAATTAAAGACAACCCTATGGCTCCTGCCGGTTGTCGTACTCATTGACATCCAAGTCGTGATATTCTATACAAGACATGATCATCTCATACATCACATATATCACATCATGTAATTGGCCATATCACATCACAACATACCCTGCAAAAACAAGTTAGACGTCCTCTAATTGTTGTTGCATGTTTTACGTGGCTGCTACGGGTATCTAGCAAGAACAATTCTCACCTACGCATAAACCATAACGGTGATACATAAGTTGCTTTTCAACCTTCTCAACCACCTTTGTCGAATCTGATCTAAATAAAGTAGGAGAAACTAGCACCCACCAGCCATCTTTTGCAACAAGTTGCAGTTGAGGGAACCTGTCTCTCGTAAGCATACGAGTAATGTTGGTCCGGGCCACTTCGTCCCACAATACCACTGAACCAAAACACGACCAAGGAAGGAAGCAATCTAAGCATCAACGCCCACAAAACTCTTTGTGTTCTACTCATGATCTCATCTACACATAGACCCAACTCATGATGCCACTGTTGGGGAACGTTGCATGGGGGAAAAAATTCCTACGCACACACAAGATCTATCCATGGTGATGAGCATCTACGAGAGGGAGAGTGGATCTACATACCCTTGTAGATCGCTACGCGGGAAGCGCTAAGAAACGCGGTTGGTGTAGTCGAACGTCTTCGCGATCCAAATCGCCGAGCGTCCCGCGATCCAATCACGATCCGTCCCGATCAAGCACCGAACGGACGGCACCTCCGCGTTCAGCACACGTACAACTTGATGACAATCTCCGCCTTCTTGATCTACCAAGAGGGAGCAGAGAGGTAGACGAGTTCTCTGGAAGCGTGAAGGTTCCGCGGTGATGGTGGTGGAGTGATTCTGGCAGGGCTTCGCCTAAGCACTGCAGAAACCGATCTAGAGGAGAAACTATGCACTAGAGGAGAGGGCAGCACGTGGCTGAAAAACTAGTGCCAAAACCATAAAACCTCTAGTATATATAAGAGGAATAGAGGAGGAGGCTTGGCCCTCAAGGGGCCAGCCCTAGGCTTCGGCCGAACCAAGGAGGAGAGGAGGAATCCTCCTCCAATCCTAGTAGGACTAGGAC
Source organism: Hordeum marinum (assembly GCA_022496015.1). Taxonomy (NCBI): domain Eukaryota; kingdom Viridiplantae; phylum Streptophyta; class Magnoliopsida; order Poales; family Poaceae; genus Hordeum; species Hordeum marinum. The sequence continues at coordinate 70,727,370 of CM039678.1, read as the reverse complement.
TCCTTCCTTTTTTGCCTTTTTTGCCTTTTTCCACCTTTTCTCTTTGGGATTTTCTCTCCCAGCTGCATGGGCCTTGTGTGGGACTTCCACCAGCCCACTAAGGGCTGGTATTCACTCTCCCACAACCCATGTAGCCTCTTGGGTCGAAATACCCCTCCCGATGGTCTCCCGGTACACTACCGGCACTCCCGGTACACTACCGATGAGCCCGAAACTTTACCGGCGACCAAAACAGGACTTCCTATATATCAATATTTACCTCCCGACCATTCCGGAGCTCCTCCTGATGTCCAGGATCTCATACGGGACTCCGAACAACCTTCGGTAACCACCATACATAACTCTATACTATCGAAACGTCACCGAACCTTAAGTGTGCAGACCCTGCGGGTTCGAGAACTATGTAGACATAACCGAGACACCTCTATGGTCAATAACCAATAGTGGGAACTAGATTCCCATATTGGTTCCTCCATATTCTACGAAGATCTTTATCAGTCGAACCTCTATGTCAAGGATTCAGTTAATCCCGTATGATGTTCCCTTTGTTCTTCGGTATGTTACTTGCCCGAGATTCGATCGTCGTTATCTCCTTACCTAGTTCAACCTCGTTACCGGCAAGTCTCTTTACTCGTTCCGTAATACAAGATCCCGTGACTAACACTTAGTCACATTGCTTGCAAGGCTTATTGTGATGTTGTATTACCGAGTGGGCCCTAAGATACCTCTTCGTCACACGGAGTAACAAATCCCAGTCCTGATCCATGCCAACCCAACAGACACCCTCGGAGATACCTGTAGAGCACCTTTATAGTCACCCAGTTACGTTGCAATGTTTGATACACACAAGGCACTCTTTCGGTGTCTGTGAGTTGCATGATCTCATGGTCATAGGAACATATACTTGACATGCAGAAAACAGTAGCAATAAACTAACACGATCATATGCTACGTTTGTAGTTTGGGTCTTGTCCATCACATCATTCTCCTAATGATGTGATACCATTATCAAATGACATCACATGTCAATGGCTAGGAAACCTTGACCATCTTTGATCAATGAGCTAGTTCACTAGAGGCATACTAGGGACAAAGTGTTGTCTATTTGCCAACACATGTAATGTGTTTCCAATCAATACAATTATAGCATGGATAATAAACAATTATCATGAACATGAAAATATAATAATAAACACTTTATTTATTGCCTCTAGGGCATATTTCCAACAAAGAAGGCTGGCAACGTCGATAGAAGTATATTTTGATATACGTCTTATTGATGTGTACCTTGCTAGTACTCCTAGTAGCACCTAGGTATAGGATACCAGTTCGGTTGCTAAATGTTAGTAACTCGAAATGAAAGCTAGGAATAAACGGAGACTATCTAAGTGTGAGGTGACAATGTGTGTTGGAAATGTTTCCAAGGTTGATGTGATCAACATCGCACGCTCTCTCTACCTTCGGGATTAGTGATGAACCTAAATAAATGTTAGTTGGTGTTTGCGTTGAGCATGAACATGGTTAGATCGTGTTTATTGCAATATGATTATTCATTTAAGTCAGAGAATAATGGTTATTCTATTTACATGAATAATACCTTCAATGGTCATGCACCCAATGAATGGTTTGTTGAATCTTGATCGTAGTAGTACACATGTTTATAACATAGATGCCAAAAGATACAAAGTTAATAATACTACCATATACTTGTGGCACTGCCGCTGAATGTCATGTTGGTGTAAAGCGCATGAAGAAACTCCATGTTGATGGATCTTTGGAATCTTTCGATTTTGAATCGGTTAAGACATGGAGACCATGCCTCTTAGGCAAGATGACTAAAACCCGGTTTCCGTCTTGATGGAACGGGCAAGTGACTTATTGGAAATGAAACATGTTGATGTATACGGTCCAATGAGTGTTGTAGCGTGTGGTGGATATCGTTATTTTCTTACCTTCACTAATGATTTGAGTAGATATAGTGTATATTTACTTAATGAAACACAAGTCTGAATCATTTGAAAAGTTCAAGCAAAATCAGAGTGAAGTTTGTGATCATCGTGACGAGAAGATAAAATGTCTACGATATGATCGTGGGGGTGAATATCTGAGTTACGAGTTTGGTGTACAACTTAAGAAAAAGTGGAAGCTGTTTCACAATTCACGCCACCTGGAACACCATAGTGTGATGGTGTGTCCGAACGTCTTAGTCGTGCTCTATTGGATATGGTGCAAATTATGATGTCTCTTATCGTTTTTTCCACTATCATTTTGGGTTATGCATTAGAGGCAACTACATTCACTTTAAATAGGGCACCATCTAAATCCGTTGAGATGACACCATATGGTTTGGGAGAAACCTAAGCTGTCATTTCTTAATGTTTGGGGCTGCGACGCTTATGTGAAAAGGGTTTTTCACCTAAAGAGCTCGAACCCAAAGCGGACAAATGCATCTTCACACAATACCCTAAGAATAGTTGGGTATACCTTCTATCTCAGATCCAAGTGCAAAATGTTTGTTGCTAAAAATGGGTCCTTTCTCGAGAAAGAGTTTCTCTCGAAAGAATTGAATGGGAGGAAGATAGAACTTGATGAGGTTGTTGAACCTTTGTTTCAACCAGAGAGTAGCGCAGCGTAGAAAGATGTTTCTGTGGAACCTATGTTAGTTGATGGGGAAGTTAATGATGATGATCATGAAGCTTCGGATCAAGTTACTATCGAACCTCGTAGGTCGACAAGGACGCGTACTTCTCCTGAGTGGTACGAGAACCCTGTCTTAGAGGTCATGTTGTTAGACAACGATGAACCTACAAGCTATGGGGAAGCGATGATGGGCCCGAATTCCGATAAATGGTTAGAGGCCATGAAATACGAGAAAGGATCCATGTATGAAAACCAAGTATAGACTTTGGTGGACTTGCCCGTTGGATGGCAGGTCGTTGAGTACAAATGGACCTTTAAGATGAAGATAGACGCCGATGGTAAATGTCACCATTTATAAAGCTCAACTTGTCGCAAAGAAGTTTCCGACAAGTTCAAGGATTTGACTGCGATGAGAATTTCTCACTCGTAGTGATGCTAAAGTCTGTTGGAATTATGTTAGCAGTTGCTACGGGTTTTCAATTATGAAATCTGGCAAATGGATGTCAAAACATAGTTTCCTTAACGGTTTCCGTGAGGAAAGGTTGTATGTGATACAACCGGAAGGTTTTGTCACTCCTAAGGATGCTATAAGGTATGAAAGCTCCAGCAATCCCTAAGGGCTGGAGCAAGCATCTCGGAGTTCAAATATACACTTTGATGAGTGATCAAAGTTTTTGAGTTTATACAAAGTTTATGAGAAACTTGTATTTACAATAAAGTGAGTGGGAGCACTATAGAATTTCGGATAATTATATGTGGATGACATATTGTTGATCCGAAATAATGTAGGACTTCTGGAAAGCATAAAGGGTTGTTTGAAAAGAGTTTTTCAAAGGAAGACCTGGATAAAGCTACTTGAACATTGAGCATCGAGATCTATAGAGATAGATCAAGACGCCTGATGAGATTTTTCAATGAGTACATACCTTGACAAGATTTTGAAAGAGTTCAAAATGGATCAGTCAAAGAAGGAATTCTTGCCTGATTTGTAAGGTGTGGAGTTGAGTGACACTCAAAGCTCGACCACGGCAGAAGAAAGAGAAATGATGAAGGTCGTCCCCTATGCTTAATCCGTAGGCTCTATATAGTATGCCATGCTGCATACCGCACATGTGTGTGCCTTGCCATGAGTTTGTCACGGGGTACAAAAGTGATCCAGGAGTGGATCACTGGACAGCGGTCAAGATTATCCTTAGTAGCTAGAGGACTAAGGAAATATTTCTCGATTATGGAGGTGATAAAGAGTTCCTCGTAAAGGGTTACGTCGATGCAAACTTTAACACCAATCCGAATGACTCTGAGTAGTAATCCGGATACGTATAGTGGAGCAGCCATTTGGAATAGCTCCAAGTGAGGTGTGGTAGCAGTGTCTACAGCATGACATAGAGATTTGCAAAGTACACACGGATCTGAATGTCGCAGACCCCTTGACTAAAGATCTCTCTCACATGCAAAGCATGATCAAACCCCAGAACTCATTAGGTGTGAGATTCATAACAAATCACATGGCAATGTGAGCTAGATTATTGACTCTAGTGCAAGTGGGAGACTGTTGGAAATGTTGGGGAATGTTGCATGGGAAACAAAAAATTTCCTACACACACGCAGATCTATCCATGGTGATGAGCATCTACGAGAGGAAGAGTGGATCTACATACCCTTGTAGATTGCTAAGCGGGAAGCGTTAAGAAATGCAGTTGGTGTAGTCGAACGTCTTCGCGATCCAAATCGCCGTGCGTCCCGCGATCCAAATCACCGTGCGTCCCGCGATCCAATCACGATCCGTCCCGCGATCCAATCATGATCCGTCCCGCGATCCGATCACGATCCGTCCCACGAACTTGATCACGATCCTTCTGATCTAGCACCGAACGGACGGCACCTCCGCGTTCAGCACACGTAAAACTTGATGACGATCTCCACCATATTGATCCAGCAAGAGGGAGTGGAGAGGAAGAAGAGTTCTCCGGAAGCCTGACGGCGCTCCGGCGATGGTGGTGGAGCAATTCCGGCAGGGCTTCGCCTAAGCACTGCAGAAAACCGATCTAGAGGAGAAACTATGCACTGGAGGAACGGGTAGCACGTGGCTGAAATTCTAGTGCAAAAACCCTCAATACGACCAGTATATATAGGAGGAGAGGAGGAGAGGAGGCAGCTTGGCCACCAAGCCTATCTGGTTCGACCAAACCTACTAGGATAGGAGGAGGACTCCTCCAATCCTAGTAGGACTAGGATTGCTCCTTTTTGCCTTTTTTCCACCTTTTCCTATTGGGTTTTTTCCTCTAGCCACATGGGCCTTGTGTGGAAGTTTCCACCAGCCCACTAAGGGCTGATATTCACTCTCCCACAGCCCATGAAGCCTCTTGGGTCGAAATACCCCTCCCGGAGGCCTCCCGGTACACTACCGACACTCCCGGTACACTACCGATGAGCCCGAAACTTTTCCGGCAACCAAAACGGGACTTCCTATATATGAATCTTTACCTCCGGACCATTCCGGAGCTCCTCATGACGTCCAGGATCTCATCTGGGACTCCTAACCAACTTCGGTCACCACCATACACAACTCTATACTGCCGAAACGTCACCAGACCTTAAGTGTGGAGACCGTGCGGGTTCGAGAACTATGTAGACATTACCGAGACACCTCTATGGTCAATAACCAATGAGGGACCTAGATGTCCACATTGGTTCCTACATATTCTACGAAGATCTTTATCGGTCGAACCTCTATGTCAAGGATTCAGTCAATCCCGTATGATGTTTCCCTTTGTTCTTCGGTATGTTACTTGCCCGAGATTCGATCGTCGGTATCTCCATACCTAGTTCAACCTCGTTACAGGCAAGTCTCTTTACTCGTTCCATAATACAAGATCCCATAACTAACACTTAGTCACATTGCTTGCAAGGCTTATTGTGATGTTGTATTACCAAGTGGGCCCTGAGATACCTCTCCGTCACACGGAGTAACAAATCCCAGTCTTGATCCATGCCAACTCAACAGACACCCTCGGAGACACCTGTAGAGCACCTTTATAGTCACCCAGTTACGTTGTGACGTTTGATACACACAAGGTACTCCTCCGATATCTGTGAGTTGCATGATCTCATGGTCATAGGAACATATACTAGACATGCAGAAAACAGTAGCAATAAACTGACATGATCATAAGCTATGTTTGTAGTTTGGGTCTTGTCCATCACATCATTCTCCTAATGATGTGATCCCGTTATCAAATGACATCTCATGTCCATGGCTAGGAAACCTTAACCATCTTTCGATCAACGAGGTAGTTCACTAGAGGCATACTAGGGACATTGTGTTTGTCTATGTACCCACACATGTATCCATGTTTCCAATTAATACAATTATAGCATGGATAATAAATGATTATCATGAACAAGGAAATACAATAATAAACACTTTCATTTCCAACAGTCTCCCACTTGCACTAGAGTCAATAATCTAGTTCACATCACTATGTGATTTACATTGTAATGAATCGAACACCCATGCAGTTCTGAGGTTGATCATGTTTAGCCCCTGGAAGAGGTTTAGTCAATGGGTCTGCAACATTCAGATCCGTGTGCACTTTGCAAATATTTATGTCTTTCTCCATGATGTAATCGCGGATGGAGTTGAAGCGTCGCTTTATGTGTCTGGTCCTCTTGTAAAACCTTGGTTCCTTGGCCAGAGCAGTGGCACCAGTGTTGTCACAGAACAGGTTCATTGGATTCAGTGCACTGGGCAGTACTCCAAGATCTGTAATGAACTGCTTCATCCTGACACCTTCCTTCGTCGCCTCCGAGGCTGTGATGTATTCCGCTTCACACGTAGAATCAGCTACCACGCTTTGCTTGGAACTGCACCAGCTTACCGCTCCCCCGTTAAGAATAAATACGTATCTGGTTTGCGACTTAGAGTCGTCCGGATCAGTGTCAGAGCTTGCATCGACGTAACCCTTTACGATGAGCTCTTCATCACCTCCATAAACAAGAAAAATTTCCTTAGTCCTTTTCAGGTACTTAAGGATATTTTTGACCGCTTGCTAGTGCTCCATTCCAGGATCACTTTGAAGCCTTCCGGCCATACTTATGGCAAGGCTGACATCGGGTCTTGTGCACAGCATTGCATACATGATAGAGCCTATGGCTGAAGCATAGGGGATGACACTCATCTTTTCTCTATCTTCTGCAGTTACTGGGCATTGAGTCTTACTCAACTTTACACCTTGTAACACAGGCAAGAACCCCTTCTTGGACTGTTCCATTTTGAACTTCTTCAAAACTTTATCAAGGTATGTGCTCTGTGAAAGTGCTATTAAGCGTCTCGATCTATCTCTATAGATCTTAATGCCTAATATGAAAGCAGCTTCTCCTAGGTCTTTCATTGAAAAACTCTTGTTCAAATATTCCTTCATTGAAAAACTCTAAGGTTTTTGAAACGCTCTGGAAAATCATTAAAGGAAAAACGGTAACGGTTAGTATTAAACGGGACGGCCCACGGCAGTTACTCGCGAATTTATTACCGGCCGGCCGACCGACGCGCAACGGACGCGCTCCCTCTCGCTGACACCGGGCCCCACCCCGACCGACCGTTAGCCCGAACGGTCATCTCTCTCCTCCCCCGCACGCGCCGACGACCTCGCCGGCCGTTTCCTCCCCCTCCCGGATCTCTCTCCTCTCTCCTCCCCCGCACCCCCCGAGCACCCTATAAGTAGCGCTGCCCCTACTCTCTCCGTTCACCCCCGAGCCCCCTCTCTCCCTCGCCGAGGCGCTGCGCAATTGCTCGCCGGAGTTGCGCCACCACCGGAGCTCCCCTACGCCGTAGCCATCGCCTCGGTCGTCCTCGCCCCTCCCCGACGCCTCCGTTCGACGCCGGAGGGCCGCCGCTGTCGCCCGACCCCCTTTGCTGCCTTCCCCGACCACCGGAGCCACCTCCGGCGAATTCCTCGACCCCCGGCCGCCGCCTCCATCGCCGGAGTTCTTCCTCCCCACCGGTAAGTCGCCGTCGACACTCCCCGTCCCTCCGATCCTAATCCTACGGCTCGGATTAGAACATTAAAACGGCGAACCGTTTTCTCCTTGGCCTCGGTCGCCCGCTCGAAACTAACTAACGCACGCGCTAGCCAGCCGGTAGAATCGCGCCACGTCACCCCTGGCCGTCCGTTAGATTTAGTCTTTTTTCTGATTTCTTTTAGTAAACAGAACCTATTCTAAATTTGTTATAGCTATATCTTTTAATCTATTTAGTGTTTTGAGTTGATTCTTTTTGCAATAGCTCACATTTTTCATGTAGTTTCACCCTGTACTTTTAAATTTCAAATTTGAACTATAAAATTTGAATTTAATCAAATTTGCTCAAAATCTTCAAATCTGAATAACTAGAGTTTGAAAATAAATTTTGATATGAATCTTTTTGCTACTGTTTGGTATTAATTAGGACTACCTTCATGTTTAGTTTGAGGATTTTCAGGATATATTTGATTAGTGTTTTAACCAAAACAGAGTCTGCCTAGTATTATAATATAGTTTTATATACTTAGTTTTAATTAGTTTAAATTTAGATTTGGTTTCATTTGTTTATTAGGTTCTGTTAATAAACATTTAGTGTTTTCACTCACTGTTAATAAAAATATAAATTTTCTTAGTTTAATTCTCATTAACATAGGAATCATAACACATTTTCAAATAGGTTTAATTTGATTAAAACAACTAGAATAGCAATAGATTTCTTTGAACAAAGTTTTATATAATTTAATTCTGCTTTCTAAGACAGGTTTAATTGTAAATTATTTTCTGTTAAGAACATGTTTTGCTAATAAATAATAAGTTTGGTTTTTCATTCTTTTTGTTAGTATAACTGTAGTTGATTCATATAGTGTTTATCAAAACTTTTATAAACTTTACTAAAGTTTTCCCAACAAACTTAAATTGATTTTATTCTGTTTATTAATAAAATATTCTATTGTTTTTCTTGCTGTCAACTATTGTTTGGATAATACAAATGGTTTGTTTATGTCAGTAGTGTTGCATCCATCACCTTTTGAAAACAAAACTTTGTGTGTTTTCCTTACTTGTGATTTGTGCATCGTTTTGTCTTGACTGTTTACTAGTTCTTGATTGATGTTTGTGGGTTACAATATTCTGTTGTATGCTTTGAGTGCTTGTTTGCTTCGTTAGATTATCCGGGGTGCGAAGCTTGTTACTTAGAGTCACTCACGTACGAAGATCATCAATCAGGCAAGTCACTTTGATCATGATTACCCATGTTTTATATGCATTAGTTCTACCATCTCCCCAAATTGCATGCAAGATAGGTTAGTTGGAAACTTGGTTACATTGTAGTAGTATCATGTGGTAGGTACCCCCCTCAAACTCTTTGACACATTGGCCCCGGGAAACGTTGTTTTACTTTTTGCTATGCTATTAGTAGACGGGGTTGGTTGTGTGATTCATGAGAGTTGAGAGAGTTAATAATTTCAAGACCTACATAATGATCAAGATTTAAGACTCCGAGTTTTCAACATACCTCTGGGTGGATGATGGTTGAACGGCACCCTGGAGAAACCAGTGGATTTGCCTAGGTGATGCTGGAGATGGCCAGTATTCACGCGGAAAGGTCCACCCAGGCACAAAGAGATGGATGGATGCTTCAAGACCCAAGGCTTACCTGCACAGCCACAAGTCATTATGGGCTCTGGCTTGGTTGGATATCGTGGTGACCCTGGACAGGCGGTGCTACGAGAGGTAGAAGAACGGTAGGAAAGGATGGGCACCGACAGAGTCGCAGGGAAACACTTTGGAAGACCATGTTTTGGTCATCCGTTTCTCAAACACCCTGAAGTGAGAGAAATCAAACGGAGGCGACCAAATCTTGTGGGGAACGTGTGCAAAACTCTGCAGAGTACTCAAACCTAATCGATTAGCCGTGTCCACGGTCATGGACGACTTGAGCCAAAGGAACTGAAACTTCCGGAACTCTCAACACAATTAATAATGAGGATGTGGGTATAAATAATTTGGGTATGAGAATTGGTTGGTGGAACCATCTCATTAATCAACCAACTTAGTAATATTTTGCTTAGCCCCTTTCTTGATGTAGGAAAAATTGGCTTTACGCAAAAACTTACCACCCCACCTGCCATATATGCATATTGACTAGATGATTATCTTTTCACCCCTCTCTTGTGACTTTGCCGGCATATTCCATATGCTGACCTACATGGCTGCAACGTATCATGTTGCAGAGTACTTTTCCGACCAGGAGTGAGGACACGTTCTATGCTCAGTGAGATGCCCTTGGAGTCAGATGGACTCATCTACCTTCGACGCTTCCGCAAGATTTAGATATTCTCATGAGTTGGCTTTTAGCCACTTTATTGTAATTTTATTGTAATAAAGGACTCGATATGAGATTTCGATTAATATAATGCCGTGTGATTTCCCTTTGATATATACATTGATGTACCGTGTGTGTACCAGCATGATCTTGGGATGGTACGGAAACACCGGAGATTCGACCTTTCAGGTCGGGTTGCTACACGTCGTAGGTTCCACAGAAACATCTTTCTACGCTGCGCTACTTTCTGGTTGAAGTAAAGGTTCAATAACCTCATCAAGCTCTATTTTCCTCCCACTCAATTCTTTCGAGAGAAACTCTTTCTCAAGAAATGTTCTGTTCTTAGCGAGAAACACTTTGCCTTCGGATCAGAGATAGAAGGTATACCCGACTATCTCTTTCGGTTATCCTATGAAGACGCATTTTTCCGCTTTGGGTTCCAGCTTTTCAGGTTGAAGCTTTTTGACATAAGTATCACATCCCCAAACTTTAAGAAACGATAACTTTGGCTTCTTGCCAAACCACAGTTCATATGGCGTCGTCTCAACGGATTTTGATGGTACCCTATTTAAAGTGAATGCAATTGTCCCTAATGCATAACCCCAAAACGATAATGGCAAATCAGCAAGAGACATCATAGAACGCACCATATCTAATAAGGTTTGATTACAACGTTCGGACACACAATTACGCTGTGGTGTTCCGGACGGTGTCAACTGTGAAACAATTCCACAATGTCTTAAGTGACTGCCAAACTCATAACTCAGAAATTCACCTCCTCGATCAAATCGTAGGAACTTAATCTTCTTGTTACGATGATTCTCAACTTCACTCTGAAATTGCTTGAACTTTTCAAACGTTTCAGAGTTGTGTTTCATTAAGTAAATATACCCATATCTACTTAAGTCATCAGTGAAGGTGAGAAAATAACGATATCCACCACGCGCTGTAACATTCATTGGACCACACACATCAGTATGTATGATTTACAATAAGTCACTCGCCCGTTCCATTGTTCCTAAGAACGGCGTTTTAGTCATCTTGCCCATGAGGCATGGTTCACATGTGTCAAGTGATTCAAAATCAAGTGACTCCAAAAGTCCATCAGCATGGAGCTTCCTCATGCGTTTTACACCAATATGACCAAAACGCCAGTGCCACAAGAAAGTGGTACTATCATTATCAACTCTACATCTTTTGGCATCAATGTTATGAACATGTGTGTCATCACTATCAAGATTCAATATGAATAAACCCCTAGCATTGGGTGCATGACCATAAAAGATATTACTCATATAAATAGAACAACCTTTATTCTCTGATTTAAATGAGTAACCGTCTCGCAATAAACAAGATCCAGATATAATGTTCATGCTTAACGTAGGCACTAAATAACAATTATTCAGGTTCATCACTAATCCCGATGGTAATCGAAGAGAGAGCGTGCCGACGGCGATCACATCAACCTTGGAACCATTTCCCACGTGCATCGTCACTTCGTCCTTTGCCAACCTTCGTTTATTCCGTAGTTCCTGCTTTGAGTTGCAAATGTGAGCAACCGAACCGGTATCAAATACCCAGGCACTACTACGAGAGCTAGTAAGGTACACATCAATAACATGTATATCATATATACCTTGTTTGTCGTTGGCCGCCTTCTTGTCAGCCAGGTACTTGGGGCAGTTCCGCTTCCAGTGACCAGTTCCCTTGCAATGAAAGCACTCAGTTTTTGGCTTGGGTCCATGCTTGGGCTTCTTTACAGGAGTAGCAACTGCTTTGCCATCCTTCTTGGTTTTACCCTTCTTGCCCTTGCCCTTGACTTTGCCATTTTTCTTGAAACTAGTGGTTTTATTGACCATCAACACTTGATGTTCTTTCTGGATTTTAGACTCAGCGACTTTTAGCATCGCAAATAGCTCGGCGACTGACTTGTTCATCTCGTGCATGTTATAGTTCATCACAAAGCTCTTGTAACTAGGTGGCAGTGATTGAAGAACTCTGTCAATGATCGCCTCTGGCGGAAGGGCAATTCCCAACTCCACTAGACGAGTTGAATACCCAGACATTCTGAGTATATGTTCACTGATAGACCCATTCTCCTCCATCTTGCAAGCATAGAACTTATCGGAGGTTTCATACCTCTCGATCCGGGCGTTCCTCTGAAAGATAAACTTCAACTCCTGGAACATCTCATATGCTCCATGACGTTCAAAACGTCTTTGAAGTCCCGGTTCTAAGCCATACAATATTGCACACTGAACTATTGAGTAATCTCCAGTACGTGCCTCCCAAGCGTTCTTAACGTCTTTGGAGGTCATGTCTTCTGGTTGGTCACCAAGCGGTGCATCAAGGACATATTATTTCTGGGAAGCCGTGAGGATAGTCCTCAGATTACGGGCCTAGTCAACAAAGTTCCTTCCATCATCTTTCAGTTTAGCTTTCTCTAGGAACGCATTAAAATTCAGGGGTGCTACTGCGCGAGCCATTGATCTACAACATAAATATGCAAAGTTTACTTAGACTATTGTTCAAGATAATGAGTTTAGTTAATCAAATTACTAAAGCTCCCACTCAAATTGACATCCCTCAGGTCATTTGAGTGTCACATGATCCAAATCCACCAACTCAAGTCCGATCATCACGTGAGTTGAGGTGGCTTCAATGGTGAACATCATTATGTTGATCATATCTACTATATGACTCATGTTCGACCTTTCGGTCTCTTGTGTTCTGAGGCCATGTCTGTACATGCTAAAGCTCGTCAAGTTTAACTCGAGTGTTCTGCGCATGCAACACTAGCTTGCACCCGTTGTATGTGAATGTAGAGTCTATCACACCCGATCATCACATGGTGTCTCAACACGACGAACTTTCGCAATGGTGCACACTCGGGGAGAACAAAATTTTATCTTGAAATTTAAGTGAGGGATCACCTTATAATGCTACCGTCGTACTAAGCAAAACAAGGTGCATAAAGGGATTAACATCACATGCAATTCATAAGTGACATGATATGGCCATGAACTTGTGCTTTAGATCTCCATCTTGAAAGCACCGGCATGATCTCCATTGTCACCGGCACGACACCATGATCTCCATCAACGTGTCGCCATCGGGGTTGTCACGCCCTACATGCTTCTACTTTTATTGCTACCGTTTAGCGATAAAGTAAAGCATTACATAGCACTTAATGATTGACAAGCAGGTCATACTATAATTAAAGACAACCCTATGGCTCCTGCCGGTTGTCGTACTCATCGACATGCAAGTCGTGAAATTCTATACATCACATGATCATCTCATACATCACATATATCACATCATGTAATTGGCCATATCACATCACAACACACCCTGCAAAAACAACTTAGATGTCCTCTAATTGTTGTTGCATGTTTTACGTGATTGCTACGGGTTTCTAGCAAGAACGATTCTCACCTACGCATAAACCACAATGGTGATACATATTTTGCTTTTCAACCTTCTCAAGGACCGCCTTTGTCGAATCCGATCCAACTAAAGTGAGAGAAACTGCCACCCGCAAGCCATCTAGACAACAAGTTGCGTCGAGGGAACCAGTCTCTCGTAAGCGTACGAGTAATGTTGGTCCGGGCCGCTTCATCTCACAATACCGCTGAACCAAAATCCGACCAAGGGAGGAAGCAATCTAAGCATCAACGCCCACAAACCTTTTGTGTTCTACTCGAGATCTCATCTACACATAGACCTCGCTCTGATACCACTGTTGGGGAACCTTGCATGGGAAAAAAATTCCTACGCACACGAAGATCTATCCATGGTGATGAGCATCTACGAGAGGGAGAGTGGATCTACATACCCTTGTAGATCGCTAAGCGGGAAGCGTTAAGAAACGCGGTTGGTGTAGTTGAACGTCTTCGTGATCCAAATCACCGTGCGTCCCGCGATCCAATCATGATCCATCCCGCAATCCAATCACGATCCGTCCCACGAACTTGATCACGATCCTTCCGATCTAGCACCGAACGGACGACACCTCCGCGTTTAACACACGTACAGCTTGATGACGATCTCCACTGTCTTGATCTAGCAAGAGGGAGTGGAGAGGAAGAAGAGTTCTCCGGCAGCCTTACGGTGCTCCGGTGATGGTGGTGGAGCAATTCCGGCAGGGCTTCGCCTAAGCACTGCAGAAAACCGATCTAGAGGAGAAACTATGCACTGGAGGAACGAGTAGCACGTGGCTGAAATTCTAGTGCAAAAACCCTCAATACCACCAGTATATATAGGAGGAGAGGAGGATAGGAGGCAGCTTGGCCAGCAAGCCTAGCTGGTTCAGCCGAACCTACTAGGACAGGAGGACTCCTCCTCCAATCCTAGTAGGACTAGGATTGCTCCTTTTTGCCTTTTTTCCACCTTTTCCTATTGGGTTTTTTCCTCCAGACACATGGGCCTTGTGTGGGAGTTTCCACCAGCCCACTAAGGGCTGATATTCACTCTCCCACAGCCCATGAAGCCTCTTGGGTCGAAATACCCCTCCCGGAGGCCTCCCGGTACACTACCGATGAGCCCCAAACTTTTCCGGCGACCAAAACGGGACTTCCTATATATGAATCTTTACCTCCGGACCATTCCGGAGCTCCTCGTGACGTCCGGGATCTCATCTGGGACTCCGAACAAACTTCGGTCACCACCATACACAACTCTATACTACCGAAACGTCACCAAACCTTAAGTGTGCAGACCCTACGGGTTCGAGAACTATGTAGACATTACCGAGACACCTCTACAGTCAATAACCAATGGCGGGACCTGGATGTCCACATTGGTTCCTACATATTCTACGAAGATCTTTATCGGTCGAACCTCTATGTCAAGGATTCAGTTAATCCCGTATGATGTTTCCCTTTGTTCTTCAGTATGTTACTTGCCCGAGATTCGATCGTCGCTCCATACCTAGTTCAACCTTGTTATTGGCAAGTCTCTTTACTCGTTCCGTAATACAAGATCCCGTAACTAACACTTAGTCACATTGCTTGCAAGGCTTATTGTGATGTTGTATTACCGAGTGGGCCCTGAGATACCTCTCCGTCACACGGAGTAACAAATCCCAGTCTTGATCCATGCCAACTCAACAGACACCCTCGGAGACACCTGTAGAGCACCTTTATAGTCACCCAGTTACGTTGCGACGTTTGATACACACAAGGTACTCCTCCGATATCTATGAGTTGCATGATCTCATGGTCATAGGAACATATACTTGACATGCAGAAAACAGTAGTAATAAACTGACACGATCATAAGCTACGTTTGTAGTTTGGGTCTTGTCCATCACATCATTATCCTAATGATGTGATCCCGTTATCAAATGACATCTCATGTTCATGGCTAGGAAACCTTAACCATCTTTCGATCAACGAGCTAGTTCACTAGAGGCATACTAGGGACATTGTGTTTGTCTATGTACCCACACATGTATCCATGTTCCCAATTAATACAATTATAGCATGGATAATAAACGATTATCATGAACAAGGAAATACAATAATAAACACTTTATTTATTGCCTCTAGGGCATATTTCCAACAGGAAATATGCCCTAGAGGCAATAATAAATTAGTTATTATCATATTTCCTTGTTCATAATAATCTTTTATTATCCATGCTAGAATTGTATTGATCGGAAACTCAGATACATGTGTGGATACATAGACAACACCATATCCCTAGTATGCCTCTAATAGACTAGCTCGTTGATCAAAGATGGTCAAGGTTTCCTAGCCATGGACATGAGATGTCGTTTGATAACGGGATCGCATCATTAGGAGAATGATGTGACGGACAAGACCCAAACTATAAACGCAACATATGATCATGCCAGTTTATTGCTACAGTTTTCTGCATGTCAAGTATCTGTTCCTATGACCATGAGATCATGCAACTCACTGACACCGGAGGAGTACCTTGTGTGTATCAAACGTCGCAACGTAACTGGGTGACTATAAAGGTGCTCTACAGGTATCTCTGAGAGTGTCTGTTGGGTTGGCATGGATCAAGACTGGGATTTGTTACTCCGTGTGACATAGAGGTATCTTAGGGCTCACTCGATAATACAACATCACTATAGGCCTTGCAAGCAGTGTGACTAAAGAGTTAGCCACGGGATCTTATATTACTTAACGAGTAAAGAGACTTGTCGGTAACAAGATTGAACTAGGTATAGAGATACCAACGATCGAATCTCGCGCAAGTAACATACCGAAGAACAAAGGGAACAACATACGGGATTAACTGAATCCTTGACATAGAGGTTCAATCGATAAAGATCTTCGTAGAATATGTAGGAACCAATATGGGCATCTAGGTCCCGCTATTGGTTATTGACCGTAGAGGTGTCTCGGTCATGTCTACATAGTTCGCGAACTCGCAGGGTCTGCACATTTAAGGTTCAGTGACGTTTCGGTATAGTTGAGTTATGTATGTTGGTGACCGAAGGTTTTTCGGAGTCCCGGATGAGATCCCGGACGTGACGAGGATCTCCGAAATGGTACGGAGGTGAAGATCGATATATAGGACGAATGGAATCGGAGTCCGGAAGCGTTCCGGGAGTACAGGGTTGTGACCAGGAGTACCGAAAGGGGTTTTGGGGGGCCCCGACAAGTGTTGGTGGGACTCATGGGCCAAGGGGAAGGGGCAAAACAGCCCACTAAGGGGCTGTGCGCCCCCCTCATCCTTTCCCACGTAACCAGGAGAGGTGGGGCGCCCCATCTAGGGTTCCCTCCACCTAGCTTGGGGGCCAAGTCACCCTAGGGTTTCCCTAGGGGGCGCCCCCAACTGCCCTAGCCGCCGCCCCCTAGATTGGATCTAGGGGGCGCCACTCCTCCTCCCCCCTATATATAAATAGGTAGAGAGAGGGCAGCCGCACCCATCTATGCCACGTGCTGCCCTCTTCTTCCTCTAGATCTGTTCTCCACTAGATCGTCTCGGTTGTGCTTGGCGAAGCCCTGCTGAGACAGCTCCACCACCACCACCACCACGCCGCTGTGCTGACGGAGAACTCATCTACCTATCCACCCTCTCTTGGTGGATCAAGGAGGTGGATATCGTCATCGAGTTGTACATGTGCTGAACGCGGAGGTGCCGTCCGTTCGGCACTAGATCGGAAGGACCACGATGGGATCGCGGGACGGCTCGTGATGAGATCACGGGACGGATCATGATTGGATCGTGAAGACGTTCGACTACATCAACCGCGTTTATTAATGCTTCCTCTTAGCGATCTACAAGGGTATGTAGATTCACTCTCCCTCTCGTAGATGCTCATCACCATGGATAGATCTTGCATGTGCGTAGGATTTTTTTGTTTCCCATGCAACGTTCGCCAACAAAACCATCCCATTCCATAGGAAGAAACCATTCCATTCCATAGGAGGAAACCATTCCATTATATTCCATTCGGGTTTCAAACCAAACACACCCTTAATATGTGAGCAATACTCACCAATATGCTTTTTTGTGATCGAGAAAACAAAAAAAATTCACTGATGGGGATAGAATAAACAAATAATATTTCTATTTTGAATCTCCTCCTGTCCCAAAGAATCAGAGTTTTTGGCTGGAAGGGGACAGAGATCTCAAGCTTTTAGGGTTTGGGTATGGTTGATAAAAGCTTGGGGAAGATTAGGGTTGAAGGTGAAGGGGGGTATAGCCCCCAAGGCCGAAAGAGTCGTTGCCCGCATGCAACTCTAGGCACCTGGACTAGTTAGAGGCTGCACACCTAGGATGCCCAAGCACCCGGACTACACATGGGCAGGGTATTGGGGAGCTCCGGGCACCCGGGGGTCCAAGACCCCGGGCAAACGGACCATTCAGAGGTCACGCCCTACTCTGGGCACCCGGACCACCTAGTGATGGCTGGTATCTTACGGATGCTTCCAGGCCCCTAGACAACTTCCTAAGACCATTTCAATGTTGGTAATACCCTTCCTTTAGGAGGCATTTTTTGGGAAGACAATATGTTTATGAGTCAATTGAGTTCCCCAACTTCCCAATCTTAGTAACCGCTCTTAATAGTAATACTTTAGGAGGCATTTTCTTCTATGGCTTAAAATCAAGTGATTTTTTGAGCCACCAAAGATTAGTGCTTTTGTCGTTTTTGAATAGGGGGTTACCCAAGTCCGTAGATTAGATCTCGCCAATACTGTTGTAATCAACATTAAAATAGTAATTGAGTGACAATGCACTTTCACGAGGCCTCAATTTCTCTCGTGGATACACAAGTTTTGGAACGAAGTAGTGTTCCATCAATATACAATGTCGGACAATCATTTTACAATGAAGAAAACGTCGACGAAGCACATATACCACCTGCTCTTTCTTGACACTATCATCCTCATTTATAGCCACCATAATGGTCGACATGCAAGGACACAGTTGCTCGTGTGGAGCAGCCTTGGCTCCCAACAACATGACTGTGATGAGCCCACACGTGTCTCTGGTGATCCCGAGGACCAATGTGGCATCTTCCCCCTCCTCTATGGTGACCACATCCAAGTGTGCCGAGCTCATCTGCTGCACTTGAAGATTATGAATGGTACATGTTCGACCAAATGCACGAGTGACTATTTTCTTCTCGAAAATTGTGCAATGACTTCTTGATTTGTTGATTTTTTGCCTGAATTAAGTCGTGAGAAGTGCCATTGTGCAAATGTCAAGCTCGAGATCGCTCGCCCGACACTTTTTTATTACTCCCTGTCAGAAAAGGAAGAAGGGGAGGAGGGATACCATACCTTTTCTTACTATAAGAACTAGAAAGGTAGGCGCCCACGCTAAAACTTGAAGTTTAACAGTTTTAGACCAATTAATTGCTTACCCGCCACTTCATGAGTCGTGTGCTGCCTAAACTCGGCATTCCAAAACGGTTGCTGATTTCGTAGAACTTAGTAGGTATCATTAGTGCAACACGTCACGACCGTGGCAACAAGGTCGTGGCAACACAATATATCAATTAAATAAAATGCTATTGTGCAATCATCATTTTTCTCTTTTGCATATTAGTCTATTTTTGTGCACAGTGGATAGAAGCACCCGAGACCGAGACAAAAGTCCGTGATCGATTGTCGTGTCTTGACGATGCCACATCAAGATTGCATGGGGGAGTGCATCATCGCTGGTGCAGGCGTAGCAGAGGGTTGACGTGTTGAGACGGGACCTTTTTCATTTGGACACCACCACGACGCGACGCCGCTATCGCGCGATGCCGTCAACCGATGCATCGCACTCCCTCCTCAGATCTTGCACGAGAACGACCACGAGTTAAAAATCCGCCGACACATAGGGTGTCACGCTGGATGACCACATAGTGGACATGCACGCTTTATACATTTTGTTTTATTTTGACCATCGATGAGACTACGCAACGCCTAAACTCAAGACATGGACGTCATGACCCGTCGCGACATTGTTGTTGAGGGCCCGCCAGGACGTCGTCAGAGGCGAGGACATCACCGTCGGAGGAGAGAGGTCAAGTATAAGGAGGAGGAAGGAAAACAAATCACAAGGTGAAGGTTGAAGATAAGGAGAGGCAAGGTGCGGAGAGGAGAGTCCGCGGAGAAAGAAAAAGAAACCGGAGGTTAGATGAAGGGAATCCTAATCCAACTGTCCGAGACTGTTCAATAGTCGGGCCCAATTAGATCACCGGGTGATCCCCAACCCAAACACTGATTTGAAACCCTAAAACACCCAGACACAAATCGAACTCGCCTCGCTTTACTTTTTCGCCAAAAGAAAAAGAAGGAAAGCTCGCTCCGCTCTCGCCGCCGCCTAAATCGAGACCATGGACAGTGCCGCCTCCGTCGCGGGAGCGCCCCCCGCGGTGCCGCCCGCGGTGTTGTGCGCCGCCGAGGAGGCCCTGGCGGCCACCGAGTCCGTCGGGGACCGCCTCGCCGAGATGCTCGCCGCGGCGGCCGAGGACCCCGACGCCGTCGCCGAGCTCCCGCCCCTGCACCGGGCGCGCGCCTTCCTCGCCGTAGCCCACGCCGCAACCTCCCTCTTCTCAGGCAAGGGCTCCCGCCTCCTCGTTTTTTCTGCCATATAGCGTGTGTACATACAGCCTTCCTTGTTCTCTGAATAACAAAGGTCGCTTTTCCTTCGGTGATTTGCAGTGCGGCTGAGGTGTTCGGGGATTAATCCGGATGAGCACCCTATCAGGAAGGAGTTCGTAAGTTTCTCTTGGAACACGCATGCGATGCTTCCATTTATTGTTCGGTAGTTGATGCGCAGAAGTAGCATGTGACTGTGTTTGCCGAATATAGTTAGGTTTTACCTGTCTGAACAGATCTGGCAGGGTTTGTGACTTTCACCTCTGACTGTTTAGAGGGATGCTGTCATGTTGGTATCTCTTCCTCTGTTGTTGGAGCACAGAGTTACTTATTGGGTGGAAGATTTGGACATGAGAAAGTTTTGATACTTGTATATTTGGGTGGCGGATTCTGTGACATGAGAATTGGATCATGACTTTCTTTTCGTCTTTTGCTGCTAAGCGAGTTGGAGATTCTTTCTTTTTGTGTGCTCAAGCAGGAGGTTTCATTTGTAAGAGCTCTTCTTCTTTCCTTTGCAGGAGAGGTTAAGCCTGTGGCAGGAGAAGTTAAATCGGTTGAATGAATGGGACAAGGGTACTTGACTTATTCACTCTTGTTGTTGCATGCTTGCCTTACAAATTGATATTCATCAATAAGCCAATAACAACCTGGATTCTGAATTGCAGCACCACTGCGCCCTAGCACCACTGTGAATACACAAGCAGCTGCAAGGTTCATTGGTCGTTCATTGTCCCATTTGACAGATGGTATAGAATTGCTTGTTGAATTTGTATGGTCTTGTCTCTGTATGGTATAGAGTTGTGGTTCTGATTCTTATTGCTTTCAGTCCAGAGGAAGAACATGCAGGCAATCAGTAAAGGGGAAGGGGCGGGCTGGTCTGGGAGGAAGAGGAAGTCACAGCCACTGCCAGAGAGGAAGTCTGTTCGTGCTGCCGCGGAAGAGTTCCTCGCTAAGGCTTCTCAGGAGCTCATTGGGTATAATGGTAGCGGGGTGAAGGGCCCTGTTAGACTTGTTCTTGATGAAGACGACGACTAGATTGATGTGTTAGTCTTATCTTTTGTGCAGCCCTCAGGTATTTATTGCTGCTTTTGTGCATTCAGAATCTCACTAACCATTGCAAACATGGTCTGTTAGCAATGACACTGTTTGATGCAAGTCCTTTCTCTGGGTATTACCATGGTAGACTTTAGGCAGTGGCCTGAACGTTCTAAGACTGCCACTCAACAACAACAACAACAACAACAAAGCCTTTAGTCCCAAACAAGTTGGGGTAGGCTAGAGGTGAAACCCATAAGATCTCGCGACCAACTCATGGTTCTGGCACATGGATAGCAAGCTTCCACGCACCCCTGTCCATGGCTAGTTCTTTGGTGATGCTCCAGTCCTTCAGATCTCTCTTTACAGACTCTTCCCATGTCAAGTTCGGTCTACCCCGGCCTCTTTTGACATTATCAGCATGCTTAAGCCGTCCGCTGTGTACTGGGGCTTCTGGAGGCCTGCGCTGAATATGCCCAAACCATCTCAGACGATGTTGGACAAGCTTCTCTTCAATTGACGCTACCCCAACTTTATCTCGTATATCATCATTCCGGATGCGGTCCTTCCTTGTGTGACCACACATCCATCTCAACATGCGCATCTCCGTCACACCTAACTGTTGCACATGTCGCCTTTTAGTCGGCCAACACTCAGCGCCATACAACATTGCGGGTCGAACTGCCGTCCTATAGAACTTGCCTTTTAGCTTTTGTGGCACCCTCTTGTCACAAAGAATGCCAGAAGCTTGGCGCCACTTCATCCATCCGGCTTTATAATCCATTCCCTGAAGGAAAATTTCTCTTTCCATATGGTTTTATAATCCATTCCTACACTAAATTTAACCCCAAACAAATTATAATCATGTGTACCATGTAGTTAGTTGAATTTAATTACTACTCCCTCCGTTCCTAAATGTAAGTCTTTTTAGATATTCCACTACGGACTACATACGGATATATATAGACTTACTTTAGAGTGTAGATTCACTCATTTTGCTCTGTATGTAGTCCGTAGTGGAATCTCTTAAAAGACTTATATTTAGGAATGGAGGGAGTAGCAGATAATTATATCTGGTCCCTCTGCTTTGGACTAGTTTAAGCTTTCAAGGACACCTGCTTCAGAACTTAGGAGTTGAGTGGCTTGAGTGGATTGTTCGAGGACTTTGGCTTAGTATTTTTTCTTGGTGTTCAAACAAAAGTACATTTGCTTGTATCCCTCTTGATAGTACGACTTTCCTACAGTTATTGTGAATCTTGGAATCATCAAAAATCTAGAAATTTAATTGTAAAATCTTGGAATGACCTCTTGCCGAATACCGCTAATTCCATTCGTAATAACTGCCAAAACTCATCTAAGCTAACATTGAGTAAACCGAAATTGATATTGTTTCTTGTGAGTTTGTGCCGTCGTGAGGCTGTCCTCGACCTAGTACGGTGAATGATTTGTCCAATCATATTCACGGATCTCCAGCGACGGATTTCACCTCACTCAACCAACTCTTGCTGACTATCATCAGTAATCTCACTCGGACCGATAGTCAAAACTCATCTAAGTCAGTCCATGGCTTTTGTGGAAATCAAATTCTATCTTGTTTCTTGTGCTTCTGTGGTGTAGCTTCATGTGGTCATCCTCGACCTAATGCGTTGTCCGATCATTCACGGCCCTTCGGCAACAAGTTTCGTGTCACTCAATAACCTAATGTTGTCTCCCACCACTAATCCCATTCATATAAACTGCCAAAACTCATCTAAGCTAGCATTGAGTAAGCCAAAATTGATCTTGTTTCTTGTGATTTTGTGCTGTTGTGTGCCGTGAGGCTGTCCTCGGCCTAGTATGGTGAATGATTTGTCCAATCGTTCTTGTATCTCCCAGGACGGATTTCGCGTCACTCAACCAACTCTTGCTGACTATCATCACTAATCTCACTCTGACCAAACAGTCAAAATTCATCTAACTCAGTACATGGCTTTTGAGTAAATAAAAAATTTGATCTTGTTTCTTGTGCTTCTCTGGCGTAGTGTACCACATGGCCATCCTCGACCCGGTGCGTTGTCCTATCATTCACGGCTCTTTGGCAACAGGATTTTGCGTAACTCAATAACCTCATGTTGTCTCCCACCACTAATACCATTCTTACCAGCTACCAAAACACATTTAAGTTTGCATACAATGTCCTTGAGTAAACCAAATTGGACCTTATTCCTTGTGGTTCCGTGGAGTTCCAGTACCATGGGCTTCTGGTTGTGGAAAATTGATAATGAAGAGGGCTTCTGGCAGGAGCTCAATAGGAAAGTTTGTCACGGTGTAAATTGAAGTCTTTCATTTCTGGTATGGTCTTATATGGAAGTAAAATATATCATTTTCAAGTTTTGTAGGAGAAAAATCGGTAATGAACACAGGAATAGATTCTGGGATGATGCATAGCTGGGTACCATCAGCTTAGCTAAGAGCCTGAGAAGCACCCTAGACTTTATAATCTGTGCAGCAATAGAAATGTAAAAGTTTCTAAAGTTTTTGCTGATAGATGGACTAGCTTTAGTTTTAGGAGAAGCGGTTTGGGGAGAGTTAGCTAGCACATGGGATCAAATGAAGAGTGATTGTGCTGGAGTGAAGCTCACAAATCAGATGGATAGATGCGTATGGAGACTGACTAAAGCTGGCAAATTTAAGGTTAAGTCAACGTACGGTGCTATTAAGGCTAGACAAGTCCAATGTCCTCGTAGGAAACTTCGGTTCAGTAAGATTCCTTCATTAAAAGTTAAAGTGTTTTTGTGTCCGGTTAGTAGGGAAAGTGTTTTGGCAAAGGATGTTGTGTTACATAGAGGATGGAAGGGTAGTCGTGGGTGTATGTTTTGCAGACCAGAAGAAGGGCATGCAGGCTGGATGGGGGATTGACCATTTGTTCTTTCCTTTCCCGGTAGTGAGGTGTGTTTGGTATGTGTGGTAAAATGTGGAGGATGGAAGGGTAGTCTTGGGTGTATGTTTTGCAGACCAGAAGAAGGGCATGCAGGCTGGATCGGGGATTGACCATTTGTTCTTTCCTTTCCTGGTAGTGAGGTGTGTTTGGTATGTGTGGTAAAATGTGTTTTTTATTAACCACAAAAGTTATGCCTGATCCATTTGCTGATCCAGCCGCGTGGATACAAAGCTTTCCTGTTAGTCGTTGTATAAATGTGTAATTGCCTGCGGTGTAGCCGTGGTACCGTGTGGCATCTGGAAAACTAGGAACAGTGTGTGCTTCGATGGAGCGTTGCCTTGAGATCCTACAGCCGTTGTCCTTTTAGTATCTCACACATTGGTTGGATTATGATTATTGGTGTGGATTGTGCAGGAAACAGGAGTTCAGAAAATCAGTTGCAGCGGCGGCATCACAAGTAGCCTGGTCCTGGCGGCTGATGATTTCTTCAGCTTGAAGCGAGGCTGGCCTCCCGTCATTCTCAGGATCAGAGACGGTTAGAAGAAAAGCTGTAGTGTGGTGAGGATCAAGTCGCGTTAGCTGTATGTAGTGATAGACATATGTATTTTTAGCTGTTGCTCCTTTTGAGATGCTTGGAAGAATAATTTACCCGTGTTCGGGTTTTGTGTGTGGAAGAATAATTTTCCCCTGTGCGGGTTTTGTTAGTCGGTCTGTGGTTTAGCAGCCGTTTGTGTTGTCTGGTAAAAACTCAGGCTCTCAAGTTGTGTGGTGGCAGCAGCAGCCAAATGCTGGTGCCGTTGGGCGGGGAGGGCATGTGTGATTACCCACCTGTCATGATTCTTGTCCCTGCCAAATCGTTTTCAGCGTTTTATTCGTGTGCTGTGTTCTATTCTACTCTACGGCCTCTTCTTAACCTACGCCTTGCGCGTGTCGAGTCGCTGTAAAGGAGAACTCTTCGTAATTTAAACTGCAAAAAAATGTTCTATATTTTGGTAGAGGTGTATGAGCTTAGATTTCCTAGAGCACCTACAACCGGGCATCCCATATCCAGCCACACAACGCTGCCACCGCTGGCTGGAGTCATTAATGGTGGTGCAACTCGAGCACCCGGTCTCGAGTTGTGGAGTGGAAGCCTAGGTCAGGCCCGAGATGATTATACCTATATTTTTATGTTGTTTTGATTTCTTCCTGAAAGCGTTGCTGTTAAATAACTTTGTTATTCCTATGACATCATGAGATGAATGATTTAGATATGGTCATTGTTTTGGTTTGCCAGTCTCAGATCTGATTGTTTTTTTCTTTTCTCCTCGCCTACGCATAGCTTCGGTTCTATATGATTTTGTTATTTGCTGGCGTGTTTTATGCGCATGGGTTCATGTTGGTTTTGTGCATCCTAACTATGCAGAGGTTAGATGTGTGCTCATTGTATTGTGTATCCTTTTGATACTCCACTAGCAAATATGTCCATGCGTTGTAACGGAAGAAAAAAATCACTCCTCAGACATACTTGACGACATTAGTAAATCTCTTGATTTTTTCTATTATGCTATACAACAAGCAACATTATAAGTGGTGATGTGCAAAAACATAAAGGTAGGATGTTTTTCGAAGTATATTCAAGGTGATTGCAATTCATCATACAGCAGAAATATCTACTTAGTTGGCGCCTTGCTGTATATGTTTACGTCTTCGTTGTCGTGTTTCCTCGGTGATGCCCAACAAATATTTTATTACAATGAAATTAACAAGTATATTTTAGTATTCAATGATAACATGTGCATAAGAGCATTATTTTTGTTTTATTGATATATGTGTTTGTAACTTCAATCTAAGTCGAGTCTTAATTTGGTTGCAAACATATTAGGCAACTTCACCGAAAACAATCAATCTGTAAGGACATACGTACCATATGTTTAAGGTTGCATATCAACATCGATATTCTTAAAAAATAAATTCTGGACATAATTTCAAACAATATCGAAAGCCATTGGTTTATATAAAGCTTGTATCAGTAGTTTCGTGTACATTATCGTTCATAGGATGATTATTTCGCACTGTGTGAAATAGATATGATGATTATGTACATATTGTAACCTTCAAGATTTAGTATCGGATAGGAATCAACGTCTCGTATAGTGCCAATGATTGCTTTCATAAAAGAAACAGATAATCATATTTACTCCATTTAAACGAGTATCAAACATAAACAATAGACATTTCCAAAATACCCCATATAAAGAAGGTATTAAACTATGAATTAAGGTTGCAACCAAAACGTAATTTTAAACATATTTAATATGCAAGATAATAGCATATTTGGAATCTACATATATATTTTCTGTGACATTTCCATATATAATATGTTAAATTTGAATTTGCGGTTTAAAATATATGAATATTTTGAAAAGCATTTTGAATCCGCGCATAAAAATGTAAATAAAAAGATAAGAAAGATTAGCTAGGCTAGCAAGTGCAACCCGTCAGGTAAGCACACATTTAGACGCTGCAGTTATACATAAAAAATTTGGAGAGAAAAAAGGGCAGGCATGGGATTGGAACCCAGCATGACTTCAACCAGCCCGACGCACCTAGAGTTGTGTAAATTTAGAGGACCGCCTCCCCTTAACCAATCGCAACAGCCGATGTGAAAAAAACATAACGTTTTTCTCACTTACCGGTGGCATGGTGGGTAATTATTTGCAACTTGGGGGGTAAATATTATGACGTACGACCAGAAGTTATCCCTGCTTTATTATTAGGTAGAGATTTTAAGATAATAAATCCACCCTTTGTCCAAAACTATCCGTCCCAAACACTGGACGTCCTGCCTGGTCACTGTCGGACAGAAAAAAGCCACACAATCAGACGCCCCAAATGCCCGGGTTGTCGAGCAACCCCTATACCTCGTCCATATGTGAGAAAAAATGGGGAGGCCCAGACACCGCCCCCGCGTCAGGTCGACATAGTATGACCCAAACCGTCCTCACCCCTATACCCACAAAACCCCCAGTCGGACGACCGAACCCTAGTTAAACACCACTCTCTCGACCTCTCCATCAGTGACAAAACCGGCAGATCTCGGATAGGGGGTCCCGAACTGTGGATCTTGGATGGATGGGTAATAGGAGACAAGGGATACGATGTTTTACCCAGGTTTGGGCCCTCTAGATGGAGGTAAAACTCTACATCCTGCTTTGTTTGTATTGATGGTGAAGTATCGAGTACAAAGTTAATCTACCTCGAGATCGTATGATGTGGTCTAAAACCCTAGGAATAATGATCTTAATCTACCCTACGGACTAAAACCCTCTGGTTTATAAAGACACCAAGGGTACCTAGGGTTACACAATGTCGGTTATGTCGGAGAAGATACATGCTGAATCCATCACCGTGTTCTTGGAGTACACATCACGGCTAAGGAGGTTTCCACCTTGGACATGGCGTCATCATAGTCTTCGGTTCTTCAGTGATGGTCACAGAGAGGTCCATCTATCCGACCCATAGAGATAGGCCGCCGGCCCGAGGACCCCTTAATCCCAGACTCCCCCAGTAGCCCCCGAGCTGGCCTCCAATGCCACAGTCTTGATTTAGCATTCCCACGCGTCCAAAGTCTTCGGCTTGCGGGGCGAGTTCCCCTCTTCTCAATTGTTCGACTGATTCAATTCGGTCAACGACATGTTCCCGATCTTCGAAACGTCGCGTGGCCCACAACATTATCTTTCTGCAACCCCTTGATTCCTATGCACCAACCAAAGACAGGCAATTCCAAAAATGCCCTTCAAGGATTTTTGTTTTTTAGGGGGGGGGGGAGGGGGAGAACCATTCATTTAATAGAGTTGGCGTACTTTGAATAATCCACCGTGTTTCCCATCTATCGAGAAGAACATTATAGAGTCTGGGGTCATGGCGAACGTTCCAGGATCCTCCTCGCTCCCTCACGACCCTCTCCCAGGCGACTGGGCAAGTTATTCTATTTCTCGTCTCTACGTGCGTGACTTAGAGGTGCAAGGATATCTTCCCTTCTCAGATCTAACGCACTCCTGCTCCGGATTAACTTCCGCAAACGACAAGGATTTCACGGAGAAATCCCCTACTCCTCGCAAGGAAGAGAGGGTATGCTTCATTCCCTTCCTCTTACATGGCATGGGCTTTCCCATTCACCCTTTCTTAAGGGGTTTATTAGAATTTTATGGGATCCAGCTCCACCACCTTATCCCCGGATCCATTCTTCATATATCGGGCTTTGTTGCCCTTTTGTGAGATGTTTCTGGGCTGTGAAGCCCATTTCTATTTGTGGAGGGAATTTTTCAGCCTCGTCCCCCATACCCAAGGAGGGACGAGTTTTGAAGTTGGCAGAGCTGAAGTATGGCTTATAGTCAGGTCAAGATACCCTGTGGGGATACCGAAGAAGGATCCCGAAGAGTGGACCTCCGAATGGTTTTATATTGAGGACATTCCCCTATTTGATCCAGCTCGGAGGGGTCTTCCCGAATTCTCGACCGCTCCCTCAAAGAAATGATTCAGCTGGCATCCGAAGAGCTCTCTACAGTAGGACAATGCCGAAGTGAAACGACTGCTTGTCAAGGTGAGGTTATTAGCACACAACAAGTTAACCATCGTTGACGTGATTGCCAAGGTCATTAGGGGTCGTGTCCAACCTATCCAACAAAGGATGCATCCCTTATGTCGTTATAATGGTTCAAGCGACACAAGCCGCTATAATCAGGAAGGTCCCGCCAATCAGGAAGCAATGGCCATCATACTAGCCGATCTCTTCAAAGGAGAAAAAGAAGGGTTCATCCACCTGAATGCCAGGGACGGATATTCGAATTGTAATCCCATCAAATGGGTGAGTCTTGTCCTATTTCCACTTTCCGGACGTTTATATTAGTTTTGACTAATTGAATCTTTTTGGGGTTTTGTCGAACATGACTGGACGCGCTGGACGCAACCCGAGAATTATTCTCGAGACGATGACCCAGGATTCCATGATGATCCAGACACGTCAATCATTTTTAAGGACGAAGTCTTTTTCCAGGAGAACCTTGATGGCTCTGAGGCTGCCCTTATGGCCGATCACCCTAGGATACCCCCCTCCCGTGCCAAAGGTAAAAATAAGGCCCCTTCCCCAAAAAGGCGCTTGTCCCCCGTTGTTTTGGAAACGCCGGTCTCTGTTCCCAAGGGACGTCGTACCATGCGCCAAACAATGGAAAGAACATCACCATCCAAACCTACGCCAAACAATGGCAGGTCCTCCAGGCATGAGGCCTCTAGGGGGACTAACTTGACCGCACCTCCATCCAAGAGGTAATGATTTAAAGTTACAATTTGAGCGTTGTTCGCGGATGCTTGCGAGTATTCGTTGCCTTTTGTGACCTCTGTAGGAACCGAACGCAACCTCCTTCGTCCAAAGAAGTCGAGAGGGTTCAAGGTGGTGGCCCCAAACAAAGGCCTCCAGCAACCGCAGGAGTTAATGCGGAGGTCCCTGCCGTGGACTAGCTTCTAGAGGATTTCGAGGAAGTCTCGGTTACCATTTCTGAAGGTGAAAGCGTGATGAATCACCGGCGACGGAAGGAATCAGGGCATCACCCTGAACTTTCCGAAATCGATATGAATGCTCTTAATTCGATGGATATGCACCTCGGAGCTGCCTGATCAGGACTTCAAGGGATCACCAACCTTATGCGAAACAAGCTTCGGGTAGGTGTTTGATTTTAACAACCGAACACAAATAATAACCTAGTAGCCCCTGAGCCTTAATTTGGCTGGGACGGCCATGTTAAGGATATATATGATCTTCTTCTGATATTTCGTAGGCCTCGAGGGACCAAAATGAGAAATTGTCTGAAGACCTTGAGATAAACCAAACACAGTTGAAAGCTGCAAAGGCCGAACTAGAGGAAGTGAAGAAATTCACCATGAAAGCACACGGTGAGTAACAACTTCGAATACTATATAAATGGTCAAGGCATCATTTTCTAATGAATGTTTGCTTTATAGCAGCCGAATCTATAGGTCATATGCAAAAAGATCTAGATGCGGCCAGAGAATCACAAAAATATGCTGAATCGCTTCACGAGGCCGGCCGTCAGGTATTATCTCGTAATATTGATGAAAAGAAGAAGCTCCATGCAGAAAATCAACGACAGTCCAGAGAAATTGAGAATTTTAAAACTCAACTAGCATGTGCTCGTGAAGAGAACCAAAGATTGAAAGGTGGAGTGTTCTGTAAGTGAAATTCTGAACTCGTAGTTTCGTATATATACTATACCAAACTAATAGGCACACCACGTATCTTGGTAGCTCTTTTAATTGTGCGCCCCGAAGAAGAGGCCAGCTCATTTGGAGGGAACCTTTAAAGGAACCGGCCATCATGCATGAGCAAGGTCAAAAGGCGACAAAGAGCATGATCAAGGCGCTATGGCCGTCCGAGAACCCTCCGGAAGGGATGGCCGAATTGGCAGATCGTTTTAGAGGAGCTCAACATCGATTTGAGTTATGTAAAACGTTAGCTTGTTAGGAAGGAGCACGGGAGGCATGGGCTAGGGTGAAAACAAGATTCACCAAGCTTGATCCAGAGCGTTTGGCTCGAGTCGGGCCGGTAGGGCCGGATGGTAAAGAGGTACCGCTACATTTGGTATATGACCAGGTAATGCCTGCCGCGTGCATCTCACAACAAGGCTATTGCCTAGATGTTATAATAGATAATCTTGATCAGCAGACAGGTGTTTGATTCTATGTAACTATGTACTTTACTTCAAATATTACTCCATCTGAACTATACTCATTGTCTTAACCGGCCATCGGCTTATGCCTCCCTTGACAATGGTCGGGAAGTGTTCCATACTATGTATAACATGAAATAATAGGAAATCATTTAGGAGAACCAGGCAATCCGACCATATGGTGCTAACAGACAGAATGTGACCGGAGGGCGATGTTATATTACTTTTTAGCGTAAGAAACATCTTCTGAGGAAAATAGTTCCTCCATGGGTACCTTTCTTCGGGTTGCTACGCTAACCGTAGACTTAATAATTAGATATCCGCAGCAGGCGGTCGATAGTTAAGTCAGGAAAATAACCTCGGATTATGGTGAGAATCACCTAATTATTTTCACTTCCTCTGTGGCCGACCAATTGTGTTCTTAAGAATGCTAGCTTTTAGCTTCACCCGTCTGAGGTACGTACCCGGGTAACCCGGTCATAACAATCGCAGAGGTGCTCCCTTTACCCTCTAACCAAACAATCGGGAACGTAGAGGGTAAGCACAGGAGCCAGGCAACCCAGCTTGGGAAAATATTAAGTCAAATTTATGCATATAATGGCTTTAAAACAATATGGCAAGGGTGCACACACGACGACAAAGGCGAAAAATAGGTGCATAAAAGTATATTTATCGGCTTTATAAAGAAGCCCCCAGGTGTTTACCATATAATACATTTAAAGATGCATGCCGAAGAATTTGCGAACATAGCTCAGTCTAGCCGAACATAACCTGGTATATGCTAATCAATCGAAAAGAGAAAAAGTAAAGCGAAAGCTAAAAGGAAAAAATATGAAAAACTAGTTAAGTCGACGACACCAGTCTTAACCATAGAAACGCCGAAGACGAGCTGCGTTCCATGGGTTTGGTTTGAGACGATTATCTAATGGGTTGCGTAGGCGATACACTCCTCCTATAAGTACTTTATCAATTATGAAAGGGCCCTCCCGTTTGAGTGAAAGCTTGTTTTTCTTTTTCTTCCAGAGGCGCAACACAAGCTCGCCCACATTATACTCTTTTGCTCAAACTTCCCTGTTATGGTAGCGTCGAGCCTGCTACTCATAAAAGGTGGAACATGCCAAAGTTATATCACGCTCTTCCTCTAGGGCGTCTCGGTCATCCTGTCAATCTAGCTTCGCTTCCTTTTCCTCGTACATGCGCACTGTGGGCGTGTCATGGATGATATCATAGGGTAGGACTGCTTCTACCCCATATACCATGAAAATGGTGTATATCCCATTGACCGGTTCGGGGTGGTGCGCAAACCCCACAATACAGAGTCGATCTCCTCTATCCAGTGGCAATCGGATTCAGTCAGAGAACGAACCATGCAGGGTTTGATGCCGCTCATAATAAGCCTGTTGGCCCGTTCAACTTGTTCATTGGTTTGTGGGTGATATACGGAGGCGTAATCGAGCTTGATGCCTAAAATACCACAATAGTCCTTCACCTCCTGAGCTGTGAAGTTGGATCCGTTGTCCTTATTATACTATGGGGTACACCATAATGGTGAACCACACCAAATATAAAATCGATAACCGGACCGGACTTAGCAGAAGTTACCGGTTTGGCTTCAATCCACTTGGTTAATTTGTCAACCATTACCAATAGATTTTTTTCTTGGTCCTCCCTTTGAGTGGTCTGACCATGTCTAGCCGCCAAGCCGTAAAAGGCCGGGTGATCGGTATCGTCCGAAGAGCCGTTGCAGGCATGTTGCTTTGATTTCTATAGAGCTGACAACGAACACAATGTTGGATAAGCGTGTGAGCATCAGCACAAGCTGTGGGCCAAAAGAAGCCAGCCCGGAAATCCCTGCTTAGCAGGGCCCGAGTTGTTGCATGGTGGCCACCCATACTTGCGTGTATTTCGGCCAGGAGTTGTTTACCTTCTTCTTTGGATATGCACCGTTGGAGGACTCCGGTGGTGCTTTTCTTGTATAGATCACCGTCATGGACCTTGTAGGCTTTGGGTCGTCGAATTATTCGTCTTGCCTCAGTTTGGGCATTAGGGAGCTCTTGGAGGAGCAGATAGGCGAGAAAGGGCTCGGTCTAGGCCGCGATTACTGCCATGACTTCGTGAGGTGAAGGCGTCTCTTCGAGTGTCGAGCCGCCAACAATTTGTTCATCTGGTTCGATTATAAGAGAGGTGACCTGCTTCTGGCCACTAGTTCCAGCGTTATTGTCCTTGTCCTACCATACCATGGATGGCTTGAAGATCTGTTCCAAAAAGGTATTCTTAGGAACCGGGTCACATTTGGCGCCCATGCGGGCAAGGACATCAGCAACTTGATTGTTGTCTGTAGGGACACGATGGAATTCAAGGCTTTCAAGCTGTGCTGATATTTTGAGAACATCGTTTCTATATGGCGCCATTTTTAGGGTTTTAGCATCGAAGTCGCCATTGATTTGGGAGATGGCAAGCTTGGAGTCTCCTCGCACCTCGAGCCATTGCATGCCCATTGAAGTTGCCATCAGAAGTCCGTGCAGCAGAGCCTCGTATTCGGCCGCGGTATGGCTATCGGTGTACATGATCTGTAGTACATACCAGACATCATCGCCGGTAGGGGATGTAAGTATGACTCTCGCCCCTAGTCTGGCAAGAGCTTTGGAGCTGTTGAAGTACATTGTCCAGTGGGAATATGTATTGTACTCTTTAGGGAGCTTGGACTCCGTCCATTCGGAGAGAAAATCAACTAACACCCGAGATTTAATAGCTCGCGTGGTTTGTACACGATTTCAAAAGGTAGGAGCTCAATGGCCCATTTGTCTATGCGGCCCGTGGTGTCCCTATTGTTGATTATATCATTTAGGGGTACTTCGTATGCTACTATGACCGAACACTCTTGAAAGTAGTGTCAGCGCTTTTGACATGCCATAAAAACTGTTTAGGCTATCTTCTGGTAGTGTGGGTACCGGGTTTTGCATGGGGTGAACAGTTTTGTCACGTAGTAGTCTGGTTTCTACACCTGGAGCTTGTGGCCTTCAACCTCTCATTCGACAACAAGAACTACACTGATCACTTGATTGGTGGCCGAGATGTACAACAACATTGGTTCACCCGTAGCAGGTGCTGCTAGTATGGAATTGCTAGCGAATAGTGTTTTAATTTCTTCCAATTCGGCTATTGCCTCCTCGGCCCACTCAAAGTTTTTGGTCCGTTTGAGCAGTTTGTAGAGCGTCATCGCCTTTCTACCAAGGCGAGAGATGAAGCTGCTTAAAGCCGCCATACAGCCTGCCAATTTTTGTACGTGCTTAAATTTTGTCGGGATCGCTAACTGGGATAGGGCTCAGATTTTAGCCGGATTGGCCTCTATTCCCCCATGGGAGATGATGAATCCGAGCAGTTTACCCGCGGGAACTCCGAAGACACATTTTTCCAGGTTAAGCCATATGTCATAAATCCGCAGATTATCAAAGGTTTGTCGGAGGTCATCCACCAGCTGGCTGACGTGTTTGATCTTGATGACCATGCCGTCCACGTATGCTTTGACCGTTTTGACAATTTGTTTTTCTAGGCACGTCTGAGTCATGCGTTGATATGTAGCGCCTGCGTTTTTAACCCGAAAGGCATTGTATTGAAGCAAAATGGCCTGTAGGGAGTGATGAAGGCGGTTGCGGCTTGGTCGGACTCCGTCATTTTGATTTGGTGATATTCGAAGTAGGCAGCAAGGAATCACAATGAGTTGTGTCCGGTGGTGGCGTCAATGATCTGGTCTATGCGAGGTAGGGGAAAGGGATCCATAGGGCATGCTTTATTTAAGTCTTTAAAATCGACACACAACCGTCAGGATTTGTCCTTATTTGGCACCATGACCAAATTTCCCAACTACTCAGGTTGTTTAATATCACGGATGAATCCGACTTCAAGCAATTTTGCTACTTTGGTACCCATGGCTTGACGCTTAGGTTCGAAAAATTGGTGTAGCGCCTATTTGACTAGTTTAAAGCCTGAAATTATGTTCTGGCTGTGCTTTGCAAGTCTTCATGGAATTCTTGGCATGTCTGAAGGGTGCCAAGCGAATATGTCCCAGTTTTTGCATAAGAATGTACGCAATGATTCGTCGATCGCAGGGTCCAGCTGAGCTCCAATAGACGCTGTTTTATTGCGGTCCATTGGATGCACCTGAAATTTGACTATCTCATCCACTGGTTTAAAGGAAGTGGAGTTCGGCCTCTTGTTGAGGGTTACATCATCCTTATCTACAATTGAGCGGAATGCGGTTAATTCTTCGGTCGTGAGGGCTTCAGATAGTGCCTCGAGGGCGAATGATGCGGGTTTTTTTCCGGAAAGAAGGGCTCTATCCGCATCAATTATAATTGTAATGACACCATTGGGCCCTAGCATTTTATGCTTCATATACTCGTAATGCGGTATGGCCTTAAACCTGGTGAAGGCCTCTTGCCCTAGCAGGCCATGATATCCACTGCGAAAGGGAACGATTTGAAAGAAAGTTCCTTGGACCTATAGTTCTGAGGGGTACCGAATACCACATCGAGGATAACTCGTCCTGTGCATCGCGCCTCTCTTCGAGGATAATATCCCAAAAGGTGGTGTGGCTCGGTTCAACGCAAGATCTGTCGAACTGCATTTTTTCCAGTGTATCCTCATAAATGAGGTGTAAGCCGCTGCCACCATCCATTAGCACCTTGTGGAGCCAAAAACATTTATAATGGAGTTAAGAACTAGAATGACAGGTGTTCAGTTGGAGTGGATTCCCGGCTGGTCTTGCTCGCCGAAAGTTATAGGTGTGTTGGTCCATGAGTTCGTCGTTGCCACCTGGTATATTTGATCGAGGTCTCGAAGTGATCTCTTCCTCTGATTTTTCGAGGGGAACGTCTCGTAGATCGTTACGATCTCGGTGTTATTGTCGGATGGTGCGGCTGGACATATGCTTGGGGATGAAGTTCCGAGGATGACCTCCCCGCTCTTTGAAACTTGCCTCACGACTCAACAAGCTCAGAGGCTATGAGTTGGGTTTCTACTCAGCAAGGGGGAGTGTATGGGGCACGGCTTGTTCAATAGTTCGTGAAGAACAATCCTGCATCCTCCAAGGGGTTTATTCTTTTTCTCGGTGGGCTCGTGTTCGGTCGACCGTTGTGGGGATACATGCTTCCTCTGAGCTCCTATGGGTTACTTGGCCTGGGTTGACTCGATGTGTTGAGCCTGCCAGGTACTCTCCATGGTGTAGTATTTTCACACTTGATTCGATAGCTCGGTGAAGTCCCGGACGTGGCGGCGAGTGTCGGTGTCAAAACCAGTAGATCTCGGGTTGGGGGTTTGATACGTCTCCAGCGTATCTACTTTTCCTAACACTTTTGCTCTTGTTTTGGACTCTAATTTGCATGCTTTGAATGAAACTAACCCGAATTTACGCTTTTTTCAGCAGAACTACCATGGTGTTGTTTTTTGTGCAGAAATAAAAGTTCTCGGAACAGACCAAAACTTTTTGGATATTTATTTTGGAATATTTGAGGAATTATGGAGCCAAAAACCACCTGAGAGGGGGCCGAGAGTGCCCACCATCTAGCAGGGTGCGCCAGCCCCCCTGGCGTGGCCTGGTGGAGGGTGGACACCTCATGGACCCTCGCCCTAATTCCAACGGTATAAATTCACTAATCTCTCGAAGAAAAATCAAAGAGTAAGAATTATCATGTTTCACAATACAGAGGAGCCGCCACCTCTTGTTCTTCATCGAGAGGCCAGATCTGGAGCTCTTTGGGGTTCCGAAGAGGGGAATCTTCGGTCTTCATCATCATCAACCCTTCTCCATCGCCAATTCCATGATGCTCCCCATCGGGAGTGAGTAATTCCTTCGTAGGCTTGCTGGTCGGTGAGGAGTTGGATGAGATTCATCATGTAATTGAGTTAGTTTTGTTAGGGCTTGATCCCTAGTATCCACTATGTTCTAAGATTGATGTTGCTATGACGTTGCCATGCTTAATGCTTGTCACTAGGGCCCGAGTGCCATGATTTCAGATCTGAACCGTTTATGTTATCATCATTATATCTATGTTGTTGATCCGATATTTCCTAGTCATATGCACCTATTACAAGGTATGATCCGTCAACCCCATAGTGACAATATTTGGGATACTTCACGGTGATGACCATAGTTTGAGGAGTTCATGTATTCTCTAAGTGTTAATGCTTTGTTCCGATTCTCTATTAAAAGGAGGCCTGAATATCCCTTAGTTTCCTTATGGACCCCACTGCCACAGGAGGGTAGGACAAAAGATGTCATGCACGTTCTTTTTCATAAGCACGTATGACTATATACGGAATACATGCCTACATTACATTGACGAACTAGAGCTAGTTCCGTGTCGCCCTAGGTTATGACTATTATATGATGAATATCATCTAACGAATACACCGATCTAGTGCCTACGAGTTTTCCACCCATTGTTCTTGCTAAGTTACTACCATTGTTGCTATTGTTACACTTGCTACAAAAACACTACTACTGTTAGCGCTACTATTGCTGCTACTACTGCTATCAAACTATCATATTAGTATGCTACTGATCACTTTGCTGCAGATATTTATGTCCAGGAGTGGTTGAATTGACAACTCAACTGCTAATACTCTAAAATATTCTTTGGCTCCCCTTGTGTCGAATCTATAAATTTTGGTTGAATACTCTACCCTCGAAAAATGTTGCGATCCACTATACTTGTGGGTTATCAAGACCTTTTTCTGGGGCCATTGCCGGGAAGCATAGCTATATTTGTTGAGTCACTTGGTATTTCTATCAATTGATCATTATGAAGAATCTGAAGGATACTAAAACCTAGAATTTTCCCTCTACCACGAGGGGAGGTAAGGAACTGCCATCACACTATGCACTTGATTCACCTTCTGTTATGAGTAAGCTTGCAACACCACCACATGCTATTAATCCCGTTATTGATGATGCTAATTCTTCTATGAATGATGATTATGATGATGCTAGTACCATGATTTATAATACTATGCCATTAGGTTAATTTCTCGATGAACAAATTGCTAGAGCTAAAGAGAATGAAATAATTGAATCTGCTAAAACTGATGAGAACTTTGAAAATGATGATTATGAAACACCTGATAGGCCTAGCTCTCCTAGATTTGAAATGCCTAAGATACCTGAAGGTTATGCTTTGGATGGACAGATATCTAGAGAAATTCTTGCTTGTAAGGATAGAAATGATGTTAAGAAACTACTATGCAAGTGTAAGGAAAATATTCTGAATGCTAAAATGAATTGTGATCCTAAGTTTGGTACTTCACCTATCTTTGTTACCGATAAGGATTATGAATTCTCTATCGACCCAGATTTAATTACTTTGGTTGAATCCAATCCTTTTCATGTCTATGAAACTGAAACTATGGTAGCATACCTTACTAAGCTGAATGATATAGACACCCTATTTGCTCATGTTGAGAAGATTCGCTACTACTATATTCTCAAATTATTTCCATTCTCATTAAAGGGTGATGCTAATATATGGTACAATACTCTTGCTCCTGGTTGTGTGCATAGTCCCTAGGATATGATTTACTACTTCTCTAAATAACATTTTCCTGTTCATAAGAAACAAGCTGCATTATAGGAAATATTTAAGTTTATGCAAATTGAAGAAGAGAGTCTCCCACAAGATTGGGGGAGGCTTCTCCAATTGCTTAATGCTTTGCCTAATCATCCACTTAAGAAAAATAAAATACTTGATATCTTCTATAGTGGACTAACTGATGCTTTTAGGGATTTCCTAGATAGTTGTGTTGGTTGTGTTTTCAGGGAACGAACTGTTGGACAAGCTGAGGAACTATTGAATAATATATTGAAGAATTATGATGATTGGAATCTCCATGAACCACCAATTGAACCCACTCCGAAGAAGAAGGGTATCTTATTTCTCAGTCCTGAAGATATGCAAGAGGCAAATAAATGTATGAAGGAAAAAGGTATTAAAGCTGAGGATGTTAAGAATTTTCCACCTATTGAAGAAATTCATGGACTCAACACACCACCACCTCCAGAGGTGGTAGAGGTAAATTCTTTATTAAATTTTGATGAAGGTGGTAGCCCTTACAATAAACATCCTAGTCAATGCTTATATGAGTTTGATAACTACATTATGAAATAAGAGCACTTCAATGCAAATGTTCTAAAACACTTGAAATATAATTCTAATATGATTGCTCGCTTGAGTGACTTGTTATTTAGAATCAGTAATGATGTTAGAGGTGTAGGAAAACATGCCTCTATATGGTTCAAACTCAGTTAGAACAAGTTGCTAAATCGCAAAGAGAATTTCTTGATGAAATGAATAATAATATGAATGATCATGCCATTAGAGTAGTAACTAGAGGAGGTAGAATGACCCAAGAACCTCTTTATCCTGAAGGTCATCCTAAAAGAATTGTACAAGACTCTCAAGGAATTAATGCTGATACACCTAGTCCTTGTAAGAAGAAAAAGAAAAATAAAGATGATAGGAGTTTGCATGCTTCTAGTGAACCCGAGAAAGAAAAACTTCATGATGATAATAATGATGTTTCTATTTCTGATGCTGAAACTTAATTTGGTGATGAACATCCAACTATACCTTGATCCATTAAAACAAATTATGTCAAAACTGCTGTGTGTGATTTAGGAGCTGGTGTTAGTGTTTTGCCTTTCTCTTTATATAAAAGACTTGATTTGAATAAACTCACACCTACCAAAATATCATTGCAAATGGCCGACAAATCAACAGCCACACCTATCGGTATTTGTGAGGATGTGTCCGTTGTTGATGCAAATGTTACTATCTGATCGGACTTTGTTATTCTTGAGATGCCCGAGGATGACAACATGTCGATTATCCTTGGTAGACCCTTTTTGAATACTGCAGGGGCTATTATTGATTTCAATAAAAGCAAGGTCACTTTTCATATCAATGGTAATGAGCATACGATGCACTTTCCGAAGAAACAATTCCAAGTGAATGGTGTGAATGTTATTGAAAATTCTTCGACACTCATTATTGGAAGCTTTGAATTACCTCTACATACCGTCAAAAAGAAATATGATATTATTATGGTTGGGGATATGCCTATCCCCGTTGAGGTAACCTAGTGTTTTATGAAAGTTCTTCGGTTTCATGCTAATTGAAAGCGGTTGCTAATAAGACTCGATCAACCTTTATAATGGATCATTTCCGAGAAGTATGAAGTTGATGAATTTAGTAGACACAACTCTCTATATCCACTTTTTTTCCTAGTTAAATAAAATAAAATGCCATGTTTACCCTATTTTCAGTTTTTCCGGTGCAATAAAAATGACCCAAAAATAAAAGTTCTCAGAATGCCCTGAAAATTTAACATGAATTTTTTCTGTTTTTTGAGAACTTCTGGGACAAATAATACCAGAGAGGGGTGCACCTAGTGGCCACCCTCCACTAGGGCATGCCAGACCCCCCTGTCGTGGCCTAGTATAGGGTAGGTCCCTCGTTGGTCCCCCACTTATCCCTTTAGCCCAGGTCATCTCTAACCTCCGGAAAAAATTCACCATTGCTCTCTTCCTCGTGTTCTTGCTCAAGAACTCGTGGATTTCGATCTCTTTGCTCAAAGCTCTATTTTCAAAACTGTTTTAGAGGATTGCTTCTCAGTTTGTAACTCCCCCATTGCTCCAATTAGTTTTTGATTGAGTGGTTTATTTTTAGAATAATTAGCTACTCTTGGTGCTGTTGTAGATGAGCTTTCATGTTGAATGCTTAGAGTTCTAAGTAGTTTGAATGCTTGATATGGCCTCTATGCATCCCTGGGAGTAGTTGCTATCAATCTTATTTAGTTTTGTTAACAAAATTTTGTGTCAATAAAATTTTCAGAATTTTATTTGTAGAAAATAAGATGAATTTCTTTAGGAAGTACTCCTCCAAGAAGAATGCTAAGGGATTTATTGGGGAATTTTCTTGTAGCAACCTCCATCTTCCAAGGAAGGAAAAAGTGCGTCCGTACAAATGTCCACATATTCCCTTTATGGAGGAAGTCGGTTTCTATCAAGATTTTTCTCAATTTATTGACAATGCTGGGCTGACCAACTTCCTCGCAGATAAGTGTGACCAGTCTCACAAATTCTTTTGTGCAAGGTTTTAATTTCGTGAGTATGAATAACCCTCCTGAAGTGCAGTTTAATCTATATGTTGAAAACTACAAGATACCATTCACTGACTTTTGTGATGTGTCTGATTCCTTCTGATGGGGAATTAAGAGAGCCTAGACCAGCAGAGTTTGAGGACCTTCTCCTTACTTTAATAGTGGGTGACGAAAGAGGCGTGTCAAAATCCACTGCGACTAGTTTGCAGTTTCCTTGTGTGCATTATGTTGCTATATTTATCGCTAAATGTTTAATTGCTAAAGAGAAGGTTGGTGCACTCAGTGCCCCAGACCTCGCCATTTTACGACGTGCATTGTATGATGATCACACTTTTAGCTTAGGAGCTATTGTTGCACGACGCCTACAACTTAACAAGAGTAAGCACAAGATACATTGTGGCATTTATGCTACTCGTTTAGCGAATCGTTTAGGAGTTTAGATACGCCCACATGATTATCTTTTGCCCAAGGTTTACCTTGATCACCGGTCGTTGAGGGACCATCACTTTATTGATGAGGCTGATCTGTTTCAATATTCGCTATAATATGGTATTTAGTGTCCTTGAAAGTGCATTATATTGACTAGAGGGGGGGGGGGTGAATAGGCGATTTTTACAAATTCATCATTTGAGGAATTTCAACTTGAGGAATTTGAAATGTGATGAATAACTAGCAGCGGAATAAGTACTCAAGTGCATGAGAAACATAGCAACAACATAGTCATGATGATGAAATGAACATGCACAGATTACATGTAGCATGATAGAGGATAAGCAAGTGAGGAACAACGTAACTTGAAGAATTTGAGGTGAGGAAATTGTGAAAGTCTTCAGTCAAATTCTTCAAACAGTAATGATCAATTTCATCAAAAAGTATACGAGGAAATAGAGGGGTTGAGGAAATAGAACCAGGTAGCTCCATGAAGACAATGGTTTGATGACCTAGTTCCAACTGCTGTGACAGTTGTCTGTCTGGTTTGGAGTGGCCTGGTATTTAAACCAGAGGACACATAGTCCCAGGAGATATAGTCCTTACCGTATTCTCCTAGAGCTAAGGTCACAAAGTCCTTGCCCAACAGTCATGGTAAGTCTTCAGGGTAGACTTCCAAAACCCTCACAAACTGGTCACCTGACGATCCACAATTGACTGCTAGATGCTCTAGACCAAGGTCACTCCATGATCCCCAATTGACTGTAGGATGCACTAGACCATGACGCCTAACCGTGTGGAAGATAAACAGTCTTCAAAGGTAACAAGCGTCGGTTCCATACAGGAACAATCTCTTCAGTGATGCTCAACCACTTTGGGTTTGGTGGTTTGGATTTGGGTTTTTCCTCACTGATGATATTCTCTCAAAGTCCTCGGAGGATGGGTTGCTCCCAAATGACAAGTGTCAGTTCTCTCTCGGAGCAGCCAACCAGCTAGTGGTTGTGGGGTGTGGCTATTTATAGCCAGGGCGCAACCTGACATGATAAGACATGCCCCCAATGATATGACCGTTATGTGGGTAAGATGATTGGGGATAGCTGGCGCTAAGCACAGCAACAGTCGGAATTTTGAACTATGAAAGTCCTCATGCTTATCATGTTCCTCACTTTTAGGCAATTCACACTGGCGAAATCCTAACTCCTCAGTCAGATCAATTTCATCAGAGACCAGAAGAACATCGTCTCTCTCACTGAAGAACTTGACGAAACCGTAAGATATTTCCAAAGGCTTCAATCGAAGGATTGGATAGGTTGAGGAGTTTGGGTTGAGCATCAGTTGGAGATTTTCCTTAGTATTACCTCGGCCCCCTTTAACAGTATGGTGTTTCCTATGACTCAAAGAAAGGAAAGGAAATTACAAAAACAAAAGTCTTCATGCTTCATAGTTCTTGTTCATATCTTCAAGGTCACACCAACTTCTTCAATTTCAAAGTCTTCAGGGAATACCAAAGTCTTCAGCAAAGTCTTCACCAATGTCTTCACCAAAGTCTTCAGTTGAAGACATACAATTTTAGGGGTCGATAATCTCCGAATATATCAAACTCCTCATCGACTTATAGAGCCCGTGTACACTCACAAACACATTAGTTCCTTAACCTATAAGTCTTCAATACACCAAAATCACTAAGGGGCACTAGATGCACTTACAATCTCCCCCTTTTTGGTGATTGATGACAAGTAGGTTAAGTTTTCAATGGGGATAAACATATGAAGTGTAAGCACTGAGTTTTAGGAATTTGATTACAAGATATAGAAGAACTCCCCCTGAAGATGTGCATATTTGATGAATTTTCTTTGGACTACATATGCGCATGGCAGGTTAAAAACATGGAGAACTCCCCCTATATCTTGTAATTCATACACGCAGTTAACATATGATATGAAGAATTTGAAATGCATGATGAAAATGGTGTCTGACAAAATTCAGCATGCATGCATTAAGGTATTTGGGGAAATAAGCATGCGGAAAGCAATTCAAAAAGAGTCAGACCACCATTGGACTTAAGTTTACAACTCAACCAACAGAAGCTTCAGAAGAGTGAGAGTTGTAACTTCAACAAAAACAGCCCATATATAGAGACCCGCTTGAAGACTAACTCAAATTTTCTCCCCCTTTGTCATTGAATACCAAAAGGGACGAAAAATGAGGACTAACGCCCCTTGAAGAATTTCATCTTGTTGGTGAGGAAGGAGGGTCAGCATTGTCGGGGTCGTTTGTCGATGCAGGGCCTGCCGCAGTGTCGCCAATATCCTTAGCTTTATCCGTCTCACGCGATGAAGAATATGAACTTGTAACCAGCTGAGGAACTTGAACTTTCTTGAATTTCTTCTGAGGAGGATGAGACCAGTCAAAGTTTTGCTGAAAGTCCATGTCCTTGAGTTCCCGAGGAGTCTTGAGATGTGCGAGAACAGCCCATGCACGATCGAAGATTTCATGCACATAGTATTGATTTTTCCTCACAGAGTTCAACGTCACAGTCATGTTCT
Organism: Hordeum marinum; assembly: GCA_022496015.1. NCBI lineage: Eukaryota > Viridiplantae > Streptophyta > Magnoliopsida > Poales > Poaceae > Hordeum > Hordeum marinum. The sequence goes on along the minus strand of CM039678.1, from coordinate 70,683,499 downwards.
AAAGAATTTAAGCAAACTAACGCTTCATCCACTTGTGACTGCGGTCAACTTTCTGATGAATACTTATGAGAAGCTCACGATCAGTCATCACACGAGGGGAAGACTCTCATGGTTTTTGCGCAGAGGCTTTTGCAGCAGAGTCCTGGGTAGCAGTGTGATCATTGGTGGAGTAAAATGCAACTTTGCAAAACTGACCATCCAATGGACAAGTACCTTCATCAATGACAGCTCTACCTTTTCCTTCAACTGAGGCAATTGTGTTCTTGAGGACTTCGATCGGAGGCAGAAAGCCGAAGTGATTTTGGAAGTCAGCTTTGAAGGGAATTGAAGACCTTGGTCTGATGAATTTCATGATCCAGGTAGCATAAGGCTTCAATTCAAATGGGGCTAATGCTGCATTGGCCAAAGTCCTCATGAAGAAATCGTGGTAGTTGATGATGATCCCATGAATGATGTTGAATAGCATGTTCTTCATGACTCCCTCAACTTCTCCTTCTTTAGAGTTGTGACCCTTCTGAGGACAAAGGGTGTTGGTGAGGATGCGATAAACCGTCCTAGGCACATAGAGCAAATCCTTCACAAGGAAGGTGGTCCTTTGAGGTTTTCCAGGAACCAGAGGTTTCATCAGTACTTGCATCATATGGTTGGGTAGAGCAGGTTCATCAAACAGGCAGTGGGCTTCTTCTGAAGGAATTGGAACTGGGACTGACCGAAGCAATTCAGATGCTGGTGCTGTGTAGTGAGTAGATCCAGTCATCCAGTCCAAGACCCATGAGTTGATGTCAGAAGCATCACCTGTGATGTGCAGAGTGACATAGAATTGAAGAATTAGTTATTCATTCCAATCGCAGATATCCACACAGAATGGAAGAATTCCTGCATCGTGAAGAACTGCGAGCACAGGTGTGAAGGAAGGGATTGTTTCCATATCCACATGAGGAATTTGATGGTGCTCAAATACTTAATTCTTGTCAAACAGTAATGATGCATAATAGTTCATCCGTGTAGGAGTCCAGAATCTGGTGCGACCGACCCTATCTGAGTCATATGGATTTGGTCTAGTGAAGAAAATGTGCTCATCGAAGAAATTGGTCTTGATGAATTTGGGGCGCTTTGAGCCTTTGAATGGCATTCGTGGCTTTGGCTGAAGGTTTGGCTTGAAGCGTCCCACAATCTCCTTAAGCATAGGAGGACCTTTTTCAGATTGAGGAATTTGCATAGCAGTTTCCTCAGCGACAGTTGGAGCAACAATTCCTTCAGCTGATGCAGCTAGAATTTCTTCAGTGGCAGTTGCGGCCAAGTCATCAGATCCTGTATGAATTTCTTCAGTCTGGGCTGGAGACTGAGGAATCTGTGACAGAGGAGTGGTCATTGGGGAATTTGGTTGAGGAGCTTCCCAATATTCATCATTGATAATAGGTGTTGTGTTGCCAATGTCCATGTCCTCATCAATTTCTTCAACGCCGGCCTCTTCACCAGTCAACTAAGGCTGGGGCAATGATACCTTTGGAGTTGAAGCATTTGCTTCCACTTCAATTTCTTCATCAATCTGCTTTGAGGTAGCAGCAGATTGATCCTTTTCTTCTTGATCATCATTTGGGATGACATAGTCAACACCAAATGGGACAATTTCATAGGCTGGCACAGAGCTAATAGGAGTTGCATCAAACGGTTCTGTTGAAGACTTGGCAGTGTCTTCAATTTCTTCACTGTTGAGGAATCTGAAGTTGATGCTTTTCTTTTTAGTGCCTTCTTCTCCACATCCTTTGTTTTCTTTTCTTCCGATGCAGAAGGAAGGCTAAGGAATTTGTGGTTGCGATCGAGCTGCAACCCTTGAGTTATGGTCCTTAACGGCAGCTTGGTCCACCCTGACAAATCTCACTTTGGTGCCCTTCCGTTCAACATCATATTTGTCTTGTTCCCCAGAGAGGTAGCGAATTTCAGAATGAACAGTGATGAGTTGATTTGGAGTCAAATTCATCACATAATTCCTCAGAAATTTTTCTTTTCGAGCCCTACTCCTCTTAGCTCTCAGATCTTGATCTCTTTTCCATTTTTCCTCAGCTATGAAGTGAGTGAGGACATGGTCCACACCAAGAGGTAGGTTTAGTGAGGAAAGTGGGGTGCTAGGATCCTCATACCATATGTCAATGAAGTTGAGGATCATCTTGGGATCCAACATGAGAGGAACATAGCTGCCTTTGGCTATTGCATCCCTTTGCTAACTTTCTGTGATGATTTCTTCCAATTCTTCATCATCAGCCTCATCATCATCCTCAGATCCCGAGGGTACATTCACTATAGCTTTGCTAGTGTGAGGACTTGGTATTTGACCTTGTCCAACAGTTTTCTTTAGCTTAAACATAGTAGGACTTGTTGAAGACTTTGCTTGAGTAGAGGGACTTGCAGAAACCCTTGAAGCAATTGAGAATCCCTCTGTCCTCTGACATGATGCAAGGTGCACAGGTGTTGAGGACTTTGTGGTAGCAGCAGAGGACTGAGCAGCTACGAAACCAATGGCTGATGCCTTTGAAGGCTTTGCTTGAGGAATCTGAAGTGATGATTTTGAAATTGAAGACTTTGACTTCACAACAGATTTCTTCACAATTGATTTCTTCGGAGCACTAGAAGTGGCTCCGGCAGTCGCAGCAGTAGCAGAGTCTTCATTGAATTTCTTCACATCCTCTTTTGCTTTCTTTGGCAGCTTGGCTTGCTGTCTTTCCCATTCATGAGGAAAGTTATCACCAGTCTTGAGACTTGTGGGATCTGCAGTTTAGTTCGGAGCCAAGGGTGGCCTGTTGCAAGGGGGTTTAACTGCGAATTTCTTCATATACTTGGGAGTGACATAGCGATATTCTTTCCACTCCTTTGCCCATCTCCTCTCAATTTTCGTATGCGAATCTTCCTCTGCTTTGTTGTTTCCTTGCCACGAGTTTCTTCATCTGGAGTGCAATATTCCCCATACAAGTCATTGGGTATCTCAAATGCAGTCTGAACTTCCGGTTTCTTTCCACCTTTCCGTGGTTTCTTCCCACCATCCATTTTCTTCGGCTGAGGATTCTGAACTCCTGAGGATTCTGAAGATGTACACAGTTTTTCCTCAAGAAATGCTGCAAATGAGTTAAGTTGATGAGAACCTAGTGATTCATCAACGGACATGTTTGTACCTGTGAACAGAGTATAGGTGTGAGGAATTTGAAGAGGTCATATGCGTTCTTAGAAGTTTTTCAAAAACATCAAGTGTGAGGAATTTGACCATGGGTGTCTTGAGAATTTTCACTAAGTGTTCATTGTCTTAGGTTCTAGAGTTGTGCAAATTTTGAGGATTCACACAATTGAGGCATCTTGAAGAAAATCATAACTTAGGAAAAAACATCAAGTGTATGAACATGTAAGGTGCTTTAGAATGAGATTCTTGAAGAATAAACACCTTTGAGGAAATTCAGGAAAACTTGAAGATCAAACAAGGGTAGTAAAATCAGATTTTATTTACCCTGATAAGAACACGACGAACTATGAGATGAAATCGAGGAAGTTCGTCAGTTCAGATCTCCCACGCCCTAGCTTGACAGAGGGAGACACCTACAGCGTGGCGGGGTGAAGACTTCCGCGACCGATGCGAGTACGACAATGGCGAGGTTGAGACAGTGAAGCTGTTCCACACTAGCGGCGATAATTTTAGCGGCGGCTCTAGGTCGGATCTCGGGAGTGAGTAGGAGTGAGGAGTAACTGAGCACAGTGAAAGGGAAGGGGGTATTTATAGCGGAGGTGAAAATCAATCTGTCCAAAGTTTTTGGACCAGATTGCCCCTGACCCTTGCTCTCCATGCGACATGTGTCACCCATGTTCTGAGTAGTGGCGATAGTGGGGGATCATGGGTTATCAGTCGTGGGAATCGGAACGGTTTGAGCCAGAAGCGCCGAAAATTTGGATAGTGAAAATTTTAAAGTTTTCATTCGCAAATTCTTCAGCTGTCAAGGACACAGTGAAGACTTTGAACGAGTTTCAAAGTAGAACGCATGTGAAGAATTTGTGAACAGACTTGGTTGAGTTTACCATAGAGGGGGAAAGGGTCCGATCACATTCACTCAGATGAAAATCTACTTGAAGAATTAAGAATAAGTGAATGCTATTGAGGACATTGAAAACTCAAAAATATATACATATAGTCAATGTAGAACATGAGTTTCATAATCTGAAGGTTGAGCAACATATACTTCTTACTCAAGCTTATCATTGAGGGATACACTTTTCACATCCATTTGATATAAGATGGTATCATGATGGTTAGCATAAGCAAGCAATATGCGAATAGCTTCAAGTCTAGCAACAGGTGCAAAAGTTTCATCAAAGTCAATTCCTTCAACCTGTGTGTAGCCTTGAGCTACAAGATGATCCTTATTTCTTACCACAAGGCCATTTTCATCTTGCTTGTTGCGGTAGATCCACTTGGTACCTATGATGTTGTGCCTGTGAGGATCTGGCCGCTTGACAAGTTCCCACACGTTGTTGAGCTTGAATTGATGCAATTCCTCTTGCATAGCTTGAATCCACTCAGGCTCCTTGAATGCTTCATCAACTTTGGTGGGCTCTATGATAGAGACAAAAGCAAAGTGCCAACAAAAGTTAGGCAAATGTGAAGCTCTTGAGCGAGTGAGGGGACCTAGTGCATTGATGTCATCAATGATTTTTTGAATCTGCACTTCATTTGCAACTCTTGGATGAGCAGGTTGACGTGGCTGAGGATTTTCTTCAGCACCATTTTCTTCAGGTGTATCAGCATGAATGTCTTCATTTGATGGAATGACTTCTTTAGGGGGTATGACATATTTAGTAGCCTTTAGCTTAATGGATTCCTCAGGAGACTTTTCATCTAGCACAAAAGGCACATGCTCTCTTTGCGAGCTGTCAGTTTCATCGAACTCCACATCTACAGTTTCAACAACCTTGTGGTGATAGGTGTTGAAGACTCTGTAGGTGTGCGAGTCCTTTCTATAACCAAGCATAAAACCTTCATGTGCTTTCGGTGCAAATCTAGAACTATGGTGAGGATCTCTAATCCAGCATTTTGCACCGAAGAATTTGAGATAACTTACATTGGGTTTCTTGCCAGTCATAAGCTCATATGAGGTCTTCTTGAAGAATTTGTGAAGATATACCCTGTTGATGATGTGGCATGCTGTATCAATTGCCTTAGGCGAGAAGCGATGAGGAGTCTTGTATTCATCAAGCATGGTGCAAGCCATCTCAACAAGGGTCATGTTCTTGCGCTCCACGACACCGTTCTGCTGAGGAGTATATGGGGCAGATAACTCATCAGTAATACCAAGTTCATCAAGATTGGTGTTCTTGAACTCAGTCCCATTATCACTCCTGATATGCTTGATCTTGATGCCGAAGTTCGTGGAGGCTCTTGAAGCAAATCGTCTAAAGACATCCTGCACTTCAGACTTGTACAGAATAATATGCACCCAAGTGTAACGAGAGTAATCATTAAGAATGACAGAGCCATACAAACTTGAAGAATTTGTTAGTGTGGACTAATGAGTGGGGCCAAAGAGGTCCATGTGAAGCAATTCAAAGGGTCGAGTTGTGGTCATGATTGTCTTCGAGGGATGCTTGGATCTGGTAATCTTCCCAGACTCACATTCACCATAGAGGTGGTCCTTGAGGAATTTGACACCTTCAATGCCAATGACATGCTTTTTCTTCACGAGTGTGTGCAAGTTCCTCATACCAGCATGTCCAAATCGTTGATGCCACAACCAGCCTTACGAGGACTTTCTAAGTAGGCATTTGGCTGGCTGAGGACCTGTAGAGAAATCAACAATATACAAGTCTCCTATCCTAAAGCCTTTGAAGACTTTGGAATTGTCAGATTTCATGTTGACAACACAACGATATTTTCCAAATAAGACAACCATATCAAGATCACAAAGCATTGAGACAGACATAAGGTTGAACCCGAGGGATTCGACAAGCATCACCTTACCCATGTGTCGGTCCTTTGAGATAGCAACCTTACCTTGACCCAATACCTTGCTTTTTCCTTTGTTAGCATAGCTGATATGCTTCAGATGAGATGGAGCCAGTGGCAAATTCAATAGTAGATTCTTGTCACCAGTCATGTGGTTTGTGCATCCACTATCGAGAACCCACTCAGTAGCTTTTGGAGATTCATCCTTGGAACCTTTAGCCATGAAGCAATAGGTGGGAGCATAATCATCATTGCTGACGTCAGAGTCGTTGGAGTAGTCATTTTCTTCATCGTTGAAAATAGACTTGCTGACGAAAGCAGTAGCGAGAGCAAGGCTAGCGACACCAGATTCAGGTTCCACCTTAGATTATTCCTATTCTTCATATTCTTCAGATTCTTCTTCTAAGTCCATTTCCTTGCCAATGAAAGCCCGAGCCTTTCTGGAACCATTCTTCTTGTGCATCGAGGACTTTGAAGATGAGGACTTTACATATGAGGACTTTGAAGATTTCTTCTTTTTCTTCGAGTCATCAGAACTGTCGTCCTTGTACTTCTTCTTCTTCTTATTCTTCTTTGATTCTTTTTCCCAGAGAGGACAGTCGGAGATGAAGTGACCAGAGTTCTTGCATTTGTGACAAGTTCTCTTCTTGTAGTCATCTGAGGAGTCTGATTTCCTGAAGTCACTTTTTGATGACTTTACAAATCCACCTCTCCTTGAGAACTTCTGGAATTTCCTCATGAGCATTGCTAGCTCCTGACTTAGTTCTTCAGGATCACCAAGGCTACTATCAGAATCTTCACCTTCGGATGAGGAAATTGCTCTTGCCTTCAAAGAATGAGATCTTCCATAGCTTGGCCTGTAGAGGTCTATCGTCTCAGCTTGTTGGAATTCATTAGTATTGAGTCTCTCAAGAATATCAGCAGGATCAAGTGACTTGTAGTCTCCACATTCTTGAATCATCAAAGCCAGAGTATCGAATGAGCAATCAAGAGATCTTAGCAGTTTCTTCACCACTTCATGGTCGGTGATGTCAATAGCACCCAGTGCTTGAAGCTCATTGGAGATATCAGTGAGACAATCAAAAGTTTGCTGAACATTTTCATTGTTGAGTCTCTTGAAGCAGTTGAAGAGATTGCGAAGAACATCAACACGAGAGTCACATTGAGTGTAAACACCTTCGTTGACTTTGGACAACCTATCCTGGATAAGCTTAGCAGACTCCAAAGCACTCACTCTGCCATACTGACCTTTGCTTAGATGGCCACGTATGATATTCTTCGCTTGAGAATCGAGTTGCTTGAATTTCTTCGTATCAGCAACAGTAATAGTCGGAGAAGTGCGGGGAACACCATTTGCCACAACATACCAGAGATCATTGTCAATAGCTTCAAGATGCATGCACATCTTGTTCTTCCAGTAGGGGTAGTCCATCCCATTGAAGGTAGGACACCCTGCGGAAACCTTGATCATACATGCAGTCGACATAACTAGAACTCCAAGTGGTTAAACCAAAATCACACAGAACAAGGGAGTACCTTGCTCTGATACCAATTGAAAGTGTGTTATATCGATTAGAGGGGAGTGCATAGGTGATTTTTACAAATTCATCACTTGAGTAATTTCAACTTGAGGATTTTGAAATGTGATGAATAACTAGCAGCAGAATAAGTACTCAAGTGCATGAGAAACATAGCAACAACATAGTCATGATGATGAAATGAACATGCACAGATTACAGGTAGCGTGATACATGATAAGAATGTGAGGAATAAGGTAACTTGAAGAATTTGAGGTGAGGAAATTGTGAAAGTCTTCAGTCAAATTCTTCAAACAGTAACGATCAATTTCATCAACAAGTATATGAGGAAATAGAGGGGTTGAGGAAATAGAACCAGGTAGCTCGATGAAGACAATGGTTTGATGACCCAGTTCCAACTGTTATGACAGTTGTACATCTGGTTTGGAGCGTCCTGGTATTTAAACAAGAGGACACACAGTCCCAGGACACACAGTCCTTACCATATTCTCCTTGAGCTAAGGTCACAAAGTCCTCGCCCAACACTCATGGTAAGTCTTCAGGGTAGACTTCCAAAACCCTCACAAACTGGTCACCCGACGATCCACAATTGACTGATGGTTGCTCTAGACTAAGGTCACTCTTTGATCCCCAATTGACTCGAGGATGCACTAGACCATGACGCCTAACCGTCAGGAAGATACACAGTCTTCAAAGGTAACAAGCGTCGGTTCCACACAGGAACAATCTCTTCAGTGATGCTCAATCACTTTGGGTTTGGTGGTTTGGATTTGGGATTTTCCTCACCGATGATATTCTCTCAAAGTCCTCGGAGGATGGGTTGCTCTCAAATGACAAGTGTCGGTTCTCTCTCGAAGCAACCAACCAACTAGTGGTTGTGGGGGGTGGCTATTTATAGCCAGGGTGCAACCTGACATGATAAGACATAAATGCCCCCAATGATATGACTGTTATGTGAATAAGATGATTAGGGACAGCTGGCTCTAAGCACATCAACGGCCGGAATTTCGAACTATGAAATTCTCATGCTTATCATGTTCCTCACTTGTAGGAAATTCGCACTGGCAAAATCCTAACTCCTCAGTTTGATCAATTTCATCAGAGACCAGAAGAACATCGTGACTCTCACTGAAGAACTTGACTGAATCGTAAGAGATTTCCAAAGTCTTCACTCGAAGGATTGGATAGGTTGAGGATTTTGAGTTGAGCATCAGTTGGAAATTTTCCTTAGTATTACCTCGGCCCCCTTTAACAGTACGGTGTTTCCTATGACTCAATGAAAGGAAATGAAACTCCAAAAACAAAAGTCTTCATGCTTCATAGTCCTCGTTCATATCTTCAAGGTCACACCAACTTCTTCAATTTCAAAGTCTTCAGGGAATACCAAAGTCTTCAGGAAAGTCTTCACCAAAGTCTTTAGTTGAAGACAAACAATTTTAGGGGTCGATAATCTCCGAATATATCAAACTCCTCATTGACTTATAGAGCCTATGTACACTCACAAACACATTAGTTCCTTAACATATAAGTCTTCAATACACCAAAATCACTAAGGGTCACTAGGTGCACTTATAGTCGTAAGCCATGATGCTATCATGTTGCTTGCACTTGCATTGCTTGATTTTGTTGCCAGGAAAGGATACAGAATTATGTCAGATGACATTATCGCCTACTGGAACAACCTAGCAGCAACTGATGAGGAAACCCAGGAGTGGGGAGGCTCACGTGCCACTGGCACCGCACTTTGACATGGGACCAAACGGCTACCACATATGGTGATTACCAAGCTAGGCCAGAAGCCTAAGCTTGGGGGAGTACATATTTCCACCGACATTACATTCATGTTCACACATTTCATTTTAGTTGTCGGCGTTCACACGCTTTCATTGTATTATCCATACTAGATTTTTTTTTCGCGTTTTCTTCTTGTGTGTTTGAAAAACTTTGAGAAAATCCATAAATACTTCTTGTTTCTTTTCGCTTTCTTTTCAGTTCAGTTAGTTGTAGTATTAAAATAAAACCCCAAAAGATTTCTCATTTCTTCTTTTGCTTGTTGGGAGGTCTCCTGTGTAAACAGTTTTTCTTGTTTTTTCTTCTTTTATTTGTTTTCTTCATGAAAAAATAAAAACTCCAAAAATATTTCAGCGTGTTTCCCTGAAATTCTCTTTATTTTATCGAGTCATACCGAGGAGAAGACCACGATGAAAATGTTGAGTGGTTCTCATATGCATTATTGTTGATCTAACACAGAGCCCATATTACCTTGTCTTCTGCTCTTGAATAAATTGTTAGCAGATTCCAGCTTAGTCCACGACACTCTTGCACTATTATTATTTTCATATCATTCGATTGTGCAAGTGAAAGGCAATAATGACGATATTTGATGAATTGGCTATGGCAGAGAAAAGCGGGTATGAACTCAACTTTTTCTTGTTTTTGTAAATATGTTTAACCTAGTATCCATGATTTAGCACATTATGATTGAACATGTTTGCAATGACAATTTGAGATTATAGTGGTTCATGCCATTCTCAAGTAGCTAGGAGTGGATAATGGTTTCTCTTGGATGTCAACATGCATTAAAATGGTTGTGATGTAGTATGATGATATGGTATCCTCCTCTGAATGTTTCAAGTGGCTCGACTTGGCACATGTTCATGCATATAGTTGAATCAAATTAACATAGCCTTCACGATATTTATGTTCATGGTGTCCATATCCTACTCATGATAGCATTCAATGTTTATTATTCATAATCCATGTTTATAACCGTATTCGCTCTCTAGATGGCCGCTTCTCAACCTATTTGCTAGCCTTCACCTGTACTAAGCGGGAATTCTGCTTGTGCATAAAAAACCCTTAACCCAAAGTTATTCCAGATGAGTCCACCATATCTACCTATATGCAGTATTACCCTGCCGTTCCAAGTAAATTTGCATGTGCCACCTCTAAAATTTCAAATGAACATCTATTTTGTGTGTCTTGACCGCTCATGGAATGACAGGGGGTGGTCAGTATCTTCCATATTAAGCGGGTTACTCTCATGATGAGTGTTTATTCACTCGTCCTTGCACGAGAAGGGCGGTATTAGGGATTCCCAGTCCCAAAATCAAAATAAATGCAATCAATTAAACAAAACTCCCCCAAGATTGTTTTTGGTTTGGACGGTACCCGTGGATTCGGCTCGCCGTGGAATGTGTTTGTTGGTGTAGGGGGAGTAAACATTTCCTTTTACCGCTTGGGAACGATCGCTAATTTTTTTAACATGGAAGATATTGATAGCTCTTGGTCGTAACTTTGACAGGAAGGGTGTACCTCCCAAAATTATACTTATATCTTATTTAATCCTTGAGCTCGGGCACCTATGCAAATCCTTGTTTCCCTCTGTGAAGGGACTATGTATTTACTTTAATGTTGAGTCATCGCCTTCTAAAAATAAGCGCCAGATCTGAGAGCACTATTGTCATCCTCATGCACTATGTATAGTGAATGTTGGATGCATCATGGCTGGATCTTTTTACGTTATAGTCATAATCTTTGCTGAAACCCGGGTGCTACTTTAGCATATGTATGTAAACAAGAACAAAAGAGTTTGTAAAAGTTTTCCTTTCTCACGTTCAGTTTGTCAACTGAATTGCTTGAGGACAGGCAAGGGTTTGAGCTTAGGGGAGTTGATACATCTCCAACGTATCTACTTTTCTTAACACTTCTGCTCTTGTTTTTGACTCTTATTTGCATCATTTGAATGAAACTAACCCGGACTGACGCTGTTTTCAGCGGAACTACCATGGTGCTGTTTTTTGTGCAGAAATAAAGTTCTCGGAACAGAACAAAACTTTTTGGAGAATTATTCTGGAATACTTGAGGAATTATGGAGCCAGAAGCAACCTGAGAGAGGGCCCGGGGTGCCTACCCAAAACCAAGGTGCGCGAGGCCCCCTTGCACGGCCTGGTGGAGGGTGGACACCTCGTGGCCCCCGACCCTAATTCCAACACTATAAATTCAGAAATCTCCAGAAAAAATCAGATTGAAAGAATTATCACGTTTCATGATACAGAGTCGCCGCCACCTCCGGTTCTTCATTGAGAGGCCAGATGTGGATCCTATTTGGGGCTCAGGAGAGGGGAATCTTCAGTCTTTGTCATCATCAAACCTTCTCCATCGCCAATTCCATGATGCTCCCCATCGGGAGTGAGTAATTCCTTCGTAGGCTTGTTGGTCAATGAGGATTTAGATGAGATTCGTTATGCAATCGAGTTAGTTTTGTTAGGGCTTGATCGCTAGTATCCACTATGTTCTGAGATTGATGTTACTATGACTTTGCCATGCTTAATGCTTGTCACTAGGGCCTGAGTGCCATGATTTCAGATCTGAACCGTTTATGTTATCATTATTATATCTATGTTGTTGATCCAATCTTGCCTAGTCATATGCACCTATTACGTGTTATGATTTGTCAACCCCATAGTGACAATATTTGGGATACTTCACGGTGATGACCGTAGTTTGAGGAGTTCATGTATTCACTAAGTGTTAATGCTTTGTTCCGGTTCTCTATTAAAAGGAGGCCTTAATATCCTTTAGTTTCCTTATGGACCCCGCTGCCATGGGAGGGTAGGACAAAAGATGTCATGCAAGTTCTTTTCCATAAGCACGTATGACTATATACGGAATACATGCCTACATTACATTGACGAACTAGAGCTAGTTCTGTGTTGCCCTAGGTTATGATTGTTATATGATGAATATCATCCAACGAATACACCGATCCAGTGCCTACGAGTTTTCCACATATCGTCTTTCTAAGTTACTACTATTGCTGCTACTGTTGCCCTTGCTACAAAATCACTACTGCTACTGTTACCGCTACTATTGCTGCTACTACTGCTATCAAACTGTCATATTGCTGTGCTACTGATCACTTTGCTACAGATATTTATCTCCAGGTGTGGTTGAATTGACAACTCAACTGCTAATACTCTCAAATATTCTTTGGCTCCCCTTGTGTCAAATCTACAAATTTGGATTGAATACTCCACCCACGAAAACTATTGTGATCACGTATACTTATGGGCTATCAGTGTCCCGAACTGTGGATCTTGGATTGATTGGTAGCAGGAGACAAGGGAGACAGTATTTACCCAGGTTCAGGCCCTCTTGATGGAGGTAAAAACCTACGTCCTGCTTTGATTGTATTGAATATAGGGTATCAAGTACATAGTTGATCTACCTCAAGATTGTATGATGTGGTCTTGTAGGATTGAAAGTAGGTCTAGAGGGGGGGGGTGATTAGAGTACTTGACCAAATAAAAATTGTACCTTTTCCCAATTTTAAGTGCTCACAGATTTTAATGTTTATGGCAAGTCAAGCACACCCTACACATGCATGTCGACGAGTATAGCAGCGGAAAGTAAAGACAAGCATGAGTAGCAAAGGAAGGGTAGGAATATCAGATGCAATTTGGAGAAACAAAGATTTTTCCCTTGGTTCCGATAGGTGGTGCTATCGTACGTCCACATTTATGGAGTCTTCAACCCACGGAGGGTAACGGTCGTGAGAGTCCATGGAGGACTCTACCCACGGAGGGTTCCACGAAGAAGCAACCTTGACTATACCATGATGGCCTACGTCCACGGAGGACTAGCCTAACTCAGGGTTGATCTTCATGAAGGAGGCGATCTCCTTACCCTTACAAACTTCTTGGTACACTCCACAACACGAAGTAGGAGGCTCCCAAGCGACACCTAACCAATCTAGCAGGAATCACCCTCCAAAAGGTAATAGGCTCCATAATGTCGATGAAATCCTTGCTGTTGTGCTTCAAGATGATAGACTCCTCAACACTCAATCACTCTCTCACAGATTTGGCTTTGGTGGAAGAGATTGATTGGGTGGAAAGCAACTTGGGGAGGCTAGAGATCAAGATCCATATGGTTGGAATGGAATGACATGATCTGAACACATGAGTAGGTGGCTTTCTCTCAGAAAATCTGATGGGATAAGTGGGGATCTGTTCTTAGTGCTTATCTTGTGAGTGAGTGGTGGTGGAGGGGTATATATAGACATCTCCAAAAATCCAACCGTTACACCTTAAGTGACCAACCCGGTGACACCGATGTGTGAATCTCGGTGGTACCGAGTTGCTCCACAGGTGACAACTTTTGAATCTCGGTGAGGCTGATATGACCTTTTCGGGGACACCGAAAAGGCGGGCAACGGTCAGATGGAAAATCTCGGTGGTGCATATACAACAAAGTCGATGGTACCGATTTTGTGTAACCAGGTATCAGCAGGTTTGCCACCCAAACTCGGTTCCACCGATTCAGAATCGGTTGCACCGAAAAGATAGGTTTTGGCTGGGCTCTGTCTTAGGATGGAAAATTGGTAGGGCCGAATGGGAATTCTTTGTGGCACTGATTTTGATGTTTTGCTTAGGTAGATTTTTCTGGAAGAGTTTCTGGGTGATTTTAGTGACTCACACTTGTGCACGTTTGAGCATTTTGTTCACCAACAGTACCTTACCCCCTTTTAATAGTATGGGCTTTCCTATGGACTCAAAGTGATTCGTCACAAAGTAAAATGTAGTGTCCTCTTTGCTTGAAGCTTTGCCAATCCATTTCCTTGCATCTAGGGGTTTCTCCACAATCTTTTGCCAACCCATCATTGAACTTTCCTGAAATATGCTTAGTGGAAATATTAGTCCAATGATATATAAGCTGTTATTAATTACCAAAACCACCAAGGAAGCAAATGTGCTTTCAATCTCCCCATTTTTGGTAATTGATGACAACATATAGATAAAAACTTCGACATATGATATAATCAATGAATATAATCGTTGCTTCGAGAAGTATGTAATAAGAAAGAGCTCCCTCAAAATTTGTGCATTATTTTGAATTTGCGTTTGAATGCAAATGCACAATCAATTAGGTACATGGGGCACTTCTTCCATGTCACATACATCTTGGTGGTGTGTGAGAATAATAAGAGTGAATATCATAGCACAACACAATCAAGCAAGGTGAATGATCATCTCATAAGCATCATAAAGGTTAGAAATAGTAGCAACACACATCAAGTGTATGATCAAACACTGACAAAGTTTAACACATCCAAACCAAAAGATAGCAAATGTTTTAAAAAGCGATAAAAACCAATGCTCTCTCTCCCTCTCGAAGCCCTAATGATATATACAATTTCTCCCCCTTTGGCAACAAGTTACCAAAAAGTTCAAAGGTATAGAGCTAAACACTCTCTAGGGCTGATCTCCTCCGGTAGCTGAAGTTGGAGTCGAGAGAATTGCATCGACGAAGACTTTGGCTGATGTCATGGATGGAGTTGGTGTAGCAATGGGAGGAACTTGTAGAGCTGATGGAGCCGAAGTGGCAGTAGCTGGTGCTGATGAAGATGGCCTCAACTTTGGAGCTAGCACTGTAGCTAATGTATCCTGACTAGTGAACCGAGTGCTCGTCCTCAGAGGTGCACGATCCTCATCCTCATCATAATCTATAGAGTTAGGGCTAGGCACTGCATCAACTTCCTTCTTGAGATCATTCACAGTCACTGTGAGCTCATCCACCATGTTGTTGAGAATATGAAATATGGTATCAACAATCCTCGAGAGGCTCTCTTGGTTCTTCAGGATGTTGGTGATGTCCTTCTGCATACTGAGCATTGATACGTTCATTTTGCAAAATGCTTTTATATTTATATTTATTGCATTATGGGCTGTTATTACACGTTATCATACAATACTTATGCCTTTTCTCTCTTATTTTACAAGGTTTACATGAAGAGGGAGAATGCCGATAGTTGGAATTCTGGACTAGAAAAGCGGCAAATCTGAAATACCTATTCCGCACAACTCCAAAAGTCCTGAAAATTTACGGAGAATTATTTTGGAATATATAGAGAATATTGGGCGAAACATATGCCAGAGGTGGGCCACTAGGAGGTGACAAGCCTGCCAGGCATGACCACCCCTGGTCGCGCCTAGCAGGCTTGTGGCCCACCTGGCAGGCCCCCGACGCCCATCTTCTGCTATATGGAGGGTTTTGACCTGAAAAAAATTCGAGGAGATCTTTCGGGACGAATCGCCACCGACTCGAGGCGGAACTTGGGCAGAACCAATCTAGAGCTCCGGTAGGGCTGTTCTGCCAGGGAAACTCCCCCCGAGGGGGAAATCGAAGCCATCGTCAACACCAAGGATCTTCTCGTCAAGAGGGGGTTAATATCCATCAACATATTCACCAACACCATCTCCTCTCCAAACCCTTGTTCATCTCTTGTATCCGATCTTTGTCTCAAAACCTCAGATTGGTACATGTGGGTTGCTAGTAGTGTTGATTACTCCTTGTAGTTGATGCTAGTTGGTTTACTTGGTGGAAAATCGAAGCCATCGTCATCACCAACGATCCTCTCATCGAGAGGGGGTCAATCTCCATCAACATCTTCATCAGCACCATCTCCGCTCCAAACCCTAGTTCATCTCTTGTATCCGATCTTTGTCTCAGAACATCAGATTGGTACATGTGGGTTGCTAGTAGTGTTGATTACTCCTTGTAGTTGATGCTAGTTGGTTTACTTGGTGGAAAATCATATGTTCAGATCCTTAATGATAACTAATACTCCTTTTATTATGAACATGAAAATGTTTTTGATTAGTTACATTCATTCTTGAGGACATGGGATAAGTCTTGTTATAAGTAATCATGTGAATTTGGTATTCGTTCGATATTTTGATGAGATGTATGTGGTCTCTCCTCTAGTGGTGTTATGTGAACGTCGACTACGTAACACCTCACCATTACTTGGGCCTAGGGGAAGGCATTGGGAAGTAATAATTATATGATGGGTTGCTAGAGTGACAGAAGCTTAAACCCTAGTTTATGCGTTGCTTCGTTAGGGGCTGATTCGGATCCACGCATTTCATGCTATGGTTAGATTTATCTTAGTTCTTCTTTCGTAGTTGCAGATTCTTGCGAGAGGGGTTAATCATAAGTGGGAGGTTTGTCCCAGTAAGGGCAGCACCGAAGCACCGGTCCACCCACATATCAAATTATCAAAGTAACAAACGCGAATCAAATGAGCATGATGAAAACTAGCTTGACAGAAATTCCCATGTGTCCTCGGGAGCGCTTTGCTTTATATAAGAGTTTTTCCAGGCCTTTACTTTGCTACAAAAAGGATTGGGCTACCTTCCTGCACCTTTGCTACACTTGTTACTCGTTATGAATTATCTTATCACAAAACTATCTGTTATCGATAATTTTAGTGCGTGTAGAGTATCCTTACTGGAAACCGCTTGTCATTTCCTTCTGCTCCTCGTTGGGTTGGACACACTTATCAAAAGGACTACGATAGATCCCATATACTTGTGGGTCATCAAGACTCTTTTCTGGCGCCGTTTCCGGGGAGTGAAGCGCCTTTGGTAAGTAGAATCTGGTAAGGAAAAATTATATAGTGTGCTGAAATTTACTGTCACTTGTTACTATGGAAAGTAATCCTTTGAGGGGCTTGTTCGGGGTATGTTCACCTTGACCAGAAACACAAAGAGTTGTCCCTCAATCTACTAAACCTACTGAAAATATTTATTATGAAATTGCTTCAGGTATGATAGAGAAACTGCTGGCTAATCCTTATGCAGGAGATGGAGCACTACATCCTGATTTACGTCTAATCTATGTGGATGAAGTTTGTGGATTATTAAACTTGCAGGTCTGCCCAAGGATCACGTCAAGAAGAAGGTCTTTCCTTTATCTTTTAAGGAGAAGGAATTGACATGGTATATGCTATGTGATGATATTGGATCATGGAGCTACAACCGATTGAAAATGGAATTTCATCAGAAGTTCTATCCTATGCACCTAGTTCATCGTGATCGGAATTATATTTATAATTTTTGGCCTCGTGAAGGAGAAAGAATCGCTCAATCTTGGGGGAGGCTTAAGTCAATGTTATATTCATGCCCCAATCACGAGCTCTCGAGAGAAATTATTATTCAGAATTTTTTATGATCGGCTTTCTCGTAATGATCAATCCATGCTCGATACTTCTTGTGCTGGTTCCTATATGAAGAAATATATTGACTCCAAATGGGATTTATTGGAAAGAATTAAACGCAACTCTAAAGATTGGGAACTCGATGAAGGTAAGGAGTCAGGTATGAACCTTAAGTTTGATTGTGTTAAATCCTTCGTAGACACTGATGCTTTTCGTGAATTTAGCACTAAATATGGACTTGACTCGGAGATAGTAGCTTCTTTTTGTGAATCTTTTGCTGCTCATGTTGACCTCTGATGACCGACAAGTATAGGGGATCTATCATAGTCCTTTCGATAAGTAAGAGTGTCGAACCCAACAAGGAGCAAAAGTAAATGACAAGCGGTTCTCAGTAAGGTATTCTCTGCAAGCACTGAAATTATCGGTAACAGATAGTTTTGTGATAACATAATTCGTAACGGGTAGCAAGTAACAATTATAACAAAGGTGCAGCAAGGTGGACCAATCCTTTTTATAGCAAAGGACAAGACTGGAAAAACTCTTACATAAAGCAAAGCGCTCTCGAGGACACATGGAATTTATGCCAAGCTAGTTTTCATCATGCATTGTTGATTCACAATCATTACTTGGATAATTTGATATCTGGGTGGACCGGTGCTTGGGTGCTGCCCTTACTTGGACAAGCCTCTCACTTATGATTAACCCCTCCTGCAAGCATCCACAACTACGAAAGAAGAATTAAGATAAATCTAACCATAGCATGAAACATGTGGATCCAAATCAGCCCCTTACGAAGCAACACATAAACTAGGGTTTAAGCTTCTGTCACTCTAGCAACCCATCATCTACTTATTACTTCCCAATGCCTTCCTCTAGGCCCAAACAATGGTGAAGTGTTATGTAGTCGACGTTCACATAACACCACTAGAGGAGAGACAACATACAACTCATCAAAATATCGAACGAATACCAAATTCACATGATTACTTATAACAAGACTTATCCCATGTCCTCGGGAACAAACGTAACTACTCACAAAGCATATTCATGTTCATAATAATAGGAGTATTAATGATGATCAAGGATCTGAACATATGATATTTCACCAAGTAAACCAACTAGCATCAACTACAAGGAGTAATCAACACTACTAGCCACCCACAGGTACCAATCTGAGGTTTTGAGATAAAGATCGGATACAAGAGATGAACTAGGGTTTAGAGAGGGGATGGTGCTGATGAAGATGTTGATGGAGATTGACCCCCTCTCGATGAGAGGATCATTGGTGATGACGATGGCTTCGATTTCCCCCTCCGGGAGGGAAGTTTCCCCGGCAGGATCGCCCTGCCGGAGCTCTAGATTGGTTCTGCCCAAGTTCCGCCTCAAGACGGCGGCAGTTCGTCCCGAAAGCTCTGTTATGATTTTTTCCAGGACGAAACCCTAAATATAGCAGAAGATGGGCATCGGAGGGCTACCAGGTGGGCCACATGCCCTAGGGGCGCGCCTAGGGGGGTAGGGCATGCCCTGCAGGCTTGTGGCTGCCTAGTGGGTCCCCTGATGTATTTCTTTCACCCAATATTTTTTATATATTCCAAAAGAATTCTCCTTAGATTTTCAGGACTTTTGGAGTTGCGCAGAATAGGTATCTCAGATTTGCTCCTTTTCCAGTCGAGAACTCTAGCTACCAGCATTCTTCCTCTTCATGTAAACCTTGTAAAATAAGAGAGAAAAGGCATAAGTGTTGTACCAAAATGTGTAATAATAGCCCATAATGCAATAAATATCAATATAAAATAATGATGCAAAATGGATGTATCAATCTCCCTAAGGAGAAGTGGTTTAAATATCATCCTCCCATTGAATTGGAAGTAGTTGAACCTATTAAAGTTGAAGAGAAAACTATTACTTATAATATTGATCCAGTTATTCCCGCTGCTTACATTGAAAGACCACCTTTTTGTTTTAGAATAAAGGAACATGCTAAGGCTTCAACTGTGGTTCATAAGAGCTGTGCTAGAACACCTACACCCCCTGAGCAAATTAAAGTTGAACCTAGTAATGCTATGGTTAAGGATCTCTTGGCTGGTAATATTGATGGGTATGTTATTCAATTTTGTAATGAAGCCGCTAGAATTGCTAAACTTGATGCTAAACATAAACATAGACCCATTGTTGGCATGCCTGTTGTTTCTGTTAAAATAGGAGATCATTGTTATCATGGCTTATGTGATATGGGTGCTAGTGTGAGTGCAATTCCCTTTTCCTTATATAAAGAGACTATGAATGATATTGCACCAACCGAGTTAGAGGAAATTGATGTTACAATTAAACTTGCTAATAGAGACACTATATCACCAGTTGGGATTATTAGAGATGTTGAAGTCTTGTGTGGGAAAATAAAATAACATACTGATATTCTTGTTATTCGCTCCCCACAAGATGATTTTTGTCCCATTATATTTGGTAGACCCTTCTTGAATACTGTTAATGCCAGGATAGATTGTGATAAGGAAATTGTTATCGTAAGTTTTGGGGATACGTATCATGAGTTTAATTTCTCTAAATTTTGTAGACAACCCCATGATAAAGAATTGCCTAGTAAGGATGAAATTATTGGTGTTGCTTCTATTTTTGTGCCTCCTACTGATATTTTAGAGAAATATTTGCTAGACCATGAAATGATATGCATATGAATGAAATAAATAAGATTTTCTTTGATCAACATCCTATTCTCAAACACAACTTGCCTACTGAAATACTTGGGGATCCTCCTCCACCGAAGGGTGATCCCGTGTTTAAGCTTAAATAATTGCCGGATACTCTCAAATATGCGTATCTTGATGAAAAGAGGATATATCCTGTTATTATTAGTTCTAACCTTTTAGAGCATGAAGAACAGAGATTATTGAAAACTCTAAGGAAGCACCGTGCTGCTATTGGATATACTCTTAATGATCTTAAGGGCATTAGTCCCATTCTATGTCAGCACAAAATTAAAATGGATCCTGATGCTAAACCAGTTGTTGATCACCAATGACGGTTGAATCCTAAAATGAAGGAAGTGGTAAGAAATGAAATATTAAATCTTCTAGAGGCAGATATTATTTACCCTATGGCTGATAGTAGATGGGTTAGTCCCGTTCATTGTGTCCCTAAGAAAGGAGGTATTACCATAGTTCCTAATGATAAAAATGAATTGATCCCATAGAGAATTATTACAGGATATAGAATGGTAATTGATTTTAGGAAATTGAATAAAGCTACTAGAAAAGATCATTACCCTCTACCTTTTATTGATCAAATGCTAGAAAGATTATCCAAACACACACATTTCTGCTTTCTAGATGGTTATTCTAGTTTCTCTCAAATACCTGTGTCAAAATAGGACCAAGAGAAGACCACCTTTACCTTCCCTTTTGGTACCTTTGCTTATAGACGTATGCCTTTTGGTTTATGCAATGCACCTGCTACCTTTCAAAGATGTATGACTGCTATATTCTCTGATTTTTGTGAAAGGATTGTTTAGGTTTTCATGGATGATTTTTCCGTTTACGGAACTTCTTTTGATGATTGTTTGAGCAACCTTAATCGAGTTTTGCAGAGATGTGAAGAAACTGATCTCGTCTTGAATTGGGAAAAGTGCCACTTTATGGTGAATGAAGGCATTGTCTTGGGACATAAAATTTCCTAAAGAGGTATTGAAGTTGACAAGGCTAAAGTTGATGCTATTGAAAAAATGTCGTGTCCTACGAATATCAGAGGTATAAGAAGTTTCCTTGGTCATGCTGGTTTCTACAGGAGATTTATTAAAGACTTCTCTAAGATTTCTAGGCCGCTCACTAATCTCTTGCAAAAAGATGTTCCACTCATTTTTGATGATGATTGTGTACAAGCTTTTGAAATTCTTAAGAATGCCTTGATTTCAGCACCTGTTGTTCAACCACCTGATTGGAACCTACCCTTTGTAATTATGTCTGATGCTAGTGATTATGCCATTGGTGCTGTTCTAGGGCAAAGAGTTGATAAGGAAATAAATATTATTCATTATGCTAGCAAAACTCTAGACAACGCTCAAAGAAACTATGCTACCACTGAAAAAGAATTTTTAGCAGTCGTGTTCACTTGTGATAAGTTTAGACCCTATATTGTTGATTCTAAAGTAACTGTTCACACTCATCATGCTTCTATTAAATATCTTATGGAAAAGAAAGATGCTAAACCTAGACTTGTTCGGTGGGTTCTTCTGCTACAAGAATTTGATTTCCATATTGTTGATAGAAAGGGTGTTGATAACCCTGTAGCAGATAACTTGTCTAGGTTATAGAATGTTCTTGATGACCCACTACCTATTGATGATAGCTTTCCTGATGAACAATTATCTATCATAAATGCTTCTCGTAATGCTCCTTGGTATGCTGATTATGCTAATTGCATTTTTGCTAAATTTATACCGCCTAGTTTCACATACTAGCAAAAGAAAAAGGTTTTCTATGATTTAAGACATTACTTCTGGGATGACCCACACCTTTATAAAGAACGAGTAGATGGTGTTATTAAACGTTGTGTACTTGAGAATGAACTGGAACAGATCCTATAGAAGTGTCATTCCGAGGCCTATGAAGGACACCGCGCTGGAGATATAACTGCACATAAGGTATTACAATCTGGTTTTTATTGGCCTACTCTCTTCAAGGATGCTCGTAAGTTTGTCTTGTCATGTGATGAATGTCAAAGAATTGGCAATATAAGTAGACATCAGGAAATGCCTATGAATTACTCTCTTGTTATTGAACCATTTGATGTTTGGGGTTTTGATTATATGGGACCTTTTCCAACGTCCAATGGGTATACTCATATTTTAGTTGCTGTTGATTATGTTACTAAGTGGGTAGAAGCTATTCCAACTAGTAGTGCTGATTATAACACCTCTATTAAGATGCTTAAAGAAGTTATTTTCCCAATATTTGGAGTCCATAGATATTTAATGACTGATGGTGGTTCACACTTTATTCATGGTGCTTTCCGTAAACTGCTTGCTAAGTATGATGTTAACCATCGAATTGCATCTCCTTATCATCTTTAGTCTAGTGGCCAAGTAGAATTAAGAAATAGAGAAATTAAATTGATCTTGCAAAAGACGGTTAACAGATCCAAGAAGAATTGGCCTAAGAAACTTGATGATGCATTACGGGCTTATAGAACTGCTTACAAGATTCCTATGGGTATGTCTCTGTATAAAATGGTTTATGGTAAAGCATGTCACTTATCTCTAGAGCTAGTGCATAAAGCTTATTTGGGCAATCAAAGAGCTCAACTATGATTTCAAACTTGCTGGTGAGAACAGGTTATTTGACATTAGCTCACTTGATGAATGGAGAACCCAGGCCTATGAGAATGCCAAGTTGTTTAAAGAAAAAGTTAAGAGATGGCATGATAAAAGGATACAAAAGCGTGAATTCAATATAGGTGATCATTTCTTGCTATACAATTATCGTTTAAGATTTTTTGCAGTAAAACTTCTCTCTAAATGGGAAGGGCCTTACATTGTTGAGGAAGTATATCGTTCTGGTGCCATCAAGATCAACAACGCCAAAGGTACAAATCCGAAGGTGGTAAATGGGCAAAGAATCAAACATTATATCTTAGGTACTCCCGTTAATGTTGAAAGCAATGTTATCAATACCATAACTCCGGAAGAGCATATTAGGGAGACCTACCGGAACATTTCAGACTCCGAAAAGGAATAGGTACATGGTACGGTAAGTAAACCGGCTCCAAAACTTTCCCAATAGCAATTTTACTCAGTTTTGGAATATTTAAAAAAATTGGAAAATTAAAAGTAGTCCGAAAGACACACAAGGAGGCGACAAGCCTGCTAGGCGCGGCCACCCCCTGGTCGCGCCTAGGGGGATTGTCACCACCCCGTGCGCCCTTCGGACTCCATTTTCTTGTCGTACACCCCTTCAGGACAACAAAAATTCATTATATAATCTCCCGAAGGTTTGCACTTTCATGTCATGACAATACCTCCTATTTTCGTTTGAGCTGTTTCTACAGCAGATTTAGATCGTCATGGCGTCCCCCAATGGTCCGAAGGACAAGTTTTCGAGAAGGTCATTAACCCTTACCTTGCGGAGGTGCTGCAACACCCTCAAACCATTGAGATGCGCGAGGGGGTGCTGCACATCCGTGACATTGAGGGGCCAAAGAAGACCGGAAGTGTGGAAACAAGGCTTGAAACAATGGAGCAACAAGTCTTCAAGTGCCAAGGGATGGTGGAATGTGGACTCAATTCCAATCATATGATGATCTCAGATTTTACCCATAAACATAAGCTGGACACCAAGGACATCGGGGAGCACATCTTCATGCTTTACGAGAAAATTGAGCATCTCCAAGCCCCGATCTATGATCTGCAAAACCAAAACTATGAGACTATGCCTTGGATTTCGAAGACTCATTAATCTTTTTACGATGGTGAGCCTATGCATGGGAAGATGAAGGACAAGCTTGCATCCTCATCAACAACTCCACCACCACCACCTCCGAAGAAGGACACCTGAGCACATGGGTACCCTGGTATCATATCACAATCACACCTTTTTCTTTTTCATTTTTGTTGTATTTCTTAGTTTGACCCTTTTTGATTTTGTCTTGATCTAGTAGAATAAAGTGTTAGTATGATCTACCTTTCAGTTTTTGCTTTTGCCCCCCTTTTGTAAGCAAGTCCGAGAGTTATATAATAAAAAGTAGTTTTGATGAGAGGGCTTTGCTAGATTACTATGCTCTTGAGAGTGATTAATAAAGAATAATAGAATAAAAGCAAAGAATTTACATAATGATCTTATGGGGAGTGATGACTTCACATATAAAAGTATGTCGATTGAAATTTTTTGGGAGTTAACAAACATAGTAATTGGTCATTGGTGCAATCAAAAAGGAAGTGATAAAGAAAGAGAGATTCACATATCAATATATCATCTTGGACATATTTTATGATTGTGACCGCTCATTAAAATATTTCGTGCGAAGAAGTTGATGTTGGACAAGGAAGACAACATAATAGGTTTTTGCTTGCCTCTGAATAGAAGTTATATGGTTTTAGATCCTCCAACATGTAGTGCTTGCTTCCACCTCATATTAGCCAAAACTTCCGCACCAAGTAGAGATACTACTTGTGCATCCAAATACTTCAATCTAGTTTTGCCATGAGAGTCCACCATACCTACCTATGGATTGAATAAGATCCTTCAAGTAAGTTGTCATCGGCGCAAAAAGCAATAAAAATTGATCGTAAGTATGTGCGATCTTTTAGTGTAAGGGAAAAATCATTGTATGAACTTGTGATAGTAAAGAAATAAAAGCGAAAGACTGCATAATAAAGGTTGCTATCAAAAAGGGAAGTACAACGCAACATTCCTCTGCAATAAGGGTTTGTGCATCCCAAAATAAAAAGCGCATGACAACCTCTGCTTCCCTGTGCGAAGGGCCTATCTCTTTCTTCTACTTTTTAAGTACTTAAGTTTACACAAGAGTCATGGTGATCCTCGCCACTTCCTATATTTCGCCTCTCTCTTGGCAAGCATTATGTGTTGGGGAATGATCTAGACACATATATCCACTCGGATGTGGTTGATCATGAGTTATTATTGTTGACATCACCCTTGAGGTGAATAGTTGGGAGGCAAAACTATAAGCCCCTATCTTTTTCTGTATCCGATTGAAGCTTTGATCTCATGGGTACCGCGTGAGTGTTAGCAATTGTGAAATACTAAAAGATGATTGAGTATGTGGGTTTTCTTTACAAGCTCTTATATTGACTCTTTCCGATGTTATGATAAATTGCCAATTGCTTCAGTGACTAAGATCATAGTTTGTTGGTTGTCAGTAGAGTTCTTGGTTCATACTTTATCTTGTGAATGAATTGTCACTCTATAATAAGAAATCTTATACAATAAGTATGATGTTCTAAAGATGTTCATTATGCCCTCATGTCCGTATTTTATTTTATAGACACCTCTATCTCTAAACTTGTGGACATATTTATCGATCTCGGCTTTCGCTTGAGGGCAAGCGAGGCCTAAACTTGGGGGAGTTGATACGTCCATTTTGCATCGTGCTTTTATATTGATATTTATTGCATTATGGACTGTTATTACATGTTATGGTACAATAGTTATTCCTTTTCTCTCTTATTTTACAAGGTTTACATGAAGAGGGAGAATGCCGACCGTTGGAATTCTAGACTGGAAAAGGAGAAAAATCTGAGATACCTATTCTGCACAACTCCAAAAGTCCTAAAAATTTATGGAGAATTATTTTGGAATATATAAAAAAATATTGGGCGAAACAGATGCCAAAGGTGGGCTACCAGGAGGTGACAAGCCTACCAGGCACGACCACCCCCCTGGTCGTACCTAGCAGGCTTGTGGCCCACTAACAGGCCCCTGATGCCCATCTTCTACTATATGGAGGGTTTTGAACTGAAAAAAAAATTAAAGGAGAGCTTTCGGGACGAAGCACCGCCGTATCGAGGCAGAACTTGGATAGAACCAATCTAGAGCTCCAGTAGGGCTGTTCTTCCGAGGAAACTTCCCTCCCGGAGGGGGTCAATCTCCATCAACACCTTCACCAGCACCATCTACTCTCCAAACCCTAGTTCATGTCTTGTATCCGATCTTTGTATCAAACCTGAGATTGGTACCTATGGGTTGCTAGTAGTGTTGATTACTCCTTGTAGTTGATGCTAGTTGGTTTACTTGGTGGAAGATCATATGTTCAGATCCTTAATGATAAGTAATACTCCTATGATTATGAACATGAACATGTTTTATTAGTAGTTACGTTTTTTCCAAAGGACATGGGATAAGTCTTGTTATAAGTAATCATGTGAATTTGGTATTCGTTCGATATTTTGATGAGATGTATGTTGTCTTTCCTCTAGTGGTGTTATGTGAATGTCGACTACATAACACTTCACCATTATTTGGGACTAGGGGAAGGCATTGGGAAGTAATAAGTAGATTATGGGTTGCTAGAGTGACAGAAGCTTAAACCCCAGTTTATGCATTGCTTCGTAAGGGGCTGATTTGGATCCACACGTTTGATGCTATGGTTAGATTTATCTTAATTCTTCTTTCGTAGTTGTGGATGATTGCGAGAGGGGTTAATCATAAGTGGGATGTTTGTCCAAGTAAGGGAAGCACCCAAGCACCGGTCCATCCACATATCAAATTATCAAAGTAACGAATGCGAATCAAATGAGCATGATCAAAACTAGCTTGACAGAGATTCCCATGTGTCCTCGGGAGCGCTTTGCTTTATATAATAGTTTCTCCAGGCCTGTCCTTTGCTACCAAAAGGATTGGGCTACCTTGCTGCACCTTTGCTACACTTGTTTTATGTTACTCATTATGAATTATCTTATCACAAAACTATCTATTACCGATAATTTGAGTGCTTGCAGAGAATACCTTACTGAAACCGCTTGTCATTTCCTTATGCTCCTTGTTGGGTTCGACACTCTTACTTATCGATAGGACTATGATAGATCCCCTATACTTGTGGGCTCTCAAGCATAGAGCTCACAAGTAGATCCATCTGCTTACTCCTTGTCATAGGTGGCTGAGCGCTAGTGGCTCTGGCTGCCTCAACATGTGTTTGTGCGACAACTGATGTGGGATGATCTGGGTTCATCACCACAACGTTGTCTTCGAGCTCCGACAAGAGTGGCAAATGTGGTCGATCAAGCGCAAAGATGTGCTATTCCAAATTAGAGTTTGTAAGCATCTGGATGTAGGTTGCATAGCAACATGGGCGTTTCTGATCAGGAGCAATCCTCTTCACACTCTCCACAATCAATTCCATCATTGTGAATCTCGTATGTTGATCTAGATAGAGCAGCATGTCGATGGAGTAGCCTCAGATCATCTTCTTGTTGGAAATATGCCCTAGAGGCAATAAATAAAGTGTTTATTATTATATTTCCTTGTTCATTATAATCGTTTATTATCCATGCTATAATTGTATTGATTGGAAACACATTACATGTGTGGGTAAATAGACAACACTTGGTCCCTAGCATGCCTCTAGTGAACTAGCTCGTTAATCAAAGATGGTCAAGGTTTCCTAGCCATTGACATGTGATGTCATTTAATAACGGGATCAAATCATTAGAAGAATGATGTGATGGACAAGACCCAAACTACAAACATAGCATATGATCGTGTCAGTTTATTGCTACTGTTTTCTACATGTCAAGTATATGTTCCTATGACCATGAGATCATGCAACTCACGGACAACGGAGGAGTGCCTTGTGTGTATCAAACGTCGCAATGTAACCGGGTGACTATAAAGGTGCATTAAAAGTATCTCGGAGGGTGTCTATTGGGTTGGCATGGATCAAGACTGGGATTTGTTACTCAGTGTGACGGAGAGGTATCTCAGGGCCCACTCAGTAATACAACATCACAATAAGCCTTGAAAGCAATGTGACTAAGTGTTATCCACGTGATCATGTATTACGGAACGAGTAAAGAGACTTGCCGGTAATGAGGTTGAACTAGGTATATAGATACCGATGATCGAATCTCGGGCAAGTAACATACCGAAGAACAAAGGGAACATCATACGGGATTAACTGAATCCTTGACATAGAGGTTCGACCGATAAATATCTTCATAGAATATGTAGGAACAAATATGTAGAGGTGTCTCGGTCATGTCTACATAGTTCTCGAACCCGCAGGGTCTGCACACTTAAGGTTTGGTGACGTTTCAGTAGTATAGAGTTATGCATGGTGGTGAACGAAGGTTTTTCGGAGTCCCGGATGAGATCTTGGACATCATGAGGAGCTCCGAAATGGTCCGGAGGTAAATATTGATATATAGGAAGTCCTGTTTTGGTCACCGGAAAAGTTTCGGGCTCATCGGTAGTGTACCGGGAGTGCCGGTAGTGTACCGGGGGACCATCAGGAGGGGTATTTCGACCCAAGAGGCTACATGGGCTGTGGGAAGGTGAATACCAGCCCTTAGTGGGCTGGTGGAAGTCCCACACAAGGCCCATGCGGCTGGGAATAAAAGCACAAAAGGAAAAAGGTGGAAAAAGGCAAAAAGGAACAAATAAGGAAGGAGTCCTAATCCTACTAGGAGTGGAGAAGGAGGACTCCTCCCTCCTTGGTTCGGCCAAAGCCTAGGGATGGACCCTTGAGGGAAAAGCCTCCTCCTCCCCTCTCCTATATATACTAGTGGTTTTGAGGGTTTTTGCACAAGAATTTCTGCCACGTGCTGCCCTGTCCTCTAGTGCATAGTTTCTCCCCTAGATTGGTTTTCTGCAGTGCTTAGGCGAAGCCCTGCCGGAACAGCTCCACCACCATCATCGGAGCGCCGTCATGTTGCTGAAGAACTATTCCACCTCTCCGCCCCCTCTTTCTGGATCAAGAAGGCGTAGATCGTCATCAAGTCGTACGTGTGCTGAACGCGGAGGTGCCGTTCGTTTGGTGCTAGATCGGGACGGATCGTGATTGGATCGCGGGACGCTCGGCGATTTGGATCGCGAAGACGTTCAACTACATCAACCATGTTTCTTAACGCTTCCCGCTTAGCGATCTACAAGGGTACGTAGATCCACTCTCCCTCTAGTAGATGCTCATCACCATGGATAGATCTTGCGTGTGCGTAGGAATTTTTTTGTTTCCCATGCAACGTTCCCCAACAATGGCATCATGAGCTAGGTCTGTGTGTAGATGAGATATCGAGTAGAACACAAAGAGTTTGTGGGCATTGATGCTTAGATTGATTGCTCCCTTGGTCGTGTTTTGGTTCAGCGGTATTGTAGGATGAAGCGGCCCAAACCAACATTACTCGTACGCTTACGAGAGACCGGTTCCATTGACTGACGTGTAACTTCGTTGCACAAAGATGGCTGGCGGGTGTTTGTTTCTCCTACTTTAGTTGGATCGGATTCGACAAAGGCGGTCCTTGAGAAGGTTGAAAAGCAACTTATGTATCACCGTTGTGGTTTATGCGTAGGTGAGAATTGTTCTTGCTCGATACCCGTAGCAGCCACGTAAAACATGCAACAACAATTAGAGGATGTCTACCTTGTTTTTGCAGGGTATGTTGTGATGTGATATGGCCAATTAGATGATGTGATATATGTGATGTATGAGATGATCATGTGATGTATAGATTATCACGACTTGCATGTCGATGAGTACGGCAACCGACAGGAGCCATAGGGTTGTCTTTAATTATTGTATGACCTGCGTGTCAATCATTAAGCGCTATGTAATGCTTTACTTTATCGCCAAATGGTAGCAATAGTAGTAGAAGCATGGTGGGCACGACAACCCCTATGGCGACACGTTGATGGAGATCAAGATGATGGATATCATGGTGTCGTGCCGGTGACGATGGAGATCATGCCGGTGCTTTCAAGATGGAGATCAAAAGCACAAGTTTATGGCCATATCATGTCACTTATGCTTTGAATGTGATGTTAATCCTTTTATGCACCTTGTTTTGCTTAGGTCGACGGTAGCATTATATGGTGATCCCTCACTTAAATTTCAAGATGAATTGTGTTCTCCCCGAGTATGCACCGTTGCGAAAGTTCGTCGTGTCGAGACACCACATGATGATCGGGTGTGATAGACTCTACGTTCACATACAATGGGTGCAAGCCAGTGTTGCACATGCAGAACACTCGGGTTAAACTTGACGAGCCTAGCATGTACAAATATGGCCTCGGAACACAAGAGAACGAAAGGTCGAACATGAGTCATATAGTAGATATGATCAACATGATTATGTTCACCATTGAAACCACCTCAACTCACGTGATGATCCGACTTGAGTTGGTGAATTTGGATCATGTGACACTCAGATGACCCGAGGGATGTCAATTTGAGTGGGAGCTTTAGTAATTTGATTAACTAAACTCATTATCTTGAACAATAGTCTAAGCAACCTTTGCATATTTATGTTGTAGATCAATGGCTCGCGTAGTAGCACCCCTGAATTTTAATGCGTTCCTTGAGAAAGCTAAGTTGAAAGATGATGGAAGTAACTTTGTTGACTGGGCCCGTAATATGAGGGTTATCCTCACGGCTTCCCTGAAATCATATGTCCTTGATGCACCGCTTGGTGACCAACCCAAAGCCATGTCATCCGAAGACGTTAAGAACACTTGGGAGGCACATTCTGGAGATTACCAAATAGTTAAGTGTGCAATATTGTATGGCTTAGAACCGGGACTTCAAAGATGTTTTGAACGTCATGGAGCATATGAGATGTTCCGGGAGTTGAAGTTCATCTTTTAGAAGAATGCCCGAATCGAGAGGTATGAGACCTCCGATAAATTCTATGCTTGCAAAATGGAGGAGAATGGGTCTATCAGTGAACATATACTCAGAATGCCTGGGTACTCGATTCGTCTGGAAGAGTTGGGAATTGCCCTTCCGCCAGAAGAGATCACTGACAAAGTTCTTCAATCACTGCCACCTAGTTACAAGAGCTTTGTGATGAACTATAACATGCACGGGATGAACAAGTCAGTCGCCGAGCTGTTTGCAATGCTAAAAGTCGCTTAGTCTGAAATCCAAAAAGAACATCAAGTGTTGATGGTCAATAAAACCACTAGTTTCAAGAAGAATGGCAAGGGAAAGGGCAAGGGCAAGAAGGATAAAACCAAGAAGAATGGCAAAGTAGTTGCTACTCCTGTAAACAAGCCCAAGCATGGACCCAAGCCAGAAACTGAGCACTTTCATTGCAAGGGAACTGGTCACTGGAAGCGGAACTGCCCCAAGTACCTGGCTGACAAGAAGGCGGCCAACGACAAACAAGGTATATATGATATACATCTTATTGATGTGTACCTTACTAGCTCTCATTGTAGTGCCTGGGTATTTGATACCAGTTCAGTTGTGCACATTTGCAACTCAAAACAGGAACTACAGAATAAACGAAGGTTGGCAAAGGACGAAGTGACGATGCGCGTGGGAAATGGTTCCAAGGTTGATGTGATCGCCGTCGGCATGCTCTCTCTTCGATTACCATCGGGATTAGTGATGAACCTGAATAATTGTTATTTAGTGCCTGCGTTAAGCATGAACATTATATCTGGATCTTGTTTATTGTGAGACGGTTATTCATTTAAAACAGAGAAGAATGGTTGTTCTATTTATATGAGTAATATCTTTTATGGTCATGCGCCCAATGTGAGGGGTTTATTCATGTTGAATCTTTATAGTGATGATACACATGTTCATAACATTGATGCCAAAAGATGTAGAGTTGATAATGATAGTACCACTTTCTTGTGGCACTGCCGTTTAGGTCATATTGGTGTATAACGCATGAGGAAGCTCCATGCTAATGGACTTTTGGAGTCACTTGATTTTGAATCACTTGACACATGTGAACCATGCCTCATGGGCAAGATGACTAAAACGCCGTTCTCTGGAACAATGGAACGGGCGAGTGACTTATTAGAAATCATACATACTGATGTGTGCGGTCCGATGAGTGTTACATCGCGTGGTGGATATCGTTATTTTCTCACCTTCACTGATGACTTAAGTATATATGGGTATATTTACTTAATGAAACACAAGTCTGAAATGTTTGAAAAGTTCAAGCAATTTCAGATTGAGGTTGAGAATCATCGTAACAAGAAGATTAAATTCCTACGATCTGATCGAGGAGGTGAATATCTGAGTTATGAGTTTGGCAGTCACTTAAGATAGTGTGGAATTGTTTCACAGTTGAAACCGCCCGGAACACCACAGCGTAATGGTGCGTCCAAATGTCGTAATCAAACCTTATTAGATATGGTGTGATCTATGATGTCTCTTGCTGATTTGCCACTATCGTTTTGGGGTTATGCATTAGAGACAACTGCATTCACTTTAAATAGGGCACCATCAAAATCCGTTGAGACAACGCCATATGAACTATGGTTTGGCAAAAGGCCAAAGTTGTCGTTTCTTAAAGTTTGGAGATGTGATGCTTATGTCAAAAAGCTTCAGCCTGAAAAGCTGGAACCCAAAGTGGAGAGATGCATCTTCATAGGATACCCGAAAGAGACAGTCGGGTATACCTTCTATCTCAGATCCGAAGGCAAAGTGTTTGTCGCTAAGAATAGAACATTTCTTGAGAAAGAGTTTCTCTCGAAATAATTGACTGGGAGGAAAATTGAGCTTGATGAGGTTATTGAACCTTTACTTCAACCACAAAGTAGCGCAACACAGAAACATGTTTCTGTGGAACCTACGATTGGAGAAGAGGAAGTTAATGATGGTGATCATGAAGCTTCGGATCAAGCTACTATTGAACCTCGTAGGTCGACAAGGGCGCATACTCTGAATGGTACGACAACCCTGTCTTGGAGGTCATGTTGTTGGAAAACAATGAACCTACGAGCTACGGAGGAGCAGTGATGGGCCCGAATTCCGAGAAATGGTTAGAGGCCATGAAATCCGAGATGGGATCCGTGTATGAAAACAAAGTGTGGACTTTGGAAGTATTACCTGAAGGGCGAAAGGCCATTCAGAACAAATGGATCTTTAAGAAGAAGACGGATGTGGACAGTAATGTCACCGTCTATAAAGCTTGACTTGTGGCAAAGGGTTTTTCACAAGTTCAAGGAGTTGTCTACGATGAGACTTTCTCACCCGTAGCGATGCTTAAGTCTGTCAGAATCATGTTTGCAATAGCTG
Source organism: Hordeum marinum (assembly GCA_022496015.1). NCBI lineage: Eukaryota > Viridiplantae > Streptophyta > Magnoliopsida > Poales > Poaceae > Hordeum > Hordeum marinum. Next base: position 70,650,261 of record CM039678.1, on the reverse strand, counting down.
CTTATTTCGACTATGAAATTTGGCAGATGGATGTCAAAACAACGTTCCTCAATGGTTTTCTTGAGGAAGAGTTGTATATGATGCAACCAGAAGGTTTTGTCGATCCAGAGAATGCTAACAAAGTTTGCAAACTCGAGCGATCCATTTATGGGCTGGTGCAAGCATCTCGGAGTTGGAATAGGCGCTTTGATGAGGTGATCAAAGCGTTTGAGTTTATACAAGTTTATGGAGAAGCTTGTATTTACAAGAAAGTGAGTGGGAGCTCTATAGCGTTTCTAGTATTATATGTGGATGACATATTGCTAATTGGAAAAAATATAGAAATGCTGGAAAGCGTGAAGGAATATTTGAACAAGAGTTTTCCAATGAAGGACCTAGGAGAAGCTGCTTTCATATTAGGCATTAAGATCTATAGAGATAGATTGAGACGCTTAATAGCACTTTCACAGAGCACATACCTTGATAAAGTTTTGAAGAAATTCAAACTGGATCAGGCCAAGAAGGGGTTCTTGCCGGTGTTACAAGGTGTGAAGTTGAGTAAGACTCAATGCCAGTGACTGCAGAAGATAGAGAAAAGATGAGTGTCATCCCCTATGCTTCAGCCATAGGCTCTATCATGTATGCAATGTTGTGCACAAGACCCGATGTCAGCCTTGCCATAAGTATGACCGGAACGTTTCAAAGTGATCCTGGAATGGAGCACTGGGCGGCGGTCAAGAATATCCTTAAGTACCTGAATAGGACTAAGTAAATGTTTCTCGTTTATGGAGGTGATGAAGAGCTCGTCATAAAGGGTTACGTCGATGCAAGCTTTGACACTGATCCGGATGACTCTAAGTCACAAACCGAATACGTATTTATTCTCGACGGGGGAGCGGTAAGCTGGTGCAATTCCAAGCAAAGCGTGGTAGCCGATTCAACATGCGAAGCAAAGTACATCGCAGCCTCGGAGGCGGCGAAGGAAGGTCTATGGATGAAGCAATTCATGACAGATCTTGGAGTAGTGCCCAGTGCACTGAATGCAATGAACCTATTCTGTGACAACACTGGTGCCATTGCTCTGGCCAAGGAACCAAGATTTCATAAGAGGACCAGACACATAAAGCTACGCTTCAACTCCATCCGTGATTAAATCGAGGAGAAGGACATAAATATTTGCAAAGTGCACACGGATCTGAATGTTGCAGACCCGTTGACTAAACCTCTTCCAAGGGCTAAACATGATCAACACCAGAACTGCATGGGTGTTCGATTCATTACAATGTAAATCACATAGTGATGTGAACTAGATTATTGACTCTAGTGCAAGTGGGAGACTATTGGAAATATGCCCCAGAGGCAATAAATAAAGTTTTTATTATTATATTTACTTGTTCATGATAATCGTTTATTATCCATGCTATAATTGTATTGCTGGGAAACACATTACATGTGTGGGTAAATAGACAACACTTGGTCCCTAGTATGCCTCTAGTGAACTAGCCATTGACATGTGATGTCATTTGATAATGGGATCACATCATTAGAAGAATGATGTGATGGACAAGACCCAAACTACAAACGTAGCATATGATTGTGTCAGTTTATTGCTGCTATTTTTTGCATGTCAAGTATATGTTCCTATGACCATGAGATCATGCAACTCACGAACACCGGAGGAGTGCCTTGTGTGTATCAAACGTCGCAACGTAACTGGGTGACTATAAAGGTGCATTACAGGTATCCCCGAGGGTGTCTATTGGGTTGGCATGGATCAAGACTGGGATTTGTTACTCCGTGTGACGGAGAGGTATCTCAGGGCCCACTCGGTAATACATCTTCACAATAAGCCTTGCAAGCAATGTGACTAAGTGTTAGCCATGGGATCTTGTATTATGGAACGAGTAAAGAGACTTGCCGGTAACGAGGTTGAACTAGGTATACAGATACCGACGATCGAATCTCGGGCAAGTAACATACCGAAGAACAAAGAGAACATCATACAGGATTAACTGAATCCTTGACATAGAGGTTCAAATGATAAAGATCTTCGTAGATTATGTAGGAACCAATATGGGCATCCAGGTCCCGCTATTGGTTATTGACCGTAGAGGTGTTTCAGTCATGTCTACATAGTTCTCGAACCCGCAGGGTCTGCACACTTAAGGTTTGGTGACGTTTTGGTAGTATAGAGTTATGCATGGTGGTGACCGAAGGTTGTTCGGAGTCCCGGATGAGATCCCGTACATCACGAGGAGCTCTGGAATGGTCCATAGGTCAATATTGATATATAGGAAGTCATATTTTGGTCGCTGGAAAAGTTTTGGGCTCATCGGTAGTGTACCGGGAGTGCCGGTAGTGTACCGGGGGACCATCGGGAGGGGTATTTCGACCCAAGAGGCTACATGGGCTGTGGGAAGGTGAATACAATCCCTTAGTGGGCTGGTGGAAGTCCCCCACAAGGCCCATGCGGCTGGGAAGAAAAGCCCAAATGGAAAAAGGTGGAAAAAGGCAAAAAGGAACAAATAAAGGAGTCCTAATCCTACTAGGAGTGGAGGAGGGGGACTCCTCCCTCCTTGGTTCGGCCGAAGCCTAGGGCTGTCTCCTTGAGGGCCAAGCCTCCTCCTCCCCTCCTCCTATATATACTAGTGGTTTTGAGGGTTTTTGCACAAGAATTTCTGCCACGTGCTGCCCTCTCCTCTAGTGCATAGTTTCTCCTCTAGATCGGTTTTCTGCAGTGCTTAGGCGAAGCCCTGCAGGAACAGCTCCACCACCATCACCGGAGCGCTGTCATGCTGCCGGAGAACTATTCCACCTCTCCGACCCTCTTGCTGGATCAAGAAGGCGGAGATCGTCATCAAGCCGTAGGTGTGCTGAATGCAGAGGTGCTGTCCGTTCGGTGCTAGATCGGGACGGGTCGTGATTGGATCGCGAGACGCTCGGCGATTTGGATTGCGAAGACGTTCCACTACATCAACCGCATTTCTTAACGCTTCCTGCTTAGCGATCTACAAGGGTACATAGATCCACTCTCCCTCTTGTAGATGCTCATCACCATGGATAGATCTTGCGTGTGCGTATTAAAATTTTTGTTTCCCATGCAACGTTCCCCAACACTTCTAATCTCCAGACTTAGGCAACAAGGTGTGACTCAAGATGGTGTTGATCGTGGGTAGACCAGCCTGAAGGAAATAGATTGATCCTAGCTTGTGCGACTTCAGATGTGCAACATGAATCTCCTTGTACATGTTCTTCATCTTATTATGGCTTGCCTTGGGCTCAGCGTAGACATCAATGTCACCATCTTCCACCTCTGGGAATCCTAAGATGGCAGCCCATTCCTCGACTGTGGATTCATACCTGGCACCTTCTGTCATCCACAGAATTCTACCATCTCCATAGAAATGAGCAGTGGAGTAGAATTGCATGATCATCTCATCATTATATGATGTGAACTACTTTCCAACAAACTCATCCAGGCCAATCCAGTGGAAGTTGTCTTGCACACTTGGGAAGTAATCTTCATTGTCCTTGATGTACTTCCAATCCACGTATCTCATGTCACTCGGAACAGAGCTCTTCTCAAGAAATACAGTTTCATAGAAGTCTTGGTGTTCTTTGGTGTAGAACCTATAGTCCACAATAGTCTTCTTCATCTATGAATATGGATCAATAGCTCTCCAATCTCTCAGCCCTTGGTCCTTCCTCTTCTTCATGTCCTCATCTTGCAGGTGGCTGGCATTATGCACTGGAAGGTGTGGTCTGAGCTTCATCAAAGTAGAAATAGCATCCTCATATGGATCTCTGGAGGTAGATCCCTTGTTCTTCTCAGAGGCTGGAATCTCTCTAAAGAACTTCTTGGTTTTGGGTGCAAAAGGCTTCTTGGGTGTAGTTGGCATGCCCTTGGGTGTTGCTTGGCTGGGCATAGCATCAGACAACAATTTCATCTTCTTATTTGGAGGAGCCTTTGCAGTTGGCTCTTCATCCTCTTCTGCTTCACTTTGCTCAGGGGTCCTCACCATGGTAACAAGTCTTCTAGTGACTTGAACAAAAACTTTTCTCTCCCTCCTCTTCTTCTCACCTTCTTTCTTGGGCATGTACTTCTTGGGAGGCTCAATGGTCATGGTGCCCCTGTACTGGGGAACGTTGCATGGGAAACAAAAATTTTCCTACGCACACGCAAGATCTATCCATGGCGATGAGCATCTACGAAAGGGAGAGTGGATATACATACCCTTGTAGATCTCTAAGAGGGAAGCGCTAAGAGATGTGGTTGATGTAGTCAAACATCTTTGTGATGCAAATCACAAACCGTCCCGTGATCCCATCACGATCTGTCCCGCGATCCAATCACGATCCGTTCCGCGATCTAGTCGTGGTCCTTCTGATCTAGCACCGAACGGACGGCACCTCCGCGTTCAGCACACATACGGCTCGATGATGATCTCTGCCTTGTTGATCCAGCAAGATGGAGCGAAGAGGTAGATGAGTTCTTCGGCAGCACAACGACGTGGTGGCAGTGGTCGAGGTGCTGATCCGGCAGAGCTTCGCTAAGCTATACCGATCAGACCTAGAGGAAAAAGAATCTAGAGGGAGAGAGGGTAACATGTGGATTTCAGGTGGTGGCTGCCCTCAAAACTCTCCAATATATATAGGAGAAGAGGTGGTAGGTGGGAGGCGCCCAAGGGAAACCCTACGGCCTTGGCGCACAAGATAGGGGAGGAGTCCACCTCCCACAAGGGAGGTGGAATCCTAGTGGGACTCCTTCCCACTTGGCCTCCTCTCCCACCCCTTGCGCATGGGTCTCTATGGGCTGGCTGCCCAGCCCACCACGGGCTGGTGCGCCACCTCCTAGGCCCGTGTGTCCCCTGGGGTGGGTGGGCCCCACTTGGTGGACACCCGAAACCCATTCGTCACTCCCGGTACACTACTGGTAGTGCCTAAAACTTTTCCGGAACCCAAATACCACTTTCCTATATATCAATATTTACCTCCGGACCATTCTGGAGCTCCTTGTGATGTCCGAGATCTCATCTAGTACTCCGAACAACCTTTGGTCACCAACATACATAACTCAATACTACTGAAACATCACCGAACCTTAAGTGTGCAGACCGTGCGGGTTCAAGAACTATGTAGACATGAACGAGACACCACTACAGTCAATAACCAATAGCGGGACATAGATGCCCATATTGGTTCCTACATTTTCTACAAAGATCTGTATCAGTTGAAACCCTATGTTAAGGATTTAGTTAATCCCGTATGCAGTTCCCTTTGTTCTTCGGTATGTTACTCACTCGAGATTCGATTGTTGGTATCTCCATACCTAGTCAAATCTCATTACCAGCAAGTCTCTTTGCTCGTTCCGTAATACAAGATCCCGTGGCTAACACTTTAGTCACTTTGCTTGAAGGCTTGTTGTGATGTTGTATTACTGAGTGGGACCTGAGATACCTCTCCGTCACATGGAGTAACAAATCGCAGTCTTGATCCATGCCAACCTAATAGACACCCTCAGATATACCTGTAGAGTACCTTTATAGTCACCGAGTTATGTTGCGACATTTGATACATGCCAGGTACTCCTCCGGTGTCAGTGAGTTGCATGATCTCATGGTCATATGAACAGATACTTGACATGCAGAAAACTATAGCAATAAACTGACATGATCATATGCTATGTTCATAGTTTGGGTCTTGTCCATCACATCATTCTCCTAATGATGTGACCCTGTTATCAAATGACATCTCATGTACATGGCTAGGAAACATTGACCATCTTTGATCAACAAGCCAGTCTATTTGAGGCATACTAGGGACATGGTGTTGCCTATGTATCCACACATGTATCTGAGTTTCTGATCAATCCAATTCTAGCATGGATAATAATAGATTATCATGAACAAGGAAATATGATAATAACCAATTTATTATTGCCTCTAGGGAATATTTCCAACAGTCTCCCACTTGCACTAGAGTCAATAATCTATCTCATATCGCTATGTGATTTACATTGTTTATGAATCTCACACCCAATGAGTTCTGGGGTTCGGTCATGTTTTGCATGTGAAAGAGGTTTTAGTCAACGGGTCTATGACATTCAGATCTGTGTGCACTTTGCAAATCTCTATGTCATACTGTAGACACTGCTACTATGCTCCCCTTGGAGCTATTCCAAATGGCTACTCCACTATACATATCCGGGTTGCTACTAAGAGTCATCCAGATTGGTGTTAAAGCTTGCATCAACGTAACCCTTTAAGACGAACTATTTATCACCTCCATAATAGGGAAATATTTCCTTAGTCCTCTAGTTACTAAGGATAATTTTGACCGTTGTATAGGGATCAACTCCTGGTTCACTCTTGTACCCTTTGACACACTCATGGCAAGGCACACACAGGTGCGGTACACAACATGGAATACTATATAGAGCCTATGGCTAAGGCATAGGGGACAACCTTTGTCCTTTCTCTCTCTTCTGCCCTGGTCGAGCTTTGAGTCTTACTCAACTTCACACCTTACAGACCAGGCAAGAACTCCTTTGACTGATCCATTTTGAACTCTTTCAAAATCTTGTTAAGGTATGTACTCATTGAATGTCTAGTCATGCATCTTGATCTATCTCTATGGTAAGTAGGTTTATCCAGGTCTTTCTTTGAAAAACTCTGTTCAAACAACCGTTTATGCTTTCCAAAAATTGTACATTATTTCTGATCAACAATATATCAACAAAATATACTTATCAAAAATTCTATAGTGCTCCCACTCACTTTCTTGTAAATACAAGTTTCTCATAAACTTTGTATAAACCCAAAAACTTTGATCACCCCATCAAAGCGTATATTCCAACTCTGAGATGCTTGCTCCAGTCCATAGAAGGATCACTTGAGCTTGCATACCTTTTAGCATCCTTAGGACTGACAAAACTTTTTGGTCGTATCACATACAACTTTTCTTCAAGTAAAGCATTAAGGAAACGATGTTTTGACATCCATCTGCCAGATTTCATAATTGAAAAATACGGGAACTGCTAACATAGTTACAACAGACATGAGCATCACTACGGGTAAGAAAGTCTCCTCGTAGTCAACTCCTTGAACTTGTCAGAAACTTGTTTGCAACAAGTCGAGCTTTATAAATGGTGACATTCACCATCAACGTATATCTTCCTTTTAAAAGTCTATTTGTACTCAAAGACATGCCTTTCAACGGGCAAGTCTACCAAAGTCCATAATCGGTTTTCATACATGGATCCTTTCTCGAGTTTCATGGCTCCTAGCCATTTGTTGGAATTCGGGCCCACCATTGATGGAAATATGCCCTAGAGGCAATAATAAAATGGTTATTATTGTATTTCCTGGTTCATGATAATTGTCTATTATTCATGCTATAATTGTGTTAACCGGAAACCGTAATACATGTGTGAATACATAGACCACAACGTGTCCCTAGTGAGCCTCTAGTTGGCTAGCTCGTTGATCAATAGATGGTCTCGGTTTCATGACCATGGACATTGGATGTCGTTGATAATGGGATCACATCATTAGGAGAATGATGTGATGGACAAGACTCAATCCTAAGCATAGCACAAGATCGTGTAGTTCGTTTGCTAAAGCTTTTCAATGTCAAGTATCATTTCCTTAGACCATGAGATTGTGTAACTCCCGGATACCGTAGGAATGCTTTGGGTGTGCCAAACGTCACAACGTAACTGGGTGGCTATAAAGGTACGCTACGGGTATCTCCGAAAGTGTCTGTTGGGTTGACACGAATCGAGACTGGGATTTGTCACTCCGTGTGACGGAGAGGTATCTCTGGGCCCACTCGATAAGACATCATCATTATGAGCTCAATGTGACTAAGGAGTTAGTCACGGGATGATGTAATACGGAACGAGTAAAGAGACTTGCCAGTAACGAGATTGAACAAGGTATGCGGATACCGACGATCGAATCTCGGGCAAGTACCATACCGATAGACAAAGGGAATTGTATACGGGATTGATTGAATCCCTGACATCGTGGTTCATCCGATGTGATCATCGTGGAGTACGTGGGAGCCAACATGGGTATCCAGATCCCGCTGTTGGTTATTGGCCGGAGAGGTGTCTCGGTCATGTCTACGTGTCTCCCGAACCCGTAGGGTCTACACACTTAAGGTTCGATGACGCTAGGGTTATAGGGAAAAGGTATACGTGATTACCGAAGGTGGTTCGGAGTCCCGGATGAGATCCCGGACGTCACGAGGAGCTCCGGAATGGTCCGAAGGTAAAGATTGATATATAGGAAGTCCAGTTTTGGTCACCGGAAAGTTTTCGGGCTCATCGGTATTGTACCAGGAGTGCCGGGAGGGTGCCGGAGGACCCCCGGGAGGGGGTGACGACCAAAGGACCTCATGGGCCCTTAGAGGAGGTTTGCCAGCCCATATTGGGCCAGCCAATATCTTCAAGAAAGGGCCCATGCGCCAGGGATCTGGAGATAGAGGCAAAAGGGATTTAAAAGGGGGGGGGGGTCCACCTCCCGTGTGGGAGGAGGACTCTCCCCCCCACTTCGGCCGAATCCCTCCTCCTTGGAGGAGGGGCCAAGCCAGCCCTCCCTCTCTTTCCTCCTATATATATGCAAGGGTTTGGGTAGGTTTGAGACGACGAACTCTTTCTCTCTCGCTGCAGCCCTATTCTGCTTCTTCCTCCTCCGCAGTGCTTAGGCGAAGCCCTGCCGGGATACCTTGCTACTCCACCACCACCACGCCATCGTGCTGCTGCTGGAGCTCTTCCCCAAACTCTCCTTCCTCCTTGCTGGATCAAGGCGTAGGAGACGTCACCGGGCTGCACGTGTGTTGAACGCGGAGGTGCCGTCCGTTCGGCACTTGATCGGATCTACCGCGATCTGAATCGCTGCGAGTACGACTCCATCAACCGCGTTCTTGTAACGCTTCCGCTTAGCGATCTTCAAAGGTATGAAGATCCAATCTCTCCCCACTCGTTTTCTGGTTTCTCCATAGATAGATCTTGGTGACACGTAGGAAAATTTTTATTTACTACTACGTCTCCCAACAGTGGCATCATGAGCTAGGTCTATGCGTAGAATCTATGCACGAGTAGAACACAAAGCAGTTGTGGGCGTCGATTTTGTTAATATGCTTGCCGTTACTAGTCCTATCTTGATTCGACGGTATTGTGGGATGAAGCGGCCCGGACCAACCTTACACGTACGCTTACGTGAGACCGGTTCCACCGCCTGACATGCACCAGTTGCATAAGGTGGCTAGCGGGTGTCTGTCTCTCCCACCTTAGTCGGATTGGATTCGATGAAAAGGGTCCTTATGAAGGGTAAATAGCAATTGGCATATCACGTTGTGGTTTTGGCGTAGGTAAGAAACGTTCTTGCTAGAAACCTATAGCAACCACGTAAAAACTTGCAACTACAAATTAGAGAACGTCTAACTTGTTTTTGCAGCATATGCCTTGTGATGTGATATGGCCAGAAGGATGTGATGTGATGCATTGTGATGTATGAGATTGATCATGTTCTTGTAATAGGGTTCACGACTTGCATGTCGATGACTATGACAACCGGCAGGAGCCATAGGAGTTGTCTTATTTATTGTATGACCTGCGAGTCAATCACAAACGCCATGTAATTACTTTACTTTATTGCTAAGCGTTAGCCATAGCAGTAGAAGTAACAGTTGGCGAGACAACCTCATGAAGACACAATGATGGAGATCATGATGATGGAGATCATGGTGTCATGCCGGTGACAATGATGATCATGGTGCCCCGAAGATGGAGATCATAGGAGCAAGATGATATTGTCCATATCATGTCACTATATTGATTGCATGTGATGTTTATCATGTTTACATCTTATTTGCTTAAAACGACGGTAGTAAATAAGATGATCTCTCAATAAAATTTCAAGAGAAGTGTTCACCCTAACTGTGCACCGTTGCTAAGGATCGTTGTTCCGAAGCACCACGTGATGATCGGGTGTGATAGGTTCTAACGTTCGCATACAACGGGTGTAAGCCAGATTTACACACGCGAAACACTTAGGTTGACTTGACGAGCCTAGCATGTACAGACATGGCCTCAGAACACGGAAGACCGAAAGGTCGAACATGAGTCGTATAGAAGATATGATCAACATGGAGATGTTCACCATGGATGACTAGTCCGTCTCACGTGATGATCGGACACGGGCTAGTTGACATGGATCATGTGTCACTTAGATGACTAGAGAGATGTCTATCTGAGTGGGAGTTCATTGAATAATTTGATTATGTGAACTCGATTATCATGAACTTAGTCTAAAATTGCCTTTAATATCTATATTGTAGATCCAATGGCCAACACAAATGTCAACCTCAATTTCAACGCATTCCTAGAGAAAACCAAGCTGAAAGATGATGGAAGCAACTATACGGACTGGGTCCGTGGCTTGAGGATCATCCTCATAGCTTCCAAGAGATTGTATGTCCTTGATGCACCGCTAGGTGACCCACCCATTCTCCCAGCGGACCAAGACGTTACGAACGCTTGGCAGTCACGCTGCGATGATTACTCCCTTGTTCAGTGCGGCATGCTTTACAGTTTAGAATCGGGGCTCCAAAAGCGTTTTGAGCAACACGGAGCATATGAGATGTTCCAAGAGCTGAAACTGGTTTTCCAAGCTCATGCCCGAGTCGAGAGATATGACATCTCTGACAAGTTCTTCAGCTGTAAGATGGAGGAGAACAGTTCTGTTAGTGAGCACATCCTCAAGATGTCTGGGCTTCACAACCGCTTGACTCAGCTGGGAGTTAATCTCCTGGATGACTCAGTCATTGACAGAATCCTCCAGTCGCTTCCACCTAGCTACAAAAGCTTTGTGATGAACTACAACATGCAGGGGATGGAGAAGTCCATTCCTGAGTTGTACTCGATGCTCAAATCAGCAGAGGTCGAGATCAGAAAGGAGCATCAAGTGTTGATGGTAAACAAGACCACTAGTTTCAAGAAAGGCAAGGGTAAGAAGAACTTCAAGAAGGACGGCAAAGCTGTTGCCGCGCCCGGTAAGCAAGTTGCCGGGAAGAAGAAGAACAAGAATGGACCCAAGCCTGAGACTGAGTGTTTCTATTGTAAGGGTACCAGTCACTGGAAGCGGAACTGCCCCAAGTACTTAGCGGATAAGAAGGTCGGCAACGTTAAAGGTATATGTGATATACTTGTTATTGATGTGTACCTAACCAGCGCTCGTAGTAGCTCCTGGGTATTTGATACCGGTGCAGTTGCTCACATTTGTAACTCCAAGCAGGAGCTGCGGAATAAGCGAAGGTTGGCAAAGGACGAGTTGACGATGCGCGTCGGGAATGGTTCCAAGGTCGATGTGATCGCCGTCGGCACGCTACCTCTACATCTACCTTCGGGATTAGTTTTAAACCTTAATAATTGTTATTTAGTACCAGCTTTGAGCATGAACATTGTATCTGGATCTCGCTTGATACGAGATGGCTACTCTTTTAAATCCGAGAATAATGGTTGTTCTATTTATATGAGAGAAATGTTCTATGCTCATGCCCCGCTGGTCAATGGTTTATTTTTGAAGAATCTCGAACGTGATGTTACACATGTCCATAGTGTGAGTACCAAAAAGTGTAAAGTTGATAACGATAGTCCCACTTACATGTGGCACTGCCGTCTTGGCCATATTGGTGTCAAACGCATGAAGAAGCTCCATGCTGATGGACTTTTGGAGTCACTTGATTTCGAATCATTTGACACATGCGAACCATGCCTCATGGGCAAGATGACCAAAACTCCGTTCTCCGGAACAATGGAGCGAGCAACTGACTTGTTGGAGATAATACATACCGATGTATGCGGTCCAATGAGTGTCGAGGCTCGCGGTGGCTACCGTTATGTTCTCACCCTCACTGATGACTTGAGCAGATATGGGTATGTCTACTTAATGAAACACAAGTCTGAAACCTTTGAAAGGTTCAAGGAATTTCAGAGTGAGGTCGAGAATCAACGTGACAGGAAAATAAAATGCCTACGATCTGATCGTGGCGGAGAATATTTAAGTCACGAGTTTGACACGAACCTTAGGAAATGTGGAATTGTTTCACAGCTCACGCCGCCAGGCACACCTCAGCGAAATGGTGTGTCTGAACGTCGTAATCGCACTCTATTGGATATGGTGCGATCTATGATGTCTCTTACCGACTTACCGCTATCATTTTGGGGATATGCATTAGAGACTGCCGCGTTCACTTTAAATATGGCACCGTCTAAATCCGTTGAGACGACACCGTATGAATTATGGTTTGGAAAGAAACCTAAGCTATCGTTTCTAAAAGTTTGGGGTTGCGATGCTTATGTGAAGAAACTTCAACCGGAGAAGCTCGAACCCAAAGCGAAAAAGTGCGTCTTCATAGGATATCCCAAAGAGACTATTGGGTATACCTTCTACCTACGATCCGAAGGCAAAGTCTTTGTTGCCAAGAATGGATCCTTTCTCGAGAAAGAGTTTCTCTCGAAAGAAGTATGTGGGAGGAAAATGGAACTTGATGAGGAAATTGTACCTTCACTCGAACCGGAGAGTAGCGCAGCACAGGAAGTTGTTTCTGTGGAGCCTACACCGGCTAGAGAGGAAGTTAATGATGATGATCATGAAACATCAGATCAAGTTCTACTCGAAGGTCCACTAGGACACGTTCCGCACCAGAGTGGTACGGTAATCCTGTCCTAGAGATCATGTTGTTGGACAACGGTGAACCTTCGAACTATGAAGAAGCGATGGCGGGCCCGAATTCCGACAAATGGCTTGAGGCCATGAAATCCGAGATAGGATCCATGTATGAGAACAAAGTATGGACTTTGGTGGACTTGCCTGATGATAAGCGAGCCATTGAAAATAAATGGATCTTTAAGAAGAAGACTGACGCAGACGGTAATGTGACCGCCTATAAAGCTCGGCTTGTCGCTAAGGGTTATCGACAAGTTCAAGGAGTTGACTACGATGAGACATTCTCACCCGTAGCGATGCTAAAGTCTGTCCGAATCATGTTAGCAGTTGCCGCATTTTATGATTATGAGATCTGGCAAATGGACGTCAAAACGGCATTCCTTAATGGCTTCCTCAAGGAAGAACTGTATATGATGCAGCCGGAAGGTTTTGTCGATCCTAAAGATGCTAACAAGGTATGCAAGCTCCAGCGCTCCATCTATGGGCTGGTGCAAGCATCTCGGAGTTGGAACATTCGCTTTAATGAGGTGATTAAAGCGTTTGGGTTTGTACAGGTTTATGGAGAACCCTGTATTTACAAGAAAGTGAGTGGGAGCTCTATAGCATTTCTTATACTGTATGTGGATGACATGCTGATAATGGGAAATAATATAGAACTCTTGGAAAGTATCAACGCCTACTTGAATAAGTGTTTTTCAATGAAGGACCTTGGAGAAGCTGCTTACATATTAGGTATTAAGATCTACAGAGATAGATCAAAACGCCTCATTGGTCTTTCACAAAGCACATACCTTGAAAAGATATTGAAGAAGTTCAATATGGATCAGTCCAAGAAGGGGTTCTTGCCTGTGTTGCAAGGTGTGAGATTGAGTACGACTCAATGCCCGACCACGGCAAAGGATAGAGAAGAGATGAGTACCATCCCCTATGCTTCAGCCATAGGCTCTATCATGTATGCCATGCTGTGTACCAGACCTGATGTGAACCTTGCCATAAGTTTGGTAGGGAGGTACCAAAGTGATCCCGGAGCGGAACACTGGACAGCGGTCAAGAATATCCTGAAGTACCTGAAAAGGACAAAGGACATGTTTCTCGTTTATGGAGGTGCCGAAGAGCTCGTCGTAAAGGGTTACGTCGATGCTAGCTTCGACACAAATCCGGACGACTCCAAGTCGCAAACCGGATACGTGTATATTTTGAATGGAGGGGCGGTGAGCTGGAGCAGCAGCAAGCAAAGCGTCGTGGCAGCATCTACATGTGAAGCGGAGTACATAGCTGCTTCGGAAGCAGCAAAGGAGGGAGTCTGGATGAAGGAGTTCATCACCGACCTAGGAGTGATTCCGAATGCGTCGGGCCCGATGACTCTACTCTGTGACAACACTTGAGCTATTGCCCTTGCAAAGGAGCCCAGGTTTCACAAGAAGACAAGACACATCAAGCGCCGCTTCAACTCCATCCGTGATTACATTCAGGAGGGAGACATAGATATTTGTAAACTGCATACGGATCTGAATGTCGCAGACCCATTGACTAAACCTCTCTCACGAGCAAAACATGATCAACACCAGAATGCTATGGGTGTTCGATTCATCACAATGTAACTAGATTACTGACTCTAGTGCAAGTGGGAGACTGTTGGAAATATGCCCTAGAGGCAATAATAAAATGGTTATTATTGTATTTCCTCGTTCATGATAATTGTCTATTATTCATGCTATAATTGTGTTAACCGGAAACCGTAATACATGTGTGAATACATAGACCACAACGTGTCCCTAGTGAGCCTCTAGTTGGCTAGCTCGTTGATCAATAGATGGTCTCGGTTTCATGACCATGGACATTGGATGTCGTGGATAACGGGATCACATCATTAGGAGAATGATGTGATGGACAAGACTCAATCCTAAGCATAGCACAAGATCGTGTAGTTCGTTTGCTAAAGCTTTTCAATGTCAAGTATCATTTCCTTAGACCATGAGATTGTGTAACTCCCGGATACCGTAGGAATGCTTTGGGTGTGCCAAACGTCACAACGTAACTGGGTGGCTATAAAGGTACGCTACGGGTATCTCCGAAAGTGTCTGTTGGGTTGACACGAATCGAGACTGGGATTTGTCACTCCGTGTGACGGAGAGGTATCTCTGGGCCCACTCGGTAAGACATCATCATTATGAGCTCAATGTGACTAAGGAGTTAGTCACGTGATGATGTATTATGGAACGAGTAAAGAGACTTGCCAGTAACGAGATTGAACAAGGTATGCGGATACCGACGATCGAATCTCGGGCAAGTACCATACCGATAGACAAAGGGAATTGTATACGGGATTGATTGAATCCCTGACATCGTGGTTCATCCGATGAGATCATCGTGGAGTACGTGGGAGCCAACATGGGTATCCAGATCCCGCTGTTGGTTATTGGCCGGAGAGGTGTCTCGGTCATGTCTACGTGTCTCCCGAACCCGTAGGGTCTACACACTTAAGGTTCGTTGACGCTAGGGTTATAGGGAAAAGGTATACGTGATTACCGAAGGTTTTTCGGAGTCCCGGATGAGATCTCGGATGTCACGAGGAGCTCCGGAATGGTCCGGAGGTAAAGATTGATATATAGGAAGTCCAGTTTTGGTCACCGGAAAGTTTTCGGGCTCATCGGTATTGTACCGGGAGTGCCGGGAGGGTGCCGGAGGACCCCCGGGAGGGGGTGACGACCAAAGGACCTCATGGGCCCTTAGAGGAGGTGTGCCAGCCCATATTGGGTCAGCCAATACCTTCTAGAAAGGGCCCATGCGCCAGGGATCTGGAGATAGAGGCAAAAGGGATTTAAAAGGGGGGGGGGTCCACCTCCCGTGTGGGAGGAGGACTCTCCCCCCCCACTTCGGCCGAATCCCTCCTCCTTGGAGGAGGGGCCAAGACAGCCCTCCCTCTCTTTCCTCCTATATATATGCAAGGGTTTGGGCAGGTTTGAGACGACGAACTCTTTCTCTCTCGCTGCAGCCCTATTCTGCTTCTTCCTCCTCCGCAGTGCTTAGGCGAAGCCCTGCCGGGATACCTTGCTACTCCACCACCACCACGCCGTCGTGCTGCTACTGGAGCTCTTCCCCAACCTCTCCTTCCTCCTTGCTGGATCAAGGCGTAGGAGACGTCACCGGGCTGCACATGTGTTGAACGCGGAGGTGCCGTCCGTTCGGCACTTGATCGGATCTACCGCGATCTGAATCGCTGCGAGTACGACTCCATCAACCGCGTTCTTGTAACGCTTCCGCTTAGCGATCTTCAAAGGTATGAAGATCCAATCTCTCCCTACTCGTTTGCTGGTTTCTCCATAGATAGATCTTGGTGACACGTAGGAAAATTTTGATTTACTACTACGTCTCCCAACAACCATCACTTCTTCATAGCTCATAGGTTCACTATTGTCTAACAACATGAACTTCGAGACAAGATTGATGCACCACACAGGGGCAGTACGAGTCCTTGTCTACCTACGAGGTTCGGTAGTAGCTTGATCCGAAGCTTCATGATCATCATCATTTTCTTCCTCTTCACTTTGTGTAGGTGTTGCAGAAACATCTTTCTGCTCGTGCTACTATCCAACTGAAGTGGCGGTTCAACAACCGCATCAAGTTCTACTTTCATCCCACTCAATTCTTTCGAGAGAAACTCTTTCTTGAGAAAGAACTCGTTTTTGGCAACAAACACTTTTCCCTCGGATATGAGATAGAAGGTATACCCAACTGTTACCTGAGGGTATCCTATGAAGATGCACCTTTCCACTTTGGGTTCGAGCTTATCAGACATAAGCGTCGCATTCCCAAACTCTGAGAAATGATAGCTTAGGTTTCTGTCAAACCATAATTCATACAATGTCATCTCCACGGATTTAGATGGCTCCCTATTTAAAGTGAATGTAGTTGTCTCTAATGCATAACCCCAAAATGATAGTGGAAAACGATAAGAGACATCATAGTACGCACCATATCCAATAGAGCACGACTATGACGTTCGGACACACCATCACACTATGGTGTTCTAGGTGGCGAGAGTTGTGAAACAACTTCCACATTGTCTTAAGTTGTCTACCAAGCTCGTCACTCAGATATTCACCTCCATGATCACATCGTAGACATTTTATCGTCTTGTCACAATGATCTCAAACTTCATTCTGGATTAGCTTGAACTTCTCAAACGATTCAGACTTTGTGTTTCATTAAGTAAATATACCCATATATATCCACTCAAATCATCAGTGAAGGTAAGAAAATAACGATATCCACCGCACGCTACAACACTCGTTGGACCGCATACATCAACATGTATCATTTCCAATAAGTTACTTACCCGCTCCATGATGACCCACAAGTATAGGGGATCTATCATAGTCCTTTCGATAAGTAAGAGTGTCGAACCCAACGAGCAGCAGAAGGAAATGACAAGCGGTTTTCAGTAAGGTATTCTTTGCAAGCACAGAAATTATTGGTAACAGATAGTTTTGTGATAAGATAATTTGTAACGAGTAACAAGTAACAAGTGTAGCAAAGGTGCAGCAAGGGAGCCCAATCCTTTTTCTAGCAAAGTACAAGCCTGGACAAACTCTTATATAAAGTTAAGCGTTCCAAGGACACATGGGAATTTCCTTCAAGCTAGTTTTCATCAGGCTCATTTTATTCGCGTTTGTTACTTTGATAATTTGATATGTGGGTTGATCGGTGCTTGGGCGCTTCCCTTACTTGGACAAACCTCCCACTTATGATGAACCTCTCTCGCGAGCATCCGCAACAACGAAAGAAGAATTAAGATAAATCTAACCATAACATGAAACATATGGATCCAAATCAGCCCCTTACGAAGCAACACATAAACTAGGGTTTAAGCTTCTGTCACTTGATAACCCACAAGTATAGGGGATCACAACAGTTTTCGAGGGTAGAGTATTCAACCCAAATTTATTGATTCGACACAAGGGGAGCCAAAGAATATTCTCGAGTATTCGCAACTGAGTTGTCAATTCAACCACACCTGAAAGACTTAAATATCTGCAGCAAAGTATTCAGTAGCAAAGTAGTATGGAAGTAACGATAATGGTAGCAAAAGTGACATTAGCAGTTTCGTAGTGATTGTAACAGTAGCAATGGATAAGTAACTTAGCAAGGATCAATATGTGGAAAGCTCGTACGCTATGGATCAGTGATGGATAATTATGCTGGATGCAATTCATCATGCAACAGTTATAACATAGGGTGACACAGAACTAGCTCCAATTCATCCTTGTCACCCTGGGGGATGCGGATAATTACTCGTAATAGATGTCTACAACTTGCAAGATAGGATCAAGAACACATATATATTCATGAAAACATAATAGGTTAAGATCTGAAATCATGGCACTCGGGCCCTAGTGACAAGCATTAAGCGTAGAAAAGTCATAACAACATCAATCTCAGAACATAGTGGATACTAGGTGTCAAACACTAACAAAACTAACTCGATTACATGATAAATCTCATCCAACCCATCACTGTCCACCAAGCCTACGATGGGATTACTCATGAACGATGAAGAGCATCATGGAATGGGTGATGAATGATGGTTGGTGATGATGATGGCATCGATTTCCCCTCTCTGGAGCCCGAAACGGACTCCAGATCTGCTCTCCCGAGGAAGAACAGGAGGTGGCGGCGGCTCTGTATCGTGAAACGCCATGAACTCTTCTCTATGATTTTTTTCTCCATGAATAGGGTTATATGGAGCTGAAGAGGAGGTCGGAGGAGCCACGAGGACCCCACAAGCCTGCTAGGCACGATGAGGGGGTGGTCGCGCCTAGCAGGCTTGTGGCTTGCAGGTGGCTCCCCTCTGGTTACTTCTTGTGCCAGTATTTTTTATTAATTCCAAAAATATTCTCCATAAATTTTTAGGATGATCCGAGAACTTTTATTTCTGCACAAAAATAACACCAAGGCAATTCTGCTGAAAACAACGTTAGTCCAGGTTAGTTCCATTAAAATCATGCAAATTAGAGTCCAAAACAAGGGCAAAAGGGTTTGGAAAAATGGATACGATGGAGACGTATCAACTCCCCCAATTTTAACCCATTGCTTGTCCTCAAGCAATTTAGTTGATAAACCGAAAGTGATAAAGGATTTTTTTACAAACTCTGTTTGATCTTGTTGTTGTAAATACGCCCAACTGATGTTCAAATTTTCAGCAAAGATCATTGACTAACCACGTTCACAATAACATTTAAGTCTCACATTTACTCATATCAATGACATAATTAACTAGCGAGCAATAATAATAAGTCTCGGATGAAAACACTTCTTCAAATCAATCATGATACAATATGATGAAATGGTATCTCGCTAGCCTTTTCTGAGACCGCAAAACATACATGCAGAGCACCTCTAAATAACCAGGGCTGACTAAACATTGTAATTCACGGTGAGAGAGATCCAGTCATGCTCATACTCAATATCAATTAATAGCAAGCATACAAATGATGGTGGTGCTCTCTAACTGGTGCTTTTATGAGAACATGATGACTCAACAATAAAGTAAATGGAAAGGCCCTTCGCAGAGGGAAGCATTTATTTGTAGAGGTGCTAGAGCTCGAGCTTTTAAAATAGAGACAAGTAATGATTTTTGAGCGGTATGCTTTCATTGCTCACATAACGACCAAAAGGTTTTCAATATCTTCGATGCTAGATATATTATAGGCAGTTCCCAAACAGAATGATAAAGATTTTACCCCCTCCCCCAATCATTCACACTCCGCGGTGAGCCGAATCCATGCTTACAGTCCATACAAACACAGTTTTAGGGAGCTTTGTTTAATTATACTTTGCTTTTTTATTTCAAGCTTGGAACTGGGAATCCCGATTACCATCCACTTTCTCGTGAATGATAGTGAATCAACACATATCGTGAGAATAACCCACATAGCATGGGAGATACTGACGGCCCCCAGTCGGCACATGAGCGATTTGGGCGTACAAAACAGAATGTTTATTTGAAGGTTTAGAGTTTGGCACCTGCAAATTTACTTGGAACGGCAGGTAAATACCGCATATAGGTAGGTATGGTGGACTCATATGCAACAACTTTTGGTTTGAGGTATTGGATGCACAAGCAGTATTCCTGCTTAGTACAAGTGAAGGCTAGCAAAAGACTGGGGAGCGACCAACTAGAAAGCGACACAGTCATGAACATGCTTTGAGATTAACCAACATTGAATGCAAGCATGAGTAGGATATAAATCACTATGAACATAAATATCGTGGAGGCTATGTTGATTCTGTTTCAACTACATGCATGAACATGTGCCAAGTCGAGCCACTTGAATCATTCAGAGGAGGATACCACTCCATCATACTACATCACAACCATTTTAATATGCATGTTGGCACCCAAAACAAACCATTATCCACTCTTAGCTAATTAAGCATGGCATGAGTAACTATAATCTCTAATTGTCATTGCAAATTTGTTTCACCCATGATGAACTGAATTTGGAACAATGAGCTAATCATATTTACAAAAGCAAGATAGATCGAATTCATACCAGCTTTTCTCCATCTCAATCTTTTCATCAAATATCGTCATTATTGCCTTTCACTTGCATGACCGAATGGCATGGATAAAAATAAGAGTGCACGTGCATTGGACTAAGCTGGAATCTGCAAACAATAACTCAAAGGAGAAGACAAGGTAATATGGGCCCTCTAATAGGTAAACAATAATTCATAAGAGAGCCATTTAACATTTTCATTGTGGTGTTCTCCTTACGACCCAAAGAAAAGAAATATCAAAACAAGAAAGAGAAAACTATTTACACAGGAAAGCTCCCAACAAGTAAAAGAAGAACAAAAAATCTTTTTGTGTTTTCTTTTAATGCTACAACTAAGCAACTGGAAATAAAGATGGAACTAGTTTTTTGTATTTTTCTCAAATTTAAATAAACACACAAGAAGAAAGCGAAACAAGAAAATAAACTACCACGAATGGTACACTGAAAAAGTATGAACACCGACTAGTAAGATGAGTGTGTGAACATGAATATAAAGTCGATGAGAAATACGTACTCCCCAAGCTTAGGCTTTTGGCCTAAGTTGGTCTATGGCCATGTCTGGCCCTAATAATATCCGAAGTCATAGTCGGGGTTGTACTTGGCTGCGGGGGCTACTGCCTGAACGACTGCAGCGTGAAGACGAGATGATTCCGCACTCCTCTCGTAATCGTCTACCTCCTTTCTGTTTATAATGTATCTCTGTTTTTCCTGAAAGTTAAAGAAGGTAGGAGCAGGAAGGGCGACATGGATAGCATGCTATCTGTCAAAAATTAGTCGATACTGGAGAGGTTGTTCATTCCTTTCGAGAAACCGAAAATGTACCAATGCCTCATAATCAAAAAAGCAGGTGGTAACTCAATATCATTTTTGCGTATGGGTACCCCAAGATAATTAGCTAAACGAGTGACATAGATACCACCAAAGAAATCTCCATCCTTAGCATTATTAAAATCCTCTATATCCAAAGTATATGATTTGTCATAAAGGTCAAATAGGACGGGAGGCTTATTACGATTGAGCGAAAATTCAAACCTCCGCACAAAAGAATCCGTGAGTTGATAATATTTCTTGCATTTTTCCGCCACGAATTCCTCAAGGCCAGCATTTCTTGTGTACGCGTAGAAATCTTCCTTGAAACCAGCATCACTCATGAATTTAGCTGATGGCCATTCGCAAGGTCGTACTTAAGCTTCCCTCGGTGGTTCAAGGTTGGGCTCACGTATCGCGAGTCTCGGGGCCTTCTTGCTCTATGAACCCTCTTGAAACACCTTCCTCAACATTTCTGAAAAATTCTGAAATTTTTAGTAACTCAAAATAAAGGTGCACAAAACTCAACAAAACTCATAGCAACTACTCCCTCAAGTGCCTAGAGGCTATATCATGCATCAAAACTACCTGGGACCATATAAATTTGACATGCAAGCTCAAAAACAAGGTCACCACAGCAGCAAAAAATTGCAATACATAAACCACTAGAACAAAAACTAATTGGGCCTTTGGAGGAGTCACATACCAAGGAACAATCTCCCAAAACCAGTTTTGCGAATGAAGCTTTGCACGAGGAGATCAAAAATGGCAGCAAAATGAGCTAGAACATAGGTTTGGGCAATGGTGAGATTTTTTCTGGAGGAAGATGAAGTGGATGGGTGCTGGAATAAGTGGAGGGGGGCCACGTGGGACCCACAAGCCTGCTAGGTGCGGCCAGGGGGTGGACGCGCCTTGTTGGCTTGTGGCCCACTGATGCAGCCCCCTATAGTGTGCTCAGTGCCAGAAATTTTTAAATATTTCGGAAAAAAGTCATACTCCATTTTCAGGGCATTTGAAGAACTTTTATTTTCAGGTCACTTTTTCGTTGCACGAGAAACACAGAACACTGGAAAATAATAGCATTCTTACTTAATTTCATCTAGCTAACAGAAAGTAAAAGTTGGGTACCAGGATTTGTGCTTTCTAAATTCATCCATGTCATGCTCATCAAAAGGAATCCATCAATAAGGTTGATCAAGTCTTATTAACAAACTTATTTCGAATAACATGAAACCAAAGAATTTTTGAATAACAGTAAGTTACCTCAATGGGGCTATGCATGTCCCCAACAATAAGTATATCATATTTCTTCTTGACAGTAGGAAGAGGGAATTCAAAGTCTCCAATAACAATCGTTGGGATTTGTTCAATGGAGTTGATACTATGAACTTGAGGTTGTTTCTTCGGAAAGTGTACCGTATGATCATTACCATTAATATGAAAAATGACATTGCCCTTGTTGCAATCAATAACAGCCCCTTCAGTATTCAAAAAGGGTATACCAAGGATGATCGACATACTGTTATCCTTGGGAATATCAAGAATAACAAAGTCCGTCAAGATAGTAGCATTTGCAACTATGACAAGTACATCCTCAAAAATACCGATAGGTAGAGCAGTTGATTTATCATCCATTTGCAAAGAGATTTCAGTAGGTGTCAACTTATTCAAATCAAGTCTACGATATAAAGAGAAAGACGTAACACTAACACCAGCTCCCAAATCACATAAAGGAGTTTTAACTTAATTCCCTTTAATAGAGCATGGTATAGTTGGTATTCCTGGATCTCCTAGTTTCTTTGGTACTCCACCCTTAAAAGTATAATTAGCAAGCATGGTGGAAATTTCAGCTTCCGGTATCTTTATTTTATTAGTCACAATATCTTTCATATACTTAGCATAAGGAGACATTTTCAGAATATCAGTCAAGTGCATACTCAAAAAGATATTTTTGAGCATTTCAACAAAGCACTCAAAATCCTCATCATCCTTTTTCTTCGATGGTTTAGGAGGAAAGGGCATGGGTTTCTGAACCCATGGTTCTCTTTCTTTACCGTGCTTCCTAGCAATAAAATCTCTTTTATCATATCTTTTATTCTTAGGATGTGGGTTATCAAGATTAACAGCAGGTTAAATCTCCACATCATTATCATTACTAGGTCGAGCATCAACATGAACATCATCATTTATATTATCACTTGATACGTCTGCAATGTATCTACTGTTCCAAACTATTTTGCCCTTGTTTTGGACTCTAATTTGCATGATTTGAATGGAACTAACCCGGAGTGACGCTGTTTTCAGCAGAATTGCCTTGGTGTTATTTTTGTGCAGAAATAAAAGTTCTCGGATTGACCTGAAAATTTACGGAGAATATTTCTGGAATTAATAAAAATTATTGGCGAAAGAATCAACTACAGGGGGCACACTACCTGGCCACAAGCCTGGTGGGTGCGCCCACCACCTAGGGCGTGTCGGGCAGGCTTGTGGGCCCCCTGCTGCTCCTCCGACCTTGTTTCCACTTCTATAAATTCCTATTTGGGGAGAAAAAAAATCAGGGAGAAGAGTGTATCGCGTTTCACGATACGGAGCCGCCACCACCTCCTGTTCTTCCTCGCGAGACCAGATCTGGTGTCCGTTTTGGGCTCCGGAGAGGGGAAATCGACGCCTTCGTCATCACCAAGTGCCATGATTCTAGATCTGAACCTATTATGTTTTCATGAATATATGTGTGTTCTTGATCCTATATTGCAAGTTGTAGACACCTATTACGAGTTATGATCCGCATCCCCCAGGGTAACAATAATTGGGATTCTTTCCGGTGATTACCGTAGTTTGAGGAGTTCATGTATTCACTAAGTGCTAATGCTTTGGTCCGGTTCTCTATTAAAAGGAGGCCTTAATATCCCCGAGTTTCCAATAGGACCCCGCTGCACCGGGAGGGTAGGACAAAAGATGTCATGCAAGTTCTTTTCCATAAGCACGTATGACTATATATGGAATACATGCCTACATTACATTGATGAATTGGAGCTAGTTTTGTGTCAACCTATGTTATAACTGTTGCATGATGAATGACATCCAACATAATTATCCATCACTGATCCATTGCCTAAGAGCTTTTCACATATTGATCAATGCTAAGTTACTTTTCCGTTGCTACTCTTACAATTATTACAAACTGCTACTATCACTTTGCCAACGTTACCCTTACTTCCATATTACTTTGTTACTGAATACTTTCTACAGATATTAAGTATCTCAGGTGTGGTTGAATTGAAAACTCAGCTACTAATACTCGAGAATATTCTTTGGCTTCCCTTGTGTCGAATCAATAAATTTGGGTTGAGTACTCTACCCTCGAAAACTGTTGCGATCCCCTATACTTGTGGGTTATCAAGACCTTTTTCTGGTGCCGTTGCCGGGGAGCATAGCTTTATTCTCTGAGTTACTTGGGATATATATCTGCTGATCACTATGAGGAATCTTAAAGATCCAAAACCAAGATCTACCCCTCAACTACGAGGACAGGTAAGGAACTACCATCTAGCTCCGCACTTGATTCATCTTTTGTTATGAGTAAATTTGCGACACCACCACCTGCTAGTAATTCCGATATGTTGCAAGTAATTGATGATGCCGCTTCTACTATGCATGATGCTTATGATGATACTTTGCTTGATGATATTGTGCCACTTGGTAAATTTCTTGATGAACAAATTGCTAGAGCCAATGCTGAAACTGATAATATTTCTGAATCTAATGAAATTATTGAAACTGAACACTATGATACACCTTCTAGACCTAGATCTCCTAGATATGAATTGCCTGATATACCTGAGGGTTATGTTATGGAAGGAGAGGTAGCTAGGGACTTTCTTGCTTGTAAGGATAGAGATGATCTTCAGAAATTTCTTCGCAAGTGGAAGGAAAAATCTTTGAATGCTAGAATGCAATATGATCCTAAGTTCGCTACTTCACCTATCTTTGTTACTGATAAGGATTATGAATTCTCTGTCGATCCTGAGTTAATTACTTTGGTTGAATCTGATTCTTTCTATGGTTATGAATTTGAAACTGTTTTGGCACATCTTACCAAATTGAATGATATAGCCACCCTATTTACTCATGAGGAATTTTTTTTTGCTATTACTATATTCTTAAGTTGTTTCCTTTCTCATTAAAGGGTGATGCTAAGATATGGTTTAATTCTCTTGCTCTTGGTTGTGTACGTAGTCCCCATGATATGATTTATTACTTGTGTGAAAAATATTTTCCTGCCCATAAGAAACAAGCTGCCTTGTAGGAAATATTTAACTTTGCGCAACTTGAAGAAGAGAGTCTCCCACAACCTTGGGGGAGGCTTCTCCAATTACTTAATTCTTTGCCTCATCATCCTCTCAAGAAAAATGAAATACTTCATATCTTTTATAATGGACTAACCGATGCTTCTAGGGACTACCTAGATAGTTGTGCTGGTTGTGTTTTTAGGCAACGAACTATTGAACAAGCTGAATTACTATTGAATAATATATTGAGCAATGATAATGATTGGACTATTCCCGAACCACCTTCAAAGCCAACTCCGAAGAAAAGAGGTATTCTATTCCTCAGTCCTGAAGATATGCAGGAGGCAAAGAAATCTATGAAAGAAAAGGGTATTAAAGATGAAGATGTTAAGAATCTACGACCTATTGAAGAAATACTTGGTCTTGATAACCCGACACAGGTAGTAGAGGTAAATTCTCTCAGTACATTTGATGAAAGAGACAGTCCTTATAATTAGTCTGCTAGCCAATGCTTGGATGAATTTGATAATTTTATAGTGAAGCAAGAAAATTTCAATGCTTATGTTAGTAGAAAATTGAAACATAATGCTTATATGCGTGATCGTTTGGGTGATATTAGAGTAGAAATGTCAATGATCTTAAGCTTATTAGTAAACATGCTTCCATGGTAACCACTCAAGTAGAACAAGTACTTAAGGCTCAAAATGATTTGCTTAATTAGATGAATAGTAAAGACAATGATCATTTTGTTAAAGTTGTGACTAGAGGTGGTAGAATGAATCAATAACCTTTGTATCCTGAGGGCCATCCTAAGAGAATTGAGCAGGATTCTCAGAGAGTTAATACTGATGTACCTATTTGTTCCAATAGAGTAGGAAAAAGAATGATGGTAGTACTTTGCATGCTGCAAGTGAACCTGTTATAGATACATTTGAGAATCCAAATGATATTTCTATTTCTGATGCCGAGACACAATCTTGTGATGAATGTGAGCCTAGTGATAACATTAATAATGATGTTCATGCCGATGCTCGACCTAGTAATGATAATGATGTGGAGACTGAACCTGCTGATGATCTTGATAACCCACAACCAAAGACTAAAAGATACGAGAAAAGAGACTTCATTGCTAGGAAGCATGGTAGAGAAAGAGAACCATGGGTTCAGAAACCCATGCCCTTTCCTCCCAAACCATCCAAGAAAAAGGATGATGAGGATTTTGAGCGCTTCGCTGAAATGCTTAGACCTGTCTTTTTACATATGCGCTTGACCGATGTTTTGAAAATTTCTCCTTATGCTAAGTATATGAAAGATATTGTGACAAATAAAAGAAATATACCAGAAACTGTTATTTCCACCATGCGTGCTAATTATAGTTCTAAAGGTGGAATATCTAAGAAATTAGGAGATCCCGGAGTACCTACTATACCATGCTCTATTAAAGGAAATTATGTTAAAACTGCTTTATGTGATCTTGGAACTGGTGTTAGTGTGATGCCTTTCTATTTATACCGTAGACTTTATTTGAATAAGTTGACACCTATTGAAATCTCTTTGCAAATGGATGATAAATCAACTGCTCTACCTATCGGCATTTGTGAAGATGTACTTGTCGTAGTTGCAAATGCTACTATCTTGACGGACTTTGTTATTCTTGATATTCCCGAGGACGATAGTATGCCGATCATCCTTGGTAGATCCTTTTTGGATACTATAGGGGCTGTTATTGATTGCAACAAGGGCAATGTCACTTTTCATATTAATGGTATTGAGCATAAGGTACACTTCCCGAATAAACAACCTCAAGTTCATAGTATCAACTCTATTGAAAAAATTCCAACGATTATTATTGGAGACTTTGATTTCCCTCTTCCTACTGTCAAGAAGAAATATGATATACTTATTTTTGGGGAAATGCATATCCCCATTGAGGTAACTTGGTGTTATTCGAAAATTCTTCGGTTTCATGTTATTCGAAAGAAGTTTCTTAATAAGACTTGATCAACCTTATTGATTGATTCCCTTTGATAAGCATGAGATGGATGAATTTAGAAAGCACAACTTCCTATACCTAACATTTACTTTCTGTACCTAGGAGAGATTAAGTAAAAATGCTATTATTTTCCTGTTTTCTGAGTTTCTCGTGCAATAAAAAAGGTGACCTAAAAATAAAAGTTTTTCAAATGTCCTGAAATTGGAGTATGATTTTTTTGGAATATTTAAGAATTTTTGGCACTGATTATGCATCAGGGGGCTGCACCAGTGGGCCACAAGCCTACAGGGCACGCCCACCCCCTGGGCATGCCCTGGTAGCTTGTGGGTCCCACATGCCCCCCTCCACTTATTCCAGCACCCATTCACTTCGCCTTCCTCCAGAAAAAATCCCACCATTGCTCAAACCCGTGTTCTAGCTCCTCTTGCTATCTCCTTGATAAAAGCTCCATTTGCAAAACTGTTTTAGGGGCTTGCTCATCGGTATGTGACTCCTCCAATGGTCCAGTTAGTTTTTGTTCTAGTGCCTTATATATTGCAGATTTTTGCTGTTGTGGTGACTGTGTTTTTGAGCTTGCATGT
Source organism: Hordeum marinum (assembly GCA_022496015.1). Taxonomy (NCBI): domain Eukaryota; kingdom Viridiplantae; phylum Streptophyta; class Magnoliopsida; order Poales; family Poaceae; genus Hordeum; species Hordeum marinum. Next base: position 70,622,316 of record CM039678.1, on the reverse strand, counting down.
CAAATTTGTATGGTCCCAAGTAGTTTTGATGCATGATATAGTCTCTAGGCACTTGAGGGAGTAGTTGCTATGAGTTTTGTTGAGTTTTGTTCACCTTTATTTTCGTTCACCAAAAAATTCAGAATTTTTCAGAGAAAGAAAAGATGTTGAGAAGATTACTAAGAAGTTCATCAAGACGGGGTTCTAAGGAAGATGAAAATGAAATGAAGGAGAAACACAAATATAATCTTCCTTGCATAGCAGAAATTCGACCATGTGAATGGTCGTGTGACACATTCTTGAGGGCATCACCGACTTCCTCAACGATAAGTGTGACCAGTACCTCTTGCTCACTAATACCTTTGTGCAAAATTTTCACTTTCATCCTAGGGAAGACCCTCCTACAGTAGAATTTCACTTATATGACATGCCTAAGAAAATGAAACTTTATGATTTTTGCAAAGTTTGCAAGATACCTTATGAGGGCCGCATTAGGGAACCACGTCCTCGACACATGGAAGATTTTATTGCCGAAGTGACTATAGGAGAAGAGAGAGCCATGTCAAAGGCAAGAGCGGCTAGTTTACATTTTCCTGTGCTATGCTATTATTCATTATTTGTGGGAAGACGTTTAGTTGGTCACTGGGAGAGTGGAAGCTTTAGTGCTCCCGACATCACTGTTTTGCGCCATGCTTTATTTGTTGATAGAACCTTTAGTATGGGCTCTATGGTGGCCCAACGGTTCAACACCAACCGTTCGAAAGGGCCCATATTCGGAGGTATTTATGCTTCTCGTTTAGCTAAAGATTTTGAGATACCCATTAGGATTCACGAGAAAGATGAGAGGCTGATACCCATGAAGTTTTTAGATTATGACCGTATGGTAGCCCATGATATTATTAAGAAGAATATGATAGGAGGGTGCTTTACAATATCGTACAGAGAAGAAGCAGGCAGAGTATTTAGTCGGGGTACTTGTGAGATTATTACTCTGCCTGCTTCTTCTCTATACGATATTCATTCAGGCAGGTACACAATTATGGCCGATGATATCTATCGATATTGGGGTTTGTCGCAACCCCCAGCACCTGAGCAGACACCAACGCTTGATCCATATTAGGTCCGAGTCTTTCAGTGGGATCCACAGGAGGTCGCTAATTAGTGGAACCCTTAGTGTCCTCCAGAGTATCCCGAAGAAGGTTATTTCCATCCATGGCCCTAGACCAACTTAGGCCAAAATCCTAAGCTTGCGGAAGTACGTATTTCTCACCGACATTACATTCATGTTCACACACTTACTTCAGTTGTTGGTGTTCATACTTTTTCATTGTACTATCCATGGTAGTTTATTTCTTGTTTTGTTTTCTTCTTTTGTGTTTAACTAACTTTGAGGAAAATACAAAAAAATTAGCTCTAGCTTTATTTCCTAGTTGCTTAGGTGTAGCATTAAAGAGAAAACCTAAAAAAGAATTCTCGTTCTTCTTTTGCTTGTTGGGAGCTTTCCCGTGTAAATAATTTTCCTTTCTTCTCTTTGGGTCGTAAGGAGAAGACCACGATGACATGTTGAGTGGATCTCATTGTTGGAAATATGCCCTAGAGGCAATAATAAAATGGTTATTATTGTATTTCCTTGTTCATGATAATTGTCCATTGTTCATGCTATAATTGTATTAACCGGAAACCATAATGCATGTGTGAATACATAGACCACAACATGTCCCTAGTGACCCTCTAGTTGACTAGCTCGTTGATCAATAGATGGTTACGGTTTCATGACCATGGACACTGGATGTTGTTGATAACGGGATCACATCATTAGGAGAATGATGTGATGGACAAGACCCAATCCTAAGCATAGCACTACATCGTGTAGTTCGTTTGCTAAAGCTTTTCAATGTCAAGTATCGTTTCCTTAGACCATGAGATTGTGCAACTCCCGGATACCGTAGGAATGCTTTGGGTGTGCCAAACGTCACAACGTAACTGGGTGGCTATAAAGGTGCACTATGGGTATCTCCGAAAGTGTCTGTTGGGTTGGCACGAATCGAGACTGGGATTTCTCATTCCGTGTGACGGAGAGGTATCTCTGGGCCCACTCGGTAAGACATCATCATAATGAGCTCAAAGTGACTAAGGAGTTAGCCACGGGATGATGTATTACGGAACGAGTAAAGAGACTTGCCGGCAACGAGATTGAACAAGGCATAGAGATACCGACGATCCAATCTCGGGCAAGTATAATACCGATAGACAAAGGGAATTGTATACGGGATTGATTGAATCCCAACATCGTGGTTCATCCTATGAGATCATCGTGGAGCATGTGGGAGCCAACATGGGTATCCAGATCCCGCTGTTGGTTATTGGCCGGAGAAGTGTCTCGGTCCTGTCCACGTGTCTCCCGAACCCGTAGGGTCTACACACTTAAGGTTCGATGACGCTAGGGTTATAGGGAAATGGTATACGTGATTACCGAAAGTTGTTCGGAGTCCCGGATGAGATCCCGAACGTCACGAGGAGCTCCGGAATGGTCCGGAGGCAAAGATTGATATATAGGAAGTCCAATTTTGGTCACCGGAAAGTTTTCGGGCTCATCGGTAGTGTACCGGGAGTGCCGGGAGAGTGCCGGAGGACCCCCGGGAGGGGTGTGACGACCAAAGGACTTCGTGGGCCCTTAGAGGAGGTGTGCCAGCCCTTTGTGGGATGGACAAGGCCTTCTAGAAAGGCCCATGCGGCTGGAGATAAGAGATAGGGCTAAAAAGGGTTTAAAAGGAGGAGATCCACCTCCCTTGTGGGAGGTGGACTCCCCCCCCCCCACTTCGGCCGAAGTCCTCCTCTTTGTAGGAGGGGCCAAGTCAGCCCTCCCTATCCCTCCTCCTATATATACTTGAGGTTTTGGCCTTTTGAGAACAGATCTGAAGTCTCTCTCTCTCACGGCAAAGCCCTACCTCTCTTCCTCCTCCTCCGTAGTGCTTAGGCGAAGCCCTGCCGGAATACCTTGCTACTCCACCACCACCACACCGTCGTGCTGCTGTTGGAGATCTTCCCCAACCTCTCCTTCCTCCTTGCTGGATCAAGGCGTAGGAGACGTCACCGGGCTGCACGTGTGTTGAACGCGGAGGCGCCGTTGTTCGGCGCTTAGATCTGAATCCACCGCGATCTGAATCGCTGCGAGTACGACTCCACCAACCGCGTTCTTGTAACGCTTCTTCTTAGCAATCTTAAAAGGTATGAAGATGCAATCTCTCCCCACTCGTTGCTGGTTTCTCCATGGATAGATCTTGGTGATCGTCGGAATTTTTTTGATTTACTACTACGTCTCCCAACAGTGGCATCATGAGCTAGGTCTATGCGTAGAATCCATGCACGAGTAGAACACAAAGCAGTTGTGGGCGTCGATTTTGTTAATTTGCTTACCACTACTAGTCTTATCTTGATTCGGTGGTATTGTGGGATGAAGCGGCCCGGACCAACTTTACACGTACGCTTACGTGAGACTGGTTCCACTGCCTGACATGCACTTGTTGCATAAGGTGGCTAGCGGGTGTCTGTCTCTCCCACCTTAGTCGGATTGGTTCGATGAAAAGGGTCCTTATGAAGGGTAAATAGCAATTGGCATATCACATTGTGGTTTTGACGTAGGTAAGAAACGTTCTTGCTAGTAACCTATAGCAGCCACATAAAAACTTCCAACTACAAATTAGAGGACGTCTAACTTGTTTTTGCAGCATATGCCTTGTGATGTGATATGGCCAAAGGATGTGATGTGATACATTGTGATGTATGAGATTGATCATGTTCTTGTAATAGGATTCACGACTTGCATGTCGATGAGTATGACAACCGGCAGGAGCCATAGGAGTTGTCTTATTTTATTGTATGACCTGCGTGTCAATCATAAACGCCATGTAATTACTTTACTTTATTGCTAAACGTTAGCCATACTAGTAGAAGTAATAGTTGGCAAGACAACTTCTGAAGACACAGTGATGGAGATCATGATAATGGAGATCATGGTGTCGTGCCAGTGACAGTGATGATCATGGTGCCCCGAAGATGGAGATCAAAGGAGCAAGATGATAATGGCCATATCATGTCACTATATTGATTGCATGTGATGTTTATCATGTTTACATCTTATTTGCCTAGAACAACGGTAGTTAATAAGATGATCTCTCACTAAAATTTCAAGAAAAGTGTTCACCCTAACTGTGCACCGTTGCTAAGGATCATTGTTACGAAGCACCACGTGATGATCGGGTGTGATAGGTTCTAACGTTCGCATACAACGGGTGTAAGCCAGATTTACACACGCGAAACACTTAGGTTGACTTGACGAGCCTAGCATGTATAGACATGGCCTCGGAACACGGAAGACCGAAAGGTCGAACATGAGTCGTATGGAAGATACGATCAACATGGAGATGTTCACCATGGATGACTAGTCCGTCTCACATGATGATCGGACACGGGCTAGTTGACATGGATCATGTGTCACATGGATGACTAGAGAGATGTCTATCTAAGTGGGAGTTCATTAAATAATTTGATTATGTGAACTTAATTATCATGAACTTAGTCTAAAATTATCTTTACAATCTATATTGTAGATCCAATGGCCAACGCGAATGTCACCCTCAATTTCAACGCGTTCCTAGAGAAAACCAAGCTGAAAGATGATGGAAGCAACTATGCGGACTGGGTCCATGGCTTGAGGATCATCCTCATAGCTTCCAAGAAATTGTATGTCCTTGATGCACCACTAGGTGACGCACCCATTCTCCCAGCAGAACAAGACGTTATGCATGCTTGGCAGACACGCTGTGATGATTACTCCCTTGTTCAGTGCGGCATGATTTATAGTTTAGAACCGGGGCTACAAAAGCGTTTTGAGCAACACGGAGCATATGAGATGTTCCAAGAGCTGAAACTGGTTTTCCAGGCTCATGCCCGGGTCGAGAGATATGACGTCTCCGACAAGTTCTTCAGCTGTAAGATGGAGGAGAATAGTCCTGTCAGTGAGCACATCCTCAAGATGTCTGGGCTACACAACCGCTTGACTCAGCTAGGAGTTAATCTCCCGGATGACTCGGTCATTGACAGAATCCTCCAGTCGCTTCCACCTAGCTACAAGAGCTTTGTGATAAACTACAACATGCAAGGGATGGAGAAGTCCATTTTTGGGTTGTACTCTATGCTGAAATCAGCGGAGGTCGAGATCAAAAAGGAGCATCAAGTGTTGATGGTGAATAAGACCACTAGTTTCAAGAAAGGCAAGGGTAAGAAGAACTTCAAGAAGGACGGCAAAGCTGTTGCCGCGCCCGGTAAGCAAGTTGCCGGGAAGAAGAAGAACAAGCATGGACCCAAGCCTGAGACTGAGTGCTTTTATTGCAGGGGTACCGGTCACTGGAAGCGGAACTGCCCCAAGTACTTAGCGGATAAGAAGGACGGCAACATTAAAGGTATATGTGATATACTTGTTACTGATGTGTACCTAACCAGCGCTCGTAGTAGCTCCTGGGTGTTTGATACCGGTGCAGTTGCTCACATTTGTAACTCCAAGCAGGAGCTGCGGAATAAGCGGAGGCTGGCAAAGGACGAGGTGACGATGCGCGTCGGGAATGGTTCCAAGGTCGATGTGATCGCCGTCGGCACGCTACCTCTACATCTACCTTCGGGATTAGTGTTAAACCTTAATAATTGTTATTTAGTACCAGCTTTGAGCATGAACATTGTATCTGGATCTCGCTTGATGCGAGATGGCTACTCATTTAAATCTGAGAATAATGGTTGTTCTATTTATATGAGAGAAATGTTTTATGGTCATGCCCCGTTGGTCAATGGTTTATTTTTGATGAATCTCAAACGTGATGTTACACATGTCCATAGTGTGAGTTCCAAAAAGTGTAAGGTTGATAACGATAGTCCCACTTACATGTGGCACTGCCGCCTTGGTCATATTGGTGTCAAACGTATGAAGAAGCTCCATACTGATGGACTTTTGGAGTCTCTTGATTTTGAATCATTTGACACGTGCGAACCATGCCTCATGGGCAAGATGACTAAGACTTCGTTCTCCGGAACAATGGAGCGAGCAACTGACTTGTTGGAAATAATACATACCGATGTATGCGGTCCAATGAGTGTCGAGGCTCGTGGTGGCTACCATTATGTTCTCACCCTCACTGATGACTTGAGCAGATATGGGTATGTGTACTTAAAGAAACACAAGTCTGAAACCTTTGAAAGGTTCAAGGAATTTCAGAGTGAGGTAGAGAATCAACGTGACAGGAAAATAAAGTGCCTATGATCTGATCGTGGCGGAGAATATTTAATTCACGAGTTTGGCACGCACCTAAGGAAATGTGGAATTGTTTCACAACTCACGCCGCCTGGCACACCTCAGCGAAATGGTGTGTCTGAACGTCGTAATCGCACTCTATTGGATATGGTGCGATCTATGATGTCTCTTACCGACTTACCGCTATCATTTTGGGGATATGCATTAGAGACTGTCGCATTCACTTTAAATAGGGCACCGTCAAAATCCGTTGAGACGACACCGTATGAATTATGGTTTGGAAAGAAACCTAAGCTGTCGTTTCTAAAAGTTTGGGGATGCGATGCTTATGTGAAGAAACTTCAACCTGAGAAGCTCGAACCCAAAGCGGAAAAGTGCGTCTTCATAGGATATCCCAAAGAGACTATTGGGTATACCTTCTACCTATGATCCGAGGGCAAAGTCTTTGTTGCCAAGAATGGATCCTTTCTCGAGAAAGAGTTTCTCTCGAAAGAAGTAAGTGGGAGGAAAATAGAACTTGATGAGGTAATGTACCTCCGCTCGAACCGGAGAATAGCGCAGCACAGGAAGTTGTTTCTGTGGAGCCTACACCGGCTAGAGAGGAAGTTAATGATGATGATCATGAAACTTCAGATCAAGTTACTATTGAACATCGAAGGTCCACTAGGACACGTTCCGCACCAGAGTGGTATGGCAACCCTGTCCTGGAGATCATGTTGTTAGACAACGGTGAACCTTCGAACTATGAGGAAGCGATGGCAGGCCCGGATTCCAACAAATGGCTTGAAGCCATGAAATCCGAGATAGGATCCATGTATGAGAACAAAGTGTGGACTTTGGTGGACTTGCCTGATGATAAGCGAGCCATTGAAAATAAATGGATCTTTAAGAAGAAGACTGACGCGAATGGTAATGTGACCGTCTATAAGGCTCGGCTTGTCGCTAAGGGTTATCGACAAGTTCAAGGAGTTGACTACGATGAGACTTTCTCACCCGTAGCGATGCTGAAGTCTGTCCGAATCATGTTAGCAATTGCCGCATTTTATGATTATGAGATCTGGCAAATGGACGTCAAAACGGCATTCCTTAATGGCTTCCTTAAGGAAGAACTGTATATGATGCAGTCGGAAGGTTTTGTCAATCCTAAAGATGCTAACAAAGTATGCAAGATCCAGTGCTCCATCTATGGGCTGGTGCAAGCATCTCGGAGTTGGAACATTCTCTTTAATGAGGTGATTAAAGCGTTTGGGTTTGTACAGGTTTATGGAGAACCCTATATTTACAATAAAGTGAGTGGGAGCTCTGTAGCATTTCTCGTATTATATGTGGATGACATACTGATAATGGGAAATGATATAGAACTCTTGGAAAGTGTAAAGGCCTACTTGAATAAGTGTTTTTCGATGAAGGACCTTGGAGAAGCTGCTTACATATTAGGTATTAAGATCTATAGAGATAGATCGAGACGCCTCATAGGTCTTTCACAAAGCACATACCTTGAAAAGATATTGAAGAAGTTCAATATGGATCAGTCCAAGAAAGGGTTCTTGCCTGTGTTACAAGGTGTGAGATTGAGTATGACTCAATGCCCGACCACGGCAAAGGATAGAGCAGAGATGAGTGGCATCCCCTATGCTTCAGCCATAGGCTCTATTATGTATGCCATGCTGTGTACCAGACCTGATGTGAACCTTGCCATAAGTTTGGTAGGGAGGTACCAAAGTGATCCCGGAGCGGAACACTGGACAGCGGTCAAGAATATCCTGAAGTACCTGAAAAGGACAAAGGACATGTTTCTCGTGTATGGAGGTGCTGAAGAGCTCGTCGTAAAGGGTTACGTCGATGCTAGCTTCGACACAGATCCGGACGACTCCAAGTCGCAAACCGGATACGTGTATATTTTGAACGGAGGGGCAGTCAGCTGGTGTAGCAGCAAGCAAAGCATCGTGGCAGCATCTACATGTGAAGCGGAGTACATAGCTGCTTCGGAAGCAGCAAAAGAAGGAGTTTGGATGAAGGAGTTCATCGCCGACCTAGGACTAATTCCAAGTGCGTCGGGCCCAATGACTCTATTCTGTGACAACATTGGAGCTATTGCCCTTGCGAAGGATCCCAGGTTTCACAAGAAGACAAGACACATCAAGCGCCGCTTCAACTCTATCCGTGATTATATTCAGGAGGGAGAGATAGATATTTGTAAGGTGCATATGGATCTGAATGTCGCAGATCCGTTGACTAAACCTCTCTCACGAGCAAAACATGATCAACACCAGAATGCTATGGGTGTACGATTCATCACAATGTAACTAGATTATTGACTCTAGTGCAAGTGGGAGACTGTTGGAAATATGCCCTAGAGGCAATAATAAAATGGTTATTATTGTATTTCCTTGTTCATGATAATTGTCTATTGTTCATGCTATAATTGTATTAACCGGAAACCATAATGCATGTGTGAATACATAGACACAACATGTCCCTAGTGAGCCTCTAGTTGACTAGCTCGTTGATCAATAGATGGTCATGGTTTCATGACCATGGACATTGGATGTCGTTGATAACGGGATCACATCATTAGGAGAATGATGTGATGGACAAGACCCAATCCTAAGCATAGCACTAGATCGTGTAGTTCGTTTGCTAAAGCTTTTCAATGTCAAGTATCGTTTCCTTAGACCATGAGATTGTGCAACTCCCGGATACCGTAGGAATGCTTTGGGTGTGCCAAACGTCACACCGTAACTGGGTGGCTATAAAGGTGCACTACGGGTATCTCCGAAAGTGTCTGTTGGGTTGGCACGAATCAAGACTGGGATTTGTCATTCCGTGTGACGGAGAGGTACCTCTGGGCCCACTCGGTAAGACATCATCATAATGAGCCCAAAGTGACTAAGGAGTTAGCCACGGTATGATGTATTACGGAACGAGTAAAGAGACTTGCCGGCAACGAGATTGAACAAGGTATAGAGATACCGACGATCGAGTCTCGGGCAAGTATAATACCGATAGACAAAGGGAATTGTATACGGGATTGATTGAATCCCCGACATCGTGGTTCATCCGATGAGATCATACTGGAGCATGTGGGAGCCAACATGGGTATCCAGATCCCGCTGTTGGTTATTGGCCGGAGAAGTGTCTCGGTCATGTCCACGTGTCTCCCGAACCCGTAGGGTCTACACACTTAAGGTTCGATGATGCTAGGGTTATAGGGAAATGGTATACGTGATTACCGAAGGTTGTTTGGAGTCCCGGATCAGATCCCGGACATCACGAGGAGCTCCGAAATGGTCCGGAGGCAAAGATTGATATATAGGAAGTCCAGTTTTGGTCACTGGAAAGTTTTCGGGCTCATCGGTAGTGTACCGGGAGTGCCGGGAGGGTGCCGGAGGACCCCCAGGAGGGGTGTGACGACCAAAGGACTTCGTGGGCCCTTATAGTAGGTGTGACAGCCCTTTGTGGGCTGGCCAAGGCCTTCTAGAAAGGCCCATGCGGCTGGAGATAAGAGATAGGGCTAAAAAGGGTTTAAAAGGAGGAGATCCACCTCCCTTGTGGGAGGTGGACTCTCCCCCCACTTCGGCCGAAGCCCTCCTCTTTGGAGGAGGGGCCAAGGCAGCCCTCCCTCTCCCTCCTCCTACATATACTTGAGGTTTTGGCCTTCTGAGAACAGATCTGAACTCTCTCTCTCACGGCAAAGCCCTACCTCTCTTCCTCCTCCTCCGTAGCGCTTAGGCGAAGCCCTGCCGGAATACCTTGCTACTCCACCACCACCACATCGTCGTGCTGCTGTTGGAGCTCTTCCCCAACCTCTCCTTCCTCCTTGCTGGATCAAGGCATAGGAGACGTCATCGGGATGCACGTGTGTTGAACGCGGAGGCGCCTTTGTTCGGCGCTTAGATCGGAATCCACCACGATCTGAATCGTTGCGAGTACGACTCCACCAACCGCGTTCTTGTAACGCTTCCGCTTAGCGATCTTCAAAGGTATGAAGATGCAATCTCTCCCCACTCGTTGCTGGTTTCTCCATGGATAAATCTTGGTGATCGTAGGAATTTTTTTGATTTACTACTACGTCTCCCAACACTCATATGCATTATTATTTATCTTACAAAGAGCCCATATTGCCTTGTCTTCTCCTTTGGTTTATGGTTTGCAGATTGCAGCTTAGTCCAATGCACGTGCACTCTTATTATCATTCACATCATTTGGTCGTGCAAGTTAAAGGCAATAATGACGATATTTGATGAAAAGATTGAGATGAGAAAAGTTGGTATGAACTCGACCTATCTTGCTTTTGTAAATATGATTAGCTCATCGTTCCGAATTCGGTACATTATGGGTTGAACGTGTTTGCATTGACAATTAGAGATTATAGTTATTCATGCCATGCTTAATTAGCTAAGTGTGGATAATGGTTCATTTTGAGTGCGAACATGCGCATTCAAATGGTTGTGATGTAGTATGATAGAATGCCATCCTCCTCTGAATGATTCAAGTGGCTTGACTTGGCACATGTTCACATATGTAGTTGAAACAAATCAACACAGCATCCACAATATTTATGTTCATGGTGAATTATATCCTACTGATGCTTGCATTCAATGTTGGTTAATCTCAAAGCATGTTGATGACTGTGTCGCTCTCTAGTTGGTCGATCCCCAGTCTTTTGCTAGCCTTCACTTGTACTACGCGGGAATACAGCTTATGCATCCATCTCAATAAACCCAAAGTTGTTCCATATGAGTCCACCATATCTACCTATATGCGGTATTTACCTGCCGTTCCAAGTAAATTTGCATGTGATAAACTTTAAACCTTCAAATAAACTCTCTGTTTTGTATGCCCAAATCACTCATGTGGTGACTGGGGGCTGTCAGTATCTTCCATGCTAGGTGGGTTATTCTCACGATATGTGTTGATTCACTATCATTCATGAGAAAGTGGCTGGTAATCAGGATGCCCAGTCCCATGCTCAGAATAAAAAGCAAATTGTAATTAAACAAAACTCCCCCATGACTGTGTTTGTATGGACGGTACTCGTGGATTTGGCCCGCCGTGGAGTTTTACTGATTGGTGGACGGGGAGTAAAAACTTTACTATTCTGCTTGGGAACCGCCTACAATGTATCTATCATGGAAGATATTGAAAACCTTTTAGTCTTTATGTGAGCAATGAGAGCATACTCCTCCAAAAATCATTGCTTATCTCTGTTTTAAAAAGCTCGAGCTCTGGCACCTCTGCAAATCAATGCTCCCCTCTGCGAAGGGCCTATCTATTTACTTTATTGTTGAGTCATCATCCTCTTATAAGAGGCACCGGTTAGAGAGCACCATCGTCATTTGTATGCCTTGCTATTAATTGATATTGAGTATGAGCATGACTGGATCTCTCTCTATGAATTACAATGTTTAGTCAGTCCATGTTCTCCAGAGGTGCTCTGCATTTATGTTTTGCGGTCTCAGAAAGGGCTAGCGAGATACCATTATGTCATGTTGTATCATGATTGTTTTGATAAAACTGTTGTCATCTGAGACTTATTATTATTGCTCGCTAGTTGATTATGCCATTGATATGAGTAAATGTGGGACCTAAATGTTATTGTGAATGTGGTTAGTCTATAATCTTTGCTGAAAATCTGAACATAAGTTAGACATATTTACAACAGCAAGATCAAATAGAGTTTGTAAAAGTTTTTCTTTATCACTTTTAGTTTATCAACTGAATTGCTTGAGGACAAGCAAAGGTTTAAGCTTGGGGGAGTTGATACGTCTCCAACGTATCTACTTTTCCAAACTCTTTTGCCCTTGTTTTGCACACTATTTTGCATGATTTGAATAGAACTAACCCGGACTGACGCTGTTTTCAGCAGAATTGCCTTGGTGTTATTTTTGTGCCGAAATAAAAGTTCTCAGATTGACCTGAAAATTTACGGAGAATATATTTGGAATTAATAAAAATATTGGCGAAAGAATGAACTACAGGGGCCCATCACCTGGGCCACAAGCCTGGTGGGCGCGCCCACCCCCCTAGGGCGCGCCGGGCAGGCTTGTGGGCCCCCTGCTGCTCCTCCGACCTTGTTTCCACTTCTATATATTCCTATTCGGGGAGAAAAAAATTTAGGGAGAAGATTTCATCGCGTTTCACGATACGGAGCCGCCGCCGCCTCATGTTCTTCCTCAGGAAATCAGATCTGGAGTCCGTTTTGGGCTCCGGAGAGGGGAAATCGATGCCTTTGTCATCACCAACCATCCTTCATCACCAATTCCGTGATGCTCTCCACCATTCGTGCGTAATCTCATTGTAGGCTTGCTGGACGGTGATTGGTTGGATGAGATTTATCATGTAATAGTATCCACTATGTTCTGAGATTGAGGTTTCTATGACTTTGCTATGCTTAATGCTTATCACTAGGGCCCGAGTGCCATGATTTCAGATCTGAACCTATTATGTTTTCATGAATATATGTGTGTTCTTGATTCTATCTTGCAGGTTGTGGACACCTATTACGAGTTATGATCCGCATCCCCCAGGGTGACAATAACTGGGGTTCTTTCTGGTGATTACCGTAGTTTGAGGACTTCATGTATTCACTAAGTGATAATGCTTTGGTCTGGTTCTCTATTAAAAGGATGCCTTAATATCCCTTAGTTTCCAATAGGACCACGCTGCCACAGGAGGGTAGGACAAAAGATCTCATGCAAGTTCTTTTCCATAAGCATGTATGATTATATATGGAATACATTCCTACATTACATTGATGAATTGGAGCTAGTTCTGTGTCACTCTATGTTATAACTGTTGGATGATGAATTCCATCTGACATAATTATCCATCACTGATCCATTGCCTACGAGCTTTTCACATATTGATATTTGCTAAGTTACTTTTCTGTTGCTACTGTTACAATCGTTACAAACTGCTACTATCACTTTGCCACCGTTATCGTTACTTCCATATTACTTTGCTATCGAATACTTTCTGCAGATATTAAGTCTCTCAGGTGTGGTTGAATTGACAACTCAGTTGCTAATACTCGAGAATATTCTTTGGCTCCCCTTGTGTTGAATCAATAAATTTGGGTTGAATACTCTACCCTTGAAAACTTTTGCGATCCCCTATACTTGTGGGTTATCATCACTAGGCTCATGTTCATCACCAGATTGTGTCTCAGCATCAGAAATAGAAATATCATTTGGGTTCTCAAGTGTATCTATAAGAGGTTCACTAGCAGCATGCAAAGTTCTATCATCATCCTTATTCTTCCTATTATTGGAACGACTAGGTGCATCAATATTGCCCCTTTGAGAATCTTGCTCAATTGTATTAGGTTGAACCTCAGGATACAAGGGTTCCTGAGTCATTATTCCACCTCTAGTCACAACTCTAATAGAATGATCATTGTTCTTACTATTCATCTCCTTAAGCAAATCTGTCTGTGCTTTAAGTACTTGTTCTACTTGAGTAGTTACCATGGAAGCATGTTTGCTAATAAGTTTAAGATCATTGATAGTTCTACTCATATAATCACCTAAGCGATCGAGCATGAAAGCATTATATTTTAATTGTCTACTAACATAAATATTAAAAGTTTCTTGCTTAACAACAACATTATCAAACTCATCCAAGCATTGGCTAGCAGACTTATTATAAGGAATATCACTTTCATCAAATCTACGAAGAGAATTTACCTCTACTACCCGTGTCGGGTTATCAAGACCATGTATTTCTCCAATAGGTGGTAGATTCTTAACATCTTCAGCTTTAATACCTTTCTCTTTCATAGATTTCTTTGCCTCTTGCATATCTTCAGGACTTGGAAATAGAATACCTCTTTTCTTCGGAGTTGGCTTTGGAGGTCGTTCGGGAATAGTCCAATCATTATCATTGCTCAGTATATTATTCAGTAGTATTTCATCTTGTTCAACTATTCATTCCCTCAAAACACAACCAACACAACTATCTAGGTGGTCCCTAGAAGCATCGATTAGTCCATTATAAAAGATATAAAGTATTTCATTTTTCTTAAGAGGATGATCAGGCAAAGCATTAAGTAATTGGAGAAGCCTCCCCCAAGCTTGTGGTAGACTCTCTTCTTCAATTTGCACAAAATTATATATTTCCTACAAGGCAGCTTGTTTCTTATGGGCAGGAAAATATTTTCCACATAAGTGATAAATCATATCCTAGGGGCTACGCACACAACCAGGAGCAAGAGAATTAAACCATATCTTACCATCACCCTTTAACGAGAAAGGAAACAACTTAATGATATAGTAGTAACGATTTTTTCCTCATGAGTAAACCGGATGGCTATATCATTCAATTTAGTAAGATGCGCCACAACAGTTTCAGATTCATAACCATGGAAAGGATCAGATTCAACCAAAGTAATTAACTTAGCATCGATAGAGAATTCATAATCCTTATCAGTAACAAAGATAGGTGAAGTAGCAAACTTAGGATCATATTTCATTCGAGCATTCAACGATTGTTCTTTCCACTTGCATAGTAATTTCTTAAGATCATCTCTATTATTACAAGAAAGAAAGTCCCTAGCTACCTCTCCTTCCATAACATAACCCTCAGGAATATCAGGCAATTCATAGCTAGGAGAGCTAGGTCTAGCGGGTGTCTCAAAGTGCTCAGTTTCAATAATTTCATCAGTTTTAGAAGTATCATAATTTTCAGCATTGACTCTAGCAATTTGTTCATCAAGAAATTCACCGAGTGGCACAATATTATCAAGCAAAGTATCATCATAAGCATCATGCATAGCAGAAGTGGTGTCATCAATTACTTGCGACATATTAGAATTAGTAGCATGTGGTGGTGAATCAAGTGCAGAGCAAGATGGCAGTTCCTTACCTCCCCTCGTAGTAGAGGGATAAATCTTGGTTTTTGGATCTGTGTGATTCTTCATAGTGATCAACAGATATAAATCCCAAGTGACTTAGAGAATAGAGCTATGCTTCCCGGCAACGGTGCCCAAAAAAGGTCTTGATAACCCACAAGTATAGGGGACCGCAATAGTATTCGAGGGTAGAGTATTCAACCCAAATTTATTGATTCGACACAAGGGGAGCGAAAGAATATTCTCGAGTATTAGCAGCTGAGTTGTCAATTTAACCACACCTAAAAGACTTAATATATGTAGCAAAGTATTCAGTAGCAAAGTAGTATGGAAGTAACGGTAACGGTAGCAAAAGTGACAGTAGCAGTTTTGTAGTGATTGTAATAGTAGCAGCGGAGAAGTAACTTAGCAAGGATCAATATGTGGAAAGCTCATAGGCAATGGATCGGTGATGGATAATTATGTGGATGGAATTCATCATGCAACAGTTAGAACATAGGGTGACATAGAACTAGCTCCAATTCATCAATGTAATGTAGGCATGTATTCCATATATAGTCATACGTGCTTATGGAAAAGAACTTGCATGCCATATTTTGTCCTACCCTCCGGTGGCAGTGGGGTCCTAATGGAAAGTAAGGGATATTAAGGTCTCCTTTTAATAGAGAACCGGACCAAAGCGTTAGCACATAGTGAATACATGAACTCCTCAAACTACGGTAATCACCGAAAAAATCCCAGTTATTGTCACCCTGGGGGATGCGGATCATAACTTGTAATAGGTGTTTACGACTTGCAAGATAGGATCAAGAACATATATATATATATATATATATATATATTCATGAAAACAAAATAGGTTCAGATCTGAAATCATGGCACTCGAGCCCTAGTGACAAGCATTAAGCATAGCAAAGTCATAGAAACATCAATCTGAGAACATAATGGATACTAGGGATCAAACCCTAACCAAACTAACTCGATTACATGATAAATCTCATCCAACCCATCACCATCTAGCAAGCCTACGACGGCATTAATCACGAACGGAGGAGAGCATCATGGAATTGGTGATGAAGGATGGTTGGTGATGACGATGGTGTCGATTTCCCCTCTGCGGAACCCAAAACGGACTCCAGATCTGGTCTCCCGAGGAAGAACAGGAGGTGGCCATGGATCCGTATCGTGAAACGCGATGAACTCTTCTCTCTGAATTTTTTCTCCGTGAATAGGGATATATGGAGCTGAAGAGGAGGTCGGAGGATCCACAAGGGCCCCACAAGCTTGCTCGGAGCGGCAAGGGGGTGGCCACACCTAGCAGGCTTGTGGCCTGCAGGTGGCCCCCCTCTGGTTACTTCTTGCGCCAGTATTTTTTATCAATTCCAAAAATATTCTTCTTAAATTTTCAGGACAATTCGAGAACTTTTATTTCTACACAAAAATAACACCTAGGCAATTCTACTAAAAACAACATCAGTCCGGGTTAGTTCCATTCAAATGATGCAAATAAGAGTCCAAAACAAGGGCAAAAGGGTTTGGAAAAGTGGATGCGATGGAGACGTATGATCACTATAGCAATCCATCATCTACTTATTACTTCCCAATGCCTTCCCCTAGGCCCAAATAATGGTCAAGTATTATGTAGTCGACATTCACATAGCAACATTAGAGGAGAGACAACATACATCTCATCAAAATATCGAACGAATACCAAATTCACATGATTACTTATAACAAGACTTATCCCATCTCCTCAGGAACAAACGTAAGTACTCACAAAGCATGTTCATGTTCATAATCAGAGGAGTGTTAATTATCATAAAGGATCAGAACATATGATCTTCCACCAAGTAAACCAACTAGCATCAACTACAAGGTGTAATCAACACTACTAGCAACCCACATGTACCAATCTGAGGTTTGGGACAAAGGTCAGATAGAAGAGATGTACTAGGGTTTGGAGAGGAGATGGTGCTGATGAAGATGTTGATGGATATTGACCCGCTCTAGATGAGAGGGTCATTGGTGATGATGATGGCTTCGATTTCCCCTGCGGGAGGGAAGTTTCCCCGGCAAAACAGCTTCGTCAGAGCTCTAGATTGGTTCTGCCCAAGTTCCGCCTCGAGACGGCAACGCTTCATCCTGAAAGCTCTCTTCTGATTTTTTATCCAAGTCAAAACCCTTCACATAGCAGAAGATGGGCGTCGGAGACCTGCTAGGTGGGTCACAAGCCACCTAGGCATGGCCAGGGGGGTGGCCGCGCCTGGCAGGCTTGTGACCTCCTGGTGGGCCCTGTCTGGTATTTGTTTCTCCCAATATATTTTATATATTCCAAAACAATTCTTCGTTACTTTTTAGGACTTTTGGAGTTGTGCAGAATAGTTATCTTAGATTTGCTTCTTTCCCAGTCCAGAATTCCAGCTGCCGGCATTCTCCCTCTTCATGTAAACCTAGTAAAATAAGAGAGAAAAGGCATAAGTATTGTACCATAACATGTAATAACATCCCATAATGCAATAAATATCAATATAAAAGCATGATGCAAAATGGACGTATCAACTCCCCCAAGCTTAACCTCACTTGTCCTCAAGCGAAAGCCGAGATCAATAAATATGTCCATGTGTGTAGGGATAGAGGTGTGGATAAAATAAAATACGGACATGAGGGCATCATGATCATATTTAGAACAACAATACTTATTGATATATAATTTCTTATGCTGGAGTAACAATTCATTCACAGGGAAAATGTATGAACCAAGAAATTTATTAAGAACTGATAAACTATGCTCTAAGTCATTGAAGCACTTTGCAATTTATCATAACATCGGAAATAGTCAATATAAGAGGTTGTAAAGCAAATCCACATAATCAATTATCTTTTAGTCTTTCACAATATCTAACACTCAGGCGGTACTCATGAGATCAAAGCTTCAATTGGACACAGAGAAAGATAGGGGTTTATTGTTTTACCACCTAACTACTCACCTCAAGGGTGATGTCAACAATAATAACTCATGATCACCCACATCTAAGTGGATATATGTGTTTAGATCATTCCCCAACACATAATGAGTGCCAAGTGAAAAGGGCAAAAATATAGGAAGTGGTGAAGATCACCATGATTCTTGCATAAAGGTAAGTACTTATAAGGTAAATCTAACATATAGGCCCTTCGCAGAGGGAAGCAGAGGTTGTCACGCGCTTTTTGTTTTTGGATGTGCAAACCCTTGATGCAAAGGAACACCGCGTTGTATTGCGGATTGTCATAGCAACCTTTATTATGTAGTCCGTCACTTTTATTTCTTTACTATCACAACTTCGTACAATGCTTATTTTCCTTTACAATAAAAGATCATACATATTTAGGAGCAATTCGTATTGCTTTTTGCACCGATACAACTTACTTGAGGATCTTACTCAATCCGTAGGTGGGTATGGTGGACTCTCATGGAAAAACTGGGTTGATGGTATATGGATGCACAAGTAGTATCTCTACTTGGTGCGGAAGTTTTGGATAATATGATGTGGAAGCAAGCACTACATGTTGGAGGATCTATAACAATATAACTTCTGTTCGGGAATAAGCAAACATAACCCATTATGTTGTCTTCCTTGTCCAACATCAACTTCTTAGCATAAAATATTTTAATGAGTGCTCACAATCATAAAAGATCTCCAAGATAATATATTTATCTATGAACCTCTCTTTCTTTATTACTTCCTTTTAATTGCCCTAATGACCAATCGCTATGTTTGTCGACTCCCAACAAATTTCAACCGACACACATCATATATGTGAAGTCATCACTCCCCATAAGATCATAATATATACTATTTGCTTTTATTCTATTCTTCTTTTATTTCTTATTTATTTTTCTCAAGATCATAGCAACCAAGCAAAGCCCTCATATCAAAACTAGTTTTCATTATATATAACTATCGGACTCGCTTACATGAAGGGAACAAAAAGCAAAAACTCAAAGCTAGATCATACTAAATTTCATCCTACTAGATCAAGGTATAACCAAAAGGATCGAACTAAGAAAAACAAGAAAAATAAAAGGATGTGATGGTGATTTGATACCGGGGCACCTCCCCCAAGCTTGGCACAAGCGAAGGGGAGTGTCCATACCCATGTGTCTAGATGTCCTTCTTTGGAGGTGTTGGTGGAGGAGTTGTTGATGAGGTTGGAAGGTTGTCCTCCATCTTGCAAGGCATAGGCTCACCATCGTAAAAAGATGAACGACTCTCCGGAATCCTCAAATTTGCAGCCAAACTCATTCTCTTAAATTTGTATTCATACTCACAGTTTTGGTTTTGCAGATCATAGATCTGGGCTTGGAGATGCTCAATTTTCTCGTAAAGCTTGAAGATGTCCTCCCTGATGTCATTGGTGTCTAGCTTGTGTTTATGGGTACACTCCAACATCATCATATGATTTTCATTAAGTCCACATTCCACCATCCCTTGGCACTTGAAGACTTGCTGCTCCATTGCTTCGAGCCTTCTTTCCACGCTTCCGGTCCTCTTTGGCTCTTCAACGTCACGGATGTGTAGCACCCCCTAACGCATCTCAATGGCTTGAGGGTGTCGCAGCACTTTTGCAAGATAGGGGTTGATGACCTTCTCGAAGAACTTGTCCTTCGGAGCACTTGGGGACGTCCTGACGATCTAAATTTTCTACAGGAACAACTCAAAAACGAAAACAGGAGGTATTGTCATGATACGAAAGTCCAAGTCTTTAGGAGATTATATAACAAATTTTTACCGACCCGAAGGAGTATACCACAAGAAAACGGAGTCCGGAGGGTGCACGAGGTGGTCACAAGCCACCTAGGCGCGGCTAGGGGGTGGCCGCGCCTGGCAGTCTTGTCACCTCCTTGTGCCTCGTTCATACTACTTTAAATTTTCCTAATTTATTAAATATTCCAAGACCAAGAAAAATTGCTATTGGGAAAGTTTTGGTGTCGGTTTGCTTACCGTACCACATACCTATTACTTTTTGGAGCCTGAAATGTTCCGGTAGGTCTCCCTAATATACTCCTCGGGAGTTATGGTATTCATAATATTAGTTTCAACATTTATGGGATTACCTGAGATATAATGTTTGATTCTTTGCGCATTGACCACCTTAGGATTTGTGCCTTCGCGTTGTTGATCTTGATGGCACCGAAGCGATATACTTCCTCGACAATGTAGGGCCGTTTCCATTTAGAGAGAAGTTTTCCTGCAAGGAATCTTAAACTAGAATAGTATAGCAAGACATGGTCACCTATATTGAATTCATGCTTCTGTATCCTTTTATCATGCCATCTCTTAGCCTTTTATTTAAAGAACTTGGCATTCTCATAGGCTTGGGTTCTCCATTCAGCAAGTGAGCTAATGTGAAATAACCTCTTCTCACTAGCAAGTTTGAAATCATAATTGAGCTCTTTGATTGCCCAATAAGCTTTATGCTCTAGTTCTAGAGGTAAGTGACATGCTTTACCATAAACCATTTTATACAGAGACATACCCATAGGGTTTTTGTAACCAGTTCTATGAGCCCATAATGCATCGGCAAGTTTCTTTGACCAATTCTGTCTAGATCTATTAACAGTATTTTGCAAGATCAATTTAATTTCTCTATTGCTTAATTCTACTTGACCACTAGACTGAGGATGCGATAAGGAGATGCAATTCTATGATTAACATCATACTTAGCAAGCAATTTATGGAAGGCACCATGAATAAAGTGTGAACCACCATCAATCATTAAATATCTAAGGACTCCAAATCTAGGGAAAATAACTTCTTTCAGCATTTTAATAGAGGTTTTATGATCAACACTACTAGTTGGAATAGCTTCTACCCATTTAGTAACATAATCAACAGCAACTAGAATATGAGTATACCCATTGGACGTTGGAAAAGGTCCCATATAATCAAAACCCCAAACATCAAATGGTTCAATAACAATAGAGTAATTCATAGGCATTTCCTGACATCTACTAATATTGCCAATTCTTTGACATTCATCACATGACAAGACAAATTTACGAGCATCCTTGAAGAGAGTAGGCCAATAAAAACCAGATTGTAATACCTTGTGTGCAGTTCTGTCTCCGACGTGGTGTCCTCCGTAGGCCTCGGAATGACACTTCTGTAGGATCTGTTTTTGTTTATGATCAGGTACACAACATCTAATAACACCATATAATCCTTCTTTATAAAGGTGTGGATCATCCCAAAAGTAATGTCTTAAATCATAGAAGAACGTTTCCTTTTGTTGGTATGTGAAACTAGGCGGTATAAATTTAGCAACAATGTAATTAGCATAATCAGCAAACCATGGAGCATTATGCGAAGCATTTATGACAGCTAATTGTTCATCAGGAAAGCTATCATCAATAGGTAGTGGGTCATCAAGAACATTTTCTAACCTAGACAAGTTATCTGCTATGGGGTTATCAGCACCCTTTGTACCAACAATATGCAAATCAAATTCTTGTAGCAGAAGAACCCATCTGATAAGTCTAGGTTTAGCATCTTTATTTTCCATAAGATATTTAATAGCAGCATGATCAGTGTGAACAGTTACTTTGGGATCAGCAATATAAGGTCTGAACTTATCGCAAGAAAACACAACTACTAAAAATTCCTTTTCAGTGGTAGCATAGTTTCTTTGAGCGTTGTCTAGAGTCTTACTAGCATAATGGATAACATTTAATTTCTTATCAACTCTTTGTCCTAGAACAGCACCAATGGCATAACCACTAGCATCGCACATAATTTGAAAGGGTAGGTTCCAATCAGGTGGTTGAACAACAGGTGCAGAAATCAAGGCATTCTTAAGTATTTCAAATGCTTCTACACAATCATCATCAAAAACGAATAGAACATCTTTTTGCAAAATATTAGAGAGAGGCCTAGAAATATTATAAAAATCTGTAATAAACCTCCTGTAGAAACCAGCATGACCAAGTAAACTTCTTATACCTCTAATATTCGTAGGACACGACATGTTTTCAATAGCATCAACTTTGGCTTTGTCAACTCCAATACCTCTTTCGGAGATTTTGTGTCCCAAGACATACCTTCATTCTCCACGGTAATACTTCCTTTCTTAGGGATACAATGAACGGGAGTAACCCATCTACTATCAGCAATAGGATGAATAATACCTGCCTCCACAAGCTTTAATATTTCATTTCTTACCACTTCTTTCATTTTAGGATTTAACCCGCGTTGGTGATCAACAACTGGTTTAGCATCGGGCTTCGTATTAATTTTATGCTGACATAGAGTAGGACTAATGCCCTTAAGATCATCAAGAGTATATCCAATAGATGCACGGTGCTTCCTGAGAGTTTTCAATAATCTTTTTTCTTCATTCTCTGAAAGGTTAGCACTAATAATAACAGGATATATCTTCTTTTCATCAAGATAAGCATATTTCAGAGTATCCGGCAATTGTTTAAGCTCAAACATGGGATCACCCTTGGGTGGACGAGGATACTCAAGTATTTCAACAGGCAAGTTATGTTTCAAAATAGGGTGTTGATCAAAGAAAATCTTATCTATTTCATTCCTTTCATTCATATGCATATCGTTTTCATGGACTAGGAGATATTGTTTTAAGGGGTCAGTAGGAGGCACAACAATGGAAGCAAGACAAATAATTTCATCCTTACTTGGCAATTCTTTATCATGGGGTTGTCTACGAAATTTAGAGAAATTAAACTCATGAGACTTGTCCCCAAAGCTTACAGTAACATTTTCCTTCTCACAATCTATCTTGGCATTAACATTATTCAAGAAAGGTCTACCAAATATAATGGGACAAAAATCATCTTGTGGGGAACCAAGGACAAGAAAATCAGTAGGATATTTTATTTCCCACAGAAGACTTCAACATCTCTAACAATCCCAACTGGTGCTATAGTATCTCTATTAGCAAGCTTAATGGTAACATCAATTTCCTCTAACTCAGCTAGTGCAATATCATTCATATTTTCTTTATATAAGGTAAAGGGAATTGCACTCACACTAGCACCCATATCACATAAGCCATGATAACAATGATCTCCTGTTTTAACAAAAACAACAGGCATGCCAACAACATGTCTATGTTTATCTTTAGCATCAGGTCTAGCAATTCTAGTAACTTCATCACAAAATTGAATAACATGCCCATGAATATTATCAACCAAGAGATCTTTAACCATAGCAATACTAGGATCAACTTTAATTTGTTCAGGGGGTGTAGGTGTTATAACATAGCTCTTACGAACCACAGTTGAAGCTTTAGCATGTTCCTTTATCCTAACAGGGAAAGGTGGTTTCTCAATATAAGCAGCAACAATAACATGATCAACATTATAAGTAATAGTTTCCTCTTCAACTTTAATAGGTTCAACTACTTTCACTTCAATGGGGGGATGATACTTAAACCACTTCTCCTTAGGGACATCAACATGAGCGGCAAAAGATTCACAAAAAGAAGCTACTATCTTAGAGTCAAGTCCATATTTAGTGCTGAATTCATGAAAAACATCATTGTCTACAAAAGATTTAACACAATCAAACTTAAGTTTATACCTGACTCCTCACCTTCATCAAGTTCCCAATCTTCAGGGATGCGTTTAATTCTTTCCAATAAATACCATTTGAAGTCAATATCTTTCTTCATATAGGAACGAACACAAGAAGTATCGAGCATGGATTGATCATTGCGAGAAAGCCGAGCATAAAAATTCTGAATAATAATTTCTCTCGGTAGCTCATGATTGGGGCATGAATATAGCATTGACTTAAGCCTCCCCAAGCTTGAGAGATTCTTTCTCCTTCACGAGGACAAAAATTATAGATATAATTCCGATCACGATGAACTAGATGCATAGGATGGAACTTCTGATGAAATTCTATTTTCAATCGGTTGTAGCTCCATGATCCAATATCGTCACATAGCCTATACCATGTCAATGCCTTCTCCTGCAAAGATAAAGGAAAGACCTTCTTCTTGACCTGATCCTCGGGCAGACCTGCAAGCTTAAATAATCCAAAAACTTCATCCACATAGATAAGATGCAAATCAGGATGTAGTGTTCCATCTCCTACATAAGGATTAGTCAGCAACTTCTCTATCATACCCGAAGGAATTTCATAATAAATATTTCCAGTAGGTTTAGTAGGTTGAGGGGCAACTGTTTGTGCTTCCATTCGAGGTGAAGATACCCCGAGCAAACCCCTCAAAGGATTACTTTCCATAGTAACAAGTGACAGTAAATTTCAGTTTATACCAAATTCCACTTACCAAAGGCGTTTCACTCCCCGGCAATGGTGCCAGAAAAGAGTCTTGATGTCCCACAAGTATAGGGGTTCTATCATAGTCCTTTAGATAAGTAAGAATGTCGAACCCAACTAGGAGCAGAAGGAAATGACAAGCGGTTTTCAGTAAGGTATTCTCTGCAAGCACTAAAATTATCGGTAGCAGATAGTTTTGTGATAAGATAATTTGTAACGAGTAACAAGTAACAAGTGTAGCAAAGGTGCAGCAAGGTAGCCCAATCCTTTTTGTAGGAAACGACAGGCCTGGATAAACTCTTCTATAAAGTGAAGCGCTCCTGAGGATACCTGGGAATTCCAGTCAGGTAGTTTTCATCATGCTCATTTGATTCGCTTTCATTACTTTGATAATTTGATATGTGGGTGGACCGGTGCTTGGGTGCTGCCCTTACTTGGATGAACCTCCCACTTATTATTGAACTCTCTCGCAAGCATCCACAACTATGAATGAATAATTATGATAAATTTAACCATAGCATGAAACATATGGATCCAAATCAGCCCCTTATGAAGCGACACATAAACTAGGGTTTAAGCTTCTGTCACTCTAGCAAACCATCATCTACTTATTACTTCCCGATTCCTTCCCCTAGGCCCAAATAATGGCAAAGTGTTATGTACTCGACATTCACATAACACCACTAGAGGAGAGATAACATACATCTCATCAAAATATCGAACGAATACCAAATTCACATGATTACTTATAACAAGACTTATCCCATGTCGTCAGGAACAAACGTAACTACTCACAAAGCATGTTCATGTTCATAATCATAGGAGTATTAGTTATCATAAAGGATCTAAACATATGATCTTCCACCAAGTAAACCAACTAGCATCAACTACAAGGAGTAATCAACACTACTAGCAACCCACAAGTACCAATCTGAGGTTTGAGACAAAGATCAGATACAAGAGATGAACTAGGGTTTGGAGAGGATATGGTGCTGATGAAGATTTTGATGGAGATTGAACCCCTCTCGAGGAGAGGATCGTTGGTGATGATGATGGCTTCGATTTCCCCCTCAGGGAGGGAAGTTTGCCCGGTAGAACAGCTCCGTCGGAGCTCTAGATTGGTTCTGCCCATATTCCGCCTCGAGACGGCAGCGCTTCATCTCGAAATCTCTCTTCTGATTTTTTTTCCAGGTCAAAACTCTTCATATAGCAGAAGATGGGTGTTGGGGACCTGCCAGGTGGGTCACAAGCTACCTAGGCGCGGCCAGGGGTGGTCACGCCTGGCAGGCTTGTGACCTCCTGGTGGGCCCCCTCTGGTATTTGTTTCGCCCAATATTTTTTCTATATTCCAAAACAATTCTCTGTAACTTTTCAGGACTTTTGGAGTTGTGCAGGATAGGTATCTTTGATTTGCTTCTTTCCCAGTCCAAAATTCCAACTGCTAGCATTCTCCCTCTTCATGGAAACCTTGTAAAATAAGGGAGAAAATGCATATGTATTGTACCATAACGTGTAATAACAGCCCATAATGCAAGAAATATCAATATAAAAGCATGATGAAAAATGGATGTATCACTCCATCATACCGGAAAAACGGGGTCTTAGTCATCTTTCCCATGAGGCATGGTCTGCATGTCTCAACCGGTTCAAAATCGAGTGAGTCCAAAGATCCATTAGCATGGAGTGCTTCATGCGCTTTCCACCAATATGACATTTAGCGGCAGTGCCACAAGTATGTGGTACTATCATTATTAACTTTGCATCTTTTGGCATCAATATTATGAACATGTGTATCACTACGAGCAAGATTCAATAAACCATTTACATTTGGTGCATGACCATTGAAGGTATTATTCATGTAAATAGAATAACCATTATCCTCTAACTTAAATGAATAACTGTATTGCAATAAACACGATCTAGTCACGTTCATGCTCAACGGAAACAACAAATGACATTTATTTAGGTTTATCACCAATACGAAAGTAGAGGGAGCGTGTGATGGTTATCACATCAAACATGTAAACACTTCCAACATACATCGTCACCTCGCCCTTAGTTAGTCTCTGTTTATAATGTAGATTTTATTTCGTGTTACTAACATTTAGCAACTGAACCGATATCTAATACCCATGTGCTACTAGGAGTACTAGTGAGGTACATATGAATAACACGTATATCAAATATACCTCTGTTGACGTTGCCAGCCTTCTTATCTACCACATATCTAGGGTTGTTCCGCTTCAGCGACCGTTGTCCTCATAATAGCAGCACTTAGTCTCGGGTTTGGGTTCAGCATTAGGTTTCTTCACTGGAGTGGCAACTGGCTTGTCATTCATGAAATTTCTCTCCTTGCCCTTTCCCTTCTCAAAACTAGTGGTTTTACTAACCATCAACAATTGATGCTCCTTCTTCATTTCTACCTTCGCGGTGTCAAACATCGCGAATAGCTCAGGGATCATCTTTTCGATCCCTAACATGTTTATAGTTCATCATGAAGCTCTAGTAGCTTGGTGGCAGTGACTTGGAGAACTATATCAACCACTGTCTTATCTGGAAGATAAAGTCCCACTTGATTCAAGCAATTATAGCACCTGGAAAATCTGAGCACATGCTCACCGATTGAGCTATTCTCCTTCATCTTGCAAGCAAAGAATCTCTGTTGGAGGTCTCATACCTCTCAATACAGGCACAAGCCTAAAATCCAATTTCAGCTCTTGGAACATCTCATATGCTCCGTTACGTTCAAAACATGTTTGGAACCTCAATTCTAAGACGTAGCGCATGATGCACTGGACTATCAAGTAGTGATCACAACGTGCTGTCATATGTTCTCAACATCCACAGATGACGCTAGAGGGGGTGGCGCACCGAGCGGTGCATCAAGGACATAAGCCTTCTGTGCAGCAACTAAGGACAATCGCCTGATCACGGACCTAGTCCGCATAATTGCTACCAACATCTTTCAACTCTATTTTCTCTAGGAAAGTATCAAAAACACAGGGGAGCTATAGCGCGAGCTATTGATCTACAACATAATTTTGCAAAGACAACTTTAGACTATGTTCATGACAATGAGTGCAATTAATCATATTACTTAATAACTCCCACTCAAATTGACATCCCTCTGGTCATCCGAGTGCTACATGATCCAAATTCACCAACCCAAGTCCGATCATCACGTAAGATGATGTGGTTTCAATGGTGAACATCTCCATGTTGACCATATCTACTATATGACTCATGTTCGACCTTTCAGTCTCTTGTGTTTCGAGGACATGTCTTTACATGCTAGGCTCGTAAAGTTTTACCCGAGCGTTCCGCATGTGCAACACTGGCTTGCACCCGTTGTGTCATGGTTTTGTCACGGCAAGATGTCTGGGTTAACGGACTTAGGTGTGAGGCTCTCGCAATTATGTGGCGGCTAGAGAGGGTTGGTCGGAATCGAGGGACAAGAGTTTACCCAGGTTTGGCCCCTCCGATGGATTTAAAAGCCTACATCCTGCTTTTGTCTATATTGATGATGAGGGGGATCTCGATTACATGGGTGTTGTCTTGCTACCTCTAATCCCGAGAGACTCTAATGTGTCTATCTCTAATGACTTGTTTCTATCTTAACTTGTCCCTCTTGGGGCGCCTTACCCCTCCTTATATGGGTGGAAGGGGTAGGTTTACATGTAGAGTCCTACTAGGGGTAGGACTAGGACTTGTCTTTCACGAATCCTAATCCGGGTCTTGTTTCCTTTGTGAGGGAATCCTTTCTCTCACCGGGCCTTCTCTTGTGAGCCACCCCTCCAAGCCCGTCCACGAGCCGCCTTGCGTCGGCTTGCTCGCTGGGCCTTGGGCCTTGTCGCTCGTCTGACCCGCTTGCCGGGTTACCAATGAACCGCCAAGTCTCGACCGGGTCACTAGTGAGTTGCCAAGTCCTGGCCAGCTCATACTTTCGTCCGGGTTACACCGCGGGGTATATGCCTGACACATTGTATGTGAACATAGAGTCTATCACATCCGATCATCAGGAGGTGCTTCGAAACGACAATCTTTCGCAATGGTGCACACTCGGGATTATAAGGTGAACATACAATTTTATCTTGAAATTTAAGTGATAGATCACCTTATAATTCTACCATCGTCCTAAGCAAAAAAGGTGCATAAAAGGATTAACATCACATGCAAATCATAAGTGACTTGATATGGCCATGATCTTGCGCTTTTGATCTCCATCTTTAACGCACTGACGTGAACTCCATCATCACCAGCATGACACCATGATATCCATCATCTTGATCTCCATCAATGTGTCACCATCGGGGTTGTCGCGCCCACCATGCTTCTACTACTATTGCTACATCTTAGTGATAAAGTAAAGCATTACATAGCGCTTAATGATTGACACGCAAGTCATATAATAATTAAAGACAACCCTATGGCTCTTGTCGGTTGCCGTTTTCATCGAGATGCAAGTCGTGATATTCTATACAAAACATGACCATCTCATACATCACATATATCTCATCATGTAATTGGCCATATCATATCACAACATACCCTGCAAGAACAAGGTAGACATCCTCTAATTGTTGTTGCATGTTTTATGTGGCTGCTATGGGTATCTAGCAAGAACGATTCTTACCTACACAAAACCACAACAGTGATACACAAATTGATATTCAACCTTCTCAAGTACCGCCTTTGTCAAATCCGATCCAACTGAAGTAGGAGAGACAGACACCCACCAGCCATCTTTATGCAACAGAGTCACATGTCAGTCGATGGAACCGGTCTCTCATAAGCGTACGAGTCAGTTTGGTCCGGGCCGCTTCATCCTACTATACCGCTCAATCAAGAAAAGACCAAGGGAGGAAGCAATCTGAGCATCAATACCCACAAAGTCCTTTGTGTTCTACTCGTGATCTCATTTACGCATAGACCTAGCTCATGATGCCACTATTGGGGAACCTTGCATTGGAAACAAAAAATTCTATGCACACGCAAGATCTATCCATGGTGATGAGCATCTACGAGAGGGAGAGTGGATCTACATACCCTTGTAGATCGCTAAGCGGGAAGTTTTAAGAAACGCAGTTGATGTAGTCAAACGTCTTTGCGATCCAAATCGCAAGCCGTCCCGTGATCCCACCATGATCGGTCCCGCGATCCAGTCACGATCCGTCCCGCGATCCAGTTGTGGTCCTTCAGATCTAGCGCCGGACGGACGGTACCTCCACGTTCAGCACACGTATGGCTGGATGATGATCTTTGCCTTCTTGATACATCAAGAGGGAGGGGAGAGGTAGATGAGTTCCCCGGCAGGAGAACGACGTGGTGGTAGTGGTGTTGGAGCTGATCCAGCAGAGCTTCGCTAAGCTATACCGAACAGATCCAGAGGGAGAGAGGGAAGAACGTGGCTTTTCATGTGGTGGCGGCCCTCAAAACCCTCCAATATATATAGGATGATAGGTGGTAGGTGGGAGGTGCCCTAGGGAAAACCCTAGGGCCTTGGCGCACAACATAGGGGAGGAGTCCACCTCCCACAAGGGAGGTGGAATCCTAGTGTGACTCCTTCCCACTTGGCCTCCACTCCCACCCCTTACGCATAGGACTCTATGGGCTGCCTACCAGGCCCACTAGGGGCTGGTGCGCCACCTCCTAGGACCATGTGGCCCCTGGGGTGGGTGGGCCCCACTTGGTGGACCCTCGGAACCAATTCGTGACTCCCGATACACTACCGGTAGTGCCTGAAACTTTTCCGGAACCCAAATACCAGTTTCCTATATATCAATATTTACCTACGGACCATTCTGGAGCTCATCATGATGTCCGGGATCTCATATTGGTTCCTACATATTCTACAAAGATATTTATTGGTTTAACCTCTATGTGAAGGATTCAGTTAATCCCGTATGCAGTTCCCTTTGTTCTTCGGTATGTTACTTGCCCGAGATTCGATCGTCATTATCTCCATACCTAGTTCAATATCGTTACCGGAAAGTCTCTTTACTCGTTATGTAATACAAGATCACGTGGCTAACACTTTAGTCACTTTGCTTGCAAGGCTTGTTGTGATGTTGTATTACCGAGTGGTCCTTGAGATACCTCTCTGTCACACGGAGTAACAAATCTCAGTCTTGATCCATGCCAACCCAACAGACACCCTCGGATATACCTGTAGAGCACCTTTATAGTCACCCGATTATGTTGCGACGTTTGATACACACAAGGTACTCCTCCGGTGTCAGTGAGTTGCATGATCTCATGGCCATAGGAATAGATACTTGACACGCAGAAAACTATAGCAATAAGCTGACACGATCATATGTTATGTTTATAGTTTGGGTCTTGTCCATCACATCATTCTCCTAATGATGTGACCCTGTTATCAAATGACATCTCATATCCATGGCTAGGAAATCTTGACCATATTTGATCAACTAGTTAGGCTATTAGAGGCATACTAGGGACATGGTGTTGTCTATGTATCCACACATGTATCTGAGTTTCCGATCAATACAATTATAGCATGGATATTAAACAGTTATCATGAACAAGGAAATATGATAATCACCAATTTATTATTGTCTCTAGGGCATATTTCTAACACCCTAGAGCTCTCAGGTGCTCTCAAAGTGTCCGAGGGGCATACTCCTTCCTGACCACCTTCTTGGAAGATGTAGCCTCAACTGTGGGCTTCCTGAAAGACATACTTCTTAGTCTTCGGAGGCACAGCATCAAGAACAAAATCTTCATCATCCTCATCTGAGTTGAGCTTCCGCCTTGTCCTGGTTGTAGCCTTGGGTAGATCTGGTGAGCTAGGTACATCATCATAGCTCCCTTCATGACTAATGCCTGAGCTCATGCCAACACTTAGCTCCTTGAGATTGTTCTGACAGTCCTCTGAAGCAGACATCTCTGACCCTGTGAATAGAATATAGAGGAGTAGAAGGGTTGAGTAATCACAAAATGCAGAAAGTTTTCAAATTTTGAACAAAAAATATGTTAAGCTTTGATTTTTGTCAAATGAATTTTGGTACAACCGATGCAAACTTTTTGGACCCACCGAGACTGACAACTTACTCAATAGAAACTTAGCACCACATTTTGGTGAGAACGAAAATGGGCACTCGGTTTCGCCGAGGTTGTTCTCATTTGACCAAAAAAGTGAATTGATGATGCCGATTCTTTTGCTTCGGTGTCACGAAGATTTAGGTGGCGGATGACAATCCCTAAAAAATCATTCGTTCGCTAGTCTAATGAAGTTTTTAGTGCATAGACCGATCTCAAACTTTGTCTTATCGATGGAAACGTCCTAATGCGCAAGATTCGGAAAGGGGAGCGCATGAGGGGTCGAAATCGTACCCCAACTCAGTGACGATCTTGCTACGGCAGTGACGGGGGGGATCCGTCGATGGCGTGGACTTCCAACGGTGGAGGCGCTCAGGAAGACAAAGGCGATGACTAGGGGTCTTGTTTGGCAGCATAGGGTTTGGAGGAAATGGACTTTTGCGGTTTGATTTTAGAAGTCGGGTCTGCCAGGTAATATACCCTTTGCTGTCGGTGACGCCGATTCTAAGTTTTCGGTGTCATCGAGTTCCTCAACTATCGTCTTACAGGGAAACTTGGTGTAACCGAGAAAATGGAATCGATGATACCGAGGTGAAAACCAGATCAACCCTAGGCATTCGTTGAGACCGAGAATTTTGAATTGGTTCCACCGAGATGCACTTGGGAGGTTTTAATGGTCAGTACTTTGTCGATACGGAACTTAGAGTGCTCCTCAAATAGAGAGTTCAAAAAGTACTTATTCAAATTTTGTGATGCGGCATGGATAGAATTAGAGACAAAAAAAGCATATATAGCTAGAGAAGGGTCTGATGTCTACTACGCAACTTTATTCTTGTAGACACGTGTTGTGCCTCCAAGCGCAGAGTTTTGTAGGACAGTAGAAATTTTCCCTCAAGTGGATGACCTAAGGTTTATCAATCCATGAGAAGTCTAGGATGAAGATGGTCTCTGTCAAACAACCTTGCAACCAAATACAAGAAATCTCTTGTGTCCCCAACACACCCAATACAATGGCAAATTGTATAGGTGCACTAGTTCGGTGAAGAGATGGTGATAAAAGTGTAATATGGATGGTAGAAATATATTTTTATAATCTTAATAAATAAAAACAACAAGGTAGAAAATAGAAAACAAGCACAAAAATGGTATTGCAATGCTTGAAAACAAGGCCTAGGGTATGTACTTTCGCTAGTGCAATCTCTCAACAATGCTAACATAGTTGGATCATATGACCACCCCTCAAAGTGCGATAAAGAATCACTCCCGGGTTCCTATTAATGGAGAAAAAAATATAGAAATTGTTTGTAGGGTACGAAACCACCTCAAAGCTATTCTTTCCGTTTGATCTATCCTAGAGTTCGTACTAAAATAACGCAAGCTATTCTTTCCGATCGATCTACTCAAGAGTTTGCACTAGAATGACACCAAAGCAAATTCATATTCATAATACTCAATCCACACAAAGAACTACAAGGGGTCCCCAAAATTTCTATCGGAGAAAAGATAATAAAAATGTGCATCAACCCCTATGCATAGATTACCCCAATATCACCGCAGGAATCCGCAAGTTGAGTGCCATAACATATATCAAGTGAAGCAATAAGATACCCCAATGTCACCTCAAGTATTCATACCACAAGACGTACATCATGTGTTCCCAAATCTGAACATTCAATCCGACATAACAAAACTTCAAAGGGTAAATATTCAATTCATCACAATAAGAGTATAGAGGGGGGAAACATCATATGATCCATCTATATTAATAAAGCCCATGATATAGATCAGGAGAGAGAGAAGATTAAACACATAGCTACTGGTACAAACCCTCAGCCCCGAGGACTACTCCCTCCTCATCGTGGTGGTCGCCAGGATGATGAATATGGCCACCAGAGATGACACCCCACTCCGGTAGGGTGCCGGAACGGGATCTAGATTGGATTTTGGTGGCTACAGAGCCTTGTGGCGGCAGAACTTCTGATCTAGGGCTTCCCCGAAGGGTTTCGGAATATTTGGGAATTTATAGTGCAAAGAGGGGGTGCGGGACGCCACCGGGGTGGGCACAACCCACTTGGGCGTGCCAGGGGGCCCTGGCGCACCCTGGTGGGTTATGCCCCCCTCGGGGCACCCCCCAGGTGCAGCTCTGGCCCATTGGGTTCCTTCTGGTCCAAAAAAGTCTGCAAAAAGTTTCGTGGTGTTTGGACTCCGTTTGATATTGATTTTCTGTGATGTAAAAAACAAGCAAAAAACAGCAACTGGCACTAGGCACTGGGTCAATAGGTTAGTCCCAAAAAATGATATAAAGTTGCTATAAAATGATTGTAAAACATCTAAGAATGATAAAATAACATCATGAATACTTCATAAATTATAGATACGTTGGAGACGTATCAGCATCCCCAAGCTTAATTCCTACTCGTCCTCGAGTAGGTAAATGATAAAAGAAATAATTTATGAAGTGTGAATGCTAGCAAAGTGCATAAGTTTGATCAATGATAATTTCAACCACTTTTCCTAGCATCATTACAACAATTATGTTCTCATAAAGTTTTCTCATGTTAATGTAGCAACCAATTCATATGTTAAGGTTCAAACAATGAATTCTCTTGAAACCCAACAACCTATGTTCTCAGTCACCAAGCAATTGCAATTCAATTTATTCAACAGAGTTTAAGTAAGATCTCCACATACTCAACTATCACATAGTCTTCTATGATTGATAACACTCACCGCATACACATGGGCAAAACGTTTCAACCGGACACATAGAAAGATAGGGGCTTATTGCTTTGCCTCCCAACGCATGCACCTCAAGGGTGATGTCAACAATAATAACTCATGCTACCCATATTCAACTGGACATATGTGCCTAGATCTTTCATCACCACATGATGCTTGCCAAAGGAGAAAAATAAAAAGTAATAGAGAGAAAAACTTTGACTCTTGCATAAAAGTAAATACATAAATTAAAAGATAGGCCCTTCGCAGAGGGGAGCAGAGGTTTCCATGCGCTTATTTGTTTGTATGCTCAACCCCTTAGTGCAAAAGAATGTCATGTTATATTGCCCCTTATGACATCAATCATTATTATGCAGTCCATCGCTTTTATTACTTTGCCATTGTTCGAAATATGCCCTAGAGGCAATAATAAATTAGTTATTATCATATTTCCTTGTTCATGATAATCGTTTATTATCCATGCTATAATTGTATTGATCGGAGACTTAGATGCATCTGTGGATACATAGACAAAACCATGTCCCTAGTATGCCTCTAATAGACTAGCTCATTGATCAAAGATGGTTAAGGTTTCCTAGCCATTGACATGAGATGTCATTTGATAATGGGATCACATCATTAGGAGAATGATGGGATGGACAAGACCCAAACTACAAATGTAGCATATGATCGTGTCAATTTAATGCTACTGTTTTCTGCATGTCAAGTATCTATTCCTATGACCATGAGATCATGCAACTCACTTACACGGGAGGAGTGCCTTGTGTGTATCAAATGTCACAACGTAACTGGGTGACTATAAAGGTACCCTACAGGTACCTCCGAGGGTGTCTGTTGGGTTTGCATGGATCAAGACTGGGATTTGTTACTCCGTGTGACGGAGAGGTATCTCAGGGCCCACTCGGTAATACAACATCACAACAAGCCTTGCAAGCAATGTTACTAAGTGTTAGTCACGGGATCTTGTATTACAGAACGAGTAAAGAGACTTGATGGTAAGGAGGTTGAACTAGGTATGGAGATACCGACAATCGAATCTCGGGCAAGTAAACATACCGAAGAACAAAGGGAACATCATACGGGATTAACTGAATCCTTGAGATAGAGGTTCGACCGATAAAGATCTTCATAGAATAGGTAGGAACCAATACGGGCATCCAGGTCCCTCTATTGGTTATTGACCGTAGAGGTGTCTCGGTCATGTCTACATAGTTCTCGAACCCGCAGGGTCTGCACACTTAAGGTTCAATGATGTTTTGGTAGTATAGAGTTATGTATGGTGGTGACCGAAGTTTGTTCGGAGTCCCGGATGAGATCTCGGACGTCACGAGGAGCTCCGGAATGGTCCAGAGGTAAATATTGATATATAGGAAGTCCCATTTTGGTCGCCGGAAAAGTTTCGGGCTAATCGGTAATGTACCAGGAGTGCCGGTAGTGTACCGGGAGACCACCGGGAGGGGTATTTCGACCCAAGAGGCTTCATGGGATGTGGGAGAGTAAATACCAGCCTTTTGTGGGATGGTGGAAGTCCCACACAAGTCCCATGCAGCTGGGAGAAAAAGCCCAAAGGGAAAAAGGTGGAAAAGGCCAAAAAAGGAGGAATCCTAGTCCTACTAGGATTGGAGGAGGAGTCCTCCTCTCCTCCCCACTTCGGCTGACCCACGGGCTGGCTTTTTGGCAGACAAGCATCCTCCTCCTCTCCTCCTATATATACTAGAGGATTTTAGGGTTTTGGCACAGAATTTTTCAGCCACGTGCTGCCCGTTCCTCTAGTGCATAGTTTCTCCTCTAGATCGGATTTCTGCAGTGCTTAGGCGAAGCCTTGCCGGAATAGCTCCACCACCATCGCCGGAGCGCCGTAATGCTGCCAGAGAACTCTTCTACCTCTCCACTCGCTCTTGCTGGATCAACACGGCGGAGATCGTCATCAAGCCGTACGTGTGCTGAACGCGGAGGTGTCGTCCGTTCGGCGCTAGATCGGAAGGACTGTGATAAGATCGTGAGACAGATCGTGTTGAGTTCGCGGGACGGATCGTGATGAGTTCGCGGGACGGATCATGATGAGTTCGCGAGACAGATCGTGATGAGTTCGCAGGACGGATCATGATGAGTTCGCGGGACGGATCGTGATGAGATCGTGGGACGCTCGGCGATTTGGATCATGAAGACGTTCGATTACACCAACCGCGTTTCTTAACGCTTCCCACTTAGCGATCTAAAAGGGTATGTAGATCCACCCTCCCTCTCATAGATGCTCATCACCATGGATAGGTCTTGCGTGAACGTAGGAATTTTTTTGTTTCCCATTCGACATTACCCAACAGTGGCATCATGAGCTAGGTCTATGTGTAGATGAGATCTCGAGTAGAACACAAAGAGTTTTTGGGCGTTGATGCTTAGATTGCTTCCTCCCTTGGTCGTGTTTTGGTTTAGCGGTATTGTGAGATGAAGCGGCCCATACCAACATTACTCGTACGCTTACGAGAGACCGGTTCCCTCAAACACAACTTGTTGCATAGATGGCTTGCGGGTGCCAGTTTATCTCCCTTTAGTTGGATCAGATTCGACAAAGGCGGTCCTTGAGAAGGTTGAAAAGCAACTAGTGTACCACCATTGTGGTTTTTGCGTAGATGAGAATTGTTCTTGCTAGATACCCGTAGCAGCCATGTAAAACATGCAACAGCAATTAGAGGATGTCTAACTTGTTTTTGCAGGGTATGTTGTGATGTGATATGGCCAATTACATGATGCGATATATGTGATGTATGAGATGATCATGTGATGTATGGATTATCACGACTTGCATGTCGATGAGTAAGGCAACCGGCAGGAGCCGTAGGGTTGTCTTTAATTATTGTATGACCTACATGTCAATCATTAAGCGCTATGTAATTATTTACTTTATCGCTAAACGGTAGCAATAGTAGTAGAAGCATGGTGGGCGCAACAACCCCGATGGCGACACGTTGATGGAGATCAAGATGATGGAGATCATGGTGTCATGCCGGTGATGATGGAGATCATGCCGATGCTTTCATGATGGAGATCAAAAGCACAAGTTCATGGCCATATCATGTCACTTATGATTTGCATGTGATGTTAATCCTTTTATGCACCTTGTTTTTCTTAGGACGACGGTAGCATTATAAGGTGATCCCTCACTTAATTTCAAGATAAATTGTGTTCTTCCCGAGTGTGCACCGTTGCAAAAGTTCTTCGTGTCGAGACACCACGTGATGATCGGGTGTGATAGACTCTACGTTCACATACAACGGGTGCAAGCCAGTGTTGCACATGCAAAACACTCGGGTTAAACTTGATGAGCCTAGCATGTACAGACATGACCTCGGAACACAAGAGACCGAAAGGTCAAACATGAGTCATATAGTAGATATGATCAGCATGATGATGTTCACCACTGAAACCACCTCAACTCACGTGATGATCGGACTTGAGTTGGTGAATTTGGATCATGTATCACTCGAATGACTGGAGGGATGTCAATTTGAGTGGGAGTTCTTAAGTAATATGATTAATTGAACTCATTATCATGAACATAGTCAATAGTGTCTATGCAAATTATGTTGTAGGTTACTTGCTCGCGCTGTAGCTCCCTTGAATTTTTATATGTTCCTAGAGAAATAGAGTTGAAAGATGTTGGTAGCAATATTGCATACTGGGTCCAAGATCTGAGGACTGTCCTCATTGCTGCACAGAAGGCTTATGCCCTTAATGCACCGCTCAGTGTGCCAACCCCTCTAGCGTGGTTTGTAGATGTTGTGAACATCTGATAGGCACGTTCTGATGACTACTTGATAGTTTAGTGTGTCATGCATTACGGCTTTGAATTGAGGCTCCGAAACATTTTGAACGTCACAGAACATATGAGATGTTCTAAGAGCTGAAATTAGGATCTCAGGCTCGTGCCCATGTTGCGAGATATGAGATCTCCAACAAGATTCTTTGCCTGCAAGATGAAGGAGAATAGCTCAATTGTTGAGCATGTGCTCCGATTGTCTGGGTGCTACAATCGCTTGAATCGAGTGGGAGTTGATCTTCCAGATAAGATAGTGATTGATATAGTTCTCCAAGTCACTGTCACTAAGCTACAAGAACTTGGTGATGAACTATAAAACGCCAGGGATAGAAATAATGATCCCTGACCTGTTCAGGATGTTTGACACCGCGAAGTTAGAAATCAAGAAGGAGCGTCAAGTGTTGATGGTTAGTAAAACCACTAGTTTCGAGAAGGGCAAGGGCAAGGAGGGAAACTTCATGGATGGCAAGTCAGTTGCTGCTCCAGTGAACCAACCCAAAGTTGAACTCAAAGCCGAGACTAAGTGCTTCGATTATGAGGAGAGCGGTCGCTGAAGCGGAACAACCCTAGATACTTGGTAGATAAGAAGGCTGGCAACGTCAACAGAAGTATATTTTGATATACGTGTTATTGATGTGTACCTTGCTAGTACTTCTAGTAGCACCTGGGTATTAGATACTAGTTCGGTTGCTAAATGTTAGTAACTTGAAATAAAAGCTACGGAATAAACGGAGAACTAGATAAGGGTGAGGTGACGATGTGTGTTGGAAGTGTTTCCAAGGTTGATGTGATCCACATCGCACGCTCTCTCTGCCTTCGGGATTAGTGACAAACCTAAATAAGTGTTATTTGGTGTTTTGCGTTGAGCATGAACTAGATCGTGTTTATTGCAACACGGTTATTCATTTAAGCTAGAGAATAATGGTTATTCTGTTTACATGAACAATACCTTCAATGGTCATGCACCCAGTGAGAATGGTTTGTTGAATCTTGATCATAGTAATACACATGTTCATAACATTGATGCCAAAAGATGCAAATTTAATGATGATAGTACCACATACTTGTGGCACTGCCGCTAAATGTCATATTGGTATAAAACATATGAAGAAACTTCATGCTGATGGATCTTTCGACTCATTCAATTTCGAATCGGTTGAGACATGCGAACCATGCCTCTTTGTCAAAGATGACTAAGGACCCCGTTTTCTGGTTTGACGGAGCGGGCAAGTGATTATTGGAAATGATACATGTTGATGTACGCAATCCAATGAGCCTTGTAGCGTGCGGTGGATATCGTTATTTTCTTACCTGTCCAAAAAATAAAGTTTTATATACCAAAATGATCAGGGAAATAAATACCATTAAATGAACATTTTTTCCTCTAGCAAATTAAATACTTTTAAAAAATTTATTTTCAGAAAATGTCTAAATGGCTTTATTTATTTTGCAAATATTTTCAAATAACCCCTTGGGTTTTATGGTTCAAAAACTTCACAAAAATACCCCTGGTTTGGAGTGTCATATTACTCCTCTCAAAACTTTGTCAAGGGGTTTGAATGCTTACAAATTCAAATAGGGAATTCAAATATGAAGGTGAAACTCCATATGAGAAATTTTCAAATGGTTTTCAAATTTCCTTTCCAAATCTTTTCATGTTGAAGAAGTCATGTCATCTTCTCTCACTGATTTGAAAAGTAAGAATTTGAATTCAAAAGAAAATGGGAAAGTCATTTTATTCCCTCTCATTCAAAAGTTTTCAATAAAGTTTCAAATTTCACTCAATTTCAATCACTCAAGCAAACAAACAATCATTCTAGTATTTATAATAACATTCGAAAATTTGGGATGTTACAAGATAGAACTTGATGAGGTTGTTGAACATTTGTTTCAACCAAAGAGTAGCGGAGCGCAGAAAGATGTTTCTGTGGAACCTACGTCAGTTGAAGAGGAAGTAAATGATGATCATCATGATGCTTCGGATCAAGTTACTATCGAACCTCGTAGGCCGACAAGGATGTGTACTGCTCCTGAGCGGTACGACAACCCTGTCTTGGACGTCATGTTGTTGAACAACAATGAACCTACGAGCTGTGGAGAAGCGATGATGGGCCCGGATTTTGACAAATGGTTAGAGGCCATGAAATCCGAGAGAGGATCCATGTATGAAAACCAAGTATAGACTTTGGTAGACTTGCTCGTTGGACGGCAGGTCGTTGAGTAGAAATGGACCTTTAAAATGAATACAGACGCTGATGGTAAATGTCACCATTTATAAAGATCGACTTGTCGCAAAGAAGTTTCCGGCAAGTTCAAGGAGTTGACTGCGATGAGACTTTCTCACTCGTAGCGATGCTAAAGTCTGTTAGAATTATGTTAGCAGTTGCTGCATTTTTCAATTATGAAATCTGGCAGATGGATGCCAAAACATCGTTTCCTTTCTTGAGGAAAGGTTGTATGTGATACAACCAGAAGGTTTTGTCAGTCCTAAGGATGCTAAAAGGTGTGCAAGCTTCAGTGATCCTTCTATGAACTGAAGCAAGCATCTCGGAGTTGGAATATACACTTTGATGAGGTGATTAAAGTTTTTGAGTCTATACAAAGTTTACGAGAAACTTGTATTTGCAATAAAGTGAGTGGGAGCACTGTAGAGTTTCTGATAAGCATATGTGGTTGACATATTGTTGATCACAAATGATATAGAATTTCTGGAAAGCATAAAGGGTTGTTTGAAAAGAGTTTTTCAAAGGAAGACCTGGATAAAGCTACCTAATTGTTGAGCATCAAGATCTATAGAGATAGATCAAGATACTTGATGAGACTTTCAATGAGTACATACCTTGAAAAGATTTTGAAAGAGTTAAAAATGGATCAGTCAGAGAAAGAGTTCTTGCCTGATTTGTAAGGTATAAAGTTAAGTAAGACTCAATGCCCAGTGATTGCAGAAGATAGAGAAAAGATGAGTGTCATCCCCTATGCTTCAGCCATAGGCTCTATCATGTATGCAATGTTGTGCACAAGACCCGACGTCAGCCTTGCCATAAGTATGGCCGAAAGGTTTCAAAGTGATCCTGAAATGGAGCACTGGACAGCGGTCAAGATTATCCTTAGTAACTAAAATACTAAGGAGATGTTTCTCGGTTATGGAGGTGATAAAGAGTTCGTCGTAAAGAGTCACGTTGATGCAAGCTTTAAGCACCAATCTGAATGACTCGTAGTAGCAATCTGGATACGTATAGTGGAGCAGCCATTTGGAATAGTACCAAGTGGAGTGTGGCAACAGTGTTTACGGTTTGACATAGAAATTTGCAAATTACACACAGATCTGAATATCGCAGACCCGTTGACTATAAGACCTCTCTCACATGCAAAGCATGATCGAGCCCCAGAACTCATTGGGTGTTAGATTCATAACAATGCAAATCACATGGTGATGTGAACTAGATTATTGACTCTAGTGCAAGTGGGAGACTGTTGGAAATATGCCCTAGAGGCAATAATAAATTAGTTATTATCATATTTCCTTGTTCATGATAATCGTTTATTATCCATGCTATAATTGTATTGATCGGAGACTTAGATGCATGTGAGGATACATAGACAAAACCATGTCCCTAGTATGCCTCTAATAGACTAGCTCGTTGATCAAAGATGGTTAAGGTTTCCTAGCCATTGACATGAGATGTCATTTTATAAAGGGATCACATCATTAGGAGAATGATGGGATGGACAAGACCCAAACTACAAACGTAGCATATGATCGTGTTAGTTTAATGCTACTGTTTTCTGCATGTCAAGTATCTGTTCCTATGACCATGAGATCATGCAACTCACTGACACCGGAGGAGTGCCTTGTGTGTATGAAACGTCGCAACATAACTGGGTGACTATAAAGGTACTCTACAGGTATCATCGAGGGTGTCTGTTGGGTTGGCATGGATCAAGACTGGGATTTGTTACTCCGTGTGACGGAGAGGTATCTCAGGGCCCACTCAGTAATACAACATCACAACAAGCCTTGCAAGCAATGTGACTAAGTGTTAGTCATGGGATCTTGTATTATGGAACGATTAAATAGACTTGATGGTAACGAGGTTGAACTAGGTATGGAGATACCGACGACATAATCTCGGGCAAGTAAACATACCGAAGAACAAAGGGAACATCATACGGGATTAATTGAATCCTTGACATAGAGGTTTGACCGATAAAGATCTTCGTAGAATATGTAGGAACCAATATGGGCATCCAGGTCCCGTTATTGGTTATTGACCGTAGAGGTGTCTCGGTCATGTCTACATAGTTCTCGAACCCGTAGGGTCTGCACACTTAAGGTTCGATGACGTTATGGTAGTATAGAGTTTTGTATGGTGGTGACCGAAGGTTGTTCAGAGTCCCGGATGAGATCCCGGACATCACGAGGAGCTCTGGAATGGTCTAGAGGTAAAGATTGATATATAGAAAGTCCCATTTTGGTCTTCGGAAAAGTTTCGGGCTAATCGGTAATGCACCGGGAGTGCTGGTAGTGTACCGGGAGACCACCGGGAGGGGTATTTCGACCCAAGAGGCTTAATGGGATGTGGGAGAGTAAATACCAGCCTTTTTTGGGCTGGTGGAAGTCCCACACAAGGCCCATGCGCCTGGGAGAAAAAAACCAAAGGGAAAAAGGTGGAAAAGGCCAAAAAAAGGAGGAATCCTAGTCCTACTAGGATTGGAGGAGGAGTCCTCCTCTCCTCCCCACTTCGGCCGAACCAAGGGCTGGATTTCTGGCAGCCAAGCCTCCTCCTCCTCTCCTCCTATATATACTAGAGAATTTTAGGGTTTTGGCACAGAATTTTTCAGCAACGTGCTGCCCGTTCCTCCAGTGCATAGTTTCTCCTCTAGATCGGATTTCTGCAGTGCTTAGGTGAAGCCCTGCCGGAATAGCTCCACCACCATCGCCGGAGCGCCATCACGCTGCCGGATAACCCTTCTACCTCTCCGCTCCCTCTTGCTGGATCAAGACGGCGGAGATCGTCATCAAGCCGTATGTGTGCTGAACGCGGAGGTGTCGTCCGTTCGGCGCTAGATCGGAAGGACTGTGATCAAGATCGCGAGACGGATCGTGATGAGTACGCGGGACGGATCGTGATGAGTTCGCGATACGGATTGTGATGAGTTCACGGGACGGATCATGATGATTTCGTAGGACGGATCATGATGAGATCGCAGGACGCTTGGCGATTTGGATCGCGAAGACGTTCGACTACACCAACCGTGTTTCTTAACGCTTCCCACTTAGCGATCTACAAGGGTATGTAGATCCACTCTCCCTCTCGTAGATGCTCATCACCATGGATAGGTCTTGCGTGAACGTAGGAAATTTTTTGTTTCCCATGCGACATTACCCAACAACCATCACAAGTTCGTACAACGCTCAATTTTCTCTTACACTAAATTATCTAACACTTTTAGAAGCAAGTTTTATTGCCTTATTGCACCGATGACAACTTACTTCAAGGATCTTGCTTAATCCTTAGTTAGGTATGGTGGACTCTTGAAAATAATATTTGGGTTTAAGGGTTTTTGTATGTACAAGTAGTATCTCTACTTGGTGCGGAATTTTTGACTAGGAAAGATGGGGGGCAAGCACCACAGGTTGAAGGATCTATGACAATATAACTCCTTTGTCAATATGAACAAACATAAATCATTACATTGTCTTCCTTGTCCAACTTCAACAATTTTGGCATATAATATTTTTATGGGGGCTCACAATCACAAAAGATTTCCAGGATAGTGTATTTTCATGTGAAAGTTCTCTTCCTTATACTAATTATTCGTGAATTGCTTGTATGACCAATATTGTCATTATCAAGCCTCAAGAGATTTCACTATCTAAACGCAATGTGAAGCTACCACTAAGAATGATATGATTTCAACTTCATGAAATTCAATTTATTCAACAATTTACTCATAGGATATAAGTGAAGCACAATAGTAAATCACATAGAAAAGAGCTTCGATGACGGGATGTGAATGCTGCTTACTTAGTCTCCTTGGCGACTATTTCAGGACTCTATTTTATTTAAAAATTTCAGATCTAAGTATTTTATTAAAACATCAAGTAAAACAAAAATAAAATGACATTTCAAGAATAGCACATATCATGTGAAGAAGCAAACACTTAGGATCAACCAATACTA
This sequence comes from Hordeum marinum, assembly GCA_022496015.1. Classification (NCBI taxonomy): domain Eukaryota; kingdom Viridiplantae; phylum Streptophyta; class Magnoliopsida; order Poales; family Poaceae; genus Hordeum; species Hordeum marinum. The sequence continues at coordinate 70,578,095 of CM039678.1, read as the reverse complement.
ACTGATAATTGTTGATGAAGAAAGGTGGGATGCCTACTAGGGCATCCCCAAGCTTAGATGCTTGAGAGTTCTTGAAATATTACTTGGGGTGCCTTGGGCATCCGAAAGATTGATCTTTTGTATCTCGTTCAATCCTCTCATACCACGATTTCACCTATTCTCAAAAACTTCATTCACACAAAACTCAAAAAGAACTCGTGAGATAGGTTAGTACACATAATAATAAATCAACTCTTTATGTACTGACAAGACAAGTTTCCTAATAATTTTCAAATATTATTTAATTTATACTATCATTTCCGCAATTGATATCTACCAATATAGGCTATGGAAACTATAGAATAAGTAGATAACAAAACTATGACAGCAATCTGTCCAAACAGAACAGTCTGTAGAAATTTACGAAAACAGTGTACTTATGTAACTCAAAAAATTATGAAAACTTAGAAAATGCTATAAAATTTATATGATAACCCTGTGTAAAAATTTCAGAAACTTTACACATTCCAGTAAAATATGAAAATTCAAACACTACAGCCAAAGTTTCTGTTTTTACACAGCCCTCATCGAAACATGCAATCCAAGCATCCTAAAGCAATTCTTGAAACTTTTTATTGAAAAACTAGATTATAAATAACACCTAACATAAAACAAGAAAATATAATGACGATCCAAGCAAAACTCATATTATGTGACTAATAAAAATATAGCTCCAAGTAAGATATATCGATAGTGTTGAAGACGAAAGAGGGGATGCCTTCCAGGGCATCCCCAAGCTTAGACGCTTGAGTCTTCCTTTAGTATTAACTTGGGGGTGCCTTTTACATACCCAAGATTAGGTTCTTTTCACTCCTTATTCTCCTCATATCGGTGTCTCACCCAAAACTTGAAAACTTCAATCACACAAAACTTAATGGAACTTCGTGAGATGGGTTAGTATAGTAAATATAGATCATTCGCTTAGGTACTGTCAAGACAAGATTCATAATTGTTCCCACATTATACCTACTGTACTAAATTATTCCCACAATTTATATTACTCAATATAATCTATATTAACACTTGAAACAAGTAAACCATGCATGCAAAACAGAATCTGTCAAAAACAGAACAGTCTGTAAATATCTGAATGATCACCATACTTCCCTAACTCTAAAAATTCTCAAACATTAGGAACAAGTGAGAAATTTGTATATTAATCTTGTTCAAAAAGAATCAACTCAAAATCACTCTTCTGTTAAAAAGTATAATTATTTCGTGAGTGCAAAAGTTTCTGTTTTTCAGCAAGATCAAATCAATTATCACCCACATGACCCCAAAGGCTTTACAAGGTAATTTATTGAAACAAAAGCAATAAAACATGATTACTACAGTAGCTTAATCATGTGAACACACAAAAACAGTAGGTAAAAGTGTTGGGTTGTCTCCCAACAAACGCTTTTCTTTTATGCCTTTTAAGATAGGCATGATGATTTCAATGATGCTCGCGTAGCAATAGTAATTGAAAATTGCAAAAGAGCATCATGAAGCATATGACTAGCACATTTAAGACTAACCCACTTCCTATGCATAGGAATTTTTTGATCAAACAACTTATGGCAGCAATAATCATCTAGCATAGGAAGGGAAAACAAGCATATCTTCAAGAACTTGAACACATAGAGAGGAAACTTGATATTATTGCAATTCCTATAAGCATATGTTCCTCCCTCATAATAATTTTCAGTAGCATCATGAATGAATTCAACAATATAGCTATCACATAAAGCATTCTTTTCATGATGCATAAGCTTAGAGATTTTGTTACTCTCCACATAAGCAAATTTATTCTCATCGATAGTAGTGGGAGCAAACTCAACAAAATAACTATCATGTGATTAAAAATTAAAATCATGATGACAAGTTTCATGGTTATCATTATTATTTATAGCATACATGTCATCACCATAATCATCATATATAGGATTTTTTTTCATAATCAATAGCAACCTCTTCCAAAATAGTGGATTCATCATTAAATAAAGTCATGACCTCTCCAAATCCACTCTCGTCAATATAATCATCATAAATAGGAGGCATGGTTTCATTATAAAAAATTTCCACATCAAAACTTGGGGGACAAAAAATATCATCTTCATCGAACATAGCATCCCCAATCTTATGGCTTTGCATATCATTAGCACCATGGATATTCAAAGAATTCATACTGACAACATTGCAATCATGCTCATCATTCATTCCAATCATTTTATTGAATTCTTCTTCTATCAATTGAGCACAATTTTCCGATCCATCATTTTCAAGAAAGATATTTTAAAGATGATCAATAATATGATGCAACCTCAATTCCATTTTTTTGTAGTTTTCTTTAATAAACCAAACTAGTGATAAAACAAGAAACTAAAAGATTCGATTGCAAGATCTAAAGATATACCTTCATGCACTCACCTCCCCGGCAATGGCGCCAGAAAAGAGCTAGATGTCTACTATGCAACTTTATTATTGTAGACACGTGTTGGGCCTCCAAGCGCAGAGTTTGTAGGATAGTAGCAATTTTCCCTCAAGTGGATAACCTAAGGTTTATCAATCCGTGAGAGGTGTAGGATGAAGATGGTCTCTCTGAAACGACCCTACAACCAAATACAAGAAATCTCTTGTGTCCCCAACACACCCAATACAATGGAAATTGTATAGGTGCACTAGTTCAGTGAAGAGATGGTGATAAAAGTGTAATATGCATGGTAGAAATATATTTTTATAATCTAAATAAATAAAAACAGAAAGGTAGCAAATAGTAAACAAGCACAAAAACGGTATTGCAATGCTTGAAAACAAGGCCTAGGGTTCATACTTTCGCTAGTGCAATCTCTCAACAATGCTAACATAGTTGGATCATATGACCACCCCTCAAAGTGCGATGAAGAATCACTCCCGAGTTCCTATTAGTGGAGAACAAAAGATAGAAATTTTTTGTAGGGTACGAAACCACCTCAAAGTTGTTCTTTTTGTTCGATCTATCCTAGAGTTCGTACTAAAATAACGCAAGATATTCTTTCCGATTGATCTACTCAAGAGTTCGTACTAGAATGACACCAAAGCAAATTCATATTCGTAATACTCAATCCACACAAAGAACTACAAGGGGTCCCCAAAGTTTCTATCGGAGAAAAGATAATAAAAACGTGCATCAACCCGTATGCATAGATTACCACAATATCAAGGCGAGAATCCGCAACTTGAGTGCCATAACGTATATCAAGTGAACCAAGAAGATACCCCAATGTCACCTCAAGTATTCATACCGCAAGACATACATCATGTGTTCCCAAATCTGAACATTCATCTGACATAACAAAACTTCAAAGCGTAAAGATTTAATTCATGACAATAAGAGTATAGAGGGTGGAAACATCATATGATCCATCTATATTAACAAAGCCCATGATATAGATCACGAGAGAGAGAGATTAAACACATAGCTACTGGTACAAACCCTCACCCCCGAGGGTGGACTACTCCCTCCTCATCGTGGTGGCCACCGGGATGATGAAGATGGCCACCGGCGATGATTCCCCCCTCTGGCGGGGTGCCGAAACGGGGTCTAGATTGATTTTCGGTGGCTACAGAGCCTTGCGGCGGTGGAACTTCTGAGCTAGGGCTTCCCTAAAGGGTTTCTGAATATTTGGGAATTTGTAGTACAAAGAGGGGGTGTGGGAGGCCACCGAGGTGGGCACAACCCACCTAAGTGCGCTAGGGGGCCCTGGCACGCCCTAGTGGGTTGTGCCCCCTCGGGGCACCCCCCCAGGTGCAGCTCTAGCCCATTAGGTTCCTTCTGGTCCAAAAAAATCTCCAAAAAGTTTCATGGTTGTTTGAACTCCGTTTGATATTGGTTTCCTGCAATGTAAAAAACAAGGAAAAATTAGCAACTGGCATTGGGCACTGGGTCAATAGGTTAGTCCCAAAAAATGATATAAAGTTGCTATAAAATGATTGTAAAACATCCAAGAATGATAAAATAACAGGATGAATACTTCATAAATTATAGATACGTTGGAGTAGTATCAGGGTCCTAGGCATTCTTGTCCATCCAATTGGCAAAAACAAAATCAAAGTCCAAATAGCAACAATTGGATGTCGTCGAATGGATAAAGAAATGCAGACCAACATGCTCACACAATAAGATGTCAAATGAAATCATGGGAAACATGCACATACATACTAGCATCTATCAAACATTTTGGCGATGACGTAGTCATCTATATATGAGTATATTGACTTAGGAGCCAAGTAAGAATACTTGATGATAGGTCATACTCATCATTTAAGCACGGGGTTACCACTTTTACCTAAAGCATTTAATGTTGTCACTTCTAAGAGATGCTTTGACTCAAGTCTTAGAGTAAAGCTCCCCCTTGATATGACATGCCCCCTCGAGAGAGATAAACTAACCTTGGGTTTTGTCAATGAAGACTTCATGTAGGTGATGTAGTGGTGGATGCACAAGGTTGATGAAGATCACCATGAGTTGGGAGCATCCTTGTTGTTTCTTACTCTTCTCACCTACATGGGTTAGTCCCAACACACAAGAGACAAATACAAGGATATCTATAGACATGGAGTGCAAAGCATACATGATGATGTCCATGGATTTGTTGATTACCTTGTCCCTTGCTTACCTTTGAGGGAATGTGTGACTCCTTGAACTATTGCATAATGTTGGTGTTGATTGCAACTAGTTCTTGCCAATAATGAATGTGAGTGAATTTCATTGGCGGAGTCACTCCTCAATAACTTATCTAGTTCTTCTTCTTGGGGATCCACATCAAGTTGATGGGTATCCTTGGTGTTGAAGTGGCACTTGTATAAGTTGAGCTTGAATTAGCCTTGGGAACCCACTTCACCAAAGCTTTGGATTCATCTTCATATGAGTCAATGTCCTCTTGAAGCTTGTTCTTTCCCTTGAGCTTGTGGTCTTGTGGTGGAAGGTCATCTTGAGCTTTTGTTCCCTTGGTAAGAATATTTTCATACTTCTCCCTTTGAGGAACAAACATGGGCTTGGGGTATTGACCTTCTTCCCATTTAACTCCATTAGCGTTGAAGTAGCCAATGCCATGGTTCTTCCGTTATCCTCCGTTCTTGCGAAAAATTTCCTCAAATTGCTTACACCTGGCAAGACTCTTGTAGATACCTTGCTCTATAATCCCTTTCAAAAGTTCATTTTCTTGCCCAAGTGTAACTTGTCTAAGAGAAGTGTTAGTGGGATCAACAGAACTACTAGAGGCAATATCATTAGATTTATCATTTTATTGCTACTAGTTGAAGAACCTTTATTGCCTTTGTTACTAGTTTGCTTAGCCTTAACTTGTGGAATGAATATAGACAAGATAAGTCGTTTTGGCTAGATAAGAGGAAGTTTTCTTTCGAATATCATCATTCATAGCTTTCAGGAACTCATGTTCTTGCTCCAAATTGAGCTTCTCAAAGTGGAGCTTCTCATGTGTCCTTTTAAGATCTCTATGATCTTGTAGAGTAGACTCGTGAGCTAACTTAAGAGTGTTTAGTTCTTGAGTTAGTCATTCTATTTCCAACTTATCATCATCACATGACTTATCTTGACTAGTGTGATTACTAACAAGTTCATCTTGACTAACATTACTAGATTTGTCAAATAGCAAGTCATCATGTCCTAATAAGTCATCGTCATCACTATTGAAATCAAGATACTCGGGGTGTGATACCTTGGGGCCTTTAGCCATGAAGCAACTTACACTCCTTTCATTTGATGAATCAAATATGCCGGAGGAGTCAGTCGTCACTAGTGCAAGTCCGGCAACACCTTCATCTTGAATATAGTCAGAGTTGGAGTGACAGCTTCTCTCGGAGTGGTTGTCGGATTCGGGCTGGAAACCCATTCACCAACATGAGCTTGATGTCTTCTTATTGAGTAGCTCTTGGTGTACTTGTCCTTCTTCTCCGAGTCCCTACTTCTCCTTGAGGGTCTTAGTTCATAACGATAATCTCTACTCCTTCTCTCCCTTCGAGGTGACTCATCTCTTGAGCTTCGTCTTCATGGTGACTCTTCTTTCCTTTTGTAGGGAGCCGGGCACTCATTGGAGTAGTGTCTGGGCTTTCCACAATTGTAGCAGTTTTGATCATGACATGACGAATTCTTCTCTTCATATATTGAGTTGGAGCTTCGATCTTTGCCTCTATTCTTGTAGAACTTGTTGAATATCTTGACCATGATGCTTAGCTCTTCATTTGTGACAAGGTTGTCACTTGAAATTGCGGGAGGATCACTTGTGGCTTTGTCAGCACCGCTAGACTTCTTGTGAAGCTCTTCCTTGTCCTTGAGTGTCATCTCATGAGAAGCAATCCTTCCAATTACTTCCATAGGCTTGAGATCTTTGTAGTTGGGAATCATTTGGATCAATGTGCACACGGTGTTATGTCTATCATCCAAAGCTCGAAGTATCTTCTTGATGATGAATTTGTCGGTCATTTCTTCTCTTCGTAAGCCGGCAATCTCATTGATGATGAGATCTAGCCTAGAGTACATCTCTGCGACTCCTTCACCATCCTTCATCTTGAACTTATCAAGTTGACTCTGAAGAACATCCAACTTGGATTCTCTCACGGATTCGGTACATTCATGCATATGAACCAAAGTATCCAAAATCTCTTCTGCATTCTCAAGGCGGCTAATTGTGTTGAATTCTTTGGGGCATAGGCAATTGAAGAGAATGTCACATGCTTGAGCATTGTATTGCAACATCTTAATTTCTTCCGTGGTCACTTCACGATCCGGTTCCCTTCAATCCGCAAAGAATTCACCTTGCAATCCAACACAAACAACAGCCCAAACGGCGGGGTCATGACCAAGAATATGCATTTTAATTTTGTACTTTCAACTAGCAAAATCTGTGCCATCAAAGTATGGACCTCTACGGTGATTATTTCCCTCGCTAGACGCCATACTCTCCTAGGTTGTGAAACCAATGCAATGGAGACCAAAGCTTTGATACCACTTGTAGGATCGAAAGTAGGTCTAAAGGGGGGGGGTGATTGGACTACTTGACCAAATAAAAATTCTACCTGATCCCAATTTTATGTGTTGGTAGATTTTAACATTTATGGAAGGTCAAGCACACCCTACACATGCATGTATACGAGTATAGCAATGCAAAGTAAAGACAAGCATGATAGTAAAGGAAGGGTAGGAAGATCAAACGCAATTTGGCGACACTGAATTTTTTCCCGGGGTTCCGATAGGTGGTGCTATCGTACATCCACATTTATGGAGTCTTCAACCCACGAAGGGTAATGGTCACGAGTGTCCACAGAGGGCTCTACCCATGGAGGGTTCCACGAAGAAGCTACCCTTACTATACCATGATGGCCTACGTCCACGGAGGACAAGCCTAACTCGAGGTAGATCTTCACGAAGTAGGCGATCTCCTTGCCCATTAAAACTTCTTGGTTCACTCCACAACACGAAGTAGGAGGCTCCCAAGAGACACCTAACCAATATAGGAGGCACCACCCTCCAAAAGGTAATGGGCTCGATAATGTTGATGAACTCCTTGCTCTTGTGCTTCAAGATGATAGACTCCTCAACACTCAATCATTCTCTCATAGATTTGGCTTTGGTGCAAGAGATTGATTGGGTGGAAAGAAACTTGGGGATGCTAGAGATCAAGATTCATATGGTTAGAATGCAATGGCATGATCTCAACACATGAGTAGGTGGCACTCTCTCAGAAAATCTGATGGGATAAGTGGGGATCTATTCTGAGTGCTTGTCTTGCGAGTGAGTGGTGGTGAAGGGGTATATATAGACATCTCCAAAAATCCAACCGTTACACCTTAAGTGACAAACTTGGTGACAGCGATGTGAATCTCGGTGGTACCGAGTTGCTCCAAAGGTGACAACTTTTGAATCTCGGTGAGGCCGATATGAAATTCTCGGTGAGACCAAAAACGTGGGCAATGGTCAAATGGAAAATCTCAGTGGCGCCAATACAACAAACTCGATGGTACCGATTTTGTGTAACCATGCATGAGGAGTTTACCACCCAAACTCGGTTCCACCGATTTAGAATCGGTTGCACCAAAAAGATAGGTTTTGGCTTGGCTATGTCTTAGGATGAAAATACAGTAGGGACGAATGGGAATTCTTGGTGGCACCGATTTTGATGTTTGGCTTAGACAGATTTTTGTGGAAGAGTTTGTGGGTGTTTTTGGTGACTATCACTTGTGCACGTTTGAGCATTTTGTTCACAATGGTACCTTACCCCCTTATAATAGTATTGGCTTTCCTATGGACTCAAAGTGATTTCTCACAAAGTAAAATGTAGAGTCCTCTTTGCTTGAAGCTTTGCAAATCCATTTCCTTTCATCTAGGGGTTTCTCCACAATCCTTTTGCCAACCCATCATTGAACTTTCCTGAAATATGCTTAGTGGAAATATTAGTTCAATGATATATATGTTGTTATTAATTACCCAAACCACCAAGGGAGCAAATGTGCTTTTAGGTCTAAACCCTAAGAGTAATGAGCTTAACTTTGATGATATGATTGTTATCGACTAGCCTCGCCTCGGCTTATATAACACATAGGAGGCCTAGGATAACAAGAGTCCTAGTCGGCTACATCGGTGGAGAGGAGTCCTTTTCTTGATCGCCAGGTCTTGTGGAATTTTCCTCGTATATGTCATCGGTTGCCCGAAGTGGCCCATGATTCCGACCTATAGAGATAGGCCGGCGGCCCGAGGACCTCTTAGTCCCATATTCCCTAAGTAGCCCCCTGAACCGGTCTTCATGTTACGGTCGCTCCTCGATTCTTCCGAATAGTTCTTTGTCTTCGGTCGTGGGTCTTGAATACTGGTTCAACAAATCTTTCCATGTCTGATCTTGAGGATCGCCGAGCTGAATCCGAAGAGTTCACTCCTTGGGCATCCGAGGAACCCTTTAAGTTTTGGCCTTTATCAATGGCTTGTTATTTTTTACGCCACACCTTGGGCTTGAAGTGTTTCCCGTGCGGTGGTTTCCTCTTTTGTCCGAGCTCCAATGCCGAACTGCATCCGAGGTGTCTTTTTGCAGCTGAGCTCCAACGCTGGTCGAGATCTGAGGTGTCATAGATTACCTAGGTCTGCGAAAAAGTTGAAGGAATTCATCCGAGCTTAATGCCAGAAATGCCCTCTATGCCTGACTATTTGCACCCAAGCTTTATGCCGAATTGCTCGCGGTCGAGCATTATGCCAGACTGCTTCCATGGTAGTGCACCACCTCGACCGTGGGCTGATTTTTTGTGGATATTTTCAATTGGTGAAATTTATTCTCTACCGAGATATATGGCCAATAACCCTCAAGGTGTGTGCCGATCTAAAACTGGGGATGCACCGGAAGGATAAAATAAAACCACTAATTCCAGTAGCCCCTGAGACTCTGGTCGATTCACGAAATAGGCCCGAGGATCAATTCCTTGCTCGGCAGCATACTTTAGGAAATAAAATGTGGTGTATAGTAGCCCCCGAGACTAAGGTTGGGTGCAGCCGACCAACCTGAGGATCATAATCTCCTCGAAAACTTTTTTGCACTTGTGTATATTTTTACAATGCCGAAGTACAGATCGGCTGGAAAGATGCTGAACTGAGGGTCGGAAAAGATTTCCCGAGCAGAACTACGTACCACGCCGAACACCTTGAATAAGATGATGTCCCGCCTCCTGAAAGAAAAACATAAAAAATAGGTTAAATGTGTCATAAGCCCGGAAAACCAAGAAAATATAGCAAAAACTTTACGCCCAAACTAAATCAAGTTTCTTGGTGCCAATCCAAAAATTAGTCTTAAAATTAGTATGTGCTTCCATCGTGCTTTAACATGACAGATCTGATCTAAAGACTTTGAGCGGGTGAGCTTTTGGCTTCAACCTCCATGTCCTGAAGGAAGAGTGTTTCTTTGAGGCTAGTTCAGCAAACTAAACTCATGGGGCTTTATAAAGAAACCAGGCTATCCGGCTATTGACCAAACACTCAGGTCCAGAAAGGAGTGATAGAAAAAGATGTTGCAACGATCAAGAAGAAAATATTTATTATAAAACGACTCATATAAATTTAAGAGCCCCCAATTAATGTGGGAAAAGGAAGTGTTTTCAGCAAACAACGCTATTAACAAGCTAAGTTTTTAACAAAGAACTTTTTTGTTTAACACAAATATAATGCTTGGTTGAACCGCACAGAAAAACTTGAAAAAGTTGAGGATGAAAGCGACTTAGCTGGTTAATGTGCTCGGTGTTGATGACATGGACCGAGCTTGTAGTGGGCCGAGCTCCCCGCCCCCAAGTGAGTGCCGAGATAACCGAGCGAAGAGCTCGCCTTGATGAAGTAGCAATGTTGCACGGTCGATGTGGCGAGGCGAAGCGTCCAATCCAGCTAATATGACGAAGCTGGTCGGCTGGTGATGCCAAAGTCCCCGAAGCAGGTTGATAAAGAAATGGTGAGGCCCCTAGTCTAGCCGAGGTGATGGACTAGGTCAGTAAGGTGATGCTAGAGTGCCCATGCCAGCTGATGTGTCGAAGCAGGTTGGTGTCATGTACGTCTGTTTGAAGAAGCGATGGCGTGGCGATGCCGATGCAGGTTGAAATTTGTGACGCGGCCAATGATAGCTAGATGATGGAAAGGCACGCACTTCCCATGCAACATGCGGGAAGGCAAGGTTTTCTTAATGATAGTTCAGCCCTTGCGGTGCCGAACTGTCATCGGCTTGCCGAGGTGATGAGAAAATTTCCTTCAAAAAGGACGTCTGACAAAATACGACGTCAGATCAGATTCATTTTTGCGCAGAAAATAGATCCAAAATTCGTTGTACTCATCGGACATTTCTTGGAGTTTGGACGGTCGGATCGAGCTGAAACTCTGAGGGTTGATCGGTATTGGAATTTCACAGCCAATGAATGGTGAGATTTTCCAAAGGTATTCGAGATAGATACTAGACACCTCGCCCTAATCTCATCTAGATTCCCGTCCAGATTCATCAAGGCTCCGATATATCGGAGTTTGCCGAAGATTTGGCAGGGTTGTTATAGATACATTTCCAAAAAATTCCAACGACACAATTATCAAAGCGACGCTTGAGGAAACGGAGGCGACGAACACAATTTTGTTGTCTAGAAAAAAACAAGTGCCAATTTGCAAACGAGCCATCGATCCTTTTGCTGATCCCACATCGGAACTCTCAATGAAAGCACCAATGGCAGTGTCAAAACCGAAAGATCTCGAGTAGGGGTTCCCGAACTATGGATCTCGGATTGATGGGTTGCAGGAGACAAAGGAGACGGTATTTACCCAGGTTCAGTCCCTCTTGATGGAGGTAAAACCCTACATCCTGCTTTGATTGTATTGAATATAGGGTATCGAGTAGAAATTTGATCTATCTAGAGATCGTATGATGTGGTATAAACCCTAAGAGTAAGGAGCTTAACTTTGATGATATGATTGTTATCGACTAGCTTGGCCTCGACTTATATAACACGCCGGAAGCCTAGGATAACAAGAGTCCTAGTCAGCTACGTCGGTGCCGAGGAGTCCTTGTCTTGATCACCAAGTATTGTGAAATCTTCGTCGTATATGTCATCGGTTGCCCAAAGTGGCCCATAAGTCTGGCATGTAGAGATAGGACGGCGACTCGAGGACCCTTAGTCCCGGACTCCCTTAGTGAGCGAGGGCGTTTAGGGTCCATTTGTCCTGGCAGTTATGCCGGAAGACTGCTATGATCTCCTGATTGCTACAGTCCGCCATCCTGTTTTTGGTAAGGAGGAATCGAGCCCAGTAAATGGTGGACTATTGCATCTGGCTGTTGTATGACGTACAACAATTCCCATATGTCGGGTTTCCCCAAATTTGTTGGAGAGTATTCGACGTGGGTGGTAGCTGGGTAAAAATTTCTTGTCCCAATAGGACATGAGTCCGAAGATATGACGGTCGTATATTGTACCGTTGCGGTATTAGGCGCACCTGGTTCGGTGTCGGAATTGTCGGCCAGACTCTTCTTCCCAGACTCAAGGTCGGGGGCTAGATCGAGGACTGATCCAGAACTATCCACGGGGCTGAGTTCGGATTCTAAACTAAAAGAGCAATCTTGATGGTCAAAAACCCGAACATAAACCGTTCACAACTCTGGAGGTTGAGAGGGCAAGCCTTCGACCTAGCTCTCGATAGTGGCGACCAGATGCATGACAGGTGTGGGACGTAAATTTCCCTGTCATTGGGTTTAAGCCCGATTTGGTCGTAGATAGAGGGTTGGTCATTGGTTACCCCCATGTGTCGGTGTCAAAACCGGCGTATCTCAGGTAGGGCGTCCCGAGCTGTGAGACTAGGATCAATGGTAATAGGGGACGAAGGCGGCGATGTTTACCCAGGTTTTGGGCCCTCCTATGGAGGTAAAACCCTATGTCTTGCTTGATTATATTGATGATATGTAGGTTACAGAGTTGATCTACCTCGAGATCGAGTAGCTAAACCCTAGATGAGTTGTTCTCCCTCCTACAACCTAAAACCATCCGACTTATATAGACACCGAGGGTACCTAAGGTTTACACATGGTCGGTTACATATGGAAGGAAAGACATGCCTATTCACTATTCCAATCTTGGAGGACACCCCACGATTCACGAAGCTTCCTTCCTGGAGACAGAGCCTTCGATCAGTCCAATGCTCGGTAAACGACCAATATAGTCAGGCCCATGAGAAACAGGTCGGCCACCCGAGGACCACTTAAACCAGGACTCCCTCCATAGCCCCCGAACTAGCCTCCAATGCCAAGGGTCTTAGCCCCAGCTTCGCTTGATCAGAGTCTTCAGCTTGCGAGCCGGGTTCTTCTCCTCAATCAGGGATGGCCGAGTTTAGTTCGGCCTCCAATGACATGTAGTTTTTCCCGATCTGTGGATCTCCCGAACACCATGAATAGCTTAGCCCAAAGGCCAAGCGTCAAGGAGCAAACAGAGTTCCCTGACAACCTTTCTAATAAAAGGTCGCGACCCACCACAACCGTTAGACCAGTTGCGAAAACTCGATTCGTGGTTCAAGGCCGTTTTTTCATTAGCACGATCTATCAATGCATAGATCATGCTCCGTTTCACATGGGATATGGTTAATCATTCATTCATAACGGCATGCACGCCTTGGGAAGCGGAGGGATCCGCGGTGCTGTAAAAGGGGGATTAACCGGCGACCAGCCCCATAAAAAGGGAAAAAACCAAGGCCTAGCCACAATTCCCGTTTGCATCCTCTCCTTTCCCAATCTCCTAAGCTCCTAGAGCCAAGATCCAGTTCTACCGCAACTCCCTTTCTAGCTCGGCCATAGCTGGTTCTGGTTCCAATGGCAAGTGGGAGGCCTCCAGGGTCACCGACAAGGATATCCGAGACCTGAAGGACACCTATTACCTCCCGGCCAACATCTACCACCGCGCTCCAGAGAAGAACCAGGTGGTTCCCACCCCCAAGCCAGGAGAGAGGGTGGTACTTATCCCTCACTTCATTCTGGGACTGAGCTTCCTGCTCCACCCCTTCGTCATGGGGCTTATGTTCTTCTACGGGCTCGACTTCCATGACCTCCCGCTGAACTCCTTCATGCACATATCGGCCTTCATCATCGTCTATGAGGCCTTCTTCCAGGTCGAACCACACTTCGGGCTATGGGTCAAGGTATTCAACATCAAGCCGAAGTGTGTAGCCGGTGAACACGCAGACTATGGCGGGGCAGTCATCAGCAAGCTCCCCCGCGTCGGATGGCCATCCGGCACCTTCTTCGACAACATAAACATTTGGCCAAAAGAGTGGTTTTACATCACCGAGCCAAGGGAAGAAGGTCGGGCTCCCCCGACCGAGTTCAGATCCGGCCCCCCCACAAGATTGACCTCATGGCTCCGAAAGGGCCTCGATTGGGGATCAGATATGGCGGTGGACAACCTGTAGAAATGCATCGCCTCCATGGTAAAAGGCAAGATCGAACTGGCCAACATCGTCTAGATCATGCTTCGGCGGTGCCTCCTCCCCTGCCAGCGTCGGGACTCCCCCATGTGGGCTTATCAGCTTGACGATGATCCTACAGTTCGTCATTTCTTCCACACCACTCCAGAGAAACTATGGAAGGCGTTGTTCAAGGCGCAGGAGAGATGGCCAGCCGAGGAGCCTACATGATGATAACCTTCCTTCCTAGGTATAACATAGTTTTAATTGATTGGCTCCATTTTTCAAAAGAAAGTCTAAGCACCTTTCTGATCACCTTTGGAGAAGTGGCTGAGCAAAGCCATGGGCATCAATGGCCCCGCACCATAGCCCGAAGACCCCAGGTCCAAGCTATTGTCGGAGATGCTCGTCGTGGCGCCTTTCAAGGCGCTAGAAAAGAAGGGGAAGAAGAAGAAGAAGAGCCGAGGAGGTCTTCCATCAAGGACCAACCAGACGCTATGACCGAGGAAACACATGCCTCCTCTAATCAAGAGGAGGAGCATGAGGACGAGGGGGAAGGCGATTCCCCCTCACAAGAAAGAGGGTGGCGTCACCGGATGCCGTAGAGGATGTTCCTCCTCCTGTCCCGAAGAAGGCACGTCAGCCGCGGTTGATCCTGCCCAATGACAATTCGTACTCGGACACAGAGTCCAAAGACTTTGAACGGTTCCTCAAAGGAACCTAAGGGTCAAGCCCCCAGCTCGAAGGTAAGAATCTGAAGACTCCCTGAGCTATTAATGCCAAGTTTTGAATGTTATCAACACATGAGCGCCTATCGATCTGTAGCCCACCCTGCGTTCTCCCCACCCACCAAGTCTCGGACAGGGAGACCCCCCTTGCCGAGCTAGTGGAGAGTGGGACCACATTGCATTCCCCCCCTCCGGGCGCCGCGAAGGATGCGGCGGAGGTGTCATCCAACCAGGCTCCTATGGAGTTGGGCACCGGTGGCGGGGGCAATGACGACATGGTCGAGGTTAACGCCTCGGCCGCCAAACACCGGGGGGAGGAATCCCTCCCGGATAGCGAGGAGGCCCAATGGAGGAAAGTCCAGTCCCCTCCAAGGTCATCTCCGAAGCGTGCCACGCCTCCGGAGCCGCCGGTTCAATACCCGATTGGAGATCAAGCTAACCGATCACCACCGGTGCCACCGACAAATGGGTGGCCGGTCATGGGGGAGGTTCTATGAAGCGCCTCCATCTCTAAGGATCACCACACCCTTATGTGTGCAGTTTTGCAAAGCATTTAGTCCGTTGATAGCGTACTGAAGGAGGCCTTCAATGGTCTCCTGACAGGCTTCCAGGTGAGCCACATAATGTTTCATTTCTGGAATATTAATTTGTTACATTTGTGATATTGTTATATATATAGCAGCCCTGAGACCTAGGTGAATTTAGAAAAACTCACCTAGGGATCAATCATAAATCATTGTCCGCACAATGTACAATAGTATATTTGTTCGGGGTGTTCGAATAGCCCTTAAGGGCACTGAACATATGGTCATGTTTATGATAGTTCGGAGGTTTAAACCCATGTAATATGATAGGGGTCTGTTATTTTTAGGCTTCATCATCGGCGACGGCTGCTAATGCCGCCGAGCTAGACGAGTTAAATCGGAAGCAGAAAAGCTCCAAAAGATGAGCTTGACACTCTTAACAGGAGATTCGACCAGGCGCAAGGTAAGCCGGATTGTAATATCCGAATTCTTCATCACTAGTGATTCATACTGTCGATACAGTATGGTTATATATTTGATACTTACACATCCTCGGTGAATGAAATTGAGAAGCTCAAGGACGTGCTTCAGAAGGCAAAGGAAGAGTCCGCAGACAAGAATGCGGCGGCCGAATAAACGACTGCCACGCTTTCCACTTTAAGAGCCACCAATGCCAAGCATGAGTCTCGGGTGGAGGAAATCCAGCAGGAGCTCAAGGACAACGCCAGAAGTGCGAGGACCTTGACCAGAAAGTCAAGGAGCATACCGCCGAGTTATCCACTCTAAAATTCGATCTCCAAAAGGAGCGGGTGGATAGGCGGTTCTTTGAAGAGCAAGTCCGCCAAGTTAAGGCTATCACGGATGGTAAGCCGTATTTACTGCAATGTGTCTTCAGTGATAGTAGGTTCTCATTGCTCACCCAAGTGTGGCGTTCCTGAGGTGCCTGCTCGGACCTCCAGAAGAGCATATTAGACACGAACCAGTTCTATGCTTCACAGGGAGAGGGAGATGAAGCTCGGCTGTTTTGGGTGCAATTTGAAGCCGCTGAGCGCTCTCCTCTCCTCATCGAGCAGCTGAAGCAGCTGATGGAGCTACACCGGATGGCGGAGCCTACCATGAAAGATCTATGCATCCGGCTATGGCCCAACGAGCCTTTGCCGAGCAGCTACTTCGGCCTAGTGCAGAAGCTGAGCGATGCCTCGCCCTGGATTGACGCACTAAGGTGTTCATCCTGTATCGAGGGAGTTCGGATGGCCTTTGCAAGGGCCAAGGTGCACTTGTCAGGGCTTGATCCGACAAAGATAGCCATTGCTCCTCCGCTCCATAGAAAGGAGCATAGGTTCCTTGAGCAATACTTCTCCGTAGTTATGGAAGGTACTCGGGCGATAGAGGCTCAGTGTTCGAAATAAAACATTTATGAGTAAACGCGTTGTAATTTGCCCGAAGAGCTTTTAACGCTTGTATGTTTATGATGCATGGTTTATCATGTCTTTCGTGTTTTGCATTCATTATAACTCCTGTGTGGCAGTTGAAACTGAAAGTTGCGAGTCGTCGGCTTCAGCCCCCATGTAGATACTACACGAGGTGTCTCTTCCTACTCACTGTGACCCTTAGCGGACAAGTCAATAAGACCATAATGCTTTATTGCTTTCACTTAGACGTAGGAGCACAAAAAAAGGAATGTGGGCGGCTAATGACTAGTGCCTAGTGGTTTGTGATGTTCGGATAAACCGGAGCTAAAACCGATATCACATGGTTTGGACGAATACCAAACCAAACGTATGACACAGAATAACCTCTAACGAGGTTTTTAGTATCACACTTAAGCTCGGATTCGCAGACCGGTTCTCGCATACTATGACAGTCAGTTTTCGGCTTTCTCCCCTAAGGTGCTTGACCAGGCTAGCTGGAAACACAATCGTAGTGGTTCTCCCTTTGCCCTTTTAGCCGATCGATCAGAATTTAAAGGGGCAAGCACAGACGTCGGGCAACCCAACTATTTACCCAAGACATAGTTTGGAAGCAATGCATATAAAGAGAATTCCAAGACGCCGAATGCATAATCAATTGTGCTTAGGAAGATTTTTTAAACTCGAGCCCCCGGTCTGTTAGCCGGTTGCATCGTAATGTATACCAAATAGGCTCGCAAAAAGAGGGACAAAATAGAGTATGTGCCAAAAAGGATAGCGAAGCGACAATGTATAATGGTTTTATATTTTGCTCAACAACTCTTATTGTTCAAATTGCCGAGGCAACTGTTTACATGTATTTTAAAATGAAATAGAAATTTTACAGGAGTGGTTGTACCAGGAGTCTTCGATGGGTGACATGACGTCCTCGATGTGCCCTGTCGCTTGTCCGCTCCTGAGCCTTCTAGGGAGTTGTGTACATCAATGGGTGGTACTGTTTGGTGAACGGACTTTGGAAACAGAATCTTGAGAGGTCGCCAAAGTGTGGATTAGCTTTACGCGTTTAGCACGCCCTTGATGGTACCTGTAGTGTGTCCGAAGACATTTAATGGTAGTAGTTCGGTCCAGCCGAATACGTACACTTTGATGGTTTTCCCCACCGCCGCCCATCGAATCTTGAGCACAAAGTTGTGCCTCCTTGGCATGTGCCTAGATGGTCCTAGGGTTGTGAAGTGGGGGGCGAGTCCTTGTTTATGGGGAGAGGAAGGTTCTGGGAGTTCGGGCTGAGACGGAGCTCGCTTCCCAATCTTACGTGCCTTTATGGCAGATGTCGGGGTTTGCCGATCATCATTGTAATGGAATTCGACCACTAGGGCCAACGCATGTTCCTCAGTTCGGAGAGAGCGCTCTGTGTTGCTGTTGATACTAATGACCCCCTTGGGGCCGGGTATCTTGAGCTTGAGGTATGCATAGTGTGGGATGACACTAAAGCGAGCGAACGTTGTACGGCCGAACAGGGCGTGATAGCCGCTGCGGAAAGGTACAATGTCGAAGATCAAGTCTTCGCTTCGAAAGTTATCAGGGGAACCGAACACTACTTCGGGCTTACATAGCCTGTGCACCGGGCTTCGACGCATGGAATCACTCCTTTAAAGGTAGTGTTGTTGGGTTTGATCCTTGACAGATCTAGACCCATCTTTTTCATAGCGTCTGAGTAAATCAGATTAAGGCTACTTCCTCTATCCATTAGGACTTTAGTGAGGTGATACTCGTCTATGACGGGGTCTAGTACGAGGGCGGCCAAGCCCCCATTACGGATACTGGTTGGGTGGTCACGCCGATCGAAGGTGATCGGGTATGCCAACCATGGGTTTTACTTTGGGGCTACAGGCTCTATGGCGTATACCTCTCGAAGGGTACGCTTCCCCTCCTTTTTGGGTATATGAGTGGCATATATCATATTTATGGTTCTTACCTCTGGAGGGAACTTCTTTTGTCCACCGCCGATTGGACCGTGAGGCTCATCCTCGCCCTTGCTATGTGGGCCCTTGCCTTGATCCTCGGTTGCAAGTTTGTTGGCCTGCTTGAATACCCAACAATTACAGTTGGTGTGATTGGCGGGATTCTCTTGAATTCCATGGATCTGGCAAGGCCTCTCCATGATCTTGTCCAGTGGGATGGGTCCGTCACGATTGCCTTTAGGAGGCTCTTCCGTTGCCCTGGTCGGGAGTTGCGAAAGTTGACGTTGACGGTCATGTCATCGGCATCGCTATTGCTGTGTTGGCGGTTATTTGTTCCCTTTGGTTTCCCATTTCTGTCCCGAACTTCAGAGGTTCCGGGGTCTTCGGGGTTGTGGCTCCATCTTGCTAGCCAGTTATCCTCGTCCGCGCAAAAGCGGGTCATGAATGATGTTAGGGCTGACATTGTCCTAGGTTTATCCTGGCCGAGCTGGCGAGCCAACCATTCATCCCGAATATTGTGCCTGAAGGAGGCTATTGCCGCGGCATCCGGGCAGTCAACGATCTGGTTTTTCTTTGTCAAGAACCAATTCCAGAATTGCCATGCAGACTCTCCTGGCTTCTGGACGATGTTGCTCAGGTCGGATGAGTCCGGCGGCCGAACATAGGTGCCCTAGAAGTTAGATCGAAATGCATCCTCTAGATCCTCCCAGCACCCGATGGAGTTTTCGGGGAGGCTATTTAACCAGTGCCTAGTTGGTCCCTTAAGCTTTAGGGGTAGATACTTGATGGCATGGAGATCATTTCCTCATTCCATGTGGATGTGGATGAGGAAACCCTCAATCCATACGGTTGGGTCAGCTGTCCCATCGTATTACTCTATGTTCACGGGTTTAAAAACCCTCCAAGAACTGGTGCTGCATCACCTCGTTCTTGAAGCATAGTGGGTCGGGAGCGCCTCTGACCTGAGCTATGTCACACCGATAGTCGGTGTCAGTTCTAGCTCGGTTTCATTCCCGACCTCGATTGTTGCGGTCGAGCCAAGGCCGAAACCCGTCCCGTCGATCGGGTGAGTACCCTCTGGATCCATAGATGGATCTTGTGCGGCCTGCCCTATGGTCCAGGTCGTGTCGGAAGTCGAACCTGTCATCGAGCTCTATTGGCTCTTTTCCCCGTCTTCGGGGTATCATCGGCCTATTACCGGTGTCGTCAGCCGTCCTGTCTCGTCCTCGAGGGGGCGGTCTGGCTTGTCGTATAGGGTATGTTTGGGAGAAGGCGTGGCAGTAAGCTCCTCATCGAATTGTGGCAGCACCCTTCTGCGTGGATAGCTTTTAGGTTTGGCCAAATGACCGGTACCGTATCCTTCATCAGTTGAGAGGACTCTCGTCCAGCGATCGTTGAGGTTGTCCTATTCGGCTTTAAGATGTCGTTCTTTAGTTTTCAGGCTGCGAGCCGTGGCTATAAGCTGTTGCCTGAATAGTTCCTGATCTTCATGGTTATCATGGATGGCGAAGTCATTGGCTTCCGGGATGTCTTCCTCCTCAACATGGGGTAGGTAATTGTCGTCCTCAGAATCATTTAGGTCATTGGGGTTGAGCTGATGTTCCAGTCTCTCCTGACCATGTAGCGGGAGTTTGAGGATATCGGGATCGCCGACGTCTTCCAGGGTATATCTGTCCCTGGTGTCGACGATAGCTTTTCTTCCCTTTTTTCCTTTTGATCGTTCATGCGGCTTACGGCGTCTTGACGATGCTTCACCTGATTTGTCGCCATTGTTTTTAGGTGTGTGTTCGCCGTTAGCGGTGGAGTGTCCACCATGTAGACGCCGTACGTGGAGGTGGCATCCCATCACCCTGTGTTTACGGGGGTGGGACGCAATCTTCGTCATCCATGTATTTTGCATCCTCAGAGGCATAGTCCCACATGTCAGTTAAATCCTCGACAGTGGCTATCAAGTGGGTGGATGGTGTCAGTGTCAAAACCGGCGTATCTCGGGTAGGGGGCCCTGAACTGTGAGACTAGGATCGACGGTAATAGTAGACGAAGAGGACATGAGTTTATCCAGGTTCGGGCCCTCCTATGGAGGTAATACCCAACGTCTTGCTTCGTTGTATTGATGATATGCGGGGCTACAGAGTTGGTATACCTCGAGATCATCTAGCTAACCCTAGATGAGTTGTTCTATATCTATACACCAAAACCGTCTGGCTTATATAGGTGCCGAGGAGGCATAGGGTTTACACATGGTTGGTTACATGCCGAAGAGATAAACATGCCTATTTACTACATCAAACGTGGAGCACAAGCCGTGCTTCCTAAAGCTTCCATCCTAGAGACTAGGCCTTCAAATCTTTCGGTGTTCGGTAAGCAGCCCTCATAGTCTGACCCAAAACAATAGGTTGGCTATCCAAGGACCCCCTAATCCAGGACTCCCTCAATGGGTGGGATGAAAAATTCATCTTGACCTGCCGTGAGACCGATCTGAGCATAGATAGGGGTTGGGTCATGGGTAATTTCCATTGACGAGATCCGATCTAGGGCCTCGTGGAGTGTCGAGAGCTTGATCGGGCTGACCTTCTCGGAGCATTCGGAGTTGACCTCTAGTGCGTCCGTGCAAGGAGAGTGTTCGGCAAGAACAGGTATCCAAGCATCTAGCACTATGGCCGAATCTGGAATAAAGGGCAGGCCTCGCCATGGCAGATCCTGCGGACGGGACCGAAAGAGGGATCCGAGGTTAAAGCCTCAGAGTCTTCGGGCGTGGCAGGCGAGATTGCGAGCCCGGTTAGAGAAAGATCGCCCCGAGAGACTATGGAGCACTTCAGGTTCCCGAATCTGACATCTTGATCAGGGGCGAAACTTCCAACTCGGCCTAGATGGTCGGTGATACGTCCATTTTGCATCATGCTTTTATATTGATATTTATTGCATTATGGGCTGTCACTACACATTTTGGCACAATACTTATGCCTTTTCTATCTTATTTTACAAGGTTTACATGAAGACGGAGAATGCCGGCAGCTGGAGTTCTGGACTAGAAAAGGAGCAAATCTGAGATACCTATTCTGCACAACTCCAAAAGTCCTGAAAATCTATGACGATTTATTTTGGAATATATAAAAAATATTGGGCCAAAGAAATACATCAGGGGGCCCACTAGGCAGCCACAAGCCTGGGGGCGCGCCCCTGAGGCTTGTGGCCCACCTGGCAACCCTCCGATGCCCATCTTCTGCTATATGGAGGGTTTTGACCTGGAAAAAATTAGAATAGAGCTTTCAGGACGAAGCCCCGCCTTCTCGAGGCGGAACTTGGACAGAACCAATCAAGAGCTCCAGAAGGGCTATTCTGCCGGGGAAACTTCCCTCCGGGAGGGGAAAATCGAAGCCATCGTCATCACCAACGATCCTCTCATCGAGAGGGGGTCAATCTCCATCAACATCTTCATCAGCACCATCTCCGCTCCAAACCCTAGTTCATCTCTTGTATCCGATCTTTGTCTCAGAACATCAGATTGGTACTTGTGGGTTGCTAGTAGTGTTGAGTACTCCATGTAGTTGATGCTAGTTGGTTTACTTGGTGGAAGATCATATGTTCAAATCTGTGATCATCATTAAAACTACTCTGATTAGTAACATTAATATGCTTTATGAGTAGTTACGTTTGTTCCTGAGGACATGGGATAAGTCTTGTTATAAGTAATCATGTGAATTTGGTATTCGTTCGATATTTTGATGAGATGTATGTAGTCTCTCCTCTAGTGGTTTCATGTGAATATCGACTACATGAAACTTCACCATTGTTTGGGCCTAAAGGAAGGCATTGGGAAGTAATAAGTAGATTATGGGTTGCTAGAGTGACAGAAGCTTAAACCCCAGTTTATGTGTTGCTTCGTAAGGGGCTGATTTGGATCCACATGTTTCATGTTATGGTTAGATTTATCTTAATTCTTCTTTCGTAGTTGCGGATGCTTGTGAGAGGGGTTAATCATAAGTGGGAGGCTTGTCCAATTAAGGGAAGCACCCAAGCACCGGTCCACCCACATATCAAATTATCAAAGTAACAAACGTGAATCATATATGCAAGATGAAAACAAGCTTCACAGAAATTCAAATGTGTCCTCGGGAGCACCTTGCTTTATATAACAGTTTGTTCAGGCTTGTCATTTGCTACAAAAAGTATTGGGCCACCTTTCTGCACCTTTGTTACAATTGTTACTTTCTACCCGTTATGAATTATCTTATCACAAAACTATCTGTTACCGATAATTTCAGTGCTTTCAGAGAATACCTTACTGAGAACGTCTTGTCATTTCCTTCTGCTCCTCGTTGGGTTCGACACTCTTACTTATCGAAAGGACTATGTTAGATCCCCTGTATTTGTGGGTCATCAAGACTCTTTTCTGGCACCGTTTCCAGGGAGTGGGAAAAATTTATATAGTATGCTGAAATTTAATACCAGTTGTTACAATGGAAAATTATCATTTGAGGGGCTTGTTCGGGGTATCTTCACCTCGACCAGAAGCACAAAGAGTCGCTCCTCAACCTGCTGCACCTACTGAAAATATTTATTATGAAATTCCTTTGGGTATGATAGAGAAACTGATAGTTAATCCTTATGCAGGAGATGGAACACTACATCCTGATTTGCATCTAATCTATGTGGATGAAGTTTGTGGATTATTTAAGCTTGCAGGTTTGCCCGAGGATGTCGTCAAGAAGAAGTTCTTTCCTTTATCTTTGAAGGAGAAGGCATTGGCATGGTATAGGCCATGTGATGATATTGTATCATGGAAATACAAACGATTTAAATTGGAATTTCATCAGAAGTTTTATCCTATGCATCTGGTTCATCATGATCGGAATTCTATTTACAATTTTTGGCCTTGTGAAGGAGAAAGAATTGCTCAGGCTTGGGGAAGGCTTAAGTCAATGCTATATTCATGCCCCAACCTTGAGCTCTCAAGAGAAATTATTATTCAGATTTTTTATGCTCTGCTTTCTCATAATGATCGATCCATGCTCGATACTTCTTGCTCTGGTTCTTTTATGAAGAAAGATATTGAATTCAAATGGGACTTATTGGACAGAATTAAACACAACTCTGCAGATTGGAAACTCGATGAAGGTAAGGAGTCAGGTATAAACCTTAAGTTTGATTGTGTTAAATCCTTTATAGACACCAATGCTTTTAGTGAATTTAGCACTAAATATGGACTTGACTCTGAGATAGTAGCTTTTTTTTGTGAATCTTTTACTACTCATGTTGATCTCCCTAAGGATAAGTGGTTTAAATATCATCCTCCCATTGAGGTAAAAGTATTTGAACCTATTAAAGTTGAAGAGGAAACTATTACTTATAATGTTGATCCTGTTATTCCTACTGCTTACATTGACAAACCACCCTTCCCTGTTAGGATAAAGGAACACGCTAAAGCTTCAACTATGGTTCGTAAGTGTTGTATTAGAACACCTACACCCCTTGAACAAATTAAAGTTGAACCTAGTGTTGCTATGGTTAAAGATCTCTTGGATGATAATATTGATGGGCATGTTATTCATTTATGTGATGAAGCGGCTAGAATTGCTAGACCTGACACTAAGAGTAAACATAGACCAGTTGTTGGCGTGCCTGTTGTTTCTCTAAAAATAGGAGATCATTGTTACCATGGCTTGTGTGATATGGGTGCTAGCATAAGTGCAATTCCCTTTCCCTTATACAAAGAAATCATGCATGATATTGCATCAGTTGAACTACAAGAAATTGATGTTACTATTAAGCTTGCTAATAGAGACACTATTGCACCGACAAGGATTGTTAGTGATTTTGAAGTCTTGTGTGGGAAAATAAAATATCCTATCGATTTTCTTGTTCTTGGTTCCCCACAAGATGATTTTTGTCCCATTATATTTGGCAGACCCTTCTTGAATACTGTTAATGCTAGGATTGATTGTGAGAAAGAAACAGTTACTGTGAGTTTTGGGGATGTGTCTCATGAGTTCAATTTCTCTAAATTTCATAGACAACCCTATGACAAAGAATCGCCTAGTAAATATGAAATTATTGGTCTTGCTTCTATTGTTGTGCCTCCTACTGATCCTTTATAACAATATTTGATAGACCATGAAAATGATATGCATATGAATGAGAGGAATGAAATAGATAAAATTTTCTTTGATCAGCATCCTATTTTGAAACACAACTTACCTGTTGAAATACTTGGGGATCCTCCTCCACCCAAGGGTGATCCCGTGTTTGCGCTCAAACAATTACCCGATACATTGAAATATGCTTATCTTGATGAAAGGAGATTTATCCTATTATTATTAGTGCTAACCTTTCAGAGCATGTAGAAAAGAGATTATTGAAAACTCTAAGGAAGCCCCATGCTGCTATTGGTTATACTCTTGCTGATATTAAGGGCATTAGTCCCACTCTATGTCAGCACAAAATTAACATGGAGCCTGATGCCAAACCAGTTATTAATGACCAACGACGATTAAACCCTAAGATGAAAGAAGTGGTAAGAAAAGAAATACTAAAGCTTCTGGAGGTACGTATAATTTATCCTGTTGCTGATAGTAGATGGGTTTGTGTCGTCCATTGTGTCCCTAAGAGGGAAGTTATCACCGTTGTTCCTAATGATAAAAATGAATTGATCCCGTAAAGAATTGTTACAGGTTATAGAATGGTAATTGATTTTAAGAAACTAAATAAAGCTACTAAGAAAGATCATTACCCTTTACCTTTTATTGATCAAATGCTAGAAAGACTATCCAAACATACACATTTTTGCTTTCTAGATGGTTACTCTGGTTTCTCTCAAATACCTGTATCAAGAGAGGATAAAGAAAAAAACCACTTTTACTTGCCCTTTCGTTACCTTTGCTTATAGACGTATGCCTTTTGGTTTATGCAATGCACCTGCTACCTTTCAAAAATGTATGGTGGATATATTCTCTGACTTTTGTGAAAAGATTATTGAGGTTTCCATGGATGATTTTTCCGTTTACGGAACTTCATTTGATGATTGGTTGAGCAACCTTGACCAAGTTTTGCAGAGATGTGAAGAAACTAATCTTGTCTTGAATTGGGAAAAGTGCTACTTTCTAGTTAATGAAGGTATTGTCTTGGGGCACAAGATCTCCGAAAGAGGTATTGAAGTTGATAAAGCAAAATTTGATGCTATTGAAAAAATTTCGTGCCCTACGAATATCAAAGGTATAAGAAGTTTCCTTGGTCATGCTGGTTTTTATAGGAGGTTTATCAAAGATTTCTCTAAAATTTATAGGCCTCTCACGAATCTTTTGCAAAAAGATGTTCCATTTGTTTTTGATGATGATTGTGTAGAAGCATTTGAAATTCTTAAGAATGCCTTTGAAAGGACGTGGATGTCGCCTAGAGGGGGTGAATAGGCGCTTTAAAATAATTACGGTTTAGGCTTGAACAAATGCGGAATAAAACTATCGTTTAATTAGTCAAGCACAAAACCTAAAACAACTAGGCTCACCTATGTGCACCAACAACTTATGCTAAGCAACATATACAACTAAGTGATAGCAAGATATATGACAAGAAACAATATGGCTATCACAAAGTAAAGTGTATAAGTAAAGGGGCTCGGGTAAGAGATAACCGAGGCACACGGAGACGACGATGTATCCCGAAGTTCACACCCTTGTGGATGCTAATCTCTGTTCGGAGCGGTGTGGAGGCACAATGCTCCCCAAGAATCCACTAGGGCCACCATAATCTCTCACGACCTCGCACAATGCAAGATGTCGTGATTCCACTAAGGGACCCTTGAGGGTGGTCACCGAACCCATACAAACAAGGTTGGGACAATCTCCACAACTTGATTGGAGGCTCCCAATGACATCATGAAGCTTCACCACAATGGATTGTGGCTCCAAGGTGACCTCAAATGCTCAGGGCAATCTCCACAACCTAATTGGAGACCCCGAAGCTTTCCCCGAGCTTTGCACCACAATGATTGAGCTTCGAGGCACCTCCAACCGTCTAGGGAACCAAAGCACCCAAGAGGAACAAGCTCTAGGGTGTTCAAACACCCAAGAGTAATAGCTTCTCAACTTATCACTTCCGCGTATCACCGTGGAGAACTCAAAGCTATGCACAAAATGCAATGGCAAGGGCACACGGAGTGCCCAAGTCCTTCTCTCCCAACTCCCATGAAAGCAACTAATGCTAGGGAGGAAATGAGAGGAAGAACGAAGAAGAACACGAAGAACTCCAAGATCTAGATCCAAGGGGTTCCCCTCACTTAGAGGAGAAAGTGATCGGTGGAAATGTGGATCTAGATCTCCTCTCTCTTTTCCCTCAAGAACTAGCAAGAATCATTGGAGGGATTGAGAGTTAGCAAGCTCGAAGAAGGTCAACAATGGGGGAAGAACACAAGCTCAAAAGATTCAATCCATTGGGGAAGAAGACCCCCTTTTATAGGGGAGGAAGGGTCCAACCGTTATCCGCACCCTCAGCCCCGCGCGTTGTGGTACTACCGCAATAAGATCACGGTACTACCGCAAGGGCTCGCGATACTACCGTTGCGCCAGCGGTACTATTGCTCCCGCGGAAGTATTAGACTCGGGCCG
Source organism: Hordeum marinum (assembly GCA_022496015.1). Taxonomy (NCBI): domain Eukaryota; kingdom Viridiplantae; phylum Streptophyta; class Magnoliopsida; order Poales; family Poaceae; genus Hordeum; species Hordeum marinum. Next base: position 70,550,907 of record CM039678.1, on the reverse strand, counting down.
ATTGCACTAGGTAGCTAGCGGTAGAACTACCGGAGCGGTACTACCGCAAGCCCATGCGGTACTACCGCATGGACGGTAGAGACTGGCACTTGGAGATGCACGGAAGTAAAAACTTACTTCCATGCCTACCTCCGCTGAGGGCGAAACTGCAAAAAAGTCCGGCACGGTAGTACCGGAAGTCATTTGTTGTACTACCACCCGAGGGGCGGAAGTAAAAAATTAATTCCGTGCAACTCGCGGTACTACCGCCCTCGGGGAGGAAGTAAAAAACTACTTCCATGCCACTTGCGGTATTACCGCTCCGAGGAGCGGTACTACCTCTATCCACTGAACTGTAGCACCTACAACTAGGAAAACGGAAGAACACAGACAAAACCAGAACTGCCACAACTTCTGCAAATGAGCTCCAAATTGAGCAAACTCAAGCCTGTTGGATTCTGGTTTTCTTAAGAAGATGCAGCATAAAAATGCCAAAGGTATAGAGATGAGAAACCTCTTTCAATGAAGAATCAGCAATAACTCCAACATCAAAAACATCATAGAATATGCATATGGACTCCGTTTTCAATGAACTTGAGCTTGTCATGAAGTTGACCATAAGCTCAAGAAACCTCAAAGAGAAAAACCAACCAAGAACCAAGAAAGATGATGATGCCAAGCATGCAATGGTTTGAGCTCTCAACGAACGATACGTTCAAGCTACTCACTTGAGAGCCCCCTTGATAGCATGGTTACCTACCCTATAACCCAGTCTCCCAACTACCACTATGAGACCGATAAAATAGAAAACCCTATCAAGGTCAAACTTTAGCATTGCGCATAGTCCACTTGAGCTAGATGATGACGATCTTGACTTCCTCAAGATGGACCAGCTTTCTTGATTGCTTTGGCTTGAAGAACACTAGATAATTTCTCCCTCATACTCCACTATGGGTGAGATACTCTTCGGCACATCTTCACAAGTCTATTGACATCACAATGGACGGCAAGCATCCAGCCTGATCTCTCTGTGATGCTTCACTTGAACTTGCACACCGCAACCTTGATAACGATCACCACTTGATGTCATCTTCCATGGGTTGTATGGGATCTTACTCTTGATGCAATCCCATGGACATAAGCCTAACCCCATAAAGAACTCTCACAAGGAACATGGGTTAGTACACAAAGCGTAATGGACAATGCTTACCATACCATGGGATCACTTGATCCCTCTCGGTACATCTTGCACGCTTTGTGTGTTGATCACTTGATTCACTCTTTGACTTAGTCTTGATCAACCTTGTATCTTATCTTCTCTATTCATAAAGATGATGTCTTGAAGGTAATCATGAATGCTCACACAATCTCCTACTTCAATACATGCTTGCAATAAGCTAAACTCTCACATGACCAATCTTTGGATAAACCTTGAATACCACCTTGGTCATCATACAAACTCCTTGAAACCCAATAGATGGACTTCAAGAAGTGCCTATGGACAAATCCTTCGAATATAACTCAAGACAACCATTAGTCCATAGGGGTGTCATCAATTACCAAAACCAAACATGGAGAAATGTGCTCTTACAGCCTTGATTACCGCACCTATTGTTCAACCACCCGACTGGAACCTACCCTTTTAAATTATGTGTTATGCTAGTGATTATGAAGTTGGTGTTGTTCTAGGAAAAAGTGTTGATAAGAAATTAAATGTTATCCATTATGCTAGTAAAACTCTAGACACTGCTCAAAGAAACTATGCTACTACTGAAAAGGAATTTTTAGCAGTCGTGTTCGCTTGTGATAAGTTTAGACCTTATATTGTTGATTCCAAAGTAAATGTTCACACTGATCATGCTGTCATTAAACACCTTATGGAGAAGAAAGATGCTAAACCTAGACTTATTAGGTGGGTCCTACTGCTACAAGAATTTGATTTGCATATTATTGATAGAAAGGATGTTGATAACCCTGTGGCAGATAACTTGTCTAGGTTAGAGAATGTTCTTGATTACCCACTACCTATTGATGATAGCTTTCCTAATGAACAATTATCTATCGTAAATGCTTCACACAATGCTCCATGGTATGCTGATTATGCCAATTACATTGTTGCTAAATTTATACCGCCTGCTTTCACATACCAACAAAAGAAAAAGTTCTTCCATGATTTAAGGCATTACTTTTGGGATGATCCACACCTTTATAAAGAAGGAGTAGATGGTATTATTAGATGTTTCGTACCTGAGCATGAACAGGAACAGATCTTATGCAAGTGCCACTCTGAAGCCTACGGAGGAAACCATGCTGGAGATAGAACTGCACATAAGGTACTACAATGTGGGTTTTATTGGCCTACTCTCTTCAAGGATGCTCATAAGTTTGTCTTTTCTTGTGATGAATGTCAAAGAATTGGTAATATTAGTAGACATCAGGAAATGCCTATGAACTTCTCTCTTGTAATTGAACCATTTGATGTTTGGGGTTTTGATTATATGGGGCCTTTTCCACAATCTAACGGGTATACTCATATTCTAGTTGTTGTTGATTATGTTAATAAGTGGGTAGAAGCTATTCCAACTAGTAGCGTTGATCATAACATTTCTATTAAAATGCTTAAAGAAGTTATTTTCCCTATATTTGGAGTCCCTAGATATTTGATGACGGATGGTGGTTCACACTTTATTCATCGTGCTTTACATAAATTACTCGCTAAATACGCCTTTAATCATAGAATTGCATCTCCTTATCATCCTCAGTCTAGTGGTCAAGTAGAATTGAGCAATAGAGAAATTAAATTGATTTTGCAGAAGACTGTTAATAGATCTAGGAAGAATTGGTCTAAGAAACTTGATGATGCATTGTGGTCTTATAGAACTGCTTACAAAAACCCTATGGGTATGTCTCCGTATAAGATGGTTTATGGTAAAGCATGTCACTTACCTCTAGAGCTAGAACATAAAGATTATTAGGAAATCAAAGAGATCAATTATCATTTCAATCTTGTTGGTGAGAAGAGGTTATTTGACATTAGCCCATTTGACGAATGGAGAACCCAAGCCTATGAGAATGTCAAGTTGTTTAAAGAAAAGGTTAAGAGATGGCATGATAGAAGGATACAAAAGAGTGAATTTAATGTAGGTGATCATGTCTTGCTATACAATTCTCCTTTAAGATTTTTTGCAGGAAAACTTCTCTCTAAATGGGAAGGTCCTTATGTTATTGAGGAGGTATACCGTTCCGGTTCCATCAAGATTAACGATGCCGAGGGCACAAACACGAAGGTGGTGAACGGTCAAAGAATCAAACATTATATCTTAGGTACTCCCATAAATGTTGAAACCAATATCATCAATACCATAACTCCGGAGGAGTACATTAGGGAGTCTTACCAGAATGTTTCAGACTCCGAAAAGGAATAGGTATGTGGTACGGTAAGTGTCGTGGTTTTATCACGGCAGATGTCCGGGTGAATGGACTTAGGTTCGAGGCCATTGCTAACATGATGGACTCAAAGGGGTTGATTGGGACGAAGGACACGGGTTTACCCAGGTTCGGCCCCTAAAGTTGAGGTAATAGCCTATGTCCTGCTTTGTTCTTGTATTGCTTGATGTATCGATTACAAGGGAGCTATTGCTTGACCTAGTTCTCGATAACCTGGTCCCTAAGTTGCCATGGGTCTTGCCTTTACATAGGAGGTCAAGACCAAGGATCACACAAGTTGTAACCAACACCCATTACATGTCAGAGTCTACCTCTATCTTCTCTTGTCTTTCCTGACCAGGTCGTCCCCGGGCAGCTTACACGCCCGGGTCTTCTTCATCCGGGCCACCCACCAGCCCATCCTATCAAGCCGCCAAGCGCCTTGGGCCTTAAGTATCCTCGACTCACTCTTGGGCCGGTGTACGAGCCGCCAGGTATGACCCTGAGCCCTTAGGGCGGGTCTCACCGTGGGGTTGTATCCCCAACATTAGGCCCCAGGTTGATTTGAGCTTGCTCACTTCGGCCTATCTTCTTACTCCTCGACGAGTCGCCCGGAAATGACCCGCCGTGACGTCATGCCAAATCTGCAAAAAAGATCCTCTGATGCACACAATGAATCTTCTTATTAAATGAATATCCCAAAGATCGAGGCGTCTGCCTCGGTCAAATGACATCCGATGCTTGGATTTTCGCGCCCGTTCCGCCCTTTTCCCTATCAAATAGGACCACCTGGGGTGGCATTTGCCTTCTCCCGCTCGCTCCGTCATCTCCTTCCTTCAGACGCTCCTGCTTCCAGCGCCTCCTGCTCCGGCATCGTCTCCTGTTCGCCATCGTTAGGGCCGCTGCATCAACCTGACGCGATCCAGAGCATCTTTCGCCTTCATCACGCCATCACCGGTGAGTCGTTCTCCCCTTAGATCCGCAACTTGTTCCGATAGGGTTTCCATGGAGCTTCGTCGCCGCTGTTCTTAGAACTCAGGTTCCATCAATGCCAGCCACCTTTTAATCCATTAGTCCTCCCCCATAACTTGCCTCCACGGCGTCGCTAGGTAGAATATCAACACCGACGCTGTTTAGGTTCACCATAGCTCCGTCCGTTGTTTTCAGACTTTCTCTGTTTTCACCAGTTCATCACTAGGTCTGGAAATAAAGGCATTTCTTTTGTTTTATAGATCCGCACCTGCCGTACTACTTTCAAAACCAATTTTCAGAACTTAGCCAAATTTCACTCTTTCTTTTCGTGATGTCGATCCGCCATGTTGTTCCGGCTCTCATCAGCCAGATCTTGGCGTCTCATCCTTAAGGTCTTAAGCTTTTTAAGCCACCCATATTTATTCGCCATTTTCTTGACTCGCCGTATATGGTTACCTTGTACAGTTAAAAACTGCCGCCATGTCTCGCGCGTCTAACTCCTGCAACTGGGTTGGTTCATGCATTACCGAAGAGTTTCTGATGGATTTTGTACTTGCGGGCACCCTTCCTGCCAAAGAGATCATCCATTGGCGGGTTCCGGGTAATGAACTTAGGCCCATTCCTCAGGAAGGCGAGGTAGTTGTTTTTTTGGATCATATTGAACGTGGATTCGTACCCCCGGCTCAAAGTTCTTCCGGGACATCCTTCATTTCTATAAGCTGCATCCTCAAGACCTGCCCCCCAACTCCGTCTCAAACATCTGCAACTTCCAAGTGCTCAACGAGGTCTATCTACAGACTCAGCCGTCTGCAGGTCTCTTCCGAGAATTCTTTTATGCGAACCGGCAAACTGAAGTAAAAGCCGGCCCGAGCTTAGTACTTGGTGGAATTTCCATTCAGAGGCGCCGGGATATTACCTTTCCGGCTCTACCAATGCCGAGTCATCCAAATGATTGGAATAAGACTTGGTTCTACTGCAAGGATACTTTCCCGGAGGGTGAGCTTCCACTACCGGGTTATCGCCCCGCCCAGCTGAAGACAACTTCTGAGCTTCCTGTCCGACTATCAACTTCTGAACGTGCAAGGCACGAGCCGGCTCATGCAAAGATTAGAGCCCTCATGGCCAATGGATTGACGGGTTTGGACTTGATCCGCTGCTGGATCTCCTGGAGAATTATGTCTTTGAGCCTAAGAGGCCGCCTCATGTGTGAATACCCCGGCAAGTATGATGGTTCCCTATGCTTCAGCCGGACAACTCTAACCGAAGACGATATTACCACTGTCATCTGGAGTCTTGTTCATGAAACGTTAGGAGCTTGCAGCGCTATTGGAATGGCACCTTTCAGCGCCGTTAATCCGGCCCCAGACGTAAGGGGGCTCTTCATCGTCTCCTCTTTTTGTGTAGTTATGACTTGTCAATTCATTGCTATTATCTGGCTTACCTTTTCAGGCTGACTCCGACTTCTGGAAGAAGAAGTATGTTCCTCCCCTGAAGAAAAGCAAGAAGAAGGCCCCAGCCAAAAGGACGAAGAAGACCACCCCTCGGGAGGAATGGTTTGACCCGCTGGAATCATCCGGCTCAGAGGTATAGTTTTGACTATTTTCTGTAACCTCATTATTCACCTTACTGATAACAACTTATTCACAAGATGAGGTAGAGACGAGCCACACTAACGCTCCGGAGGTAACTTAGATTTCATCTGACTCAGAATGATTTGTACCCCAGAAGATACGGCGGGTTGTTCAAAAAGTTCCCCTTTCTCATCCTCTTGCTCATTTGGATCCTCAATTTCTTTTGAAAAAGCAACAGCAAGTCCACCGTCGTCAGACCCGGAGCACCGGCTCTACTGATCTCATGTCCGGGTTGCCTAACTCCCTGGCTAAGAAGAAACGCCTCGCAGAGGTATGTATCTCTGTTTGATTTTATTAGCTTTCCTTTATAATCTCAACACTTGCCTTATATCATCTGAACTATCTCACAGAGATCACCTTCATCTGGCGACTCTACGGCCACCGCTCTTCCACCTCCGAAGAATAATCCGCTGTAAGCATTTTGTAGCCTTTACACCTGGCTCTTCGGCGGTTGTAACCCTTAAATTCTGGCCTTCATGTCTTTTCTAGGGCTCAAGCTAAGCGAAGGAAAACCAACAAGTCCTCCCCTGGCCCTGCTGTTCAAGAACTGGAGCTTGCTAAGCCAGACCCCCCAGCGACTTCTGCAGAGCTGGCAGCTGATGACATTATTCTTGAGAGCCCGCAAAGGGACCTTTCCAAGCCGTCGAGCCCTGCCAAGGCTGCTGATGATACCGCTACTCCGGACGTCAAGATTACTCACTGCTTTGGAGACGTCTTGCACTCTCCTTCACCTCACGTGCTAACCAAGCATAGTGAGACGGCCGAAGCTTCCAGGAAGCTTGAGTTTGAACTCCCTGCTTTGGAGAAGATGACAGCTGACGAACTTCATGCTGGCTACATGAAGTAGCTGTCCACAAGCCGGGATCTGGAGCTCAACCTAGTTAACTTAATGAAGAGAAAATATGAGGTATTCCTTTTTCCTCCCTATATCCTTACGTAGACCCCAAGGGCCGGATTAATATTGACTGATAATAATCCGGCTCTTCCATCTTAGCAGAAGTAGACATATGTAATATGTAGGCCTAAATTTACTTAATCTTGATCTCAAATCGTTGCCCTAGCCCCCAAGGACCGGCTCAATAACTGAAAATTTTGAGCCGAAACTTCCTGAAAGAGAAAACAGCAGAGCCAATGTTAGCCCCCAAGGGCCGGCTCAATCTTTTCCAAGGTTAAGTCGGGACTTCGTAGAAGATAGTTTAATAGAGCCAATGTTAGCCCCCAAGGGCCAGCTCCATCTTTTCCAAAGTTGAGCCGGGACTTTCATGTTGAACCTCCATAGAAAACCAATATGTAGCCCCCAAGTTCCGGGTCAATCTTGCCGAAGTTGAGTCGGAAATTGTCTTGAAAATAAACATTAGCCCCCAAGTGTCATGCATATTTCTTGCAATCTGTTTGAGACTTGCTGATGTACTCCATACTTTGATATGTCGCAGGAAGCCTTAACCGAGGCCGGGTTAGAATTGGCCGGCTTAAAGACAAACTTAGCTACTGAGCAAGACGCCCGGAGTGAAGCTGACGAAACATGCCGGTGCCTTGCCAAAGAGCTAGAGAAGATCAAAGCTGACTCACCGCCTTCAAGGAATCTGTCGAGCCAGAAAAAACAACATTGACTAAACGGGCGGATGATGTCAATCAGTGGCTCATGATCGTATCTGACGAGCTGCAATCTTTGAAGCGCCACATCACGAAGATGGCAGCTGCCCTCTTTGGTAAGTTTTTAATATCTTGGCTTGATCCGGGTTTTTAAACTTGTGCTGGCAATTCATAACGAGGCCTCCATCTCACGCGGGCCCTAGGAGCCGCCAACTTGCCTCCAATAGTCTGCTGCCTCTGAAGGCCATATACACATTGACAGAGCAACTCTATTGTGGCGCAGTATGCACAATCAAAGGTGTGCAGTATAAAGAAAACATTCCCTCGGCTCTCAAAAGTGTCTTGGAGCTCTTGTCCACGATGCCCAAGCAGACTATGGAACTGAAGAAATCAGCCGCCCACCAGGGGGCAATTGCAGCCATAATCCGGGCATTGGCATTCGCTCCAGAGCTTATGCCGGCTGAGATGATGGATGGGTTTCCCTCCAAGAGGGACGACGGCTCTGAGTTCACCGATGCTGACTATGCGCGGTGCATAAAAGATTCCAAAGTCCTAGCCTCCGTCTTAGCAGAAGAGGTCAACTTGGCGACTTACCAGGCGGCTTACAGTGCTCATCAAAAGAGGATATGTGCCATTTTCCTTGTCCTTCTTATTGTATGCCTTACCGGCTCTTCGTAGCTTAGCTTTCTGCATGTATAAATGTATCTTTACACCGTTAGGAGGGTGGCTTAAAAGCGTAACCCGAAGATGTCGTGTCTTCCCAACATGTTTGATAGAATTCTTCGCTTGGCTTCGGAGCCGGCCGAGAAGGTTTGATAAGCTTCACCCGTAGGGCAGGAAGCCCGCTGTATGGTTATTTTGACTTGTCAACATTTCTAGCACGAATGCCGGTTGTTAGGGATAGATAAGCTACACCCAGAGGTGGGAAGCCCCCTTCGACAACCGTGGTTAACATGTTAACCGGAATGGCATAAAGCTGGCTGTTAGGGTGAGATAAGCGATACCCAAAGGTAAGAAGCCCCCTTCGATAGCCAATGTTGATTTGTCAACATTTTTGGCGTGAACGCCGGTTGTTAGGGTGAGATAAGCGATACCCGAAGGTAAGAAGCCACCTTTCACAACCGCGGCTAACATGTTAACCGGAAATGGCATAAAGCCAGATGTTAGGGATAGATAAGCTACACCCGGACGTGGGAAGCCCCCTTCGACAGCTGTAGCTGACATGTCAACTGGAATGGCATAAAGTCAGTTGTTAGGGTGAGATAAGAGAAGCCGTCGGTAAGAAGCCCCCTTCGATAACCGTGGTTAACATATTAACCGGAAATGGCATAAAACCGGCTGTTAGGGTGAGATAAGCGACACCCGTCGGTGAGAAGCCCCCTTCGACAGCCAATGTTGACTTGTTAACATTTCTGGCACGAACGCCAGTTGTTAGGGATAGATAAACTACACCCGGAAGTGGGAAGCCCCCTTCGACAACCACGGTTAACATGTTAACCAGAATGGCATAAATCCGGCTGTTAGGGTGAGATAAGCGATACCCGAAGGTAAGAAGCCCCCTTCGACAGCCAATGTTGACTTGTCAACATTTTTGGCACGAACGCTGGTTGTTAGGGATAGATAAGCTACACCCGGAGGTGGGAAGCCCCCTTCGACAACCGTGGTTAACATGTTAACCGGAAATGGCATAAAGCCGGCTATTAGGGTGAGATAAGAGACACCCGTCGGTGAGAAGCCCCATTCGACAGCCAATGTTGACTTGTCAACATTTCTGGCACGAACGCCGGTTGTTAGGGATAGATAAACTACACCCGGAGGTGGGAAGCCCCTTCGACAACCGCGGTTAACATGTTAATTGGAATGGCATAAAGTCGGCTGTTAGGGTGAGATAAGCGATACCCGAAGGTAAGAAGCCCCCTTCGACAGCCAATGTTGACTTGTCAACATTTTTGGCGCGAATGCCGGTTGTTAGGGATAGATAAGCTACACCCAGAGGTGGGAATCCCCCTTCGACAACCGCGGTTAACATGTTAACTAGAATGGCATAAAGCCGGCTGTTAGGGTGAGATAAGCAATACCTGAAGGTAAGAAACCCCCTTCGGCAGTCAATGTTGACTTGTCAACATTTTTCGCGCGAACGCCAGTTGTTAGGGTGAGATAAGCGATACCCGAAGGTAAGAAGCCACCTTCGACAACCAATGTATTTGCATCAATGAAGATGTGCGATGTGGCAGAGGCCCCGGCTTGCAGGGATACTATTTGATTTATATAAACATGATACTTACAATGATAATGTGCAGTGATGACTCTCAACAACCTTAAGTGTAGTAAGGCCGCAGATGCGCTATGTTCCACGGCCGGTGGGTCTCCTGACCCGAAGTATCTGAGTCGTCCCGGATGTCAATGAGGTAATACCGTTGTTGAGATTTCGGCTGGCCAAAAAAGGCCCTTCCCATGGAGGAGATAATTTATGCGTATTTGTCTGGTCTTGAATCAGCCGTAGAACTAAGTCGCCCTCTTGAAACGTCCGGGTCTTAACCCTGTGGCTATGATAGAGGCGCAGGTCTTGTTGATAAATCGATGAACGGGCAACCGCGAGCTCCGGTTCCTCTTCCAAAGCATCCAAGGCATCCTGATGTGCCGTCTCATTGTCCGTCTCAACGTAAGTTGCCACTCGTGGCGAGTCATGCCGGATGTCACTTGGCAACACGGCCTCGGCACCGTAAACCATGGAGGAAGGTGTATACCCTGTGGATCTATTGGGGGTAGTCCTGATGCTCCATAAGACGGAGGGCAGTTCTTCTACCCAACAACCGGGTGTTTGTTGTAAAGGAACCATGAGTCGTGGATTGATACCCCTCAAGATTTCTTGATTGGCATGCTCCATCTGACCGTTGGACTGCGGATGAGCAACTGTTGAAACATCAAGCCGGGTGTGCTCTTCGTCACAGAATTTTTTCATAGCCCCCTTGGACAAATTTGTTCCATTGTCAGTGATGATGCTATGGGGGTAACCAAAACGGTAGATCAGTTTTTTAACAAACTGAACCGCCGTCGCCGCATCACACTTGTTGATCGGCTCAGCCTCTACCCATTTGGTGCACTTATCAACCGCCACCAAGAGGTGTGTTTTCTTATCCTTGGATCTCTTGAAAGGTCCTACCATATCAAGCCTCCAGACTGCAAACGGCCAAGTAATTGGTATCATGTGCAACTCTTGAGCCGGAACATGAGCACACCGGCCGAACTTTTGACAGCCATCACACTTGCGGACCAGATCCTCTATGTCTTTGTGAGCCGTCAACTAGAAGAAACCGTGTCAGAATGCCTTAGCTACCAAAGATTTTGTGCCGACATGATGTCCGCAATCTCCAGTGTGAATTTCATTCAAAATTTCCTGACCTTCCTCTAGTGAGACACAACGCTGAAAAAATCTGGTCACGCTGCACTTGTGTAACTCACCCGTAATTATTGTCGTCGACTTAGACCGTCGGGTGATCTGTCTGGCTAGATTTTCATCATCAGGTAAGTCGCCCCGAGTCAAATATGCCAAGTAAGGCACAGTCCAATCTGGAATAGCATGTAGAGCCGCCACCAGTTGACCCTTCGGGTCAGGGACAGTCAAATCTTCCTCTGAAGGCAACCTGACAGTCGGGTGATATAAAACGTCCAAAAAGATATTGGGTGGCACCAGCTTTCGCTGAGAGCCTAACCGTGATAAGGCATATGCTGCCTCATTCCTACGACGATCAATGTGATCTACCTGATAACCTTTGAAGTGACCAGCAATGACATCCACCGCCTGTCGATAAGCCGCCATCCGCGGGTCCCTAGAATCCCACGTGCCTGAAACTTGCTGCGCCACAAGATCTGAGTCGCCCAAACACCTTACCCGGCTTAAATTCATCTCCTTGGCTACTCTGAGACCATGAAGCAGAGCCTCATACTCAGCCGCATTGTTAGTGCAAGGGAACATCAGCCGGAGCACATAACAAAATTTATCACCTTTGGGAGATGTTAAAACAACTCCTGCTCCTGATCCTTCCAGCTCCTTGGATCCATCAAGAGTGTGTTATCCGACTTTTCCTCGGGAGCTTGACACTCTATCCAATCATTTATAAAATCCACAAGGGCCAGGGATTTGATGGCCGTACGAGGCGTGTGTGTTAAATTAAGAGGTCCCAGCTCCAATGCCCACTTAGTGATCCTACCGGTGGCTTCCCTGTTCTGAATTATGTCCCCCAACGGAGCAGAGCTGACCACTGTGATTGGGTGCCCTAAGAAATAGTGCTTTAACTTGTGATTGGCCATGAACACCCCATACACCAGCTTCTTCCAATGTGGATATCTCTATTTGGATTCGGTCAGAACCTCACTAATATAATAAACCGTCCTTTGAACTGTATACTCCTTCCCGGCTTCCTTGCGCTCGACCACAATTCCGGCGCTGACTGCCCGGTTGTTAGCTGCCAGATACAGGAGCAAAGGTTCTTTCTCAGCCGGAGCGGCCAACACCGGCGGCTCAGTGAGCTATTTATTGAGCGTCTCCAATGCTTCACCCACCGCCATACTCCAGAAAAAATTGTCTGCCTTTTTCATCATCTGATATAGAGGAACTGCTTTCTCACCGAGGCGGCTTATGAACCGGCTTAACGCAGCAATTCGCCCCGCCGGGCGTTGGACATCATTCACACAGGTCGGCTTTGCCAGAGAGGTGATAGCCTTGATTTTATCCGGGTTAGCCTCAATGCCACGCTCAGAAACCAGAAATCCCAAGAGCTTGCCAGCCGGAACACCAAAGACGCATTTGGCCGGGTTAAGCATCATCTTATAGACCCGTAGATTGTCAGAAGTTTCCCTTAAGTCGTCCAAAAGGATCTCCTTCTTCCTTGATTTGATCACAATATCATCTACGTAAGCATGAACGTTGCGCCCGATCTGACTGTGAAGACAATTCTGCACATAGCGCTGATAAGTTGCTTGGGCTCTCTTGAGCCCGAAAGGCATAGATACATAACAGAAGATTCCAAAAGGCGTAATGAAAGCCGTCTTCTCTTGGTCCTTAACTGCCATCTTGATCTGATGATATCCTGAAAATGCATCCAGGAATCATAGGCTTTCGCAACCCGCCTTAGCATCAATGATCTGATCAATACGCGGAGAGCAAAAGGATCAGCCGGACAAGCCTTGTTGAGGTCCGTGTAATTCACACACATCAGCAATGTGCCGTTATTTTTAAGCACCAACACTGGGTTCGCAAGCCACTCTGGGTGAAAAACCTCAACGATGAAACCCGCTGCTAAGAGCCGGGCAACTTCTTCCCCGATGGCCTTTCACCTCTCCTCATTGAACTGCCGTAGAAACTGCTTGATCGGTTTATACTTAGGATCCACATTAAGATTGTGCTCAGCGAACTCTCTTGGAACACCCGGCATGTCAGAAGGTTTCCATGCAAAGATGTCCCGATTCTCACGGATGAATTCGATGAACGCGCTTTCCTATTTGGGATCCATATGAGCCCCAATGATGAACTGTTTGGATGAGTCGCCCGGAGTGAAGTCGATTGCCTTGGTATCATCCGCTAAAAACTTAAGGGGCGGCTCAACCTCCGTTGTGGGCTTTTTTAGCGGTGTCATATCCTTCGAATCAACATTGTCCTTATAAAACTTAAGTTCCTCCTAAGCGCAACTGTCCTCTGCATAAGCCGCGTCTCCTTCTTCGCTCTCAATAGCCGTATTCCGATCACCATGAACGGTAATTGTGCCCTTTAACCCGGGCATCTTGAGCTGTAAGTACACGTAGCAGGGCCTAGCCATGAACTTAGCATAAGCCGGCCATCCAAACAACGCATGATAAGGGCTCCTGATTTTGACCACGTCAACCCACAAGGACTCCACCATGTAGTTATATTCATCACCGAAGGCAACCTCCAAAGAAATTCGGCCCATCGGATAGGCCGACTTGCCGGGCACCACACCATGAAAGATGGTGGATGAGGGCTTAAGATCCTTGTCAAGCAACTTCATCCATCGAAAGGTGTCATAATAGAGGATGTTGATACTACTACCTCCATCCATAAGCACCTTGTTCACCATATAACCTCCTACTTGGGGGGCAACCACCAAAGCCAGTCGCCCCGGGTCATCAACACACGGCGAGTGATCTTCCTGGCTCCACGTTATGTCATATTCAGACCACTTTAAGTATTGCGGCAGAGCCGGCACAGCCGCATGGACCGCCCGCCTGCATAATTTCTGATCCCGCTTGTTAAGACCGGTCGTGAAAACATGATACTGGCCTGAGCTGAGCTGCTTCGGATAACTTCGATACCCATATTGGTTATGCTGCTACTGGTTGTTGTTACTAGAGTGCTACGGATGCCCTACTTGATCACCTTGACCATGATGACCAGACCCTAAGCCACCGGATCAAAACCCGGCTCCTGACCCACCGTGTCTTGAGCCGCCACTGCCCTAGCCATTGGGGCACGTATAGTAATTCTTTAACTTTTGCATGATGTGGCAATCACCCCATGCGTGCGATGAAGGTTTTCGGGCTGGTTGTGTTCTGGACAGGGCTTCTTAAGCGCCTCCTCCAAATTGAAGGGAGTCCTGTTCTTATTAAAAGGTGGTCTCAACTTCCCATTGCCCTTGGGAGGATTCTGGCCGGCACTTGCATTGGCTACCAGTTCCGATCCACCATCGGGGTTCTTCCGCTTGTTCTGGTTACCATTGTTAACCACTCCTTTTCCTTGATTGTTTTTCTTACCTGGACCGGCTTTCTCCTCATCCGAGCCTGGGTCCTTCGTGTTATCAGAGTCGGCATACTTTGTAAGAGCCGTCATGAGCTCTCCCATATCCTGACACGTACGCTTGAGCCGGCCAAGTTTCTGCTTTAGTGGAACGAAGTGACAGTTCTTCTCTAAGATGAGCACGGCTTGGGCTGTCATGATCTGCTCAGATGAGTGGATGATGGCTGACACCTGTCGGACCCAATGATGAGCCGACTCACCCTCCTGCTGGACGCAGTGATCAAGATCCATGATGGTCATAGGCTGTTTGCAAGTCCCTTGAAAAAATTTGATGAACCTTGCCCTTAACTCAGCCCAAGAATTGATGATATTGGGAGGCAACCCCTTTAACCACGTGCGAGCTGGAACTTCAAGCATCATGATAAAGTATTTAGCACACACCGCCTCACTGACATCTAGCATCTCCATAGCCAGCTCATAACTTTCGACCTAGACCTCTGAAGGCAAATCAGCAGTGTAATTCAGAACCTTGCGAGGTCCTTTAAAATCCTTGGGCACCCGTTTGCTTCGCAGAGCCGGTGATAAACATGGCACTCCCACGGCCCTGGCAGTTATTCTAGCTCCTACTAATACAGAGGGCGCAGACTCCTGGTGAGTCGTCGTGGCTAAAACGATCGCCTGTTGTTGGTTCCTTGCCCGGTTCATGAGCGCTTGCGCATCTAGAGCCGCCTGATCGTCCCCTGGAGGTGCTCTCTGTCGGTCGCTACTGGAAACCACTGGCGAATCATAGCGCCGGCTAAAGCTCCGGCTGGGGAGAGGGGTTGAATGAACGTGGCTCCAGCTGTGAGTGTACCTCTCCTGCTGGGCCATCGTCGTCTGCAGGTATCCAATGGCATTTTGTACCTCTTCCACAAAAGGCGCTTCACCCGGAACAGGAATCGTCTCAAGTTGGGTGGTCGCCGCCACCATGTTCTTGGCCGGGTTGGAATAACAACCCGCCGGTGTTGGAAAAAACCTCTGGTGAGGCCTGGTTTCATCGGGCCGGGTGAACGTCGGTCGAGCCGCCAGGCGGCTTCCAGGTACATCCGCGGCTCGTCCCGTTCCTGGTGTGTTGAAGAGGTTCCTAGCCTCATATCGTTCTGGCAAGCGGGATTGATGCCTCCTCCGATGTACTGCAGTCGCTGATTGTTGTTCCAGCCCGAGGCAGAAAGCGTCCGTCTTAATATGTTTTGCCTCTTCCTCCATCTGGACTTTCAGCTCAGCTATCCTCTGCTCCTCCTCCACCATCCGGTCCTTGAGCCTCATAATCTCTAAGTTCCGGGCAGCCTGATTATCTGGTGTAACTTAAGTGTCCATCAGGGCCGCGAGCTCGTTCATCAAATCCAAAAGAACTTGAGCCGGCAACAGCGGGTCAGCGCCTGAGGTTGCCGCTCTGGCGGCTGTACTGCTCGTGCCTGGGGCTAACCCTGCCATGAACATGGCAGCGTGAGCCGGCGGCCCAAAAGCGTCTGCCTCAGAATGATCCAACTCAGGGAAAAGCTCATCGTAGCCCCCAAGCCTACCGTTGTGAAGCTGGTAAATTGATTCTGTCTCTCCACTTGAAGACTCGTCTTCTGAACAGACAAGAGTTTCCTGCAACCTGAAAGCTTCCAGATACATGCCTTGAGTAAAACCTATGAAGATGTGCCTCCGGCCCGGATTACCCCAGGCGGGCTGCACATCCCGGGCGGGTTGTACGCGCCGAGCCGGCTCGACAATGTTGGTGAAGACTTCCGGCACGGGTGTACATCCGTCGGTTCTTCCGATGAAAACGTGAATCCTGCCGAAAGAAAAGCGGAATCCATACTCCATAGAGTCGGCATCAAGGCCCCAGCCAGCGTCGTCGATGTAGAGCCGGCCGCGGCTACTCTTGCTCATCCTTCCGACCACGTATCCCTCGAGCCCTGGGAGAGAGCCCTTTGAGAACTCCACACCACCGAGCGCAGGCCCCACGGTGGGCGCCAACTGTCGTGGTTTTATCACGGCAGATGTCCGGGTGAACGAACTTAGGTTCGAGGCCATTGCTAACGTGATGGACTCAAAGGGGTTGATTGGGACGAAGGACACGGGTTTACCCAGGTTCGGCCCCTCAAGTTGAGGTAATAGCCTATGTCTTTCTTTGTGCTTGTACTGCTTGATGTATCGATTACAAGGGAGCTATTGCTTGACCTAGTTCTCGATAACCTGATCTCTAAGTTGCCCTGGGTCTTGCCTTTATATAGGAGGTCAAGACCACGGATCACACAAGTTGTAGCCGACTCTCATTACATGTCCGTGTCTACCTCTATCTTCTCTTGCCTTTCGTGACCAGGTCGTCCCCGGGCGGGTTACACGCCCGGGTCTTCTTCATCCGGGCCATCCACCAGCCCATCCTGTCAAGCTGCCAACCACCTTGGGCCTTAAGTCTCCCCGGCTCACTCTTGGGCCGGTGTACGAGCCGCTAGGTATGACTCGGAGCCCTTAGGGCGGGTCTCACCGTGGGGTTATATCCCCAACAGTAACTAAATATACTCCAAAACTTTTTCAATGGCAATTTTTATCTGTTTCGGAATATTTAAAAAATTAGGAAAATTTAAAGTAGTACGAATAGTGCACGAGGAGGTGACAAGCCTGGGGGGCGTGCCATGTGGCTTGTGGTCACCTCGTGTACCTTCTGGACTCCGTTTTCTTGTGGTATACTCCTTCGGGTCGGTAAAAATTCATTATATACTCTCCCGAAGGTTTTGACTCTCGTATCACGACAATACCTCCTGTTTTCTCTTTAGGCTGTTTCTGTAGCAGATTTAGAGCAAGGTGTCTTTGCAAGAGTCGGTCGGGGAGAACTGCTTCGGACAGGCTATGGAAGAAGAGATGGAGGCTAACTTGAAAAGGATAGATGCCATGGAGGAAGACCAAGAAGTTACCTCTCATCCACAACCTAGAGCCATGCTGGAAGAACTTCAGAGCTTAGCAATTCCGAATTCGGTTATCCCTACCAATACTAAATTTCTTACTTTCGAAAATATGAAAAGGAGTGTTGCTTCTTACCCCGCAGCAATGAAACACCCATGGGTTAAGGGCGTTGTAACCATCGCTGGAAAACTTCACAAGGAAATAATGGTTCTCAGACAGCAAAATAACAAGCTTGAGGTGGAGAATCGCATTCTAAAGGGCATCATCGCCAAGTATATAGCATCACCACCTCCAAAGCAAGACAACGAAACACATGGGTATGGGCACTCCCCTTGGCTTGCGCCAAGCTTGGGGGAGGTGCCCCGGTATCGTATCACCATCCATCTTTTATTATTATTATTATTATTATTATTATTATTATTATTATTATTATTATTATTATCATCATCTTTTCTTAGTTAAATCCTTTTGGTTATATCTTGATCTAGTAGAATGAAGTTTTTGTGTGACCTAGTTATGATTTTGTGCTTTATGATTCCTCTTATGTAAGCAAGTCCAAGAGTTATATAATAAAAAGTACTTTTGAGTTGAGGGCTTTGCTTATTTGGTATGATCTTGATCTTGAGAAAGATTAAGTATAAAGAGGTATAGAATAAAAGCAAAGAGTATATATGATGATCTTATGGGGAGTGATGACTTCACATATAAGAAGTATGTCGATTGAAACCTGTTGTGGGTTGACAAACATAGATGTTGGTCATTGGGGCAATTAAAAGGAAGTAATAAAGAAAGAGAGGTTCACAGATAAATATATTATCTTGGACATTTTGTATGATTGTGAGCACTTAGTAAAATATTATATGTTAAGAAGTTGATGTTGGACAAGGAAGACAACATAATGGTTTATGTTTGCTTATTTTCGAATAGAAGTTATATTGTTACAGATCCCTCAACATGTTTCGCTTCCTTCCACCTCATATCAGCCAAAACTATCGCACCAAGTAGAGATACTACTTGTGCAGCCAAACACCCTTAACCTAGTTTTGCCATGAGAGTCCACCATACCTACCTACGGATTGATTAAGATCCTTCAAGTAACTTATCATCGGTGCAGGCAATAAAAAATTGCTCTCTAAATATGTGTGATCTATTAGTGTGAGGAAAATAAACTTTATACAATCTTGTGATAGGGAAGAAATAAAAGCAATGGACCGCATAATAAAGTTCTCTATCACAAGGGGCAATATAAAGTGACGTTCTTTTGCATTAAGGGGTTGTGCATCCAACTATAAAAGCGCATGACAACCTCTGCTTCCCTCTGCGAAGGTCCTATCTGTTACTTTTATTTTCTAGTACTTACCTTTATGCAAGAGTCGTGGTGATCTCCATCACTTTCTCTAGTTCGCCTTTATCTTCTGGCAAGCATCATGTGTTAGGGAGTGATCTAGGCACATATATCCACTCGGAAGTGGACGAGCATGAGTTATTACTGTTGATGTTACCCTTGAGGTAAATAGTTGGGAGGCAACACTATAAGCCTCTATCTTTCTCTGTGTCCGATTGAAGCTTTGACCTCATAGGTACCTCGTGAGTGTTAGCAATTGTGAAACACTAAAAGATGATTAAGTATGTGGATTTGGTTTACAAGCTCTTATATTGAATCTTTCCTACGTTATGATAAATTTGAATTGCTTCAATGACTGAGATCGTAGTTTGTCGGTTCTCAATAGAGTTCTTGATTCGTACTTCACCATTGTTAATGAATTGTTACTTTAGCATAAGAAATTACATGTCAATATATGTTTCTATTATAAAGATGATTATGATGCCTTAATGTCTGTATTTTATTTTATCGACAACTCTATCTCTAAACATGTGTGCATATTTATCGATTTCGGCTTTCGCTTGAGGACAAGCGAGGTCTAAGCTTGGGGGAGTTGATACGTCCATTTTGCATCATGCTTTTATATTTATATTTATTTCATTATGGGCTATCACTACACATTTTGGCACAATACTTATGCCTTTTCTCTCTTATTTTACAAGGTTTACATGAAGAGGGAGAATGCCGGCAGCTGGAGTTCTGGACTAGAAAAGGAGCAAATCTGAGATACCTATTCCGCACAACTCCAAAAGTCCTGAAAATCTACGAAGAATTATTTTGGAATATATAAAAAATATTGGGCGAAAGAAATACATCAGGGGCCCACCAGCCAGCCACAAGCCTATGGGGCGCGCCCCTGAGGCTTGTGGCCCACCTGGCAGCCCTCCGATGCCCATCTTCTGCTATATGGAGGGTTTTGACCTGGAAAAACTCAAAACAGAGCTTTCGGGATGAAGCGCTGCCTTCTCGAGGTGGAACTTGGACAGAACCAATCAGGAGCTACGATAGGGCTATTCTGCCGGGGAAACTTCCCTCCGGGAGGGGGAAATCGAAGCCAATCATCACCAACGATCCTCTCATCGAGATGGGGTCAATATCCATCAAGATCTTCATTAGCACCATCTCCGCTCCAAACCCTAGTTCATCTCTTGTATCCGATCTTTGTCTCAGAACATCAGATTGGTACCTGTGGGTTGCTAGTAGTGTTGATTCATCCTTGTAGTTGATGCTAGTTGGTTTACTTGGTGGAAGATCATATGTTCAGATCCTTGATCATCATTAATACTCCTCTGATTATGACCATGAATATGCTTTGTGAGTAGTTACGTTTGTTCCTGAGGACATGTGATAAGTCTTGTTATATGTAATCATGTGAATTTGGTATTTGTTTGATATTTTGATGATATGTATGTTGTCTCTCCTCTAGTGGTGTCATGTGAACGTCGACTACATGACACTTCACCATTGTTTGGGCCTATAGGAAGGCATTGGGAAGTAATAAGTAGATGATGGGTTGCTAGAGTGACAGAAGCTTAAACCCTAGTTTATGTGTTGCTTCGTAAGGGGCTGATTTGGATCCACATGTTTCATGCTATGGTTAGGTTTATCTTAATTCTTCTTTCGTAGTTGCAGATACTTGCGAGAGGGGTTAATCATAAGTGGGAGGCTTGTCCAAGTAAGGGCAGCACCCAAGCACCGGTCCACCCACATATCAAATTATCAAAGTAACGAACTTCAATCATATATGCTACAAAAAGCTTTATATAAGAGTTTGTCCAGGCTTGTACTCTGCTACAAAAAGGATTGGGCCACCTTTCTGCACCTTTGTTACAATTGTTACTCGCTACCCGTTACTAATTATCTTATCAAAAAACTATCGGTTACCGATAATTTCAGTGCTTGCAGAGAATACCTTACTTAGAACCGCTTGTCATTTTATTCTGCTCCTCGTTGGGTTCGACACTCTTACTTATCGAAAGGACTACGATAGATCCCCTATACTTGTGGGTCATCAGTCGGTTGGGTCAGCGTGCAGCATAATGCTGCCAAAAGCATAGATCTGTTCGGGGACAAAAGTGTCCATGTTGCGGACTTCTTCATTGATGACCACGCGAGCCATCGATTCCTTTGGTGATCATAGCGGAACCCTCAATGAAAGCACCAATGTCGGTGTCAAAACTGGCGGATCTCGGGTAGGGGGTCCCGAGCTGTGAGACTAGGATCAATGGTAACAGGGGACGAAAGAGGCGATGTTTACCCAGGTTTGGGCCCTCCTATGGATGTAAAACCCTACGTCATGCTTGATTATATTGATATATAGGTTGCAGAGTTGATATACCTCGAGATCGAGTAGCTAAACCCTAGATGAGTTGTTCTCCCTCCTACAACCTAACAGCCTCCAGCTTATATAGACACCGAGGGTACCTAGGGTTTACACATGGTCGGTTACACACGGAAGGAAAAACATGCCTATTCACTATTCTAATCTTGGAGGACACCCCATGATTCCCGAAGCTTCGTTCCTAGAGACAAGGCCTTCGATCAGTCCAATGCTCGGTAAACGGCCCATATAGTCCGACTCATGAGAAACAGCTCGGCCACCTGAGGACCCCTTAAACCGGGACAACCTCACCATGGCCTGGATCCGTCCAAGTAACTCGTTCAAAGACGAGATGTCCGTGGGGTCCATGCTCCTGGAGTACGTGGGGTTGATCTGGAGTGTTGTTGTTCCCGGGGTCTTTAGGGCTATGCCCGGGCGCTGCTCGGCCGGTAATGATCCGGATGTGTCGATTAGGTCGGGCTTTAGGGCCAGACCCAGGGTGGAGGGCTCCTCTACAGCGGGGTCCTTCGTTTCTAAAGTAGTGGTACTAGGGCTCCTGAGCTCTTCAAGGGGAGCCTATAACTTGGTCAGAGCAAGATCTTCTCGGGAATCAACGATGTACTCTAGGTTCCCGAACCTGGCCTCCTGGTCGAGGGCAAAGCTTCCAACCTGGCTAAGGCGGCTGGTCGGATCCACATGCAACATGACGTTGCCGAACACAAAGATCTGTCCAGGGATGAAGGCTTCCCTGTTACAGAGTTCACTACTAATGATTAGTCGGACCATTGATCCTCTAGCGATCCAACAGTGGAAATCTCAATGAAAGCATGAATGTCGGTTTCAAAACCGGTAGATCTCGTGCTGGGGGTCCCGAACAGTGGATCTTGGATCGGCGGGTAACAGGAGATAAGGGAGGCGATGTTTTACCCAGGTTCGGGCCCTCTTGATGGAGGTAAAACCCTATGTCCTGCTTTGTTTGTATTGATGGTGAAGTACCAGTACAGGTTGATCTACCTCGAGATCATATGATGTGCTCTAAAACCCTAGGAATAATGATCTTAATCTGCCCTGCGGACTAAAACCCTCTGGTTTATATAGACACCAAGGGTACCCAGGGTTACACAATGTCGGTTACGTCGGAGAAGATACATGTTGAATCCATCATCATATTCTTGGAGTATACACATCATGACTAAGGAGGTTTCCACCTTGGACACGACGTCGTCATAGTCTTTGGTATTTTGGTGTTAGTCACAAAGTGGCCTATCTATCCAGCCCATAGATATAGGCCGGTGGCCCGAGGCCCCTTAATCCCGAACTCCCTTACTCTCCGCAGCAATCTTGTGTCCTCCCTAATCAAGCGGCAGGGCAACCAGCATCACCCGACATAGGGAGCAACTCCTCCTCATGGGAGTCAGCGTCCACACTGCTGACCCCATGGTCGCGACAACCATAAACTGAGGGGTGGTCCTATCACCACGCCATGAAGAAGGTGGTGCATGCCACATCGAGCAGCTACGTCTAAGGGTCGTCTAGATCTGTGCTGGAGCCGCTGCCACCTGCCTCGAACAACGGCTAGGCGCTCCGTGACGCAATCCGCCACTCGTACACCTCCGTGAATACGGTCGCCCTTTGTCGCAAAAACGCATATGTGCTCGGTCGGGCGCTCAAGGAGTCCAAAAGGTTGGCGATGTAGAAGGTGATGGCAAAGGGGAGAGCTGCGTGGCTCACGGCGGAGAAGAATCGCGTCGTCCAACACATGGCAGGGTTCACCAGCTCCTACTCGTCGGACAACGGCATGACGAACAATGACGTTCTACCTGTCGCCAATGCCTATGTGGAGGACAACTGCCACTCCCGAGACCCAAAGGGGAAGCGGGTGGGGAAGAAGTGTTGAACTCCAGCAACCTCCCTATGTTAATTTACCTTTTTATCTTGCATTTTAGTTAAGTGTGAACTACAACGCCCCTTTTGTATGAACTTTAACTATGTCCGAATGTTATAGTTTGTATGTTTTATCTATGGTCTATATAGTTTACATGTGTTTATACGGATTTGACTGTGGACATATGGAGGGGTGTGATTGTTGAGAGGGACAAATGAGCTATGACCGGTTACTTCAAGCGGACAGTATAGTCAGCCTGGACTCTCGAAATGACTTTAAGTGTACACAACTCACCATCTAAGAAATGATGAGGTGAGGCGAGACCTATATAATGCTGATAGAACTAGGCGATAGCCTGGCAAAGGGTCGCAGTGACGAACCCAGTGCCCAGAGTTCGACTTCTGTTGGGAGCAAATTTCTGATGCCTCATCCGGATAGGATTCTTTTATAAAAGTATGTCCTGGGTTCTAGTGTTCATGAACCTTTTTTATTTCTTGATAATGGAGAAATAAACATGCTGAAACCTGAATAATCCGATTGTTCTCTACATAACCATGCCTCAGTTTGTTCACGCGTCTCCGTGTTGGCCATGATAGGAAGGGTGGCCAAACATAGGGTCGAACGGGAATGGCAATAGGAGGGCGTCTAGGTCGTTCTGGTGCAGATCGTGGTACTGGTACAGTGACTAGTCGACGGTGGGGTCCAAGGTGGTCTCCACGGATACAACCTCGATGGGAGCCGGATCCAGTGACTTGCATCTGTCAAGTCACACTGCACCTTACCCACCTCTATCTACCATCCATCCAACATCCAACGGACAATATAGCCTCAGTCAAAAAACCACCAGACTTGTAGTTTTTAGGCATCGTGCGTTGTGCCTGGAGGCAAGTATGCGCGCCCTGGTACGTGACATTGAACACAGCGAGGTCGGCATCGGAATGTTGCACCTGTCTCATGGTGGTGCACCCCTATGCATTGTGGTACGTGCATGATACGTTTCCATCATATCCACTTTTCCAAACCCTTTTGCCCTTGTTTTGGACTCTAATTTGCATGATTTGAATGGAACTAACCTGGATTGACGCTATTTTCAGCAGAATTTCCTTGGTGTTATTTTTGTGCAGAAATAAAAGTTCTCGGATCATCCTGAAAATTTACGGAAAATATTTTTGGAATTAATAAAAAATACTGGCACAAGAATTAACTAGAGGGGGACCACCTGCAGGCAACGAGCCCGCTAGGCACGGCCACCCCCCTAGACGCGCATAGCAGGCTTATGGGGCCCTCGTGGCTCCTCTGACCTCCTCTTCAGCTTGATATAACCCTATTTGCGGAGAAAAAATCAGAGAGAAGAGTTCATCACATTTCACGATACAGAGCCGCCGCCACCTCCTATTCTTCCTCGGGAGACCGGATCTGGAGTACGTTTTGGGATCCGAAAAGGCGAAATCAACGCCATCGTCATCACCAACCATCCTTCATCACCAATTCAATGATGCTCCCCGCCATTCATGAGTAATCACATCGTAGGCTTGCTAGACGGTGATGGGTTGGATGAGATTTATCATGTAATCGAGTTAGTTTGGCTAGGGTTTGATCCCTAGTATCAACTATATTCTGAGATTGATGTTGCTATGACATTGCTATGCTTAATGCTTGTCACTAGGGCCCGAGTGCCATGATTTCAGATCTAAACCTATTATGTTTTCATGAATATATATGTGTTCTCGATGCTATCATGCAAGTTGTAGACACCTATTATGAGTTATGATCCGCATCCCCCAAGGTGACAATAACTGGGATTCTTTCCGGTGATTATCCTAGTTTGAGGAGTTCATGTATTCACTAATTGCTAATGCTTTGGTCCTGTTTTCTATTAAAAGGAGGCCTTAATATCCCTTAGTTTCCATTAGGACCCCGCTGCCATGGGAGGGTATGACAAAAGATGTCATGCAAGTTCTTTTCCATAAGCACGTATGACTATATATGGAATACATGCCTACATTACATTGATGAATTGGAGCTAGTTCTGTGTCACCCTATGTTATAACTATTGCATGATGAATTACATCCAGCATAATTATCCATCACCAATCCATTGCCTATGAGCTTTCCACATATTGATCCTTGCTAAGTCACTTCTCCGCTCCTACTGTTACAATTACTACAAAACTGCTACTATTACTTTTGCTAACGTTATCGTTACTTCAATACTACTTTGCTACTAAATACTTTGCTACACATATTAAGTCTTTCAGGTGTGGTTGAATTGACAACTCAGCTGCTAATACTCGAGAATATTATTTGGCTCCCCTTGTGTCGAATCAATAAATTTGGATTGAATACTCTACCCTCGAAAACTGTTGCGATCCCCTATACTTGTGGGTTATCAAGACCTTTTTGTGGCGTTGTTGCCGGGGAGCATAGCTCTATTCTCTGAGTCAGTTGGGATATATATATGCTGATCACTATGAAGAATCTAAAAGATCAAAAAACCAAGATCTATCCCTCTACTACGAGGGGGTGTAAGGAACTGCCATCTAGCTCTGCACTTGATTCACCTTCTGTTATGAGTAGCTTGCGACACCACCACCTGCTAGTAATTCTGATATGTCGCAAGTAATTGATAATGCTACTTCTACTATGCATGACGCTTATGATGATACTTTGCTTGATAAATTGCGCCACTGGGTGAATTTCCTGATGAGCAAATTGCTAGAGTCAATGCTGAAAATTATGATACTTCTGAAACTGATGAAAATATTGAAACTGAACAGTTTGAGACACCTGCTAGACCTAGTTCTCCTAGATATGAATTCCCTGATATTACCAAGGGTTGTGTTATGGAAGGAGAGGTAGCTAGGGACTTTCTTGCTTGTAAGAATAGGGATGATCTTAAGAAACTACTATGCAAGTGGAAAGAATAATCTTTGAATGCTAGAATGAAATATGATCCTAAATTTGCTACTTCACTTATCTTTGTTACTGATAAGGATTATGAATTCTCTGTTGATCCTGAGTTAATTACTTTGGTTGAATCTGATCCTTTCCATGGTTATGAATCTCAAACTGTTGTGGCACATCTTACTGAATTGAATGATATAGCCACCCTATTTACTCATGAGGAAAAAAATTGATATTATTATATCCTCAAGTTGTTTCCTTTCTCGCTAAAGGGTGATGCTAATATATGGTTGTTGGGGAACGTTGCATGGGAAACAAAAAATTTCCTACGCTCATGCAAGACCTATCCATGGTGATGAGAATCTACGAGAGGGAGAGTGGATATACATATCCTTGAAGATTGCTAAGAGGGAAGCGTTAAGAAATGCGGTTGGTGTAGTCAAATGTCTTCGTGATCCAAATCGCCGAGTGTCCCGCAATCCAATCACGATCCATCCCGATCAAGCACCAAACGGACGGCACCCCCGCGTTCAGCACACAAACAGCTTGATGACGATCTCCGCCTTCTTGATCCAGCAAGAGGGAGCGGAGAGGTAGAAGAGTTCTTCGGCAGCGTGATAGCACTCCGGCGATGGTGGTGGAGCTATTCCGGTAGGGCTTCGCCTAAGCACTGCAGAAAACCGATCTAGAGGAGAAACTATGCACTGGAGGAACGGGTAGCACGTGGCTGAAAATCTAGTGGAAAACCCTAAAACCTACAGTATATATAGGAGGAAGATGCTTGGCCCACAAGGGACCAGCCCTTGGTTCGGCCGAATCAAGGAGGAGAGGAGGACTCCTCCTCCAATCCTAGTAGGACTAGGATTCCTCCCTATTTGCCTTTTTTCCACCTTTTCTCTTTGGGTTTTCTCTCCCAGACGCATGGGACTTGTGTGGGACTTCCACCAGCCCACTAAGGGCTGGTATTCACTCTCCCACAGCCCATGTAGCCTCTTGGGTCGAAATACCCCTCCCGATGGTCTCCCGGTACACTACCGGCACTCCCGGTTAACTACCGATGAGCCCGAAACTTTTCCGGCGACCAAAATAGGACTTCCTATATATCAATCTTTACCTCCGAACCATTCCGTAGCTCCTCGTGACGTCCGGGACTCCGAAAAACCTTCGGTCACCACCATACATAACTCTATACTACCGAAACGTCACCAAACCTTAAGTGTGCAGACCCTGCGGGTTCAAGAACTATGTAGACATGACCGAGACACCTCTACGGTCAATAACCAATAGCGGGACCTAGATGTCCATATTTGTTCCTACATATTATACGAAGATCTTTATCAGTCAAACCTCTATGTCATGGATTCAGTTAATCCCGTATGATGTTCCCTTTGTTCTTCGGTATGTTACTTGCCCGAGATTCAATCGTCGGTATCTCCATACCTAGTTCAACCTCGTTACCGGGAAGTCTCTTTATTTGTTCCGTAATACAACATCCCGTCACTAACACTTAGTCACATTCCTTGCAAGGCTTATTATGATGTTGTATTACCGAGTGGGCCCTGAGATACCTCTTCGTCACACGGAGTAACAAATCCCAGTCTTGATCCATGCCAACCCAACAGACACCCTCGGAGATACCTGTAGAGCACCTTTATAGTCACCCAGTTACGTTGCGACGTTTGATATACACAAGGCACTCTTCCAGTGTCCATGAGTTGCATGATCTCATGGTCATAGAAACATATACTTGACATGTAGAAAACAGTAGCAATAAATTGACACGATCATATGCTACGTTTGTAGTTCGGGTCTTGTCCATCACATCATTCTCCTAATGATGTGATCCCATTATCAAATGACATCACATGTCAATGGCTAGGAAACCTTAACCATCTTTGATCAGCGAGCTAGTTCACTAGAGGCATACTAGGGACAAAGTGTTGTCTATTTACCCACACATGTAATGTGTTTCCAATCAATACAATTATAGCATGGATAATAAATGATTATCATGAACAAGTAAATATAATAATAAACACTTTATTTATTGCCTCTAGGGCATATTTCCAACAGTCTCCCACTTGAACTAGAGTCAATAATCTAGTTCACATCACTATGTGATTTACATTGTAATGAATCGAACACCCATGCAGTTCTTGTGTTGATCATGTTTAGCCCTTGGAAGAGGTTTAGTCAACGGGTCTGCAACGTTCAGATTCGTGTGCACTTTGCAAATATTTATGTCCTATTACTCGATGTCATCACGGATGGAGTTGAAGCATCGCTTTATGTGTCTGGTCCTCTTGTGAAACCTTGCTTCCTTGGCTAGAGCAATGGCACCAGCTTTGTCACAGAACAGGTTCATTGGATTCAGTGCACTGGGCACTACTCCAAGATCTTTCATAAACTGTTCATCCAGACACCTTCCTTTGCTGCCTTCGAGGCTGCGATGTACTCCGCTTCACACGTAGAATCGGCTACCACGCTTTGCTTGGAACTGCACCAGCTTACGCTCCGCCGTTGAGAATAAATACGTATCCGGTTTGTGACTTAGAGTCATCCGGATCAGTGTCAAAGCTTGCATCGACATAAACCTTTACGACGAGCTCTTCATCACCTTCATAAACGAGAAACATTTCCTTAGTCCTTTTCAGGTACTTAAGGATATTCTTGACCGCTGCCCAGTGCTCCATTCCAGGATCACTTTAAACCTTCCGTCCATACTTATGGCAAGGCTGGCATCCGGTCTTGTGCACAGCATTGCATACATGATAGAACCTATGGTTGAAGCATAGGGGTGACACTCATATTTTCTCTATCTTCTGAAGTCACTGGGCACTGAGTCTTACTCAACTTCACACCTTGTAACACAGGCAAGAACCCCTTCTTGGACTGATCCATTTTGAACTTCTTCAAAACTTCATCAAGGTATGTGCTCTGTGAAAGTGCTATTAAGCGTCTCGATCTATCTCGATAGATCTTAATGCCTAATATGAAAGTAGCTTCTCCTAGGTCCTTCATTGAAAAACTCTTGTTCAAATATTCCTTCACGCTTTCCAACATTTCTGTATTGTTTCCAATCAACAATATGTCATCCACATATAATATTAGAAACGCTATAGAGCTCCCACTCACTTTCTTGTAAATACAAGCTTCTCCATAAACTTGTATAAACTCAAACGCTTTGATCACCTCATCAAAGCGCTTATTCCAACTCCGAGATGCTTGCACCACCCATAAATGGATCGCTGGAGTTTGCAAACTTTGTTAGCATTCTCTGGATCGACAAAACCTTCCGGTTGCATCATATACAACTCTTCCTCAAGGAAACCATTGAGGAACGCTGTTTTGACATCCATCTGCCAAATTTCATAGTCGAAATAAGCAGCTATTGCCAACATGATTCTGACAGACTTAAGCATCGCTACGGGTGAGAATGTCTCATCGTAGTCAACTCCTTGAACTTATGAAAAACCCTTTGCCACAAGTTGAGCTTTATAGACGGTGACATTACCATCCGCGTCTTTCTTTTTCTTAAAGATCCATTTGTTCTGAATGGCCTTTTGCCCTTCAGGTAATACTTACAAAGTCCATGCTTTGGTTTCATACATGGATCCCATCTCGGATTTCATGGCCTCTAACCATTTCTCGGAATCCGGTCCCATCACTGCTCCTCCATAGCTTTAGGTTCATTTTTGTCCAACAACATGACCTCCAAGACAGGGTTGCCATACCAATCAGGAGTAGTACGCGCCCTTGTCGACCTACGAGGTTCAATAGTAGCTTGATCCGAAGCTTCATGATCATCATCATTAACTTCCTCTTCTACCATCGTAGGTTCCATAGAAACATCTTTCTGCGTTGCGCTACTTTCTGGTTGAAGTAAAGGTTCAATAACCTCATCAAGCTCTATTTTCCTCCCACTCAATTCTTTCAAGAGAAACTCTTTCTCAAGAAATGTTCCGTTCTTAGCGACAAACACTTTGCCTTCGGATCTGAGATAGAAGGTATACCCGGCTGTCTCATTCGAGTATCCTATGAAGACGCATTTCTCCGCTTTGGGTTCCAGCTTTTCAGGCTGAAGCTTTTTGACATAAGCATCACATCCCCAAAATTTAAGAAATGACAACTTTGGCCTCTTGCCAAACCATAGTTCATATGGTGTCGTCTTAATGGATTTTGATGGTGCCCTATTTAAAGTGAATGCAGCTGTCTCTAATGCATAACCCCAAAACGATAGTGGCAAATCAGCAAGAGACATCATAGAACGCACCATATCTAATAAGGTTCGATTACGATGTTCCGACACACCATTATGATGTGGTGTTCCGGGCGGTGTCAACTGTGAAACAATTCCACACTGTCTTAAGTGACTGCCAAACTCATAACTCAGATATTCACCTCCTCGATCAGATCGCAGGAATTTAATCTTCTTGTTACGATGATTCTCAACTTCACTCTGAAATTGCTTGAACTTTTCAAACGTTTCAGACTTGTGTTTCATTAAGTAAATATACCCATATCTACTTAAGTCATCAGTGAAGGTGAGAAAATAACGATATCCACCACGCGTTGTAACATTCATTGGACCGCACACTTCAGTATGTATGATTTCCAATAAGTCACTTACCCATTCCATTGTTCCAGAGAACGGCGTTTTAGTCATCTTGCCCATGAGGCATGGCTCACATGTGTCAAGTGATTCAAAATCAAGTGACTCCAAAAGTCCATCAGCATGGAGCTTCCTCATGCGTTTTACACCAATATGACCTAAACGGCAGTGCCACAAGAAAGTGGTACTATCATTATCAACTCTACATCTTTTGGCATCAATGTTATGAACATGTGTTTCATCACTATCAAGATTCAATATGAATAAACCCCTCACATTGGGTGCATGACCATAAAAGATATTACTCATATAAATAGAACAACCTTTATTCTCTGATTTAAATGAGTAACCGTCTCGCCATAAATAAGATCCAGCTATAATGTTCATGCTTAACGCAGGCTCTAAATAACAATTGTTCAGGTTCATCACTAATCCCGATGGTAATCGAAGAAAGAGCATGCCAACAGCGATCACATCAACCTTGGAACCATTTCCCACGCGCATCGTCACTTCATCCTTTGCCAGCCTTCGTCTATTCCGTAGTTCCTGTTTTGAGTTGCAAATGTGAGCAACCGAACCGGTATCAAATACCCACGCACTACAACGACAGCTAGTAAGGTACACATCAATAAAATGTATATCATATATACCTTGTTTGTCGTGGGCCGCCTTCTTGTCAGCCAGGTACTTGGGGCAGTTCCGCTTCCAGTGACCAGTTCCCTTGCAATGAAAGCAATCCGTTTTTGGCTTGGGTACATGCTTGGGCTTGTTTACAGGAGTAGCAACTGCTTTGCCATCCTTCTTGGTTTTACCCTTCTTGCCCTTGCCCTTGCCACTCTTCTTGAAACTAGTGGTTTTATTGACCATCAACACTTGATGTTCTTTCTGGATTTCAGACTCAGCGACGTTTAGCATCGCAAACAGCTCGGCGACTGACTTGTTCATCCCGTGCATGTTATAGTTCATCACAAAGCTCTTGTAACTAGGTGGCAGTGATTGAAGAACTCTGTCAGTGATCGCCTCTAGCGGAAGGGCAATCCCCAACTCCGCTAGACGAGTCGAATACCTAGACATTCTAAGTATATGTTCACTGATAGGCCCGTTCTCCTCCAACTTGCAAGCATAGAACTTATGGGAGGTCTCATACCTCTCGATCCGGGAATTCTTCTGAAAGATAAACTTCAACTCCTGGAACATCTCATATGCTCCAAAACGTCTTTGAAGTCCTGGTTCTAAGCCATACAATATTGCCCACTGAACTATTAAGTAATCTCCAGAACGTGCCTCCCAAGCGTTCTTAACGTCTTCGGACGACATGTCTTCTGGTTGGTCACCAAGCGGTGCATCAAGGACATATGATTTCTGGGAAGCCGTGAGGATAATCCTCAGATTACGGTCCCAGTTAACAAAGTTACTTCCATCATCTTTCAACTTAGCTTTCTCTAGGAACGCATTAAAATTCAGGGGTGCTACTACGCGAGCCAGTGATCTACAACATAAATATGCAAAGGTTACTTAGACTATTGTTCAAGATAATGAGTTTTAGTTAATCAAATTACTAAACCTCCCACTCAAATTGACATCCCTCAGGTTATCTGAGTGTCACATGATCCAAATTCACCAACTCAAGTCCGATCATCACGTGAGTTGAGGTGGTTTCAATGGTGAACATCATCATGTTGATCATATCTAATATATGACTCATGTTTGACCTTTCGGTCTCTTGTGTTCCGAGGCCATGTCTGTACATGCTAGGCTCGTCAAGTTTAACCCGAGTGTTCTTCATGTGCAACACTGGCTTGCACCCGTTGTATGTGAACGTAGAGTCTATCACACTCGATCATCACGTGGTGTCTCGACACGACGAACTTTCGCAGCGGTGCACACTCGGGGAGAACACAATTCATCTTGAAATTTAAGTGAGGGATCACCTTATAATGCTACCATGGTCCTAAGCAAAACAAGGTGCATAAAAGGATTAACATCACATGCAAATCATAAGTGACATGATATGGCCATGAACTTGTGCTTTTGATCTCCATCTTGAAAGCACCGGCATGATCTCCATCGTCACCGGCACGACACCAGGATCTCCATCATCTTGATCTCCATCAACGTGTCGCCATCGTGGTTGTCGCGCCCATCATGCTTGTACTACTATTTCTACCGTTTAGCGATAAAGTAAAGCATTACATAGCGCTTAATGATTGACACGCAGGTCATACAATAATTAAAGCCAGCCCTATGGCTCCTGCCGGTTGCCGTACTCATCAAAATGCAAGTCGTGATATTCTATACAACACATGATCATCTCATACATCACATATATCACATCATTTAATTGGCCATATCACATCACAACATACCCTGCAAAAACAAGTTAGACATCCTCTAATTGTTGTTGCATGTTTTACGTGGCTGCTACGGGTATCTAGCAAGAACAATTCTCACCTACGCATAAACCACAACGGTGATAATTTGGTTGCTTCTCAACCTTCTCAAAGACCGCCTTTGTCAAATCCGATCCAACTAAAGTAGGAGAAACTGCCACCCGCCAGCCATCTTTCGCAACAAGTTGTAGTTGAGGGAACCGGTCTCTCGTAAGCGTACGAGTAATGTTGGTCCGGGCCGCTTCATCCCACAATACCGGTGAACCAAAACACGACCAAGGGAGGAAGCAATCTAAGCATCAACTCCCACAAACTCTTTGTGTTCTACTCGAGATCTCATCTACACACAGACCTAGCTCATGATGCCACTGTTGGGGAACGTCACATGGGAAACAAAAAAAATTCTACGCTCACGCAAGACCTATCCATGGTGATGAGCATCTACGAGAGGGAGAGTGGATCTACATACCCTTGTAGATCACTAAGCGGGAAGCGTTAAGAAACGCGGTTGGTGTAGTCGAACGTCTTCGCGATCCAAATCGTCGAGTGTCCCGCGATCCAATCACAATTCGTCTCGATCAAGCACCGAACGGACGACACCTCCGCGTTCAGCACATGTACAACTTTATGACGATCTCTGCCTTCTTGCTCCAGCAAGAGGGAGCGGAGAGGTAGAAGAGTTCTCCGGCAGCATGACGGCGCTCCGGCGATGGTGGTGGAGCTATTCCGGCAGGACTTCACCTAAGCACTGCAGAAAACCAATCTAGAGGAGAAACTATGCACTGGAGGAACGGGTAGCAAGTGGCTGAAAATCTAGTGCAAAAACCCTAAAACCTCCAGTATATATAGGAGGAAGAGAGGAGGAGGGTTGTCCCTCAAGGGACCAGCCCTTGGTTCGGCCGAATCAAGGACGAGAGGAGGACTCCTCCTCCAATCCTAGAAGGACTAGGATTCCTCCCTATTTTGCCTTTTTTTCCACCTTTTCTCTTTGGGTTTTCTCTCCTAGCCGCATGGGCCTTGTGTGGGACTTCCACCAGCCCACTAAGGTCTGGTATTCTCTCTCCCACAGCCCATGTAGCCTCTTGGATTGAAATACCGCTCCTGATGGTCTCTCGGTACACTACCGGCACTCCAGGTTCACTACCGATGAGCCCGAAACTTTTCCGGCGACCAAAATAGGACTTCCTATATATCAATATTTACCTCCAGACCATTATGGAGCTTCTGTGGCGTCTAGGATCTCATTCGGGACTCCGAACAACCTTGGGTCACCACCATACATAACTCTATACTACCGAAACGTCACCAAACCTGAAGTGTGCAGACCCTGTGGGTTCGAGAACTATGTAGACATGACCGAGACACCTCTATGGTCAATAACCAATAGCGGGACCTGGATGTCCATATTGGTTCCTACATATTATACGAAGATCTTTATAGGTCGAACCTCTATGTCAAGGATTCAATTAATCACGTATGATGTTCCCTTTGTTCTTCGGTATGTTACTTGCCCGAGATTCGATCGTCGATATCTCCATACCTAGTTCAACCTCATTACCAGCAAGTCTCTTTACTCGTTACGTGATACAAGATCCCGTGACTAACACTTAATCACATTGCTTGCAAGGCTTATTGTGATGTTGTATTACCAAGTGGGCCCTGAGATACCTCTACGTCACACGGAGTAACAAATCCCAGTCGTGATCCATGCCAACCCAACAGAGACCCTCGGAGATACCTATAGAACACCTTTATAGTCACCAGTTACGTTGCGACGTTTGATACACACAAGGCACTCTTTCGGTGTCCATGAGTTGCATGATCTCATGGTCATAGAAACATATACTTGACATGCAGAAAACAATAGCAATAAACTGACACGATCATATGCTACGTTTGTAGTTTGGGTCTTGTCCATCACATCATTCTCCTAATGATGTGATCACGTTATCAAATGACATCACATGTCAATGGCTAGAAAACCTTAACCATCTTTGATCAACGAGCTAGTTCACTAGAGGCATACTAGGGATAAAGTGTTGTCTATTTACCCACACATGTAATGTGTTTCCAATCAATACAATTATAGCATGGATAATAAATGATTATCATGAACAAGGAAATATAATAATAAACACTTTATTTATTGCCTCTAGGGCATATTTCCAACAATGTTTTAATTCTCTTGCTCCTGGTTGTGTGCCTAGCCCCCAGGATATGATTCATCACTTCTCTGAAAAATATTTTCCTGCCCATAAGAAACAAGCTGCCTTGCAGGAAATATTTAATTTTGTGCAAATTCAAGAAGAGAGTCTCCCACAAGCTTGGGGGAGGCTTCTCCAATTACTTAATTCTTTGCCTGATCATCCTCTCAAGAAAAATGAAATACTTGATATCTTTTATAATGGACTAACCGATGCTTCTAGGGACCACCTGGATAGTTGTGTTGGTTGTGTTTTTAGGGAACGAACTGTTGAATAAGCTGAAATACTATTGAATAATATATTGAGCAATGATAATGATTGGAGTATTCCCGAACCACCTCCGAAGCCAACTCTGAAGAAAAGAGGCATTCTATTTCTCAGTCCTAAAGATATGCAAGAGGCAAAGAAATCTATGAAAGAAAAAGGTATTAAAGCTGAAGATGTTAAGAATCTACCACCTATTGAAGAAATACATGGTCTTTGTAACCCGACACAGGTAGTAGAGGTAAATTCTCTTCGTACATTTGATGAAAGCGATATTCCTTATAATAAGTCTGCTAGCCGATGCTTGGATAAGTTTGGTAATTTTGTTGTTAAGCAAGAAAATTTTAATGCTTATGTTAGTATACAATTGAAACATAATGCTTGATTGCTTACGTGATTATATGAGTAGAACTATCAATGATCTTAAACTGATTAGTAAACATGCTTTTATGGTAACTACTCAAGTAGAACAAGTACTTAAGGCACAAAATGATTTGCTTAATGAGATGAATAGTAAGAATAATGATCATTCTGTTAAAGTTGTGACTAGAGGTGGTAGAATGACCCAGGAACCTTTGTATCCTGAGGGCCATCCTAAGAGAATTGAGCAAGATTCTCAAAGGGGCAATATTGATGCACCTAGTCGCTCTAGTAATAAGAGGAATGAGGATGATGATAGAACTTTGCATGCTGCTAGTAAACCTGTTATAGATACACCTGAAAACCCAAATGATATTTTTGTTTCTGATGCTGAGACACAATCTGGTGATGAACATGACCCTAGAGATAATATTAATGATGATGTTCATGTTGATGCTCACCCTAGTAATGATAATGATGTGGAGATTGAACCTGTTGATGATCTTGATAACCCATAACCTAAGAATAAAAGATATGACAAAAGAGATTTTATTGCTAGGAATAGGGATGGCAATGGGTCGGGTTTGGTGCGGGTGGAGCTGGTCCAAATCAAACCCATGACCCATGTTCCTACCTTCTGCCCATCCACCAAAGTATCCATGGGCACAAGTTGTGCCCATGCCCAAACCCATTGGATACCCATATACCCATGGAGCTCCATGGGCAAAGAAAAATCAGCATGACACCTTCCCAAAGATGAAATTAACTCATCATCGTTCATTCACAAATGACAACATAAGATACAAGCCAAAGTAGGCAGCAAGTACATTGTTCAAATATTGTCCACACATACAATGAAAACTAAAATAGTCTAATAGTAAAAACTTGTCTTAAATCTTATTACATAAAAAAACTGAAGTAAACCACACAATGACAGCCTGATTAGAATAGGTTGTGAGTTATCGCAAGGCAGTCATATTAGATTAGGTTGGGGTGTGGGTTGACACAAGGTAGTCGGATTAGATTAGGTTTAATAATTAGGTTGTGGGGATTAGGGAGCATGGGTCAGGTTTTGACCTTTTGTAACTGCGAGTGACTTGGGTTGCACATTTTCTTAGCCCAGGTTCACTATCATATGGCCCCACCTATTATACGGGTATCCACTAGATATCCATGGAGCAGAACTCATAACCGTGCCCAACCCGTCTATTCGCGGGGATCCAAATCCATGAATCCATGGGCAGAAATGTGCTCCATACCCTTGCCCAACCGGGTCGGGTATGCACGGATATACGGATCCATGGATAAAATTGCCATCCCTAGCTAGGAAGCATGGTAAAGAAAGAGAACCATGGGTTCATAAACCCGTGCCCTTTCCTCCTAAACCATCCAAGAAAAAGGATGATGAGGATTTTGAGAGCTTTGTTGAAATGCTTAGACCTGTCTTTTTGCGTATGCGCTTGACTGATGTTTTGAAAATGTCTCCTTATGCTAAGTATATGAAAGATATTGTGCCTAATAAAAGGAAGATAACAGATGCTGAAATTTCTACCATGCTTGCTAATTATACTTTTAAGGGTGGAGTGCCAAATAAATTAGGATATCCAGGAATACCAACTATACCATGCTCTATTAAAGGGAATTATGTTAAAACTGCTTTATGTGATTTGGGAGTTGGTGTTAGTGTTATGCATTTCTCTTTATATCATAGACTTGATTTGAATAAGTTGACACCTATTGAAATCTCTTTGCAAATGGCTAATAAATCAACTGCTCTACCTATCGGTATTTGTGAGGATGTACCTGTCATAGTTGCAAATGCTACTATCTTGACGGACTTTGTTATTCTTGATATTCCTGAGGACGACAGTATGTCGATCATCCTTGGTAGACCCTTTTTGAATACTGCAGGGGCTGTTATTGATTGCAACAAGGGCAATGTCACTTTTCATATTAATGGTAATGAGCATGCGGTACACTTTCTGAACAAACAACCTCAAGTTCATAGTATCAACTCCATTGAAAAATTCCAACGATCATTATTGGAGACTTTGAATTCCCTCTTCCTACTGTCAAGAAGAAATATGATATACTTATTGTTAGGGACATGCAAATCCCCATTGAGGTAACTTAGTGGTATTCAAAAATTCTTCGTTTTCATGTTATTCGAAGGAAGTTTGTTAATAAGACTTGATCAACCTTATTGATGGATTCCTTTTGATGAGCATGAGATGAATGAATTTACAAAGCACAACTTTCTATACCCAACTTTTATTTTCTGTTAGTTAGATAAAATAAAGTAAGAATGCTATTATTTTTCTGTTTTCTGAGTTTTCGTGCAATAAAAAAGTCACCTGAAAATAAAAGTTCTTCAAATGTCGTGAAAATGGAGTATGATTTTTATGGAATATTTAAAATTTCTGGCACTAAGCACACTGCAGGGGGCTGCACCAGTGGGCCACAAGGCCACAAGGCACGGCCACCCCCTGGCCGCGCCTAGCAGGCTTGTGGGTCCCACGTGGCCCCCTCCACTTATTCCAGCACCCATCCACTTCATCTTCCTCCAGAAAAAATCCCACCATTTCTCAAACCCGTGTTCTTGCTCATTTTGCTGCCATTTTTGATCTCCTTGCTTGAAGCCTCATTCGCAAAACTATTTTGGGAGATTGTTCCTCGGTATGTGACTCCTCCAATGGTCCAATTAGTTTTTGTTCTAGTGCTTTATGTATTGCAAATTTTTGTAGTTGTAGTGACCTTGTTCTTGAGCTTGCATGTCAAATTTGCATGGTCCCAAGTAATTTTCATGCATCATATAGCCTCTAGGAACTTGAAGGAGTAGTTGATATGAGTTTGATTGAGTTTTGTTCACCTTTTATTTTGGGTCACTAAAAATTTCAGAATTTTTCAGAAATGTTGAGGAGATTATTAAGAGGCTCTTCAAGCCGGAGCTCTAGGGAAGATGAAAATGAAATGAGGGAGATTCCCAAGTATAATCTTCCTCGCGTCGCAGAAGTTCGACCATGTGAGTGGCCGTGTGACACATTCTTGAGGGAGGACGGAATTTATGAAGATTTTTATTATTTGGCTGAGAATGCAGGCATCACCGACTTCGTCAACAATAAGTGTGACCAGTACCTCTTACTTACGAATACTTTTGTGCAAAACTTTCACTTTCATTCTAGGTAAGACCCTCCTACAATCGAATTTCACTTATATGATGTGCCTAAGAAAATGAACCTTTATGATTTTTGCAAAGTTTGCAAACTACCCTATGAGGGCAGCATTAGGGAACCTCATCCTCGAGACATGGGAGATTTTATTGCCGCAGTCACTGTAGGGGAAGAGAGAGGTGTGTCAAAGGAAAGAGTGGCTAGTTTACATTTTCTTGTGCTACGTTATTATTCTTTATTTGTGGGAAGATGTTTAGTTGGTCGTTGGGAGAGTGGAAATCTTCGTGCCCTTGACCTCACCATTTTGCGCCATGCTCTATTTGCTGATAGAATCTTTAGTTTGGGCGCTATGGTGGCCCAACGGTTGAACACCAACTGTTCGAAGAGTCCCATATTTGGAGGTATCTATGCATCTCGTTTAGCCAAACATTTTGAGATACCCATTAGGCCTCACGAGAAAGATGAGAGGCTGCTACGTGCGAAGTTCTTAGATTATGATCGTATGGTAGCTCACGATGTTATTAACAAAAAATGAATGTAGTAGGCTGCTTTATAATTTAGTTTTTAGACAGGGTACTTGTGAAATTATTACTCTGCCTGCTTCTTCTTTGTTTGATATTCGCTCAGGTTGGTACACCATTATGCCCGGAGACATTTACAGATATTGGGGTCTGACGCAGCCCCTGCTCCAGAGCCGGCACCAACCCTTGATCCATACCAGGAGCCACTCTTTCAGTGGGAGCCGCAGGAGTTCGCCAAACAATGGAACTATGAGGATGCTCCTGAGTATCCGAGTGGGAGCTCCTTCCAGCCATGGCCATAGACCAACTTAGGCCAAAAGCCTAAGCTTGGGGAGTACGTATTTCTCACCGACTTTACATTCATGTTCACACACTCATCTTACTAGTTGGTGTTCATACTTTTTCATTGTACCATCCATGGTAGTTTATTTTATTTGTTTCGCTTTCTTCTTGTGTGTTTATTTAACCTTGAGAAAAATACAAAAAAATAGTTCTAGCTTTATTTCCAGTTGTATAGTCGTAGCATTAAAAGAAAACCCCAAAGATTTCTCGTTCCTCTTTTGCTTGTTGGGAGCTTTCCCGTGTAAATAGTTTTCCTTGTTCTTGTTTTGAATTTCTTTTCTTTGGGTCATAAGGATAAGACCACAATGAAAATGTTGAATGGATCTCATATGAATTATTGTTTACCTATTAGCAAGCCCATATTACCTTGTCTTCTCGTTTGAGTTATTGTTTGCAAATTCCAACTTAGTCCAATGCACGTGCACTCTTATTATTATCCACACCATTCAGTCGTGCAAGTGAAAGGCAATAATGACGATATTTGATGAAAATATTGAGATGGAGAAAAATTGGTATGAACTCGACTTATCTTGCTTTTGTAAATATGATTAGCTCATCGTTCTGAATTCAGTTCATCATGGGTGAAACATATTTGCAATGACAATTAGAGATTATAGTTATTCATGCCATGCTTAACTAGCTAAGAGTGGATAATGGTTTTTTGGGTGCGAACATGCATATTAAAATGGTTGTGATGTAGTATGATGGAGTGGTATCCTCCTCTGAACGATTCAACTGGCTCAACTTGGCACATGTTCATGCGTGTAGTTGAAACAAAATCAACATAGCCTCCATGATATTCATGTTCATAGTGATTTATATCCTACTCATACTTGCATTCAATGTTGGTTAATCTCAAAGCATGTTGATGACCGTGTCGCTCTCTAGTTGGTCACTCCCCAGTCTTTTGCTAGCCTTCAATTGTACTAAGCGGGAATACTGCTTGTGCATCAAACCCAAAGTTGTGTCTTATGATTCCACCATATCTACCTATATGCGGTATTTACCTGTCGTTCCAAGTAAATTTGCATGTGCCAAACTCTAAACCTTCAAATAAACATTTTGATTTGTATGCCCAAATCGCTCATGTGGCGACTGGGGGGCGTTAGTATCTTCCATGCTAGGTGGGTTATTCTCACAATGTGTGTTGATTCACTATCATTCATGAGAAAGTGGCTAGTAATCGGGATGCCCAGTTCCATGCTCAAAATAAAAAAGCAAAGTATAATTAAACAAAACTCCCCCAGAACTGTGTTTCTATGATTGGTGGAGGTGGATTAAAAAAATTATCATTCTGTTTGGGAACCGCCTATAATGTATCTAACATGGAAGATGTTCAAAACCTTTTGGTCGTTATGTGAGCAATGAAAGCATACCGCTCAAAAATCATTACTTATCTCTGTTTTAAAAGCTCGAGCTCTGGCACCTTTGCAAATCAATGCCTCCCTCTGCGAAGGGCCTTTCAATTTACTTTATTGTTGAGTCGTCATCTTCTTATAAAGGCACCAGTTAGAGAGCACCACCGTCATTTGTATGCTTGCTATTAATTGATATTGAGTATGAGCATAACTGGATCTCTCTCACCGTGAATTACAATATTTAGTCAGCCCTTGTTCTTTAGAGGTGCTCTGCATTTATGTTTTGCAGTCTGAGAAAGGGTTAGCGAGATACCATTTTGTCATATTGTATCATGATTGTTTTGAAAAAGTGTTATCATCCGAGAGTTATTATTATTGCTCGCTAGTTGATTATGTCATTGATATGAGTAAATGTGAGACCTAAATGTTATTGTGAACGTGGTTAGTCCATGATCTTTGCTGAAAATCTGAACATCGGTTGGACGTATTTACAACAACAAGATCAAACACAGTTTGTAAAAGTTTTTCTTTATCACTTTCAGTTTATGAACTGAATTGCTTGAGGACAAGCAATGGGTTAAGCTTGGGGGAGTTGATACGTCTCCATCGTATCCACTTTCCCAAACCCTTTTGCCCTTGTTTTGGACTCTAATTTGCATGATTTGAATGGAACTTACCCGGACTAACGCTGTTTTCAGCAGAATTGCCTTGGTGTTATTTTTATGTAGAAATAAAAGTTCTCGGATCGTCCTAAAAATTTATGGAGAATATTTTTGTAATTAATAAAAAATACTAGCGCAAGAAGTATCAGAGGGGGGCCACCTGCAAGCCACAAGCCTGGTAGGCACGCCCACCCCCTTGCCGTGCCTAGCAAGCTTGTGGGGTCCTCGTGGCTCCTTCGACCTCCTCTTCAGCTCCATATAACCCTATTCATGGAGAAAAAATCAGAGAGAAGAATTCATCGCGTTTCACGATACGGAGCCGCTGCCACCTCCTGTTCTTCCTTGAGAGACCAGATCTGGAGTCCGCTTTGGGCTCCGGAGAGGGGAAATCGATGCCATCGTCATCACCAACCATCCTTCATCACCAATTTCATGATGCTCTCTGTTGTTCGTGAGTAATCCCACCATAGGCTTGCTGGACGGTGATGGGTTGGATGAGATTTATCATGTAATCGAGTTAGTTTGGTTAGGGTTTGATCCCTAGTATCCACTATGTTCTAAGATTGATGTTGCTATGACTTTGCTATGCTTAATGCTTGTCACTAGGGCCCGAGTGCCATGATTTCAGATCTGAACCTATTATGTTTTCATGAATATATATGTGTTCTTGATCCTATCTTTCAAGTTGTAGACACCTATTACGAGTTATGATCCGCATGCCCTAGGGTGACAATAACTGGGATTCTTTCCGGTGATTACCGTAGTTTGAGGAGCTCATGTATTCACTAATTTCTAATGCTTTGGTCCGGTTCTCTATTAAAAGGAGGTCTTAATATCCCTTAGTTTCCACTAGGACCCTGCTGCCATGGGGGGTATGACAAAAGATGCCATGCAAGTTCTTTTCCATAAGCATGTATGACTATATATGGAATACATGCCTACATTACATTGATGAATTGGAGCTAGTTTTGTGTCACCCTATGTTATAACTGTTGCATGATGAACTACATCCAGCATAATTATCCATCACTGATCCATTGCCTACGAGCTGTCCACATATTGATCCTTGCTAAGTCACTTCTCCGCTGCTATTGTTACAATCACTACAAAACTGCTACTGTTACTTTTGCTACCGTTACTGTTACTTCAATACTACTTTGCTACTAAATACTTTGTTGCAGATATTACGTCTTTTAGGTGTGGTTGAATTGACAACTCAGCTGCTAATACTCGAGAATATTCTTTGGATACCCTTGTGTCGATTCAATAAATTTTGGTTGAATACTCTACCCTCGAAAACAGTTGCGATCCCCTATACTTGTGGGTTATCAGTGCACCGGTAGTAGCCCCTGCATGCGCGGCACCGGTAGTAGCCAAATGTATCCATCTAAGACAAACGTCAACCGAATCCCATGAGATCCATTGAAGAAATACCCTCACACGCCCTTTGGAGATGCTAGAAGCACCATCAGGACAGGGGCTAAACCGGAGAACATTATTGCATCTTGAGAGAGTCGCACCCGCCTTGACTTCCTGAGCATGACACAAATCCAAAAAAACAGGAAAAACATCTAAAAACAGATCCCTTTGGTCCGCAATGTCGAGATATCCACCGCGCATCTATGGTCCTAAAACCTCAAGACACTAAGCAGATCAACAACGGCGGATACTAGGAAAAAAATTACCATCGAACATTCTTTTCCTTCTAAACCTGTTGAATGCTTATTTAAATCTTGCTTATTCTTGCAGCAGTGGAGATTATTGACTAAAAAAATGCGTTCGACTTGATGTCATCAAAAGTTCGGTCCTCGGTTATCTCACTT
The DNA here is from genome assembly GCA_022496015.1 of Hordeum marinum. Lineage (NCBI taxonomy): Eukaryota > Viridiplantae > Streptophyta > Magnoliopsida > Poales > Poaceae > Hordeum > Hordeum marinum. The sequence goes on along the minus strand of CM039678.1, from coordinate 70,507,425 downwards.
CTGCAACTTCAGCCTGGAGGCTAGAAGACTTGGTGGTCTGCATTCCCTCCTCCTTTGTGGCATGCGTGCTGTTCTTTTGGGCCAGTTCGCCTTGTATCACAATATTTTTATGACTTCCTATTTGCCCTTGTGCGGTGTTGTTCCTTTTGTTCCCGTACTCTGCCTAGTGGTTTTATTTATAAAGTCGGGCTGACGCCTTTTCTTTAAAAAAGATCAACAACAGCGCTGGGGAGAGGCTAAGGAAACCTGGACGAGTCGTCTGGGACTTCGCCTTGCTAGCAACCCACCACATAGATTTTTATAACATTGTATAGATGCAAGCACTCATATATACACGCATACACGCACCCGTATGAACTCACACACGCACATATTATACTTACGAGAGCATTTTCAACAGGTGCGCACTAAAAAATTATACACAGCCGAAAAAGCGTTTTTACGCGTTGGAGGGCATTTGCTCCAACAGGCGTTGCAAAATATGGCGCCCAATCCGATGGCCCATCCTACAGCAACCCAGATTTTGCAGCGCACGTGAATGGGTGCACCAAATACGCAGCACGTTGAACCTTGTTTACTGTGCGCAGGATTTTAGAGGGGTCAATAGCTCCTGTGTAGCACCTTTCGTGGGAATTGGAAGGAGTGGGACGTCTTTCGTCCGAATTGCCTTGGTGTGACACTTTTGAGCGAGGAAATGGCCCAGACACGACATGGCCCTTAATCTGAACGGATGCCCTCATTAGTTGTTAGGGGTTGGACCCATAACTTATCCACATAAGCGTGGGACCTACCACTTGTCCACTAAGCGCGGGACCCATCTCTTCGCAGCTAGAAGAGACGACCGCCCGTGCCCGTCCGCCCACCGCCGCCCATTACTTCCCCTTTCCCCATTCTTCCTCTTCTCCGGCGACCTAGTGTAGATGTCCACCTCCTCCGCCACGCACTCAAAATGGCGTCGGTATGGTCTAGTGCCGCTCACAAGGTGCCCTGACTACCCACGCCCAGAGCCTCTGAAACGGTTCGTCACTAGGACTGATGATAATGGAATCTTGGGCAGGAATTTGTGAAGTGCTTGAGCAAAACAATGGCAGGGAGTGATGGCAAGGTTAGATCTTAGTTCTTAGCCCGTTCTTTCACTATCGTTTGCTCTGATTTCTCCATATTTTGTTTTTCCCTCGAATTTAGAATTTAGGGTCCATATTGTTGTTTTCAGATCTTGAAGAAATGCACCCATTTCGAGTGGATGGATGAATATGTTGAGAGGATTCAGTTCGAGGGCTACATTGATTCGAGCGGGGCCACAACCTGGGAGCTCAATTTGGGCGGGGTGCCGCAGATGGAGAATTTGGGGAGCTCAGACAGAGGGGCTGGCAGAGTCGTGCCGATGGCGAGGTATGCGTGCAATGCTGAACTGCACTCGGAGTCGGAACTGACTGGGGAACTGAAGAAGATCAAGAAAAATCTAATGGAGATGATTGATTTGTAGAAGCAAGCAAATTTCATGGCAGGGGGTTCTATTGTTGTATCATTGCTCTGTTTTCGTTTTAATTGATGTTCATCTGTCATTAGAGGTCTGTCACGGCAGAGGATGCGATTTGAGTGCCATGCCAAGTTCATGTAATTGAATCGAAGTAGAAATATTCAGTGTTCATGCTTTGTTCTTGTTCTTCAGTTAACAGAGTGCACACCCCCCAAATTTAGTTTCTAGTAAAAATCTTTCTGCCGAATAGATGTTGGGTCGTGAGAAAATAACCGGGCCCAAATAGTGACCAGCCCACCCGCGTAGGGCCACCATCCATGTTTTATAGTATTGAGGCACCCATGTTTAGAAAAAAATGCTTCGACTAAAATAAAATGTTGCTTCGGCAAATAAACCTCTAACAAACATATACTTCTTTACTTGTTTTTACTTTGCCCAAATTTTTATGTCGAATAAATGTTGGGTCGTATGTATTGTAACTTATTTTGTTTTGCTTTACATTTTTGTTGCTTGTCCACTATTGTTTTGTGATTGTTTTCATGCATGTCTATGGTTCCATGAAACCCAAATTAAATAGGGATATATGAAACCCTCGGAAATTATTTTTGGAAATGATCAAGTTAAAATTTGCTTCAAATATGTCCAAGAAAATGTTCCTGTTTTGCTCTGAAAATATTGTCCAGAGGTAAAATTCAAAGCAATATTTTTAGGAGCACAAAAATATTTATTTTGGGCATTTGAGTTAATCCAATAATTATTTGCATGAACTAAATTAGTTGCATGTCATAGTTGCATGTCCATGGTTGCATGTCATAGTTGTATTAGTAACACATAGATCAATTAGATAGAACATCAAGCACATATATCAATTGACCAATATCAACTAGATAGAAAAAACAAAAACTAGATAGAACACATCAATATAGTAGCATAAGTAGTAGCATTGCATGAGCTAGATAGTACCACATTACAACTAAACCCACAACTAACATAGATAAACCCAAGCACGACATACATAGTACCATTACAACTTATATAGATAGTTCAACACGACAATAATAAAACGGCACCCTAGATAAGATAAAACAGCACTAGCTTGCTTGCTTGCTCCAAGGCCAACTCCTCTGGACGTCGTTCACTACTCCTCCGGGGTGTTGTCGATGGGGTACGGCAGAGTGTGCATGCGCCCCACGGTGGGGAAGATATTGGTGTAGTCCGTGAAGATGTTGTGGGTGGTGAAAGCGATGAACTCGCAGCCACACCAGAACACATGGCTAAGGAGGTAGAACGTGTCGATGGAGTTGGTGAAGTGAGAAAGGATAGCAACCACAACCCCGTTGTGGTTGACCTCCTCGACTCGGTACATCCTTGGAGATCCCCGAGGGAGGCGTGGTCGAAGCCGAGCGCAAGGAAGGCATTGGTGAACTCCCTTGCGCCCCTCCATCTTGACATCGACCACACACGGAGTGTGTTCTCGACGTACACGTCGGCAGGGTAGAGCGTCTCCGGCACGGTGGGGGGAAAGCGGAAGGTTGGCTCGGTGTAGTCATGGCTGCGGCGGCCTGGTTTTTGGGTTGTTTGTGATGGTGAGAAGAGGATACAGATGGGAGAGGATGGGTGAGGGGGAGGAAGATGATAGGTGTCTTAAATAGCCCTAGTGCGACGTGTTTACACTGGGTGGAAGTAATGAGCAGGCAGTGTTGAGTGGCATCGGGGGGTGGGAGGGGAGCGTACATGTGTGTACACGCATGGGAAACCAAAAGAGGCATCAATAGCCAGGCTGCGACGTTTCAGCGCTACAAGCTTTGTGCCGTCGGTCGGGATTCACGCCGGCTCGTTTTGTGTGTGTGTGTGTGCTGCCCGTGCATGCAAGTGTGGCATCGTGGTAGTACTGCCAACAGCTCGCATAGCACACTGGCCATTAAAGATGCATGGAGAGATGAGCTCGATGCCATGCATGCAGCGGCTACGTTGCGAGGGCGTGCGGCGCAGGGCTGCGCGCGCATGCATGCATGCTTTTCAGGCATGCTCAAATCGGATCAGCGTGGTGTCCATCGGTCCAATGGGTGAGCCGCTTAATTAAGCCCAACAATACATGGCCAGCATGCTCAATCTTATCCAACGTAAAAAATGACCAGCCAATGAACTAACATCCTGCGGATCTGTGACGTGGCTCCCGATCTAGACCGTTGCTTCTGTTCACATCCATCCAATGGTCCAAGGTGTTGTGTTATAATATCCAGAGTTTTCGAATCAGCCAATCAGAGTGCAGCCCGCGGATCGCTGACGTAGCCCTATTGCCTGATCCAGACCGTCCATTCACAGCGATCCAATGGCCTAGAGGGGTGCGGGGTTTTGATGGGGTTTTGAGAGGTTTTCAACGATTAGGGTTGAGCATAACTAATTCAAAAAAATCAAAAAATAAATAAAACTTGTGACGATCATCATTCTATGTGACTAAGTATCTAGGAAAAAATAAGAAACTTGGACTACGGATTTTTTTTCATGAAAAAACCTTCACAAAAGATGGCTACCAAGAACGAGGTTGTGGAGTATTCAAGAGAAGTGAGCTAGGGTTAAGTGTTAAACATGTCATAATTTATCGAAACGATCCAATCTCAGGATGGACTCTTATATACACACACTAGATGTCAAGTTTCCTTTTTTGGCTCATTCAGAGAAGGTCGAAAAAAACTTGCTTACAAATGGGTCTGTTTTCCCTAGCTTTGGAGGGGCTTAGAGCTCATGTGGAGCACATTTTTCATGTCTAGAGTTTCACATAATAAAATTGCTCCGATTAATGAACTAACATGAATAATAGTCCAGAAATCATTGTAACATACCAAATAACTTCAAATTTGAATTTTGGCTCAATTTTGAATTTTGGCTCAAATTTGAATTTTGTCTCAAACTTGAATAGTATTACACAAATACATATCATATCAAAGTAATACACAAGTTTTAACAAATTTTCAACAAATTTCAACAGCATAGTAGCAATACACAAGTTTCAACAAATTTTCACTTCTGCTTCCTCCTACCACTCAATTTCTTCTTCTTTTTACCAATGCTTGTTTTTGATTGTACAACACTCAGTTCACTCAAGCTCTTGATTTTCTTCATTGGACTGCCTACAACAGCAGCTTTATTTCGCACCACAACAATTGCAGTATCATCAGACCCAATATCATGAGGGGTTGGCAACACAACTTGCAATATAGGCTCAGTTGGCACCACATTAGATGGAATATCTTCAGTTGTCAACTCAACTTCCAACATAGGCTCAGCTTGCACAACATCAGCTGGAAAATCTATAGAGGTACCCATATCTTCAATTGGCAACTCAACTTCCAACATAGGCTCAGCTTGCACAACATCAGCTGGAATATCTTCAGAGGTACCCATATCTCAAGTTGGCACCAGAACATCAAAATCTTGCTCATCTTGCAGCAGCACATCCAAGTCTTGCTCATTTTGCACCTCACCATCCAAGTCTGGTTGAATGTGTATTGTTTCACCAGAACTTCTCTTTTTTCTACAGCCATTGCGTCTTGCCTTTTTCTTTGGCCAGCAATCTTCAACAACAAGAGGCTCACCTGCATGTTTCATCCTAAAAAGATAAAGCATGTCAACTGGTTAGTAATTAAAAAATGCAAAAAAATAGTAAACATGGCAAACATATGCCCACATACTTTGGCCTTTCAGGAGTGTAACGACATTTTGGAGATCCTTTTCGGTGCCCAAGTTCCTGGCACAGCTTGCATCTATTTTTGTTAACTTTTCACGACCTTTTTTGGCTTTCCATCCTTCTTTACCTTGCCCTTTTTACTACTCCCACCTTTCTGAAACCATGCCTTGAATCTACTCTCTTTTGGCCTCCCAGCCTTTCTTTTTGTTAGGGGAGGACACATGGAAAATTCAATTTCCACTTCAGGCCACTGAGACTGATCTGTAAGTGCTGGAATTGGAGTTGCATATACAGCCTTGAATCTTGCTACTGAGTAATATTCGTGCAAATATGGGTGCATGTTTATCTTCGGTCGGGAGGCCAAGAAAAGTATGGAATGATCATATGGTTTCCCAGTGTGTTGCCACTCCAAACAAGTGCAATCATGCATTTCAGTGTTAACAACATGCCTTCTACCAGTTTTGGTATCTCTAACTTCAGCACCCCAAACAGAAGATCTTTCAACAGATAAATGCATAAGATTTCTGCTCATGTTGGCCACATGTTGTACCACCGCGGGAAGCTTATCCCCTTGTAGACAATCCCCAATCCTTCTTCTCAATTCCCACAAGCGCATGATCATGATCCTGATTTGGTCAACCATGTCATGCACAGGCAAATTTTTTAACTACCTCGCCTTGTTGTTAAAACTTTCTGCCAAATTGTTGTTGATATGATCACACTTGATGACAGTGTTAAATCCTGACGTATACCATAATAGAGAATGGTAGGTGTTCACCCATGGATCAAACTCAGGGCATGTTGTCATTATGTTACCAAGATGATATGAATGTGTATGTTTAGTGTAAGATCTTGTTGTTGGCCACATGCGACCAAATTCTTCACCTATAAATTTTTTGATCAAATTCATCCACATATGGCCGAAGCACTCCCTCTGCTCACAATGGGGGAAAACATTCTTCACTGCATTTTCTAGCACTTTGCATGCATCTGTGTGGACTGCCAAAGGTGACACTAGCCCTATGCATATTTTCAACTCCATCATGAACCATGTCCACGAGACCTCTGTCTCTGGCTGAAACAAGCCAATAGCAACAGGGAACATCCAGTTGTGTCCATCCAAAGCATTGCAAGCTGCCAATTGACCATTCCGCTTGCCAGTCAAAAATGATGAGTCCATGCTCAAATATGGACGACACCCTGCCTTGAAGCCATCAATGCAAGGCTTTAAAGCCATAGAAAACTTAAAGAAAATGACTCTTTCATCCTCTGTTACCTCGGTATCTATCTCCACAACACTGCCATGTGACCTCTTCTCCAACTCTGTTTTGAAATTATAAAGCATCCTAAAAGTATTTGCCCAGTCACCATACAATTGTTTCATTGCCCTTTGTTTTGCCTTCCACACCGTGTTATACTTCACCTTAATGGGGTATAGCTTTTCCAAGTCTACTTTAAGTTTCTTTGCAGTAGTGTTTGGTTTCTTGGCTAAAATAGGAGTGATCTTTTCTGCAATCCAAAGTTGTGATGTCATGGTTGATACTCTCTGTGAACTTGTAATACAAGTATGTTGGTGTGGGATTTGATTCACCCTAATGGTACTTCCATTAGATTGGCGTCTAGCAGATATGTACCACTTGCAAGGCTTGACACTTCCATCAAAACCTCTACATCTTGCATAAAACTTCTTTTGTATCATTCCACTTAGTCTTGGCATCAAACTCATGTTTGACTGCATAAGTCTTGAAACACATTCTAAACTCATCCACGTTTGGGAACAACTTTCCCACTGCAAGAACAGTGTTATCCTTGTCATACACATTTACCAACTCATCATCATGTGCATCATCTACATCATCTGCAGCATCTTCCATCAGTTGTCCATCCACATCTTCAGTTTTATCTTTGGTAGCATCAGTATCAGTAGGCATACTAGATTCACCATCCTTCTCCTCCTTATCTTCATCAGCTACTGGAATGCCAAAAAAATCCGCCATCTCAGTGTCATCCATTAGTGCAATGACTAAATAAGTTGGGTCATTTAATTCTACTGAATTCCAATCAACAGAAACAACCCTTGCAACACCATCAGAGCCCTCTTCTGCAACAACCCCCTCAGGTAATACTGTCACTTCACCTGTACACATGGGCATTATCTGCCTCTCTGAAGCCCAATCATCATTTACCATCTGTGAAGCTAACTTTGAGGGCACATATCCAACCTTAGAATCTGATTTCAGATCAACAAGCTCTGCATGAAACATACTCTGTTTGGTTGTCCAGCCATCTTGTCGATCAATTTCATCAACCATCTCTTGACCATCCTCAATTCTCGCATACTCTCCTTTCCAATTATCAAACCGAAACAATACTACCTCTTGCTCTGGACCCCAAAAAATGCTCTCCCCAATTTTTTCCACCACATTCTTCACGGCTTTCTCTTCCATGCTCTATAGGTCTTGTGGATCAATCTCTGCAAAATCAATCTCCCACTTCACAATTGTATCTCTCTCTATGTCCCACATGCTACCATCACCTAGCTTCGCCTTAGAAGAAAGAAATTCCACAGTGAATTTGAACGTCCGAGCACCACCACTCCTGTTTGTCAATGGCGGGGCAGTGTGAGGTGAGCTAGCGGAAGCAGACGAGGGACAAATCGCATAGGTTGGAAAGGATGTTGTTGTCTCTGGCGGCTCCATCGCGGTCAGCCCCCCACCCCACCCCAAATCCAAATCAAATCGACCAAAAACAGAGGGAAACAGAGGCGATGCGGTGAGATCTAACTCGACACGGAGGAGAACAGGACAGGGTTCCGGATTCACTTACCACAGCCGTCGTCGTCACCGAGAACGAAAGCTCCGTCGCTGCTGTCACCTAGAACAAAAGCTCCGTCGTCGCCACCGGCTCACCGCCGGGAACGAGGAGGGAGCAACACGGGTTCAGACAGGGAATACCCATTCGGACAGGCATGGGGACACGTTTCACCCAATGCACTGACAAGTGGGGCCCGTAAGTAGATGCACTGCCAAGTAGGGCCCGCATGTCTTAAACATAACCTCACTCCCATTGACGACCATTTAAATCGCCCGAGTGGGCCTTGGCTATTTGGACTTCTGAAACGTCTCGCGAGAGCCATTTTCGTCAACTACGTCGCATTCTTTCTAATTCACCTCAAAGGTGTCGCACGGGAGCTATTGACCCGATTTTAGAGCAGTTGTTGGAGCACTAGTTTTGGTTGCACGTGCTATGTAGTTGTTTTTTCCAGCTCGTGACTTATCTAGCGCATCGTTGGAGATGTCTGAGCATATTCGAGAGACCGAACCGACATATCATCTTGAGATTTACGAGGTCATCGTAGACACTTCATCATCGACGAAAACGTCTCTTTCCATTGAACGCGCATCGACAAAAATCGTAAAATAAATCTTTAAATAATACGAACAATAGGACTTGAGTTCTAATAAACTGGGGATACTAATGTCTCTCTAACCATCAACTCCAAATTGATTTACAGCCCACCGCATAGCTGACATGTAAAATCACAGTTGCCTACCGCCCTCCTGAGTATATAAACAATAATGCCTAATGAGAAATACGGGTTTTGATATGTTTGCGCGAATTCCATAAATTCCACTCAAATTTTCTTGGCAAGTACGTATTTGGTTATAATAAAATCATGTCCGACTAGATTTCAGTTTGCGTTCCTCCCGCTTTTCTTTTTTTTTTTTGAATCTTTGCGTTCCTCCCGTTGATTTGCCTAATCCAACGTGACCGAACATGTGCCGGAGCCGGACACGGCACGAATCCGACACCGGCCATGCATCGGACAGGATCGAGTGTATAAATTCTGGCGCAGGAAATCAAACCAAGCACAATCAGCTCCCGCCGCAGATCGATCGACTGCAAGAACTCACGGTGAGCCGGCGATCGATTGGTTAAAACTCGAGGCAAGTCCGATCATGGAGGGGGTGAAGAAGAAGCAGCTGGAGGCGCAGCTGGAGGCGGCGGAGAAGCTGTTCGCGGCCGGCGACCTGAGGAGGGCCAGATTGCACGTCGACATGGCCGTGGCCATGGACCGCTCCGGGGCCTGCCTGGAGGCCCAGCGCGCAAGCGCCGCCTACAGGGTCCTCGCCGCCGCCAACAGCAACAAGGCCGACCACTACGGCGTCCTCGGCGTCGCGGCGCCGCCCGGCGGCAGGCCCACCAAGGAGTCCCACGACGCCGTCAAGTCCCAGCACAAGGCGCTCTGCGACATGTTCGAGGCCGACAAGTCCAGCGCGGCCGTGGCCGGCGCGCTCAAGCTCGTCAAGCAGGCGTTCGCCGCGCTCACCGACATCAGGAAGAACGAGGGCGCGGTGCCGGGGAGAACGCCCGCTCCTCGCCACCGCCTGCCGCCGCTGCTCCCGGTGCCGCGTGCCAAGGCCAAGGCGGCCGCCGCGCCGGTGCGGGTGGTCGTGGTGGGCCAGCAGCAGGCCGTGGCCGATTATCCTGCTGCCGCTGTCTTCGTGGACGAGCCGGTGGCGCCGGAGCAGAAGGGGCACGACGGCGCGGTGGCAGATGATGATATTGAGCAGGAGGACTACTACGCCGGCGGTGGTCGACGTCGTTAAGGCCGATCAATTATTAATCACTACGAGTTATAAAACGCTACTACTACGTACTAGAGTGCTCTAATAATACATTGTTTGCTTATTTGTGTTCCTTCTCATGTAAGTTGAGTAGATATCTATATGTAACTTGTGATGAACTGATGATCATGAGAGAACTACTGGTAATAGATTTTTTTTCTTTCATTTTTGAGATTCAAATTTGCAATACAATTATTGGCGATTAAAACTATCTGGTTCAAACGGATGAAGCTAGGTTACTAGAGATGGAAAGTATCAGGTACTCCCATCCTTGGGGTACTCCCGATGCTTCAAGTTTAATTTTTTTCTTCATAAATTTTTTATTTTGTAACTACAACCCGTAAGAATTTCAGGTCCAAACTCGAAATGCACGTTAGAAAACAAAAATGTGAAATCTGGCATGAATAGTGTAAAAAATACAAAATCAACATTGACACTATTCACATCTGCATTTCACATTTTTGTTTCTCAATCTACATTTCAAGTTTGGAGCTGAAATTTTTAGGTGTTGTAGTCACATTTCTTGAGAACATTCACATGTTTTTTTAGAATTTGTGAAAGCATTTAAGATTTTTGGAGTACCCCGAAGATGGGAGTATTAGATATTTTCCCACTAGAGATGCTCTAAGTAATACGTATAGTAACACAAAAAAAGATCCACGCAATTTTATCCGATTATCCTTCAGTCGATGCGAGACATGACGTCAAATGATGAAGCAACCGCTTTGACTTGATCTTTTTTCCCGGATGTCTAACTATATTGTTCAAATGATAAAGCGATGAAGCTGGGATAGGCTTAGGTACGTCTACCAGTTGCATTTTTTCTTGGTAGATGGAGAGGACGATGATGAGGATGAGGGCGGCGACGATGCCGGCGACGATGAGCTTGATCTTCATGTTCTGGTACCACATCCTGCGGTGGATGTGCGTGCTCTCGGTCCTGAAATCCAAGGCATGGTCATGGAGCCGCTCGGTCCTCGTCACCAGGCCCTCGATCTGCTCCCCGCGATCAATCACCTGATGATGATCCCACGAACATCATACATACATTCATCGTCGGTCGGTCGACGTTGTCATTGAACTAAACGATCAAATCAACAATCAGGAAATTCATCCAGCATTATATTACGTACACATTACACAATTAGAAGAGGATACCTCTGGGAAATGGCGTGTTAAGTGTACACAAGTACATACCGAAACCTGAATAATTCGACTGTTTTCTACAGAATCATGCCTAGATTCGTTCACGCGTCTCCGTGTTGGCCATGGGAGGAAGGGTGACCGAACATGGGGTCGAACGGGAACGGCAGGTGCGCGTCCAGGTCGTGCTGCTGCAGGTCGTGGTACTGGTACAGTGAGTAGTCGAAACCGGCGGGGTCCGAGGCGGTCGCCGCGGACACGACCTCGGCGAGCTCCGGCGAGCCGTGCGTGCCCAGCGTGCAGTGCGCCGCCGACACGGAGAAGTAGCCCGGCCCCGCCGACGTCGTCGCGGCCGGCGACGAGAAGGACGCCGGGGCGAAACAGCCCCCTCCGTGCAGCAGCTGCTGGCCGCCGCTCCCCGCCGGCGAGTAGCCCGCTGTCGCCGAGGCGTAGGCGAACGAGAATGCCGTGGTGCCGTGGCCATGGAAGCAGGGCGGCGGCGGTAGCCCGTCGGTCTCCACCTTGAGGCCGTTCCTGAAATTCTCGAGCAGCTGCATGTCCGTGTCCTGCAACGGCGGCGGTGACTGTTGGACGACGGCGCGGTCGTGCGCGGCGGGGGGAGGCGCGGCGATGCGGCGCTGCGCCTGGTGGCACGTGTGCGCGCCCTGGTACGTGACGTCGAACACGGCGAGGTCGGCGTCGGAGCGCTGCACCTGCCTCGTGGCGGCGCACCCCTGCGCGTTGCGGTATGTGCACCGGTAGTAGCCCCTGCACGCGCGGCATATCCCCACCATCGTGTCAGACAGCGTCACAAAACAGAAGCTGGTCAATATACATTGTCTCTTCTTTTTTTTTTTTGCAAACTCTTATATATATAATTTGTCTATCCAATATGTTCATGAGCATTGGCAAGAATCTAAAATATTATGAAATTATACACCTGCTAAACCTACAATATCTATATCAATTTTTGTGAAGAAAATTGGTCACTGACCTTGGGAATTTGGCGCCGAGGATGTCCTTCTGGCCGTACTTCCTCCAGCTGAACCCGTCGTCCGGCGTGTACTCCAGATTTGCGTCATCGGGTATACGGAACTTTTCGGTCCATCTTGGCAAGCCCTTCCTGTGTCATATTCAGGACCATGCAAGTTCTTTTAGACTAATTCAAATGCTAACTAATGCCCAAGTGCTGGCTATATGTATGATCATGATAGATGCATTTCTTTTTGACCAAAACACCACTTTGTTGCATTACTCTATGTCCCTTTCTAGTTTCCCCGTTCGAGCGGTTGGGTACCTTTCAGACAAAAATCTCCATATCATCCGAGAACTTTATTTAATTATCCACGTATTTGAGAAATTTAAAAGAGGAATGAAAAATTCCATGGGAACAAGTGACAATCATTTGGACTGTTTATTTGGTTTCTTCTATGTTGGATTTATCTTTCCTGGCGATGATGTCGGCGGGGAGCAAAAAATGCCACTAACTTCCATTAGATCTCTCCACTCTTTAATTCTTGCTGGAACCACTACTATTTTTATTTGTCAATTTGGCTATGCCATAATGATGTGGTTTTCGGTTGGAAAAGGTTAACTAACTCTATCATGCAGGTGTTATTTTCTTGTAGTACAACTTGTTAGTGTCATTGTTCATACTACAACTATCATAGCATAAGGCGTTGATGAATCATGGCGTGAAGAGATTGGAAGAGCTCAACGGCAGCAACTTGATATCCGTGTCTCTGTAGCCAGCATACATGCAACTAGTTGTCCAATGTGTTATTGAATCATGCTCTAGTCAATTCATAGAAATGTTTGGGCTGATGGAGAAGGGTGGTCAATATGTTTCAATATGTCTAACATCGTGTTACTTCTTTGATGTGGCTTATCACACTTTTTGACCATGTTACTCTATTTAGTTGATGGTGTCATAGCGAAACAATGTAACAATCTCATCGGATGTGAGAGCAATAAATCTACTCCCTCCGATCCATTTTATACTAAATCAACGACACTTAATATGGATAGTAGGGAGTACCATATTTCAGACCAAAACTTGCAAATATTTTGAGCATGGATTTGAAGCATCGGCATGTGAAAATAAAAAGAAGTCAGAGACACAAATATGTGAGCGTGTTCACTACCCTACTGGTTACTATAGCTGGCTAGCTCGACATGCATTTCCGTAGGTGCGTAGTAAAAGTGCGCCGTCCTAAATTTGAAATCATAATCATAATCGATCGTACTACGTACCCACCTTCTCTTGCAGACGCCTTGGCCTGGGCGCTCCAGCGCCTGCGCCGCGTCCCTGCCGGCCATCCCGGCGCCGGCGCCCTCGTCGGCCGACCGCGGCGAGTCCCCGCCGGCCGCCTCGATGGCCTTGGCGACGGCGATCGCCTTCGTGAACGTGCACAGCAGCTGCCCGGCCACGCCCCGGCAGCACTCGGCCGCCGGCCCCAGCCCCAGCAGCTGCTGCTCGTCGTCGGCTCCCGGCAGCAGCTCGCCGAGGAGCCGCCTGGCCTGCTCCTCGCCGTCGGCCAGGATGCTGAGGAGCACATGCATGCTATTGCCGTCCCCTCCTCCTCCCCCGCAGCCGTCCTGCATGGCTAGCAAGCTAGCTTGCCGGCCGGCAATGGCAGGCCGGCGGGAAGTTTGTACGAGGAATGCGAGGAAGGGTCACACGGCGAGTTCGAGTTCGAAGAAACCGAGGAGAAAAGTAGCTAGAGGAGACGAGATCTGACGGTAGATCGATGACGATGTGGTGGCCACAGGCCACTGGATCGCATATATATGCCGAGCTGAATTGCTGATGCACTTCCGGTCCTAAAGTTTGACCCAGGGAAAGGGAAACCGAGTTTTTTTTGGGGGGGGTTGACCGGTCTCTGGTCCTCATGCTTATCATCGTACTGCTGGCTTAGAAGGCTGGGAGGGAGGAAATTGCTAGGTTCACCAGGCAGAGAAAAGGGTTTCACGGCCGAAAAGCTCATTAGCATAGCAATCATCTTTGTTAGTGGAGTGTAAAATTCCAGGAATGTCTCTTGTACTTAGTGTGGACATTCTGCTAATTAGTTGGTAAGGCAGATATATTCGGTACTCACCAAATTTGTCGTTTTTTTTCTTTTCCTTTTCTTTTTAACGATGAATTTGCTCAGAAATAGCCCGGGAAGGGAATCGCGTCGCGAGGGGAACATGGGAAAACCATGAGAATGACATTATTCCCCCTGGCTCGGCCAGGGGAGGAGCCTTCCATGAAAGTAGCATTCCAATAGTTAGAAAATCAAAATGAAACGTGGTGCCTAGTTTGGGAAAATAGCAGGTAATGTGGCGGGTTCGATGATACCATGAAACCATTGTACAAAATTCGAATTTATAAGTTTTTAAAATTTCAAAAAAATGGTGAATGCTTAATTACAAGGTATGGATCCCTAAAATGTTTAAATCCAAATTTGAAATACTCATTGAAAATATCGGGTGATGCCATGAGGTTTAGCTGATACCGTTGCAAAAAAAAAATAGCCTGGTGCATGCAACTCCCTATCACTTTCCCTATATTTTTACAAGAGGTTGTTTTCAGTATTCAAACCCATGCCCTCATGGTCACAAGACAACAACATCATCATTGCGTCAAGGAAGGCTCCCCTTCAGATGATACCACTGCAAAAAAAGACTCAAATTAAAAGTTTTCAATTCTTTTAAGATGAAAATTCCAAATACACACCCAGAAAAAAAGGAAAAAAATATAAATTCAAATGTGCATAGTGTCATTTTGCGATCATGCCCCCTTTCATTTTGAACCCACGAATTTGCTCACAAATATCCGGGGAACCGTCGTCGCAAGGGGAACAGGGGAACCTCAGAACCACGAAAACGACGCGATTCGCCCGGACAGACACCTGGCGCGCCGCACAAAACAGCACGTACGGCAATGCACAGCACCAATAAAAGAGAAGAAAATGTATATGTTCCTCCTGACTGAAACCCCAGCGACAGTAGAATGGAATTTCGGCGGCAGCAGTAGGCACGCAGGCACGCCCAGTCTCGCTTGCGACGGTGACAGCCTCCTCTGATACTTCCGCGTCGGCATTCACTCACTTGGTAGTAGTAGCAGCATTTGGACTGCTTTTTGGAAAGTTCGTCCATCAGTGGAGCTCAGAATGTTCAAAACTCGCACAGCACAGCGTTTGACTGCTGACCATTGATTCAACTCTCTCTCTCTCTCTTTCTCTCTCTCTCTCCCTCCTCCAGTTTTAATGGTGAAAAAAAATAGAGGGATAACCAAACAGTAGTACTATCTTTGTCTGGATTTATTGGTCCCTACCGTATTGTGGGTCAAAGTTTGATCATATACGTATTTCATTAGCAAAATGTTAATGCATGTCATAAGAAATATATTGTTGGATTCGCTATTTGAGTGTGGTTTCCAATGATATTGTTTTTGCAACGCATTACTTATATTTTATTACTTATTAAAAGTCATGGTCAAAACATTATATTGGTAAAAGCAACAGGGTGAAATTCGAGCACTAGTGGTGAAATGATTGTATTGGTGGGATACAGGTCAACAAAGACAGAGGAGAAGATTCGCAAGAACTGACCGAGAATCTTCAAGCCTGTCTCCGCGTATAGGGCAAGGAGTTTAAGAATGCCGGAGCGTGACGCCGGCGTCCAGGCCCGCGCTGACGCCGGCCTGCTGACCGGCCGCAAAAGCAACAGCCTGCCAATCAGCAAGGAGAATGCAGAGCACCGAATAGGATTCAGAGGGAGGGAACATATGCTGCTGTGTGAAAAACGTAGGCAGCCTTCAACAACAAGTCTTGCATCAATTAACCCGGAGCGAATATCATTGTGTGAAAAACGTCAGCAACCATGGACAACAAAGTCTTATATATTAATTGATTTACATACACACACGCGCACGCACGCACACACAAGGATTCCACGGAAGCGCCAAGGATCGAGAAACCGCTTCGCTGCTGTTCAGAGTGCCCGCACTCTCTTACTTCGAGCTCTTGTAGAGCGCGTCGATGGCTCCCTGGACGTTCAATGGATCATGTATCAGGTATAAGCAGTGGAGATGCAAGAACTAGAGGGATCTCGGGAAACAAGGGGATGATAAAGCCGGAATCGGGGGGGAAGCGTGTGTTTGATCGTGAGGCCTGACCTGGTAGTACTTGAGCATCTGGGGCCGTTTCTTCTTGTACGTCGGGGTGATGAGGTCACGCTCCATGTCGAACGGCACCGCGTCAAGGTGGACGGCCCTTACGAACTCGAAGCCTTTCAGCTGGCAAAAGGGGAAAAACACCGGGGACGTGTCAATGCTAAGCTGGAACAGAGATTGTGGCGGTCGTCGAGCTGTAGATAGATGCCTAAGACCCCTTACCTTCTTCTCCTTTGCAGCCTTCGCGAGTTCTGCTATGAAATGCTCTTTAGTCTTCGCGTTCTCGCATAGTTCTGGGAGGCTTCCAGTGACTCCGTTCTGTCCGGCCCAGTTCTCAAGCGCTTGTTGGTTGGGGTTTATCACAGCGATAAGGAAAGATTCAAAGCTGTTCCCGTACACCCATATCTGAAATTGATCGGCAGAAACATGAAAACTGAGTCAAATGGCGGATGAATTGGATACAGAAAATACCAAAAACATTGTCTATGTCTTGCATGTATGTCCTATTTTTGTTTTTTGACACATGTGCTCTGCGCAGTCTCTCAAATCATCGAAGCAAAACGACAAGAGGAACACCAACACCATATAGTTTTGAGAAGCCACTATTTTCAGAGATTAGCATTGATGCATGTTGGTACTATGGTAACTAATGACTGCTACGGTGGTACTATGGTAAAAAATTATATTACTCAAGATTTTGTTTTTAAGAAACATGTTAAATTGTTATGGCATCAATAGTCATCACACTGTACCAACTAACCAACTTGTCTTCAACTTCAGACTAACACTTCAATTACGTGTGTTAAAAATCAGGTGCCTTACACAATTCTTTCACCAAGCATATGGGTACAAAAGTAGGACCTAACACAGTGAAGACAGCAATTGAGACAGTTCCTTGCAAAGTGAATAATTGACTAGGTATTTACCGAATCAATCTCTGGAAGAACAGCGTATATATTCTCTAGATTTTCCACCGCAACATATTCTCCCTGTGAAAGCTTGAATATATTTTTCTTTCTGTCAATGATTTTCAAGGCTCCGTTTGGTTGCCACTCACCAACATCCCCTGTATCATTATATTCCACTTACAGTCATCATCTGAAATATAATAACCTATGATATCCATTGCCTCCAGATGAAGTTAGGGATAAAACTAACCTGTGTGAAACCATCCATCAGTCAGGACTTCCTGTGTTAGGTCCTCTCTTTTGTAGTATCCAGAGAACAGAACACTTCCCTTTACGCATACCTCGCCACGAGGAGTGCTAGCCAGAGCATCATAACCCATCTCTGAAACTGACTCAAGGCGAACGTCTATATGTGGAACTGGTGGGCCAACAGTCCCAGCCATGGAGAATTCATTTGGTATGGCAGCAAAAGATCCCGCACAGGTTTCAGTGAGTCCTAAAGATGGAAAAATTGGAATTATGCAAAGCTTTATTAGGAAGTGCTTCTGTCATCTAATAATATATGCAATTCATGTGCAGGGCTTTCCTAAGTAATAATAAAGGAACTTAAACAACAAGGTGCATACCATAGCCTTGAACAACATGTGCACATGTCACAACCCTCAAAAATTCTTCAACCGCCACAGCAAGAGGAGCGCCACCAGACACGATAAGACGGATGTTCCCACCCAGCCTTTCTTTCACCTTAAGGATAAGCACTGCGTTAGGACATACTAGTATATGGACATAACGTTGCATTGACATTTTTAATTCTATCTGATGAAGTATAAGGTTGGTTGCTCTTGAATGTCTAGCTGTACCTTGCTGAAAACTAACTTGTCAAAGAATGGAGATGCCTTCTCATGTTTAATTCCTTTCTTCATGCTGTCTAGTTTCCTGATGATTCAATAACTACCAACTCAAAACTGTATCATGAATATTAAAAATAGTATGTGGCTATAAAAATAAAATGATATGTGTACTTAAAAAAAGGTTCGCGGTTATAATCATGTGCAAACTTACATCTTGTAACCAAGATTGAATAAGGTTTTCTTTAATATACCACCAGCAGAAATCTTGGTCGTAAGACCTACATAAAAACAATAACGCATCGAATATTAAGCAAAGTACAAATAGACATTACATGTAATCTTCCATTGAAGCCGTTCGTTACATGACATCCATCTCTATGAAGTTTGATAGTTAGTACATCGACTGAAAACTTAAATAGTCTCTGTTTATTTTCTTTCCAGACTTATAGATATTTTCCACGAAAACTTTTAAGTATGGTTTCAACAACTAGATCAACTGGAAGCTAAGGCATTTCCTCATTGGTGATTTATTAATATATTTTGAAATCTATAATGATGTAACCACACACATCTGGATATATTAGAACAAATTAAAAAAATCTGAGCGTGTTCACGTCACCGATAGAAGAAAGCCAAACTTTGCAGAAACTTGTTCAGTTATTACATGTTAGTAACAAGTTAGGCAATCAATGAAAAGTGTTTATCCAAATGACACAATAATGAATTTTCTATAAATATCTAACTATGTTAGCAGTTAACATCTGGGGTTTACCTGAATATATTCTCTCGAGTACACGTGGAACAGCACAAAATACTGTTGGTTTTAGTGCTGCAATATCATCGACCAACAACTTAACATCCTACAGATGCATGGCACACTAATTTCAGTATGAACACATTGACTACTTAAAGGTAAATAGAGTATTCATAAAGCATACCCCACGCCAAAATCCGATTCTCGATCCGTGAGATATAAACACTTCCTCAAACATTCGATCGAAGACATGAGCTAGTGGAAGATATGACAAATAAACATCGTCTTGATCAAACTGCAACAACAAAAATGGAAAGTAACCAGCATTACTTGTGGGATTCACTGAAGCACGTGCAATGATTATTTCATTATGAAATGTGTTGGGATTATATACTTACAGCTTCACCAATAGATTGCACTACAGAATCAGCACCAGCCAGGTTAATAAGAAGGCTTTCATTTGATATCATAACACCTTTAGGGTCTCCTGTTGTTCCACTTGTGTACATAATCGTGCAGATGTCGGATTTCTTCTTTTCAGGAAGATCAACAGGTTCATCTCCACCCTATAAACATGTCAGGCACACAAGTTTATGCATAACTTTATTGTAATGGTTTGATGGCATGTCATATAACTCAGAAACCTTACATTGTGAATGAAATGAAACACAGTTCAGTATTTTCAACTAGAGTACAAGACAGTCTGAACTATTTCAACAATAAGGGACCAAGAGTATTCGCAAATTTTACCTTCTCTGAACTCTGTTACTCTGGTTTCATTATTATGATAATGGAACCGATCTAAACAAAATTTACCTTCTTGGTTGTGCAATGCTATTATAACAATCATGCAAGACATATAAGTATCTAATATGTCACATGTAATATGATATAGGTAATACTAACTTCAGAGTTATGCAGGAGATATTAAAGATGCTTAGGAAGCACTAGATCTATAAAAAGAAAGTCATAAATCATATGTCATGTCTCATATCCATTTGGAGACAGGCCACACAACGGCAAGTTAAATGTATCCAATAAGGACAAAACAAGATAATTTGCACTGCATAATTTTCTTAAAAGAAAGATTGTTGTGAAGCACTTCTTTCCATTACTTGTACCAAAACACCTAAAGAAGAAGCTGGCTGAAGACCAAATCTTACCATGACGAGGAATTCCTCCCATGAGAAAATGGACAGCCCATGGTTTTTAGCCTCCTCTTTCTGATCATTTGTGACTCCTCCGAAGCTGACGATTGCTGAAAATGAGTTAACAACAGAACCAATGTGAGTCCCACGGCGATGAACCATCTAATTGATCGATACAGCTTATTATTGGAAGGAACTTACTTTTCAGGTACTTTGAAGTGGCATGACAGGTTTTCAAGAGCTGCCATGTTGAAAGCATCAGCAAACAGGGGATTGTAAATTCTCAAGCAAACAGTAAACTGATCCAGAATTATCATTTTTCGAGACCATACTCCAGACCCCATCCCCCCTTGCAGTAGTAAACAGTACATGACAATCCCTAGCTAAGACATCTCCTGATCTGTGAGGATAAACATAGTTGAGAAAATTGCTTCCATTGGACAGAAGTGAGACCTCTCAGCGGCTCACTGACGATGAATCAGAGAACCAGCCCAACCTAGAACCTGCGGCGTTCACCCCGCCGTGGCTGTCGGCCGCGGCTAGGGAAACCCGGGATTCGCACTCGCATCTCTCGCGGAACGGGCCGCCGTGATGCCATCGGGACGGGGCGGCGCCTCCCGCTGCAAATCTCGAGCGGTGATTCGCCGGGGAAGGCCTGGCGGCGTCGGGCGTGCGGCGGAGATGCCGCCGGTGTTTGCCTTCGGCTGAGAGGCTGGCTCACCGCGCGAGGCCGGGCCGAAGTAAGGCTACGACTAGACGGGCCGAAAGGGTCGAACTTGTTGAACTGGGACCAGCCCGTTATTGTTTTTCTTCAGAAACCCGTGTGACATTTCTCCATTTCTCCTCTTTTCACATCTCTCAAAGACAGTAAATGTATTACTCCCAATGTAATACAGTTTGGTATCGATTTATAAACCGGGTTCATTTGTGTAAAATTCCTCCGATTTGATATTCATCGTGGGACGGTCATGCGCGCGTGCTTAAGAGGGAAACATAATTTTGACCTAGTGTAGTAGTGGCATTCTTTGTTTGAAACTTATTGATGGAGTGAAGAAATTGTGGACCAAGTGGCCACATTGTTACCTCCCCAATCTTCTTCTCCTCCACGAAAGCAATCACGAGTTCGGCATGGCAGGTGATGAATTCCACTGCATTAGCACCTGAACAAAAAGGAGAGTATTGGTCAGGTCCATTGTCTTTAGTCAAACCTTGTTAAAGTTTGAACAAGTTTATAGAAAGAAAACACAAGCATTCACAGTGACAAATGCATATCATTAGATCTATCATAAAATAGATTTTCATATTGTAGATGTTGCTAATCTTAAACATAAATTTGGTCAAATTTCACAAAGTTGACTGGAGAAAAACCTAATATGCAAAGGAAATAAACAGAGGGAGTACCTACTAATATATTTTATTCTTGGTAAAAAATATTTTTAGCCCTTTCTTAGTAACAGCTAATTTTCTAGGGTTTAATACATACCAAGAGTGTCGTAGAGTGGCACGCAACAAACTCCGAGAGCATTGCAAGCCTGCAGTAGATAGTGGAATTAGTGGCAAAGCCAGACAAATATATGTCTATATATAACAATCATCTGAAAGTACCGCAATGTTTTTCATACAAAACCATATAAGGGGATAAACATTGTTTAGACGAGGGATGAATAAGTAACGATTTACCTCCATGCTGATGATCCATTCGGGACAATTTGCACCGTAGATGCCAGCGCGTTCACCCTGAAATTAATTTAGTATACACACCACTTTATTTCCACTTTCTTGTGAGGATATTATGGTACTAGAGGATTCAGAAGATGATAGAAATGGCTTCGTTAGTAACATTATGGCTTTTCAGAAGAAGAAAAAGTAACATTCAGACAACCCGAGTATTGTACTATTAGTCAAACACAAATTGGTAACTTGGCATTAATGTAAAACGAATATGATAATCAAAAGGATCGGGATGCAAGATGCAGCATCTACAGGGCAATTAGGATCGAACTGGTCAACTCCTGGAGCTACCGTATGAGCTGGTCAGACTTGAGATGGTTCTGGTGAAGACTTAGACTATTCCATGGAAGAGAAAGCTTCAAGGGTGGACTTTCTTCGCGTCCAGACAAGCCATATCGATGTGACAGTGGTTGTGTATATTTTGTAGCATTTGGTTGTATATAATACTGGAAGGGATAAGCAGGCTATCCTTTCGTTAAAGCCAAAGGTGCTAACGCTAGCGGTTATTTATTTTTATTTTTTTGAAATGACGCTAGCGGTTATTGGTTGATGCACCCCATCACCATACCTTTTTTAATGCACTCCGTCCGTACGTAAGTTTATAAAAACACTTTCAAAGTTTTCCCTTAAAGAAACACTTGCAAAGTTGCTACCCAACAAAAAAAATCTCCTCAAAAACCAAGTATGCAACCTTAATTATGTTGATGGTAAACACCATAACAGCTACTCCCATCGTTTTTAAATATAATGCTTTTTAGAGATTCATATATAGTCCGTATTAAAAAATTTAAAAGGTTTTATATTTAGCAACGGAGGGAGTAATATACTCCTATTCAATTTGTCAGCTGTGGAGAGATCGTGGTGCAACCGGGCTCCAGCTAGTTAACCGAGATTACATATGAGCAAGCTAGGCACGCGATACGACCATATTATACATCCAGTAACGAACTGTATTGCTAATGATATAATATAAGCAACCTGGCGTGCGTGTAATTATTACTGCCTGCTGCTACTACTTAATTATATGATTCCGGAGGATTAGGATCAAGCGCAGGGCTTGCGATTTTGTTTCCCCATGTTGGATCGATGCATGAGTAGTTGACCATCAATCGATCTGATTGTCCAAAGTTTTAGCGGGCTTAACATTGTGATAACTAAGTCTACATCATCACGGTCACAATCAAGCCGTGCCAAATATATATATATATATATATATATATATATATATATATATATATATATATATATATATATATATATATATATCAAGCCGTGTGTACGCACGCACCTGTTTGACTCCGGACTTGCTCATGGAGGCGGCGAGCTTGATGACGACGTCGCAGACTTCCCTGTAAGTCATCCAGGCGTAGTCGCCGGCCTGCATGCGCCGTGTAAGAATG
Organism: Hordeum marinum; assembly: GCA_022496015.1. Classification (NCBI taxonomy): domain Eukaryota; kingdom Viridiplantae; phylum Streptophyta; class Magnoliopsida; order Poales; family Poaceae; genus Hordeum; species Hordeum marinum. The sequence goes on along the minus strand of CM039678.1, from coordinate 70,484,536 downwards.
AGATGCATGATGAACTCGACAGTTTCGAGCCAGTTGCTGCAGGCTCCATTGATCCAAGCTGGCGGAGGGAGTTGACACGGGCTGCCTAGCTATCTGCCTAGCTAGTTGAACGAACTGAGATGCCAGAAGAAGAAGAAGTACCTTGCCGTCGACGACTGGCCGGCGGCCGAGCATCGGGTTGCTGGGGTACTTCTCCACGGAAGCGCTGGAAGGTCGATCGCAGAAGACATGTTAGACCGAGATGCGTCGGAAACGGAGAGATGGAGCATGCGCAGACCGACCGCCATGGATGGACTTCGAGCGTGTATCTATCTGCACGGCGGTTCCGGCGAGGTGTGGACTGAGAAGGATTGGTGGCTCACCAGAAGAGGTCCCAGAGGCAGTCGACGCCGGGCGGCGACTGCAGCAGGCCGGTGTCCTTGGCCAGCACGTTCCGGTACGACGGCCCGGCATTCCCCTCCGCGCCGCCGGACTCCACCAGGAACTTCATCGCCTCCGACGACGACTATGCGATAGGAGAGCGAGAGGAAGAAAAGCACGGGGTAGAGCGGAGAAATGTAGCTGCTGATCGACACGATGCTGGAACGAATAGACAGATCGAGACAGAGAGATCGGAAAGGTACATAGCATACCATATATGCAGCCGTTGGGAGACGTGCTGGAAGCTGTTGCAAGTTGGAGGTTTTTTTTTTTTTTTGCAAGTTGGAGTAGTCGTCTGAAGCTAAATCTCTGGAAATTAACTATATTCGGACACGAGGCCCGCCAGCCCGCCCGTACGGTGGCAAGCAGCTCAAGAAAAATTGTACGGCGCGGTAAAGCGTGGTACTAATCAATCAATCTTCGACTGACATCAGCAACATATAAACAAAGTTTTGCTAAATCCGCGAGAACTAAGATGTAACGGAAAGAGTACTATACTGTGTTCTAGCTAGGGGGGGGGGGGGAATTTAGGCATACATACATTGTTTAGGGGGAAAAAACAGATGCCGTTAAGATACGCTACAGTTGGATTGGATGGCGATGTGCCGTGTTTGACTATCCACCATGCGCATGTGGCGGATAAGAAGAAAGACGAAGCGCACAAGAGATCACCACGCCGTCAGGTCTGGTTTAGAAATCGATTTCGAAGTTTTGGTTGGGACACCTTCTTGATTCCTATTTCGAAATCTCAGACGCTCGCCCTCTGAATCATGAATCATGTTAGGAGAGGTCGTCGAGTCGACCTTGTAGCCGCTGCCTCAGGTGCAGCCATCAGCCATGACACATGCCTTTATATTTGAGATCACGGCAAGTTATTACGATGATGTAGGCCACTGGGGCGTTGACTTGGCACAATATTAGCCTGCTTCACAACGAAGCAAGTAGGTGTAGGTGAATATTAGCCCCTGCTTCGAAAGAAAGCAACCACATGCTGCCACTATTTGTATCTCTCCTATGTAGTTACACGATGATAAAATTACTGTCCACATCTAACCAGGAGGACGACTCAACTAAATTTCTTTTGGAGAAGTAATACATATATATAGAACTCAAGGAAATATGCATGACGAATAAAATTTGAGCTTATTAGTCCAGCAATCGGGATTTCATGTTCCGTGCGTAGGTGTTGGATGAGACCTCCTATTCAACGCCCATTCATGTTAAATTGGAGAAACTCTATTTGAAAATCAGGACAATGGGCCAGCCCATTTTGTTGTGAACAATATTTTTTTCCTCTTTAGTTATTAGTTTTTCCCTGAAAAATAGTTTTTTTTCACAGACCTAGATATAAAAATATAAAAATGTAAAATATATTTTGAAAATTGCTCAGGAAGTGTTTCAATAAAATATCCGGTATATATTGAAAATACCACCGTATATTACATAAATATTTATTGCGTAATAAAAACAATCATCATATATTTTGAAAACTTCATTCTACATTAAAGATTGTTCAATATATAACAAAAAACATTAGTGTGTATTCGAAAAATGATCATAAAATATTTAAAAAATCACCATGCATTAGAAATTGTTGATCAAATATTAAAATAAATAAACAAGGGAAAAGATAACGCCCACACGTGTGGCATATTGCAACTCACCCACACGCCCCGATCTACGTTCATTCAGTTTTGCACAAATCCTAAAAGATTTTGTTGAAATTTTAGTGCCACGTAGGCATCATTGTGTGGGAGGGCGTTGGAGAGGTCGCCCACACGACCAACAACGCGCTGTTGCCAGCTGTGTCATGTGGGCGAATCAGTTTCTACCCACACAGCCACCATCCAGTCAACGCACGTGTGGGCGAACTGTTCTTCACCCACACGACGCTCGTATGTTGTTACATGGCAACTGTAGTTGCGCGTAGATGGCAACTATGATTTGTTGTTGATGGCAACTGCAATGTCACGTACATAACAACCAGATAAACACACATGGCAACTATGATTTGTTGTTGATGGCAACTGCAATGTCGCGTACATAACAACCAGATAAACACACATGGCAACTACAACCATACATGGCAACTGCGGTTAGACCATACATGGCAACTATCCTAGGATAAATAAAGTGTCATCTCGTAGATAACTATAATTAGTTAAAACAGAGGGAGTTGTCATGCTTTTACAACTACATTTGCCATCCCGGATAACTAGAGTTGCCATCCGCATGGGTAACTTAAGTTTCATCCCGCGGGGTAACTAACGTAGTTGTGTTAGGACGTGTGGGCAGATTTATTTCGTGTCACACACGCGGGTCGAGATGAGTAATACTTTTTAGGCGTGTGACACAAAATAGTTATGCCCACACGTGTGGGCAATTCTATTGTTCGCCCTCATAGAAACTGTATGGGCTGCCTTCTGCATACACCATACACGGTGTGTGGATACATGCCTAACATGCCACACGTGTGACAGATATCGCAACCCATAAACAATAGCAAAAGAACAAAAAGGAAAACAAAACCATAACAGAAAGAAAAAGAAAATGATAGAGTAGAAAAACACCACCGAACTGGGTAGACCTAACTCGGCTTCTCCGTGCTGCAGTTTGCGGCAAACATGATTCACCGGGTTGGATACCAATAATGCTTGTTCCCGTGGTACTTGTGGGCCAACACAATGCGGTATGATTTTTTTATAGATTATGTTTTTCTGTTTAGTGTTTTGTTCATATGAGTAACAGGCCCAATCCTTTTCATTTTGCTCTTTCCTTTCATTATTTAGTTTTATTTTGTAATCCACAAAAATATATTGTTTATATTTATTTATTTTCATTTTATTCTCCCCTTGATATGTAGTCCATAACCTTATTTTAAAAGAAAACTTTAATCCAAAAAATTGACTTACATATGTAATGGGTTTTTTAAACTAGAGGAGAAAATTTCAAATTCCATGATATAATTTTTCATTAAGGTATTTATTATTCATGAATTTTTTATATGCTTGGATAGTTTAACAACTTAGCGTAATTTTCTAAATTCATATGGATATTATCTACAAATTTCAAAAAATGAAATAAACCGATGTAACATTTGTCACATTTGTTTATTTACTTTATAAAACTGTGGCTATTTTTAAATGTGAATACATTTATTACTTTAGAAATACATTTTAAATTGTCCAGAATTATTTTTGTGAAATAAAAAAAACAGCTCAAAAGCAGGGTATGGCCTGCCCAATAAGTGCTTCTAGTAAATTGCTTGGCCACATTACTTGTTGGAAATATACCCTAAAGACAATAATAAATTGGTTATTATCATATTTCCTTACTCGTGATAATCATTTATTATCCATGCTAGAATTGTATTGATCGGAAACTCAGATACATGTGTGGATACATAGACAACACCATGTCCCTAGTATGCCTCTAGTAAACTAGCTCGTTGATCAAAGATGGTTAAGGTTTCCTAGCCATGGACATGAAATGTCATTTGATAACGGGACCACATTATTAGGAGAATGATGTGGTGGACAAGACCCAAACTACAAACGTAGCATATGATCGTGTCAGTTTATTGCTACTATTTTCTACATGTCAAGTATATGTTCCTATGACCATGAGATCATGCAACTCACTGGCACCAGAGGAGTACCTTGTGTGTATCAAACATCGCAACGTAACAAGGTGACTATAAAGGTGCTCTACAGGTATCTCTGAGGGTGTCTGTTGGATTGGCATGGATCAAGACTGGGATTTGTTACTCCATGTGACGGAGAGGTACCTCAGGGCCCACTCGGTAATACAACATCACAACAAGCCTTGCAAGCAATATGACTAAGTGTTAGTCACAGGATCTTGTATTACGGAACGAGTAAAGAGACTTGCCGGTAACGAGGTTGAACTAGGTATGGAGATACCGACGATCGAATCTCGGGCAAGTAACATACCGAAGAACAAAGGGAACATCATACGGGATTAACTGAATCCTTGACATAGAGGCTCGACCGATAAAGATCTTCATAGAATATGTAGGAACCAATATGGGCATCCAGGTCCCGCTATTGGTTATTGACCGTAGAGGTGTCTCGGTCATGTCTACATAGTTCTCGAACCCACAAGGTCTGCACACTTAAGGTTCGGTGACGTTTCGGTAGCATAGAGTTATGTATGGTGGTGACCGAAGGTTGTTCGGAGTCTCGGATGAGATCCCGGACGTCACGAGGAGCTCCGGAATGGTCCGTAGGTAAAGATTGATATATAGGAAGTCCTTTTTTGGTCGTCGGAAAAGTTTCGGGCTCATCGGTAGTGTACCGGGAGTGCCGGTAGTGTACCGGGAGACCACTGGGAGGGGTATTTCGACCCAAGAGGCTATATGTGCTGTGGGAGGGTGAATACCAGCCCTTAGTGGGCTGGTGGAAGTCCCACATAAGGCTCATGCGGCTGGGAAAGAAAAGCCCAAAGAGAAAAAGGTGCAAAAGGCAAAAAGACCAAAATAAGGAGGAGTGCTAGTCCTACTACGATTGGAGGAGGATTCCTCCTCTCCTCCCACTTCGGCCGAAGCCTAGAGGGCTTGGCCCTTGCGCCAAGCCTCCTTCTCTCTTCCTCTTATATATACTAGAGGTTTTAGGGTTTTTGCACTAGATTTTCAGCCACGTGCTACCCGCTCCTCTAGTGCATAGTTTCTCCTCTAGATCGGTTTTCTACGGTGTTTAGGCGAAGCCCTGCCGGAATAGCTCCACCACCATCGCTGCAGTGCCGTCGCGCTGCCAGAGAACTCGTCTACCTCTCCGCTCCCTCTTGTTGGATCAAGAAGGCGGAGATCGTCATCGAGCTGTACGTGTGCTGAACGCGGAGGTGCCGTCCGTTCGTCGCTAGATCGGAAGGACCGTGATCAAGATCGCGAGACGGATCGTGATGAGTTCGCGGGACAGATCGTGATGAGTTCGCGGGACTGATCGTGATTGGATCACGGGATGGATCGTGATGAGATCGCGTGACACTCGGCGATTTCGATCACGAAGACGTTCGACTACACCAACCACGTTTCTTAAGGCTTCCCGCTTAGCGATCTACAAGGGTATGTAGATCCACTCTCCCTCTCGTAGATGCTCATCACCATGGACAGATCTTGCATGTGCGTAGGAAAAAAAATGTTTCCCATGCAACGTTCCCCAACAGTGGCATCATGAGCTAGGTCTATGTGTAGATGAGATCTCGAGTAGAACACAAAGGAGTTTGTGGGCGTTGATGCTTAGATTGCTTCCTCCATTGGTCGTGTTTTGTTTCAGCGGTATTGTGGGATGAAGCGGACCGGACCAACCTTACTCGTACGCTTACGACAGACTGGTTCCATCGACTAACGTGTAACTTCGTTGCACAAAGATGGCTGCCAGGTGTCTGTTTCTCCTACTTTAGTTGGATTGGATTCGACAAAGGCGGTCCTTGAGAAGGTTGAAAAGCAACTTATGTATCACCGTTGTGGTTTTGCATAGGTGAGAATTGTTATTGCTAGATACCCGTAGCAGCCACGTAAAACTTGCAACAACAACTAGAGGACATCTAACTTGTTTTTGCAGTGTATGTTGTGATGTGATATGGCCAATTACATGATGAGATATATGTGATGTGTGAGATGATCATGTGTTGTATAGAATATCACGACTTGCATATCGATGAGTACGGCAACCGACAGGAGCCATAGGGTTGTCTTTAATTATTGTATGACCTGCGTGTCAATCAATAAGCGCTATGTAATGCTTTATTTTATTGCTAAACGGTAGCTATAGTAGTATGAGCATGGTGGGTGCGACAACCCCGATGGAAACACAATGATGGAGATCATGGTGTTATGCCAGTGACGATGAAGATCAAGCCGGTGCTTTCAAGATGGAGATCAAAAGCACAGGTTCATGGCCATATCATGTCACTTATGATTTGCATGTGATGTTAATCCTTTTATGCACCTTGTTTTGCTTAGGATGGTGGTAGCATTATAAGGTGATCCCTCACTTAAATTTCAAGGTAAAATTGTGTTCTCCCCAAGTGTGCACCGTTGCGAAAGTTCGCCGTGTCGAGACACCACGTGATGATCGTGTGTGATAGACTCTACGTTCACATACAACGGGTGCAAGTCAGTGTTGCACATGCGGAACACTCGGGTTAAACTTGACGAGCCTAGCATGTACAGACATGGCCTCGGAACACAAGAGACCAAAAGGTCAAACATGAGTCATATAGTAGATATGATCAACATGATGATGTTCACCATTGAAACCACCTCAACTCACGTGATGATCGGACTTGAGTTGGTGAATTTGGATCATGTAGCACTCGAATGACCGGAGGGATGTCAATTTGAGTGGGAGTTCTTCAGTAATATGATTAATTGAATTCATTATCATGAAAATAGTCAGTAGTGTCTTTGCAAATTATGTTGTAGATTACTTGCTTGCGTTGTAGCTCCCTTGAGTTTTTTATATGTTCCTACAGAAATAGAGTTCAAAGATGATGGTAGCAATATTGCGGACTTGGGTCCGTGATCTGAGGATTGTCCTCATTACTGCACAGAAGGCTTATGTCCTTAATGCACCGCTCTGTGCACCACCCCCTCTAGCGTCTTCTGTAGATGTTGTGAACATCTGACAGGCGTGTTTCGATGACTACTTGATAGTTTAGTGCGTCATGCATTACGGCTTAGAATTGAGGCTTCGAAACGTTTTGAACGTCATAGAACATATGAGATGTTCTAAGAGCTGAAATTAGGATCTCAGGCTCGTGCCCGTGTTGTGAGATATGAGATCTCCAACAAGATTCTTTGCCTGTAATATGAAAGAGAATAGCTCAATCGTTGAGCATGTGCTCAGATTGTCTTGGTGCTACAATCGCTTGAATCGAGTGGGAGTTGATCTTGCAGATAAGATAGTGATTGATATAGTTGTCCAAGTCACTGTCACTAAGCTACTACAACTTGGTGATGAACTATAAAATGCCAGGGATAGAAATAATGATCCCTGAGCTGTTCGCGATGTTTGACACCGCGAAGGTAGAAATCAAGAAGGAGCGTCAAGTGTTGATGGTTAGTAAAACCACTAGTTTCGAGAAGGGCAAGGGCAAGTCAGTTGCTGCTCAAGTGAAGCAACCCAAAGTTGAACCCAAACCCGAGACTAAGTGCTTTGATTATCAGGAGAGCGGTCGCTGAAGCGGAACAACCCTAGATACTTGGTAGATAAGAAGGCTGGCAACATCGATAGAAGTATATTTGATATACGTGTTAATGATGTGTACCTTGCGAGTACTCCTAGTAGCACCTGGGTATTGAATACCGGTTCGGTTGCTAAATGTTAATAACTCGAAATAAAAGCTACGAAATAAACGGGGAACTAGCTAAGGGTGAGGTGACGATGTGTGTTCGAAATGTTTCCAAGGTTGATGTGATCAACATCGCACGCTCTCTCTACCTTCTGGATTAGTGACGAACCTAAATAAATGTTATTTGGTGTTTTGCGTTGAGCATGAACGTTATTAGATCGTGTTTATTGCAACAAGGTTATTCATTTAAGTTAGAGAATAATGGTTATTCTGTTTACATGAATGATACCTTCAATGGTCATGCACCCAGTGAGAATGGTTTGTTGAATCTTGATCGTAGTAATGCACATGTTCATAACATTGACGCCAAAAGATACAAAGTTAATAATGATAGTACCACATACTGGTAGCATTGCCGCTAAATGTCATATTGGTATAAAGCGCATAAAGAAACTCCATGCTGATGGATCTTTGGACTCATTCGATTTCGAATCGGTTGAGACATGCGAACCGTGCCTCTTGGGCAAGATGACTAAGGACCCCGTTTTCCAGATTGATGGAGCGGGCAAGTGATTTATTGGAAATGATACATATTGATGTATGCAATGCAATGAGTCTTGTAGTGTGCGGTGGATATCATAATTTTCTTACCTTCACTAATGATTTGAGTAGAAATAGTGTATATTTACTTAATGAAACACAAATCTAAATCGTTTGAAAGGTTCAAGCAAATTCAGAGTGAAGTTTAAGATCATCGTGACAAGAAGATAAAAATGTCTGTGATGTGATAGTGGAGGTAATGTCTGAGTTACGAGTTTGGCATACAACTTTAGACGATGTGAAACTTGTTTCACAACTCACGCCACCTGGAACACCATAGTGTGATGGTGTCTCCGAACATCCTAGTCATGCTCTATTGATATGGTACGAACTATGATGTCTCTTATCGATTTGCCACTATAGTTTTGGGGTTATGCATTAGAGACAACAACATTCACTTTAAATAGGGCACCATCTAAATCCTTTGAGATTACACTGTGTGAATTATGGTTTGATAGAAACCTAAGCTGTCATTTCTTAATGTTTGGGGCTGCGACGCTTGTGTGGAAAAATGTTTTCACCTAATGAGCTCGAGCCCAAAGCGGACAAATGCATCTTCATAGAATACCCTAAGAACAGTTGGGTGAACCTTCTATCTCAGATCCAAGCATAAAATATTTGTTGCTAAAACTGGGCCCTTTCTCGAGGAAAAGTTTCGCTCAAAAGAATTGAGTGGGAGGAAGATAGAACTTGATGAGGTTATTGAACCTTTGTTTCAACGAAAGAGTAGCGCAGCGCAGGAAGATGTTTCTGTGAAGCCTACGTTAGTTGAAGAGGAAGTTAATGATGATGATCATGAAGCTTCGGATCAAATTACTATCAAACCTCGTAGGTCGACAAGGACGTGTACTGCTCCTGAGTGGTATGACAACCCTGTCTTACAGGTCATGTTGTTGGACAACAATGAACCTACGAGCTATGGAGAAGCAATGATGGGCCCGGATTCCGACAAATGGTTAGAGGCCATGTAATCCGAGAAAGGACCCATGTATGAAAACCAAGTATAGACTTTGATAGACTTACTCGTTGGACGACAGGTCGTCAAGTACAAATGGACCTTTAAGATGAAGACAGACGTTGATGGTAAATGTCACCATTTATAAAGCTCGACCTGTTGCAAAGTAGTTTACGACAAGTTCGAGGAGTTGACTGCGATGAGACTTTCTCACTCGTAGCGATGCTAAAGTCTGTTGGAATTATGTTAGTAGTTGCTGCATTTTTCAATTATGAAATCCGGCAGATGGATGTCAAAACATCGTTTCCTCAAAGGTTTACTTGAGGAAAGGTTGTATGTGATACAACCAGAAGGTTTTGTTAGTCCTAAGGATGCTAAAAGGTGAGCAAGCTTCAGTGATCCTTCTATGGACTAAAGCAAGCATCTCGGAGTTGGAATATACACTTTGATGAGGTGATCAAAGTTTTTGAGTCTATACAAAGTTTATGAGAAACTTGTATTTACAATAAAGTGAGTGGGAGCACTATAGAGTTTCTGGTAAGCATATGTGGTTGAGGTATTGTTGATCGGAAATGATGTAGAATTTCTGGAAAGCATAAAGGGTTGTTTGAAAGGAGTTTTTCAGAGGAAGACCTGGATAAAGCTACCTAATTGTTGAGCATCAAGATCTATAGAGATAGATCAATATGCTTGAAGAGACTTTGAATGAGTACATACCTTGACAAGATTTTGAAAGAGTTCAAAATGGATCAGTCAGAGAGAAGTGTTCTCGCCTGCTTTGTAAGGTGTGAAGTTGAGTGAGACTCAAAGCTCGACCACAGTAGAAGAAAGAGAAAGGACGAATGTCGTCCCCTATGCCTTAGCCATAGGCTCTGTATAGTATGCCATGCTGTATACCGCACCTGTGTGTGCCTTGCCATGAGTCTGTCAAGGGGTACAAGAGTGATCCAGGAGTGGATCACTGGACAGCGGTCAAGATCATCCTTAGTAACTAAAAGACTAAGGAAATGTTTCTCGATTATGGAGGTGATAAAGAGTTTGTCGTAAAGCGTTATGTCGATGCAAGCTTTAACACCAATCCGGATGACTCTTAGTAGCAATCCGGATACGTATAGTGGAGCAGCCATTTGGAATAGCTCCAAGTGGAGGGTGGTAGCACTATTTACAGTTTGACATAGAGATTTGCAAAGTACACACGGATCTGAATGTCGCAGACCCGTTGACTAAAAGACCTCTCTCACATGCAAGGCATCATCGAGCCCCAGAACTCATTGGGTGTTAGATTCATAACAATGCGAATCACATGGTGATGTGAACTAGATTATTGACTCTAGTGCAAGTGGGAGGCTGTTGGAAATATGCCCAAGAGGCAATAATAAATTGGTTATTATCATATTTCCTTGCTCATGATAATCATTTATTATCCATGCAAGAATTGTATTGATCGAAAACTCAGATACATGTGTGGATACATAGACAACACCATGTCCCTAGTATGCCTCTAGTAAACTAGCTTGTTGATCAAAGATGGTTAAGGTTTCCTAGCCATGGACATGATGGTGTCTGTTGGATTGGCATGGATCAAGACTGGGATTTGTTACTCCATGTGACGGAGAGGTATCTCAGGGCCCACTCGGTAATACAACATCACAATAAGCCTTGCAAGCAATGTGACTAAGTGTTAGTCACGTGATCTTGTATTACGGAACGAGTAAAAAAACTTGCCGGTAACGAGGTTGAACTAGGTATGAAGATACCGATGATCGAAACTCGGACAAGTAACATACAGAAGAACAAAGGGAACATCATACGGGATTAACTGAATCCTTGACATAGAGGTTCGACCGATAAAGATCTTCATAAAATATGTAGGAACCAATATGGGCATCCAGGTCCCGCTATTGATTATTGACCGTAGAGGTGTCTCGGTCATGTCTACATAGTTCTCGAACCCACAGGTTCTGCACACTTAAGGTTCGGTGACGTTTCGGTAGCATAGAGTTATGTATGGTGGTGACCGAAGGTTGTTCGGAGTCCCGGATGAGATCCCAGATATCACGAGGAGCTCCGGAATGGTCCGTAGGTAAAGATTGATATATAGGAAGTCCTGGTTTGGTCGCCGGAAAGTTTTGGGCTCATCGGTAGTGTACCGGGAGACCACCGGGAGGGGTATTTCGACCCAAGAGGCTGCATGGGCTGTGGAAGGGTGAATACCAGCCCTTAGTGGGCTGGTGGAAGTCCCACATAAGGCCCATGCGGCTGGAAAAGAAAAGCCCAAAGAGAAAAAGGTGGAAAAAGACAAAAAGACCAAAATAAGGAGGAGTGCTAGCCCTACTAGGATTGGAGGAGGATTCCTCCTCTCCTCCCACTTTGGCCGAAGCCCTCCTAGAGGGCTTGGCCCTTGCACCAAGCCTCCTCCTGTCTTCCTCTTATATATACTAGAGGTTTTAGGGTTTTTGCACTAGATTTTCAGCCACGTGCTACCCGCTCCTCTAGTGCATAGTTTCTCCTCTAGATCGGTTTTCTGCAGTGCTTAGGCAAAGCCCTGCCGGAATAGCTCCACCACCATCGCCGCAGCACTGTCACGCTGCCGGAGAACTCTTCTACCTCTCCGCTCCCTCTTGCTGGATCAAGAAGGCGGAGACCATCATCAAGCTGTACATGTGCTGAACGCGGAGGTGCCGTCCGTTCGTCGCTAGATCGGAAGGACCGTGATCAAGATTGCGAGACGGATCGTGACAGGATCGCGGGACGGATCGTGATGAGATCGCGGGACGGATCGTGATGAGTTCGCGGGACGGATCGTGATGAGATCGCGGGACGGATCGTGATGAGTTCGCGGGACGGATCGTGATGAATTCGCGGGACGGATCGTGATTGGATCGCGGGACGGATCGTGATGAGATCGCGGGACGCTCGACGATTTGGATCGCGAAGACGTTTGACTACACCAACCGCGTTTCTTAACGCTTCCCGCTTAGCGATCTACAAGGCTATGTAGATCCACTCTCCCTCTCATAGATATTCATCACCATGGATAGATCTTGCATGTGCGTGGGAATTTTTTTTGTTTCCCATGCAACGTTCCCTAACATTACTCGACCCCAACGATTGTTTCAAACAAGGGAACAACTAATCAGTGACTTTCCGGGGGGGGGGGGGGGGCTTCCAATCGGGCAGGGGAGCGGTCGGACGACAACACCTCTCACATGCGGAGCATGCGTTGAGTGGGACACCGTATCCATTTTTTCTTTGTTTTTGCTCTATTTTTATTTTTACTCATTTTATGTTTTTTTTGTTTTGCTTGGGTTTCCCCTGGTTTTCCGTTGTGTCTTTTTTTTTCTTGATTCTTCTTTGCATTTTTAGTTTTGTGGGGGCTTTTGTGGCTTTTCCCTTTTCATTGGTTTTCCTCTTTTGGAAGGACAAGTACGGCACGTAATGGGGTACAAGTTGGACCACTTATGCAGTATATGTTGCATAATTGGAGTACAGATGCACCGCACAAGGAGTACATGTTGCACTATGCATAGAGTACAAGTTGCATCGCCGGGAGGGATGGGGGTAGAAGTTATATTATGTGGGAAGTACATGTTGCGTTACATACAAGCAGTGGCGATTCTAATAGGGAGGCTTCTATAGGCTGAAGCGTACCCTCCAAAATCCTATTTCAGTTAAATATACCATATGACAATTAGATCAAGGTGCTTTACATGCAATATTTGCATTGTCTTTGCTAATTAGGCTTAGTAAATTGATGTTTTAAACCTACTCTTTATTATCATGCTAGATTCGCCATTGCATATGAGCACACTACCAGTGTGGGAGTACAAATGCATAAAAGCATGATACCGTGTGGAGTATAAGTTTGTTACATTTTGAGACTTCATGTTATTCGAGAAAAAGTAGGTCAAAATCTATCAACATGCGATCTAGTTTCGAATACTCGACAACGTGAACACAACAATGAAAATGGTTCATAATTTAGATGCTCGGTTAAAGAGATAAATCATTTCTAAAATCAAATTTTAATAATGTGTACTTACCTAACCTCACATCCCTTACCATACCTGAAGGCATGTGCAGGCTTTCTCCAAAGCCGTCAACTGTCACAATGGAGGACATTTCTTGCGTCTTTCCAAACACATTTTCGAAACATGCAGCATAATTTGGACTGGGTTCGTGGATGTGTGGGTCATCAGGCTAACAAGGCATTCCTTGTTATGCATGTGAAATAAACACAACTAGCAGACAGGGACGTCCTAATCGGCGACGGCCGCGTGTACCCTAGCACAAGGCTAGGGTTTCTCTTGCCTCCCGCTGGCGCCGGTGCCGGTCTATCTCGTCTTCGATGGTCTTAGGGCCATGGAGACGTGGTGAATCCCTCGCTTTCTAATTTTTTTTCGTTTTGTTAGGGTTTATGTCCTACTCAGAGATGAAAGGCGGGAGGCGACTCTCTGCAGATGGAATAAGATCCTTTCCACCAAGCCCCCGTTCTGATGGTGTTTCTACCATTGTCGGAGGTTGTGTGGAGGTTTGTCTCCGACGGAACTCATGGGATTCAGTCGGCGTTTGTCTTCGATGGATCTATGTGGATCCGGTCTTCGTTCGTGTGTGTTCGTATCTCTACAGGTTGGATACTTCCGATCTACTCTTTTCTTCATCAGCGACGGTTGCTGTTCTGATGCGTTGGTCCTATGGGATCTTAGCACGACGACTTCCCGACTGACTACTGTAAAAAGGTTTGCCCGGCTCCTATGTCAGAGGGACGATGACGGCGGTGCGCCTTCGGCTCGCTTTAGTGCTTGTAGTCGTCGCTAGGTTGTCTACGAACCTGGTCTATTTTTTACTTCTAAGTATTATCTTGACAGTTGATGAATAGATTGGAAGTTTTTCTCGCAAAGAAAATAAAATCTTACTCGTGTTCGGTAAAAAAAAGAGAAAAGAAAACCAACTGGTACCAGAGAGGGCTGGCCCACCCTCAGCGTCCAGGTACGCACGCCCGATATTCCCTTCGCAATGTGCGGAATAGGAGGACTCAAGACTGTCCTGACTCTCAAGCAGAAAGCCTAGGCATCATTTGGACTGCACGGAGCCTAAATATTTCATGGCTCATGTCGCATGGGCTGTGAACCAACTGTTCGCTGCTTCCGACGTCGACATGCATGCAACAGTGAAACATTGACAATTTTTCAGACATAATTAGCGAAGGACAAATCTGCAAATGACGTGACATTTTCTGTCCATAGAATGAGGACAATCACGAGCGCTTATTTAATGGCAATCAGTATGTAGCGTTCTGGACTTCCGGAGCTGTACCTGGCGATTGCATTAGCGTTCAAGTCGTATTCAACGAAAGGAAATCTGCCAAGTTAAGTTGCCGTCAATCACGAGTCAAGTAGGGAAAGAGACTTCTTAACAGTATCCTCGAATGTGCATGAGAGGGCGCAAATGATTGTCTTCTAAAAGTTGCTCTAGAGGGAGCTAATAGAAATTTTCTAAATTTTACGACCAACTTTAAATATTGACAAGATACCGATTACATCCGGACTAAGTTTGTAAACATTGCTCCAGAGTAAAAAGTTCTACTTGCAATGATCTTTATTCCAAACATCATTACAAGCAGTAGATTGTTCTTCTGCTTAGTCTCTTTGTGAATTTACATAAGGAAAAAAGAAAAGAAAGGAAAGAAAAGGAAACATAAATGTGTCCACCACAAGTCTTGCAAGTCATCTTATTCGATGCTCTTTGTTAGGCGCCATGATTAGCCGATTTATCAACCAGCTCGCGGAATCCTGCAAAGGCACCCAGCAAAAAAAAAAAAATCTACCATGAATTTACTTTTCAGAAAACAAAACACGAACACGATTACTGAAGCATCGCGCACGCATGAAGAAAGTTTGGAGCACGCATGTTTTCTCGAGGTACGTACCGGGAGCAGTCGAAGTCGTGGGCGGTCGGGAGGAAGGAGATACGGACGCCGCACCTGGCGGGGAGCGCGGCGGCGTGGCGGGTGAGCACCTTGCCGGCGGCGACCATCTCCTCGTGGATGCACGCGCAGAGGGCGCGCTGCCGGACCAAGGTCGGCGCCATGTCCTTGATGTCGGCGAGCCCCCTGCAGCAGCGCGGCGAGAGCTTGTCCTCCACGCCGGCGACGTAGCCGGCGCAGTCGCCGAAGGCCGTCTGTGCGACGGCGCAGTCGTTGTCCGCCTCCCCCGCCTCGGCGCCGTGCAGTCCGCCGAGCATGAAGAGTAGCGCGGCGGCGGCGGCCAGGGCCAGCGCTGCGAGGTGGCGGGTAGGCGTCATGGTGGTTGCGCTGCACTTGTAGGATACGACTGCGACTACGAGTGCTGCGCGTCGACGTGCGCGGGGTATTTATAGGGAATGTTTCTCTTGTGCTGGATCGGCCGCAACGTGTGGCGCTGGATATATGGAATTGCAGTAATTTATAGGGTGTGATTTTCTTCTTTGTTTGGAATGCGAAGATTTGATCGTATGTTTTTCCTTTTTGAAAAGGCACTCAAATTTATTACCCATTTATTAACCAAACCGAGAGGGCGAATGTCTAGATGGGTAAAAAATTACTACTGGTTCTTGGTTTGTTAGTCTCATTCGTGATTGTGATGTTCCTCCCGCCAAAAATAAGTGGATTGGATGAGGATTGTGAGCATGAAAAACTCTCCTCAAAATTTGGGAGGAAGGGGTGATCCCAAAAACTTTGTGAGGGTTATAGCACTTTAGGGCATTTAGGGGATGTGTTGATTAGGATAACTCCGAATATTACTAGTTTTTTCAAAGTCCACTGAATGGAAGGGCTACAATGTTAGTAAGACAAGAGATGCTATTACTTCGTTTCCTTTCCCGCCCTTTCCCGTGGTGGCTAGGACAAACTCATTCCCCTCCAGTCTCCACTAGTGAATGTCTCTGCTGCTTGCCGCTCCGACGACCCAGGGAGGAGAATCCTGGTGCCTCAACTACGACAAATAGCTGAGGTTAGTTTTATTTTATTCCTCGAATGTGTGTCCCTTGACCGGATGCGGTGCTTCTTCTTCCACTTGGTATTTTGAAATTGAATTCTCTTCAAGTTTGTTCGTCTGGACGGAGTCCCGATGTTCCTACCGTCTCCGTGGGGCGGCAAGGTTAGGGTTTCTTTCATGCTTGCCTAATCACGAGATTTGGTGTCAGGTATTTTGAATCTATTCAATGATTCAATGGTGGCAACTGCGACTCTAGGACGCTGGTCCTTCGGGGCATTTGCGCAAAGACTCATCAACCTCCATTGATAAGGTCGAAGTGGCTCCAATAAAGGATTGATGACATCGACACATCGGTGCAACTCGTTTTGGTGGCTATAGTGGTTGTTCAGTGGTTAGTGTTGGGGAACGCGACAGAAAACAAAAATTTCCGGTATAGCGAGAACGCCCAGGACCACTATGGAGACTGCATACAAGGTTTGATCTGATCCGTACCGACTCGAAGCGCAGCGGAAGAAGAGTCGGTGAAGATCGTTGGTGCAGATCCCCGCAGCTAGGATTTTACAACCTCCCAACCGCGAGAATGTACTCCCTCGTCGGACAGCCCTTCGGGAGGCGGTCGGACAGTCCCCCGGACGATGTCGCGGACAGCCCTTCGGGAGGACCCTCGAAACTCGAACGAAGACTCGGACAGCCCTACGGGAGGACACACGAACAGCCCCTCGGGCAAAAGATCGAAACTACGACCTCTCTACGGGGTTGCACACATACGGTGTCATCTATCCGGCAGGGTTCGCCGTCCAGAACTAGTTCCTGCTGGAACCCAGACAGCCTTTCGGCTCTACGAAAGACTCTTTTCGTGGGAGGGAGAGAGAGAGCTTGCAAAGCAAAGCATGTGTATGAGAGCACAAGGATGAATAAATGGCATCCCACTCACCTCCTATTTAAAGGAAAACCAAGGGGTAGGGTGGTTTTACAATAAAACCCAAAATACACATGAATGAAGTCCTTCCACAAGGGCATAAAAGTGAAACCAAGGAACAAGAGGGACTCCATGAAGGAGTCCACCATGTGGCCGGCCACACCCTCATGTGGGGCCCCAAAAATGGCTCCAATCCATCCATGTCATCCCCAAGATCTTTTGGAGCAAAGCCCCAAAAGGTGGCTTTCCATAAAGTAGTCCAAAAAGCACTTTCACTATTCACGGCGACATTTTTCAGCGTCCGCTCGAACTGAAAATATTTACGTGGGCTTAGAACAATTCTAGTACCCCACTAAAATAATTTTTAATGCGATCCGGAACAATTCCGGAATAGTGATTTTCATCTGCGAAAAGCATCTGAAGTGGTTCCGGCAGCTCCGGAACATTTCCGGTTTTCATCCCGGAAAATTCCAGAACGATTCTGGCACCCTTCAAGAATTATCAGGCATGTGCCGAAACCAATTTGACTTTTTGGTATCCCCTGAAACAACTTTTCAGTTTCACCGAAACTGTTCCGGTGACCTGTCTGCGGAACTTTTCCGCTGTCCGAAACTTTTCGGTGATTTTCTCTCAGACTCCCTGTCTAGTATTCAACAGATAGATGACCCTTAAGCGTGTGACCCTATAGGTTCGGTGAAGCATAGACATGACCCGGAACCCCTTCCGATCAATGATCAACATCGGAGCCGTGGACACCCATATTGACCCCTATACCCACACGAATGAATATTCGAGTGAACCTCTAGTTGCCATGAGCTATTCCTGTTGCTTCGCGATATGTTTACAATTACCCGAGGTGAGACATGTAGGCATCCTCGTGGATCAACAACTTGTCCACTATGCCAGTTAACTCGTTGCCAGTATTGTTCTCTTTTCTCGTTCCCGTGTTTCGGCATCCCCGTGATCAAATCACAAAGTGTCTGGCCACACGATGATGGATACCGTAACACCGAGAGGGCCCAGAGATATCTCTCCATCGTCGGAGGAGCAAATCCCAATCTTGAGCTATCAAGTTACTTGACATACTTTTCCATGAACCTGTAAGCCGCCGTAATAGCCACCCATTTACGGATGACGTTTAACAAACCCCAAAGTTCATGAAGCAAGCATGAAGAAACTCGATACTCTCATGGTCTAAGGAATTATGCAAACGTTAACCATCTCTGTGTTATTAACTATTAGCTTGTAACGAATGTATCTCATAGCATAACATCAATTCAGATCGATTCAACACGAGTGTTCTACCAACATCACGTCCTCAAAATTGTCGGCATAGCCATGCCCATGATCAGGAAAACAGGACCATCATGCAACACTTAAGCCAGTCTTAGAGGTAAGACTAGGAATACAATTCACCGTTTATTATACCACACGTGCACATGAGTTTCCCTCCAAGCCTCGTCTAATTTGTAGACTCGAGAATCATTGCAGTTATAGCATGGAACATAAACATTCATTACAAACTTTGGAGATACAAAATAACTGTTATTACTGCCTCTAGGGCATATCTCCTACAGTTAGGGACCTCAATTTAACTTTTATTATGTTTGAGGTGCCGTGTACTTCTGTTGAACATGTTTAATGGAATTTTTTAGGATAACTCAGAAAAAGAGATGCTATTACTCCAACAGATTTTTTTAGGACGACTCCAACTAGGCTAAGCCTTAGCATGGAGTTACATATATCAGAGTCCCACCCAGGTAGGCGGCCCAATGCACCCAGGTAAGCGGCCCAATGCCTCATTTCTGTCGTCTACATGACGATGTCCTGGGCTTGATCTTGACGGTGCACCTTTGCCTCGCTTAGTGCAAGGTGTAAGGAATTATCGCATCAAGGGCGTGTATACGGGGCCAACACAGTACCGAGTCGACTGTTTCTAATCTTCGTTCGTTCATTCTTCATTTTTCATCTTCTTCCATTTGTTTATATTAAAAAAATCCAAATGCAAAGATTCCAAAGATTGAACTTACAGAATCTTTCTAGAAAATATTGATTTTATACAAATATTAACACTATGTAAAAAAATTAGTGTCAATTTTAAAAATGTTGATATCATTCGAAAAAATATTTATGTTTTTTAAAAGTTGAACACTTGTTCCAAATAGTTTTAATACATACTGAAAAAAATCCAAAACATATATTTGGAAAATGTTAGTCATGTAGTTGAAAAATGTTCAAGATGTATAGGAAAAATGTAGAACGTGGATGAAAAAAAACTAGAAATCAAAATCCTATAATTAAGAATTGTTAATATGACATTTGAAAAAATTTAAACATGTACAAAAAATGTTCCTGGAGCATGAAAAAAATACAAGGTGTACAGAGCAATTAGACATCAAAAATATATTTTAAATAATGTTGATCATGGTATAAAAATGATAAACATGTATATAAAACATGATCCTTGTGTATAAGAAAAATGTACAACGTGTATCAAAAAAGTTACATCAAAAATTATGTATAAAAATATTTTATGTATTTGATAAATATTAATCATGTATAAAAAATATTCATGTTGTGAAAAGAGAAAGAAAAAACGAAGAAAATACAAAGAAACCCCCAAAAAGCGAAGAAACAAAAACAATCAAACAAAGAATGAAATAAGAACAAAACAGTCAAACAAAGAATGGAATAAGAACAAACAAAGAATCGTCCTTATTAGCAGTGGAAATGGAAGCTTCCCCGCTGCCGCCGTCGTCGCAGCCACCGCCATGGCCGCCGAGTCGCTCGGCACCATGACTCCGCTCGCCGGAGCGTCGTGCAGTGTCGGCTTCGTCATCACCTAGCTCCGATACCAAATGTTGGGGCTCTCTCAGCTCCCTTCTCTCCCGGCTGCCTCTCACAGCCAACTCAAGAACAATGGAGACACAGATGTTTGGTGAGCTGCCGTATCACACAGCCAAGCCCTTTTCTTCTCTCTGTCTCCTAGCTCAAAGCAAACATGCTAGAGGTGTTTAAGTAGACTCACGCCCACGCAGCAGCCGGGCCACTAACTAGCCCACTAACTGCACGCACGCATGCACTCACACAACTAACAATGACCTGATATTTTCCTAGAATCACTCTAGGAACCACACAACCCGGCCACACATGCAGCAGCAGCTAACAACCTCCTACATGCATACACAGCAGCCTCTCGCCACCGTTCGGCATCTCGCCATGCGCCACATCTCACGGCGCCTCGCATAGTCGCATCTCACCTCCTGCATGTCCTCCGAGGCTCCACCTGCTACAACAAACTAGCTATATGCATGGACAAGCAAACTAATATGCAGATATATGTGAATCAAGATTAAAAAGCTAACAAGATGAAGGCATTGATGCCTGGCTGCTGGGGTAAGGCTTTCAAAACTCATGAGCTTGTGGAGAGACGTACACGCACATCCAAGAAGGGGAATGGGGCTACAGAAGCATAGGCAACTGGAGGGCGTGATTGAGCACGAGGAGGTTTCGGATCTTCCCATTTCAGTCTAGCTCTTTCTTCAGCACCACGGAGAACCCTGGCGACCTCACTAGTCTGATGGATGTTGTTATGCCCCTTCTGTTCGTTAGGCAGCCGATGCAATATAAGTCCAGCCATTAAAGCAGGGAGATACAAAAGGCTACCATGGAACATTCTTCTTGCGGTCTTCCGAGTAGGATCCAGTACGAATGATAAGGCTCCAATGGTAAGGCCCATCCATCGTTAGAAGCGACGCTTCAAAACTGAACCATTCAGATGTTAGACCCCCTACAAAGCATTAGTTCCATGAGTAAGATCCAAAGTTCAACCAAGTAATTATAAGTAGAAGCAAATGGAAACTAGAGAAGCTATATGATTACTACTTACAGTTGTATGCAAATAGGCCTTACGGCAGCATGTAGTGACAATTTCTGAGTGAAACCCATGCAGTTCTCTTACCAGTAGGATCAGCAAAAGAGAGCATTCGGTACCTGAATCAAGAAGTCAATCACATGTCAGGGATACAAATCAGGTTTGTGTTGCACCTGTTAACATTTTGATGTAACTTCTACAGTGGATATGGTAATAGTTGGAATAATTGAGTTACCCTCCAGCAAGGTAGTCGTCACGGCATAAGTACGCAAGGGCCATGAAATGTGGTAACTGCCAAAAGTACAAAGCAGCAGGCAGAATCATAGAGTTGAGTGACACTTCAGATGTTGTTGCTGCCCACCTGTATGTATCAAGATAAATAAGGACCACATGCTCTGTAAACATAATATTGCACAGCTCCGTTGATATTCATGCAATAAATAAACAGGGGTGCAATAATACACAGAAATATATGCCCATGATGCACTAAAGCATGATAGGTTATGCCTACTGTCTGAGAGACTTTGACCAATTGACTTTGAGGTATGCTATCAAACTCTTGATTCAATTTGTGCATTTTGGCCAAAAAGAACTCATAATGGATGTTCGATGGTACCATGTACAACAAACAATAGAATATAAATACCGTATGAGCAATATGAATTCTGAAGAGAACATGCAACTGAACATTTGGGCAACAAACATATGGAATGTTGTTTCATATATTAGAACGAACTTGACATGGGAGGAGTCCGTAAAGAGAGATTTGAAGGATTGGAGTATCACAAAAGAAGTAGCCATGAACAGGGATGCGTGGAAGCTTGCTATCCATGTGCCAGAACTATGAGTTGGTCGCGAGATCTTATGTGTTTCACCTCTAGCCTACCCCAACTTGTTTGGGAAGAAAGGCTTTGTTGTTGACTTGTTGTTGTCTTTGTTGTTGTATATTATCATATGAGGACAGATTGCTAGAAGTCGAGTGCCATTACAATTTATAAAATCTGATGTATGGAAAAAAAAATAACGATACTAAATACCTTATGACAAAACATACAGGAAATAATTAAAGTATAGTTCATTTTTACCACTATAAAGGTTATCTTAGGTTTTCAGGCACACTGACTAAACCACTAATTGACCACTATGCATACATTGTCAAGGAGGACTAACCAAGACAGTAGTGATTTGGTAGCGGTATTAATGAGGTAGTGCTCAACTGTCATAGATCCCAGCTTACAAACTTAGTAAAATTCATTTCTTTGGAATTTGACCACAAGAATTGAAGAGCGTATCTTTATTTCATTCTGAAAAACATCAATTGCAAGAATAGAAGTAATCTTCTGAAGGGAAACAGAAGCAAATCGCGCACCTGAGGCGGGCTTTGGAGAGCTCCCAGTAGCACCAACCGTACTGCCGCACCACGTCGGAGGCAGACCTGGCTCCTGACGAAACAGCTACCGAGGCAGCTGCCTCTTTAGCAATGATTGGCGTAGGGCAGGCGGCAAAGGATGACGAGCAAGCAGTGCACGCCGAAGCGATGGGAAGAATAGCCGTAGAGGGGTGGTGGATGGGGTCAGCGAGTAAGTGCGAGCGGAGAGCCTTGCGGCGGAGCCGGCAGTGGCGCTGCCTCTCCACATGGCGGCGGAGGCGACGGCGAATGACGAGGAGGATGGAAAGGTGAACGCTTTCAGCCAAGGAGATGGACCTGCCAAGAACTCCGGTTATTCGGTTTTCCTTTTTCTTCTCCAGAATGACTAGCAAAAGAGCGTGCGTTGCAACAGGATAATAAAATCTGTGGTGTTCAAATCAAGCCACCAAATATGACCAAAATTTCCGTCCTAGGTTGGTAAATTACTTTCTAACATAAATGTATCTTGTATGCTCCAGGAAATCGTAGGGCCAAGGCATAGGCAAGCTCAAGCCAGCACAGCTGAGGTCAACAACACAATAGAGGAAACCAGCTCAAGTAAATTGCATGGAACAGGGGATTCTTATCATATCGGGTGATGTAGTTACCTCTTGCTCACATGATCAACTTATAAGGCAGGGGGAGAGGATGACAGGGGCCAAACTGGTGACTGAGAAGGAAGCTCCGCAGTGCCGCAGACCCACCCTTTGACGGTTGAAACAGTGGCGGATCTAGGATTTGAAAACAGAGTGGTCAACCTAATTTTTTTTTTTGTTTACAGCAAATATGACATGTGAACGTTCTAACTAACTTACCAATAGCATATAGAAATAGATCAATATGGTCTTACAAACATACTAAAATTTTCAATTAAGTATCGGTTTTGCATAAAAGACTTACAAACATTCTAACTAATTTACTTTGTATCAATCCTAAATTCATAATGACATAACTGAACACAAATTATTGTACCCGATGGTGGGTAGCACAGGGAAGAGCAAACCCTAAGTCAAAAAATTGGGGAATCGCCGAAAGGGCAGTGGACGAGCTGAAATGGTACCTCAGATCAACAAGGATGGTTGCTTTCTTGCTGCATGTCGGCCGAGCGCCGGGGTGTGTGGACTGGGCGCCGGGCGCCGGGCTGCAGGGGGCACGGCCGCACGGTTGCGGTGGCGCGGCTGCCGCCGAGCCCCAAACGCCGAGCGGGCGGGACGGGGAGGCTGCGGGTCCTGGGCGTCCGGCGAGCGGCTACGCAGGCAGGGACGGCGAGACGGCGAAATGGGGAGGTCGCGATGGGAAGCCAGTGGAAGGCTGCGTGAGGTTTTTCTCGGCCCAGGCAGAGATGGGTCGGGACTCGGGAATAGATATTGGGCTTTTATTTTATTTTCTCTGGCCCATCTATAATCAGTTTTTGTTTTAGCAAAATCTCTAATCAGATACGGTATATAGTTTAGAGTCCACAACTAATTAAAAAAAGGACACTTAGGCCTCGTACAATGCAAGGTGCTTAGAGAACCAGACTTTTTTTAAGCACCGATGCTTATTTGTACAGGGTAGACGCTTAGTTAGGCGTCTCTCATATAAAAATAGGCACCGGTGCTTCTTATTTTTCTAAGCACCTCCCTAAGCATTTAACATTGTACAAGGCCTTAGCAACAAAAATCTAAGCACCAAAAGAAAGAGGAGTTTAGTTGTTGTTGTTTTTCGAAATGGAGGCAAAAGATTTGCCTCATCTCATTAATAAAGAAGAAGAGAATTGCCTAGTTAATTAATGAGAAACCGGGCGAAAACCGTTACATCATGCTCGCAAAAACAAGGCACTAGGCGACCTGGCCACCCACACAAGAACGCACACATGCCGCCAAGTAGAAAGCATCGTCGAGGTTGCAACTTGGCGTCATCGCCATCACGCCTCCGCGAGGGCGACTCCGACTCCACCATCGACGACCACCGAAGGAGCCCACACCGCAGACAAGCGCCGAGGCCTGCGTCAGCCGATGCCAAACAATCAGCCACAAGCACCGGCGACCGGCAGATCCGACTCTATCGTCGAGCATTGTAGGGGAACAACATTGGGCTTGCGTCGAGCTAGTGCCAGAGCCGATCGCCCGTCTCGCGTCATCGTCGCCGCAAGGGACCCACCTCAGCAGCTCCGACTTAAGGAAGACAAAGCGAAGCACGACAACCCCTTGAACACGCCGGAAGAGGCCGACTACCAAGACCCACCAACAAGACAACTCCGCTCGAAGCCGCCATCGTAGCCACACAGGAAGCCGCGCAAACATCCACATCACCGTCCGGACACCTGCCGTCCGCAATGTCGCGAGCGTCTAGCCCATGAAGCGTGCAACCGGTGTCCAATGCTCTGTTGGGGAATGTTGCATGGGAAACAAAAAAATTCCTACGCACACGCAAGATCTATCCATGGGGATGAGCATCTACGAGAGGGAGAGCGGATTTACATACCCTTGTAGATCGCTAAGCGGGAAGCGTTAAGAAACACGGCTGATGTAGTCAAACGTCTTCGCGATCCAAAATGCCAAGCGTCCCGCGATCCAATCACGATCCATCCCGATCTAGCGCCGAACGAACGACACCTCCGTGTTCAGCACACATACAGCTCGATGACGATCTCCGCCTTGTTGATCCAGCAAGAGGGAGCGGAGAGGTAGATGAGTTCTTCGACAGCGCGATGACGTGGCGGCGATGGTGGTGAAACTATTCCAGCAAGGCTTCTCCTAAGCACCGCTGAAATTGTTGGGGAACGTTGCATGGGAAACAAAAAAATTCCTACGCACACGAATATCTATCCATGGTGATGAGCATCTACGAGAGGGAGAGTGGATCTACGTACCCTTGTAGATCGCTAAGCAGGAAGCGTTAAGAAACGTGGTTGGTGTAATCGAACGTCTTCACGATCCAAATCGCCGTGCGTCCCGCGATCCAATCACGATCCGTCCCGCGATCCAATCACGATCCGTCCCGCGATCCGATCACGATCCGTCCCATGAACTTGATCACGATCCGTCCCACGAACTTGATCACGATCCTTCTGATCTAGCGTCGAACAAACGGCACCTCCGCGCTCAGCACACGTACAACTTGATGACGATCTCCACCGTCTTGATCCAACAAGAAGGAGTGGAGAGGAAGAAGAGTTCTCCGGCAGCCTAACGGCGCTCCGGTGATGGTGGTGAAGCAATTCCGGCAGGGCTTCGCCTAAGCACTGCAGAAAACCGATCTAGAGGAGAAACTATGCACTAGAGATTAGGGTTTGCACGTGGCTGAAATCTGGTGCCAAAAAATCCTAAAACCTCTAGTATATATAAGAGGAAGAGAGGAGGAGGCTTGGCCCTCAAAGGACCAGCAATTGGGTCGGCCAAATCAAGTGGGAGAGGTGGAATCCACCTCCAATCCTAGTAGGACTAGGATTCACCCTATTTTTTTTGCCTTTTTCCACCTTTTTCTCTTTGGGCTTTTCTTCCCAGCCTCATGGGCCTTGTGTGGGATTTCCACCAGCCCACTAAGGGCTGGTATTTACTCTCCCACATCCCATGTAGCCTCTTGGGTCGAAATACCCCTCCCGATGGTCTCCCGGTACACTACCGATAAGCCCGGAACTTTTCCGGCGACCAAAACAGGACTTCCTATATATGAATCTTTACCTCCGGACCATTCCGGAGCTCCTCGTGACGTCTAGGATCTCATTCCGGACTCCGAAAAAACTTCGGTCACCACCATACATAACTCTATACTATCGAAACGTCACCAAACCTTAAGTGTGCAGACCCTGCGAGTTCGAGAACTATGTAGACATGACCGAGACACCTGTACGGCCAATAACCAATGGTGGGACCTGGATGTCCACATTGGTTCCTACATATTCTACGAAGATCTTTATTGGTCGAACCTCTATGTCAAGGATTCAGTTAATCCCGTATGATGTTCCCTTTGTTCTTCGGTATGTTACTTGCCCGAGATTCGATCGTCGGTATCTCCATACCTAGTTCAAACTCGTTACCGGCAAGTCTCTTTACTCGTTCCTTAATACAAGATCCCGCAACTAACAATTATTCACATTGCTTGCAAGGCTCATTGTGATGTTGTATTACCGAGTGGGCCCCGAGATACCTCTCCGTCACACGGAGTAACAAATCCCAGTCTCGATCCATGCCAACTCAACAGACACCATCGGAGATACCTGTAGAGAACCTTTATAGTCACCCAGTTACGTTGCAACGTTTGATACACACAAGGCACTCCTCCGATATCCGTGAGTTGCATGATCTCATGGTCATAGGAACATATACTTGACATGCAGAAAACAGTAGCAATAAACTGACACAATCATATGCTATGTTTGTAATTTGGGTCTTGTCCATCCCATCATTCTCCTAATGATGTGATCCCGTTATCAAATGACATCTCATGTTAATGGCTAGGAAACCTTAACCATCTTTGATCAACGAGCTAGTCTATTAGAGGCATACTAGGGACATGTTTTGTCTATGTATCCACACATGCATCTAAGTCTCCGATCAATACAATTATAGCATGGATAATAAACGATTATCATGAACAAGGAAATATGATAATAACTAATTTATTATTTCCTCTAGGGCATATTTCCAACAGTATCCCACATGCACTAGAGTCAATAATCTAGTTCACATCACCATGTGATTCGCATTGTTATGAATCTAACACCCAATGAGTTCTGGGGCTCGATCATGCTTTGCATGTGAGAGAGGTCTTATAGTCAACGGGTTTGCGACATTTAGATCCGTGTGTACTTTGCAAATCTCTATGCCAAACTGTAAACACTGCTACCACACTCCACTTGGTACTATTCCAAATGGCTGCTCCTACTCTACGTATCCAGATTGCTACTACGAGTTATCCGGATTGGTGTTAAAGCTTGCATCGGCGTAACTCTTTACGACGAACTCTTTATCACCTCCATAATCGAGAAACATCTCCTTAGTTTTTAGTTACTAAGGATAATCTTGACCGCTGTCCAGTGATCCACTCCTGGATCATTCTTGTACCCCTTGACGGACTCATGGCAAGGCACACACAGGTGCGGTACACAGCATGGCATACTATACAGAGCCTATGGCTAAGGCATAGGGGACGACATTCATCCTTTCTCTTTCTTCTGCTGTGGTCGAGCTTTGAGGCTCACTCAACTTCATACCTTACAAAGCAGGCGAGAACACTTCTCTCTAACTAATCCATTTTGAACTCTTTCAAAATCTTGTCAAGGTATGTACTCATTGAAAGTCTTATCAAACATCTTGATTTATCTTTATAGATCTTGATGCTCTACAATTAGGTAGCTTTATCCAGGTCTTCCTTTGAAAAACTCTTTTCAAACAACCGTTTATGCTCTCCAGAAATTCTACATCATTTCCGAATAGCAATATGTCATCCACATATACTTATCAGAAACTCTATAGTGCTCCCACTCACTTTCTTGCAAATACAAGTTTCTTGTAAACTTTGTATAGACTCAAAAACTTTGATCACCTCATCAAAGTGTATATTCCAACTCCGAGATGCTTGCTTCAGTTCATAGAAGAATCACTGAAGCTTGCACGCCTTTTAGCATCCTTAGGACTGACAAAACCTTCTGGTTGTATCTCATACAACCTTTCCTTAAGGAAGGAAACAATGTTTTGGCATCCATCTGCCAGATTTCATAATTGAAAAATGCAGCAACTGCTAACATAATTCCAACAGACTTTAGCATCGCTACAAGTGAGAAAGTCTCATCGCAGTCAACTCTTTGAACTTGTCGTAAACTACTTTGCAACAAGTCGAGCTTTACAAATGGTAACATTTACCATCAGCGTCTGTCTTCATTTTAAAGATCCATTTGTACTTAACGACCTGCCGTCCAACGAGCAAGTCCACCAAAGTCTATACTTGTTTTTCATACATGGATCCTTTCTCGGATTTCATGGCCTCTAACCATTTGTTGGTTTTCGGGCCCATCATCGCTTCTCCATAGTTCGTAGGTTCATCGTTGTCCAACAACATGACCTCCAAGACAGGGTTGTCATACCGCTCAGTAGCAGTACACATCCTTGTCGACCTACGAAGTTTGATAGTAACTTGATCCGAAGCTTCATGATCATCATCATTAACTTCCTCTTCAACTGACGTAGGCTTCACAGAAACATCTTTCTGCGCTGCGCCACTTTCTGGTTGAAGTGAAGGTTCAATAACCTCATCAAGTTCTATTTTCCTCGTAGGTCGATAGTAACTTGATCCGATGCTTCATGATCATCATCATTAACTTCCTCTTCAACTAACGTAGGCTTCACAGAAACATCTTCCTGTGCTGCGCTACTCTTTCGTTGAAACAAAGGTTCAACAACCTCATCAAGTTCTATCTTCCTCCCACTCAATTCTTTCAAGAGAAACCTTTTCTCGAGAAACGACCCAGTTTTAGCAACAAACATTTTATGCTTGGATCTGAGATAGAAGGTTCACCCAATTTGTTCTTAGGGTATTCTATGAAGATGCATTTGTCCGCTTTGGGTTCGAGCTCATTAGGTGAAAACATTTTCCACACAAGCGTCGCAGCCCCAAACATTAAGAAATGACAGCTTAGGTTTCTATCAAACCATAATTCACACGGTGTCATCTCAACGGATTTAGATGGTGCCCTATTTAAAGTGAATGTAGTTGTCTCTAATGCATAACCCCAAAAATTACAGTAACAAAACGATAAGAGACATCATAGCATGCACCATATCCAATAGAGTACGACTATGACATTCGGACACACCATCACACTATGGTGTTCCAGGTGGCGTGAGTTGTGAAACAACTTTCACAGTGTCTAAAGTTGTGTGCCAAACTCGTAACTCGGATATTCACCTCCATGATCATATAGCAAACATTTTTATCTTCTTATCACGATGATCTTAAACTTCACTCTGAATTTGCTTGAACCTTTCAAGCGATTCAGACTTGTGTTTCATTAAGTAAATATACACTATATCTACTCAAATCATTAGTGAAGGTAAGAAAATAATGATATCCACCGCATGCTACAAGACTCATTGGATTGCATACATCAACATGTATCATTTCCAATAAATCACTTGCCCGCTTCATCAAAACAAAAAACGGGATCCTTAGTCATCTTGACCAAGAGGTATGGTTCGCATGTCTCAACCGATTCGAAATCGAATGAGTCCAAAGATCCATCAGCATGGAGTTTCTTCATGCGCTTTGTACCAATATGACATTTAGCGGCAGTGCCACAAGTAGTGGTACTATCTGTTGGAAATATGCCCTAGAGGCAATAATAAAATGGTTATTATTGTATTTCCTAGTTCATGATAATTGTCTATTATTCATGCTACAATTGTGTTAACCAGAAACCGTAATACATGTGTGAATACATAGACCATCACATGTCCCTAGTGAGCCTCTAGTTGGCTAGCTCGTTGATCAATAGATGGTCACGGTTTCATGACCATGGACATTGGATGTCGTTGATAACGGGATCACATCATTAGGAGAATGATGTGATGGACAAGACCCAATCCTAAGCATAGCACAAGATCGTGTAGTTCGTTTGCTAAAGCTTTTCAATGTCAAGTATCATTTCCTTAGACCATGAGATTGTGTAACTCCCGGATACCGTAGGAATGCTTTGGGTGTGCCAAACGTCACAACGTAACTGGGTGGCTATAAAGGTACGCTACGGGTATCTCCGAAAGTGTCTGTTGGGTTGACACGAATCAAGACTGGGATTTGTCACTCCGTGTGACAGAGAGGTATCTCTGGGCCCACTCGGTAAGACATCATCATAATGAGCTCAATGTGACTAAGGAGTTAGCCACGGGATGATGTGTTATGGAACGAGTAAAGAGACTTGCCGGTAACGAGATTGAACAAGGTATGGCGATACCGACGATCGAATCTCGGGCAAGTACCATACCGATAGACAAAGGGAATTGTATACGGGATTGATTGAATCCCTGACATCGTGGTTCATCCGATGAGATCATCGTGGAGTACGTGGGAGCCAACATGGGTATCCAGATCCCGCTGTTGGTTATTGGCCGGAGAGGTGTCTCGGTCATGTCTACGTGTCTCCCGAACCCGTAGGGTCTACACACTTAAGGTTCGATGACGCTAGGGTTATAGGGAAAAGGTATACGTGATTACCGAAGGTTGTTCGGAGTCCCGGATGAGATCCCGGACGTCACGAGGAGCTCCGGAATGGTCCGGAGGTAAAGATTGATATATAGGAAGTCCAGTTTTGGTCACCGGAAAGTTTTCGGGCTCATCGGTAGTGTACCGGGAGTGCCGGGAGGGTGCCGGAGGACCCCCGGGAGGGGTGTGACGACCAAAGGACCACATGGGCTGTTAGATAAAGTGTGCCAGCCCTTATTGGGCAGGGCAAGACTTTTGCTAAAGGCCCATGCGGCTGGAGATAAGGAGATAAGGCAAAAAGGATTTAAAAGGAGGAGATCCACCTCCCTTGTGGGAGGTGGACTCTCCCTTTAATTCAGCCGGCCATCTCCTCTTTGGAGTAGAGGCCAAGCCAGCCCTCCACGTCCCTCCTCCTATATATACTTGAGGTTTTGGATGTTTTGAGACAGGATTTGATCTCTCTCTCTCACGGCGAAGCCCTACCTCTCTTCTTCCTCCTCCGCAGCGCTTAGGCGAAGCCCTGTCGGAATACCTTGCTACTCCACCACCACCACGCCGTCGTGCTGCTGTTGGAGCCCTTCCCCAACCTCTCCTTCCTCCTTGCTGGATCAAGGTGTTGGAGACGTCACCGGGCTGCACGTGTGTTGAACGCGGAGGTGCCGTCCGTTCGGCACTTGATCGGATCTACCGCGATCTGAATCGCTGCGAGTACGACTCCATCAACCGCGTTCTTGTAACGCTTCCGCTTAGCGATCTTCAAAGGTATGAAGATGCAATCTCTCCCCTCTCGTTGCTGGTTTCTCCATAGATAGATCTTGGTGAACGTAGGAAAATTTTGATTTACTACTACGTCTCCCAACAGTGGCATCATGAGCTAGGTCTATGCGTAGAATCTATGCACGAGTAGAACACAAAGCAGTTGTGGGCGTCGAGTTTGTTAATTTGCTTGCCGCTACTAGTCTTATCTTGATTCGGCGGTATTGTGGGATGAAGCGGCCCGGACCAACTTTACACGTACGCTTACGTGAGACCGGTTCCACCGCCTGACATGCACTAGATGCATAAGGTGGCTAGCGGGTGTCTGTCTCTCCTACCTTAGTCGGATCGGATTCGATGAAAAGGGTCCTTATGAAGGGTAAATAGCAATTGGCAAATCACGTTGTGGTGTTGACGTAGGTAAGAAACGTTCTTGCTAGTAACCTATAGCAGCCACGTAAAAAACTTGCAACTACAAATTAGAGGACGTCTAACTTGTTTTTGCAGCATGTGCCTTGTGATGTGATATGGCCAAAGGATGTGATGTGATGCATTGTGATGTATGAATTGATCATGTTCTTGTAATAGGATTCACGACTTGCATGTCGATGATTATGACAACCGGCAGGAGCCATAGGAGTTGTCTTATTTATTGTATGACCTGCGTGTCAATCATAAACGCCATGTAATTACTTTACTTTATTGCTAAGCGTTAGCCATAGTAGTAGAAGTAATAGTTGGCGAGACAACTTCATGAAGACACAATGATGGAGATCATGATGATGGAGATCATGGTGTCGTGCCGGTGACAGTGATGATCATGGTGCCCCGAAGATGGAGATCATAGGAGCAAAATGATATTGGCCATATCATGTCACTATATTGATTGCATGTGATGTTTATCATGTTTACATCTTATTTGCTTAGAACGACGGTAGTAAATAAGATGATCTCTCAATAAAATTTCAAGAGAAGTGTTCACCCTAACTGTGCACCGTTGCTAAGGATCGTTGTTCCGAAGCACCACGTGATGATCGGGTGTGATAGGTTCTAACGTTCGCATACAACGGGTGTAAGCCAGATTTACACACGCGAAACACTTAGGTTGACTTGACGAGCCTAGCATGTACAGACATGGCCTCGGAACACGGAAGACCGAAAGGTCGAACATGAGTCGTATAGAAGATACGATCAACATGAAGATGTTCACCATGGATGACTAGTCCGTCTCACGTGATGATCGGACACGGGCTAGTTGACATGGATCATGTATCACTTGGAAGACTAGAGAGATGTCTGTCTAAGTGGGAGTTCATTAATTTGATTAAGTGAACTTAATTATCATGAACTTAGTCTAAAATTGTCTTTACAATCTATGATGTAGATCCAATGGCCAACGCGAATGTCACCCTCAATTTCAACGCGTTCCTAGAGAAAACCAAGCTGAAAGATGATGGAAGCAACTATGCGGACTGGGTCCGTAGCTTGAGGATCATCCTCATAGCTTCCAAGAGATTGTATGTCCTAGATGCACCGCTAGGTGACGCACCCGTTCTCCCAGCGGAACAAGATGTTATGAACACTTGGCAATCACGCTGCGATGATTACTCCCTTGTTCAATGCGGCATGCTTTACAGTCTAGAACCGGGGCTCCAAAAGCGTTTTGAGCAACACGGAGCATATGAGATGTTCCAGGAGCTGAAACTGGTTTTTCAAGCTCATG
The DNA here is from genome assembly GCA_022496015.1 of Hordeum marinum. Classification (NCBI taxonomy): domain Eukaryota; kingdom Viridiplantae; phylum Streptophyta; class Magnoliopsida; order Poales; family Poaceae; genus Hordeum; species Hordeum marinum. The sequence continues at coordinate 70,451,415 of CM039678.1, read as the reverse complement.
CCCGGGTCGAGAGATATGATGTCTCCGACAAGTTCTTCAGCTGTAAGATGGAGGAGCATAGTTCTGTCAGTGAGCACATCCTCAAGATGTCTGGGCTACACAGCCGCTTGACTCAGCTGGGGGTTAATATCCCGGATGACTCGGTCATTGACAGAATCCTCCAGTCGCTTCCACCTAGCTTCAAGAGCTTTGTGATGAACTACAACATGCAAGGTATGGAGAAGTCCATTCCTGAGTTGTACTCGATGCTGAAATCAGCGGAGGTCGAGATCAAAAAGGAGCATCAAGTGTTGATGGTGAATAAGACCACTAGTTTCAAGAAAGGCAAGGGTAAGAAGAACTTCAAGAAGGACGGCAAAGCTGTTGCCGCGCCCGGTAAGCAAGTTGCCGGGAAGAAGAAGAAAAATGGACCCAAGCCTGAGACTGAGTGCTTTTATTGCAAGGGTACCGGTCACTGGAAGCGGAACTGCCCCAAGTATTTAGCGGATAAGAAGGACGGCAACATTAAAGGTATATGTGATATACTTGTTATTGATGTGTACTTGACCAGCGCTCGTAGTAGCTCCTGGGTATTTGATACCGGTGCAGTTGCTCACATTTGTAACTCCAAGCAGGAGCTGCGGAATAAGCGGAGGCTGGCCAAGGATGAGGTGACGATGCGTGTCGGGAATGGTTCCAAGGTCGATGTGATCGCCGTCGGCACGTTACCTCTACATCTACCTTCGGGATTAGTTTTAAACCTTAATAATTGTTATTTAGTACCAGCTTTGAGCATGAACATTGTATCTGGATCTCGCTTGATGCGAGATGGCTACTCATTTAAATCCGAGAATAATGGTTGTTCTATTTATATGAGAGAAATGTTTTATGCTCATGCCCCGCTGGTCAATGGTTTATTTTTGATGAATCTCGAACGTGATGTTACACATGTCCATAGTGTGAGTACCAAAAAGTGTAAAGTTGATAACGATAGTCCCACTTACATGTGGCACTGCCGTCTTGGCCATATTGGTGTCAAACGCATGAAGAAGCTCCATGCTGATGGAATTTTGGAGTCACTTGATTTCGAATCATTTGACACATGCGAACCATGCCTCATGGGCAAGATGACCAAGACTCCGTTCTCCGGAACAATGGAGCGAGCAACTGACTTGTTGGAAATAATACATACCGATGTATGCGGTCCAATGAGCGTCGAGGCTCGCGGTGGCTACCGTTATGTTCTCACCCTCACTGATGACTTGAGTAGATATGGTTATGTCTACTTAATGAAACACAAGTCTGAAACTTTTGAAAGGTTCAAGGAATTTCAGAGTGAGGTCGAGAATCAACGTGACAGGAAAATAAAATGCCTACGATCTGATCGTGGCGGAGAATATTTAAGTCACGAGTTTGGCACGCACCTTAGGAAATGTGGAATTGTTTCACAACTCACGCCGCCCGGCACACCCCAGCGAAATGGTGTGTCTGAACGTCGTAATCGCACTCTATTGGATATGGTGCGATCTATGATGTCTCTTACCGACTTACCGCTATCATTTTGGGGATATGCATTAGAGACTGCCGCATTCACTTTAAATAGGGCACCGTCTAAATCCGTTGAGACGACACCGTATGAATTGTGGTTTGGAAAGAAACCTAAGCTGTCGTTTCTAAAAGTTTGGGGATGCGATGCTTATGTGAAGAAACTTCAACCTGAGAAGCTCGAACCCAAAGCGGAAAAGTGCGTCTTCATAGGATATCCCAAGGAGACTATTGGGTATACCTTCTACCTACGATCCGAAGGCAAAGTCTTTGTTGCCAAGAATGGATCCTTTCTCGAGAAAGAGTTTCTCTCGAAAGAAGTAAGTGGGAGGAAAATAGAACTTGATGAGGAAATTGTACCTCCACTCGAACCGGAGAGTAGCGCAGCACAGGAAGTTGTTTCTGTGGAGCCTACACCGGCTAGAGAGGAAGTTAATGATGATGATCATGAAACTTCAGATCAAGTTGCTATTCGAAGGTCCACCAGGACACGTTCCGCACCAGAGTGGTACGGCAATCCTGTCCTAGAGATCATGTTGTTGGACAACGGTGAACCTTCGAACTATGAAGAAGCGATGACGGGCCCGGATTCCAACAAATGGCTTGAGGCCATGAAATCCGAGATAGGATCCATGTATGAGAACAAAGTATGGACTTTGGTGGACTTGCCTAATGATAAGCGAGCCATTGAAAACAAATGGATCTTTAAGAAGAAGACTGACGCGGACGGTAATGTCACCGCCTATAAAGCTCGGCTTGTCGCTAAGGGTTATCGACAAGTTCAAGGAGTTGACTACGATGAGACTTTCTCACCCGTAGCGATGCTAAAGTCAGTCCGAATCATGTTAGCAGTTGCCACATTTTATGATTATGAGATCTGGCAAATGGACGTCAAAACGGCATTCCTTAATGGCTTCCTCAAGGAAGAACTGTATATGATGCAGCCGGAAGGTTTTGTCGATCCTAAAGATGCTAACAAGGTATGCAAGCTCCAGCGCTCCATCTATGGGCTGGTGCAAGCATCTCGGAGTTGGAACATTCGCTTTAATGAGGTGATTAAAGCGTTTGGGTTTGTACAGGTTTATGGAGAACCTTGTATTTACAAGAAAGTGAGTGGGAGCTCTATAGCATTTCTTATATTGTATGTTGATGACATGCTGATAATGGGAAATAATATAGAACTCTTGGAAAGTATCAAGGCCTACTTGAATAAGTGTTTTTCAATGAAGGACCTTGGAGAAGCTGCTTACATATTAGGTATTAAGATCTATAGAGATAGATCGAAACGCCTCATTGGTCTTTCACAAAGCACATACCTTGAAAAGATATTGAAGAAGTTCAATATGCATCAGTCCAAGAAGGGGTTCTTGCCTGTGTTGCAAGGTGTGAGATTGAGTACGACTCAATGCCCGACCACGGCAAAGGATAGAGAAGAGATGAGTGTCATCCCCTATGCTTCAGCCATAGGCTCTATCATGTATGCCATGCTGTGTACCAGACCTGATGTGAACCTTGCCATAAGTTTGGTAGGGAGGTACCAAAGTGATCCCGGAGCGGAACACTGGACAGCGGTCAAGAATATCCTGAAGTACCTGAAAAGGACAAAGGACATGTTTCTCATATATGGAGGTGCCGAAGAGCTCGTCGTAAAGGGTTACGTCGACGCTAGCTTCGACACAGATCCGGACGACTCTAAGTCGCAAACCGGATACGTGTATATTTTGAATGGAGGGGCAGTCAGCTGGAGTAGCAGCAAGCAAAGCGTCGTGGCGGCATCTACATGTGAAGCGGAGTACATAGCTGCTTCGGAAGCAGCAAAGGAGGGAGTCTGGATGAAGGAGTTCATCACCGACCTAGGAGTGATTCCAAATGCGTCGGGCCCGATGACTCTACTCTGTGACAACACTGGAGCTATTGCCCTTGCGAAGGAGCCCAGGTTTCACAAGAAGACAAGACACATCAAGCGCCGCTTCAACTCCATCCGTGATTACATTCAGGAGGGAGACATAGATATTTGTAAAGTGCATACGGATCTGAATGTCGTAGATCCGTTGACTAAACCTCTCTCACGAGCAAAACATGATCAACACCAGAACGCTATGGGTGTTCGATTCATCACAATGTAACTAGATTATTGACTCTAGTGCAAGTGGGAGACTGTTGGAAATATGCCCTAGAGGCAATAATAAAATGGTTATTATTGTATTTCCTAGTTCATGATAATTGTCTATTATTCATGCTATAATTGTGTTAACCAGAAACCGTAATACATGTGTGAATACATAGACCATCACATGTCCCTAGTGAGCCTCTAGTTGGCTAGCTCGTTGATCAATAGTTGGTCACGGTTTCATGACCATGGACATTGGATGTCGTTGATAACGGGATCACATCATTAGGAGAATGATGTGATGGACAAGACCCAATCCTAAGCATAGCACAAGATCGTGTAGTTCGTTTGCTAAAGCTTTTCAATGTCAAGTATCATTTCCTTAGACCATGAGATTGTGTAACTCCCGGATACCGTAGGAATGCTTTGGGTGTGCCAAACGTCACAACGTAACTGGGTGGCTATAAAGGTACGCTACGGGTATCTCCGAAAGTGTCTGTTGGGTTGACACGAATCAAGACTGGGATTTGTCACTCCGTGTGACGGAGAGGTATCTCTGGGCCCACTCGGTAAGACATCATCATAATGAGCTCAATGTGACTAAGGAGTTAGCCACGGGATGATGTGTTATGGAACGAGTAAAGAGACTTGCCGGTAACGAGATTGAACAAGGTATGGCGATACCGACGATCGAATCTCGGGCAAGTACCATACCGATAGACAAAGGGAATTGTATACGGGATTGATTGAATCCCTGACATCGTGGTTCATCCGATGAGATCATCGTGGAGTACGTGGGAGCCAACATGGGTATCCAGATCCCGCTGTTGGTTATTGGCCGGAGAGGTGTCTCGGTCATGTCTACGTGTCTCCCGAACCCGTAGGGTCTACACACTTAAGGTTCGATGACGCTAGGGTTATAGGGAAAAGGTATACGTGATTACCGAAGGTTGTTCGGAGTCCCGGATGAGATCCCGGACGTCACGAGGAGCTCCGGAATGGTCCGGAGGTAAAGATTGATATATAGGAAGTCCAGTTTTGGTCACCGGAAAGTTTTCGGGCTCATCGGTAGTGTACCGGGAGTGCCGGGAGGGTGCCGGAGGACCCCCGGGAGGGGTGTGACGACCAAAGGACCACATGGGCTGTTAGATAAAGTGTGCCAGCCCTTATTGGGCAGGGCAAGACTTTTGCTAAAGGCCCATGCGGCTGGAGATAAGGAGATAAGGCAAAAAGGATTTAAAAGGAGGAGATCCACCTCCCTTGTGGGAGGTGGACTCTCCCTTTAATTCAGCCGGCCATCTCCTCTTTGGAGTAGAGGCCAAGCCAGCCCTCCACGTCCCTCCTCCTATATATACTTGAGGTTTTGGATGTTTTGAGACAGGATTTGATCTCTCTCTCTCACGGCGAAGCCCTACCTCTCTTCTTCCTCCTCCGCAGCGCTTAGGCGAAGCCCTGTCGGAATACCTTGCTACTCCACCACCACCACGCCGTCGTGCTGCTGTTGGAGCCCTTCCCCAACCTCTCCTTCCTCCTTGCTGGATCAAGGTGTTGGAGACGTCACCGGGCTGCACGTGTGTTGAACGCGGAGGTGCCGTCCGTTCGGCACTTGATCGGATCTACCGCGATCTGAATCGCTGCGAGTACGACTCCATCAACCGCGTTCTTGTAACGCTTCCGCTTAGCGATCTTCAAAGGTATGAAGATGCAATCTCTCCCCTCTCGTTGCTGGTTTCTCCATAGATAGATCTTGGTGAACGTAGGAAAATTTTGATTTACTACTACGTCTCCCAACACTATCATTATTAACTTTGTATTCTTTTTGGCATCAATGTTATGAACATGTGTATTACTACGATCAAGTTTCAACAAACCATTCTTTACTGGGTGCATGACCATTGAAGGTATTATTCACGTAAACAGAATAACCATTACTCTCTAACTTAAATGAATAACCGTGTTGCAATAAACACGATCTAAACACATTCACACTCAACGCAAAATACATGATCCAAATTCACCAACTCAAGTCCGATCATCACGTGAGTTGAGGTGGTTACAATGGTGAACATCATCATGTTGATCATATCTACTATATGACTCATGTTCGACCTTTCGATCTCTTGTGTTCCAAGGACATGTCTATACATGCTAGGCTCGTCAAGTTTAACCCGAGTGTTCTGCGCGTGCAACACTGGCTTGCACCCGTTGTATGTGAACGTAGAGTCTATCACACCCGATCATCACGTGGTGTCTAAACACGACGAACTTTCGCAACGGTGCACACTCGGGGAGAACCCAATTTATCTTGAAATTTAAGTGAGGGATCACCTTATAATGCTACCGTCGTACTAAGCAAAACAAGGTGCATAAAAGGATTAACATCACATGCAATTCATAAGTGACATGATATGGCCATGAACTTGTGCTTTAGATCTCCATCTTGAAAGCACCGGCATGATCTCCATCGTCACCGGCACGACACCATGATCTCCATCAACGTGTCGCCATCGGGGTTGTCACGCCCAGCATGCTTCTACTACTATTGCTACCATTTAGCGATAAAGTAAAGCATTACATAGCGCTTAATGATTGACATGCAGGTCATACAATAATTAAAGACAACCCTATGGCTCCTGCCGGTTGCCGTACTCATCGACATGCAAGTCGTGAAATTCTATACATCACATGATCATCTCATACATCACATATATCACATCATGTAATTGGCCATATCACTTCACAACATACCCTGCTAAAACAAGTTAGACATCCTCTAATTGTTGTTGCATGTTTTACGAGGCTGCTACTGGTATCTAGCAAGAACAATTCTCATCTACACAAAAACCACAACGGTGATACACTAGTTGCTTTTCAACCTTCTCAAGGACCGCCTTTGTCGAATCCGATCCAACTAAAGTGAGAGAAACTGCAACCCGCAAGCCATCTAGGCAACAAGTTGCGTCAAGGGAACCGGTCTCTCGTAAGCGTACGAGTAATGTTGGTCCGGGACGCTTCATCTCAGAATACCGCTGAACCAAAATCCGACCAAGGGAGGAAGCAATCTAAGCATCAACGCCCACAAACCTTTTGTGTTCTACTCGAGATCTCATCTACACATAGACCTAGCTCATGATGCCACTGTTGGGGAACGTTGCATGGGAATCAAAAAAATTTCTACGCACACGAAGATCTATCCATGGTGATGAGCATCTACGAGAGGGAGAGTGGATCTACGTACCCTTGTAGATCGCTAAGCGGGAAGCGTTAAGAAACATGGTTGGTGTAGTCGAACGTATTCACGATCCAAATCGCCGTGCGTCCCGCGATCCAATGACGATCCGTCCCGCGATCCGATCACGATCCGTCCCACAAACTTGATCATGATCCTTCCGATCTAGTGCCTAACGGACGGCACCTCCGCGTTCAGCACACGTACAGCTTGATGACGATCTCCACCGTCTTGACCCAGAAAGAAGGAGTGGAGAGGAAGAAGAGTTCTCCGGCAGCCTAACGGCGCTCCGATGATGGTGGTGGAGCAATTCCGGCAGGGCTTCGCCTAAGCACTGCAGAAAACCGATCTAGAGGAGAAACTATGCACTAGAGATTAGGGTTTGCACGTGGCTGAAATCTGGTGCCAAAAAACCCTAAAACCTCTAGTATATATAAGAGGAAGAGAGGAGGAGGCTTGGCCCTCAAAGGACCAGCAATTGGGTCGGCCAAATCAAGTGGGAGAGGTGGAATCCACCTCCAATCCTAGTAGGACTAGGATTCACCCTATTTTTTGCCTTTTTCCACCTTTTTCTCTTTGGGCTTTTCTTCCCAGCCTCATGGGCCTTGTGTGGGATTTCCACCAGCCCACTAAGGGCTGTATTTGCTTTCCCACAGCCCATGTAGCCTCTTGGGTCGAAATACCCCTCCCGATGGTCTCCCGGTACACTACCGGCACTCCCGGTACACTACCGGTAAGCCCGGAACTTTTCCGGTGACCAAAACAGGACTTCCTATATATGAATCTTTACCTCCGGACCATTCCGGAGCTCCTCGTGACATCTAGGATCTCATCTGGGACTCCGAACAAACTTCGGTCACCACCATACATAACTCTATACTACCGAAACGTCACCAAACCTTAAGTGTGCAGACCCTGCGGGTTCGAGAACTATGTAGACATGACCGAGACACCTCTATGGCCAATAACCAATGGCAGGACTTGGATGTCCACATTGGTTCCTACATATTCTACGAAGATCTTTATTGGTCGAACCTCTATGTCAAGGATTCAGTTAATCCCGTATGATGTTCCCTTTGTTCTTCGGTATGTTACTTGCCCGAGATTCGATCGTCGGTATCTTCATACCTAGTTCAAACTCATTACCGGCAAGTCTCTTTACTCGTTCCTTAATACAAGATCCCGCAACTAACAATTAGTCACATTGCTTGCAAGGCTCATTGTGATGTTGTATTACCGAGTGGGCCCCGAGATACCTCTCCGTCACACGGAGTAACAAATCCCAGTCTCGATCCATGCCAACTCAACAGACACCATCGGAGATACCTGTAGAGCACCTTTATAGTCACCCAGTTACGTTGCAACGTTTGATACACACAAGGCACTCCTCCTATATCCGTGAGTTGCATGATCTCATGGTCATAGGAACATATACTTGACATGCAGAAAACAGTAGCAATAAACTGACACAATCATATGCTATGTTTGTAATTTGGGTCTTGTACATCCCATCATTCTCCTAATGATGTGATCCCGTTATCAAATGACATCTCATGTCAATGGCTAGGAACCTTAACCATCTTTGATCAACGAGCTAGTCTATTAGAGGCATACTAGGGACATGTTTTGTCTATGTATCCACATATGCATCTAAGTCTCCGATCAATACAATTATAGCATGGATAATAAACGATTATCATGAACAAGGAAATATGATAATAACTAATTTATTATTGCCTCTAGGGCATATTTCCAACAGAAATAATGTAGAGGGCGAACTATGATCTAGAGGAGAGGGTAGCACGTGGTTGATTTTTGTGTCTCAAAACCCTCAAAACATCTAGTATATATAGGAGGAGGGAGGGAGGAGGCCTGCACCCTAGGGCTGGCCCCTTTGCCTGGGCCGCAAGGAGGAGAGGAGGAGTCACTAGTAGAAAACCGACCTTTTGTCCGCATCACTAGTCCCGGTTGGCTTTTGAGCCGGCACTAATGTGATCATTAGTGCCGGTTCGTGACGAGGATCATTAGTGTCGGTTCGTTATGAACCTTTAGTCCCGGTTGGTAGCACCAACCAGCACTAAAGGTGTGGTGGCAGGCTGGCGTCAGCCTGTGTCCCCAAGGGAACCTTTAGTCCTGGTTGGTGGCTCCAACCGTGACTATAGGATAGCCTTTAGTCGCGGTTGGAGCCACCAACCGGGACTAAAGGTTGGTCATGGCTGTGGTGGGAGTTTAGTCCCACCTCGCCAAGCAAGGGGCGCTCGAACTGATTTATAAGCCCACCCCTCTTTGCCTTGTTGTGTTCCTCCCAAATTGAAAATAGATGCTCTTATATGGGGAAATTTGACCTCAAATCAAAATGAATTCTAGGCTGATTTCAGGTCGAATTTTCCCTACATAAGCGCATATATGTTCAGTTTTGCTATTTATTATGTTATTTCATTTTTTTAACTTATTTGAATTCCATACTTTTTGTGTGTTCAAAATGCAACATTCAAAGCCACATCACCAATTTCAACCCTTTCTGACTTCATTTGCTATTTTTCATGCACTTGCTCATTTTATTTCAACAAAATAACCCTAAAATTGAAAAGCACTTCAAATGAACTCTGAAAAGGTTGAAAGTTGGCATGGTATCATCATTTCACCCACATAGCATGTTATAAAAAAGTTGGGAGGGTTACGACAAAAACTAGATGCACTTCGTGTACAAAATACACAATCTCTTTCGAAGTATCACGGTTTCGGACGAAAACTCGCCTGTTACAAAGGCATTTCTTTTTTTTAACTTCTTTGAAATCCATACTTTTTGTGTGTTCAAAATGCAGCATTCAAAGCCACATCATCAATTTTCAACCCTTTCTAACTTCATTTGCTATTTTTCATGCACTTATTGATTTTATTTCAGCAAAATGACCCTGAAATTGAAAAGCACTTGAAATGAACTCTAAAAAGGTTGAAAGTTGGCATGGTATCATCATTTCACCCACATAGCATGTTATAAAAAGTTGAGAGGGTTACGGCAAAAACTGGATGCACTTCGTGTACAAAATGGACAATCTCTTTCGAAGTATCAGGGTTTCAGACAAAAACTCGCCTGTTACAAAGACATTTCATTTTTTAAACTTATTTGAACTCCATACTTTTTGTGTGTTAAAAATGCGGCATTGAAAGCCACATCATCACTTTTCAACCCTTTCTGACTTCATTTGTTATTTTTCATGCACTTACCAATTTTATTTCAGCAAAATAACCCTGAAATTGAAAAGCACTTCAAATGAACTCTAAAAAGGTTGAATGTTGGCATGGTATCATAATTTCACCCACATAGCATGTTATAAAAAGTTGAGAGGGTTACGGCAAAAAGTGGATGCACTTCGTGTACAAAATGGACAATCTCTTTCGAAGTATCACGGTTTTGGACGAAAACTTGCCTGTTACAAAGGCATTTCATTTTTTAACTTATTTGAACTGTTGGAAATATGCCCTAGAGGCAATAAATAAAGTGTTTATTATTATATTTCCTTGTTCATGATAATCGTTTATTATCCATGCTATAATTGTATTGATTGGAAACACATTACATGTGTGGGTAAATAGACAACACATTGTCCCTAGTATGCCTCTAGTGAACTACCTCGTTGATCAAAGATGGTCAAGGTTTCCTAGCCATTGACATGTGATGTCATTTGATTACAAGATCACATCATTAGGAGAATGATGTGATGGACAAGACCCAAACTACAAACGTAGTATATGATCGTGTCAGTTTATTGCTACTGTTTTCTGCATGTCAAGTATATGTTCCTATGACCATGAGATCATGCAACTCACAGACATCGGAGGAGTGCCTTGTGTGTATCAAACATCGCAATGTAACTAGGTGACTATAAAGCTGCTCTACAGGTGTCTCCGAGGGTGTCTGTTGAGTTGGCATGGATCAATACTGGGATTTGTTACTCCGTGTGACGAAGAGGTATCTCAGGGCCCACTCGGTAATACAACATCACAATAAGCCTTGCAAGCAATGCGACTAAGTGTTAGTTATGGGATCTTGTATTACGGAACGAGTAAAGAGACTTGCCAGTAACGAGGTTGAACTAGGTATGGAGATACCGACGATCGAATCTCGGGCAAGTAACATACCGAAGAACAAAGGGAACATCATACGGGATTAATTGAATCCTTGACATAGAGGTTCAATCGATAAAGATATTCGTAGAATATGTAGGAACCAATGTGGACATCCAGGTCCCTCCATTGGTTATTGACCGTAGAGGTGTCTCGGTCATGTCTACATAGTTCTCGAACTCGTAGGGTCTGCACAGTTAAGGTTTGGTGACGTTTCAGTAGTATAGAGTTATGTATGGTGGTGACCAAAGTTTGTTCGGAGTCCCAGATGAGATCCCGTACATCACAAGGAACTCCGTAATGGTCCGGAGGTAAATATTCATATATAGGAAGTCCTGTTTTGGTCGCCGGAAAAGTTTTGGGCTCATCGGTAGTGTACCGGGAGTGCCGGTAGTGTACCGGGAGGCCACCGGGAGGGGTATTTCGACCCAAGAGGCTACATGGGCTGTAGGAAGGTGTAAACCAGCCCTTAGTGGGCTGGTGGAACATCCACAAGAGGCCCATGCGGTTGGAGGAAAAAGGCATAAGAGAAAAAGTGAAAAAAGGCAAAATAGGGTGAATCCTAGTCCTACTAGGATTGGAGGTGGACTCCACCTCTCCCTCTCTCCTTCGGGCTAAGCAAGGAGGACTTGGACCTTGTGCCAAGGCTCTCCTCCTCTCCTCCTATATATACTGGAGGTTTTAGGGGTTTTGCACTAGATTTTCTGCCACGTGCTGCCCGTTCCTCCAGTGCATAGTTTCTGCTCTAGGTCGGATTTCTACAGTGCTTAGGCGAAGCCCTGTCGGAATTGCTCCACCACCATCGCCGGAGCATCATCACGCTGTCGGAGAACTCTTCTTCCTCTCCACTCCTTCTTGCTAGATCAAGACGGTGGAGATCTCATCAAGCTGTACGTGTGCTGAACGCGGAGGTGTCGTCCGTTCGGCACTAGATCGGAAGGGGATCGTGATCAAGTTCGTGGGACGGATCGTGATCAAGTTCGTGGGACGGATCATGATCGGATCACGGGACGGATCATGATTGGATCGTGGGACGCACGGCGATTTGGATCGCGAAGATGTTCGACTACACCAACCGCGTTTCTTAACGCTTCCCGCTTAGCGATCTACAAGGGTACGTAGATCCACTCTCCCTCTCGTAGATGCTCATCACCATGGATAGATCTGCGTGTGCGTAGGAAATTTTTTGTTTCCCATGCAACGTTCCCCAACAGTGGTATCAGAGCTTGGTCTATGTGTAGATGAGATCTCGAGTAGAACACAAAAGGTTTGTGCGTGTTGATGCTTAGATTGCTTCCTCCCTTGGTTGAATTTTGGTTCAGCAGTATTGTGAGATGAAGCGGCCCGGACCAACATTACTCGTACGCTTACGAGAGACCGGTTCCCTCGAGCGCAACTTGTTGCATAGATGGCTTGCGGGTTCCAGTTTCTCTCACTTTAGTTGGATCGGATTCGAGAAAGGCGGTCCTTGAGAAGGTTGAAAAGCAACTAGTGTATCACCGTTGTGGTTTTTGCGTAGATGAGAATTGTTCTTGCTAGATACCCGTAGCAGCCACGTAAAACATGCAACAAAAATTAGAGGACGTCTAACTTGTTTTTGCAGGGTATGTTGTGATGTGATATGACCAATTACATGATGTGATATATGTGATGTATGAGATGATCATGTGATGTATAGATTATCATGACTTGCATGTATTTGAGTACGGCAACCGGCAGGAGCCATAGGGTTGTCTTTAATTATTGTATGACTTGTGTGTCAATCATTAAGCGCTATGTAATGCTTTACTTTATCACTAAACGGTAGCAATAGTAGTAGAAGCATGTTGGGCGCGACAACCCCGATTGCGACACGTTGATGGAGATCAAGATGATGGAGATCATGGTTTCTTGCCGGTGACGATGGAGACCATGCCGGTGCTTTCAAGATGGAGATCTAAACCACAAGTTCATGGCCATATCATGTCACTTATGAATTGCATGTGATGTTAATACTTTTATGCACCTTGTTTTGCTTAGTACGACGGTGGCATTATAAGGTGATCCCTCACTTAAATTTCAAGATGAATTGTGTTCTCCCCGAGTGTGCACCATTGCAAAAGTTCGTCGTGTCGAGACACCACGTGATGATCGGGTGTGATAGATTCTATGTTCACATACAACGGGTGCAAGCCTGTGTTGCACACGCAGAACACTCGGGTTAAACATGACAAGCCTAGCATGTACAGACATGGCCTCGGAACACAAGAGACCGAAAGGTCGAGCATGAGTCATATAGTAGATATGATCAACATAATGATGTTCACCATTGAAGCCACCTCAACTCACGTGATGATCGGACTTGAGTTGGTGGATTTGGATCATGTGACACTCAGATGACCTGAGGGATGTCAATTTGAGTGGGAGCTTTAGTAATTTGATTAACTAAACTCATTATCTTGAACAATAGTCTAAGTAAACTTTGCATATTTATGTTGTCGATCAATGGCTCAAGCAGTAGCAGCCCTGCATTTTAATGTGTTCCTAGAGAAAGCTAAGTTGAAAGATGATGGAAGTAACTTTGTTGACTGGGCCCGTAATCTGAGGATTATCCTCACGGCTTCCCAGAAATCATATGTCCTTGATGCACCGCTTGGTGACCAACCAGAAGACATGACCTCCGAAGACGTTAAGAACGTTTGGGAGGCACGTACTGGAGATTACTCAATAGTTGAGTTTGCAATATTGTATGGCTTAGAACCGGGACATGAAAGACGTTTTGAACGTCATGGAGCATATGAGATGTTCCAGGAGTTGAAGTTTATCTTTCAGAAGAACGCCCGGATCGAGAGGTATGAAACCTCCGATAAGTTCTATGCTTGCAAGATGGAGGAGAACGGGTCTATCAGTGAACATATACTCAGAATGTCTGGGTATTCAACTGATCTAGCGGAGCTGGGAATTACCCTTCCGCGAGAGGCGATCACTGACAGAGTTCTTCAATCACTGCCACCTAGCTACAAGAGCTTTGTGATAAACTATAACATGCACGAGATCAACAAGTCAGTCGCCAAGCTGTTTGCAATGCTAAAAGTTGCCGAGTCTGAAATCCAGAAAGAACATCAAGTGTTGATGGTCAATAAAACCACTAAAGAAAAATGGCAAGGTCAAGGGCAAGGGCAAGAAAGGTAAAACCAAGAAGGATGGCAAAGCAGTTGCTACTCCTGTAAAGAAGCCCAAGCTTGGACCCAAGCCAGAAACTGAATGCTTTCATTGCAAGGGAACTGGTCACTGGAAGCGGAACTGCCCCAAGTACCTGGCTGACAAGAAGGCGGCCAATGACAAACAAGGTATATATGATATACATTTTATTGATGTGTAACTTACTAGCTCTCGTAGTAGTGCCTGGGTATTTGATACCGGTTCGGTTGCTCACATTTGCAACTCAAAGCAGGAACTACGGAATAAACGAAGGCTGGCAAAGGACGAAGTGACGATGCGTGTGGGAAATGGTTCCAAGGTTGATGTGACCTCCATCGGCACGCTCTCTCTTTGATTACCATCGGGATTAGTGATGAACCTGAATAATTGTTATTTAGTGCATGCGTTAAACATGAACATTATATCTGGATCTTGTTTATTGCGAGACGGTTACTCATTTAAATCAGAGAATAAAGGTTGTTCTATTTATATGAGTAATATCTTTTATGGTCATGCACCCAATGTTAGGGGTTTATTCATATTGAATCTTGATAGTGATGACACACATGTTCATAACATTAATGCCAAAAGATGTAGAGTTGATATGATAGTACCACTTTCTTGTGGCACTGCCGTTTAGGTCATATTGGTGTAAAACGCATGAGGAAGCTCCATGCTGATGGACTTTTGGAGTCACTTGATTTTGAATCACTTGACACATGTGAACCATGCCTCATGGGCAAGATGACTAAAACGCCGTTCTCTGGTACAATGGAATGGGCGAGTGATTTATTGGAAATCATACATACTGATGTGTGCGATCCAATGAATGTTACAGCGCGTGGTGGATATCGCTATTTTCTCACCTTCACTGATGACTTAAGTAGATATGGGTATATTTACTTAATGAAACACAAGTCTGAAACGTTTGAAAAGTTCAAGCAATTTCAGAGTGAAGTTGAGAATCATCGTAACAAGAAGATTAAGTTCCCGCGATCTGATCGAGGAGGTGAATATCTGAGTTATGAGTTTGGCAGTCACTTAAGACAGTGTGGAATTGTTTCACAGTTGACACCGCCCGGAACACCATAGCATAATGGTGTGTCTGAACGTCGTAATCGAACCTTATTAGATATGATGCGTTCTATGATGTCTCTTGCTGATTTGCCACTATCATTTTGGGGTTATGCATTAGAGACAACTGCATTCATTTTAAATAGGGCACCATCAAAATCCTTTGAGACGACGCCATATGAACTGTGGTTTGGCAAAAAGCCAAAGTTGTCGTTTCTTAAAGTTTGGGGATGTGATGCTTATGTCAAAAAGCTTCAGCCTGAAAAGCTGGAACCCAAAGCGGAGAAATGTGTCTTCATAGGATACCCGAAAGAGACAGTCGGGTATACCTTCTATCTCAGATCTGAAGGCAAAGCGTTTGTCGCTAAGAACGGAACATTTCTTGAGAAAGAGTTTCTCTCGAAAGAATTGAGTGTGAGGAAAATAGAGTTCGATGAGGTTATTGAACCTTTACTTCAACCAGAAAGTAGCGCAACGCAGAAAGATGTTTCTGTGGAACCTACGACGGTAGAAGAGGGAGTTAATGATGATGATCATGAAGCTTCGGATCAAGCTTCTATTGAACCTCGTAGGTCAACAAGGCCGTGTACTACCCCTGAGTGGTACGGCAACCCTGTCTTAGAGGTCATGTTGTTGGACAACAATGAACCTACGAGCTATGGAGGAGCAGTGATGGGCCCGGATTCCGAGAAATGGTTAGAGGCCATGAAATCCGAGATGGGATCCATGTATGAAAACAAAGTGTGGGCTTTGGAAGTATTACCTGAAGGGCGAAAGGCCATTCAGAACAAATGGATCTTTAAGGTGATGAGGTGATCAAAGCGTTTGAGTTTATACAAGTTTACGGAGAAGCTTGTATTTACAAGAAAGTGAGTGGGAGCTCTATAGCGTTTCTAGTGTTATATGTGGATGAAATATTGCTGATTGGAAACAATATAGAGATGTTGGAAAGCATGAAGGAATATTTGAACAAGAGTTTTTCAATGAAGGACCTAGGAGAAGCTGCTTTCATATTAGGCATCAAAATCTATAGAGATAGATCGAGACGCTTAATAGCACTTTCACAGAGCACATACCTTGATAAAGTTTTGAAGAAGTTCAAAATGGATTAGTCCAAGAAGGGGTTCTTGCCTGTGTTACAAGTTGTGAATTTGAGTAAGACTCAATGCCCACTAACTGCAGAAGATAGAGAAAAGATGAGTGTCATCCCCTATGGTTCAGCCATAGGCTTTGTCATGTATGCAATGTTGTGCACAAGACCCGATGTCACCCTTGCCAAAAGTATGGCCGGAAGGTTTCAAAGTGATCATGGAATGGAGCACTCGCAAGTGGTCAAGAATATCCTTAAGTACCTGAAAAGGACTAAGGAAATGTTTCTCGTTTATGGAGGCAATGAAGAGCTCGTCGTAAAGGGTTACGTCGATGCAAGCTTTGACACTGATCCGGACGACTCTAAGTCACAAACCGGATACGTATTTATTCTCAACGGGGGAGCGGTAAGCTGGTGCAGTTACAAGCAAAGCGCGGTAGCCGATTCTACGTGCGAAGCAGAGTACATCGCAGCCTTGGAGGCGGGGAAGGAAGGTGTCTGGATAAAGCAGTTCATGCAGATCTTGGAGTAGTGCCTAGTGCACTGAATCCAATGAACCTGTTCTGTGACAACACTAGTGCCATTGCTCTGGCCAAGGAACCAAGGTTTCACAAGAGGACCAGACACATAAAGCGACGCTTCAACTCCATCCGCGATTACATCGAGGAGAAGGACATAAATATTTGCAAAGTGCACATGGATCTAAATGTTGTAGACCCGTTAACTAAACCTCTTCCAAGGGCTAAACATGATCAACACCAGAACTGCAAGGGTGTTCGATTCATTACAATGTGAATCACATAGTGATGTGAACTAGATTATTGACTCTAGTGCAAGTGGGAGACTGTTGGAAATATGCCCTAGAGGCAATAAATAAAGTGTTTATTATTATGTTTCATTATTCATGATAATCGTTTATTATCCATGCTATAATTGTATTGATTGGAAACACATTACATGTGTGGGTAAATAGATAACACATTGTCCCTAGTATGCCTCTAGTGAACTAGCTTGTTGATCAAAGATGGTCAAGATTTCCTAGCCATTGACATGTGATGTCATTTGATTACGGGATCACATCATTAAGATAGTGATTTGATGGACAAGACCCAAACTACAAACGTAGCATATGATCGTGTCAGTTTATTGCTACTGTTTTCTGCATGTCAAGTATATGTTCCTATGACCATGAGATCATGCAACTCACGGACATCGGAGGAGTGCCTTGTGTGTACCAAACGTCGCAACGTAATTGGGTGACTATCAAGGTGCTCTACAGGTGTCTCCGAGGGTGTCTGTTGAGTTGGCATGGATCAATACTGGGATTTGTTACTCCGTGTGACGAAGAGGTATCTCAGGGCCCACTCGGTAATACAACATCACAATAAGCCTTGCAAGCAATGTGACTAAGTGTTAGTCACCTGATCTTGTATTACGGAACGAGTAAAAAAACTTGCTGGTAACGAGGTTGAACTAGGTATGGAGATACCGACGATCAAATCTCGGACAAGTAACATACCGAAGAACAAAGGGAACATCATACGTGATTAACTGAATCCTTGACATAGAGGTTCGAACGATAAAGATCTTCATAAAATATGTAGGAACCAATATGGGCATCCAGGTCCCGCTATTGATTATTGACCGTAGAGGTGTCTCGGTCATGTCTACATAGTTCTCGAACCCACAGGTTCTGCACATTTAAGGTTCGGTGACGTTTCGGTAGCATAGAGTTATGTATGGTGGTGACGGAAGGTTGTTCGGAGTCCCGGATGAGATCCCGGACGTTACGAGGAGCTCCGGAATGGTCCGTAGGTAAAGATTGATATATAGGAAGTCCTGTTTTGGTCGCCGGAAAAGTTTCGGGCTCATCGATAGTGTACCGGGAGTGCCGGTAGTGTACCGGGAGGCCACCGGGAGGGGTATTTCGACCCAAGAGGCTGCATGGGCTGTGGAAGGGTGAATACCAGCCCTTAGTGGGCTGGTGGAAGTCCCACATAAGGAGATACCGACGATCGAATCTCGGGCAAGTAACATACCGAAGAACAAAGGGAACATCATACGGAATTAATTGAATCCTTGACATAGAGGTTCAACCGATAAAGATCTTTGTAGAATATGTAGGAACCAATGTGGACATCCAGGACCTGCCATTGGTTATTTACCGTAGAGGTGTCTCGGTCATGTCTACATAGTTCTCGAACCCCCAGGGTCTGCACACTTAAGGTTTGGTGACGTTTTGGTAATATAGAGTTATGTATGGTGGTGACCGAAGTTTGTTCGGAGTCCCGGATGAGATCCCGTACGTCACGAGGAGCTCCAGATTGGTCCGGAGGTAAAGATTCATATATAGGAAGTCCTGTTTTGGTCACTGGAAAAGTTTCGGGCTCATCGATAGTATACCGTGAGTGCCGGTAGTGTACCGGGAGGCCACCGGGAGGGGTATTTCGACCCAAGAGGCTACATGGGCTGTAGGAGGGTGTAAACCAGACCTTAGTGGGCTGGTGGAACATCCACAAGAGGCCCATGCGGCTGGAGGAAAAAGGCCTAAGAGAAAAAGTGAAAAAGGCTAAATAGGGTGAATCCTAGTCCTACTAGTATTGGAGGTGGACTCCACCTCTCCCTCTCTCCTTCGGCCGAAGCAAGGAGGCCTTGGCCCTTGTGCCAAGGGCTCTCCTCCTCTCCTTTTATATATACTGGAGGTTTTAGGGTTTATGCACTAGATTTTCAGCCACGTGCTGCCTGTTCCTCCAGTGCATAGTTTCTGCTCTAGATCGGATTTCTGCAGTGCTTAGGCGAAGCCCTGCCGGAATTGCTCCACCACCATCGCGGGAGCGCCATCACGCTGCCGAAGAACTCTTCTTCCTCTCCACTCCTTCTTGCTGGATCAAGACGGTGGAGATCGTCATCAAGCTGTACGTGTGCTGAACGCGGAGGTGTCGTCCGTTCGGCGCTAGATCGGAAAGATCGTGATCAAGTTCGTGGGACGGATCGTGATCAAGTTCGTGGGACGGATCGTGATCGGATTGCGGGACGGATCGTGATTAGATTATGGGATGGATCGTGATTGGATCGCGGGACGCACGGCGATTTGGATCGCGAAGACGTTAGACTACACCAACCGCGTTTCTTAACGCTTCCCGCTTAGCGATCTACAAGGGTATGTAGATCCACTCTCCTTCTCGTAGATGCTCATCACCATGGATAGATCTGCGTGTGCGTAGGGAATTTTTTGTTTCCCACACAACATTCCCCAACATGAACTACATACTTTTTGTGCGTTCAAAATGCGGCATTCAAAGCCACATCATCACTTTTCAACCCTTTCTCACTGCATTTGCTATTTTCATGCACTTACTCATTTTTTTTAGCAAAATAACCCTGAAATTGAAAAGCACTTCAAATGAACTCTGAAAAGGTTGAAAGTTGGCATGGTATCATCATTTCATCCACATAGCATGTTATAAAAAGTCGAGAGGGTTACGGCAAAAACTGGATGCACTTCGTGTACAAAATGGACAATCTCTTTCGAAGTATCAGGGTTACGGACGAAAACTCGCCTGTTACAAAGGCATTTCAATTTTTTAGCTTATTTGAACTCCATATTTTGTGTGTGTTCAAAATGCAGCATTCAAAGCCACATCATCACTTTTCAACTCTTTCTGACTTCATTTGCTATTTTTCATGAATTTACTCATTTTTTTCAGCAAAATGACCCTGAAATTGAAAAGCACTTCAAATGAACTCTGAAAAGGTTGAAAGTTGGCATGGTATCATCATTTCACCCACATAGCATGTTATAAAAAGTTGAGAGGGTTACGGCAAAACTGGATGCACTTCGTGTACAAAATGGACAATCTCTTCCGAAGTATGAGGGTTTCGAACGAAAACTCGCTTGTTACAAAGGCATTTTATTTTTTAACTTATTTGAACTCCATACTTTTTGTGTGTTCAAAATGCAGTATTCAAAGCCACATCATCAGTTTTCAACCCTTTCTGACTTCATTTGCCATTTTTCATGCACTTATTGATTGTATTTCATTAAAATAACACTGAAATTGAAAATCACTTCAAATGAACTCTGAAAAGGTTGAAGTTGGCATGGTATCATCATTTCACCCACATAGCATGTTATAAAAAGTTGAGAGGGTTACGACAAAAACTGGATGCACTTCATGTAGAAAATGGACAGTCTCTTTCGAAGTATGAAGGTTTCGGACGAAAACTCGCCTGTTACAAAGGCATTTCATTTTTTAAACTTCTTTGAACTCCATACTTTTTGTGTGTTCAAAATGTAGCATTCAAAGCCACATCATCAATTTTCAACCCTTTATGACTTCATTTGCTATTTTTCATGCACTTACTGATTTTATTTCACCAAAATAATCCTGAAATTGAAAAGCACTTCAAATGAACTCTGAAAAGGTTGAAAGTTGGCATGATATCATCATTTCACCCACATAGCATGTTATAAACAGTTGAGAGGGTTATGGCAAAAACTAGATGCGCTACTTGTACAAAATGGACAATCTCTTTCGAAGGATCAGGGTTTTGGACGAAAACTCGCCTGTTATAAAGGCATTTCATTTTTTAAATAACCTAAGAATTACCAAATTGGATATAATGATAAAACACGATAATATTAAACAGTAGAAAATTGAATCACTGGAAAATCTATTTTTAAAGTAAAGTTATTTACAAACTAGTGATTCACACAAATTTCAAATAATTCAAATTTAAACTATTCGAATTTGAAAACTACTGCCACTAACAGAAAGTTTATAATTTTTATGACCTAACACAAAAAATTCACTCATTAACTCTCAATAAAGGCACACAAAAACTCAAAAACAAAAGAAAATAAATAAAGCAAAACATAAATAAACAAAAATAAATAAAAAATAGGCCGCCTACAAGGCCGTCACGACCTGCATACGACTAGAAACCCAACACGGGCCAGGATGCAGGCTCGCAAGGCCCAGTAGGCCCAATAGGGTCGCACAGGTTCGATAGGCCCACATAGACCTGCTTAGAGAGGAGCTCGAGGGAGCAGCCGCAGCGTGGCTTATAAACTACTGTGGCTGCCCCTCGCTTGGCGAGGTGGGACTAAACCTCCCATGCACCGCGCCTGCACGAGCACCATCTTTAGTCGCAGTTGGTGGCTCCAACCGCGACTAAAGACCCCCCCCCCTTAGTCGCGGTTGGAGCCACCACCCGCGACTAAAGGGTTTCGCTTCACGCCGCTTCGGCTGGTGAAATTCACCTTTAGTCGCGGTTGGTGGCTCCAACCGCGACTAAAGGGGGGGTCTTTAGTCACGGTTGGAGCCACCAACCGTGACTAAAGGTCCTTCTATATAAGCAGGAGTTGAATTTTTTTCACTTTCCATCTGCTTCTCCGTCTCTCTTCGACCACAGAGATCGCCACCCACGCACGCCCGACGCCGTCGCCGCCCCGGCACCATCTCCACCCATGCCGTCACCGCCTCCGATGCGCCGCCCACGACGTCGCCACCCAGACGCGCCGCCCCCTGTCACGCGCCACCCGGCCCCGCCTCCTCAAGCTCGCGCGCTGTCACCGTCGCCTCGCCGGTCGTCACCCCGTTGTGAGCCCCTGACTCGCCTCTAGATTTTTTCTTAATAATTAGATGAATTTTAGATATATTAGATGTTAATTAGATCTATATTAGTTGTTAATTAGATCTTAATTAGATGAATTTTCAATGTTAATTAGATGTGGATTAGATGTTAGATGAATTAGATGTTAATTAGATGTTAGATGTATATTAGATGTTAATTAGATGTATATTAGTTGATTTTTTAATGTTAATTATATGTTAATTAATTAGATGTTAGATGAATTAGATTTTTATTAGATGTTAGATGTTAATTAGATTTATATTAGATGAATTTTGAATGTTAATAAGATTTAAATGAATTTTAATTAGATGTTAATTAGATGAATTTTGAATGTTAATTAATTGTTAGAGGAATTTTTTTTCATAAGAATTTTTTTCTCGGAGTCAACAATGCCTGGCCCCCATGCTCGTCGTTGACTCGTTCGCGACGACATCCTGCTTCAGAGGGGCAACAGTCGGGACTCGGCCCCGCCTGGCTGGCACTAGGAGGTGCTACCTTCAGGGGCGCGTAGCTTGGTGAGGAACCCGGGTCCCGTCGTTGACCTGGAGCTTCTTTGGTGGCATTCTCGTGGGCCGCTTTCGGTGCGGAGGCAGCCAACCCCGTCGGAGGTGGTACATCATCGTGTCAGGGAGGAGGACGAGCACGTCCGTCGGTACATGGATGCGTTGGACGTCAGGTTCTCCAATACCTGGCAGGTTCTTCTGGGATCTCACCCGAGCTATGATCTTGTCATAGTTCCTTCTCTTTGGGTGTCCACCGCCTGCCGCGCGAGATGTCAACTGGATCTATAGTAGTGATATTACATAATCAATAATATTCGAGATGTATTAGTAATAATATTTGAGATGTATTCGAGATTATATTCGATAATATTCGAGACAATTTATTCGAGATTATATTCGATGATGCATATTATGTACTATGATTCAGTTTTCCTTATTGATTGCATGCATTATAATTTGAATACTAAATTGTTTTATCTTTCTTCTGGGTTAGTTAAATATAAGCTATGGACAATACCGGCAGAGAAGGAGAAGAGGCTTTGTTTAACATCATTCGCTCCATGAGCCCCGAGCATGAACATGAAGATGATGACGGCTCACAATATCTGAACAATTCTGGTTAGGGTTGTATGTTTGATGTAGACGAAAGAATAGATGAATTCGACAACGATGTTGATGAAGAAAATGTTCTTCAAATAACAAAGACCGACGAGGTATATTTATTATATAAGCCATCTGGTAATCATTACATGTCTTAATTGAGTTGTATATGTATTAACGAATCGATCTTTCTTCTTTTAGGCCTCTGGATCGAGTAAATCTTCTACACGCGACAGGGTAAAGTGAGGCCCGGCCAGAAAGTTGGACGCTGGCATAAAGTTCAGCATCGATTCCATCAATACATCAACTGGCGAACCGCTTGAACCTAAGAAAAATGCGACCAAGTTTAAGAATCAATGCGGAGTTATTGTCAGGGACCTTATCCCGATCTCCACACAAGAATGGAAAAAGCCAGCAAAGGGAGATCGACAAGGAGTTACTTTTGTCGATGAAAGAGCAAAAGATGTGCTTTGGACCGAGCTGCTGTCACATTTCACACTACCAGAAAACTTGACAGATGCAGATCTGAATAAAGTCAGAAACTATGCTCTTAAAAAGATGGCGGTCGCATTCAACACCGTCAAGAAAAATTCATGGGTTGCGTACGTCAAAGCAAAGAAGACGACTCCAAAATTCGAGGGAGCACTGGTGAAAGCAAAAGATCAGTGGGACGATTTCATGAAGTTCAAGGAATCGGTAGTAGCTAAGGAACGGTCAAGAAAGAACAAGATTAATGATGCGAAAAAGGAGTGGCACCATACTCTGGGGGCAGGTGGCCACCGGACGGCCCTGCCTAAGTGGGATAAATCCGAAAAAGATATGATTAGTGCAGAGGTCACTCTAGTTATAATGACGTGGCCCTCGAGGTGCGGGACATGGTTTTACGCGCATGAGGGGAAGTTGGACCCAAAGACATGGGATATCATGGTGAAGGCAAGTCTTCAAAAAGTGTTAGATGAAATTCTGATGGAAATAGAAGAAGCTCGAACGGGGGTGTTCATGCCCAACAGAGAGGACGACGAGCTTACGCGCGCCCTGAAGAATCCTGAACACCCGGGAAGAACACGAGGCGTGGGCGTTGTTCCGTGGTTTGAGGGATTTGCGGGTTGGAACAATGACTACAAAAGCCATGCGAGAAAGAAGATGCAGGAGGAGCAGAAGAAGAAGGAGGAAGCACTCCTCCTTGAAGGCTTCGAATCAAAGCACCTAGAGTCGGAATCCAAAGTCAGGCAGCAGTAGGAGCAGATCGACTCACTCAGCTAGGAAAGGGCGTCTCAGCGGCATCATGAGCAGATCGATCCAGCATTGGATACCACCATGCCATCTATGCCAAGAAGCAACGTGGGTTCTCCCCCGGCCGATATCGATGACGATGCACTGCTAGCTAGGTACCCTATGGATGATATCAAAGACAGGACTAACTGTGAGCTACACATGAAAGTGAAGAACTTATCCATGAAGGTGGCAGACGGCTATGCTTTAGCGAATCCCCCAGAAGCAACCTTCCATTGCAATCCCATTCCAGCAGGTTATGCTCGTGTCAGGGTTGATGAAGTGATGTCGGCATATCACGAGCTACAACTTGACATTCCTGGAGGTGACAAGGAGAGAACACTGGGAGAGGCCATACATCGTATCATTCTATGGAAAAAGGATTGCGTCATCTTTCCAAGGCCACCAACTCCTCCTCCTCCAAGTCCGCCACCGCATCAGTCGACTCCTCCTCCTCCTCCAAGTCCGGCACCATGTTAGTAGACTCCTCCTCCAGGTTCGGCATCGTGTTAGCCAACTCCTCCTCCTCCAAGTCTGGCACCGCGTCAGCCGACTCCTCCTCCAGGTCCGGCACGACGTTAGCGTGCTCCGTCGACTCAGCGTGCTACGTCGCCGAAGCAACAATGGAAGAGAGAGGCCGTGGCTACGAGGACTAGCGGTACAACAGGCAAGAAATTCAAATATGGTCCAAGCATCCTGAAGCCTCTTCCGAAGTTGCCTTACCACCTGACCGACGAGGATCTGGACAGCGCAGTGGATGCCCATTTGAAGGCCCATTTTGGACCGAAATAGCCCCAGCCGCCAAAGGAGAAAGTACCTGATCATGTCTCACAACACTTCATTCATATGGCTCAACCAGCTCAGAAGGACAGCGACTATGTGCGATCTATCAAGAAGTCATATCTTGCAGGAAAAAAGCAGTCGAGCTCGAGCCAAGGAGTTGGCAAAAAAGCGGGAAAACTATCCCCCAGCTGGGAGAACAGGCAGTGCAATCGATCCCCCTGCTCATTGTACAAACACATGTGAGTACCGCCGGTTAGCCAGAAGAAGTAACCGAAGAGCATATTAGGATGGCTAAAGAGGCCGGTGTCACTGTTGAATAACTCCTAGGCCTTGAGGAAATGCCCATGCTTAAAGAGACAGAAGTAAAATATCAATATGCCCGCGGCAAACCTCTAGTCAAGCCAGAAGATGTCAAGCTTCTACCAACGAGAATGTATGAATTGAATACGTGGTACATGCAAATAACAACAAATACCAATGAAGAGTCCCTCATGGTGAGAGTCCAAGAGAGGCAGTACTTCCATAAAATGGATGTGTGGATTCATTATGCAGAGTTGTTCCAGTTATTCAATCAAGACGCACTCAACAAATCTTTCAGTTGCTATTGTCTGTAAGTGATTTCTTTATGTAATTTAAAGTCTCGAGCTAGTTCTGCTCTCGTTCATTACCTGGAATTATTCTCACTATATTCGTTTCTGTGGTATTGTGCAGAATGTGTTGGAAATATGCCCTAGAGGCAATAATAAATTGGTTATTATCATATTCCCTTGTTCATGATAATCGTTTATTATCCATGCTATAAATGTGTTGATCGAAAATTCACATACATGTGTGGATACATAGACAACACCATGTCCCTAGTATGCCTCTAATAGACTAGCTCGTTGATCAAAGTTGGCTGTGGTTTCCTAGTCATGGACATGAGATGTCATTTGGTAACGGGATCACGTCATTAGGAGAATGATGTGATGGACAAGACCCAAACTACAAACGTAGCATATGATCGTGTCAGTTTATTGCTACTATTTTCTACATGTCAAGTATATGTTCCTATGACCATGAGATCATGCAACTCACTGACACCGGAGGAGTGCCTTGTGTGTATCAAACGACGCAACGTAACTGGGTGACTATAAAGGTACTCTACAGGTATCTCCGAGGGTGTCTGTTGGGTTGGCATGGATCAAGACTGGGATTTGTTACTCCGTGTGACGGAGAGGTATCTCAGGGCCGACTCGGTAATACTACATCACAACAAGCCTTGAAAGCAATGTGACTAAGTGTTAGTCATGGGATCTTGTATTATGGAACGAGTAAAGAGACTTGCCGGTAACTAGGTTGAACTAGGTATGGAGATACCGACGATCGAATCTCGGGCAAGTAACATACCGAAGAACAAAAGGAACATCATATGGGATTAACTGAATCCTTGAGATAGAGGTTCGACCGATAAAGATCTTCGTAGAATATGTAGGAACCAATATGGGCATCCAGGTCCCGCTATTGGTTATTGACCATAGAGGTGTCTCGGTCATGTCTACATAGTTCTCGAACCCATAGGGTCTGCACACTTAAGGTTCGGTGACGTTTCGGTAGTATAGAGTTATGTATGGTGGTTACCGAAGGCTGTTCGGAGTCCTGGATGATATCCCGGACGTCACGAGGAGCTCCGGAATGGTCCGGAGGTAAAGATTGATATATAGGAAGTCCTATTTGGTCGCTGGAATTTTTTTGGGCTCATCGGTAGTGTACCGGGAGACCATCGGGAGGGGTATTTCGACCCAAGAGGCTACATGGGCTGTGGGAGAGTGAATACCAGCCCTTAGTGGGATGATGGAAGTCCCACACAAGGCCCATGCGGCTGGGAAGAAAATCTCAAAGAGAAAAAGGTGGAAAAAGGCAAAAAGGCAGAAATAAGGAGGAGTCCTAGTCCTACTAGGATTGGAGGAGGAATCCTCCTCTCCTTCTTGGTTCCGCCGAAGCCTCCTAGGGATGGCCCTTTGGCCAAGCCTCCTCCTCTCTTCCTATTATATATACTAGAGGTTTTAGGGTTTTTGTACTAGATTTTCAGCCACGTGCTACCCGTTCCTCTAGTGCATAGTTTGTCCTCTAGATTGGTTTTCTGCAGTGCTTAGGCGAAGCCCTGTTGGAATTGCTCCACCACCATCGCCGCGGTACCGTCACGCTGTCGGAGAACTCATCTATCTCACCGCTCCCTCTTGCTGGATCAAGAAGGCGGAGATCGTCATCGAGTTGTATGTGTGCTGAACGCGAAGGTGCCGTCCGTTTGGCGCTAGATCGAAAGGATCGTGATCAAGATTGTGAGACGGATCGTGATGAGATCGCGGGACGGATCGTGATGAGTTCGCGGGACGGATCGTGATTGGATCGCGAGACGGATCATGATGAGATCGCGGGACGCTCGGTGATTTGGATCGCGAAGACGTCTGACTACACCAACCGGTTTCTTAACGCTTCCCGCTTAGCGATATACAAGGGTATGTAGATCCA
Source organism: Hordeum marinum (assembly GCA_022496015.1). Classification (NCBI taxonomy): domain Eukaryota; kingdom Viridiplantae; phylum Streptophyta; class Magnoliopsida; order Poales; family Poaceae; genus Hordeum; species Hordeum marinum. The sequence goes on along the minus strand of CM039678.1, from coordinate 70,423,774 downwards.
CTCTCCCTCTCGTAGATGCTCATTACCATGGATAGATCTTGCGTGCGCGTAGGAAATTTTTTGTTTCCCATGCGACGTTCCCCAATAGAATGAAGATGCAAGAAATGAATCAAACTGGACGCTATGGCGTTGGGTTCATTAACCCAAATACGATTAATCAAAAGATGTGGGAAACTTCATATACGAGAAAAGACAGAGAGAAAAAATGCTAGAATTTTTGATCCATCTAAACACCCAACCAGAAATACTACTTCCTTACAACTTCGGGTGAGTGTTACTCTATATATATATCTTGTACTACAAATTCTATTTTTTGCTTATTAGATGTTAATAAGTGTTGTTGATGAGCTATGCAGTTACCACTGGATGTTGTTAATCATTGAAGTTGACAAGGGACAAGTTGAAGTACTCGAATCGATATTAAAGGATGCATCCGAATACGCAATCGTGAGGGGGTTGCTTGACAGTTAATTTTAATCATTATCGCACTATGTCGGCCCCTATAATTACTTTATTTCCTGGTATCAACTAGTTAATAACTTATATATTTATTTTCTTTGCTGGTGGGCAGGGCTTGGGCCAAGTTCATCAAACAGGTCCCAGGCGACTGGGCACCACAACTGAAATGGACGCTATCCAAGGTAATTAAGTAGTACTAGCTAGCTAGCTACGTTCGTGCATCTCTTTAATTGTAGTTTCAATACCATTATCATGCTTGATTAATTATTACCTGATTGAATTTTATTCTCGTAAAGTGCATGGTGCAAGAGCAAGAGACTAGTTTATGCGGATACTACGTTTGCGAGTACATTCGCATGATCACGTCTGAAAGGAGCAGAAATGAAAGAAATCTTTGGGTACGTTTGCCAGAACACTATCCATAATTTTTTATCATGATCTAGCTAATATATATACACACAACTAATATATTCATCTTGATCTCCATCTTGTAGCTGACGGAGGTGCGGGGCCAGCTCATACTAGAGGCTCGGGTACGAGCAATTCAAGAGGAATTATCTGGATTTCTGCTCGACCAGGTCATAGATCCCAAAGGAGAATACCATTACAAGATCTACAGGGACGACGATTAGTTGGATTTCTGTGGGGCCAGCATATATATATATGTAATGATCCTCAAATTGTAGGAGAAATTGTATATATATATATGATCGTGGTTCTACGAGAAATTCTATTTATATTTATATATATGTGTATGCACAACGTGTGTACAGTATGTACGTAGTAGCGTAATATATGTTTGAAATGAAAATTGATTAAATGGAAAACACAAAATTAAAAGTAAATTTAAACCATAATTAATTCATAATCCTCTAAAGAATTAAAAGGAAACATAAAACAAAACTAAAGGTCCCCCAGCCCACAGCGCCGTTAACGCCACGTGGAGGGCCTTTGGTGCCGGGCCATGTCGAACCGGCACTAAAGGCCCTTATGACCCGCGACAATAGGCCGGTTCTCCACTAGTGAGTCCTCCTCCAATCCTAGTAGGATTAGGACTCCTTCCCACTTGAAAACTCTTTCCACCTTGGGTTTTTTCACCCCTGACGCATGGGACTTTACTGGGGCTTTGGACAGCCCACTAGGGGATGGTTTACCTCTTCCCACAGGCCATGTGGCCCCTTGGGTCGAGACACCTCCCTCGATGGTCCCCCGGTACCCTCCCGGCACTCCCGGTACACTACCGATGAGCCCAAAACTTTTTTGGTGACCAAAACAGGACTTCCTATATATCAATCTTTACCTCCGGACCAGTCCGGAGCTCCTCATAACGTCCAAGATCTCATCCGGGACTCCGAACAACCTTCGGTCACCACCATACATAACTCTATATGACCAAAACGTCATCGAACCTTAAGTGTGCAGACCCTGCGGGTTCAAGAACTATGTAGACATGACCGAGACACCTATACGGTCAATAACCAATAGCGGGATCTGAATGCCCATATTGGTTCCTACGTATTCTACGAAGATCTTTATCGGTTGAACCTCTATGTCAAGGATTCAGTTAATCCCGTACGTTATTCCCTTTGTTCTTCGGTATGTTACTTGTCCGAGATTCGATCGTCGGTATCTTTATACCTAGTTCAATCTCGTTACCGACAAGTCTCTTTACTCGTTTCGTAATACATGATCCGGTGGCTAACACTTTAGTCACATTGCTTGCAAGGCTTGTTATGATGTTGTATTACCGAGTGGGCCCTCAGATACCTCTTCGTCACACGGAGTAACAAATCCCAGTATTGATCCATACCCACTCAACAGACACTCTCGGAGATACCTGTAGAGCACCTTTATAGTCACCCAGTTACGTTACGACATTTGATACCACTACAAGAAATACAATCAATTATGACTCCCAATTTTGGTCGTTCCGTCAGTATTATCGTTTATTGACCTTTTTTGACCAAATTCAAAAGGTCAACAGTTGGCCGTCAAGAACGAACAAACGTGACCTTTTCTGGAATTTTGGTCGTAAAATCTATGACCAAAATTATGGTCATTACTAATTAGCCTAAAACACGTAGGATCTGATATGGCCAAGCCAACGTGGCAATGTCCATGTGGCACATGCAATGACATGGCAAAAATGATGACGTGGATACCATGTAGGATCAATCAAAATCAGTTGTTTTAATGGGCCAAGCCTAATAATTAGCCCATTTTCGGATTTACTTTTAGGCCACAACTATGGGCGAAGCCTATTAATTCGATCCATTTTATACTTAGTTTTGGGCCACAACCATGGGCCAAGTCTAATGTTTGTTCTTGGGCAAAAGCAATGTACAACCCATTTATTCATTCCACCATTGATTGTGCCAGCCCATTTCCAACCCACTCACACAATTTAGTAGTTTCGGTCCAGCCCTTATTAAAGAAGATCAACAACATTTTATTGGACAATTTGGTATTCAACCAAAAACACAGGAGAATACAATGATAATAATAATATAATTCTCAAAATAACACAAGAGTATTCTTACACCATAGGATCTCAAAATAACACAATAGAATGAACAAACAGCACAAGATTTCATCAACTTTGTCCCACCAGTATCATTACACCTCATGTTTATAAGATGGTACCAACCAAAATAACATAACAAATAACTTAGTATCTTGTACATGAGCATCCAAAGCAGATGCAAATCTGTTGAATTTCTTCTTGGAGTTGACTCAGGGTCAACATTTCGAAGGAATGTGCTGGAGGGACATTCTTTAGTGGGAATGTCAGTAACAACCTGGCAAAAACATATGGAGGCAGATATACTTCCCAATGATATTTACAAAACCAATGTATTTTCTTACTAAGGTGCATACATATGTAGTTGAGCATGGCGGCACACGGGAGTTTGAAACATTTCAAACTTAAGAAATGAGAACAGACAACAAAGCATCAGGTTTGCAAGCTAAAGCAGGATACAAAGTAACTTTTGTGAGGCACTTAAATTCAAGAATACCAGTATATACTAGATTTACTTTATTTTTAAGCTACTGAAAAAACAAACAGTTTACAAACAAACAGTTTACTGAGATGGATAGTGGCAGAAATACTAATCAAGTTACTCAATCATAAGGCATGTGAGCAGAATCAGATGAGACACTTAAATTCAAGAATACCAGTATATACTAGATTTACTTTATTTTTAAGCTACTGAAACAACAAACAGTTTACTGAGATGGACAGTGGCAGAAATACTAGTCAAGTTACTCAATCATAAGGCATGTGAGCAGGATCTAATGAATATGGCATGAAACAGCAGCAATGTGAAACTGGAACTACAGGAAGAACAAAAAACAGAGTAAACAAGTTCAAGAAAGGGAAAATGGGCACCTTTGTCACATCAGGGTCAGTATATTTCCTTGGAAATATCATCATAACCCTGCAATGAACAATATGCATCAAACAAGAACCACCAGAGATAAAGCATGAAGACAAACTGGATATGGTGTCTACTTTATGCTACAACATCATCATCAGGATTAAAATAACATATGGATACTCAGTGCTGGATGAGACCATATACAGTACCACTACAGCAAAATAGGCCACCGCACGCCGCGGTGCACTATCATACTTGATCCGGCCTCGATGTTCACAAGTGTGTTGGCCTCCCACTCCGCGGTGGGCAGCTCGAAGCTGAACCAAACCGGCCATGTCACACCGGTTAAGTGACGCTGGACCAGACCATCGACGAGCAGGAGCAGCCTAAGGTGAACTACATCTCATGCACTTATGCACCTCACATATTAGAAGTTTGCATATTAGAAAAGGACGGCGGATATTAAGCTACCATGTATAAAACACTAGATCAATTGCAGATTAAAAATTTGACAGGAGCCCATATTCATTTACATGAAACATGTCATATGATTGCATACCATAAATGACATCAAGGAATGTAAAGAGAGGCATTCGAGTTGACATAAAGGAATGTAAACAGAGGCATTAGAGTTGACATCAAGGAACTTGCAATACACCGCTAAATAGGCTATTAAGCAAGTTCAGGTTTCTTAAGGATGAGAAATCTGCTCCTAAAATAATAATGCTATGTGCAGACTTGAAGAATGACATGATAGGTTATTTACTTCTCCATATAAGTATGACTGCACCTAAGCAAAAATACCATTCTACTACCACAACCATCCATTCAACTGGCATTATCCAACAATACTAGTCAGCACACACATACTAACATCACAAAGGCAGGAGAATATAAAGGAAACCGAGAGTGCTACCTGTTGATGATAGCGTCGACGGTGATCTGGATTGTGTTAGCATCGGTGAGGAGGTGGATGGTCTCTATGGTGGGCTTGATGATGCGCACGACCATGATCTTCTTCTTCTTTGTTGCTTCCATGCACTCGATGATGGGGTACCAATGCCTTAAAATACAACAAAATCACGATCATTAACCCATTCCTTCATGTATAAGCTAAGTATACTAGTCATCAACCCGTGCTAGAGCACGGGCTAGCTAGGGGGTGTTTGGTTGGGCTTTTTCCAGCTACAGCTGTGGCTTTTGGCTCCTGGCTTCGAAGCCAAAAGCTCCTATTTAGGGGCTTCCAGCTGCAGCTGTGGCTTCCAGCTACGGCTGTGACAAAGCCAAAAGCCGCAGCTGCAACCGGAAGCCCCTAAATAGGAGTTTTTGGCTTCGAAGCCAGAAGCCGGAAGCCGCAGCTAGAGAAAGCCCAACCAAACACCCCCCCTCCCTATTATGCAAACTGGAAGCAGTAATCTAATTTGCAAAATAGTAGTTTGATTGATAAACTTGGTAAAATATATTGCATCAGCCCTTGGTTGGTTCCTGGGTGCAAACTACTATGGGAAGGATCACAATATACAGAGGTGATTTGTTTTGGAGGACACTCTATTAGTTCATTCTTTTTTTTCCTTTTTTGTTTCCACATCCAAGCGTCTTCATGGTACCGCATGCCACACGGTCCCTCAGGTGCTTCTAAAGTTCTGCATGGAGCCAGGGTTTAGGGCTCAGCCAGTAGGCCAAGAACTGGATGAGGGTGAACATCAATGAACTGCACTTTTTCCACTTCTCTCTCACATCTTCTTCCTCTCTTACTCTCCATAATATCTCTCTTTCCAAGAGGGTGGGAGATGGATTGCGGTTGACATTTATTAGATTGGTTTAGATACATAATCGTATGATAACGCAAGAATAATTAGGAATTGAGAATAAAATGTTGTTACATATGCTAACACGATTCTTTTTAACAGTTCAAAACACACACTAACTTTTGGTGTATGTTTCAATCTAGCACCTTTCTTAGTGAGATAAAGCATCCTTCTATATGCACTTAAGGGACATAGTGATTAAGAGGAATGATGAGAATAATATGCCTTCAAGATCTTAGTGTGTGTGCTTTTATCTACACAAGTGCTGAACTTTGTTTCTTCAAATAGTTGCGTGATTTTAGCAATACCAATCATATTTTGGCAATGTTGCTCTAAGTATTTGAACTATTGCTCTAACCATTTGAACTGTTGTTTGGGAAGTTTGAAATCCATCTTAGTTTATGTTCTCCATGGACCCATTTTTTCGGTATTATTCATAGTATGTTTTTTAAACAACTTCTTTTCCTGACAAATGGTTTTTTTATATAACAAGTGTAACACATTATGATGTCTATGCGAGCTTTCTTTTTGTCCAGTCACCAGATACCAGTGTCCTACTACTAACTATGATTATAAGGCATGACAATACATGCACGTACTTCATGCATGCTTCATGTTTTCTTCAAACATAGGTTTCTCAAGAATGTTTTGTTATCCTGAATGTTTATTTACATGAGTAGTCAGTTCTTTTTGTTTTTACAATATATTCCCGCAGCAACACGCGGGGTGTCATCTAGTATACTCAATAGGCATGCTATTGATTTAAATAGACATTGACTAGCTGCAGGTACCCTTTTTTCACTATAAACAGAAGTTCTATGGAATCTAAATTTGAGCAACTATATATACAGTGCGCATCTAAAAGACTTACAATATAATATATAATAGGATGCATGCATGATAAGTGATGGATTGACTGGAAAAAGGACATTCATGCACATAATGGAAATCTTCTCACTGTCCAATAGTTATGTATATAAATAGCAGGAAAAAATATGTGTGCGTTCATACACACGATGGAAATCTTGCCACTGTCCAATAGTTATTTATATAAATAGCAGGCGAGCAGATTTTATTAAATTGTCTATCTGTTAAATTATTTTAATGTGGATTATTATATAATATAGCTTGCTGATGAACTGTTTTTGTTAAAAATACCAAGTTAACTGGACATCCTTTACACATAGAATAAGTAGCACTAATCTAAAAGTTTATGTTCATTATCTGTACAGGTTTTTGTTAATTCGAGGGTGTTCAGATTCCCTCCGCTCCAAACTCAGCACCATGGAGTTGGCGGAGCTGTAAAGTAAATTAGTGGAGTTGGAAACTAGTCGCTCCGCTGATCCACGGAGTGGTGAACAGCCGAACAGCCCCTTCATGTGCAGATCCTAGAAGTTTCCTAGTAACTGAACATAGCCAAATAGCATAAAACTTACATTGTAGTAAAACTCATAAAACAATAATCTACACGGGCCAGGAAATGCCTTTTTGAGAGATGCATGGGTTGGAAACTGGATGACGTAACTAAGGATCTGCAAAAAGAAGATAAAATATTGGTATGCAGAAGTACGTTGTGCAGAAGCACGTCCATATTTGGTGAACTGAATCCACCAATTGGAGCAATCATCAACGGTTTCCTTTTTCTGAAGCAAGCATCATCAAATTGCACATACAAACTAAACCAATACTTGCTGTTATGTTGTGTCCCTGACAATTGCAATTGATGTCCACTTCAAATCAGATGTTCAAGGGGTGGAAAGAGAGGTTGGAGCTCACCACGTGTGGGGGTAGGAGGAGGGGAGGAGGACGTCCTGCAGCAGCAGTTTCTCCTCGTCCGGGCAGCACCTGCACAAAACAGAGCCTTCAACATTTATAGATCGGGAAGAGAAACAGAAAACTTAAAAAGACAGAACAAGAAAGGATCACCTTCCATGGCGTCCTGCACTAGAGATATTTGGATTTTTGCCGCTTTGTTCGTTGGGCTTCGCAGATTTGCCATTCTGAAGATTTGATTCGTACAATTGCCACTTAAGTCGTTGCATCCTTGATTAGCATGCCATTAACCCTGTTTTAATTGTATTTTTTCATTAATACGCTAGTGAAAAGACCAACATGCCATTGTAGCTATCTACACATACGTATTTGGCAACGAATCAGCACTACAACCGCAAGGCCTGCGTTGTCTACCGATTATTTACATAACTAACATACTACGAGTTCCTTGGACGTCGCGCTCGCCGATCGCCTGGACGCCGTGTGCCGCCGGCTGGACGTCTTGCGCTGCCGATCGCCTGGACGCCGCGCGTCGCCGGCTGGACGTCTTGCGCCGCTGATCGCCTGGACGCCGCGTGCCGCCGGCTGGACGTCTTGGACTGCTGAGTGCCTGCACGGCCCATGCTGCAGATTGTCCGCTATTGAAGTGGCAGCATGGAACCTGATCGGCTTGGAGGGTAACATGATTTTCCTTACATTTGCTTTTTTCGTTTGATCTCCAGTTGAAAATCTACAATACTTGATCTCTCTTCTCTTACAAATCCTGAAACGAGGAATGACGAAATAGAATGCACAAGTGATCCTTTATTCCTTATCTTATAGTTTTGTGTTTATATTTGTGGTTTCTGCAAACTGACAAAAGAAGAGCTCATCAACTGATAGAAAAAGAAGAGTTTCCTCCGCTAGAGTATTTTTCCTTTGATGGACAGGAATGACTATATGCTCATGTGAACTTGCTACCTTTACATATATACTAGTAAAAAAGGAAAATTCAGTTATATATTTTAGCTCCAACAGATTGCAACAACTACTTTAACTTTTCTTTTACTACCACTAACTCAATCTTGTGGTGATGTTTTCCTAACTGTTTCGAATAGGCATGATTCGGAGGTCGCTATGGGGACTGGTACTCTGCAATCACCTATCCCAGAAGTCGATTGGGATAACTTACAGATAGTAGAGACACATGACGAAGAAGGTAGAATTGAACTGGTGAGTGAGGATCAGTTATGCGAGATTTTGGGCTTGAAGGATGAGGAAGAGGAACCAAGAAAGAGTGAACCAAAAGGTCGTAGAATGGCTGAGCAGGGGGTGATAATGAAGGTGCTGCCATTCCTGTTAGTGATGCCATACCAAATGAGATTGTGATTACGTATGATAAGGACCACCCTAAAATGGACCTTGGTACTATGTACCCATCAATGAAAGAATTCAGGTTAGCAGTGAGACAATTTGCCATCAATGAGGAGTTTGAACTAGGCACGGAAAAGTCAGATAAGAAGAGGTTTAGAGGGTTCTGCAAGTCCAGTGAAGATTGCCCTTGGAGGATTGTTGGCGGCCTACAGGATGATAAGTGTACTGTAAAGGTGAAATATAGCTAACTGCCCAACCTTCATTCTTTCTTTAAATTTTTTATGGCTATGTTTATGTCCTATTTTAAATCACACTTCCATTCTTTCTTGTATATGTGCAGGTCACACTTTTAGTTGATCAACACGATTGTATTTCAAGCAGCGGGGTGAAGACGATAACACCATCTCAAAACTGGGTAGCTAGCAAGGCTGTGAGTATCCTTAGGAATTCACCCAATATGGGCGCTAAAGAATTGATGGAAAAGTTGCAAGAACAATACTCTGTCACAATTTCATATGACACGGTCTAGAGGGGAAGAGAGAAAGCTCTCGAAGAGGTTTATGGTAAATGGGAAGAGAGTTTTGAGATGCTATACAGATGGAAGGCCGAGGTCCTGAAGAGGTCACCTGGAAGTGTTGTGGAGATTGAAGTACTAGAAATAGATGGTAATGTGTATTTTCATCGGTTCTTTTGTGCACTTAAACCATGCATCGATGGTTTTTTGGAAGGATGTAGGCCACACTTGAGTATAGATTCCACTGCATTGAATGGAAGGTGGAATGGCCATTTGGCTTCCGCTACAGTAGTTGATGGTCACAATTAGATGTATCCACTTGCTTATGGGTTCATAGCGTCCGAGACAGAAGACAATTGGACTTGGTTTATGAATCAGCTTAAGAAGGCAATAGAAGATCCTCCACTTCTTGCAGTGTGCACAGATGCTTGCAAAGGCTTAGAGAATGCTGTGAATAATGTGTTTCCCAGTGCTGAACAAAGGGAATGCTTTTACCATCTTATGAAGAATTTTGTGAAAAGATTCCATGGGTTTGGAAGGATGTATCCTGTGGCAAGGGCTTATAGGGAAGAGGTGTTTGCAGAACATATGGGGAAAATCATTAAAGAATCAAATGAGGTATGGCTCTGGTTAAGTAAGTACCATAATCTCAAGTGGATGAGGTGTGTCTTCAATCCAGATATCAAGTGTGACTACATCACTAATAATGTAGCAGAAGTTTTCAACAACTGGATCCGAGACATTAAGGACTTACCTGTTGCTGAATTAGCTAATAAAGTTAGAGAGATGATCATTCTTTTGTGGAGAAAGAGGAGAAGGATTGGAGAAAGACTGCCATCTAGACGGATACTACCTGCAATTATGGTTCAGCAGAGGGCAAATACTAGAGGTTTGGGGCACTTGAAAGTTGTGGAATCTGCTAATTGGAGTGCGGAGGTTTGGGACAATAGCAAGAATTGTGAAAGACATATTGTGAAGCTAAATCAAGAGACTTGTACTTGTCTTGAATGGCAGCACACTGGTAAGCCATGCCAACATGTCTTGGCCTTTGTGACATCACAAAAGAGAGTAAACCTTGAACAATTTGTGCATGAGTACTACTCTGTGGACAGATTTAGGGCCGCATATGGGAGAGAGATTGAGCCAATGACAGACAAATCACAATGGCCACGTGTGGAGCTGCCATTTGTTGTGGGTGCACCACTTAAAAAAAGAAACAAAGGAAGACAAAGAAAACTGAGAATCAAAGGGTGTCTTGAAGGCGGACACAAGAAGAAAGACGCCAATGATGGTTCCAATGATGGTAGCGCTTCTCCCACCAATGCTAAGGGGAAGAAAATGATTAGAGGCCCAATGACCTGTAAAAAATGTGGTGAAAAGGGTCACAGGCAGGCTAGTTACAAGTGTCCACTCAATGGAACCAAAAAAAGGCCAGTATTATTCTTTTGCTTAAAGCTTAAATAATCACGTCATGCCAAAAATAAATTTGTTGGTTTAATTTCAGGAAGAGGAAGCCTAGAAAGAACAATACAAAAGCATGGCCGGCAGAACCTAGCACCCCACAAAGGCCAACTAGGGAACAAATTTTACAAGACAGTCCAAGCATGGTCACTAGAAGGTAAGCTGCAATGACAAATAGCTCTATGGTCAACAATGTACAAATGAGAAACAAAATTATTTACCTGAATGTGATACATACATATGTGCAACCGCCTTGCTTTTTGCTGGGAGAAGTAAGTTCTTCACAAGCGAACATAATTACTCCAAAGAGGATGCCAACTGTAGCTCCACCAAAGAAGATGACTCCAAAGAGGATGCCAACTGTAGCTCCACCAAAGAAGATGACTCCAAAAAGGAAGCTTCAAATTGGATGAATTATATGTGTGACTATTATTTTTCTTAAGTATGCTTGCTTATGTGAGATGTGAACTCACACTTTCAATGAGCCATTGTATTCACAAGGATCTAATTTTTGGAAAATTTTGGAGCCTCTTCTCAGTTCATCAACCCGCATGTGTAGTTCAACAACACTCTTTCTTATAACTTTATTTAATGATCTGCTATGGCATGGTTGTTATCAAGTTTTGGTTTGATCAATATGTGAGCAATTTTGATCATTTTACTGTATGTTAAGCTTGTCCTTGTTGAATTATTAATCTACCAACATAAGTTCAGAAAAAAATGTCATAGCTTGTAACAAATGACTTAAAAAATGATTCCAAATCATGTAATCTCATTCCTTCATACAAAAAGTACAACAAGTTCTGACTAATATACATCGATCCTGCTCTCATCATACCAATAAAGCATGCCCACAAGTTGGGATTATAGCACAAAACATGCTAAGAGAGGAAGTGCCCAGTGAAAGCTCTGAATAATTAGGTACTGTATAATGATATTATGAACAACTGCACTTGCAGTTAGCTTCAAACACGTCTTCTTCAGCCAGTCCACGAGCAAGGAGCGGGAGGTGCAGCCAGCAACTAGCAAACACACAGGTGTCGCAAGAGACGGTGGAGTGCAGGCAAAGACTGCCGGTGGTGAGCGACGACGGCGACCTCGAGCAGTCGACACTAGCGGCTAGTAGGCAAGCACCGCGACCAGCAAGCCGATGGGGTGAGTAGGGAGCTGGAAGGGCGACTGGTGACCGGCAAGCGCGCGGGTGGTGCAAGAGGCGGCAACGAGCAGGCGGCGATGGCGAGCGAAGAGCGGAGATGGCGAGCGGAGGGCGGCGACGGCGAGTGGAGAGCGGCAGCGGCAGCAACCTGGCGGAAGAAGCCAACACCTCGTACTGGTAGGATTGAGTCTATGGTCAAACCATATACGTACGTGTAAACCAAATACATTCGTGTAGTTAGTCACAGGGGTAAGCTGGTCTTTTCACTAGCTAGTTAATGTTAAAAAAACGGAGCTAATGGCATACTAATCAAAGATGCAACGATTTAAGTGGCAATTATGCGAATCAAATCTACAGAGTGGCAAATCTACGAAGCCAAGCGAACAAAGTGGCAAAAATCCAAATCTCTCCCTGCACTAGGAGCATCTCCTCTCTCTCTCCGGCCATGGCATTGAATTCCTTTACTTGGCACAGTACGCGCACGCATCGAGAGGAGAAGAAGAGAAGTTGTAGAAGGAGATAGGGGGGGGGGATTTGTACCCTCTAGAGGTTCAGGCACTGGGAGGGAGGCTCCATGCGTGATGTGGGAGAAGGAGATCCATCTCCATGGGGTACTGGTGGAGCTGCGTCGTTCATGGCATCGGGACAAGGGAGGAAGAAGCCTTCCCATCCAAGGCGTCCCGGTGCTCCAGCAGCGACGGCGCGCTCGATCTGCGAGGGAGACGAGATGATGTGAGGAAGATACGGAGGTATGCGACGAGGCGGAGTGTAGGGACTCACCTGAGTCACCGGAGCAACACCGGAGCCACGCCGACGACGTGCTGGCACAAACCATAGCTGCGGGTCACGCTTGGCCGCTGGAGGACGTGCGCACCGGATCTGGCCCGATGTGAAGAAGGAGCGTTGAGAGGGGGGCACGGTGGTGTGCTGAGCGCCGCCGGATGACGCTGGAATCAGGCAGGATCGGGCGTCGTAGGTGGTGGCGGCGGCGGCGGCGGCAAGAAGTGATGCGGGGGAGAGGGAGAGACGAGAAAGAGGAGCGATGGGTGGGTCAGTGGGATTTCGCGTTTCGCGGGCTGGGTCTTCTTTATTTATTACTCACGGGCTGTTAGACTGAAAACCGAACGAAATTGTTCGCGGGCTGACCCAAACCACTCGGCGCCAAAGTGTGAGCCTCACCTCACTTTACCCTTAAAAAAGACTTTACCTCACTTTTTTATGTATTTATTATTATTATTTTCTTTCTTTTTCCCTCAAAAAATTACTATTCCAATTATACTTTAAATAAAAAAGACTTTACTTAAAATTGACAACTAGAAACATCGTGTATACAAAATTTCTGAGTTATCACTATCAAATGAGCCCGTTCATTATAACGGGTGAAAAAACACCCACTAATCTAATAACCATGAGTCCATAGGTTCATGTCATTTATATCAACACATGGCATCCAATCTATGTTTCTATTTATCCTTCATTCCACTCTCGTCGACTCCGGCCTCAGTGTTCACACCATCACAACACATTGTCAATTTTAAGACGTCTCACACTCGACATGGGATGATAAATCTATTTTTTTGGTGAGTTTTTACGAGGCGTGCTTGCGTGGTTATATGTATTGTTCTTTTCCCCATCCCGATTTTGTCGAAGTGTTCATTTTCAATTCAGATTGGTCCATGTATGAAGGAAAGATTAATCATGCACTATCGATTAAGGTTTCATCGTAAATAACAATTTTATTTAAATAGTTAACAGGTAAAATAATATCATATTCACATTCTACATATTTTCTAATTAAAATTCATATATAATTGAATTTATGGTTAAAAAGCTATGCATTACAAAAACTTGATTTATATGTACAATGATTAATATGTACTACGGGTTGATTACAAAAACTTGAGTGGATTTCTGCAAAATAACATCACAGACCAAGAATACTTATTTCCTTTATTAATAGGTATAGATCTGGTCATCCTCATCTAGTTGTATGATGATGTACAACTAGGCACACCACGTAGACAAAATTGATGAGTTGTCATTCAGTCACCCTCATCTAGTTTCTGTGACGATATATATTGGTCAAGATGGAACTAAAATAAGGTAGTATGCACCATTCACGTCTTTATGACCATTATATGCATTGGAATGATGACCTTTTGGCCATGGATTGTCATAAGATTATAGGGTTTTGACCCTTCGAGATTCTCCATGACTAATTTGTGAAATTTGGTCATGGATCTATGACCAATTAAACCGCTGTCACTATTTTTTGTCATAAACAAGCGTATTTCTTGTAGTGTACACACAAGGCACTCCTCTAGTGTCAGTGAGTTGCATGATCTCATGGTCATAGGAACAGATACTTGACATGCAGAAAACTATAGCAAGAAACTGAGACGATCATATGCTATGTTTATAGTTTGGGTCTTGTCCATTACATCATTCTCCTAATGATGTGATCCTGCTATCAAATTACATCTCATGTCAATGGCTAGGAAACTTTGACTATCTTTGATCAACGAGCTAGTCTACTGGAGGTATACTAGGAACAAAGTGTTGTCTATGTATCCACACATACAATGTGTTTTTAGTCAATACAATTATATCATGGATAATAAACAATTATCATGAACAAGGAAATATATTAATAACCAACTTATTATTGCCTCTGGAGCATATTTCCAACAATCTCCCACTTGCACTAGAGTCAATAATCTAGCTCACATCACTAGATGATTTACATTGTAATGAATCGAACACCCAAATAGTTCTGGTGTTGATCATGTTTAGCCCTTGGAAGAGGTTTAGTCAGCGGTCCTGCAACATTCAGATCCGTGTGCACTTTGCAAATATTTATGTCCTCCTCCTTGATGTACTCACGGATGGAATTGAAGTGTTGCTTTATGTGTCTGGTCCTCTTGTGAAACCTTGGTTCCTTGGCCAGGGCAATGGAACCAGTGTTATCACAGAATAGATCCACTGGATGCAGTGCACTGGGAACTACTCCAAGATCTGTCATGAACTCCTTCATCCAGACACCTTCCATTGCCGCCTCCGAGAATAAAGGGTTACTCTGCTTCGCATGTAGAATCGGCTACCATGCTCTGCTTGAAACTGCACCAGCTTACCGCTCCCCCATTGAGAATAAATGCGTACCCGTTTTGCGACTTAGAGTCACCAGGATCAGTGTCAAAGCTTGCATCATCGTAACCCTTTACGACGATCTCTTGATCACCTCCATAAGCGAGAAACATTTCCTTAGTCCTTTTCAGGTACTTAAGGATGTTCTTGACCGCCGTCCAGTGCTCCATTCCTGGATCACTTTGAAACCTTCCGGCCGTATTTATGGCAAAGCTGACATCGGGTCTTGTGCACAACATTGCATACATGATAGAGCCTATAGCTGAAACATAGGGGATGACACTCATATTTTCTCTATCTTCTGCAGTCACTCGGCATTGAGTTTTACTCAACTTCACACCTTGTAACACAGGCAAGAACCCCTTCTTGGATTGATCCATTTTGAACTTCTTCAAAACTTTATCAAGGTATGTGCTCTGTGAAAGTCCTATTAAGCGTCTTGATCTATCTCTATAGATCTTAATGCCTAATATGAAAGCAGCTTCTCCCAGGTCCTTCATTGAAAAACTCTTGTTCAAATATTCCTTCACGCTTTCCAGCATTTCTATATTGTTTCCAATCAGTAATATGTCATCCACATATAATATTAGAAACAATATAGAGATCCCATTCACTTTCTTGTAAATACAAGCTTCTTCGTAAACTTGTATAAACGTGAACGCTTTGATCACCTCATCAAAGCGCAGATTCCAACTGGGAGATGCTTGCACCAGTCCATAAATGAATCGCTGGAGTTTGCAAACTTTGTCAGCATTCTCTAGATCGACAAAACCTTCCGGTTGTATTATATACAACTCTCCCTTAAGGAAACCGTTAAGGAATGTTGTTTTGACATCCATCTGTCAAATTTCATAGTCGAAATATGCAGCTATTGCTAACATGATTGTGACGGACTTAAGCATCGCTACGGGTGAGAAGGTCTCATCATAGTCAACTCCTTGAACTTGTGAGAAACCCTTTGCCACAAGTCGAGCTTTATAGATGGTGACATTACCGTCCGCGTCCGTCTTCCTCTTAAAGATCCATTTGTTCTGAATGTCCTTTTGCCCTTCAGGTAATACTTCGAAAGTCCATACTTTGTTTTCATACATCGATCCCATCTCAGATTTCATGGCCTCTAACCATTTCTCGAAATCCGGGCCCATCATCGCTTCTCCATAGCTCGTAGGTTCATCGTTGTCTAACAACATGACCTCCAAGACAGGGTTGTCGTACCACTCAGGAGCAGTACACGCCTTTGTCGACCTACGAGGTTCAATAGTAGCTTGATCTGAAGCTTCATGATCATCATCATTAACTTCCCCTTCAACTTACATAGGCTCCACAGAAACATCTTTCTGTGTTGCGCTACTCTTTGGTTGAATCAAAGGTTCAACAACCTCATCAAGTTCTATCTTCCTCCCACTCACTTCTTTCGAGAGAAACTCTTTCTCAAGAAATATTCCATTTTTAGCGACAAACACTTTGCCTTCGGATCTGAGATAGAAGGTATACCCAACTGTCTCTTTTGGGTATCCTATGAAGACACATTTCTCCGCATTGGGTTACATCTTTCCAGGCTGAAGCTTTTTGACATAAGCATCATATCCCCAAAATTTAAGAAACGATAACTTTGGCTTCTTGCCAAACCACAGTTCGTATGTCATCGTCTCAACGGATTTCGATGGTGCCCTATTTAAAGTGAATGCAGCTGTCTCTAATGCATAACCCCAAAACGATAGTGGCAAATCGGCAACAGACATCATAGAACGCATTGTTGGGGAACGTTGCATGGGAAACAAAAAATTTCCTACGCACACGCGAGATCTATCCATGGTGATGAGCATCTATGAGAGGGAGAGTGGATCTACATACCCTTGTAGATCGCTAAGCGGGAAGCGTTAAGAAACGCGGTTGGTGTAGTCAAACATCTTCGCGATCCAAATCGCCGTGCGTCCCACGATCTCATCATGATCCGTCCCGCGATCCAATCGCAATCCGTCCCGCGAACTCATCACGATCCGTTCCGCGAACTCGTCACGATCCTTCTCGCGATCTTGATCACGGTCCTTCCGATCAAGCGCCGAACGGACGACACCTCCGCGTTCAGCACACGTACAACTCGATGATGATCTCCGCCTTCTTGATCCAACAAGAGGGAGCGGACAGGTAGAAGAGTTCTCCGGCAGCATGACGGCGCTCCGAAGATGGTGGTGGAGCTATTCTGGCAGGGCTTCGCCTAAGCACTGCAGAAATCCGATCTAGAGGAGAAACTATGCACTAGAGGAACGGGCAGCACGTGGCTAAAATCAGGTTCAAAAAACCCTAAAACCTCTAGTATATATAAGAGTAAGAGAGGAGGAGGCTTGGCACAAGGGCCAAGCCTCCAAGGAGTCGGCCGAACCAGGTGGAGGAGGTGGGCTCCACCTCCAATCCTAGTAGGACTAGGATTCACCCTATTTTTGTCTTTTTCCACCTTTTCTCTTTGGGCCTTTTTTCCCAAACCGCATGGGCCTTGTGTGGGACTTTCACCAGCCCGGTAAGGGCTGGTAAACACGCTCCCGCAGCCAATGGAGCCTCTTGGGTCGAAATACCACTCCCAATGGTCTCCCGGTACACTACCGGCACTCCCGGTACACTACCAATGAGCCCGAAACTTTTTCGGCGACCAAAACAGGACTTCCTATATATGAATATTTACCTCCGGACCAGTCCGGAGCTCCTCGTGACGTCCGGGATCTCATCCGGGACTCCGAAAAACCTTCGGTCACCACTATACATAACTCTATACTACCAAAATGTCACCAAACCTTAAGTGTGCAGACCCTGCGGGTTCAAGAACTATGTAGACATGACCGAGACACCTCTACGGTCAATAAAAAACAGCGGGACCTGGATGCCCATATTGGTTCCTACATATTTTATGAATATCTTTATCGATCGAACCTCTATGTCAAGGATTCAGTTAATCCTATATGATGTTCCCTTTGTTCTTCGGTATGCTACTTGCCCAAGATTTGATCGTCGGTATCTCCATACCTAGTTCAACCTTGTTACCGGTAAGTCTCTTTACTCGTTTCGTGATACAAGATCCCGTGACTAACACTTAGTCACATTTTTGCAAGGCTTATTGTGATGTTGTATTACCGAGTGGGCCCTGAGATACCTCTCCGTCACACGGTATAACAAATCCCAGTCTTGATCCATGCCAACTCAATAGACACCATCGGAGATACCTGTAGAGCACCTTTATAGTCACCCAGTTACGTTGCAACGTTTGATACACACAAGGCACTCCTCCGGTATCCGTGAGTTGCATGATCTCATGGTCATTGGAACATATACTTGACATGCAGAAAACAGTAGCAATAAACTGACGTGATCATATGCTACATTTGTAGTGTGGGTCTTGTCCATCACACCATTCTCCTAATGATGTGATCCTATTTATCAAATGACATCTCATGTCCATGGCTAGGAAACCTTAACCATGTTTGGTCAACGAGCTAGTCTATTAGAGGCATACTAGGGACATGGTGTTGTCTATGTATCTACACATGCATCTAAGTCTCCGATGAATACAATTATAGCATGGATAATAAACGATTATCATGAACAAGGAAATATGATAATAACGAATTTACTATTGCCTCTAGGGCATATTTCCAACAGTCTCCCAATTGCACTAGTGTCAATAATCTAGTTCACATCACCATGTGATTCACATTGTTATGAATCTAACACCCAATAAGTTCTGGGGCTCGATCATGCTTTGCATGTGAGAGAGGTCTTATAGTCAACGGGTCTGCGACATTTAGATCCGTGTGTACTTTGCAAATCTCTATGTCAAACCATAAACACTGCTACCACACTCCACTTGGTACTATTCCAAATGGATGCTCCACTATATGTATCCAGCTTGCTACTACGGGTCATCCGGATTGGTGTTAAAGCTTGCATCGACGTAACTCTTTACGACGAACTCTTTATCACCTCCATAATCGAGAAACATCTCCTTAGTCTTATAGTTACTAAGGATAATCTTGACTGTTGTCCAGTGATCCACTCCTGGAGCACTCTTGTACCCCTTGACGGACTCATGGCAAGGCACACACAGGTGCGGTACACAACATGGCATACTATACAGAGCCTATTGCTAAGGCATAGGAGACGACATTCGTCCTTTCTCTTTCTTCTGCCGTGGTCGAGATTTGAGTCTCACTCAACTTCACACCTTACAAAGCAAGCAAGAACACTTCTCTCTGACTAATCCATTTTGAACTCTTTCAAAATCTTGTCAAGGTATGTACTAATTGAAAGTCTTATCAAACATCTTGATCTATCTTTATAGATCTTGATGCTCAACAATTAGGTAGCTTTATTCAGGTCTTCCTTTGAAAAACTCTTTTCAAACAACCGTTTATGCTTTCCATAAATTCTACATCATTTTGTGAATAGCAATATGTCATCCACATATACTTATCAGAAAATCTATAGTGCTCCCACTCACTTTATTGCAAATACAAGTTTCTCATAAACTTTGTATAGATTTAAAAACTTTGATCACCTTATCAAAGTGTATATTCCAACTCTGAGATGCTTGCTTTAGTCCATAGAAGGATCAATGAAACTTTCTCACCTTTTAGCATCCGCTTTGGGTTCGAGCTCATTAAGTGAAAAAAAATTCCACACAAGCGTCACAGCCCCAAACATTAAGAAATGACAGCTTAGGTTTCTATCAAACCATAATTCACACGGTGTCATCTCAAAGGATTTAGATGGTGCCCTATTTAAAGTGAATGTAGTTGTCTCTAATGCATAACCCTAAAACGATAGTGGTAAAAGGATAAGAGACATCATAATTCGCACGATATCCAATAGAGCACAGCTATGACGTTCGGACACACCATCACATTATGGTGTTCCAGGTGACGTAAATTGTGAAACACTTTCACATTGTCTTAAGTTGTATACCAAACTGGTAACTCAGATATTCACCTCCACGATCATATCGCGGACATTTTATCTTCTTGTCACGATGATCTTAAACTTCACTCTGAATTTGCTTGAACTTTTTCAAACGATTCAGACTTGCGTTCCATTAAGTAAATATACACTATATCTACTCAAATCATTGGTGAAGGTAAGAAAATAATGAAATCCACCGCACGTTACAAGACTCATTGGATTGCATACATCAACATGTATCATTTCCAATAAATCACTTACGCGCTCCATCAAACCAGAAAACGGGGTCCTTAGTCATCTTGACCAAGAGGTATGGCTCGCATGTCTCAACCGATTTGAAATCGAATGAGTCCAAAGATCCATCAGCATGGAGTTTCTTCATGTGTTTTATACCAATATGACATTTAGCGGCAGTACCAAAGTATGTGGTACTATCATTATCAACTTTGTATCTTTTGGCATCAATGTTATGAACATGTGTAGTAGTACGATCAAGATTCAACAAACCATTCTCACTGGGTGCATGACCATTCAAGTTATTATTCATGTAAACAGAATAACCATTATTCTCTAACTTAAATGAATAACCGTGTTGCAATAAACACGATCTAAACACGTTCACACTCAACGCAAAACACCAAAAAAATATTTATTTAGGTTTGTCACTAATCCCGAAGGTAGAGAGAGCGTGCGATGTTGATCACATCAACCTTGGAAACATTTCCAACACACATCGTCACCTCACCCTTAGCTAGTTCTCCGTTTATTCCGTACCTTTTATTTCGAGTTACTAACATTTAGCAACCGAACCGGTATCCAATACCTAGGTGCTACTAGGAGTACTAGCAATGTACAGATCAATAACACGTATATCAAATATACTTCTGTCGACGTTGCCACCCTTCTTATCTACCAAGTATTTAGGGTTGTTCCGCTTGAGCGACCGCTCTCCTCATAATTGAAGCACTTAGTCTCGGGTTTGGATTCAACTTTGGGTTGCTTCACTGGAGCAGCAACTAACTTGCTATCCATGAAGTTTCCCTCCTTGCCCTTGCCCTTCTCGAAACTAGTGGTTTTACTAACCATCAATACTTGATGCTCCTTCTTGATTTCTACCTTCGCGGTATCAAACATTGCGAACATCTCAGGGATCTTTATTTCTATCCCTGGCGTTTATAGTTCATCACCAAGTTCTAGTAACTTAGTGAAAGTGACTTGGAGAACAATATCAATCACTATCTTATTTGGAAGATCAACTCCCACTCGATTCAAGCGATTGTAGCACCCAGACAATATGAGCCCATGCTCAACGATTGAGCTATTCTCCTTCATCTTACAGGCAAAGAATCTTGTTGGAGATCTGATATCTCGCAACATGGGCACGAGCCTGAGATCCTAATTCCAGCTCTTAGAACATCTCATATGTTCCATGACGTTCAAAACGTTTCGGAGCCTCAATTCTAAGCCGTAATGCATGACGCACTAAACTATCAAGTAGTCATCAGAACGTGCCTGTCAGATGTTCACAACATCTACAGACGATGCTAGAGGGGTTGGCGCATCGAGCGGTGCATTAAGGACATAAGCCTTCTGTGCAGCAACGAGGACAATCCTCAGATCACGGAGCCAGTCCGCAATATTGCTACCATCATCTTTCAACTCTATTTCTCTAGGAACATATAAATTTTCAAGGGAGCTACAGCGCGAGCAAGTAATCTACAACATAATTTGCAAAGACACTACTGACTATGTTCATGATAATGAGTTCAATTAATCATATTACTTAAGAACTCCCACTCAAATTGACATCCCTCCGATCATTCGAGTGATACATGATCCAAATTCACCAACTCAAGTTCGATAATCACGTGAGTTGAGGTGGTTTCAATGGTGAACATCATCATGTTGATCATATCTACTATATGACTCATGTTCGACCTTTCGGTCTCTTGTGTTGCGAGGCCATGTCTGTACATGCTAGGCTCGTCAAGTTTAACCCGAGTGTTCTGCACGTGCAACACTGGCTTGCACCCGTTGTATGTGAACGTAGAGTCTATCACACCCGATCATCACGTGGTGTCTCAACACGACGAACTTTCGCAATGGTGCACACTCGGGGAGAACACAATTTATCTTGAAATTAACTGAGGGAGCACCTTATAACGCTACTGTCATCCTAAGCAAAACAAGGTGCATACAAGGATTAGCATCACATGCAATTCGTAAGTGACATGATATGGCCATGAACTTGTGATTTTGATCTCCATCTAGAAAGCACCGACATGATCTCCATCGTCACCGGCATGACACCATGATCTTCATCATATTGATCTCCATGAACGTGTCGCCATCGGGGTTGTCGCTCCCAACATGCTTCCACAACTATTGCTACCGTTTAGCGATAAAGTAAAGCATTACATAGCGCTTAATGATTGACACGCAGGTCATACAATAATTAAAGACAACCCTATGGCTCCTACTGGTTGCCGTACTCATCGACATGCAAGTCGTGATAATCTATACATCACATGATCATCTCATACATCACATATATCACACCATGTAGTTGGCCATATCACATCACAACATACCCTGCAAAAACAAGTTAGACGTCCTCTAATTGTTGTTGCATGTTTTACGTGGCTGCTACGGGTATCTAGCAAGAAAAATTCTCATCTACGCAAAACCCACAACGGTGATACACTAGTTGCTTTTCAACCTTCTCAAGGACCTCCTTTGTCGAATCCGATCCAACTAAAGTGAGAGAAAATGGCAGCCGCAAGCCATCTATGCAACAAGTTGCGGTCGAGGGAACCGGTCTCTCGTAAGCGTATGAGTAATGTTGGTCCGGGCCGCTTGATCTCACAATACCGCTGAACCAAAATCCAACCAAGGGAGGAAGCAATCTAAGCATCAATGCCCACAAAACTTTTGTGTTCTACTCGAGATCTCATCTACACATAGACCTAGCTCATGATGCCACTGTTGGTGAACGTTCCATGGGAAACAAAAAAATTCCTACGCACACGCAAGATCTATCCATGGTGATGAGCATCTACGAGAGGGAGAGTGGATCTACATACCCTTGTAGATCGCTAAGCGGGAAGCGTTAAGAAACGCGGTTGGTGTAGTCGAACATCTTCGCGATCCAAATTGCCGTGCATCCCGCGATCTCATCATGATCCGTCCCGCGATCCAATCATGATCCGTCCCGCGAACTCATCACGATCCGTTCCGCGAACTCATCACGATCTAGCGCCGAACGGACGGCACCTCCGCGTTCAGCACACGTATAGCTCGATGATGATCTCCACCTTCTTGATCCAACAAGAGGGCGCAGAGAGGTAGAAGATTTCTCCGGGAGCATGACGACGCTCTGGAGATGGTGGTGGAGCTATTCCGGCAGGGCTTCGCCTAAGCACTGCACAAACCTGATCTAGAGGAGAAACTATGCACTAGAGGAACGGGCAGCACGTGGCTAAAATCAGGTTCAAAAAACCCTACAACCTCTAATATATATAATAGGAAGAGAGGAGGAGGCTTGGCAAAAGGTCCAAGCCTCCAAGGAGTCGGCCGAACTAGGTGGAGGAGGTGGACTCCACCTCCAATCCTAGTAGGACTAGGATTCACCCTATTTTTTCCTTTTTCCACGTTTTCTCTTTGGGCCTTTTTTCCCAAACCGCATGGGCCTTGTGTGGGACTTCCACCATCCCACTAAGGTCTGATAAACACTCTACCATAGCCCATGGACCCTCTTTGGTCGAAATACCCCTCCCGATGGTCTCCCGGTACACTACAGGCACTCCAGGTACACTACCGATGAGCCCGAAACTTTTCCGGCGACCAAAACAGGACTTCCTATATATGAATATTTACCTCCGGACCATTCCGGAGCTTCTTGTGACGTCTAGGATCTCATCTGAGACTCCGAAAAACCTTTGGTCACCACCATACATAACTCTATACTACCAAAATGTCACCAAACCTTAAGTGTGCAGACCCTGCGAGTTCAAGAACTATGTAGACATGACCGAGACACATCTATGGTCAATAAACAATAGAGGGACCTAGATGCCCATATTGGTTCCTACATATTCTATGAAGATCTTTATCGGTTGAACCTCTATGTCAAGGATTTAGTTAATCCTGTATGATGTTCCCTTTGTTCTTTGGTATGTTACTTGCCCGAGATTCGATCGTCGGTATATCCATACCTAGTTCAACCTTGTTACTGGAAAGTCTCTTTACTCGTTCCGTAATACAAGATCCCGTGACTAACACTTAGTCACATTGCTTGCAAGGCTTATTGTGATGTTGTATTACCGAGTGGGCCCTGAGATACCTCTCCGTCACACGGAGTAACAAATCCCAGTCTTGATCCATGCCAACTCAACAAACACCATCGAAGATACCTGTAGAGCACCTTTATAGTCACCTAGTTACGTTGCGACGTTTGATACACACAAGGCACTCCTACGGTATCCGTGAGTTGCATGATCTCATGGTCATAGGAACATATACTTGACATGCAGAAAACAGTAGCAATAAACTTACACGATCATATGCTACATTTGTAGTTTGGGTCTTGTCCATCACACCATTCTCCTAATGATGTGATCCCGTTTATCAAATGACATCTCATGTCCACGGCTAGGAAACCTTAACCATCTTTGATCAACGAGCTAGTCTATTAGAGCCATACTAGGGACATGGTGTTGTCTATGTATCCACACATGCATCTAAGTCTCTGATCAATACAATTATAGCACGGATAATAAACAATTATCATGAACAAGGAAATATGATAATAACTAATTTATTATTGCCTCTAGGGCATATTTCCAACACGCACCATATATAATAAGGTTCGATTACGACATTCAGACACACCATTACGCTGTGGTGTTCCAGGCGGTGTCAATTGTGAAACAATTCCACACTGTCTTTAAGTGACTACCAAACTCATAACTTAGATATTCTCCTCGTCGGTCAGATCGTAGGAATTTAATCTTCTTGTTATGATGATTCTCAACTTCACTCTGAAAATACTTGAACTTTTCAAACGTTTCAGACTTGTGTTTCATTAAGTAAATATACCCATATCTACTTAAGTGATCACTGAAGGTGAGAAAATAACGATATCCACCACGTGCCCCAATGCTTATTGGACCGCACACATCAATATGTATGATTTCCAACAAGTCACGTGCCCATTCCATTGTTCCAGAGAACGGCGTTTTAGTCATCTTGCCCAAGAGGCATGATTCACATGTGTCAAGTGATTCAAAATCAAGTGACTCCAAAATTCCATCAGCATGGAGCTTCTTCATGTGTTTTACACAAATATGACCTAAACGGCAGTGCCACAAGAAAGTCGTACTACTATTGTCAACTCTACATCTTTTGGCATCAATGTTATGAACATGCGTATCATCACTACCGAGATTCAAAATGAATAAAGCCCTCACATTGGGTGCATGACCATAAAAGCTATTACTCATTTAAATAGAACAACCATTACTCTCTAATGTAAATGAGTAACCGTCTCTCAATAAACAAGATTCGGATAAAAATTTCATGCTTAACGCAGGCACTAAATAACAATTATCCAGGTTCATCACTAATCCCGATGGTAATCGAAGAGCGAGCATGCCGACGGCGATCACATCACCTTGGAACCATTTCCCACGCGCATCGTCACTTCGTACTTTGCCAACCTTCGTCTATTCCGTAGCTCCTGTTTTGAGTTGCAAATGTGAGAAACCGAACCGGTATCAAATACCCAGGCACTACAACGAGAGTTGGTAAGGTACACATCAATAACATGTATATCATATATACCTTGTTTGATGTTGGCCGCCTTCTTGTCGGCCAGATACTTGGGGCAGTTTTGCTTCTAGTGACTAGTTCTCATGCAACAAAAGCACCTAGTTTCTGGCTTGGGTCCAGCCTTGGGTTTCTTCATGCGAGGGGCAACTGCTTTGCCACTCTTCTTAGAGTTACCCTTCTCGCCCTTGCCATTCTTCTTGAAACTAGTGGTTTTATTGACCATCAACACTTGATGCTCCTTCTGGATTTCAGACTCAACGTCTTTCAGCAGCGCAAACACCTCGGCAACTGACTTGTTCATGCCTTGCATGTTATATTTCATCACAAAGCTCTTGTATCTAGATGGCAATGATTGAAGAACTCTGTCAGTGATCGCCTCTGGCGGGAGAACAATTCTCAACTCAGCTAGACGGGTCGAATAGCCAGACATTCTGAGTATATGTTCACTAACAGACCCGTTATCCTCCATCTTGCAAGCATAGAATTTATCGGAGGTCTCATACCTCTCGATCCGGGCATTATTTTCAAAGATAAACTTCAACTCCCGGAACATCTCATATGCTCCATGACGTTCAAAACGTCTTTGAAGTCCCGGTTCTAAGCCATACAACATTGCACGTTGAACTATTGAGTAATCTCCAGAATGTGCCTCCCAAGCGTTCTTAATGTCTTCAGATGACATGGGAGCGGGTGGGTCACCAAGCGATGCATCAAGGACATAAGCCTTCTGGGAAGCCGTGAGGATAGTCCTGAGATTACGGGCCCAGTCCACAAAGTTACTTCCATCATCTTTCAACTTAGCTTTCTCTAGGAACGCAATAAAATTCAGGGGTGCTACTACGCGAGCCATTGGTCTACAACATAAATATGCAAAGGTTACTAAGACTATTGTTCAAGATAATGAGTTTAGTTAATCAAATTACTAAATCTCCCACTCAAATTGACATCCCTCAGGTCATCTGAGTGATACATGATCCAAATTCACCAACTCAAGTCCGATCATCACGTGAGTTGAGGTGGTTTCAATGGTGAACATCATCATGTTGATCATATCTTTTATATGACTCTTGTTTGACCTTTTCAGTCTCTTGTGTTCGGAGGCCATGTTTGTACATGCTAGACTCGTCAAGTTTAACCCGAGTGTTCCGCACGTGCAACACTGGCTTGCACCTATTGTATGTGAACGTAGAATCTATCACACCTGATCATCACATGGTGTCTCGACACGACGAACTTTCACAACGGTGCACACTCGGGGAGAACACAATTCATCTTGAAATTTAAGTGAGGGATCACCTTATAATGCTACAGTCATCCTAAGCAAAAAAAGGTGCATAAAAGGATTAACATCACATGCAAATCATAAGTGACATGATATGGCCATGAACTTGTGCTTTTGATCTCCATCTCCAAAGCACCGACATGATCTCCATCGTCACCGGCATGACACCATGATCTCAATCATCTTGATCTCCATTAACGTGTCGCCATCGGGGTTGCCACACCGACTGTTGCTTCCACGACTATTGCTAACTCATAGCGATAAAGTAAAGCAAAAACGGCAAAAATAATAAAAGACAACCCTATGGCTCCTTCCGGTTGCCGTACTCATCGACATGAAAGTCATGATATTCTATACAAAGCATGATTATCTCATACATCACATATATCTCATCATGTAATTGGCCATATCACATCACAACATACCCTGCAAAAACAAGTTAGACGTCCTCTAATTGTTGTTGCAAGTTTTATGTGGTTGCTATGGTATCTAACAAGAACAATTGTCACCTACGCATAAACCACAACGGTGATACTCAAATTGCCATTCAACCTTCTCAAGGACCGCCTTTGTCGAATCCGATCCAACTAGAGTAGGAGAGTGATGGTGTCTTGTACTAGGGGGTACTCACCACGTCGTCTCCCAACCAATGGGTCAGGATGAGGACCCCTAGAGCGATTCACTAATGGGCCAGTTCGGAGAGCCCATGATGCATACAAGGGAGATTCCACAAGACTTGGCACACAAGATAAGGACTCCTCTAAACCCTAGGACTACGGTGCATTATATAAACCGAGGCCAGGCAAGTCAACAGACAATCTCAATCACATATTCATTACTACAATCTCATAGTAGATACATGTACTATGTACTATCTCGCATATCAATACAATGAAAAGCAGGATGTAGGGTATTATCTCCTTGAGAGAGCCCGAACCTCGGTAAATCCTAGCTTAGTGTTGTAAATATGCCCTAGAGGCAATAATAAATTAGTTATTATCATATTTCCTTGTACATGATAATCGTTTATTATCCATGCTATAATTGTATTGATCGGAGACTTAGATGCATGTGTGGATACATAGACAAAACCATGTCCCTAGTATGCCTCTAATGGACTAGCTCGTTGATCAAAGATGGTTAAGGTTTCCTAGCCATGGACATGAGATGTCATTTGATAACGGGATCACACCATTAGGAGAATGGTGTGATGGAGAAGACCCAAACTACAAACGTAGCATATGATCGTGTCAGTTTATTGCTACTTTTTCTGCATGTCAATTATATGTTCCTATGACCATGAGATCATGCAACTCACTGACACCGGAGGAGTGCCTTGTGTGTATCAAATGTCGCAACGGTAACTGGGTGACTATAAAGGTGCTCTACAGGTATCTCCGAGGGTGTCTGTTGGGTTGGCATGGATCAAGACTGGGATTTGTTACTCCGTGTGACGGAGAGGTATCTCAGGGCCCACTTGGTAATACAACATCACCATAAGACTTTCAAGAAATGTGACTAAGTGTTGGTCATGGCATCTTGTATTACGGAACGAGTAAAGAGACTTGCCAGTAACAAGGTTGAACTAGGTATACAGATACCGACGATCGAATCTCGGGCAAGTAACATACCGAAGAACAAAGGGAACATCATACGGGATTAACTGAATCCTTGACATAGAGGTTTGACCGATAAAGATCTTCGTAGAATATGTAGGAACCAATATGGGCATCCAGGTCCCGCTATTGGTTATTGACTGTAGAGGTGTCTCGGTCATGTCTACATAGTTCTCGAACCCGCAGGGTCTGCACACTTAAGGTTTGGTGACGTTTCGGTAGTATAGAGTTATGTATGGTGGTGACCGAAGGATGTTCAGAGTCTCGGATGAGATCCCAGACGTCACGAGGAGCTCCGGAATGGTCTGGAGGTAAATATTGATATATAGGAAGTCCTATTTTGGTCGCCGATAAAGTTTCGGGCTCATCGGTAGTGTACCGAGAGTGTCGGTAGTGTACCGGGGGACCATCGGGAGAGGTATTTCGACCCAAGAGGCTACATGGGCTGTGGGAGGGTGGAAACCAGCCCTTATTGGGCTGGTGGAAGTCTTCTAAGAGGCCCATGCGTCTGGAGTTGAAAGAGAAGAAAAAAAACGCAAGGTGGAAAGAGATTCCAAGTAGGAAAGGAGGAGTCCTAGTCCTACTAGGATTGGAGGAGGATTCCTCCTCTCCTCCTTGCGCAAGGACAACCTTGGCGCCAACCCTCCTCCTCCCTCCCTCTTATATATACTGGTGGTATTGGGTGTTTTGCACTAGAATTTACTTCCACGTGCTACCCGTTCCACCGGAGCTCCTCTAGATCGGATTTCCGCAGTGCTTAGGCAAAGCCTTGCCGGAATTGCTCCACCACCATCGCCGGAGAACCATCATGCTGCCGGTGAACTCTTCCTCCTCTCCACTTCCTCTTGCTGGATCAAGACGGTGGAGATCGTCATCAAGCTGCACGTGTGCTGAACGCGGAGGTGCCGTCCGTTCGGCGCTAGATCAGAAGGACCGTGATCAAGATCGCGAGACGGATCGTGATGAGTTCGCGGGATGGATCGTGATGAGTTCACGGGACGGATCATGATCAAGATCGCGAGACGGATCATGATGAGTTCACGGGACGGATCGTAATTGGATTGCGGGACGGATCGTGATGAGATCGTGGGACGCTCGGTGATTTGGATCGCGAAGACGTTCGACTACACCAACCGTGTTTCTTAACGCTTCCCACTTAGCGATCTACAAGGGTATGTAGATCCACTCTCCCTCTCGTAGATGCTCATCACCATGGATAAATCTTGCGTGTGTGTAGGAAATTTTTTGTTTCCCATGCAACGTTCCCCAACAGTGGCATCATGGGCTAGGTCTATGTGTAGATGAGATCTCGAGTAGAACACAAAAGGTTTGTGGGCGTCGATGCTTAGATTGCTTCCTCCCTTGGTCGGATTTTGGTTCAGCGGTATTGTGAGATGAAGCGGCCCGGACCAACATTACTCGTGCGCTTACGAGAGACCGGTTCCCTCGACTGCAACTTGTTGCATAGATGGCTTGCGGGTGCCAGTTTCTCTCACTTTAGTTGGATCGGATTTGACAAAGGCGGTCCTTGAGAAGGTTGAAAAGCAACTAGTGTATCACCGTTGTGGGTTTTGCGTAGATGAGAATTTTTCTTGCTAGATACCCGTAGCAGCCATGTAAAACATGCAACAACAGTTAGAGGATGTCTAACTTGTTTTTGCAGGGTATGTTTCGATGTGATATGGCCAATTACATGATGTGATATATGTGATGTATGAGATGATCATGTGATGTATAGATTATCACGACTTGCATGTCGATGAGTACGGCAACCGGCAGGAGCCATAGGGTTGTCTTTAATTATTGTATGACCTGCGTGTCAATCATTAAGCGCTATGTAATGCTTTACTTTATCGCTAAACGGTAGCAATAGTAGTAGAAGCATGTTGGGCGCGACAACCCCGATGGCGACACGTTGATGGAGATCAAGATGATGAAGATCATGGTGTCATGCCGGTGACTATGGAGATCATGCCGATGCTTTCTAGATGGAGATCAAAAGCACAAGTTCATGGCCATATCATGTCACTTATGATTTGCATGTGATGTTAATCCTTTTATGCACCTTGTTTTTCTTAGGACGACGGTAGCATTATAAGGTGATCCCTTACTTAATTTCAAGATAAATTGTGTTCTTCTCGAGTGTGCACCGTTGTGAAAGTTCGTCGTGTTGAGACACCACATGATGATCGGGTGTGATAGACTCTACGTTCACATACAACAGGTGCAAGCCAGTGTTGCACATGCAGAACACTCGGGTTAAACTTGACAACCTAGCATGTACAAACATGGCCTTGGAACACAAGAGTCCGAAAGGTCGAACATGAGTCATATAGTAGATATGATCAACATGATGATGTTCACCATTGAAACCACCTCAACTCACGTGATGATCGGACTTGAGTTGGTGAATTTGGATCATGTTTCACTCGAATGACCGGAGGGATGTCAACTTGAGTGTGGGTCCTTAAGTAATATGATTAATTGAACTCATTATCATGAACATAGTCAGTAGTGACTTTGCAAGATTATGTTGTAGATTACTAGATCACGCTGTAGCTCCCTTGAATTTTTATATGTTCCTAGAGAAATAGAGTTGAAAGATGATGGTAGCAATATTGCAGACTGGCTCCGTGATCTAAGGATTGTCCTCATTGCTGCACAGAAGGCTTATGTCCTTAATGCACCACTCAGTGCGCCAACCCCTCTAGCGTTGTTTGTAGATGTTGTGAACATGTGACAGACACGTTCTGATAACTACTTGATAGTTTAGTGCGTCATGTATTACAACTTAGAATTGAGGCTCCAAAACGTTTTGAACGTCATGGAACATATGAGATGTTCTAAGAGCTGAAATTAGGATCTCAGGCTCATGCCCGTGTTGCGAGATATGAGATCGCCAACAAGATTCTTTGCCTGTAATATGAAAGAGAATAGCTCAATCGTTGAGCATGTGCTCAGATTGTCTGGGTGTTGCAATCGCTTGAATCGAGTGGGAGTTGATCTTCTAGATAAGATAGTGATTGATATTGTTCTCCATGTCACTGTCACTAAGCTACTAGAACTTGGTGATGAACTATAAATGCCAGGGATAGAAATAATGATCCCTGAGCTGTTCGCGATGTTTGACACCACGAAGGTAGAAATCAAGAAGGAGCATCAAGTGTTAATGGTTTGTAAAACCACTAGTTTCGAGAAGGGCAAGGGCAAGGAGGGAAACTTCATGGATAGCAAGTCAGTCGCTGCTCCGATGAAGCAACCCAAAGTTGAACCCAAACCCAAGACTAAGTGCTTCGATTATGAGGAGAGCGGTCGCTGAAGCGGAACAACCCTAGATACTTGGTAGATAAGAAGGCTGGCAACGTCGACAGAAGTATATTTGATATATGTGTTATTGATGTGTACCTTGCTAGTAGTCCTAGTAGCACCTGGGTATTGGATACCGGTTCGGTTGCTAAATGTTAGTAACTCGAAATAAAATCTACGGAATAAACGGAGAACTAGCTAAGTGTGAGGTGACGATGTGTGTTGGAAATGTTTCCAAGGTTGATGTGATCAACATCGCACGCTCTCTCTAAATTCATGATTAGTGACGAACCTAAATGAATGTTATTTGGTGTTTTTGCGTTGAGCATGAATGTGATTAGATCATGTTCATTGCAACACGGTTATTCATGGTAGTTAGAGAATGATGGTTATTCTATTTACATGAATAATACCTTCAATGTTCATGCACCGAGTAAGAATGGTTTGTTGAAACTTGATCGTAGTAATACACATGTTCATAACATGGATGCCAAAAAGATACAAAGTTAATAATAATAGTACCACATACTTGTGGCACTGCCGCTAAATGTCATATTGGTATAAAACGCATGAAGAAACTCCATGCTGATGGATCTTTGGACTCATTCAATTTCGAATCGGTTGAGACATGCGAACCATGCCTCTTGGTCAAGATGACTAAGGACCACGTTTTCTGTTTTGATGAAGCGGGCAAGTGATTTATTGGAAATGATACATGTTGATGTATGCAATCCAATGAGTCTTGTAGCGTGCGGTGGATATCATTATTTTCTTACCTTCACTGATGATTTGAGTAGATGTAGGGTATATTTACTTAATGAAACACAAGTCTGAATCGTTTGAAAGGATCAAGCAAATTCAGAGTGAAGTTTAAGATCATCGTGACAAGAAGATAAAAATGTTTGCGATATGACCGTGGAGGTGAATATCTGAGTTGCGAGTTTGGCATACAACTTTAGACAATGTGAAAGTTGTTTCACAACTCACGCCACCTGGAACACCATAGTGTGATGGTGTGTCCGAACGTCATAGTCGTGCTCTATTGGATATGGTGTGTGCTATGATGTCTATTATCGTTTTTTACTATAATTTTGGGGTTATGCATTAGAGACAACTACATTCACTTTAAATAGGGCACCATCTAAATCCGTTGAGATGACACCGTGTGAATTATGGTTTTATAGAAACCTAAGCTATCATTTCTTAATGTTTGGGGCTGCGACGCTTGTGTGCACACTTAGACCTCTCTCACATGCAAAGCATGATCGAGCCCCAGAACTCATTGGGTGTTAGATTCATAACAATGCGTATCACATGGTGATGTGAACTAGATTATTGACTATAGTGCAAGTGGGAGACTATTGGAAATATGCCCTAGAGGCAATAATAAATTAGTTATTATCATATTTACTTGTTCATGATAATCGTTTATTATCCATGCTATAATTGTATTGATCGGAGACTTAGATGCATGTGTGGATACATAGACAAAACCATGTCCCTAGTATGCCTCTAATGGACTAGCTCATTGATCAAAGATGGTTAAGGTTTCCTATCCATGGACATGAGATGTCATTTGATGACGAGATCACATCATTAGGAGAATGGTGTGATGGACAAGACCCAAACTACAAACGTAGCAAATGATCTTGTCAGTTTATTGCTACTATTTTCTGCATGTCAAGTATATGTTCCTATGACCATGAGATCATGCAACTCACTGACATCGGAGGAGTACCTTGTGTGTATCAAACATCGCAACGTAACTGGGTGACTATAAAGGTGCTCTACAGGTATCTCCGAGGGTGTCTGTTGGGTTGGCATGGATCAAGACTAGGATTTGCTACTCCGTGTGACGGAGAGGTATCTCAAGGACCACTCGGTAATACAACATCACAATAAGCCTTGCAAGAAATGTGACTAAGTGTTGGTCACGGGATCTTGTATTACGGAACGAGTAAAGAGACTTTCCGGTAACGAGGTTGAACTAGGTATACAGATACCGACGATCGAATCTCGGGCAAGTAACATACCGAAGAACAAAGGGAACATCATACGGGATTAACTGAATCCTTGACATAGAGGTTCGACCGATAAAGATCTTCGTAGAATATGTAGGAACCAATATGGGCATCCAGGTCCTGCTATTGGTTATTTACCGTAGAGGTATCTCGGTCATGTCTACATAGTTCTCGAACCCGCAGGGTCTGCACACTTAAGGTTTGGTGACATTTCGGTAGTATAGAGTTATGTATGGTGGTGACTGAAGGTTGTTCGGAGTCCTGGATGAGATCCCGGACATCACGAGGAGCTCCGGAATGGTCCGGAGGTAAATATTGATATATAGGAAGTCCTATTTTGGTTGGCGGAAAAGTTTCAGGCTCATCAGTAGTGTACCGGGAGTGTTGGTAGTGTAACGGGGGACCATCGGGAGAGGTATTTCGACCCAAGAGGCTACATGGGCTGTGGGAGGGTGGAAACCATCCCTTAGTGGGCTGGTGGAAGTCCTCTAAGAGGCCCATGCGGCTGGAGTTGAAAGAGAAGAAAAAATGCAAGGTGGAAATAGATTCCAAGTAGGAAGGGAGGAATCCTAGTCTTACTAGGATTGGAGGAGGATTCCTCCTCTCCTCCTTGTGCAAGGGCAGCCTTGGCGCCATCCCTCCTCCCTCTCCCTCTTATATATACTGGTGGTATTGGGTGTTTTGCACTAGATTTTATGGCCACGTGCTACCCGTTCCATCGATGCTCCTCTAGATCGGATTTCCGCAGTGCTTAGGCGAAGCCCTGCCGGAATTGCTCCACCACCATTGCCAGAGCGCCGTCACACTGCCGGTGAACTCTTCCTCCTCTCCACTTCCTCTTGCTGGATCAACATGGTGGAGATCGTCATCAAGCTGCACGTGTGCTGAATGCGGAGGTGTCGTCCGTTCGGCGCTAGATCGGAAGGACCGTGATCAAGATCGCGAGACGGATTGTGATGAGTTCACGGGACGGATCGTAATGAGTTCATGGGACGGATCGTGATGAGTTCGCGGGACGGACCGTGATGAGTTCGCGGGACGGATCATGATGAGTTCGCGGGACGGATCGTGATCAAGATCGCGGGAC
The DNA here is from genome assembly GCA_022496015.1 of Hordeum marinum. Lineage (NCBI taxonomy): Eukaryota > Viridiplantae > Streptophyta > Magnoliopsida > Poales > Poaceae > Hordeum > Hordeum marinum. The sequence goes on along the minus strand of CM039678.1, from coordinate 70,388,638 downwards.
GGATCGTGATGAGTTCACGGGACGGATCATGATGAGTTCACGGGACGGATCCTGATTGGATCGCGGGACGGATCGTGATGAGATCGCGGGACGCTCTGTGATTTGGATCACGAAGACGTTCGACTACACCAACCACGTTTCTTAACGCTTCCCGCTTAGTGATCTACAAGGGTACATAGATCCACTCTCCCTCTCGTAGATGCTCATCACCATGGATAGATCTTGCATGTGCGTAGGAATTTTTTTGTTTCCCATGCAACCTTCCCCAACACTTAGGACCCCTACTAAGAGATATGCCCGATTTGACACCGATAGAGAGACAGACACCTGCCAGCCATCTTTAATTGTGCAACAAATTTACACGTTAGTCGATGGAACCGGTCTCTCGTAAGTGTACAAGTAAGGTCGGTCCGGGACGCTTCATCCCACAATACCGTTGAATCAAAACACGACCAAGGGAGGAAGCAATCTAAGCATTAACGCCCACAAATTCCTTTTGTGTTCTACTCGTGATCTCATCTACACATAGACCTAGCTCTGATACCATTGTTGGGGAACGTTGCATGGGAAACAAAAAAAATCCTACGCACGTGCAAGATCTATCCATGGTGATGAGCATCTACGAGAGGGAGAGTGGATCTACATACCCTTGTAGATATCTAAGCGGGAAGCGTTAAGAAACACGGTTGACGTAGTCGAATGTCTTCGCAATCCAAATCACCGAGTGTCCCGCGATCCAATCACGACCCGTCCCGATCTAGCGCCGAACGGACGGCACCTCCACGTTCAGCACACGTAAAGCTCTTTGACGATCTCCGCCTTCTTGATCCAGCAAGAGGGAGCGGAGAGTTAGATGAGTTCTCCGACAGCGCGAAGATGTGGCTGCGATGGTGGTGGAACTACTCCAGCAGGGCTTCGCCTCAGCACCATTGAAACAATCTAGAGGACGAACTATGATCTAGAGGAGAGGGTAGCACGTGGCTGATTTCTGTGTCTGAAAACCCTAGAAACCTCTAGTATATATAGGAGGAGGGAGGGAGGAGGCGTACGCCCTAGGGCTGGACCCTTTGCCTCGGCCACAAGGAGGAGAGTAGGAGTCCTCCTCCAATCCTAGTAGGATTAGGACTCCTCCTTCCCACTTGGAAACTCTTGCCACCTTGTGCTTTTTTTCACCCAAATGCATGGGCCTCTAGTGGGGCTTTGGCCAGCCCACTAGGGGCTGGTTTACGTCTTCCCACATCCCATGTGGCCCCTTGGGTCGAGACACCTCCCCCGATGGTCCCCCGGTACCCTCCCGGCACTCCCGGTACACTACTGATGAGCGTGGAATTTTTTTGGTGACCAAAACAGGACTTCCTATATATCATTCTTTACCTCTAGACCATTCTGGAGCTCCTCGTGACGTCAGGGATCTCATCTGGGACTCCGAACAAGCTTCGGTCACCACCATACATAACTCTATACTACCAAAACGTCACCGAACCTTAAGTGTGCACACCCTGCGAGTTCGAGAACTATGTAGACATGATCGAGACACCTATACGGTCAATAACCAATAGTGGGACCTGAATGCCCATATTGGTTCCTACATATTCTATGAATATCTTTATCGGTTGAACCTCTATGTCAAGGATTCAGTTAATCCCGTAAGTTGTTCCCTTTGTTCTTTGGTATATTACTCGTGTAGGATTGAAAGTAGGTCTAGAGGGGGGTGATTAGACTACTTGACCAAATAAAAGTTTTGCCTTTTTCCCAATTTTAATTCTTGGCAAGTTTTAGCATTCATAGCATATCAAGTAACACCCTACACATGCATGTCTAAGAGTGTAGCAGCGGAAAGTAAAGACATTGCACATGTAAGTAAAGAGAGGGTTAGGAAAGCAAACACAAGTGATGACACGATGTTTTTTCTCGTGGTTCCGATAGGTGGTGCTATCGTACGCCCACGTTCATGGAGTCTTCAACCCACGGAGGGTAACGGCCGCGAGAGTCCATGGAGGGCTCTACCCACGGAGGATTCCACGAAGAAGCAACCTTGACTATTCCATGCGGCTTCCGTCCACGAAGGACTAGCCTCACTATGGGTAGATCTTCTTGAAGTAGGCGATCTCCTTGCCCTTACAAACTTCTTGGTTCACTCCACAACATGAAGTAGGAGGCTCCCAAGCGACACCTAACCAATCTAGGAGGCACCACCCTCCAAAAGATAATAGGCTAGGTAATGATGATAAACTCCTTGCTCTTGTGCTTCAAGATGATAGACTCCTCAACACACAATCACTCTCTCATAGTTTTGGCTTGGTAGTGTTGGGAGACGTAGTAGTAAATCAAAAAAATTCCCACGATCACCAAAATCTATCTATGGAGAAACCAGCAATGAGTAAGGGGAGCGTGCATCTTCATACCTTTGAAGATCGCTAAGTGGAAGCGTTACAAGAACACGGTTGGTGGAGTCATACTCGCAGCGATTCAGATCGCGGTGGATTCCGATCTAAGCGCCGAACAACAGTGCCTCCGCGTTCAACACGCGTGCATCCCGATGACGTCTCCTACTCCTTGATCCAGCAAGGAGGAAGGAGAGGTTGAGGGAGAGCTCCGGCAGCACGACGACATGGTGACGGTGGAGCTGCGTGGTACTTCGGCAGAGCTTCGCTAAGCACTACGGAGGACGAGGAGAGCGAGGAGTAGGGCTGCACCGTAGGAGAGAGAGATGCGTGTCCCCGACAGCCCCAAGGGCTCCTCTATTTATAGGAGGAGGAGGAGGAGGGAGGGATGCGCCCTAGGGTTCCCACCCTAGGGGCTGGCGGCAGCCCTAGAGCCAATCTGGTGCGGCGGCCAGAGGGAGAGAGGGGAGGTCGGCGCCCTACGTGGGCCTTAGGCCCATCTGAGCCTAGGGTTTGCCCCCTCTCCTCCCTTGCCGCGCCTTGGGCCCTTGCGGGAGGCGCACCAGCACACCTAGGGGATGGTTCCCTCCCACTTGCGGCCCATGCAGCCCTCTGAGGCTGGTAGCCCCACTTGGTGGACCCTCGGAACCCTTCAGGTGGTCCCGGTACGTTATCGGTAATTCCCAAAACACTTCCGGTGACCAAAACCTCACTTCCTATATATGAATCTTTACCTTCGGACCATTCCGAAACTCCTCGTGATGTCCGGGATCTCATCCGGGACTCTGAACAACCTTCGGTAACCATGTACACTATTTTCCTATAACCCTAGCGTCATCGAACCTTCAATGTGTAGACCCTACGGGTTCGGGAGGCACGTAGACATTACCGAGACACCTCTCCGGTCAATAACCAACATCGGGATATGGATACCCATGTTGGCTCCCATATGCTCCACGATGATTTCATCGGATGAACCACGATGTCAGGGATTCAATCAATCCCGTATACAATTCCCTTTGTCTACCGGTATGATACTTGCCCAAGATTCGATCGTCGGTATCCCTATACCTTGTTCAATCTCGTTACCGACAAGTCTCTTTACTCATTCCGTAACACATCATCCCGTGGCTAACTCCTTAGTCACACTGAGCTCATTATGATGATGTCTTACTGAGTGGGCCCAAAGATACCTCTCCGTCACACGGAGTGACAAATCCCAGTCTCGATTCGTGCCAACCCAACAGACACTTTCAAAGATACCCGTAGTGCACCTTTATAGCCACCCAGTTATGTTGTGACATTTGGCACACCCAAAGAATTCCTACGGTATCTTGGAGTTGCACAATCTCATGGTCTAAGGAAATGATACTTGACATTGGAAAAGCTTTAGCAGATGAACTACACGATCTTGTGCTATGCTTAGGATTGGGTCTTGTCCATCACATTATTCTCCTAATGATGTGATCCCGTTATCAACGACATCCAGTGTCCATGGTCATGAAACCGTGACCATCTATTGATCAACGAGCTAGCCAACTAGAGGCTCACTAGGGACATGTTGTGGTCTATGTATTCACACATGCATTACGGTTTCCGGTTAACACAATTATAGCATGAATAATAGACAATTATCATGAACAAGGAAATACAATAATAACCATTTTATTATTGCATCTAGGGCATATTTCCAATAGTCTCCCACTTGCACTAGAGTCAATAATCTAGTTACATTGTGATGAATCGAACACCCATAGAGTTCTGGTGTTGATCATGTTTCGCTCGTGAAAGAGGTTTAGTCAATGGATCTGTGACATTCAGATCCGTATGTACTTTACAAATATCTATATCTCCCTCCTGAATGTAATCACGGATGGAGTTGAAGTGGCGCTTGATGTGTCTTGTCTTCTTGTGAAACCTGGGCTCCTTGGCAAGGGCAATAGCTCCAGTGTTGTCACAGAATAGAGTCATCGGGCCTGACGCATTGGGAATTACTCCTAGGTCGGTGATGAACTCCTTCATCCAGACTCCTTCCTTTGCTGCTTCTGAAGCAGCTATATACTCCACTTCACATGTAGATGCCGCCACGATGCTTTGCTTGCTACTGCACCAACTGACTGCCCCTCCGTTCAAAATATACACGTATCCGGTTTGTGACTTGGAGTCGTACAGATCTGTGTCGAAGCTAGCATCGACGTAACCCTTTACGACGAGCTCTTCGGCACCTCCATATACGAGAAACATGTACTTTGTCCTTTTCAGGTACTTTAGGATATTCTTGACTGTTTTCTAGTGTTCCGCTCCGGGATCACTTTGGTACCACCCTACCAAACTTATGGCAAGGTTCACATCAGGTCTGGTACACAACATGCCACACATAATAGAGCCTATGGCTGAAGCATAGGGGATGACACTCATCTCTTCTCTTTCCTTTGCCATGGTCGGGCATTGAGTCACACTCAAACTCACACCCTGTAACATAGGCAAGAACCCCTTCTTGGACTGATCCATATTGAACTTCTTCAATATCTTTTCAAGGTATGTGCTTTGTGAAAGACCTATGAGGCGTTTCGATCTATCTCTATAGATCTTAATACCTAATATGTAAGCAGCTTCTCCAAGGTCCTTCATTGAAAAACAGTTATTCAAGTAGGCCTTTACGCTTTCCAAAAGTTATATATCATTTCCCATAAACAATATGTCATCCACATATAATATGAGAAATGCTACAGAGCTCCCACTCACTTTCTTGTAAATATAGGGTTCTTCATAAACCTGTATAAACCCAAACGCTTTAATCACCTCATTAAAGCGAATGTTCCAACTCCGAGATGCTTGCACCAACCCATAGATGGAGCGCTAGAGCTTGCATACTTTGTTAGCATATTTAGGATCGACAAAACCTTCCGGCTGCATCATATACAGTTCTTCCTTAAGGAAGCCATTAAGGAATGCCGTTTTGACGTCCATTTGCCAGATATCATAATCATAAAATGCGGCAATTGCTAGCATGATTCGGACAGACTTCAGCATTTCTACGGGTGAGAAAGTCTCATCGTAGTCAACTCCTTGAACTTGTCGATAACCCTTAGCGACAAGTCGAGCCTTATAGACGGTTACATTACCATCCGCGTCAGTCTTCTTCTTAAAGATCCATTTATTTTAAATGGATCGCTTATCATCAGGCAAGTCCACCAAAGTTCATACTTTGTTCTCATACATGGATCCTATCTTGGATTTCATGGCTTCAAGCCATTTGTTGGAATCCGGGCCCGCCATCGCTTCTTCATAGTTCGAAGGTTCACCGTTGTCCAACAACATGATCTCCAGGACAGGGTTGTCATACAACTCTAGTGCGGAACATGTCCTAGTGGACCTTCGACGTTCAATAGTAACTTGATCTGAAGTTTCATGATCATCATCATTAACTTCCTCTCCAGCCGGTGTAGGCTCCACGGAAACAACTTCCCGTGCTGCGCTACTCTTCGGTTCGAGTGGAGGTACGATTACCTCATCAAGTTCTATTTTCCTCCCACTTACTTCTTTCGAGAGAAACTCTTTCTCGAGAAAGGATTCATTCCTGGCAACAAAGACTTTGCCTTTGGATCTGAGGTACAAGGTATACCCAATAGTCTCTTTGGGATATCCTATGAAGACACACTTTTCCGCTTTGGGTTCGAGCTTCTCAGGTTGAAGTTTCTTCACATAAGCATCGCATCCCCAAACTTTTAGAAACGACAGCTTAGGTTTCTTTCCAAACCATAATTCATACGGTGTCGTCTCAACGGACTTTGACGGTGCCCTATTTAAAGTGAATGCGGCAGTCTCTAATGCATATCCCCAAAATGGTAGCGGTAAGTCGATAAGAGACATCATAGATCGCACCATATCCAATAGAGTGCGATTATGACGTTCAGACACACCATTTCGCCGAGGTGTGCCGGGCGGCATGAGTTGTGAAACAATTCCACATTTCCTTAAGTGCGTACCAAACTCGTGACTCAAATATTCTCTGCCACGATCAGATCATAGGCACTTTATTTTCCTGTCATGTTGATTCTCTACCTCACTCTGAAATTCCTTGAACCTTTCAAAGGTTTCAGACTTGTGTTTCATTAAGTAGACATACCCATATCTGATCAAGTCATCGGTGAGGGTGAGAACATAACGGTAGCCACCGCGAGCCTCGACGCTCATTGGACCGCATACATCGGTATGTATTATCTCCAACAAGTCAGTTGCTCGCTCCATTGTTCCGGAGAACGGAGTCTTGGTCATCTTGCCCATGAGGCATTGTTCGCACGTGTCAAATGATTTGAAATCAAGAGACTCCAAAAGTCCATCAACATGGAGCTTCTTCATGCGTTTGACACCAATATGACAAGGGCGGCACTGCCACATGTAAGTGGGACAATCATTATCAACCTTACACTTTTTGGTACTCACACTATGAACATGTGTAACATCACATTCGAGATTCATCAAAAATAAACCATTGACCAGCGGGGCATGACCATAAAACATTTCTCTCATATAAATAGAACAACCATTATTCTCAGATTTAAATGAGTAGCCATCTCGAATCAAACGAGATCCAGATACAATGTTCATGCTCAAAGCTGGTACTAAATAACAATTATTGAGGTTTAAAACTAATCCCGAAGGTAGATGTAGAGGTAGCATGCCGACGACGATCACATCGACCTTGGAACCATTCCCGACGCACATCGTCATCTCGTCCTTTGCCAATCTCCGCTTATACTGCAGCTCCTGCTATTGGGGAACATCGCATGGGAAACAAAAAATTTCCTATGCACACGTTGATCTATCCATGGTGATGAGCATCTACGAGAGGGAAAGTGGATCTACGTACCCTTGTAGATTGCTAAGCGGGAAGCGTTAAGAAACGCGGTTGGTGTAGTCAAACGTCTTAACGATCCAAATCGTCGAGCGTCCTGCGATACAATCATGATCCGTCCCGCGATCCAATCACGATCCGTCCCGCAAACTAGATCACGATCCGTCCCGCGAACTTGATCACGGTCCTTCCGATCTAGCGCCGAACGGACGACACCTCCGCGTTCAGCACACGTACGGCTTGATGATGATCTTCGCCGTCTTGATCCAGCAAGAGGGAGCAGAGAGGAAGAAGAGTTCTACGTCAGTGTGACGGCGCTCCGACGATGGTGGTGGAGCTATTCCGGCAGGGCTTCACCTAAGCACTGCACAAATCCGATCTAGAGGAGAAACTATGCACTGGAGGAACGGGCAGCACGTGGCTAAAATTCTGTGCAAAAACCCTAAAACCCACCAGTATATATAGGAGGAAGGGAGGAGAGGCTTGGCGCAAGGGCCAAGCCTCCTTTGGTTCGGCCGAAGTGGGGAGGACAAGAGGACTCCTCCTCCAATCCTAGTAGGACTAGGATTCCTCCTTTTTGGCCTTTTTTCCACCTTTTCCCTTTGGGCTTTTTTCCCTAGCCGCATGGGCCTTGTGTGGGACTTCCACCAGCCCACAAAAGGGTGGTAATTATTCTCCCACAACCCATGAAGCCTCTTGGGTCGAAATACCCCTCCTGATGGCTTCCGGTACACTACCGGCACTCTCGGTACACTACCGATTAGCCCGAAACTTTTTCTGCGACCAAAACAGGACTTCCTATATATGAATCTTTACCTCTGGACCATTCCGGAGCTCCTCATGACGTCCGGGATCTCATCCAAGACTCCGAACAACCTTCGATCACCACCATACATAACTCTATACTACCGAAACGTCACCAAACCTTAAGTGTGCAGACCCTGCAGGTTCGAGAACTATGTAGACATGACCGAGACACCTCTACGGTCAATAACCAATAGCAGGACCTGGATGCCCATATTGGTTCCTACATATTCTACGAAGATCTTTATCGGTCGAACCTCTATGTCAAGGATTCAGTTAATCCCGTATGATGTTCCCTTTGTTCTTCGGTATGTTATTTGCCCAAGATTCGATCGTCGGTATCTCCATACCTAGTTCAACCTCGTTACCGGAAAGTCACCTTACTTGTTCCGTAATACAAGATCTCGTGACTAACACTTAGTCACATTGCTTGCAAGGCTTATTATGATGTTGTATTACCGAGTGGGCCCTGAGATACCTCTCCGTCATATGGAGTAACAAATCCCAGTCTTGATCCATGCCAACTCAACAGACACTCTCGGAGATACCTATAGAGCACCTTTATAGTCACCCAGTTACGTTGCGACGTTTGCTACACACAGCGCACTCCTCCGGTATCCGTGAGTTGCATGATCTCATGGTCATAGGAACATATACTTGACATACAGAAAACAGTAGCAATAAACTGACACGATCATATGCTACGTTTGTAGTTTGGGTCTTGTCCATCACATCATTCTCCTAATGATGTGCTCCCGTTATCAAATGACATCACATGCCAATGGCTAGGAAACCTTGACCATCTTTGATCAACGAGCTAGTTCACTAGAGGCATACTAGGGACATAGTGTTGTCTATTTGCCCACACATGTAATATGTTTCCAATCAATACAATTATAGCATGGATAATAAACGATTATCATGAACAAAGAAATATAATAATAAACACTTTATTTATTGCCTCTAGAGCATATTTCCAATAGTCTCCCACTTGCACTAGAGTCAATAATCTAGTTCACAGCACTATGTGATTTACATTGTAATGAATTGAACACCCATGCAGTTATGGTGTTGATCATGTTTAGCCCTTGGAAGAGGTTTAGTCAACGGGTCTGCAACATTCAGATCCGTGTGCACTTTGCAAATATTTATGTCCTTCTCCTTGATGTAATCGTGGATGGAGTTGAAGCGTCGCTTTATGTGTCTGGTCCTCTTGTGAAACCTTGGTTCCTTGGCCAGAGCAATGGCACCAGTGTTGTCACGGAACAGGTTCATTGGATTCAGTGCACTGGGCACTACTCCAAGATTTGTCATGAACTGCTTCATCCAGACACCTTCCTTCGCCGCCTCCGAGGGTGTGATGTACTCTGCTTCACATGTAGAATCGGCTACCACGCTTTGCTTGTAACTGCACCAGCTTACCGCTCGCCCGTTGAGAATAAATACGTATCCGGTTTGCGACTTAGAGTCATCCGAATCAGTGTCAAAGCTTGCATTGACATAACCCTTTACGACGAGCTCTTCATCACCTCCATAAACGAGAAACATCTCCTTAGTCCTTTTCAGGTACTTAAGGATATTCTTGACCACTGCCCAGTGTTCCATTCCAGGATCACTTTGAAACCTTCCGGCCATACTTATGGCAAGGCTGACATCCGGTCTTGTGCACAACATTGCATACATGATAGAACCTATGGCTGAAGCATAGGGGCTGACACTCATCTTTTCTCTATCTTCTGCAGTCACTGGGCATTGAGTCTTACTCAACTTCACACCTTGTAACACAGGCAAGAAAACCTTCTTGGAATGATCCATTTTGAACTTCTTCAAAACTTTATCAAGGTATGTGCTCTATGAAAGTGCTATTAAGCGTCTCGATCTATCTCTATAGATCGTAATGCCTAATTTGAAAGCAACTTCTCCTAGGTCCTTCATTGAAAAACTCTTGTTCAAATATTCCTTCACGCTTTCCAACATTTCTATATTGTTTCCAATCAGCAATATGTCATCCACATAAAATATTAGAAACGCTATAGAGCTCCCACTCACTTTCTTGTAAATACAAGCTTCTCCATAAACTTGTATAAACTCAAACGCTTTTATCACCTCATCAAAGCGCTTATTCCAACTCTGAGATACTTGCACCAGCCCACAAATGGATCGCTGGAGTTTGCAAACTTTTTCAACATTCTCTGGATCGACAAAACCTTCTGGTTGCATCATATACAACTTTTCCTCAAGGAAACCATTGAGGAACGCCGTTTTGACATCCATTTGCCAAATTTCATAATCAAAATAAGAAGCTATTGCCAACATGATTCTGACAGACTAAAGCATCGCTACGGGTGAGCATGTCTCATCGTAGTCAACTCCTTGAACTTGTGAAAAACCTTTTGCCACAAGTCGAGCTTTATAGACGGTGACATTACCGTCCGCGTTTGTCTTCTTCTTAAAGATCAATTTGTTCTGAATGGCCTTTCGCCCTTCAGGTAATACTTCCAAAGTCCATACTTTGTTTTCATACATGGATCCCATCTCGGATTTCATGGCCTCTAACCATTTCTCAGAATTTGGGCCCATCACTGCTCCTCCATAGCTCGTAGGTTCATTGTTGTCCAACAACATGACTTCCAAGACAGGGTTGTCGTACCACTCAGGAGTAGTATGCGCCCTTGTCGACCTACGAGGTTCAATAGTAGCTTGATCCGAAGCTTCATGATCATCATCATTAATTTCCTCCTCTACCGTCGTAGGTTTCACAGAAACATCTTTCTGCGCTGCGCTACTTTCTGGTTGAAGTAAAGATTCAATAACCTCATCAAGCTCTATTTTCCTCCCACTCAATTCTTTCGATAGAAACTCTTTCTCAAGAAATGTTCCGTTCTTAGCGAGAAACACTTTGCCTTCGGATCTGAGATAGAAGGTATACCCGACTGTCTCTTTCGGGTATCCTATGAAGACGCATTTCTCCGCTTTGGGTTCCAGTTTTCCAGGCTGAAGCTTTTTGACATAAGCATCACATCCCCAAACTTTAAGAAACGACAATTTTGGCCTCTTGCCAAACCATAGCTCATATGGAGTCGTCTCAACGGATTTTGATGGTGCCCTATTTAAAGTGAATGCCGTTGTCTCTAATGCATAACCCCAAAACAATAGTGGCAAATCAGCAAGAGACATCATAGAACGCACCATATCTCATAAGGTTCGATTACGATGTTCGGACACACCATTACGCTGTGGTGTTCCAGGCGGTGTCAACTGTGAAACAATTCCACACTGTCTTAAGTGACTGCCAAACTCATAACTCAAATATTCACCTCCTCGATCAGATCGTAGGAATTTAATCTTCTTGTTACGATGATTCTCAACTTCACTCTGAAATTGTTTGAACTTTTCAAACATTTCAGACTTGTGTTTCATTAAATAAATATACCCATATCTACTTATGTCATCAGTGAAGGTGAGAAAATAACGATATCCACCACGCGCTGTAACATTCATTGGACCGCACGCATCAGTATGTATGATTTCCAATAAGTCACTCGCCCGTTCCATTGTTCTAGAGAACGACGTTTTAGTCATCTTGCCCATGAGGCATGGTTCACATGTGTCAAGTGATTCAAAATCAAGTGACTCCAAAAGTCCATCAACATGGAGGTTCCTCATGCGTTTTACACCAATATGACCTAAACGGTAGTGCCACAACAAAGTGGTACTATCATTATCAACTCTACATCTTTTGGCATCAATGTTATGAACATGTGTGTCATCACTATCAAGATTCAATATGAATAAACCCCTCACACTGGGTGCATGACCATAAAAGATATTACTCATATAAATAGAACAACCTTTATTCTCTGATTTAAATGAGTAACCGTCTCGCAATAAACAAGATCCAGATATAATGTTCATGCTTAACACAGGCACTAAATAACAATTATTCAGGTTCATCACTAATCCCGATGGTAATCAAAGAGAGAGCGTGCCGTCGGCGATCACATCAACCTTGGAACCATTTCCCATGTGCATCGTCACTTCATCCTTTGCTAGCCTTCGTCTATTCCTTAGTTCCTGTTTTGAGTTGCAAATGTGAGCAACCGAACCGGTATCAAATACCAAGGCTCTACAATGAGAGCTAGTAAGGTACACATCAATAACATGTATATCATATATATACCTTGTTTGTCGTTGTCCGCCTTCTTGTCAGCCAGGTACTTGGGGCAGTTCCGCTTCCAGTGACCAGTTCCCTTGCAATGAAAGCTCTCAGTTTCTAGCTTAGGTCCATGCTTGGGCTTCTTTACAGGAGTAGCAACTGCTTTGCCATCCTTCTTGGTTTTACCCTTCTTTCCCTTGCCCTTGCCCTTGCCATTCTTCTTGAAACTAGTGGTTTTATTGACCATCAATACTTGATGTTCTTTCTGGATTTCAGACTCAGCGACTTTTAGCATCGCAAACAGCTCGGCCACTGACTTGTTCATCCCGTGCATGTTATAGTTCATCACAAAGCTCTTGTAACTAGGTGGTAGTGATTGAAGAACTCTGTCAGTGATCGCCTCTGGCGGAAGGGCAATTCCCAACTCCGCTAGACGAGTTGAATACCCAGACATTCTGAGTATATGTTCACTGGTAGACCCGTTCTCCTCCATCTTGCAAGCATAGAACTTATTGGAGGTCTCATACCTCTCGATTCGGGAATTCTTTTGAAAGATAAACTTCAACTCCTGGAACATCTCATATGCTCCATGACGTTAAAAATGTCTTTGAAGTCCCGGTTCTAAGCCATACAATATTGTACACTGAACTATTGAGTAATCTCCAACATGTGCCTCCCAAGCGTTCTTAACGTCTTCGGAGGTCATGTCTTCTGGCTGGTCACCAAGCGGTGCATCAAGGACATATGATTTCTGGGAAGCCGTGAGGATAATCCTCAGATTACTGGCCCAGTCAACCAAGTTACTTCCATCATATTTCAACTTAGCTTTCTCTAGGAACGCATTAAAATTCAGGGGTGCTACTGCGCGAGCCATTGATCTACAACATAAATATGCAAAGGTTGCTTAGACTATTGTTCAAGATAATGAGTTTAGTTAATCAAATTACTAAAGCTCCCACTCAAATTGACATCCCTCAGGTCATCTGAGTGTCACATGCTCCAAATTCACCAACTCAAGTCCGATCATCACGTGAGTTAAGGTGGCTTCAATGGTGAACATCATCATGTTGATCATATCTACTATATGACTCATGTTCGACCTTTCGGTCTTTTGTGTTCCGAGGCCATGTCTGTACATGCTAGGCTCATCAAGTTTAACCCGAGTGTTCTGCACGTGCAACACTGGCTTGCACCCGTTGTATGTGAACGTACAGTCTATCACACCCGATCATCACATGGTGTCTCGACACGACGAACTTTCGCAACGGTGCATACTCGGGGAGAACACAATTCATCTTGAAATTTAAGTGAGGGATCACCTTATAATGCTACCGTCGTCCTAAGAAAAATAAGGTGCATAAAAGGATTAACATCACATGCAAATCATAAGTGACATGATATGGCCATGAACTTGTGCTTTTGATCTCCATCTAGAAAGCACCGGCATGATCTCCATTGTCACCGGCAAGACACCATGATCTCTATCATCTTGATCTCCATCAACGTGTCGCCATCGGGGTTGTCGCACCCAACATGCTTCTATTACTATTGCTACCGATTAGCGATAAAGTAAAGCATTACATAGCACTTAATGATTGACACGCAGGTCATACAATAATTAAAAACAACCCTATGGCTCCTGCCCGTTGCCGTACTCATCGACATGCAAGTCGTGACAATCTATACATCACATGATCATCTCATACATCACATATATCACATCATGTAATTGGCCATATCATTTCACAACATACCCTGCAAAAACAAGTTAGACATCCTCTAATTGTTGTTGCATGTTTTACGTGGCTGCTATGGGTATCTAGCAAGAACAATTCTCATCTACGCAAAAACCACAACGGTGATACACTAGTTGCTTTTCAACCTTCTCAAGGACCGACTTTGTCGAATCCGATCTAACTAAAGTGAGAGAAACTGGCACCCGCAAGCCATCTATGCAACAAGTTGCAGTTGAGGGAACCGGTCTCTCGTAAGCGTACGAGTAATGTTGGTCCGGGTCGCTTCATCTCACAATACCGCTGAACCAAAAGACGACCAAGGGAGGAAGCAATCTAAGCATCAACGCCCACAAACTCTTTGTGTTCTACTCGAGATCTCATCTACACATAGACCTAGCTCATGATGCCACTGTTGGGGAACGTTGCAGCGGAAACAAAAAATTTCCTACGCACACGCAGATCTATCCATGGTGATGAGCATCTACGAGAGGGAGAGTGAATCTATGTACCCTTGTAGATCGCTAAGCAGGAAGCGTTAAGAAACGTGGTTGGTGTAGTCGAACGTCTTCGCAATCCAAATCGCCGAGCGTCCCATGATCCAATCACGATCTGTCCCGCAATCCAATCACGATCCGTCCTACGAACTTGATCACGACCCGTCCCGCGAACTTGATCACGGTCCTTCCGATCTAGCGCCGAACGGATGGCACCTCCGCGTTCAGCACACGTATGGCTTGATGACGATCTCCGCCGTCTTGATCCAGCAAGAGGGAGCAAAGAGGAAGAAGAGTTCTATGGCAGCGTGACGACACACCGGCGATGGTGGTGGAGCTATTCTGGCAGGGCTTCGCCTAAGCAGTGTAGAAATCCGATCTAGAGGAGAAACTATGCACTGGAGGAACGGGCAGCACGTGTCTAAAATTCTGTGAAAAAAACCTAAAAACCACCAGTATATATAGGAGGAAGGTAGAAGAGGCTTGGTGCAAGGGCCAAGCCTCCTTTGGTTCGGCCGAAGTGGGGAGGAGAGGAGGACTCCTCCTCCAATCCTAGTAGGACTAGGATTCCTCCTTTTTGGCCTTTTTTCCACCTTTTCCCTTTGGGCTTTTCCCTCTAGCCGCATGGGCCTTGTGTGGGACTTACACCAGCCCACAAAAGGCTGGTAATTATGCTGCCACAGCCCATGAAGCCTCTTGGGTCGAAATACCCCTCCCGATGATCTCCCGGTACACTACCAGCACTCCCGGTACACTACCGATTAGCCCGAAACATTTCCGGCGACCAAAACAGGACTTCCTATATATGAATCTTTACCTCCGGACCATTCCGGAGCTCCTCGTGACATCCGGGATCTCATCCGAGACTCCGTACAACCTTCGGTCACCACCATACATAACTCTATACTACCGAAACGTCACCAAACCTTAAGTGTGCAGACCCTGCGAGTTCGAGAACTATGTAGACATGACCGAGACACCTCTACGGTCAATAACCAATAGAGGGACCTGGATGCACATATTCTACGAAGATCTTTATCGGTCGAACCTCTATGTCAAGGATTCAGTTAATCCCATATGATGTTCCCTTTGTTCTTCGGTATGTTACTTGCCCGAGATTCGATCGTCGGTATCTCCATACCTAGTTCAACCTCGCGGCGAGGGAAACCGGCGACGACGGCGCGTGTGGGAGGAGGAGGACGACCGCGCGGGAGAAAGGAGTGGGTTTCCCTCGCCGCGGACCCCCTCCCTCCTTTACTCCCCTACCCCGCACCTGGTCCTATAAATACCCGCCGCTCCCCTCTCTCCATTCCCCCCCGAATCCTCTCTCTCCCTCGCCTGAGACGCCGCAGATTCTTCGCCGGAATCCGAAACTGTCGCCGCGCCATTTTCGTCGCTCCGCTCCACCCCGACCCCCTCGTTGCCCCAAAGCCCCGCCAACCTTTCTCTCTCACGCACCCGAACCCCCCAACCACCTGCCCGTGCTCCATACTCCCGGGAACGCCGTAACCGTCGACCTCGCCGGAGTTTGGATCTCCACCGAAGCTCAAGGAGCTCGTGCCCGTCGCCACCGTCGCTCCCTCGCCCCTCCGACGCCACCACTGGACGCGCCACTCATCGCCGCGTCGACCAGTGCCAATGCCGTCGTCGGAGACCCACCAGAGAGCTCGCCTGCATCACGCCGTCGCCGTCGCCGTCGCCGGAGACGCCCATCGCCGGCAAACCTCCCCTGTGAGCTCCCCCTCTATCCCCGTCCGTCCGATCTTAGATTAACGCATAGGATTAGAGCAGTTTATAACGCCGAAGCGTTTCTTCTAAGGTTCGGTCACCCGCTCGTATTCGCCCGCACACACACGGCCACAGCCAACCAGAGAGCGCCACGTCACCCCCCCTGTCCGTTAGAATTGTTTTCTCTTTTTCTGTTTTGATTTCAAAAACAGAAATAGTTCTGATTTTGTTTTTATTATATCTTTTATGTTTTTAAGTATTTTAACTTGGTTCCTTTTTCATTAGATCACAATTTTATTCTAGTTTCTGTAGATATAAAATTTGCCTATGTTTGAACATTTAAATTTGTATTTGAACAGATTTGATTTAAATTTTGTTTTCTGAATATCATGAGTTCTAAAATGAATTTTTGAATGATTCTTTTTCCTACTTGTCACTAGTAACCATAGCTATCATTTGGTAGAGCTTGAGAATTTTTAGAGTAAACTTGATTAGGGTTTTAACTATAAACAGAATCTGTTTAGTTTGTTAATATAGTTTAATTAGTTTTATTTTGTTAGTTTAAATCTGAGTTAATTATATATTTGATTTAGTATATTCTGTTAGTTAAACTTTAGGTGAATTACTTGTTGTTAAAATAAAAATAATTTGCTTAGTTTACTACCATGTTGTTATAGGAACACTATACATTTTCAAATAGGTTTAAATTGTGATAAACAAACTAGTTAGTAATAATTTATTCCAACAAAGTTTAAGTAAATAGATTCTGTTTTCAAATAAAAATTTGTACTTATTACCTGCTGTTAAGAAATGCTTAGTTAATAAAAATAATTTAATTTTGCTCTATTATGATAGGAAAGTAGATTATTTTTCATTAGGTAATGTGCTATCAAACAATTTAGTTTTTCATAGAAATTATTTTCACAAAGTTTCATATGATTTAATTCTGTTTTGTAATAAAGATTGTATTTAATTATTTTCTGTTAACTTAGTTGTTTTACAATATGTTTTCTCTTAGTTTATGTTTGCTTGTTGTTAAGTTCATTAGACGAACACTCATGTTGTTTAGTATGTTGTTTTCATAGTTTTTACTTGTTTTTTTTAAGTAATTCTTTTTGCTAGTAAAATATTTACTAAAATCCTTTTGTTATATTTTACTTTGTTTTTGTTTTGTTACTAGTTGTTTTAGGGGAAAACTACCTTAGTTGTTTTTATGAAAACTTTCTTGGCTTTGAGTTTTGTCTTAAGTATTTCCTTCATCAACCTTGTTGGTTTTGTTTCTTGTGTTATCTTGTGATTGTTAGAATTGATTGCTCGTATGATTGCTTATGTATGCAATGTTTGTTATAGATTTCATCGGAGAGTGACGAATAGTCTATCAAGTTATTTCTGAGAGCGATCTTTCTCTTCATCAACAGTACAGGCAAGTTCACTTTGACCATCTTTTCATACCTACGTTTTATTGCATGTAGTGACATCATTCAACATATCCCTCCCGTAGTGTTATTGAAATTCTTGTAGTTGAGTAGAATGCATGAGGTAGGAACCCACCACTGGTTACTAGAGCCCTGGGAACGCTAGTTAGTGCAATGCTATGCTAAAGTAGACGGGGTCTGGTATGAGTGTTCGTGAGTGGTGTGAAGAAGGACTCCACGTCAAAACGACGACTTCATGAAGACATCTTCAAGTCCTGCATCTTCAAGACCTCAAGACTTCAAGACTCGAGAAGACAAGTTTTCAATACACACTACTGGGTGAAGGATGGTTGATTGGGCATCCCTGGAGAAACCAGTGGATGGCCGGGATGCATGGAGAAGCGCCATGACATCTTGCGGAAAGCTTCACCCAGACTCAAAGAGAAGGATGAATACTTCATGCCCGGAAGCTTACCTGTGTAGCCACAAGTCATTATGGGCTCTGGCTTGGTTGATCTTTGTTGTGACTCTGCTGGGCAGTGCTACGAGATGTAGTCGACGTTAGGATTGGGATGGGCACGGTCGGACAGTCAGGGAAGCACTCTGAAAGACCATGTTTCTTTCATCCTGTTCTCAAACACCAGGCAGTGCGAGGACTTACCAGGAGGGAAAGAATATTGTGGGTAAAGTACACAACACTCTGCAGAGTTAAACCTAATCGATTAGCCGTGTCCCCGGTTACGGACAATTTGAGCTTCTAGACTTGGATCTATCTCTGAACTCTCAACACTGGACTGATAACTAATTGTGGGCAACTTAATGATACTTATGGGCATTGAGACATTTGTTGGCGGAACCATGTCATGATAGGTAACTCCATAGTGAAATTCCTGATATTCCTTTTGTTGTAGGAAAATAAAATCAGCTTTTACGCAAAAACTTAGACACAGAGCCACAAAGCCTTTGCATATAGAATAGTCTTTATTCTTCTGTTCTACTATGGTGATCTTGCCGGCATATTCAAGATGCTGACCTACACGGCTGCAACGTCTTATGTTGCAGATACTCTTCTACGACGGGTAAGAGTACGATTCAGGGTTACGGTCCGCACTCAACTTGCCGTTGGTGTTATTGGGACTCCACTCCCGTTGACTGTATCCGCTGCTATTTTAAGGTATATATCAGTTTTACGTTATTTACATGTGATTGCACTTTGATATATACATTGATGTACTGTGTGTGCCAGCATACTGATCCAGGGATGGCACAGAACACACAGAGGCTTGACTCGTTTTGAGTCGGGTCGCTACAGTCGTCCGTCTTGAAGTTCTTCTTACCCTTGCCTTTATTGAAACTAGTGGTCTTATTCACCATCAACACTTGATGCTCCTTTTTTATCTTGACCTCCGCCGATTTCAGCATCGAGTACAACTCAGGAATGGACTTCTCTATACCCTGCATGTTGTAGTTCATCAAAAAGCTCTTGTAGCTAGGTGGAAGCGACTAGAGGATTCTGTCAATGACCGAGTCATCCGGGAGATTAACTCCCATCTGAGTCAAGCGGTTGTGCAACCCAGACATTTTGAGTATGTGCTCACTGACAGAACTATTCTCCTCCATCTTATAGCTGAAGAACTTGTCGGAGACGTCATATCTCTTGACCTGGGCATGAGCTTGGAAAACCAGTTTCAGCTCTTGGAACATCTCATATGCTCCGTGTTGCTCAAAACTCTTTTGGAGCCCCGGTTCTAAACTGT
This sequence comes from Hordeum marinum, assembly GCA_022496015.1. NCBI lineage: Eukaryota > Viridiplantae > Streptophyta > Magnoliopsida > Poales > Poaceae > Hordeum > Hordeum marinum. Next base: position 70,369,306 of record CM039678.1, on the reverse strand, counting down.
AAAGCATGCCGCACTGAACCAGGGAGTAATCATCACAGCATGACTGCCAAGTGTTCGTAACGTCTTGGTCCGCTGGGAAAAATGGGTGGGTCACCTAGCGGTGCATCAAGGACATACAATCTCTTGGAAGCAATGAGGATGATCCTCAAGCTATGGACCCAGTCCGCATAGTTGCTTCCATCATCTTTCAACTTGGTTTTCTCTAGGAACGCGTTGAAGTTGAGGGTGACATTAGCGTTGGCCATTGGATCTACAATATAGATTGTAAAGACAATTGTAGACTAAGTTCATGATAAATAAGTTCACATAATCAAATTATTTAATGAACTCCCACTTACATAGACATCTCTCTAGTCATCCAAGTGACACATGATCCATGTCAACTAGCCCATGTCCGATCATCACATGAGACGGACTAGTCATCCATGGTGAACATCTCCATGTTGATCGTATCTTCTATACGACCCATGTTCGACCTTTCGGTCTTCCGTGTTCCGAGGCCATGTCTATACATGCTAGGCTCGTCAAGTCAACCTAAGTGTTTCGCGTGTGTAAATCTGGCTTACACCCATTGTATGCGAACGTTAGAACATGTAAAGGATAAGGAAATAGTCACAAAATAAGAGCCCATTACGAAGAGTAAGCAAAATCCTTTAAGAATTCTATCACACCTGATCATTACGTGGTGCTTCGGAACAACGATCCTTAGCAACGGTGCACAGTTCGGGTGAACACATTTCTTGAAATTTTATTGAGAGATCGTCTTATTTACTACCGTCGTTCTAAGCAAATAAGATGTAAACATGATAAACATCACATGCAATCAAAATAGTGACATGATATGGCCAATATCATCTTGCTCCTTTGATCACCATCTTCAGGGCACCATGATTATCACTATCACTGGCACGACACCATGATCTCCATCATCATGATCTCCATCATCGTGTCTTCATGAAGTTGTCTCGCCAACTATTACTTCTACTACTATGGCTAACGTTTAGCAATAAAGTAAACTAATTACATGGCATTTATGATTGACACGCAGGTCATACAAAAAAATAAGACAACTCCTATGGCTCCTGCCGGTTGTCATACTCATCGACATGCAAGTCGTGAATCCTATTACAAGAACATGATCAATATCATACATCACAATGCATCACATCACATCCTTTTGGCCATATCACATCACAAGGCATATGCTGCAAAAACAAGTTAGACGTCCTCTAATTTGTAGTTGCAAGTTTTTACGTGGCTGCTATAGGTTTCTAGCAAGAACTTTTCTTACCTACGCCAAAACCACAACGTGATATGCCAATTGCTATTTACCCTTCATAAGGACCCTTTTCATCGAATCCAATCCGACTAAGGTGGGAGAGATAGACACCCGCTAGCCACCTTATGCAACAAGTGCATGTCAGGCGGTGGAACCGGTCTCACGTAAGCGTACGTGTAAAGTTGGTCCGGGCCGCTTCATCCCACAATACCGCCGAATCAAGATAAGACTAGTAGTGGTAAGCAAATGAACAAGATCGATGCCCACAACAACTTTGTGTTCTACTCGTGCATAGATTCTACCATAGACCTAGCTCTGATACCACTATTGGGAGACGTAGTAGTAAATCAAAAAAATTCCTACGATCACCAAGATCTATCTATGGAGAAACCAGCAACGAGTAAGGGGAGAGTGAATCTTCATACCTTTGAAGATCTCTAAGTGGAAGCGTTACAAGAACGCGGTTGGTGGAGTCATACTCACAGCGATTCAGATCGCGGTGGATTCCGATCTAAGCGACGAACAACGGCGCCTCCGCGTTCAACGCACGTGCAGCCCGATGACGTCTCCTACGCCTTGATCCAGAAAGGAGGAAGGAGAGGTTGAGGGAGAGCTCCGGCAGGACAATGGCATGGTGACGGTGGAGCTGCGTGGTACTCCGACAGAGCTTCGCTAAGCACTACGGAGGACGAGGAGAGGGAGGAGTAGGGCCGCGCCATGGGAGAGAGAGATGCGTGTCCCCGACAGCCCCAAGGGATCCTCTATTTATAGGAGGAGTAGGAGGGAGGGATGTGCCCTAGGGTTCCCACCCTAGGGGCTGGCGGCAGCCCCAGATCCAATCTCGTGCGGCGGCAAGAGGGAGAGAGGGGAGGCCGGCGCCCTAGGTGGGCCTTAGGCCCATCTGAGCCTCGGGTTTGCCCCCTTTCCTCCCTTGCTGCGCCTTGGGACCTTGTGGGGGGCACAACAGCCCACCTAGGGGCTGGTTCCCTCCCACTTTCGGCCATGCAGCCCTCTGAGGCTGGTAGCCCCACTTGGTGGACCGCCAGAACCCTTCCGGTGGTCCCGATACGTTACCGGTAATTCCTGAAACACTTCCGGTGATCAAAACCTCACTTCCTATATATGAATCTTTACCTCCGGACCATTTCAGAACTCCTCGTGACGTCCGGGATCTCATCCGGGACTCCGAACAACCTTCGGTAACCACATACACTATTTCCCTATAACCCTGGCGACATTGACCTTAAGTGTGTAGACCCTACGGGTTCGGGAGGCACGTAAATATGACCGAGACACCTCTCCGGTCAATAACCAACAGCGGGATCTGGATACCCATGTTGGCTCCCACATGCTCCACGATGATTTCATAGGATGAACCACGATTTCGGGGATTCAATCAATCCCGTATACAATTCCCTTTGTCTACCGGTATGATACTTGCCCGAGATTCGATCGTTGGTATCCCTATACCTTGTTCAATCTCGTTATCGGCAAGTCTCTTTACTCGTTCCGTAAAACATCATCTCGTGGCTAACTCCTTAGTCACATTGAGCTCATTATGATGATGTCTTACCGAGTCGGCCCAGAGATACCTCTCCGTTACACGGAGTGACAAATCCCAGTCTCGATTCGTGCCAACCCAACAGAAACTTTTGGAGATACCCGTAGTGTACCTTTATAGCCACCCAGTTACGTTGTGACGTTTGGCACACCCAAAGCATTCCTACGGTATCCGGGAGTTGCACAATCTCATGGTCTAAGGAAATGATACTTGACATTGGAAAAGCCTTAGCAGACGAACTACACGATCTTGTGCTATGCTTAGGATTGGGTCTTGTCCATCACATCATTCTCCTAATTTTGTGATCCCGTTATCAACGAAATCCAATGTCCATGGTCATGAAACCGTGACCATCTATTGATCGACGAGCTAGCCAACTAGAGGCTCACTAGGGACATGTTGTGGTCTATGTATTCACACATGCATTACGGTTTCTGGTTAACACAATTATAGCATGAACAATAGACAATTATCATGAACAAGGAAATACAATAATAACCATTTTATTATTGCCTCTAGGGCATATTTCCAACAGATAGAAGACATGGGATTGGTGGAAAGCAACTTGGGGAGGCTGGAAATCAAGATCCATATGGTTGGAGTGGAAGATCTTGACCTCAACACAAGGGTAGGTGGTTCTCTCTCAGAAAACCGAGTAGGATAGGTATGGAATAGTTCTAAGTGCTTCTCTTTCGAGTGGGTGGTGGTGAAGGGGTATATATAGGCATCCCGAAATATGTAATCGTTACACACAAAATGACCAACTCAGTGACACCGATGTGTAAATCTCGATGGTACCGAAGTGAACAAAAGTGTCAACTTTTGAATCTCAGAGGGACCAATATACGATTCTCCGTTGCATCGACAAGGTGACCAACAGTCAGATTTGCCAAACTCAATGACACCGATTCACCATTTCCGGACGGACCGAAAATGTGAACTTGCGTAACAGAATCTTGGCAACCCAACTCGGTGGCACCGAGTGCAGTGTCGGCTGCACCGAAGTGTTAGGATTTGGCTGAGTCTGTCTAGGGTTTAGAATCGGTGGCACCGGGATAGGAATGTTGATTGCACCGATTTTGCATATTTGTCTTCGGACAGACTTTGGTGGGAGAGTTTGTGAATGTTCTGGTGACTATCACTTGTGCACGTTTGAGCATATTGTCCATCATCAAAACTTTACCCCCTTTTAATACTATTGGCTTTCCTATGGACTCAAAGTGATTTCTCGCAAATGTAAAATGTAGAGTCCTTTGCTTGAAGCTTGGCCAACCTATTTCCTTGCATCTTGGGGTAATTCCACAATCCTTTGGCTATCCCTATCATTGAACTTGTCCTGAAATATACTTGATGGAAACATTAGTTCAATGACTTATATGTTGTTATTAATTACCAAAAACACCAAGGGAGCAAATGTGCTTTCAATCTCCCCTTTTTGGTAATTGATGACAACATATAGATCAAAGCTTCGACAAAGATATAATCATGGAATATAAATCATCGCTTTGAGAAGTATGTGATAAGCAAGAGCTCCCCCTAAATTTGTGCATTATTTTTAAATTTGTGTTTGAATGCAAATGCACAATTGATTAGGTACATGGGTTAGTTCTTACATGTCATATACCACTTGGTGGTGTGCGAGAGTAATTGGAATGAACATCATAGCACAACACAATCAACCAAAGATGAATGATCATCACATAAGCATTAAGATGATAGGAAATAGTAGCATCACACATTAAAGCGTATGATCAAACATCATCAAGCGAGTATCACAAGCAAAGCAAAAGAGTATCATAGTAACCAAAAGCAATTGTTTTTGAAAAAGCAACAAACACAAAGAGCTCTCTCACTCGAAGCCTAAAGATCTATATACACTTCTCCCCCTTTGGCAACAAGTTACCAAAAAGTTCAAAGGCATATATCTAAGCATTCTTGGGATGATCTCCTCCGGTTGTCGATGAAGGAGTCGAGAGAACAACGTCGGCGAACATCTCTGCAGATGTCATGGATGGAGCTGGAGTGGACACGGGAGGAACTGGAGCTGATGGAGCAGGAGCTGTGTTGATAGTATCAGGAGCTGATGAAGAGGGCCTCAAGTCTGGTGCAGGCACTGTAGCTGTTCTAGCTTGAGTAGTGAACTGGGTGCCCGGCCTGAGAGGTGATCCCTCCTCCTCATCATCATCATCATTTGAAGAAGTAGAAGAGACCTGAGGGATGTGCACTGAGTCAACTTCCTTCTAAAGCTCTATAATTGTCTTTGTTACCTTGTCCACCTTATCACCAAGATCTTGATCCTTGTCTGAAAGATCCTCACAAGACTGTTCTGGTTGTCCAGAATCCCCTTGATATCCTTCTGCATAACCTGAAGTGTTGAGATCAAGAGATCCATTTTCTCGTTTCTAGATCTGGGGGCTTGAGCACTAGCGGCTCGAACTGCTTCTGCCTCTGCATGTGTTGTAGCAGATGTGGGATGATCTGGGTCCATCACCACAACATTATCCTCGAGATCTTGCTGTAGGGGCAGATGTGGGCGATCTAGAGCAAAAATGTGCTTCTTCAACTGAGAGTTGATAAGCATCTGGATGTAGGGTGCATAGCAGCAAGAGTGCTTTTGATCAGCAGCAACCCTCTTGATTGTCTCAACAATCAAATCCATGACTCTAATCCTGGTATGTCAGTCAAGGTAGATCAACATGTTGATGGAGTAGCCTTGGATCATCTTGTCATCTCCTGACTTGGGCATCAAGGTATGCCTTAGAATAGTGTTCATGGTACGGAGGTCTGCTTGCAGATAGTAGATGGATCCTAGCTTGTGAGATTGCACCTTGTCTGTGGGGATAGGAGTATACATATCCTTCATGGCATTGTGACTCGCCTTGGATTCTGAGTATACATCCAAATCACCATCCTGAACATCTGGAACTCCTAGAAGTGCATCCCACTCCTCAACAGTAGATTCATACCTTACTCCTTCAGTCATCTATAAAATTCTACCATCTTCGTAGAAATGTGCGGTGGAGTAGAATTGCATGATCATCTCGTCGTTCCATGCAGTAAGCTCTCTGCCAATGAACTCATCCAGACCAATGCAATGGAAATTATCTTGGACACTTGGAAAGTAGTCCTCATTCTCCTTAATGAATTTCCAATCAACATATCTCATATCGCTAACAGCTGGGCTCTTGTCAAGCAACACTGTCTCATAAAAGTCTTGTTGCTCTCTGGTGTAGAACCTATAGTCAACAGCAGTTTTCTTCCTCTGGGCATAAGGATCTATAGCTCTCCAGGCTCTCAATCCTGAGTCTTTCCTCTTCTTCATGTCTTCAGCAACTAAGTGGCTGATATCATGTACTGGAATATGTGGTCTGAGCTTCATCAAAGTAGTCAAGTCATCATCATCTTCAAGTCTGGAGGTAGTCCCCTCGTTCTTCTCAGAAGCTGGAATGTCTCTGGTAGTCCTCTTGGACTTCTGTGCAGCAGCTTTCTTGGATGTAGCTTGGTGCTCTTGGAAGTGCCAGTCTTTGGCATATCATCAACCATAAGCTTCTTGGCCTTCTTCTTGGGAGGGGCTTTCTCAACATGTTCTTCCTCCTCTTCCTCTGCAGCAGCACCAGTAGCCTCTTCTGGATCTTCATACATGGAGGTAGGCCTGCCAATCACATGGATAATCCTCTTTCTGGATTTCTTCTCCCCTGCCTTCTTAGGCATAGACTTCCTTGGGGGATCAACAGACATTGTGTCTCTAGCACTCTCATGTGCTTTGATAGTCTCTGAGATGGCATAGGCCTTGCTGACAACTCTTCTGGAAGAAGTAGCTTCAGTTGCTGACTTCTTAGTAGCCTTTTCTTGCTTCTTGGCAAGAATCTCTTCAGGGATAAACTCTGAATCTTCTTCATCAGAATTTAGCTTCTTCCTGGTCCTAGTGGCAGCCTTGGGCAACCCATGAGAGCTAGGGGTGCCTGGATCTGAAAAAGAACTGGGCTCTGGGCTTGTGCCTGAACTCATATCAACTCCCTGCTCTGCCAAATTTTGATTGTCCTCTGCATCTGACATACTGACCCTGTGAATAGGAGAGTATAAGTAGATGAGTTATCACAAAATGAGGCTGGTTTTTAAAGTTTGAATAATAGATTTTCAAGGTTTTTGCATTCTGTCAAATAAATATCAGTACAACCGAAACAATATTTTTGGTGTTGTAGAGACAGACTATCTCACTTAACCAAACCTTGGCATTCTTTTTAGTCAGACCGAAAAGAGGTACTCGGTTCCACCGAGTCAGTTCTCAGCAATGTAGAAGTTCACATCGGTGAGACCGATATGATTGTTTCGGTTCCACCGAGATTTATCGGGTGGACGACAAAACCCTAGAAAATTCACCATTCGCTAGACTATGGAGGTTTTGTGTGTATAGGAAAACATGCAAAGAGTGTCTTATTGATAAACTTGAATCTAATGCGCGAGAATCGAACGAGGAGCGCAAAAGAGGTCGAATCCGTACCCTAACCTGGTGCAGATCTGCTACGGCGGCAACAATGGAGAGGATTTCATTGACGGCTGCGATTCCCAGCGACGGAGGAGCGCAGGGAGACAAGGGCAGCGACCAGGGGTCTCGTAGGCGGCAGCTTAGGGTTTTGAGGTGCGACGATTGAGATTGAATTTCAAAGCATCGGGGTCCACAACTTATATACCCACCACTGTCGGTGACACCGAGTCTAACTTTTCGATTTCACCGAGTTCCTCAATTGTTAGTTGATAGGGAAACTCGGTGTAACCGAGAAGATGGAATCGGTGGTACCGAGATTGAAAACCAGATCAACCCTAGGCATTCGGTGAGACTGAGATGTTGTGGTTGGTTCCATCGAAATGCACTTGGGAGGTTTTAATGGTCAGTCCTTGTCGATACGGAACTCCGAGTGCTCCACACAAAGAGGGATCGAAAAGCACTTGTTCAAATTTTGTGATGCAGCATGAATAGAGTATGAGGTAAGAAAGCATAGATAGCTAAAGAAGTGGTCCTAGGCATTCTTGTGTATCCAATTGGCAAAAGATAAATCAAAAGCAAAATAGCAACAATTGGATATCCTCGAATGAGAAAATAAATGCAGACCAACATGCTCTCACAAAAAGATGTCAAATGAAATCATGGCAAACATGCGCAAACACTCTAGCATCTAACAAGCACTTGGGTGATGACGAAGTCATCTATATATGAGTATTTGACTTAGGAGCCAAGTAAGAGTACTTGATCATAGGTCATACTCATCGTTTAAGCACAAGTGGGTTCACCACTTTTACATAAAGCATTTAATGTGATCACATACTAAGAGATGCTTTGACTCAAGTCTTAGAGTAAAGCTCCCCCTTGATGTGACATACCCCCATAAGAGGGATAAACTAACCTTGGGTTTTGTCGATGAAGACTTCATGTTGGTGAGGTAGTGGTGGATGCTCAAGTTTGATGAAGATCACCAAGAGTTGGGAGCATCCTTGTTGTTTCCTTGCTCTTCTCACCTACATGCTTTAGTCCCAACACACAAGAGACAAGTACAAGGATATCTATGGACATGGAGTGCAAAGCATGTGTAATGATGTCCATTGATTTGTTGATTACCTTGTCCCTTGCTTACCATTGAGGGAATGTGTGACTCCTTGATCTATTGCATAGGGTTGATGTTGATTGCAAATAGATCTTGTCAATAATGATAAGTGTGAATTTCATTGGCGAAGTCACCCTCAAGAACTCTCTAGTTCTTCTTCTTGGGAACCCACATCAAGTTGATGGGTATCCTTGGTGTTGAAGTAGCACTTGTAGAAGTTGAGCTTGTAGTAACCTTGGGAACCCACTTCACCAAAGCTTGGGGTTCATCTTCATAAGAGTCAAAGTCCTCTTGGAGCTTGTTCTTGCCCTTGAGCTTGGTGTCTTGTGGTGGAAGGTCATCTTGAGTGTTTGTCCCCTTGGGAAGAGTATTTTCATACTTCTCCTTTTGAGGAACAAACTTGGGATCGGGATATTGACCTTCTTCCCATTCAACTCCATTAGCGTTGAAGTAGCCAACACCGCGATTATTCCGATATCCTCCATGCTTGCGTACAATCTCATCAAATTGTTTGTACCCTTCAAGACTCTTGTAGATACCTTTCTATAGTCCCTTTCAATAAAGATTTTCTTGCTCGAGTGTAACTTGGCTAAGAGAATCATCATTAGTGGAATCAATAGAACTACTAGGAGCAACATCATGGGGTTTAGAATTTTTATTGTTGCTACTAGATGAAGAACCTTTCTTTCCTTTGTTACTAGTTTGCTTAGATTTGACTTGTGGCATGAATGTAGACAAGAGTAGTCATTTGGCAAGATAAGATGAAGTCTTCTTTCGGAGATCGTCATTGATAGCTTTAAGAAATTCATGTTCTTGCTCCAAATTGAGCTTCTCGAAGCGTAGCTTCTCATTAGTTCTTACAAGCTCTCTATGATCTTCAAGAGTAGATTCATGAGCTAACTTAAGAGTGTTGAGTTCTTTAGTTAGTTTTTCTATTTTCATCTTATCATTGTCAATTGACTTATCTTGACTAGCATGAGAAATATCAAGTTCATTATAATTAACATCACTAGTTTTATCATATAGCAAGTCATCATCGTAAAGCAAATCATCTTCATCACTATCGAAATCAAGATATTCGGGGTGTGATATATACCTTGATGCCTTTAGCCATGAAGCAACTTCCACCTCCTTCATTTGGTGAATCAAATAGATCATAGGAGTTGGTTGTCACTAATGCAATTCTGGCAACACCATCATCTTGGCTATAGTCGGAGTTGGAGTGATAGTTTCTCTCGGAGTGATTGTTGGAGTCGGAGCCGGAAACCCATTCACCAACATGAGCTTGATGCTTTCTTCTTGAGTAGCTCTTGGTGTGCTTGTCCTTGTTCTCCGAGTCCCTACTTCTCCTTGAGGGTCTTCGTTCATAACGATCATCTCTACTCCTTCTCTCTCTTCAAGGTGATTCATCTCTTGAGCTTCGTCTTCTTGGTGACTCTTCTCTTCGTTTGTAGGGAGCCGAGCACTCATTGGAGTTATGTTCGGGATTCCCACAGTTGTAGCAGTTTTAGTCACGACTTGACGAACGCTTCTCTTCATGTCTTGAGTTGGAGCTACGATCTTTGCTTCTATTCTTGTAGAACTTGTTGAATTTCTTGACCATGAGGCTTATCTCTTCATTTGTGACAAGGTTGTCGCTTGAGGTAGCGGGAGCATCACTTGTCGATTTGTAAGCACCGCTAGACTTGTGATGAAGCTCTTCCTTGTCCTTGAGTGTCATCTCATGAGCAACAATTCCACCAATCACTTCCGCTGGTTTGAGATCTTTGTAGTTGGGCATCATTTGGATCAATGTGCACACGGTGTCATATCTCTCATCCAAAGCTCGAAGTATCTTCTTGATGATGAACTTGTCAATCATTTCTTCGCTTCCTAGATCGGCAATCTCATTGGTGATGAGAGCTAGCCTAGAGTACATTTCAGCGACTCCTTCACCATCCTTCATCTTGAACTTATCAAGTTGACCTTGAAGAACATCTAACTTGGATTCTCTCACGGACTCACTTCCTTCGTGCATATCAACCAAAGTATCCCAAATCTCTTTTGCGTGTTCAAGATGGCTGATTTTGTTGAATTCTTCAGGGCATAGGTAGTTGAAGAGAATGTCACATGCTTGAGCATTGAGTTGCAACATCTTCAATTCATCCACAGATGCTTCACGATCCGGTTCCTTTCCATCCGCAAAGAATTCACCTTGCAAGCCAACACGAATAATAGCCCAAACGGCAGGATTATGACCAAGCAAATGCATTTTCATTTTATGCTTCCAACTAGGAAAATTAGTGCCATCAAAGAACGGACCTCTACGGTGATAATTTCCCTCACTAGATGACATACTTCTCCTAGGTTGTGAAACCAATGCAATGGAGACCAAAGCTCCGATACCACTTGTAGGATCGAAAGTAGGTCTAGAGGGGGGGGTGATTAGACTACTTGACCAAATAAATTTTTTGCCTTTTCCCAATTTTAATTCTTGGCAAGTTTTAGCATTTATGCATATCAAGTAACACCATACACATGCATGTCTAAGAGTGTAGCAGCGGAAAGTAAAGACATTGCACATGTAAGTAAAGAGAGGATTAGGAAAGCAAACACAAGTGATGAAATGATGATTTTTCCTATGGTTCCGATAGGTGGTGCTATCGTACGTCCATGTTCATGGAGTCTTCAACCCACGGAGGGTAACGGTCGCGAGAGTCCACGGAGGGCTATACCCACGGAGGGTTTCACGAAGAAGCAACCTTGACTATTCCATGCGGCTTCCGTCCATGAAGGACTAGCCTCACTATGGGTAGATCTTCATGAAGTAGGCGATCTCCTTCCCCTTACAAACTTCTTGGTTCACTCCACAACACAAAGTAGGAGGCTCCCAAGCGACACCTAACCAATCTAGGAAGCACCACCCTCCAAAAGGTAATAGGCTCGGTAATGACGATGAACTCCTTGCTCTTGTGCTTCAAGATGATAGACTCCTCAACACACAATCACTCTCTCATAGATTTGGCTTGGTAGAAGAGATGGGATTGGTGGAAAGCAACTTGGGGAGGCTAGAAATCAAGATCCATATGGTTGGAGTGGAAGATCTTGACCTCAACACAAGGGTAGGTGGTTCTCTCTCAAAAAACTGAGTAGGATAGGTATGGAATAGTTCTGAGTGCTTCTCTTTCGAGTGGGTGGTGGTGAAGGGGTATATATAGGCATCCCCAAAAATCCAACCGTTACACACCGAATGACCAACTCGTTGACACCGATGTGTAAATCTCGGTGGTACCGAAGTGACCAAAAGTGGCAACTTTTGAATCTCGGAGGGACCGATATACGATTCTCGGTTGCACCGACAATGTGACCAACAGTCAGATTTGCCAAATTCGGTGACGCCGATTCACCATTTCCGGACGGACCGAAAATGTGAACTTGCGTAACAGAATCTTGGCAACCCAACTCAGTGGCACCGAGAGCAGTGTCGACTGCATCAAATTGTTAGGGTTTGGCTGAGTCTGTCTAGGGTTTAGAATCGATGGCACCGGGATAGGAATGTTGGTTGCACCAATTTTGCATATTTGGCTTTGGACAGACTTTGGTGGGAGAGTTTGTGGATGTTCTGGTGACTATCACTTGTGCACGTTTGAGCATATTGTCCATCATCAAAACTTTACCTCCTTTTAATAGTATTGGCTTTCCTATGGACTCAAAGTGATTTCTCACAAATGTAAAATGTAGAGTCCTCTTTGCTTGAAGCTTGGCCAACCTATTTCCTTGCATCTTGGGGTAATTCCACAATCCTTTGACCATCCCTCTCATTGAACTTGTCCTGAAATATGCCTGGTGGAAACATTAGTTCGATGACTTATAGGTTGTTATTAATTACCAAAACCACCAAGGGAGCAAATGTGCTTTCAACTTGCCCGAGATTCGGTCGTCGGTATCTTTATACCTACTTCAATCTCGTTACCGACAAGTCTCTTTACTCATTCCGTAATACAGGATCCCGTGGCTAACACTTTAGTCACATTGCTTGCAAGGCTTGTTGTGATGTTGTATTACCGCGTGGGCCCTGAGATACCTCTCCGTCACACGGAGTAACAAATCCTAGTCTTGATCCATACCCACTCAATAGACACTCTTGGAGATACCTGTAGAGCACATTTATAGTTACCCAGTTACATTGCAACGTTTGATACACACAAGGCACTCCTCCAGTGTCTGTGATTTGCATGATCTCATGGTCATAGGAACAAATACTTGACATGCAGAAAACGATAGCAAGAAACCGACACGATCATATGCTATGTTTATAGTTTGGGTCTTGTCCATCACATCATTCTCCTAATGATGTGATCCCGTTATCAAATGACATCTCATGTCAATGGGGAGGAAACCTTGACCATCTTTGATCAACGAGCTAGTCTACTAGAGGCATACTAGGAACAAAGTGTTGTCTATGTTCCAGTCAATACAATTATAGCATGGATAATAAACAATAATCGTGAACAAGAAAATACAATATTAACCCACTTATTATTGTGTCTAGGGCATATTTCCAACATGCTCTTCAAGAAAACGCCCCCAAGGGGGGAAGCGACGATGACGACGCCGTTGCCCGGCCCGGATGGGCCTTAGGCTTTCACCCGAGCAACATCCGAGGATGGAGGACACGAGGCTCCACGACGACGCCTCCAAGGAGGTGAAACGATGCCCACAGGCACTGACGCCATCGGCCAGCAAGAATCTGGCAAGGTTTCGCCCGGAGCACCTGCCAAACACCGCCATCCTCACGCATAGCACCTCCACTGGCCCACCCACCTCCACGAAAATACTGCGCCAACAGTCTTGAAGAGCCACCCCGAACCACTCCTCACTGGCAACCGGAGCAGCACCAACAAGCCAGATTTGGCCGCCTGCCAGATCCGCAATCCCCCACCTCAGGCAATGAATGCACCGCAACCAGCACGCAACAAGCACCCAGGCGAGTACATCACCCGCGAGCAAGGGTAGGAGAGCCGCCACCCCTCCGCACCCGTGTCGGTCAGATCCAGATCCACACCGATAGCCACCGTCGATGCACAAGGGGGCCGCCGCCACAACACCGTGGGTGCCTGCGGAGAAGCCACCGGAGCACCACACTCGCAGGACCGCAAGATCCGCCACACTGCTGGGCCGCCGAGCCGCCGCGGCCGCTGTGTCGTCATAGGGGAAGAAGGGCCGCTACCCCACCTCACCCGCGCCGGCCGCACCTGGAAGCGCAAGGTCTGGCGCCGCATCGGGGAGTCGCCGCGACTAAGCCGCTGAGCCAGGGGACGAGCGCCTCCCAACACCAGAGAACGGAGCCGCCGCGCCCCGCCGCCGCTGTCCGTGGTGCGGGCTTAGCCCGACCGCATCTTCCGACGACAGCAAGGGGGGAGGAGAGGGTGGCGCCTGCGGCACTGTGGCTGGGGTTCCCCCGAGTCGCCTGGGGGCGACGGGGGGGTCGGGCTCCGCTCACTTGCCCTTTGCTGCTGTTTTTTCATTTACCCAAAACTAGTACACGAACATTCATTTAGCACACTTTCTGGTAATATCTGAATTTTTATTTTTACAAGGATATCGTTATATGTCCTTAACATTTAAGTTATATAGCGGAAATTCACTTTGGCTCATAGGTTTATATGCACTCATTGTCTAAATACAAATTTCAAAATGTTTAAAAATTTCGAGGAAAAATCCCGGGTGTAAATCCGGACATTATATGTGTGTGCACCAAGTTTCGACGAAAAAGGACATTTTTTGTGGCTTATGTAAAAAAGTCAATTTTTGATGCTTGATTATAACTATTCACGAGGCATATTTTTATCATTTTTATACATGCCACAATTTTTTTTCCTTTATCACCGAAATTTTGTGTGCAAACATAGGATGCCAAGATGTACACGTGAGATTTTTTTCTTGATTTTTTAACATTTTGAGATGTGTTTTTTATACGTATTTCATAATAAGTGTATATACACGTAGGAGCCAAAACGCCACTCTCGTTATCTAGTATATACTCTCTCTTCCACGAAACCAAAAGTGAAGTCAAGTTGGCATCAAGGCATGACTTTACATAGCTTGCAACGATTTGTTTCTTTTGCTAAAGTATGACTGAAAAGACAAATTATTCTTCTTCCCAGCTCATCACAAATAGAAAGGGAAATGAAAGTAGTTTGATCCCCGCAAGCTTTTCGTGTCTTCTTGTATTGGATTCCCTTCCTTTAGGCCGTGGAATGATTTGTTGTTCAGTTTCACCGGATCCTGCAAAGAAATTATTTTTCTGAGAACAGAGTTGGCGGAGGCAGCGATTTGGAGCCTAGTGCATTTGCATCTAGACGTAGCAGTACATTCAAATAAAATAAAATAAAACAATCTGTCTTTTTTTGTCATTAAAGATGCTTGAGTGTACTAAATGCATAAAAAATCATGGTGAAATGACATTTGAGGAGCTTTCAACGAAGGAAAGAAAGCTATGAAAGAAACTTTCAAAAAGAGCACCATTGAAACAATTTTTTTCCTAAGAACTCCTCAAATGTCATTTAACCACAAATTTTCGCACACACTTAGTGCACTCGAGCATCTTGAATGCCAAAATTTTCTGCTATTTTTGCTATTTATTCCAAGTTTACTGTTCATCGGGAGCTAATGAGCATCGGCTCATATAGCAATTACAGAGAGTTGACTCTCCTCGGTATAGCAAAGAAAGGGGAGTACTTTTTTTTTGCGGGTGGAGAGTATTAACTACTTATTTACTTCGCGTATTAGCTTTGGTCAATGTCAAGCTTTACAAAGTTTGATCAAATTTATAGTAAAAATATATAAATATTTACAATCACAAATCTATATAATGTGAAAATAAATTCAATAATGAATCTAATGATATTGATTTCTTACTGTAAATGTTTATATTTTAAACTATAAATTTGAGCAAACTTTACAGTAAATAAAAACGGAGGGTATATGTTTGACCGAGTACATGTAGGAAACTAGGAATATAATACAGACGGACACGTACCGGGAGCAGCCGTAATCGTTGTAGTAGGGGGGTGGGAGGAAGTCGGCCCTGGAGCCGCACGCGCCGCCGTAGCGTAGCATCTGGACGTAGCGGGGGTTGACGTTGCCGGCGGCGACGATGACCGAGAGCACGCACTCGCAGAGCTCCCGCCGCTGTTCCCTGGTGGTTGCCAAGTCGCTGATGGTGCGGAGCCCCTGGCAGCAGCGCCAGGGTGGGCTGTAGATGGCGCCGTCGAGGCCTGCGACGTAGTCCGTGCAGCCGCCGAACGCGGTCTGCGCGACGCGGCAGTCGCTCGTGTCCGCCCCCGCCTCGGCGCCCCGGCCGCCGGCCAGTAAGAGGAGTGCGACAACGGCGGCGGTGGCGGCCAGCGTCGCCGTCGCGAGGTGGCCGGCAGGCGCCATGCGTGGCTGGGTCGCGTCTGTGCTGAGATTGATGGATGGATGTGGAGATGCGAGGCAGCGAGTGTGCATGCGTGTGTGTGGCGTGCGAAGTATTTGTAGGGAGGAGAGACGTTCCAGCGGAGACGGAAACGTTCTTCTCCGCGTAACGTACGATCCCATGGATGAATTTTCCACGTCGGCAGACGGTTATGGAGCGTGAAGATTAACTAGGTAGCCGGCTCTAGTAACGCGAGTTTACAGCGTCATTCATTTTATTTTATTTTGCAGAATGCGTTTCCAACCAGCAGACAGCAGTGAATTCTCAGCTCTGTGTCGTACGTTGTGTTTTGCACCAGGATTTGTTTTTTCGAAAGGACCTCAAAATTATATTATCACCAAACAGTGGTACAGATCATCCCACAAAACAAGAAATAGCAACCAGGTCCCTAGGGAACTGGCCCACACCTACATATGCCGTTCTCGCGCATGTACTTCTTATGTAAACTAATATAAGAGCGTTTAGATTACTAAAATAGTATCCTAAATACTTATATATATATATATATATATATATATATATATTACTTTATGAAGGGGCCTTGGATTCTGCATCCGGATTGTACGTGAACGGGAAGTCAACAGCCTCGGCCTGAGAGGTCCAGCACACTGAAAGGAGTGGAAGGCCGACCTTCGCTGCACAACTCTAGCGACGACACACCTTCGAGATCCACTTGAACAACCGATGAGATCCACTGGCGCTAACCGCCAGCACCTCGCCGCACCACCCCTAGAACTCCCACAACAAGAATAGGAACATCCTTGTCATGACGAAGATGGAGACAAGGGACATGTTATCCTGTAGTCATCCGCCGCCTACACGACGACGGCCGCACCTGGAGAACAGGAGCCCACCGAATCGACGGATCTGGGAGCAGATAACGCTAGAAGCTCGTCTGGACCGCTAGACGCGACGTCGCCGAGATGGGGAAGAGGCTCCAGCCAACTTATTCCACCGCATCGCCGCCGCCACCGCCTTGTCGGCGCCGCAAAAGAAACCTACCGTACTATCTAGACGCCTAGGCCTCAGATCCCGGGTCCCTTCGCTCTCCCACCGCTGAACCAACGGGCGGAGAGGGAAGAGGCCGCCGTTCTGGCGGTTCACGGAGTGAAAGGACGACGCTTGCTTTCTCTCCTCTCCTCAGCGTCGACGATAAGCTATACGGTTACAACTCTTTTGCGCCAGGAAAATATAAAATGAGTAATTGGATTCAAATGGTGAAATTTAAGTTCTTCAAAACTGAGTAATGTTTATTATTTTTAAATGTTGTACGAGCACAGTTATTTTGTAGCCCGGAAAAAAAAGAGTGCCGTTATTTTTTACTAACTTCTTTTTTTAAGGAATTTTCCACTAATTTCTTAGGATTACTTTTTCGTATGGAATGACAGTAGGTTTACTGCTTGTCTACTCACAAATGTAGGGTGAAACTAGCAGAGGCGTCCTATTTCACACTATTTGCGTCACCCGAGCGATTTTCTTTCACTGCTATTTTTCTCTATAGGAGTTACAACCGGTTTTCCTCCTAAAAAATGTTTCTAGACTTTTTCTATATATTAAAATGTATTTCTGTAGGATTAAAAATATTAAGGAATTATAAAATGTACACAATTTTTTTCAGAAGTGCACGAATAATAAATAATTATTGACAATTTTTGAAAATTGGAGAATTTCAAAAATGGCCATAAAAGATGATGTTTTTACTAAAACATTTACTTTTTTACAAATGTTCAAATATTTTACAAAATGTTCCTGAATTAGTAACATTTTTTCTTGTAATTTAAGAAATGTTTGTGCATTTTTAAAATTATGAAAATTTACAAATATTCACAAATATTTCAAATAATGTCACGCATCTTGAATTCTTTTGTATGTTTTAAGAAAATAATTCTCAGTTTATAAAATATTTGAAAATACTCGCAATAATGAAATAGAAAGAAAAGATAAAAATAAAAGTACTCATCTATTTTTAACAGGAAAATGTAAAAAAGAAAAGGATAGAAAAGGAAATAAAGCAAAACATTAGATAAAAATAAAGTAAGACAGGAAATTAAAATGGAAAACTAAAAAAACTAAAATGGAAATAGAAAAATCAGACTAAGGAAGAAGGAAACCCGAGTAGAAGGAACCCTCAAAATTATTTGTAGAAGGAAACCCTAGCCGGAGGAGCCATGAATTTTGTTTGAAGAAAAACCTCTAGCGAAAAAAAGGGGAAAAACATCTTCCCTGTTGCTTTCCTACTATGGATGGCCTACGGTGGGTTGTGTGTGTGTGTGAATCTTCGACACACAACGATTGTCCTATACTATTATGGTTTTCTTAGGCACTAGTGATACGTTTCCATCGTATCTATATTTTTTTAATATTTCATGTCATTATTTAACAACTTTTATATACTATTGATCATAATTTATATAATTTTTTGGACTAAAATATTGATACAGTGCCCAGTGCTAGTTCATGTTTGTTGCAAGTTTTTTGTTTCGCAAAAAATCCATATCAAACGAAGTCCAAATGCGATAAAAATTTACGGAGATTTTTTTTGTAGTATATGTGATTCTTGAGAAACAGAATCAACACCAGAAGATGTACGAGGGTCCCACAAGCTCTGAGGGCGCGCCTTGTGCCACCTCGGAGGTCGGTTCCGGGTGTCTTTCGCTGTAAGTATTCTAATATCCGAATAAAAATAACCTCAAAATTTTAGCCCAAATAGAGTTAAGGATCTCCAGAAATATAACGGTGAAACACCCGATAACAAAAAAGGGGAAATAGGAGAGAAATATAGAGGAAGAGATCCAATGTTGAAGGGGCTCCTGTCATCCGGCGGCCATGGATGCCATGGACCAGAGGAGAAACTCTCCTCCCATCTAGGGTGCAGGCCAAGGGAGAAGAAGAAGGAGGGGACTCTCTCCCCTCTCTTCCGGTGGCGTCAGAGCACTGTCGAGGGAACCATCGTGACGGTGATATACACCAACAACTATGTCGTCTTCCTCAACACCACCATCACCTTCCTCCATCTATTATTAGCGGTTCACTCTCCCACAACCCGTTGTACCCCTACTTGAACATGGTTCTTTATGCTTCATATTACTATCCAATGATGTGTTGTCATCCTGTGATGTTTTAGTAGATACTTTTTGTCCTATGGGTTAATTAATGATCTTGATTGGTTTGAGTTGTGTGTTTTATTTTGGTGTTGTCCTATGGTGTCTTCCGTGCCGCAGACACGTGGGGGATTCCCACTGTATGGTGCTGTAATACGTTCATGATTCATTTATAATGGGTAGCGAGAGTGACATAAGCTTATACCCGAGTAAGAGGGTTGTTGCGTATGAGAGTAGATGTGACTTGTTACTTAATTCTATGTTTGAGTTTTACCTTAATGATCTTTAGTAGTTGCGGATGCTTGCTAGAATTCCAGTCATAAGTTCATATGATCCAAGTACGAAAAGTATGTTAACTCATGCTTCTTCCTCATATAAAATTACAATAATGATTATGATCCTATTAACTTAATTGTTCTTTTATCTAAATAGCCCATAGTTCTATTTACGCACTCTTTATTATCTTGCAAAGCTATTTTTTTACGCCTACAAAGTACTTCTAGTTGTATTCACAGAAAGTACTTTATTTCTTGTACAGGGTAAAGTGAGCATTGTTGCACGTAGAGTTGTATCAGTGGTCGATAGAACTTGAGATAATATTAATTCTACGTTTAGCTTCTCGTTGGTCTTGACACTCTTACTTATCGAAAAAGGCTACAAATGACATCCTATACTTATGGATAATCAACTGGGTCAGCCAAGGTTGTAGCTAGGTTTAGCTCATGTTATATAAGGTACTCCCTTTGTAAAGATTAGTGATATAAACGATTTTTTTATAGACAGAGTACTTCGGTAGTAATTTATTGAACAAAATAGTGTCCATGTTGTGTAGATATTCGTCTTCTGCTAACCTTGACCCCACGCATGACATTATGATGTCGGGACTCAGGAATAGTTATTGGGCTTCTGTTTTATTTTCTCTGACCCATCTATAATTAGTTTTTCTAAGCAAAACCTCTAATCAGATATGGTACATAGTTTACAGTCCATAACTAATTAATAAATGTCTCATGAAGACTAAGGTAGCATTTTTTAATAGGACCAAAATTCATAGTAGGAAACGATAATTCAACTAGGTTCTGGAAGGATACATTGTTAGGGGACACGTCGCTAGCCATGTAGTATTCTTCCTTGTATCACATACTACAATGAAAAGAGGATTTGGTAAGTACCGTCTTAGGCTTTGTTCCCTTAAACATTCAATTCAGAAGTTCACTTGTAGGAGCCAGATGGGATATATAGTTACATTTTGTGAGTAGGCTGATGTAGATTAACCCCACTGATGAACCAGATACACTCCGTTAGAAATTTTTGACGTCAGGTGTATACTCAGTGAAGTCTATGTATACGGACATGATAAACATTGGGTCAGTCTCAAACTCTTTACATATTTGAAAAATAAAGGTTCCTCTCAAGATAAAAAAATAATGTGGTTTGTTCATAAACAGGTGATTCTCACAAAAGATAATCTTGCAACACACGATTGGGAGGGTTGTAAACACTTCTATAACAGATATGACTCAACCCAACATTTGTTTATTGACTATCCCCTGGCCAAGCTACTGTGACGCACAGTCCAGCGGGTTTCAAAGTCTGTCCTCTTGATAATATTGACACCCTTTTTGGGACTTCGCTAAATGGGGTAGAGTCTAATTAGCAACACATATTTGAGTTGGAGTATGTGCATTACTTTGGGCCATTTGGAATATAGAAATGACGTTATTTTTAACAGGCATACTATCACAAAAAAAATTGCAAGTCATCTATAGGGCAATTATCTGGATCTGTACGTGGTTATTACTTAATCACGCGAAAGCCAAGAAGCATATGTCTTATGGGTGCCATTGATGGGAGCCGGCCGCACCGGATACCTATAATTGTTTTGGATGACAATCCAACAATAGAATAGATGGTTAGACATCTACTTCTATGGTTATCCGGTTGTGGCTTTTGTGATTTCTCCTTATTTTTATCTTCACATGAGATTATGTGTGACATTGCACTGAATAAGTAAATTTGCCGGTTCCGGTATGTACCGGTTGAGAATCCACAGTAAACATTGCTTTAAGATTAGTGTAGCTGGAAGACCCCATGATGCTTTGCTTTTCTCCTTTAGCAATAGGAATCTTATACAAACAGATATACAGGGCTTGGCGGGGTCCACTACAACACCTTTTGTCGGGTGGCAGGGTGAGAGAGAACGAATGGAAGACAGTTGCATGCACGCACTAAATACTTGCATTTTATTTTTCATTTGGCTTTAAAAGGCTAATAACTTTTAAATTAACTATCCATTTTTGAATTTTTTTTATATTTTTCAGTTCAGGGCGAGACCTTCAAAAGAAGATCAATCACGGATACACTTTGGCTAATTTGACTTTTTACCGTTTCACTCATTTCAGAAACGCATTTCAGCCAGTTCCACATTTTAGAAACGCATTTAATTCAGTTTCAATTTTTTTTTTGAGAATTACGAAACTGTAATAGCTGAAATTACTTTTTGAAGAAACTGAAATTGTTTATGTCTCACTCATTTGAAATATCCATTTTCACTTTTTGTGGTGTGTCAGACTGGAAAATGTGCTTTTGGAAGGATTGAAATATGCATTCTGGAGAAATGAAATAAGTTATTTGACAATTTGAGAATCAGTTTCACCTGTTGTGAAATATGAAATTTGTATTGGAATAATTGAAATCGCTTTGTAAAATTTAAAATGTTTATGCAACTCTGTTGAATAAATTCTTAAGAAAGAAATCATTTCTTTGCAAGTTGAAAATTGTCAGTTGCATTCTTTGTGAAATCTGAAATTGAAAATAATTAAAACTACTTTTTATGAAAAAAAATGAGAGAACTTAATATTTTGAAATGAGTGATATTTGTTTTCTAAAATAATTGGAATTATTTTTGAAATGAGTGAAATCGTTTTTTTTTCCAGAACAAGTATGTTATGAAACACTTCACTCTCCTATATTGAAATTTTTTAGGTCACTCTTTTGTCATAATCATTTTCACTCTTTCACGAAAAAATTACATTGGAATAACTGAAATCACCTTTTCAAAAATTAAAATCATTTGTGCCATTCTTTCAAAATAACCAGTTTCAATTTATGAAACTATTGAAATCGGTAACTTGAAATGGTAGGGAATCAGTTTTTTGTAAACGCGATTTTTTTGAGAGAGTGAAATCAGATTTTAAATTTAAGTATATGTTTAAAAAGATTTGAAATCAATTTAAAGTGAAAGAGGTTCATCCTTTTGAGAAAAACAAACTCACATTGCTATGTATGTATTTATGTGCGTGTGTGAAGTGAGACTTGTCACAGGCGTACGCGTAAAGTGAGTTGTGTGGCTTAAATCACGTGGGTGGGCTGAGCTCATCAAATCATTGGATGGGCCCTAGCTGATGAAATACGGTGGCTTAAATAGAGAAAAGTTTAGAATACAAAGATATAAGAGGTAATATCACAGCAAGTCATACAACTTCGCTGGATGTTCAGTTTGATTACAAAACTTGTAAAATACGGAATTATAGTTACATAACTTGTCATCTCGTGTAAATACGGTCACTTAGTCTGTATCTCATGCTTACACGGTGTTCTCGCGGGGCTATGACCCACCGTCAACATGCTTACAAACCACTCCACCGGGCACAATTTCATGTTTTTGTTGATATACATTTACATTTATACTGAACGCATTTTTTCCAAGATTTCGCTTTCCCGGGTCCGGCCAGAAAAATACGTTTCCGAAAAATCCTTTTTCGCCAGAAATTTTCAAACGAAATTCGAATTAAAAAAGACAATAAAATTTGTAATGTTTAACCCAAAACATACATAAACTTGTTCATGAGTAAGCATTTTTTGATTTCGTTTTTTTGGAAGGGGATGCAAAGTCCATTTTCCAAAATATCTCGTCAAATCCAACTTTTTAATTCAACTTTTTCACCCAAAATTTTGAATCAACTTTTTAATTCAAGTCACCCAAAATTTTAAATTCAACTTTTTAATGTCTAAACATATTTTGTTTAACTCATTGTTTTAAATAAGTGCTTCATGTACTGTGGTCATCCCGACATCTTTCCTATAGAAAGTCCCGACGCCAATTCATTGTTGCAGCTTCAAGAATAATAATTCAAATAATGTAATTTTTCAAATGAACATGAGTAACAAAAAATTCCCAAAAGAAAGTCTGATATAGTATGCATGTATGAGGATTTAAGTTACACCCATGTATTACCAGTGTCTCTTGTTTAAATTCAAACAAAATCGGGCGCTAACAATTTTTTCTCTCAATGAAAATTCTGTCCAAGAAAATTATTTCGATATGAGTAGTCATCATTACAAAACTATAATTCAAAACCATCAAACGTAGCATTTTTATTTCATTTTATTTAAGGGTCTTTATTCATAATAAAAAAATTAAGGGGTTCTATGTAAAATAATTGCGTGTGTGTATGGCTTTGAAGCGACATCTGTCACTGATAGTGGACACATGCATGCGCGCATGCCACACCAGCGGTGGATACACGCGTATACAGCCGGAGTGACCGTATTTGCATCTAAACACAAGTTACATGACCAGAAAACCGTATTTTAAAAGTTTTAGCACCAAACTGCACCTTCGATACAAGTTTTGTGACTAACGGTGATATTACCTCAAGATATAACTTATGTCAACTTTTGAGGTGGCATTGTTTCATTGGTTGGGAAACCACCGATAGATACCGACTCGACATTGCACACTTTGGTTGAAGTGGCGGACCTAGGATTTTACCATTGGGTATGCCGGCTCTAAAATTTAATAACCAATTGAACAAAATATAAATATATAATGGTAAATTTGCATTGTAATATGGTATAGAAGCAATAAATAATATTTAATTGGTAAAGTAGGTTCAACGTTGCATAAATCACGCTACAAATAGTTAAAAAACCAAACTAATAGTCTGAGATATGCGTAAAGTAACTTACAATAACTCTAGTTTACTTGTCTGGCCTACGCCTCCTTACGGACATGAAAGTATCGATTATATCATCTTCATCAACTTCAAAGAATAGATCCCGCTCAATGTAAGTGACTAGACAATCATCCAAGAGACTGTCACTCATCTTGTTTCTTAATTTTGTTTTCACTAAAGTCATTGCAGAAAACACCCTTTCAACACTTGCCGTCGCCACAGGCAGAAGCAATACCAATCTGAGAAGCAAGTAAACCATATCATACACATTGTGCCTCTTTGTTTCAACAAGCTTAACTGAGAGGTCAACAAGATTATCTAGACCTTGAAAGCTGGCATCTCGTCTCATGTCATCAATGTAATTGTCAAGTTGCAATTCAAGCTTTAGCAAATAATTGCGTGGGATATCATTAGGGTAGAACTTAGCTAGTCTGCGTATCTTTTGTGCATCAAAAGAAGCAAATGAGTCTGAAGGACTGAAGGCCAACATACAAGACAACAACTCCATATTAACCTCATCAAACCGACTATCAAGCTCTTGACTAATATTATCAATGACACCAAGATATACTTCTCTCCTGAAGTGATCATCATTTGTTTGCTTCCGGGCACGAGCATACCTTACTGATTTTCCATAAGGCACATAATAATCATCCATAGAAGGAACTTCAACACCATTTTTCTCACAAAACAAAGTGACCCTCTCAAGAAACTGAACCCAACCATCATACCGCAATCGCTGCATTTTATCCTTTGCCCCATTAACAAGTCTGATTGCATTAAGAATATCTTGGTCCCTTCTTTGCAAACACTCGGACAATTCATTTGTATATCCAAGAATAACAACCATTAAGTGTGCAAAGAAAACAAACTCAAAGGTCTCAAATGCTCCTAACACAAAATGTATTCTTGACCAATCATCCTTGTACAAAATATCACCTCCAAGCTCGGTGAGAACGTCATGTATTGTGGAAAACATAACAACAATGTTGTATACAATTTTATAATGAGAGCCCCAACGGGTGTCACCAGGCCTAGGAAACCCATCTCTTGATTCAGTCCACTCCCAGTTTCAAGTTCACCACAATCAAGTTCTTTTTTTATGCTCTCAAGCCTAGCATTCCGAAGCATGCCATGCCGCTTGCAAGAAACTCCAACAATATTTAGCAAGACAGACACTTGATCAAAAAAACTCACACAATCAGTATTGCCCTTAGCAACAGCGATAAGAACTAGTTGGAGTTGGTGCGCAAAACAATGGATATAATAAGCAGAAGATGACTCTTTCATGATCAATGTTTTTAATCCTTTAATATCTCCTTTCATGTTGCTCGCTCCATCGTAATCTTGACCACGGATTTGAGACATAGTCAAGCCCTGACTAGCAAGTAAAGCTTCAATTGCACCCTTAAGTGATAAAGAGGTAGTATAATCTACATGTACAACTCCAATAAAATGCTCACATGGCCTTCCTGACAGATCAACATAACGCAAGCAAAGAGCTAGTTGTTCTTTATGTGATATATCACTAGATTCATCAACTAAAATGGCATAAGGCTCATGACCTATTTCTTCAATTATTTTCTTTCCAGTCTCTATGGCGCAACATTGAATAATATCCTTTTGTATCTTTGGGCTAGTTAAGCTGCAATTACCTGGCGCATTGTCCAAAACATACTTATGCACTTCTTCACTATTTTCTGCAAGGAACTCCAGAAGTTCAAGAAAATTTCCTTTGTTGCTAGAATCTTCACTTTCATCATGTCCACGGAAGGCCAATCCTTGGTGCAAAAGAAACTTGATACATCTAAGGGAATAAGTCAGCCTTATCTTGTAAAGACGAAGATCCTCATCAGTCCACTTCTCAATGTGATAATCAATTGCTACCTTGGGATTCCTAAAGCCAACATATCTCTCTTGAGCTGCATTATGTGCCTTAGAACCCAGATGTTTCAAAAGTGCTTTTTCTCCTATATTCCAGTTTTTCCACCCAACAACGGTAAATGTATCTGATCCAGTACCCTGCTTGAACAAGTAACATACAAAGCAAAATATGGATTCCTTCTTGATACTATATTCAAGCCAATCATGATTATGCAACCATGCAAAGTTGAATTGACGATCTCTTCCTGAAATCTTTCTTTTTTGGAAATCATGTGTATATGGTTTGAATGGCCCTTTCAGAATATATGATCTTCTAATTGCATCCTGATCATTAACGTGATAACTTTGAATGGGCTTCCTTTCACCTGGATCTTGTGGAAGGTTGTTGATGTCATAAACCGGCGGTGGTGGCTGTGATGGTGGTGGCGGTGGTGGCGGTGATGGGGGCATATCATTCATAACTTCTTCAACCACGATCTCTTCTTGTACCACAGGTTCAACCGGAGAAGGATTTGAAGCACCGGCAGCTTTCTTGGCTGCATGTTTCTCAAAAAGAGCTACAATTCATCTCTTCATAACTAAATAATTTGGAGAGAAAATAATATAAGTATAGTCTATAGATAATCTCTTTGTAAAAATAAAGAATACGGAGAATAAGTCTTCAACCTCGCGGCGTTTTGACGACTGACGAGCACACGTATGGAAAACCTCGCGGCTTGCTGCGGCGAGCACCGAGCAGTCGAGCTGATGTCCGGAAAATCTCACGGGCGAGCCGGCGTCTATGGCTGAGCGTGTGAGCGGCGGCCGACTTGAGGCGCGGCAGCGGCGAACTTGCGGTGCGGAGGCGGCGAACTTGTGGCGCGGCGGCAGCGAACTTGAGGCGCGGAGGCGGCGTAGTCGCACAGCCCCACGCACACGCAGTTACGATCTGATCAGCTAACCACGCACGCACGTAGCGATCAGCGTTTTTTTCTCTACATACAAGGCAAAGTACGTTTTCAGCTGATCAAATACGTTTTCAGCTGACCTAGTTTGCCCAACGATCAGCCTCCGTTTTTTTCCTAATAGTAGTGCATAGCAGTCGTAGCTGGCCCCAGGGTATGCACCGGCATACCTGGCATACCCTGTGGGTCCGCTGTTTGGTTGGATCTTTATTTAATAATATGACAGTGTGCATCACATTGATGCAGAGACCGAAGATTTTCCTCCTTTTCAAAAGAAAAACTAATTAATAAAAGACACTTAGCAATAAGAATCTAAGCACCAAGGGAAAGAGGAGTTTAGTTGCTAATTTTTCCATCTACCGAAAACTTGCATGCGGCATTCATTTAGCACACTTTTTGGTAATATATGACTTTTCTTTTTTGCAGGCATATATGAATTATTGTTATATGTCCGTAACATTTAAGTGATATAGTATATACTCTCTTCCACATAACCAAAAGTGAAGTCAAGTTGGCATCAACCACTAGCTTGAGCAGTAGCATGAGTTTACAGAGCTTGCGACGATTTATTTATTTTGCTAAAGTACAATTAAAAAGACAAATCATTCTTCTTTCTGCTCGTCCCAAAAGAAAGGGAAATGAAAGTAATTTGAGCCCTGCAAGCTTTTCGTTTCTTCTAGTATTGGATTCTCGTCGTTTAGGCCGTGGAATGATTTGTTATTCAGTTCACCAGATCCTGCAAAGAATTTATTTCAGTCAAGAACAGAGTTGACGGAAGCAGCGATTTGGAGCCCAGTGCATTTGCATCTAGTCATGAACAGTACATTCAAATAAAATTGAAAAAAATATCCGATTTTTTTTTGTCATCAAAGATGCCCGAGTGCACTAGTACATGCAAAAATTCATGGTGAAATGACATTTGAGAACCTTTAAGCAAAGCAAAAATGCTGCGAAAAAAACTTTCAAACAGAGCACAGTTGAAACCAGTTTTTTTTTTTGAGGGCTCATCAAGTGTCATATAACCACAAAATTTTGCACACGCATGGCGCACTCGAGCATCTTGAATGCTAAAAACTGATCTTTTTGCTATTTATTCGAAATTCACCGTTCATCAGACGAGCACGTACCGGGAGCAGCGGTCAAAGTAGTAGGCGGATGGGAGGAAGTACGCCCAGAAGCCGCACGCGGCGCCGGAGCGGAGCATCTGGACGTGGCGGAAGTTCACGTTGCCGGCGGCGACCATGACCGAGCGCACGCACTCGCAGAGCTCCCGCCGCTGCTCCCTGGTGGTTGCCAAGTCGTTGATGGTGCGGAGCCCCTGGCAGCAGCGGGGGGTGACCTTGGCGTCCTCGAAGGTGGCGACGTAGTCGGTGCAGTCGCCGAACGCGGTCTGCGCGACGCGGCAGTCGCTCGTGTCCGCCCCTGCCTCGGCACCACGGCCGCCGGGCAGCAGGAGGAGCGCCACGACGGTGGCGGCGGCGGCGAGCGTCGCCGTCGCGAGGTGGCAGGCAGGCGCCATGCGGGGTTGGGTCGCGGTTGCGCTGAGATAGATGGATGGAAGTGGATGTTGAGATGCGAGGGAGCGAGTGTGCATGCGTGTGTGTGGCGACGAGACGAGAGGTGTGCGAAGTATTTGTAGGGAGGAGGAGGAGAGACGTTCCGGCGGAGATGGAAACGTTCTTCTCCGCGTAACGTAGCCACTGATTAATTTTCAAGGTGGCAGACGGTTATGGAGCGTCAAAATTAACTAGTAGGTAGCCGACTCTAGTAATGGGAGTTTACAGCCTCGTTCTTCAATTTGCAGAATGCGTTTCCAACCAGGATTAAATTCTCAGCTCCGTGTAACACATTGTGCTTTTGGACAAACAAAATATATAATGATTAACTACATTCAAATAGTGGAATTTAAGTTCTTCAAACAGTTTGTTTTAGAGGCATCCTATTTGACACTCATTGCGTCACCCGAGCGATTTTCTTTCGCTGCTATTTTTCTCATAGCAGTTACAGCCAGTTTTCCTCCAAAACAATGTTTCTAGATTTTTGTTCTATATTACAAATATATTAATGCAGGATTTAAAAATATATTAAGTAGTTTTAGAAAGTACACTAGTTATTAAAAAGTTCACGAATATTAAATGAATGTCGAAAAAATAGCAAAAGAGTTAGAGAATTTAAAGAATGGTCATAAATTCTGATTTTTTTAGAAAACACTTTACTTATTTACCAAACATTCGAATAATTTTAAAAATCTTCTAGGATTATTGAAATCTAATTTAAAAAAATGTTCGTGCAATTTTTTAAACTATGGGAAAATTTATAAATATTTTAAATAATGTCATGAATCCTGAATTTATTATGCATATTAAAAAATGTTGGTTAGTTTAAAGACTATTTACAAATACTCACGATAATCAAATAGAGAACAAAGATAAAATAAAAGTATTCATCAAATTTGTTTAAAAATGTTCATATATTTTTTAACAGGAAAAGGTAAAACAAAAAGGATATAAAATGGAAATGAAGCAAATTATTAGATAATAATGAAGTGATATAGAAAAATAAAAAATGGGAAAGAAAAAAAACTAAAATGGAGAATAAAAAAAAAGAAACTGAAGAAGAAGGGAATGGGAAAGTATATAGAAAAGACAGTTCTTTTCGCTAGTCAAAGAAACCCTGAAAATTGTTTGAAGAAGGAAACCCTAGCCGAAGGAGCCATGAAATTTGTTTGAAGAAAAACCTCTAGCAAAAAGGGAGGGGGGCATATTCGGCCTTGCTTCCCTATTGGGCTGGCCTAGGTGGGTTACGTGTGTGAATCTTCGACACACAATAATTATCATATACTAGTAGGGTTTTCACGGGCCTGCACTCACGCAGCCAAGGCTGTAGCCAGGTTTCGCTCATGTTATTTAAGGTACTCCCTAAGATTAGTGATCTAAACGATCTTATGTTTCTTTACAGAGGGAGGACTTAGGTAGTAATTTATTGAACAGAATATAGTCCATGTTGTGTAGCTATTCGTGTTATGCTAGCCTTGACACCGCGATGCATGACATTATGATGTTAGGATGCAATACCCCTTTTGGCATTTCCCACTTACACTTGATCGCACCCCTCCATAGTTACCCGGAAAGCACACCGTTGTGTTCTTCTTCGGTAGCTTGACCACGATATGCCACATAGCCGCTTGCCAGGCACCAGATCAACTACAATAGAAATTCTTTCTAAAAATGGACCCGGCTCGGGAGAGGTTCATATACCTGAACTAGTTACGGTCTTGGCCTGGTATATTTGCTGACAGCGATGCTAGTTTGTCAAAGGGGAAACTAGCCAAACTCTCATTCGTACCGCCATATACATAAGAGTGCTTGCTGAAAATTACTGGCGCCCTTGACATATTCTTATAAGGATTGGCAGTGTGATTTCATGTGGAAAAAACCTGGTCATGGGATGATTAAAATCAATGTGGATGTATCTCTCATTTCAAAGAATGTTGATGGAACAATTGGAGATGTGGCTCGAGATGACCGAGGCAAATACATTGCTGCTGCGACGTGGTTCCTGTCATATGTCAGCGGTGCAGACTGGGTTGAGCTGATTGCAATTCTTCTACACAATTTCTATCTTTACTTTGTCTTGTTACATTGCTATAAACTATGTCTATCATTTGCAATTTAATCTTGTAACTAGTAAGACAAGGGGCATGAAAACGCTCCTGCCGTATTGGGGACATGTATGTCTGTGTTGTGTGTGTAGGTGCTATTGACCTTGTTATCTTGGGAGACATATAATAAATTGATAACATTGGTTCTGTAACTGAGGGAAATGTTTGCTCTGCTTCACACTTATACTTGGGGGAATTCCAACAACTCCTGCAGGAGCAAGCACCCTGCTGCATGAACGGGCCAAGGACGGGGCCTTCATCGGGTCAGACTCGTCCACCCTGCCGACAAGGTGTTCGGCCATTGATCCGACCGAGACTCGTCCATGCATGTTGTTGTCTAGTGAAGTACAAATCCACATCACTCGGAAGGATCATGGCGGGAAGGTCGGGTTATTTTTTAATAACATCATATGTTCCTCATGGTCTCAAGAATCCTGATGATGGTAGTGATGTTGTGGTTCCTAAACTTCTAGTGAATGAACACACTACGAGGCAACGACCATTTTTCACGGGATCGATATCGAGTCAAGAAGCCTCTGTTGAATATAACAGAGAAAACGGACATGTCCTTCCCTTTAACTATTATTTCCATCGGACAAAATCACTATTCCCTGCAAAGCTTTTTCTCGTGATGCTTCTGGATGGGGAGACCGTTGTTTAACCTTATTTGGCAAAGAGTGATGGTTATGATGATTACTTCAATTGCAAGTATGACGCCCTTGGAAAGGTTGGCTTCACCTTTTATCAGAAATACACAGCAACTATTTGGATGCTTGCATACGGAGTTACCGATGATCTAGTTGATGAGTACGCACGATGAGTGAGTCCACATGCCTTGAGTCATTGTACATGTTCTACAAAGCTTTGCTTAGAGTGTTTGGCTCGGAGTACGTGAGAGAACCAAATGTTGAGGATGCAATCTCGTTGTATCAATCAATGCTTCGAGAGGCTTTCTTGCGATGCTTAAAAGCATAGATTGTATGCACTGGGAGGGGAAGAACTATTCATTTTTTCTGACAGGGACAATATACATTAGTGCAGAATCGGCCTATAGTCGCGGGTCGTACGGGCCTTTAGTGCCGGTTCTCGAACCGACACTAAAAGGTGGGGACTAAAGCCTACCCCTTTAGTCCCGGTTCAACACGGCCCGGCACCAAAGGCCCATCACGTGGCATCCGCCGGCGCCGTGGGCCGAGGGACCTTTAGTCCCAGTTGGTAACAACTAGTGGAAAAAGGCCCATTTGTCCCAGTTCCAAAGGCCCATCTGTCCCGGTTCTGGGCCCGGGACTAAAGTGTCGGGACTAAAGCCCATGACCTTTAGTCCCAGTTTGCTTACAAACCGGGACAGATGGGGCTACACGTGGCCGCTCCGCCGAGCCCAGGCAGGAGGGCCTTTGGTCCCGG
The DNA here is from genome assembly GCA_022496015.1 of Hordeum marinum. Classification (NCBI taxonomy): domain Eukaryota; kingdom Viridiplantae; phylum Streptophyta; class Magnoliopsida; order Poales; family Poaceae; genus Hordeum; species Hordeum marinum. The sequence goes on along the minus strand of CM039678.1, from coordinate 70,337,455 downwards.
TTGGTAACACCAACCGGGACCAAAAAGCGTCCACGCGTCAGTAGCTCAGGAGCTGTTTTTTTTGAAAGAGGTTTTTTTTTTAGGGTTTTGGAGGGTTAATTTAGGGGTTTCATATATTTTGTTAGCTAGCTAATAGAGAGAAGTGACCTCTCTTATCTCCGTGCTTGGTCGCGATGTTACATACTATACGTATAGAGAGAACTCGCGACACGCTAGTTAGTAAGCAAATGAAGGAAACCATTAAGTATACAAGATCGTCATGAACATATACAGAGAGAAGTGATCGACCTCCTCCTTCTCCGAGAGATTGGTCAAACAACAAGTTTTTGTATATCTATCCCATGTTACAATCCCTAACATCTAATTTCAAGTTCCATATGGTATTCTCAGGCTTTATTGATGACGTGGTCAATAAAGAATCCCGCCAATTCCTCTTGAATTGCTCGTATACGATCTTGTGGTAGGAGTTCATCCTGCATCCGCCACATCTAAATTGAAGAAAATGGTCAATACATGTATATGAATGAAACTCAACACAAATGATGGTAATAAAATAAAATTGTGAATATTTTTGCTTATGCACTTCATATTCTTTTTCAGTGTAGCCCCGCTTATTAGGATTCGTCGCGTTATAGATGAACTCACAAACGTAGTATCCACAAAAACTAGTCCCTTGTTCTTGAAACAAGCACTATACGAGAAATAGAGGTCAATCAAACTGATAAGCAAGCATGCTAAATGGTATATATTGATGAAACTAGCTAGAATCAATGGAAGATGGGCGGAACTAGGTAGTATATATTACTTACTTTCGGGTGTCTAAATTGTAGCTCGGTAGGCAGTCCCAGAGCAATTTTGGTGAAATCTTTCCAAACCCTGCCAGACAAAGAAAATAATTACTTGATATATATCAGGAAATGAACAAAGTTGCCGATATGGTGCGATAATGATCGATTGAACTTACCTCTGGAGCATTTTAGCAGGTTCGCATACAACTCGGGTTTATTTCGTCTCGAGTCTAAGACGGTTACTACTCCCCGGTCAAGCTTAATCTCTAGTAGAATAAAGTGATGGCTGCACACACATGCATAGCTCATCAATTACATTACTATACCCTCGAGTAATAAGGGAGAAACTCAATATGCAGAAGACAGTAACACTCACTTGAAGTTGTAAGGAAGGAGTATTTTGTCTTTGTTTTGATTTTTAAGCATCGATTCTAGCAAGTTCTACTTGGTTTGTTTGGGATACATTTGAACCGTCACTTCATGTATGATATTTGGGTTAATGAACCCAATGTCATACATTTCTGCTTTTCTGCATTCGACGATCTTCAATTTGCATAATATAGTGATGAGGATAATTATATATATACATGCAATGAAAGAGGTGAGCTATATATAGAGACTTAATTACAGAAGTACTTACAGACATTAGCAAGTCATGATTTGTATGTCAATGTACCTTTTATTGTAAAACTGGAAAAGCTCGTCAAATTCAACAGTAATCACCTCCTGGACAAAGAAGTCATGCTTCTCTTTAATACTCATCATCAAACAATCAAGCCAAGACTCACTGCAGGTTTTCATATACCAATCATGCAATTGTCTCATCACCGTTCCTAGAGGAGGACTTCCATCTTTGACGAGAGGCTTCCCGTACTGGTATTTGAAATCTTCCACCTCCAATGGCTCAAACAGTACATCATCGCTCATGTAATCGGCATGATTGGTACCGGGCACCATCCTCGGATGATCAGCGTCGATATCGGTAGACACCTTCAGCGGGGGGCACGATTGGTTAGCCTGTTCGCCGAGCTAGGGAATTTTTTCCCACTTCTTCATTTTGCTAACCTCTCATCACTGGAAGTAGTTCCCGTCCGCATCGCATTTTGATATGCCTTTTTAGTAGCATGGACATAGTTGGTATCCAGCGGAGGCGATGGTGGTCGCTTCAGGGCCTCGATAGTGTGCTTCGCTGCCACCGAATCTATGGTCTGCTTCAGAGGTGGAGCTTTCTTTGCAAAATGGGCCCTCACTTGGTCTTGAGAGATCTTCGTGGTTTCCTCCGCGGTCCTCTCGTATGTCAACTTTTACAATGGCTTGAGAGACTTAGGACCGTATTCGTATGGCCTCCCGCCACTGGCTGTACTGCTAGCAGTCGGAGCGATGACGTCTCTCTTCCATCATTGATTACGAGGCGAAGGAGGAGGCGGAGTGCTCCGACATGCCGGAGGAGGAGGCGACGGAGGAGGAGGAGCGGCGACGGCTGTCTTTCATCGTTGCTAAGGAGGCGGAGGAGGAGGCAGACTGCTCGAACGTGCCGGAGGAGGCGGAGGAGGAGGCGAAGTGCCTTGATCGTCGACGTCACGCGCCGGACGAGGCGAAGGAGGAGGCGGAGTGCCTTGATCCCTCGCCGAAGGAGGAGGAGGAGGATGAGTGCCTTCATCACTCGCGGGAGGAGGAGGAGGCGGAGTGCCTTAATCTCTCGCCGGAGGAGGAGGAGGAGGAGGATGAGTGCCTTCATCACTCGCCAGAGGAGGAGGAGGAGGAGGCGGAGGCGTCCAGTTCGGAAGCTTGATGTGCTCCTTCCGCCATAGACATGTACTCCTCAGAGCAAATCTCAGCTGAGTCTCCCCTTCACCTGTGGGGTGGTCAAGCTGGAGCTCCTCAAATCCCCCCATTATTTCATCCAATTGCACAATAACATAGTCATGTGGAATCTGACCGTGGTGAAAAGTTCCGTCGGTTCGAGGAGGTGCAACAAAGCCGTTAGCCGCCTTGAAGGTGAGGTAAACGCATTTTGTCATAAGCTCGCAATGTTGGCCATCTGTGATAGCATCCACGGGGTAGCTAGGAGCCGTGAAGTCAGGCTGCTGAAGGAGCTCCGTGGAAGCCACACTGCTTCTCCACTGAGATGGCGGGGTAGCTTCTCGGGTAGCTTCGTGCCCCTGATCAAGTTGCTGGTCGGGAGCTCGCTGGCTCATAACTTCTTCCTCTGGCCTTTGTACTCTTGCATTGAGCTCCTGCACAATGCCCAACTCCTGTTTCCTCTTCCTCTCCCGGCTTCTGTAACCGCCTGCACCGGGAAACCCAAGCTTCCACGAAATGGAGCCTGGCATGCCTTGTGTTCGTCCAGGGTGCTCAGGATTCCCGAGGGCCTCAGTCAGCTCGTCCTTCTCTCTATTGGGAATGAACCTCCCTTCCAACGCTTCCTTGATAACTAGCTTAAGCTTCCTGACGGGTATTGCAAATTGCTCGTCCGTCCAAATGCACTTCCCTGTTTCAGGGTCCAAAGTTCCCCCAACCCCGAAGAACCAAGTCCTTGAACGGTCTGGCTAGTTCCCTGTCTCTGGTTCGACATCTTTAGCTCGCAGGTCATCCTCCCATTTGGCCCACAACGCCCGGGCTCTGAGGTAGCCACCTGACCCCGTGCGATGGTGATACTGCTTCTTCTCAGCATTTTTCTTGTTTATCGCTGGCATTTTCTTACTCTTTTCAGAAGTCTTGTAGGCCACGAATGCGTCTCATTGATCTCTTATCCCCGCATATCGACCGACGAATACCGAAGTCTTCTCTTGGTCGACAAACTTAGCTTTCAACTCATTCTTCCACCTCCTGAAAAGATCTACCATATTCTTAAGAGCATACAACCTGACCAGTGGCTCTATAACTGGATTACTCTCATCCTTCTCTAGCGGTAGGGTGAAATTTGCCTTCAGGGCCTTCCAAAGATCTTCTTTCTGTCTATCGGTGACATAAGAAACTTGAGGGTCGTAGTTCTTAGCGTTCTTAGCCGGCTCATTCCATTGCTGGATGCTGATCGGGATGCTGTCCCTAACAATAGTTCCACACTAAGCAGAAAAATGCATCCTTGGTCTTCTTCGGTTCAATCGGTTGGCCATCGTTCGTGATTAAGGTTATCGTGAACCTTTCTTCCTTGCCCAACCTTTTCTTCGAGCCTCGTCTCGTTACCAAAGTTTGGCTCGATCCGAAGGGCTATATAAAAGAAGAAATAAGAGCTAATATATGTACATACCAAAACAATTAATGCATCAATTAGTCGGCACAAGCTTAATTAATATATATACCTCGCCAGACGACTTTGCAACAGCTCCCTCCGTTCGGTCACCGGAGCCGTCATCATGGTCTCCTTCTTCCTCCGGCTCTCGGTCACCGGGGCCGTCATCATGGTCTCCTTCTTCCTCAGCATTCGGTGACCGGAGCCTTCATCATCATGTCCTAGCTCTTCCATGTCAAAATTGATTAACGAGAAGATATTACCGCCGCCGCGGATCATGTCCCCCAACAACTCTTCTCCTTCAAAGTCTCTGTTCATGGTTGGATCCATGGTTTATGCAAATATTACAACATGGCAATTAATATACAAACATGAGAGATGGATATATTAATTAGTGGCAAACATAGACAAGGGATCATATTAGTGGCCTCGATGCTTCTACGGTTTGGGGTGGCCTCGACAACTGTTCTAGGGATTGGGTGGCCTCGACAACTCTTCTAGGGATTGGGTGGCCTCGATGCTTCTAGGGTTTGGCTGGCCTCGGCAACGCTTTTAGGGATTGGGTGGTCTCAGCAATGCTTCTAGGGTTTGGTCGGGCGAGAGGGGGTTGATCGAAGTTACTGGGGTTTTCTTCTAGTGGTTTGGGTGGCCTTGAGAGTTTGTCGGGTAGGGGCGAGAGGGGGTAGGAGATCGACAACGCTTTTTCAGTCCCGGTTTAGGCGGACTCGAGAGTTGGTCGGGCGAGAGGGGGTTGATCGACGTCCCCCCTCATGTCGAAATTACCAAAGTTTTCTATTTTAACAAAAAATGCCGGCCGGACATATCATCACGCGGCGGTGGTAACCTACGAAGCACCGATACGGCAACATCGATACGGCGATACGGGTACGGCAATACGGGATACGAAAATTTCTATAAATTGCAATACGACGATACGACAAGCATATATAAATAATAATTCAATAACATGTAATGAGAGCTAATATAATAAAACGTACACACACATACACATACATACATAAAACATATATGAACACATACATACACATACACATATATGAACACATACATACACATATATGAACACATACAAAAAACATCATACACATATATATGAACAAAAAATATCATACACACATATATATGAACAAAAAACAAAAAAACATCCTCACGTATAGGGGATGGGGGATGTGGCCGGAGCGGGGCGGGGCAGCCGGCGCGGGGCGGGGTGTCCGAAGCGGGGTGGCATGGGGTGGGGCGGCCGGAGCAAGGTCGGGGAGGTCAGGGATGGCATCCGGCAGCGCGACAGCGATGGAGAGCGCGCGAGATTCGGGTAGCCTGACGGTGTGGGTGGGATCTGGCCTTCGGGGGAGCGATATGGTCGAAAACTGCTAAGTGTGGGCTTATATACAGGGAGGATTGGTCTCGGTTCGTGGCACCAACCGGGACCAATGCTCCCCTTTGGTCCCGGTTCGTGCCACCAACTGGGATCAAAGCCCTGTTTTCAGCAGCCCACAGGGCGGGAAGCAGAGGCCTTTGGTCCCGGTTGGTGCCACGAATCGGGACCAAAGGGTGGCATTGGTCCCGGTTGGTGCCACGAACCGAGACCAATGGTCCCTTTTCGTCAGCCCAAAGGGCAGGAAACAGGGACCTTTGGTCCCGGTTGGTGACAGCAACCGGTACTAAAGGGGCCCTTTAGTCCTGGTTGCTGCCACCAAACGGGACCAAAGGCCTGGCGCAACGGTGTCAAATGTTTAGTCCCACCTCGCTAGTCGTGGGGAGACCGCACCTGTTTATAAGCCCCGATGCGCATGACCTGTCGAGCTCCTCTCATAGTGAAAATAGATGCCCTTATACAGGAAATTCGACCTAAATTCAAAATGCTAGTTAGGCGCCTAACTAGCACTTTGAATTTTGGTTGAATTTCCCTATAAGCGCATCTATTTTCATTTTTGCTATTTTTATGTTATTTCTTTGCATATTAAAAATTGTTAACAAAAAATACTTTATGAATATTCTTTTTGCTATTAATTTTTTTAACAAAAATAACTTTGATAATTTTAGTTGCATGAATTGTATATAATATCAAGTTTAGTTATATAACTTTTATCGAACGAAAACATGTGTGTTACAAAATGATTTCAATTTTTTTATAAATATTTGAACTCAAGATTTTTTCTGCATTCAATATGCACCATTCAAAGCCACATCATCCCTTTTCAACCCTTTTTTGACTTCATTTGCTTTTTGCATGCATTTCAGCATTTATTTTGAGCTAAAATGACCCTGAATTAAAAAGCACTGCAAATAAACTTTGAAATGGTTGAAACAAGGTATGGTACCATCATTTCACAAAAGGCATTTCATTTCTTCACTTGTAACTGCATTGATATTCTAGATCAAAGGCATCATCATAATAGTTGTGGAGAGAAAGTCTTCACTTTTTCTTCGCTTGTGTCCTTTGCTTATTGCGCCGTAACCATGGATAATCTTCATTGTTTAACATGGTGCTTGGGTCAGCCTTGACTTTGAAGGGAGGAATTTCTTGAAACTTTTAATAATCTTCAGATATGTTTGTCTTTCCCTCCAATCCCACGATGTCTCTTTTGCTTGAAAGAACTATGTGACGCTTTGGCTCATCGTATGATGTATCCGCTTTCTTATCTTTTATTTTTCTCGGTTTGGTAGACATGTCCTTAACATAGAAAACCTGCGCCACATCATTGGCTAGGATGAATGGTTCGTCTGTGTACCCAAGATTGTTAAGATCCACTGTTGTCATTCCGTAATGCGAGTCTACCTGTACCCCGCCTCTTGTAAGATTGACCCATTTGCATCAAAACAAAGGGACCTTCAAATCATTCCATAGTCAAGTTCCCATATCTCCTCTATGTAACCATAATATGTGTCGACCTTCCCATTGGTCGTTGCTACATAAAAGCGGACACCGTTGTTTTGGTTGGTGCTCCTTTGATCTTGGGCGATCGTGTAAAATGTATTCCCATTTATCTTGTACCCTTTGTAAGTCAATACAGTCAAAGATGGTCTCCTGGCCAACGAGTATAGCTCATCAAAAACAGTGTTGTCACACCTAAGACGTGTTTGGAACCAACTGCCGAAAGTCTTGATGTATTCACATGTAATCCAGTCGTCACACTGCTCTGGGTGTTTGGAGTGCAGAATGTTCTTGTGTTCATCGACATATGGGGTCACCGAGGTAGAATTCTGTAGAACTCTGTAGTGTGCTTGAGACCAAGAATGTCCGTCCCCACATATTATTGACTTTGCTCCTAGCGTGCCTTTTCCAGTCAGTCTCCCCTCATACCGCGATTGAGAGAGACCAATCTTCTTAAGGTCAGGAATGAAGTCAACACAAAATTCAATGACATCCTCTGTTTGATGGCCCATGCAGATGCTTCCTTCTGGCCTAGCGCGGTTATGGACATATTTCTTTAGGACTCCCATGAACCTCTCAAAGGGGAACATATTGTGTAGAAATACAGGTCCCAGAACGACAATCTCGTCGACTAGATAAACTAGGACGTGCGTCATGATATTGAAGAAGGATGGTGGGAACACCAGCTCGAAACTAACAAGACATTTCGTCACATCAGTCCTTAACCTTGGTAGGATTTCTAGATCGATCACCTTCTGAGAGATTGCATTGAGGAATGCACATAGCTTCACAATGGCTAATCAAACGTTTTCTAGTAGAAGCCCCCTCAATGCAACCGGAAGAAGTTGCGTCATAATCACATGGCAGTCATGAGACTTTAGGTTCTGGAACTTTTTCTCTGCCATATTTATTATTCCCTTTATATTCGACGAGAAGCCAGATGGGACCATCATACTGAGCAGGCATTCAAAGAAGATTTCCTTCTCTTCTTTGGTAAGAGCGTAGCTGGCAAGATCTTCTTACTGCTTTGGAGGCATGTCGTCTTTCTCGTGAACACGTTGCTGGTCCTCCCATGCCTCCGGTGTATCTTTTGTCTTCCCATACACGTGCAAGAAGCCTAGCAGGTTCACGCAAAGATTCTTCGTCATGTGCATCACGTCGATTGTAGAGCAAACCTCTAGGTCTTTCCAGTAGGGTACGTCCCAAAATATAGATTTCTTCTTCCAAATGGGTACGCGTCCCTCAGCGTCATTCGGAACAGATAGTCCGCCGGGACCATTTCCAAAGATTACTTGTAAAACATTGACTATAGCAAGTATGTGATCACCGGTACGGATGGCAGGCTTCTTCCGGTGATTTGCCTCGCCTTTGAAATGCTTTCCTTTCTTTCGACATTGATGGTTGGTCGGAAGAAATCGACGATGCCCCAGGTACACATTCTTCCTGCAATTGTCTAGGTATATACTTTCGGTGTCATCTAAACAGTGCGTGCATGCGTGGTATCCCTTGTTTGTCTGTCCTGAAAGGTTACTGAGAGCAGGCCAATCATTGATGGTTACAAACAGCAACGCATGCAGGTCAAAATCCTCCTGTTTGTGCTCATCCCACACGCGTACACCGTTTCCATTCCATAGCTATAAAAGTTCTTCAACTAATGGCCTTAGGTACACATCAATGTCACTGCCGGGTTGCTTATGGCCTTGGATGAGAACTGGCATCATAATAATCTTCCGCTTCATGCACATCCAAGGAGGAAGGTTATTGATACATAGAGTCACGGGCCAGGTGCTGTGACTGCTGCTATGCTCCCCAAAAGGATTAATGCCATATGTGCTTAAACCAAACCATACGTTCCTTGCATCACCTGCAAACTCCTTCCAGTACTTTCTCTCGATTTTTCTCCACTGCGACCCATCAGCGGGTGCTCTCAACTTCCCGTCTTTCTTACGGTCCTCTTTGTGCCATCGCATATTCTTGGCATGCTCTTTGTTTCTGAATAGACGTTTCAACCGTGGTATTATAGGATCATACCACATCACCTTGGCAGCAACCCTCTTCCTGGGGCGCTCGCCCTCAACATCACCAAGGTCATCGCGTCTGATCTTATACCACAATGCACCGCATACCGGGCATGCGTTTCGTTCCTCATACTCACCGCGGTACAGGATGCAGTCATTAGGGCATGCATGTATCTTCTGCACCTCCAATCCTAGAGGGCATACAACCTTCTTTGCTGCATACGTACTGTCGGGCAATTCGTTATCCTTTGAAAGCTTCTTTTCAATATTTTCAGTAGTTTCTCAAATCCTTTGTTAGGGAGCCTTGGCGCAGTGGTAAAGCTGCTGCCTTGTGACCATGAGGTCACAGGTTCAAATCTTGGAAACAGCCTCTTGCAGAAATGCAGGGAAATGCTGCATACTATAGACCCAAAGTGGCCGGACCCTTCCCCGGACCCTGCGCAAGCGGGAGCTACATGCACTGGGCTGCCCTTTTTTTCTCAAATCCTTTGTCAGGTACACCATTCTCTGCCTTCCACTACAACAATTCCAGTGTGGTACTTAGCTTTGTGTTGCCATCTTCGCAATTAGGGTACATCCCTTTTTTGTGATCCTCTAACATGCGATCGAACTTCAACTTCTCCTTTTCACTTTCGCACTGTCTCTTTGCATCAACAATGACCCGACGAAGATCATCATCGGGCACATCGTCTGGTTCCTCTTGATCTTCAGCTTCCCCGGTTGTAGCATCACCGTATTCACTGGGCACATAGTTGTCATCATCCTCTTCTTCTTCGCCGTTTTCCATCATAACCCCTATTTCTCCGTGCTTGGTCCAAACATTATACTATGGCATGAAACCCTTCACAAACAGGTGGCTGTGATGGATTTTCTGGGCAGATTAAGACTTCAAATTCCCACATGTAGGGCATGGACAACACATAAAACCATTCTTCTTGTTTGCCTCGGCCACTTCAAGAAAATGATGCACCCCCTTAATGTACTCGTCGGTGCGTCTATTACCGTACATCCATTGCCTGTTCATCTACGTGCATTATATATAATTAAGTGTGTAAACAATTATGGAACATCAGAAATACAGAAGTGACCAAATTAATAGAAGTTCATCATCACATTAAAACCAAAGTAGATACATAGTTCTCGTTGACCAACATATAGCTCTCCAGAGCATCTAATTAAACCATACATTGAAACTATTTAAAACATTTCAATGCAACAACAAATGAGATCATAATCAGAACTAAGGTAACAATTGATCCAATGGCATAATGATACCAAGCCTCTTTATCAATGGCATATTTTCTAATCTTTCGAAGCTTCAAGCGCATTGCAGCCATCTTGGTCCTGTGATCATCGACGATATCGGCAACATGCAACTCCAATCCCATCTTCTCATCTTCAGTTCTTTTCAATTTTTCTTTCAAACGATCAATTTCTTTTTCAGCTTTAGTTAACTTGTCGAGCAGAATTGCATAGTCAGTATCCATTTCTGGTTCAACTACTTCCTATAGATAAAAACATCTATGTCAAGTTGGTGGCATAATTAATTATCATAGACATTAGATGTGTGAAATAGTTATAAAAGATAATATACCACATCTGAATCATAGACTGGACGAGGGCCGACGTGGGTGGATACCATAACCATGGCACTATATAATGACAAACAATAATAAAAGTAAGAAAATCGTACGAGTAAGTATATTTTCTTTTAGAAAGAAGATAAGATCAAGAGGCTCACCACGCGCGGCGATTGACGGCGGTTTCAGGACGAGGATGTGACAGGACGGACCGCCAAACCTAGACAAATCTTGACAAAAACGGAGTTTGGACAAGGAGCTTCGAGAGGAGAAAGCTTAAGTATGGATCGGGCATTTCATCGAACACCTCATGTGCATAGGAGGTGAGCTAGAGCACCACAAACCTCTAACACCGTTGTCCTGGAAAAACAAAGCACTCCACGGCTCTGCTAGCGGCGGGCGAGGGTTTATATAGGCATACCATTGGTTCCGGTTCGTGGCTGGAACCGGGACAATAGGTCTCCCTTTGGTCCCGGTTCCATCCACGAACCGGGACCAATGGTCATGGGCCAGGAGCGAGGCGCATTGGTCCCGGTTCGTGACTGGAACCGGGACCAAAGGGGCCAGACGAACCGGAACCAATGGCCCACGTGGCCCAGCCGGCCCCCTGGGCTCACGAACCGGGACGGTTGCCACCTTTGGTCCTGGTTCGTGAGCGAACCGGGATTAGTGGGATTAGGAGGCCCGAACGAATGCCCTTCTACTAGTGAACACCAACCGGGATTAAAAATATTTTTTATTTTAATTCTTTAGGGGTTTATGAATTAATTATGGTTTAATTTTCCTTTTAATTTTGTGTTTTCCGTTTAATTAATTTTCATTTCAAACATATATTATGCTACTACATACTGTACACATGTTGTGCATATATATATATATACACACACACACAATTTTTCCTACAATTTGAAAATCATTACATATATATGCACAATCATTACTTGTTCTTGATCTTGTAATGGTATTATCCTTTGGGTTCTATGACCTGGTCGACCAGAAATCCAGCTAATTCCTCTTGAATTGCTCGTATCCGAGCCTTTGGTAGGAGCTGGCCCCGCATCTCCGTCAGCTACAAGATGGAGATCAAGATGAATATATTAGTTGCGTGTATATATTAGCTAGATCATGATAAAAAATTATGGATAATGTTCTGGTAAATGTACCCAAAGATTTCTTCGTTTCTGCTCCTTTCAGACGTGATCATGCGAATGTTCTCATAAACGTAGTATGCGCATAAACTAGTCCCCTGCTCCTACCTCGTGCACTTTACGAGAATAAAATTCAACCAGGTAATAATTAATCAAGCATGATAATGGTATTGAAACTAGAATTAAAGAGATGTACGGACGTAGCTAGCTAGCTAGTAGTACTTAATTACCTTGGGTAGCACCCATTTTAGTTGTTGTGCCCAGTCGCTTGGGACCTGTTTGATGACCTTGGCCCAAACCCTGCCCGTCGGCAAAGAAAATAAATAAATGAGTTATTAACTAGTTGATATCAGGAAATGAAGTAATTAAAGAGGCCGACATAGTGCGATAATGATTGAAATTACCTGTCAAACAGCCCCCTCACGATTGCGTATTCGAATGGATCCTTAAATAGTGAGTCGAGTACTTCAACTTTTCCCTTGTCAACTTCAATGATTAAAAAGATCCAGTGGTAACTGCATAACTCATCAACAACACTTATTAACATCTAGTAAGCAAAAAATAGAATTTGTAGTATAAGATATATATAGTAACACTCACTCGAAGTTGTAAGGAAGTAGTATTTCTGGTTGGGTGTTTCGATGCTTCAAAAAATCTAGCATGACTTTCTCTGTGTCTTTTCTCGAATATGCAGTTTCCCATATCTTTTGATTAATCATATTTGGGTCAATAAACCCAATGCCATAGCGTCCAGCTTGTTTCATTTCATACATCTTCATTCTGCATAATACCACAGAAACGAATATAGTGAGGATAATTAGAGGTAATGAACGAGAGCACAACTAGCTAGAGACTTAAATTATAGAAAGAAATCACTTACAGACAATAACAACTGACTAAAGATTTGTCAAGTGCATCTTGATTGAATAACTGAAACAACTCTGAATAATGAATCCACAGATCTTTTTTATGGAAGTAATGCCTCCCTTTGACTCTCACCATGAGGGACTCTTGATTGGTATTTGCTGTTATTTGCATGTAGCACGTATGCAAATTGTACAATCTCGTCGATAGAAGCTTGACATCTTTAGGCTTGACCAGAGGTTTGCCACGAGCATATTGATATTTTACTTCTGACTCTTTTAGCCTGGGAATTTCCTCAAGGCCTAGGAGTTGTTCAACACTCACACCGACCTTTTTAGCCATCCTAATATGATCTTCGGTTACTCTTGGCCGACCGGCGGTACTCACAGGTGTTTGTACAATGAGCGGGGGGATCGATTGCACTGCCTGTTCTCCCAGCCCGGGGATAGTTTTCCCGCTTTTTTGCCAACTCCTTGGCTCCAGCTCGAGCTCGACTTCTTTTGTCCTGCAAGATATGACTTCTTGATAGACCACACATAGTCGCTGTCCTTCTGATTGACAGCCGGTCGAGCCATATCAATGAAGTGTTGTGAGACATGCTCAGGTACTTTCTCCTTTGGTGGATGGGGCGGTTTCGGTCCAAAATGGGCCTTCACTTTGGCATCCACTGTGCTCTTGAGTTCCTCCTCGGTCAGGTGGTAAGGCAACTTCGGAAGAGGCTTGAGGCTTGGACCATATTTGAATTTCTTGCCTATTGTACCGCTAGTCTTTGTAGCCGTGGCCTCTCTCTTTTGTTGTTGCTTACGCGACTGAGCACGCTGAGTTGATGGAGCATGCTGGCGTCGTGCCGGACTTGGAGGAGGAGTCGACTGACGCGGCAGTGAACTTGGAGGAGGAGGAGTCGGTGGCCTTGGAAAGACGATGCAATCCTTTTTCCATAGAATGATATGATGTATGGCCTCTCCCAGTGTTCTCTCCTCGTCACCTCCAAGAATGTCAAGTTGTAGCTCGGGATATGCTGACATCACTTTATCAACCCCGACATGAGCATAGCCAGCTGGAATGGGATTGCAATGGAAGGTTGCTTCTGGAGGATTTGCTAAAGCATAGTCGTCCACCACCTTCATGGATAAGTTCTTCACTTTCATGTGTAGCTCACAGTTAGTCCTGTCTTTGATATCATCCACATGGTAGCTGTCTAGCAGTGCATCGTCATCGATATTGGATGGGGCGGAACCCACGATGCTTCTCGGCATAGATGGGACGATGGTATCCAATGCTGGATCGATCTGCTCATGCTGCCGCTGAGACACCCTTTCCTGGCTAAGTGAGTCAATCTACTCCTACTGCCATCTGACTCTGGATTCCAACTCTAGGTGCTTTGATTCTAGGCCTTCAAGGAGGAGTGCTTCCTCCTCCTTCTTCCACTCCTCCTGCATCTTCTTTCTCGCACAGCTTCTGTAGTCATCGTTCGAACCAGCAAACCCCTCAAACCACGGAACAACGCCTTTCCCTCGTTTTTTTCTCGGGTGTTCAGGATTCTTCAGGGCGAGCGTAAGCTCGTCGTCCTCTCTGTTGGGCATGAACACCCCCGTTCAAACTTCTTCTATTTTCACCAGAATTTTGTCTGTCACTTTTTTAAGACTTACCTTCACCATAATAGCCCCTATCTTTGGGTCCAACTTTCCCCCCATTCACATAAAACCATGTCCTGCACCTCGGGGGCTAAGTCACTGTAACTGGAGTGACCCCTGCACTAATCATATCTTGTTCGGATTGATCCTACTTAGGCAGGGCCGTCTGGTAGCCACCTGGCCCCAAAGTATGGTGCCACTGCTTTTCGCGGCATTAATCTTGTTCTTTCTCGACCGTTCCTTTGCTAGTTCTGATTCCTTGAACTTCACGAAATTGTCCCAGTGATCTTTTGCCTTCACCAGTGCTCCCTCGAATTTTGGAGTCTTCTTGTTTGCTTTGGCATACGCAACCCATGCATTTTTCTTGAAGGTGTTGAATGCGATCGCCATCTTTTTAAGAGCATAGTTTCTGACTTTCTTCAGATATGCATCTGTCAAGTTATCTGGTAGTATGAAATGTGACATCAACTCGGTCCAAAGCACATCTTTTGCTCTTTCATCGACAAAAGTAATTCCTTCTTGATCTCCCTTTGCTGGCTTTTTTCCATTCTCGTGTGGAGATCGGGATTTCGTCCCTAACAATAACTCCGCATTGATTCTTGAACTTGGTCGCATTTTTCTTAGGTGCAAGCGGTTCGCCAGTTGATGTATTGATGGAATCGATCTTGAACTTTATGCCAGCGTCCGACTTTTTGGCCGGACCTCAAACTACCCTATCGCTTGTAGAAGAATTGCTTGATCCGGAGGCCTAAAAGAAGAAAGATCGATTCATTAATACATATACAACTCAATTAAGACATGTAATGATCACCGGATGGCTTATATAATAAATATACCTTGCTGGTCTTTGTTATTTGAAGAACATTTTCTTCGTCAACATCGTTGTCGAATTCATCTATTATTTCATCTTCATCAAACATACAACCCTCACCGGAATTGTTCAGATATTGCGAGCCGTCATCATCTTCATGTTCATGCTCTGGGCTCGTGGAGTGTATGATGTTCAACAGAGCCTCTTCTCCTCCTCTGTCGGTATTGTCCATAGCTTTTATTTAACTAACCTAGAAGAAAGATAAAACAATTTAGTATTCAAATTAGAATGCATGCAATCAATAAGGAAAACTGAATCATAGTACATAATATGCATCATCGAGTATAATCTCGAATAAATCGTCTCGAATATTATCGAATATAATCTTGAATACATCTCGAATATTATTACTAATACATCTCGAATATTATTGATTATATAATATCACTATTAAAGATCCAGTTGACGTCTCACGCGACAGGCGGTGGACACCCAAAGAGAAGGACCTATGACAGGATCATAGCTCGGGTGAGATCCCTAAAGAACTTGCCACGTATTGGAGAACCTGACGTCCAACGCATCCATGTAGCGACGGACTTGCTCGTCCTCCTCCCTGACACGGCGACATACCACCTCGGTCTGGGTCGGCTGCCTCCGCACCGAAAGTGGCCCAGGCGAACACCACCAAAGAAGCTCCGGGTCGACGACGGGACCCGGGTTCCTCACCAAGCTGTGCCCCCTGAAGGTAGCAGCTCCCAGTGTCAGCCCGGCGGAGCCCAGTCCGGGCATGGCGCCTCTGAAGCAGGACGTCGTCGCGAACGAGTCGACGACGAGGATGGTGGCCAGGCATCGTTGACTCTGAGAAGAAATTCTTATGAAAATAAATTCCTAGGTTATAACTATCGTAATAATATTCCTTTCTCAATAAAAAATTCTGAAAAATTTCTCAATTATAATTTCCTATGCAACATTTTAGTATGCAATTTTTTATGTAATATGATATACAACATTATATACTTCTAAGCAATATTTTAATAGGTTAGAGACATTATATACTTCTAATTAAGCAAAAAAAACCTAATTAAGCATACATACTAACTAAACACTAATTATAGAAAAACAACATTATATAAAAAAAATCCATCTAACATTTATATATCTAAAATTCATCTAACATTTCTATACATCTAATTAACATCTAATTAACATTCAAAATTCATCTAATTAAGCAAAAAAATCCAGAGGCGAGGAGAGTCAGGGGCTCACAACGGGACGACGGCCGGCGAGGCGAGGCGAGTCGTCGGCGATGGCGACGACAACGATGCGCGAGCTCGAGGATGTGGCGGCCCGCGATGGTGGCGGCGATGGGGGGCGGCGCGTTTGGGGCGGCGATGGCGTGAGCGGCGCTTTGGGGGCAACAATGGTGTGGGCGGCGACGGTGTCAGGGCAGGCGGTGCATTGGGGGGGGGGGGCGGGCGGCGATCTCCTCTATGGTCAAAGAGACGAAGAAAACAGAGAGAAAATGAAAAAAGTTCAAGTGTTGCTTATATAGAAGGACCTTTAGTCGCGGTTGGTGGCTCCAACCGCGACTAAAGACCCCCCTTTAGTCGCGGTTGGAGCCACCAACCGTGACTAAAGACCTCCTTGTGCCAGGCGAGTAGCGGGGTGGATGTTTAGTCCCACCTCACTAATCGAGAGGAGCTCGCACCGATTTATAAGCCCCATCGCGGCTACCGTGTCGAGCTCCTCTCTTAAGCAGGCTTTCTGGGCCTACCGCACCTCTGCCGCCCTGTGGGGCTTACTGGGCCATATGGGCCTGCGTCCTCGCCCAACAAGAGGTTGGGTTTCTAGTCGTATGCAGGCCGTGTCGGCTCAATAGGCGGGCTTTTTTTTAATTTTTTTTGTTTTTTTGTTTTCTGCTTTATTTATTTTCTTTATTTAATATTTGTTTTTTGCATTATTTAGAGTTTCTTTGTGTATTTTTTCTTTAGGTAAATTTTTTATAAAATTTCTGTTAGTGCTAGTAGTTTTAAAATTTGAATACTTTAAATTTGAATTATTTGAAATTTGTGTGAATCACTAGTTTGTGAGTAACTTTAATTCAAAAATAGATTTTTCATTGATTCTTTTTTTTGTTGTTTAATATTAGCGTGTTTTATTATTATATTCAATTTGGTAATTCTTAGGTTATCTAAAAAATGAAATGCCTTAGTAACAGACGAGTTTTCGTTCGAAACCCTGATACTTCGAAAAAGATTGTCCATTTTGTATACGAAGTGCATCTAGTTTTTGCCGTAACCCTCTCAACTTTTTAGCACATGCTATGTGGGTAAAATAATAATACCATGCCACTTTTCAACCTTTTCAGAGTTCATTTGTAGTGCTTATCAATTTCAGGGTCATTCAGCTCAAAAAAATCCGTAAATGCATGAAAAATAGCAAATGAAGTCAGAAAGGGTTGAAAATTGATGGTCTGCCTTCGAATGGTGCATACTGAACGCACAAAAAGTCTAGAGTTGAAATAAGTTAAAAAATGAAATGCCTTTGTAACAGGCGAGTTTTCGTGTGAAGCCCTGATACTTTAAAAGAGATTGTCCATTTTGTACATGAAGTGCATTCAGTTTTTGCCGTAACTTTTTCAATTTTTTAGCACATGTTATGTGGGTGAAATGATGATACCATGCCAACTTTCAACCTTTTCAGAGTTCATTTGTAGTGCTTATCAATTTCAGGGTCATTTAGCTAAAAAAATCAGTAAATGCATGAAAAATACCAAAATGAAGTGAGAAAGGGTTGAAAATTGATGACATGGCTTAGAATGGTGCATACTGAACACACAAAAAGTCTGGAGTTGAAATAAGTTAAAAAAATGAAATGCCTTTGTAACAAGCGAGTTTTCGTCTCAAACCTTGATACTTCGAAAGAGATTGTCCATTTTGTATACGAAATGCATCCAGTTTTTGCCGTAACCCTCTCAATTTTTTAGCACATGCTATGTGGGTGAAATGATGATTCCATTTAACCTTTCAACCTTTTCAGAGTTCATTTGTAGTGCTTATCAATTTCAGGGTCATTTAGCTCAAAAAATCAGTAAATGCATGAAAAATAGCAAATGAAGTAAGAAAGGGTTGAAAATTGATGGCCTGCCTTCGAATGGTGCATAGTGAATGCACCAAACACATAAGTACACTACTATTACAAAGATTCCCTTCGGTTTGTCTGAAGTGGGACTTTCTAGATATATAAGTCCTGAAACTAACTAGAGAAGCCGGTCACATCCCAGAGTGGGATCTTTGGGTGTAAAACTTTTTCTTCGCGTGTGTCCCTTTGCGTCGTAAGCATGGACAATCTTCATCGTTTAACTTGATGCTCGGGTCAACATTCACTGTGAAGGGAGCAATTTCATGAAACTTTTCATAATCTTCTAACATGTCTGTCTTGTCCTCCACTCCCACGATGTTTCTTTTCCCTGAAAGAACTATGTGGCGCTTTGGCTCATCGCATGATGTATTTGCTTCCTTATCTTTTCTTTTTCTTGGCTTGGTAGACATGTCCTTCACATAGAAAACCTATGCCACATCATTGGCTAGGACGAATGGTTCGTCTGCGTACCCAAGATTGTTGAGATCCACTGTTGTCAATCCGTACTGCGGGTCTTCCTTTGCCCCACCTCCTGCCAGATTGACCCATTTGCACCTAAACAAAGGGAAACCAAGTCCATAGTCAAGTTCCCATATCTCCTCTATGTAACCATAATATGTGTCCTTTGGCCCATTGTTGTTTGTTGCATCAGAGCGGACGCAACGATTTTGGTTGACGCTCTTTTTAATCTTGGGCGATCGTGTAAAATGTATTCCCATTTATCTCGTACCCTTTGAAAGTCAATATAGTCGAAGATGGTAACTTGGACAACAAGTACATGTCATCTTCAACAGTGTCGTCATGCACGAGACGTGTCTGCAACCAACCGGCGAAGTCACCATTTGTTCATGTGTAATCCAGTCGTCAGACTTCTCCGGGTGTTTGGAGCGTAGAATATTCTTGTGTTGCTTGATATACGGAGCCACCAAGGCGGAACTTTGTAGAACTGTGTAGTGTGCTTGCGCTAAAGAATGCCCGTCCCGGCATATTAGTGAATTCTTTCCTAGCGTGCCTTTTCCACCAAGTCTGCCCTCATGCCGCGATTCAAGAACACCAATCGGCTTAATGTCATGAATAAAGTCAAGATAAAACTCAATGACCTCCTATATTTCATGGCCCTTGGAGATGCTTCCTTCTGTCCTAGCACGATTATGAACATATTTCTTTAAGACTCCCATGAACCTCTCAAAGGGGAACATATTGTGTAGAAACACAGGTCCCAGAACGACAATCTCGTCGACTAGATAAACTAGGACGTGCGTCATGATATTGAAGAAGGATGGTGGGAACACCAGCTCGAAACTAACAAGACATTTCGTCACATCAGTCCTTAACCTTGGTAGGATTTCTAGATCGATCACCTTCTGAGAGATTGCATTGAGGAATGCACATAGCTTCACAATGGCTAATCGAACGTTTTCTGGTAGAAGCCCCCTCAATGCAACCGGAAGAAGTTGCGTCATAATCACATGGCAGTCATGAGACTTTAGGTTCTGGAACTTTTTCTCTGCCATATTTATTATTCCCTTTATATTCGACGAGAATCCAGACGGGACCTTCATACTGAGAAGGCATTCGAAGAAGATTTCCTTCTCTTCTTTGGTAAGAGCATAGCTGGCATGACCCTGAAACTGCTTTGGATCCATGCCGTCTTCTCCGTGCATATGTTGCTGGTCCTCCCGTGCCTCCAACGTATCTTTTGTCTTCCCATACACGTCCAAGAAGCCTAGCAGGTTCACGCAAAGATTTTTCGTCACGTGCATCACATTGATTGCAGAGCGGAACTTGAGGTCTTTTCAATACGGTAGGTCCCAAAATATAGATTTCTTCTTCCACATGGTGCGTGTTTGTTAGCGTCATTCGGAACAGATTGTGCACCAAGACCCTTGCCAAACATTACTTTTAAATCCTTGACCATATCAAGTATGTCATCACCCGTACGGTGGCGAGGCTTCTTCCGATGATCTGCCTCACCTTTGAAATGCTTGCCTTTCTTTCTTACGGGATGCCTGCTCTGAAGAAATCGACGATGCTCCAGATACACATTCTTTTTACATTTATCCAAATATATACTGTTGGTATCATCTAAATAGTGCGTGCATGCGTGGTATCCCTTGTTTGTCTGTCCTGAAAGGTTACTGGGAGTAGGCCAATCATTGATGGCTACAAACATCAATGCATGTAGGTCAAATTCCTCCTGATCTTTTGCATCCCACGCACGTACACCTTTTCCATTCCACACCTGTAAAAGTTCTTCAACCAATGGCCTTAGGTACACATCAATGTCGTTGCCGGGTTGCTTGGGGCCTTGTATGAGCGCTGACATCATAATGAACTTACGCTTCACGCACAACCAAGGAGGAAGGTTATATATACATAGAGTCACTGGCCATGTGCTATGATTGCTGTTCTGCTTCCCAAAAGGATTAATGCCATCTGCACTTAAACCGAACCATACGTTCCTTGCGTCCTTTGCAAAGTCCTTCCACTTTCTCTCGATTTTTCTCCACTGCGACCCATCAGCGGGCATTCTCAACTTCCTGTCTTTCTTACGGTCTTCATTGTGCCATCGCATCAACTTGGCATGCTCTTTGTTTTGGAACAAATGTTTCAACCGTGGTATTATAGGAGCATACCGCATCACCTTGACAGGAATCTTCTTCCTGGGGTGCTCGCCCTCAACATCACCAGGGTCATCATGGCCGATCTTATAGCGCAATGCACAACATACCGGGCATGCATTCAAATCCTCGTACTCACCGCGGTAGAGGATGCAGTCATTAGGGCATGCATGTATCTTCTCGGCCTCTAATCCTAGAGGACAGAAAACCTTCTTTGCTTCGTACGTACTCTCTGTCAATTCATTGTCCTTTGGTAGCTTCTTCTTTAACATTATCAGCAACTTTTGAAATGCCTTGTCAGATACACCATTCTCTGCCTTCCACTGCAACAATTCCAGTGTGGTACCCAACTTTTTATTGTCATCTTCGCTATTTGGGTACAACCCTTTTTTGTGATCCTCTAACATGTGCTGCAACTTCAGCTTGTCCTTTTCACTTGCGCAGTTTCTCTTTGCATCCGCAATGGCCCGACCAAGATCATCAGCGGGCTCATCTGATGCCTCTTCTTCAGCTCCTTCCCGCATTGTCGGCTCAGCTTCTTCCCCCATTGCTGTACCATCGTATTCATGGAACTCATGGACAGGATAGTCGTCGTAATCCTCTTCATCTTCATTGTCTTCCATTACGACCCCTCTTTCTCCGTGCTTGGTCCAACAGTTATAGCCGTACATGAAACCGGACTCAAATAGGCGGACGTGAATGGTTCTTGAGTTAGATTAATTTCGATCATTCTTACAGCCAGCACATGGACAATACATAAAACCATCCGGCCGCTTGTTTGCCTCAGCCGCAACCAGAAAAGTATGCACGCCATTAATGAACTGGGGAGAGCATCGGTCGTCGTACATCCATTGCCGTCTCATCTTCATTACACAACACCGAAAAGACCAAATTAATACAAGTTTGTACATAAAGTTCATACACACTTGTTCTCATAAAAGAATATACAAACTCTCTAGCTAAAGCATTTGAATGCAACAACAAATGCGATCAACATCGCAACTAAGGTAACAATTGATCCAACAACATAGTGATACAAACCTCACTATCAATGGCATATCTTTTAAATTTTCTAATCTTCAAGCGCATTGCACCCATCTTGATCTTGTGATCATCAACGCCATCGGCAACATACAACTCCAGTTTCATCTTCTCTTCTTCAACTCTTTTCAATTTTTCTTTCAAATACTCGTTTTCTTTTTCAACTAAATTTAACTTCTTGACAAGAATATCTATGTCGGTTGGAATCTACCGTTCACATACCTCCTAGATAAAAATATCTATGTCAACTTGATTGGCATAATTGTCATAAACACGAAATGCAACAAAGAGTTATAAAAGAGAGTATATACCACATCGGCATCATAAACCGCACGAGGTCCGACGGCGGCAGATTTCAAAACCATGCCACTATGTATAACAAACAACCATATAGGTAAGAAAACTATACAAGTAACTAACTAAATCTTACAAACATGTTTTTTAATAAAAAAGATAAGAACAAGAGGCTCACCAAGGTGGTGCCGGCGACGGGACGGTGCGGGCGATCGACGGTGGTTAGGATGGGGACGGGAAGGCACTAAGTAAACCACACCTAAAAGTGCAAAGTAAGAAGTTAATTTGATCTCAAATTGCATAAATTAAATAAACTACCACATACAAACTAAAACCCACAAATTATTATACTTATAGAGCATTGCAAGAGCTAATCTAGCAATGAGAGATGAAAGGACAAAGTGGCTAACCTTTGTGAACACTTGGATGGACGGGATGCCTCCAAATCTTGACAAATTTTGGTAAAAATGGAGGATGAGCTCGAGGAAGAGAGGAATAATAGAGAGGAGAGGAAAGGGAAAGAATAGAGAGGAGGGTGCTCGGGCTGGCGCCGAAGGGTTTCATATAGGGGACCTTTAGTCCCGGTTGGTGGCTCCAACCGCGACTAAAGGTTAGCCTATAGTCGCGGTTGGAGCCACCAACCGAGACTAAAGGTTTCCGTGGGGCCCAAGGCTGACGCCAGCCTACCACCACACCTTTAGTGCCGGTTCGTGACACGAACCGGGACTAAAGGTCCGGAACGAACCGACACTAATGATGCCCGTCACGAACCGGGACTAATGAGCACATTAATGCCGGTTCAAAAGCCAACCGAGACTAATGAGGCGGACGAAAGGTCTGCTTTCTACTAGTGATAAGGGACATGTTGATGGTTGCACAGTCATACTTCAAGTTGTGGCATCACAAGATCTCCGGTGTTCTTGATTCTTTCAAAAGGTAACGTCCCAGAGGTCAACTATGAGATGAGTGATCACCAATACAAGGGATACTACCTAGCTGTTGGTATCTATCCTTCGTGGTCTACAATGTGAAGACAATTTCCGAGCACCACCGAGAGAAGAGGTCTAGATTTGCCAAAGAACAAGAGTGCTAGGAAGAATGTGGACACCCTGCTACAACATGGTGCACTATCACTATGTGGGAGGGGATGACTGCTTTTGTGATTATGCACAACATTATCGTAGAGGATAAGCTTGATGACACCATCTATGACTTAGCGTGGGATTACTAGGGTGAGTTGGTTGAGTCCGAGGGCGGAGTGGAAACATTTGAAGAGTTCGTCCAATTTTATCATGAAATACGTGATCGGACAACTCACATTCAATTTCAAAATGATTTGATCAAGCATACGTGAGCTCACATAGGAAACCAATAGTTGTATTTGCTCTTTTTAAATTTATTTACTAAAATTTTAAATTTATTTGGTTGTAAACTGCATGATCTCCATTTATTTGGTTATAAACTATGTGGCTTATCTGTTCAATATTGTGTTATGTTTAATTTATTTGTTTATTTAATTGATGTAAAATGTATAGAACGTCTAAAATAAAAAAGTAAAAAAATGAATAAGACAAAATGACAAAATAACAAAATGGGTCGCCTTGGGTACTCAAGGGAAGGGCGGACAGGGGGCGATTACTGCCCTCCAGACGGACAAGAGAAACAATTTTGCTGTCCATTTAGATCGGCTGGTTGGAGTTGTTCTAACTGAGGCAGCCGCTTGTGCATGTGGCTTACTAGGCCCCGAGTCCGGACGGGCTCATCCTCTGAAGCTTCTTCCTCTGCCACAGGTGCTCACGCAGGAGGAGTCCCTCCAGCAACCAGTCGGGCAGGACGTAGGCTATGAACCACGCGATATGGTGCCGTAAGTTGGGCACGCAGAGCGCGCCGTGGCCGATCCAGCGCGCCGCTGCGCGCGCAAAGTCGTCGGGCGTCGGCGTCAACGACGCGAAGAGCTTGGCCTCCGAGAAGCCGGACGCCATTGCGCCGGTCACGAAGAACGGTACCTACATATAAGATTGTTAAAGATAGTAGTGCCAGTTAGCTGCTCGTTCTCATCAAGACTTGGGAGTACATATAGATCATAGATAAGGTTATGTCCGTGAATTTACTGTACCTGGCATTGCACATCGATTCCTTTGCTCCTATACTCGACGTGAAGACATTTTGAGAACTGAGCAACATACCTGCATGAGTGCATGGAAGGAATCGGTGAAACAAAGTCACTTCATAGTACTACGGAGTTCGTCTAGTTCTACGTCTGCTTGGCACCCCGTACCGTTTCGTGGCGGCGTACATGGTGTAGAGGGGCAGGGAGGGGAGGGCCTCCGATGACATGGAGCCAAAGTTCACAACAGCTCCCCTCCTGCGCTCCACCATCCCCGGAATCACGGCCGCCGTCACCTCGGTCAGCGCCAGCAGGTTCACCCGTATCATGTCCACCCACGCCTCCACGTTGGCCTCGTGCAGGAACGCCGCGGGGTGCTCCAGCACCCCGGCGCTGTTCACCAGCACGCCCACGTCCAGCGCCTCCACGGTCCGCCGCAGCCGCCGCATCGCCTCGTCGCCTGTCGCATATTCATTTTAGGAGCTTGATGGATGGATGCATCATGCATGCATATCGCTGCGTGTTGATTTCTCACCCTGAGCGGTGGCGACGAGCGACAGGTCGAACACGACGGTCTTGCTCAGGACGGCGGGAGCGGCCTTGGATATCGCCGCGGAGACCTCCCGGAGCTTGGTCGGGTTGCGGCCGACGAGGACGAGGTTCATTCCCCTGCGGGCGAGCTCCACGGCCGTGGCCCGCCCCATGCCGGATGTTGGCCCGGTGATCACGGCCCACGCGCCGTAGCGGCGTCGGAGGTCCTTGGGCCGGCGCAGGCAGAGGGCGAGGTGGGAGAGGAGGGGGAACGCCAAGGCGGCTACGTGGAGGGCGCCGACAAGGGCAAGTGAGGCGAACCATGTCATCCTTCTCTCGACTCTCGAGGGGAGTGTGTGTTGGTGCTACCAGCTCGATCGCGCGTCCTCAGCTCCTTGTCTCAGAGTGAAACGCAGCACCTGACATATATACGTACATAGCGACCAACAAACAAGCCATTGTACAAAGAAGAAAAAAACCGAGCCATGCTACGTACCCCAGCCATTTTTTAGGTTTTCGAGTTGCTTACCACGTGTGTCACATGGTAGCCATTTATGTGGTTCATGTATATGCACCCAACAAGCAAGACCTATTAACTTGATGGCACTCCGGCAATATTAATTATATAATTCTCGTACAATCGGACCTTTATTAAGGTCTTCAATTTTCTTAGGCCATCTGTAATGTCGGCACTTATGCCTCAGATATGTTCAGGGGCAGGGCGTAGCCAAACCGCTGTACGAGAGGCTGCCTCCCTAGCTGTGCAAGTGCACGACTAACACAATTCAAGCCTCTCCTAATATGTATTATTTCATGTCGTCGTCCCAAGCTCAGCATATGTTTTGCTTCCTTCACGATCGCTGCAGCTGGTGATCTATCAACTTCTATGACATTTAGCATGCTCACAGCCATGGTGCAATCCGTTTCCAAGATGAAGGGTAGCGTGCTCCACTCAAGAGTGAGTGAGATCCCTTCTCGACAAGCAGCGAGTTCTGCCTTCAGCGTGCTCGCACATGATGATAAATAGCGGCAAGATGCAAATACCCTTCGAATTACGAAAAATCATACCAGCAACTTCTATTTTGTTCGCTTCCACAAAGGCCCCATCGACATTCAGTTTGCACCATCCCTCCGGCGGTGCGTTGTAGATGACCTTAAGAGCATACCTTCCATGGGGCCAATCTCGTTGCCCATGACTTGACAAGTATGGCAATATATATATATATATATATATATATATATATATATATATATATATATATATATATATATATATATATGTTCTGAATGCATTGTTAGATAACCCGACCCCTAGCACCTAGTAAATTTGATTGGTGGCGAATAAAGACATACTTGAAGCTGTAAAATAAGGCTTTAGTTGTCGGTCTAAAAAAACTAACAAATGTGTCTTTTTTCTATAGTATAACTTAATTATAACTCCCACCAATAAGAAAAACCTATTAATACGATGAAATTCTCAGCCGACATTAATTAAAATTCTAGTACAATTGGATCTTTATTAGGGTCTTCAATTTCAAGGCAGAGTACCAACAATGCGACCGCTTTAGGGCATGGTACTAGGATTAAATCCTGGCCGTTTGAACAGTTTTTGCATCATTCCTGCCTGGACGCATAACCAAGAGTCGTACGTTTAAAACTGCATAATATATGTTAGTGCTAGAAGCTTGTGCATCCTGACTTGCACATCATTTTAATCATCCCTGCGTTGGAGATGGCCTTGAGAGCATACTTTCCGCACGACCAAGGTCGTTGCCCATGAGTTGGCTAGTATGTTAAAAATTATGAATCTAAATGTATTAGTAGAAAACAGGGTTTCGGTTGAGGTCAGGATAAGGGCATTAATCCCGGTTCATTTATGAATCGAGGCCAAAGGTTGCATCAGTCCCGATTTGTGAGGTCAGAACTTTTGTCACGGTTCGCTAGTGTCCTTTAATCCCGGTTTGCGCCAGGAACCGGGGCTAAAGGGGTGGTGGCAACCATTCGCCTGGTGTGAGCCCCCTTTAGTCCCGGTTTGCCACGAATCGGGACTAAAGGACCAAAACGTCCGCATCCCGCGGCGGTTCGCACGATGAAAATGCCACA
This sequence comes from Hordeum marinum, assembly GCA_022496015.1. Taxonomy (NCBI): domain Eukaryota; kingdom Viridiplantae; phylum Streptophyta; class Magnoliopsida; order Poales; family Poaceae; genus Hordeum; species Hordeum marinum. Next base: position 70,310,646 of record CM039678.1, on the reverse strand, counting down.
GTACCGTGACTGCTACAGTACTGCGGCCATTTCCCCTGTTTGTCTTCCTCTGTCCTCTCTTCTTTCCCATATCTTTCATCATGGATCATTCAATCACTCGCTACGGAAAGGTGCTAGCACATGGCATGACCAAACTCAGTGTCGTCTACACGAACGACTGCGCCATGGTGCCACGTTTTCTTTCCTATTTCGAGGGATGGCTTGAAGAGGCGGAGGTAGAAAAAAGGTTTATGGGGCTTGATCTCGAGTACACGGCCAATCAAAAAGATGTTGCCGTCATCCAAGTTTGTTTCAAGAGACATGTCATGGTCTTTCGATGGGCAAGGTAAGTTTTGGGGCTTATCTTTGATCAATAATTCATAAGTTATGAAAATTGCATAGCAACATGTTTCATTTGAATCCTATGGGAAAGATTAATTCTTTTTTAGTTGTAGTGAAAGAATTTTCCTTGTTGCATATTGGCAAAACCGTGGGAGAACATATATGTCATAGTTAATTTATTAGGGTTTCTTGATCAATTCATTGGATATGAAAATTGCATAGGATAGCAATATGTTCCATTTGAATCGATCCTATGGGAAAGATCAATTCGTCTTGTGTTGTAGTGAAACAGTTTTCCTTGTTGCATATATTGGCAAAACCGTGGGAAAACACATATATGTCATAGTTAATTTAGGGATACTTGATCATAGGATACAAAAATTTCATAGGATATCAATATGTTCCATTTTGAATCCTATATGGGAAAGATCAATTCCTCTTGTGTGTTGCAGTGAAACAATTTTCATTGTTGCATATATTGGCAAAACCGTGGGAGAACATATATTGGAAAAACCGTGGAAGAACATATATGTCATAGTTAATTTAATTAATTAGGGTTTCTTGATCAATTCATAGGATATGAAAAATGCACAGGATAGCAATAATATATATGTTCCATTTGATTCCTATGGGGGAAAGATCAATTCCTCTTGTATTCCAGTGAAACAATTTTCCTTGTTGCATATTGGCAAAACCGTGGGAGAACATATAGTGTTGGGGAACGTTCCATGGGAAACAAATTTTTTCCTACGCACACACAGATCTATCCATGGTGGTGAGCATCTACGAGAGGGAGAGTGGATCTACATACCCTTGTAGATCGCTAAGCGGGAAGCGTTAAGAAACGCGGTTGGTGTAGTCGAACGTCTTCGCGATCCAAATCGCCGTGCGTCCCGCGATCCAATCACGATCCGTCCCACGATCCAATCACGATCCGTCCCGCGATCCGATCACGATCCTTCCCACGAACTTGATCACGATCCGTCCCACGAATTTGATCACGATCCTTCCGATCTAGCGCCGAATGGACGGCACCTCCGCGTTCAGCACACGTACAGCTTGATGACGATCTCCACCGTCTTGATCCAGCAAGAAGGAGTGGAGAGGAAGAAGAGTTCTCCGACAGCATGACGGCGCTCCGGTGATGGTGGTGGAGCAATTCCGGCAGGGCTTCGTCTAAGCACTGGAGAAATCCGATCTAGAGGAGAAACTATGCACTGGAGGAACGGGTAGCACGTGGCTGAAATTCTAGTGCAAAAACCCTAAAACCTCCAGTATATATAAGAGGAGAGGAGGAGAGGCCTTGGCACAAGGGCCAAGGCCTCCTTGCTTCGGCTGAAGGAGAAAGGGAGAGGTGGAGTCCACCTCCAATCCTAGTAGGACTAGGATTCACCCTATTTTGCCTTTTTTTTCCACGTTTTCTCCTAGGACTTTTTCCTCCAGCCGTATAGGCATCTTGTGGATGTTCCACCAGCCCACTAAGGTCTGGTTTACACCCTCCTACAGCCCATGTAGCCTCTTGGGTCGAAATACCCCTCCCGGTGGCCTCCCGGTACACTACCGATGAGCCCGAAACTTTTCCGGCGACCAAAACAGGACTTCCTATATATGAATTTTTTACCTGTGGACCATTCCAGAGCTCCTCGTGACGTCCGGGATCTCATCTGGGACTCCTAACAAACTTCGGTCACCACCATACATAACTCTATACTACCGAAACGTCACCAAACCTTAAGTGTGCAGACCCTGCGGGTTCGAGAACTATGTAGACATGACCGAGACACCTCTACGGTCAATAACCAATGGCGGGACCTGGATGTCCACATTGGTTCCTACATATTCTACGAAGATCTTTATCGGTCGAACCTCTATGTCAAGGATTCAGTTAATCCCGTATGATGTTCCCTTTTTCTTCGGTATGTCACTTGCCCGAGATTCGATCGTCGGTATCTCCATACCTAGTTCAACCTCGTTACTGGCAAGTCTCTTTACTCGTTCCGTAATACAAGATCCCGTAACTAATACTTAGTCACATTGCTTGCAAGTCTTATGGTGATGTTGTATTACCAAGTGGGCCCTGAGATACCTCTCCGTCACACGGAGTAACAAATCCCAGTATTGATCCATGCCAACTCAACAGACACCCTCGAAGACACCTGTAGAGCACCTTTATAGTCACTCAGTTACGTTGCGATGTTTGATACACACAAGGCACTCATCCGATGTCTGTGAGTTGCATGATCTCATGGTCATAGGAACATATACTTGACATCCAGAAAACAGTAGCAATAAACTGACACGATCATAAGCTACGTTTGTAGTTTGGGTCTTGTCCATCACATTATTCTCCTAATGATGTGATCCTGTTATCAAATGACATCTCATGTCCATGGCTAGGAACCTTAACCATCTTTCGATCAACGAGCTAGTTCACTAGAGGCATACTAGGGACATTGTGTTTGTCTATGTATCCACACATGTATCCATGTTTCCAATTAATACAATTCTAGCATGGATAATAAACAATTATCATGAACAAGGAAATATAATAATAAACACTTTATTTATTGCCTCTAGGGCATATTTCCAATATATAGTTCATAGTTAATTTAGGATTTCTTAATCAATTCATAGGATATGAAAATTGCATAGGATAACAATATGTTCCATTTGAATCCTATGGGAAAAGCATTGTCCAGTATTTAACATTGTTGCAGCAGTATTTAACACTTGTTCCATTTTAATTTGCTATTGCAGTAGTGACAAGCACTGTCCAGTACTAATGGACTTCCTTATCAGCGGCATACGTTTTGCTAGCGTTGATATAACGAATGACAAGCTCAAGATGAGGCACAACTTCGGTATTGAGATACCAGCCGCCTGCCGCATTGATCTCCAAGACATATTCAGGCTTAAGCATAGGAGGACTTCAATGGCTTATATGGCAGTCGCCGTGATCGACGAGCAGTACGCTGACATGAAGACCAAATTCCCCCCGGCTCAACACAAAGAGTGGGAGACGACCCCACTTGACGGTATCAACATTAAGTATGCAACAAAAGATGCGTACGTTGCATACGGGTTGTACCACAAGATTAGAATCATCAATTATGGGCAGCGGCACCTCGTACATCAAGCACCACCACCACCACCACCAGTTTGGGGCAGGGGATATTCTGATTCGGATGAGTAGTGTTCGCAACAGCGAACACTTCTATCTCTAGCGCTAAATCTCTAGCTATTATTATGTACTGCTTGGGGACCTCTAGCTATTCAGACGAGTACTTTTATATATCTCTATCTTCTGCAGTTACTAGGCATTGAGTCTTACTCTACTTCACACCTTGTAACATAGGCAAGAACTCCTTCTTGGACTGATTCATTTTGAACTTCTTCAAAACTTTATCAAGGTATGTGCTCTGTGAAAGTGCTATTAAGCGTCTCGAACTATCTCTATAGATCTTAATGCCTAATATGAAAGCAGCTTCTCCTAGGTCCTTCATTGAATAACTCTTGTTCAAATATTCCTTCATGCTTTCCAACATTTCTATATTGTTTCCAATCAGCAATATGTGATCCACATATAATACTAGAAACGCTATAGAGCTCCCACTCACTTTCTTGTAAATACAAGCTTCTCCGTAAACTTGTATAAACTCAAACGCTTTGATCACCTTATCAAAGCACTTATTCCAACTCCGAGATGCTTTCACCAGTCCATAAATGGATCGCTGGAGTTTGCAAACTTTGTCAGCATTCTCTGGATCGACAAAACCTTCGGGTTGCATCATATACAACTCTTCCACAAGGAAACCGTTGAGGAACGCTGTTTTGACATCCATCTGCCAAATTTCATAGTCGAAATAAGTAGCTAATTCTAACATGATTCTGACAGACTTAAGCATCGCTACGGGTGAGAAAGTCTCATCGTAGTCAACTCCTTGAACTTGTGAAAAACCCTTTGCCACAAGTCGAGCTTTATTGTTGGTGACATTACCGTCCACGTCTGTCTTCTTCTTAAAGATCCATTTGTTCTGAATGGCCTTTCGCCCTTGAGGTAATGCTTCCAAAGTCCATACTTTGTTTTCATACATGGATCCCATCTCGGATTTCATGGCCTCTAACCATTTCTCGGAATCCGGGCCCATCACTACTCCTCCATAGCTCATAGGTTCATTGTTGTCCAACAACATGACCTCCAAGACAGGGTTGCCGTACCACTCAGGGGTAGTACGCGGCCTTGTCGACCTACAAGGTTCAATAGAAGCTTGATCCGAAGCTTCATGATCATCATCATTAACTTCCTCTTCTACCGTCGTAGGTTCCACAGAAACATCTTTCTACGCTGTGCTACTTTTTGGTTGAAGTAAAGGTTCAATAACCTCATCAAGCTCTATTTTCCTCCCACTCAATTCTTTCGAGAGAAACTCTTTCTCAAGAAATGTTCCGTTCTTGTCGACAAACACTTTGCCTTCGGATCTGAGATAGAAGGTATACCCGACTGTCTCTTTTGGGTATCCTATGAAGATGCATTTCTCCGCTTTGGGTTCTAGCTTTTCAGGCTGAAGATTTTTGACATAAGCATCACATCCCCAAACTTTAAGAAATGACAACTTTGGCTTCTTGCCAAACCACAGTTTATATGGCGTCATCTCAACGGATTTTGATGGTGCCCTATTTAAAGTGAATGCAGCTGTCTCTAATGCATAACCCCAAAACGATAGTGGCAAATCAGCAAGAGACATTATAGAACGCACCATATCTAATAAGGTTCGATTACGACGTTCAGACACACCATTACGCTGTGGTGTTCCGGGCGGTGTCAACTGTGAAACAATTCCACACTGTCTTAAGTGACTGCCAAACTCATAACTCAGATATTCACCTTCTGGATCAGATCGCAGGAACTTAATCTTCTTGTTACGATGATTCTCAACTGTTGGAAATATGCCCTAGAGGCAATAAATAAAGTGTTTATTATTATATTTCCTTGTTCATGATAATCGTTTATTATCCATGCTATAATTGTATTGAATGGAAACACATTGCATGTGTGGGTAAATAGACAACACAATGTCCCTAGTATGCCTCTAGTGAACTAGCTCGTTGATCAAAGGATGGTTAAGGTTTCCTAGCCATGGACATGAGATGTCATTTGATAATGGGATCACATCATTGGGAGAATGATGTGATGGACAAGACCCAAACTACAAACGTAGCATATGATCGTGTCAGTTTATTGGTACTGTTTTCTGCATGTCAATGTATATGTTCCTATGACCATGAGATCATGCAACTCACGGATATCGGAGGAGTGCCTTGTGTGTATCAAACGTCACAACGTAACTGGGTGACTATAAAAGGTGCTCTACAGGTATCTCCGATGGTGTCTATTGAGTTGGCATGGATCGAGACTGGGATTTGTTACTCCGTGTAACGGAGAGGTATCTCGGGGCCCACTCGGTAATGCAACATCACAATAAGCCTTGCAAGCAATGTGACTAATTGTTAGTTGCGGGATCTTCTATTACGGCACGAGTAAAGAGACTTGCCGGTAACGAGGTTGAACTAGGTATGGAGATACCGACGATCGAATCTCGGGCAAGTAACATACCGAAGAACAAAGGGAACGTTATATGGGATTAACTGAATCCTTGACATAGAGGTTCGACCGATAAAGATCTTCGTAGAATATGTAGGAACCAATGTGAACGTCCAGGTCCCGCCATTGGTTGTTGACCGTAGATGTGTCTCGGTCATGTCTACATAGTTCTCGAACCCGCAGGGTCTGCACACTTAACGTTCGGTGACGTTTCGGTAGTGTAGAGTTATGTATGGTGATGACCGAAGTTTTTTCGGAGTCCCGGATGAGATCCCGGACGTCACGAGGAGCTCCGGAATGGTCCGGAGGTAAAGATTCATATATAGGAAGTCCCAGTTTGGTTTTCGGAAAAGTTTCGGGCTCATCGGTAGTGTACCGGGAGTGCCGGTAGTGTACCGGGAGTGCCGGTAGTGTACCAGGAGTGCCGGTAGTGTACCGGGAGACCTCCGGGAGGGGTACTTCGACCCCAAGAGGTCCATGGGCTTTGGGAGAGTATTAACCAGCCCTTAGTGGGCTGGGAAAACAGCCACAAAGGCCCATGGCACAGGAGAGAAAGTCCTAAAGCAAAAAGTGGAAAATCAGCCAATAGGAGGCAATCCTACTCCAACTAGGATTGGAGGTGAAGTAGGATTGCTTCCCACCTCCTATTTCGACCGACCCAAAGGCCTTGGCTGCCTCTCCTCTCCTCTCCTCCTATATATACTAGTGGATTGGGTGGTTTTTGGACAGAATTGCCGGCCACGTGCTACCCGTTCCACCGGTGCATAGTTTCTCCTCTAGATCGTAGTTCCGCAGTGCTTAGGCGAAGCCCTGCCGGAATTGCTCCACCACCATCACCGGAGCACCGTCACGCTGCCGGTGAACTCTCTCTCCTCTCCACCTTATCTTGCTGGATCAAGACGGTGGAGATCGTCATCAAGCTGCACGTGTGCTGAACGCGGAGGTGCCGTCCGTTCGGTACTAGATCGGAAGGATCGTGATCATGGCCACGGGACGTTCGTGATCAGATCGCGGGACGGATCGTGACGAGATCACGGGACGGTTCGTGATTAGATCGCGGGATGCTCGGCGATTTGGATCGCGAAGAAGTTCGACTACACCAACCGCGTTTCTTAACGCTTCCCGCTTAGCGATCTACAAGGGTATGTAGATCCACTCTCCCTCTCGTAGATGCTCATCACCATGGATAGGTTTGCGTGTGCGTAGGAAAATTTTGTTTCCCATGCGACGTTCCTCAACAGTGGCATCATGATCTAGGTTGATGGTTCGATGAGATCTCGAGTAGAGCACAAAAGGTTTATGGGCGTTGATGCTTAGATTGCTTCCTCCCTTGGTCGGATTTTGTTTCAGCGGGATTGTGAGATGAAGCGGCCCGGACCAACATTACTCATACGCTTACGAGAGACCGGTTCCCTCGACGCAACTTGTTGCTTAGATGGCTTGCGGGTGACAGTTTCTCTTACTTTAGTTGGATCGGATCCGACAAAGGCGGTCCTTGAGAAGGTTGAAAAGCAAACTACGTATCACCGTTGTGGCTTTGCGTAGGTGAGAATCGTTCTTGCTAGATACCCGTAGGAGCCACGTAAAACTTGCAACAACAACTAGAGGACGTCTAACTTGTTTTTGCAGGGTATGTTGTGATATGATATGGCCAATTACATGATGAGATATATGTGATGTATGAGATGATCATGTGATGTATAGAATTTCATGACTTGCATGTCGATGAGTACGGCAACCGGCAGGAGCCATAGGGTTGTCTTTAATTATTGTATGACCTGCGTGTCAATCATTAAGCGCTATGTAATGCTTTACTTTATCGCTACGGTAGCAATAGTAGTAGAAGCTTGCAGGGCGTGACAACCCCGATGGCGACATGTTGATGGAGATCAAGATGATGGAGATCATGGTGTCGTGCTGGTGACGATGGAGATCATGCCGATGTTTTGAAGATGGAGATCTTAAACACAAGTTCATGGCCATATCATGTCACTTATGAATTGCATGAGATGTTAATCCTTTTATGCACCTTGTTTTGCTTAGTACGACGGTAGCATTATAAGGTGATCCCTCACTTAAATTTCAAGATAAATTGTGTTCTCCCCGAGTGTGCACCGTTGCGAAAGTTCGTCGTGTCGAGACACCACGTGATGATCGGGTGTGATAGATTCTACGTTCACATACAACGGGTGCAAGCCAGATTTGCACGCGCAGAACACTCGGGTTAAACTTGACGAGCCTAGCATGTATAGACATGGCCTTGGAACACAAGAGACTGAAAGGTCGAACATGAGTCATATAGTAGATATGATCAACATAATGATGTTCACCATTGAAGCCACCTTAACTCACGTGATGATCGGACTTGAGTTGGTGAATTTGGATCATGTGACACTCAGATGACCTGAGGGATGTCAATTTGGGTGGGAGCTTTAGTAATTTGATTAACTAAACCCATTATCTTGAACAATAGTCTAAGTAACCTTTGCATATTTATGTTGTAGATCAATGGCTCGCGCAGTAGCACCCCTGAATTTTAATGCGTTCCTAGAGAAAGCTAAATTGAAAGATGATGGAAGTAACTTTGTTGACTGGGCCCGTAATCTGAGGATTATCCTCACGGCTTCCCAGAAGTCATATGTCCTTGATGCACTGCTTGGTGACCAGCCAGAAGACATGACCCCCGAAGGCGTTAAGAACGCTTGGGAGGCTCGTGCTAGAGACTACTCAATAGTTCAGTGTGCAATATTGTATGGCTTAGAACCGGGACTTCAAAGACGTTTTGAACGTCATGGAGCATATGAGATGTTCCAGGAGTTGAAGTTTATCTTTCAGAAGAATGCCTGGATCGAGAGGTATGAGACCTCTGATAAATTCTATGCTTGCAAGATGGAGGAGAATGGGTCTATTAGTGAGCACATACTCAGAATGTATGGGTACTCAAACCGTCTAGCGGAGTTGGGAATTACCCTTCCGCCGGAGGCGATCACTGATAGAGTTCTTCAATCGCTACCACCTAGTTACAAGAGCTTTGTGATGAACTATAACATGCACGGGATGAACAAGTCAGTCGCCGAGCTGTTTGCGATGCTGAAAGTCGTTGAGTCTGAAATCCAGAAAGAACATCAAGTGTTGATGGTCAATAAAACCACTAGTTTCAAGAAAAACGGCAAAGGCAAAGGCAAGAAGGGTAAAACCAAGAAGGATGGCAAAGCAGTTGCTACTCCTACAAAGAAGCCTAAGCATGGACCTAAGCCAGAAACTGAGTGCTTTCATTGCAAAGGAACTGGTCACTGGAAGCGGAACTGCCCCAAGTACCTGGCTGGCAAGAAGGCGGCCAACGACAAACAAGGTATATATGATATACATGTTATTGATGTGTACCTTACTAGTTGTCGTAGTAGTGCCTGGGTATTTGATACCGGTTCGGTTGCTCACATTTGCAACTCAAATTAAGGAACTACGGAATAAACGAAGACTGGCAAAGGACGAAGTGACGATGCATGTGGGAAATGGTTCCAAGGTTGATGTGATAGCCGTCGGCACGCTCTCTTTTCGATTACCATCGGGATTAGTGATGAACCTGAATAATTGTTATTTAGTGCCTGCGTTAAGCATGAACATTATATCTGGATCTTGTTTATTGCGGGAGGGTTACTCATTTAAATCAGAGAATAAAGGTTGTTCTATTTATATGAGTAATATCTTTTATGGTCATGCACCCAATGTTAGGGGTTTATTCATATTGAATCTTGATAGTGATGAGACACATGTTCATAACATTGATGCCAAAAGATGTAGAGTTGATAATGATAGTACCACTTTCTTGTGGCACTGCCGTTTAGGTCATATTGGTGTAAAACGCATGAGGAAGCTCCATGCTGATGGACTTTTGGAGTCACTTGATTTTGAATCACTTGACACATGTGAACCATGCCTCATGGGAAAGATGACTAAAACTCCGTTCTCTGGAACAACGAAACGGGCAAGTGACTTGTTGGAAATCATACATACAGATGTGTGCGGTCCAATGAATGTCGAAGCGCGTGGTGGTTATCATTACTTTCTCACCTTCATTGATGACTTGAGTAGATATGGATATATTTACTTGATGAAACACAAGTCTGAAACGTTTGAAAAGTTCAAGCAATTTCAGAGTGAAGTTGAGAATCATCGTAACAAGAAGATTAAATTTCTGCGATCTGATCGAGGAGGTGAATATCTGAGTTATGAGTTTGGCAGTCACTTAAGACAATGTGGAATTGTTTCACAATTGACACCGCGCGGAACACCACAGCGTAATGGTGTGTCTGATCGTCGTAATCGGACCTTTAGATATGGTGCGTTCTATGATGTCTCTTGCCGATTTGCCACTATCGTTTTGGGGTTATGCATTAGAGACAGCTGCATTCACTTTAAATAGGGCACCATCGAAATCCGTTGAGACGACGCCATATGAACTGTGGTTTGGCAAAAAGCCGAAGCTGTCGTTTCTTAAAGTTTGGGGATGTGATGCTTATGTCAAAAAGCTTTGGCCTGTAAAGCTGGAACCCAAAGCGGAGAAATGCGTCCTCATAGGATACCCGAAAGAGACAGTCGGGTATACCTTCTATCTCAGATCCGAGGGCAAAGTGTTTGTCGCTAAGAACGGAACATTTCTTGAGAAAGAGTTTCTCTCGAAAGAATTGAGTGGGAGGAAAATAGAGCTTGATGAGGTTGTTGAACCTTTGCTTCTACCAGAAAGTAGCGCAGCGCAAAAAGATGTTTCTGTGGAGCCTACGACGGTTGAAGAAGAAGTTAATGATGATGATCATGAAGCTTCGGATCAAGTTACTAATGAACCTCGTAGGTCGACAAGAACGCGTGCTACTCTTGAGTGGTACGGTAATCCTGTCTTAGAGGTCATGTTGTTGGACAACAATGAACCTACGAGCTATGAAGGAGCGGTGATGGGCCCGGATTCCGAGAAATGGTTAGAGGCCATGAAATTCGAGATGGGATCCATGTATGAAAACAAAGTATGGACTTTGGAAGTACTACCTGAAGGGCAAAAGGCCATTCAGAACAAATGGATTTTTAAGAAGAAGACGGACGCAGACGGTAACGTCACCGTCTATAAAGCTCGACTTGTGGCAAAGGGTTTTTCACAAGTTCAAGGAGTTGACTACGATGAGACTTTCTCACCCGTAGCAATGCTTAAGTCTGTCAGAATCATGTTGGCAATAGCTGCTTATTTCGACTATGAAATTTGGCAGATGGATGTCAAAACGGCGTTCCTCAACGGTTTCCTTGAGGAAGAGTTGTATATGATGCAACCCGAAGGTTTTGTCGATCCAGAGAATGCTGACAAAGTTTGCAAACTCCAGCGATCCATTTATGGACTGGTGCAAGCATCTCGGAGTTGGAATAAGCGTTTTGATGAGGTGATCAAAGCGTTTGGGTTTATACAAGTTTATGGAGAAGCTTGTATTTACAAGAAAGTGAGTGGGAGCTCTGTAGATTTTCTAGTGTTATATGTGGATGACATATTGCTGATTGGAAATGATATAGAAATGCTGGAAAGCGTGAAGGAATATTTGAATAAGAGTTTTTCAATGAAGGACCTAGGAGAAGCTGCTTTCATATTAGGCATTAAGATCTATAGAGATAGGTCGAGACGCTTAATAGCACTTTCACAGAGCACATACCTTAATAAAGTTTTGAAGAAGTTCAAAATGGAGCAGTCCAAGAAGGGGTTCTTGCCTGTGTTACAAGGTGTGAAGTTGAGTAAGACTCAATGCCCAGTGATTGCAGAGGATAAAGAAAAGATGAGCGTCATCCCCTATGCTTCAGCCATAGGCTCTATCATGTATGCAATGTTGTGCACAAGACCCGATGTTAGCCTTGCCATAAGTATGGCCGGAAGGTTTCAAAGTGATCCTGGAATGGAGCACTGGCAAGCGGTCAAGAATATCCTTAAGTACCTTAACAGGACTAAGGACATGTTTCTCGTTTATGGAGGTGATGAAGAGCTTGTCGTAAAGGGTTACGTCGATGCAAGCTTTGACACTGATCCGGACGATTCTAAATCACAAACCGGATACGTATTTATTCTTAATGGGGAGCGGTAAGCTGGTGCAGTTCCAAGCAAAGCGTGGTAGCTGATTCTACGTGCGAAGCAGAGTACATCGCAGCCTCGGAGGCAGCGAAGGAAGGTGTCTGGATGAAGCAGTTCATGACAGATCTTGGAGTAGTGCCAAGTGCACTGAATCCAATAAACCTGTTCTGTGACAACACTGGTGCCATTGCTCTAGCCAAGGAACCAAGGTTTCACAAGAGGACCAGACAGATAAAGCGATGCTTCAACTCCATCCAGTTCTACATCGAGGAGAAGGACATAAATATTTGCAAAGTGCACACGGATCTGAATGTTGCAGACCCGTTGACTAAACCTCTTCCAAGGGCTAAACATGATCAACACCAGAACTGTATGGGTGTTCGATTCATTACCATGTAAATCACATAGTGATGTGAACTAGATTATTGACTCTAGTGCAAGTGGGAGACTGTTGGAAATATGCCCTACAGGCAATAAATAAAGTGTTTATTATTATATTTCCTTGTTCATGATAATCGTTTATTATCCATGCTATAATTGTATTGAATGGAAACACATTGCATGTGTGGGTAAATAGACAACACAATGTCCCTAGTATGCCTCTAGTGAACTAGCTCGTTGATCAAAGGATGGTTAAGGTTTCCTAGCCATGGACATGAGATGTCATTTGATAACGGGATCACATCATTAGGAGAATGATGTGATGGAAAAGATCCAAACTACAAACGTAGCATATGATCGTGTCAGTTTATTGCTACTGTTTTCTGCATGTCAAGTAATTGTTGTTGCATGTTTTATGTGGCTGCTACGGGTTTCTAGCAAGAATGATTCTCACCTACGCATAAACCACAACGGTGCTAAATAATTTGCTTTTCAACCTTCTCAAGGACCGCCTTTGTCGAATCCGATCCAACTAAAGTGAGAGAAACTGTCACCCGCAAGCCATCTAGGCAACAAGTTGCATCGAGGGAACCGGTCTCTCGTAAGCATACGAGTAATGTTGGTCCGGGCCGCTTCATCTCACAATACCACTGAACCGAAATACGACCAAGGGAGGAAGCAATCTAAGCATCAACGCCCACAAACATTTTGTGTTCTACTCGAGATCTCATCAACACATAGACCTAGCTCATGATGCCACTGTTGGGGAACGTTGCATGGGAAACAAAAATTTTCCTACGCACACGCAGATCTATCCATGGTGATGAGCATCTATGAGAGGGAGAGTAGAACTACATACCCTTGTAGATCGCAAAGCGGGAAGCGTTAAGAAAGGTGGTTGGTGTAGTCGAACGTCTTCACGATCCAAATCGCCGTGCGTCCCGCGATCCAATCACGATCCGTCCTGCGATCCAATCGAGATCCGTCCCGCGATCCGATCACGATCCATCCCACGAACTTGATCACGATCTGTCCCACGAACTTGATCACGATCCTTCCGATCTAGCGCCGAACAAACGGCACCTCCGCGTTCAGCACTAATCCCGATGGTAATTTAAGAGAGAGCATGCCGACGGAGATCACATCAACCTTGGAACCATTTCCCACGCACATCGTCACTTCGTCCTTTGCCAGCCTTTGTTTATTCCGTAATTCCTGCTTTGAGTTGCAAATGTGAGTAACTGAACCGGTATCAAATACCTAGGCACTACTACGAGAGCTAGTAATGTACACATCAATAACATGTATATCATATATACCTTGTTTGTCGTTGGCCGCCTTCTTGTCAGCTAGGTACTTGGGGCAGTTCCGCTTCCAGTGACCAGTTCCCCTGCAATGAAAGCACTCAGTTTCTGGCTTGGGTCCACGCTTGGGCTTCTTTACAGGAGTAGCAACTGCTTTGCCATCCTTCTTGGTTTTACCCTTCTTGCCCTTGCCCTTGACTTTGCCATTTTTCTTGAAACTAGTGGTTTTATTGACCATCAACACTTGATGTTCTTTCTGGATTTCAGACTCAACAACTTTTAGCATCGCAAACAGCTCGGCGACTGACTTGTTCATCCCGTGCATGTTATAGTTCATCACAAAGCTCTTGTAACTAGGTGGCAGTGATTGAAGAACTCTGTCAGTGATCGCCTCTGGCGGAAGGGCAATTCCCAACTCCGCTAGACGAGTTGAATACCCAGACATTCTAAGTATATGTTCAATGATAGACCCGTTCTCCTCCATCTTGCAAGCATAGCACTTATCGTAGGTTTTATACCTCTCGATCCAGGCGTTCTTCTGAAAGATAAACTTCAACTCCTGGAACATCTCATATGCTCCATGACATTCAAAACGTCTTTGAAGTCCCGGTTCTAAGCCATACAATATTGCACACTGAACTATTGAGTAATCTCCAGTACGTGCCTCCCAAGCGTTCTTAACGTCTTGGGAGGTCATGTCTTCTGGTTGGTCACCAAGCGGTGCATCAAGGACATATGATTTCTGGGAAGCCGTGAGGATAATCCTCAGATTACGGGCCCAGTCAACAAAGTTACTTCCATCATCTTTCAACTTAGCTTTCTCTAGGAATGCATTAAAATTCAGGGGTGCTATTGCGCGAGCCATTGATCTACAACATAAATATGCAAAGTTTACTTAGACTATTGTTCAAGATAATGAGTTTAGTTAATCAAATTACTAAAGCTCCCACTCAAATTGACATCCCTCAGGTCATCTGAGTGTCACATGATCCAAATCCACCAACTCAAGTCCGATCATCACGTGAGTTGAGGTGGGTTCAATGGTGAACATCATTATATTGACCATATCTACTATATGACTCATGTTCGACCTTTCGGTCTCTTGTGTTCCGAGGCCATGTCTGTACATGCTAGGCTCGTCAAGTTTAACCCGAGTGTTTAGCGCGTGCAACACTGGCTTGCACCCGTTGTATGTGAACGTAGAGTCTATCACACCCGATCATCACGTGGTGTCTCAACAGGACGAACTTTTGCAACGGTGCACACTCGGGGAGAACATAATTTATCTTGAAATTTAAGTGAGGGATCACCTTATAATGCTACCGTCGTACTAAGCAAAACAAGGTGCATAAAAGGATTAACATCACATGCAATTCATAAGTGACATGATATGGCCATGAACTTGTGGTTTAGATCTCCATCTTGAAAGCACCAGCATGATCTCCATCGTCACCGGCACGACACCATGATCTCCATCAACGTGTCGCCATCGGGGTTGTCACGCCCTCCATGCTTCTACTACTATTGCTACCGTGCAGCGATAAAGTAAAGCATTACATAGCGCTTAATGATTGACACGCAGGTCATACAATAATTAAAGACAACCCTATGGCTCCTGCCGGTTGCCGTACTCATCGACATGCAAGTCGTGAAATTCTATACATCACATGATCATCTCATACATCACATATATCACATCATGTAATTGTCCATATCACATCACAACATACCCTACAAAAACAAGTTACACGTCCTCTAATTGTTGTTGCATGTTTTACGTGGCTGCTACGGGTTTCTAGCAAGAATGATTCTCACCTACGTATAAACCACAACCGTGATACATAATTTGCTTTTCAATCTTCTCAAGGACCGCCTTTGTCGAATCCGATCCACCTAAAGTGAGAGAAACTCTCACCCGCAAGCCATCTAGGCAACAAGTTGCATCGAGGGAACCGGTCTCTCGTAAGCATACAAGTAACGTTGGTCCGGGCTGCTTCATCTCACAATACCGCTGAACCGAAATACGACCAAGCGAGGAAGCAATCTAAGCATCAACGCCCACAAACCTTTTGTGTTCTACTCGAGATCTCATCAACACATAGACCTAGCTCATGATGCCACTGTTGGGGAACGTTGCATGGGAAACAAAAATTTTCCTACGCACACGCAGATCTATCCATGGTGATGAGCATCTATGAGAGGGAGAGTAGAACTACATACCCTTGTAGATCGCAAAGTGGGAAGCGTTAAGAAAGGCGGTTGGTGTAGTCGAACGTCTTCATGATCCAAATCGCCGTGCGTCCCGCGATCCAATCACGATCCGTCCTGCGATCCAATCGAGATCCGTCCCGCGATCCGATCACGATCCATCCCACGAACTTGATCACGATCTGTCCCACGAACTTGATCACGATCCTTCTGATTTAGCGCCGAACGGACGGCACCTCCGCGTTCAGCACACCGTCTTGATCCAGCAAGAAGGAGTGGAGAGGAAGAAGAGTTCTCTGGCAGCGTGACGGCGCTCCAGCGATGGTGGTGGAGCAGTTCCGACAGGGCTTCGCCTAAGCACTGCAGAAATCCGATCTAGAGGAGAAACTATGCACTAGAGGAACGGGTAGCACATGGCTGAAATTCTAGTGAAAAACCCCTAAAACCTCTAGTATATATAAGAGGAGAGGAGGAGAGGCCTTGGCACAAGGTCCAAGGCCTCCTTGCTTTGGCCGAAGGAGAGAGGGAGAGGTGGAGTCCACCTCCAATCCTAGTAGGACGAGGATTCACCCTATTTTGCCTTTTTTCCACTTTTTCTCTTAGGCCTTTTTCCTCCAGCCACACGGGCCTCTTGTGGATGTTCCACCTGCCCACTAAGGGCTGGTTTACACCCTCCTACAGCCAATGTAGCCTCTTGGGTCGAAATACCCCTCTCGGTGGCCTCCCGGTACACTACCGGCACTCCCGGTACACTACCGATGAGCCCGAAACTTTTTCGGCGACCAAAATAGGACTTCCTATATATGAATCTTCACCTCCGGACCATTTAGGAGCTCCTCATGACGTCCGGGATCTCATCTGGGACTCCAATAAACTTCGGTCACCACCATACATAAGTCTATACTACCGAAACGTCACCAAATCTTAAGTGTGCAGACCCTGCGGGTTCGAGAACTATGTAGATATGACCGAGACACCTCTACGGTCAATAACCAATGGCGGGACCTGGACCCTTGACATAGAGGTTCGACCGATAAAGATCTTCGTAGAATATGTGGGAACCAATGTGGACGTCCAGGTCCCGCCATTGGTTATTGACTGTAGAGGTTTCTCGGTCATGTCTACATAGTTCTCGAACCCGCAGGGTCTGCACACTTAAGGTTCGGTGACGTTTCGGTAGTGTAGAGTTATGTATGGTGGTGACCGAAGGTTGTTCGGAGTCCCGGATGAGATCCCGGACGTCACGAGGAGCTCCGGAATGGTCCGGAGGTAAAGATTCATATATAGGAAGTCCCAGTTTGGTTTCCGGAAAAGTTTCGGGCTCATCGGTAGTGTACCGGGAGTATCGGTAGTGTACCGGGAGTGCCGGTAGTGTACCGGGGGACCTCCGGGAGGGGTATTTCGACCCCAAGAGGTCCATGGGATGTGGGAGAATAATAACCAGCCCTTAGTGGGCTGGGAAAACAGCCACAAAGGCCCATGGCGCAGGAGAGAAAGTTCTAAAGCAAAAAGTGGAAAATCAGCCAATAGGAGGCAATCCTACTCCAACTAGGATTGGAGGTGAAGTAGGATTGCTCCCACCTCCTATTTTGGACGACCCAAAGGCCTTGGCTGCCTCTCCTCTCCTCTCCTCCTATATATACTAGTGGATTGGGTGGTTTTTGGACAGAATTTCCGGCCACGTGCTACCCGTTCCACCGGTGCATAGTTTCTCCTCTAGATCGGTTTTCTACAGCGCTTAGGTGAAGCCCTGCCGGAATTGCTCCACCACCATCACTGGAGCGCCGTCACGCTGCCGGTGAACTCTCTCTCCTCTCCACCTCCTCTTGCTGGATCAAGACGGTGGAGATCGTCATCAAGCTGCACGTGTGCTGAACGCGGAGGTGCCGTCCGTTCGGCGCTAGATCGGAAGGACCGTGATCGAGATCGCGAGACGGTTCGTGATGTGATCACGGAACGGATCGTGATGAGTTCGCGGGATAGATCGTGATAAAGATCGTGAGATGGATCGTGATGAGATCGCGGGACGGATCGTGATGAGTTCTCGGGACGGATCGTGATTGGATCGCGGGACGGATCGTGATGAGATCGCGGGACGCTCGGCGATTTGGATCGCGAAGATGTTCGACTACACCAACCGCGTTTCTTAACGCTTCCCGCTTAGCGATCTACAAGGGTATGTAGATCCACTCTCCCTCTCGTAGATGCTCATCACCATGGATAGGTTTGCGTGTGCGTAGGAAAATTTTTGTTTCCCATGCGACGTTCCCCAAAAGTGGCATCATGAGCTAGGTTGATGGTTCGATGAGATCTCGAGTAGAACACAAAAGGTTTGTGGGCGTTGATGCTTAGATTGCTTCCTCCCTTGGTCGTATTTTGGTTCAGCGGGATTGTGAGATGAAGCAGCCCGGACCAACATTACTCGTACGCTTACGAGAGACCGGTTCCGTCGACGCAACTTGTTGCCTAGATGGCTTGCGGGTGACAGTTTCTCTCACTTTAGTTGGATCGGATTTGACAAAGGCGGTCCTTGAGAAGGTTGAAAAGCAAACTAGTGTATCACCGTTGTGGTTTATGCGTAGGTGAGAATCGTTCTTGCTAGATACCCGTAGCAGCCACGTAAAACATGCAACAATAATTAGAGGACGTCTAACTTGTTTTTGCAGGGTATGTTGTGATGTGATATGGCCAATTACATGACGAGATATATGTGATGTATGAGATGATCATGTGATGTATAGAATTTCACGACTTGCATGTCGTTGAATACGGCAACCGGCAGGAGCCATAGGGTTGTCTTTAATTATTGTATGACCTGCGTGTCAATCATTAAGCGCTATGTAATGCTTTACTTTATCGCTACGGTAGCAATAGTAGTAGAAGCATGTAGGGCGTGACAACCCCAATGGCGACACGTTGATGGAGATCAAGATGATGGAGATCATGGTGTCGTGCCAGTGATGATGGAGATCATGCCGGTGCTTTCTAGATGGAGATCAAAAGCACGAGTTCATGGCCATATCATGTCACTTATGATTTGCATGTGATGTTAATCCTTTTTATGCACCTTGTTTTGCTTAGGACGACGGTAGCATTATAAGGTGATCCCTCACTTAATTTCAAGATAAATTGTGTTCTCCCCGAGTGTGCACCGTTGCGAAAGTTCGTCGTGTTGAGACACCACGTGATGATCGGGTGTGATAGACTCTACGTTCACATACAACGGGTGCAAGCCAGATTTGCACGCGCAGAACACTCAGGTTAAACTTGACGAGCCTAGCATGTACAGACATGGCCTCGGAACACAAGAGACCGAAAGGTCGAGAATGAGTCATATAGTGGATATGATCAACATAATGATGTTCACCATTGAAGCCACCTTAACTCACGTGATGATCGGACTTGAGTTGGTGAATTTGGATCATGTATCACTCGAATGACCCGAGGGATGTCAATTTGAGTGGGAGTTCTTAAGTAATATGATTAATTGAACTCATTATCATGAACATAGTCAAAGTGTCTTTGCAAATTATGTTGTAGATTACTAGCTCGCGCTGTAGCTCTCTTGTATTTTTATATGTTCCTAGAGAAATAGAGTTGAAAGATGTTGGTAGCAATATTGCGGACTGGGTCCGTGATCTGAGGATTGTCCTCATTGCTGCACAGAAGGCTTATGTCCTTAATGCACCGCTCGGTGCGCCACCCCCTCTAGCGTCGTCTATAGATGTTGTGAACATCTGACAGGCACGTTTCGATGACTACTTGATAGTTTAGTGCGACATGCATTACGGCTTAGAATTGAGGCTCGGAAACGTTTTGAACGTCACGAAACATATGAGATGTTCTAGGAGCAGAGATTGTGATCTCAGGCTCGTGCCTGTGTTGCGAGATATGAGATCTCCAACAAGATTCTTTGCCTGTAAGATGAAGGAGAATAGCTCAATCGTTGAGCATGTACTCAGATTGTCTGGGTACTACAATCTCTTGAATCAAGTGGGAGTTGATCTTCCAGATAAGATAGTGATTGATATAGTTCTCCAAGTCACTGTCACTAAAGCTACTAGAACTTAGTGATGAACTATAATACACCAGGGATAGAAGTATTGATCCCTGAGCTGTTCGCGATGTTTGACACCGCGAAGGTAGAAATCAAGAAGGAGCGTCAAGTGTTGATGGTTAATCAAACCACTAGTTTCGAAAACGGCAAGAGCAAGGAGGGAAAGTTCATGGATAGCAAGTCAGTTGCTGCTCCAGTGAAGCAACCCAAAGTTGAACTCAAACCCGAGACTAAGTTCTTCTATTATGAGGTGAGAGGTCGCTGAAGCGGAACAACCCTATATACTTGGTAGATAAGAAGGCTGGCAACAGCGACAGAAGTATATTTGATATACGAGTTATTGATGTGTACCTTGCTAGTACTCTTAGTAGCACCTGGGTATTGGATACCGGTTCGGTTGCTAAATGTTAGTAACTCGAAATAAAAGCTACGGAATAAACGGAGAACTAGCTAAGGGTGAGGTGACGATATGTGTTGGAAGTGTTTCCAAGGTTGATGTGATCAACATCGCACGCTCTCTCTACCTTCAGGATTAGTGACGAACCTAAAGAAATGTTATTTGGTGTTTTGCGTTGAGCATGAACATGATTAGATCATGTTTATTGCAATACGGTTATTCATTTAAGTTAGAGAATAATGGTTATTCTGTTTACATGAATAATACCTTCAATGGTCATGCACCCAGTGAGAATGGTTTGTTGAAATCTTGATCGTAGTATTACACGTGTTCATAACATTGATGTCAAAAGACACAAAGTTAATAATGATAGTACCACATACTTGTGGCACTGCCGCTAAATGTCATATTGGTATAAAGCGCATGTAGAAACTCCATGCTGATGGATATTTGGACTCATTCAATTTCGAATCGGTTGAGACATGCGAACCATGCCTCTTGGGCAAGATGAGTAAAGGACCCCGTTGGATGGAGCGGGCAAGTGATTCATTGGAAATGATACATGTTGATGTATGCAATCTAGTGAGTCTTGTAGCGTGCAGTGGATATCGTTATTTTCTTACCTTCACTGATGATTTGAGTAGATATAGTGTATATTTACTTAATGAAACACAAGTCTGAATCGTTTGAAAGGTTCAAGCAAATTCAGAGTGAAGTTTAAAGATCATCGTGACAAGAAGATAAAAATGACTGCGATATGATCGTGGAGGTGAATATCTGAGTCACGAGTTTGGCATACAACTTAAGACAATGTGAAAGTTGTTTCACAACTAAACGCCACCTAGAACACCATAGTGTGATGGTGTGTCCGAACATCATAGTTATGCTCTATTGGACATGGTGCGTAATATGATGTCTCTTGTCGTTTTACTACTATAATTTTGGGGTTATGCATTAGAGACAACTACATTCACTTTAAATAGGGCACCATCTAAATCCGTTGAGATGACACCATGTGAATTATGGTTTGATAGAAACCTAAGATGTCATTTCTTAATATTTTGGGATGTGACACTTGTGTGGAAAATGTTTTCACCTAATGAGGTCGAACCCAAGGCGGACAAATTGCATCTTCATAGAATACCCTAAGATCAGTTGGGTGAACCTTCAATCTCAGATCCTAGTGCAAAATGTTTGTTGGTTAAACGAATCCTTTCTTGAGGAAATGTTTCTCTCGAAAGAATTGAGTGGGAGGAAGATAGAACTTGATGAGGTTGTTGAACCTTTGTTCAACCAGAGAGTAGCGCAGCGCAGAAAGATGTTTCTGTGAAGCCTGCGTTAGTTGAAGAGGAAGTTAATGATGATGATCATGAAGCTTCAGGATCAAGTTACTATCGAACTTCGTAGGTCGACAAGGATGTGTACTGCTCCTAAGTGGTACGACAACTCTGTCTTGGAGATCATGTTGTTGGACAACGATGAACCTACGAGCTATGGAGAAGCGATGATGGGCCTGGATTCCAACAAATGGTTAGAGGCCATGAAATCCGAGATAGGATCCATGTATGAAAACCAAGTGTAGACTTTGGTAGACTTGCTCGTTGGACGGCAGGTCATTGAGTACAAATGGATCTTTAAAATGAAGACAGACACTGATGGTGAATGTCACTATTTGTAAAGCTCGACTTGTTGCAAAGATGTTTGTGACAAGTTCAAGGAGTTGACTACGATGAGACTTTCTCACTCGTAGTGGTGCTAAAGTCTGTTGGAATTATGTTAGCAGTTGCTGTGTTTTCAATTATGAAATCTGGCAGATGGATGTCAAAACATCGTTTCCTTAACGGTTTACTTGAGGAAAGGTTGTATGTGATACAACCAGAAGGTTTTGTCAGGCCTAAGGATGCTAAAAGGTGTGCAAGCTTCGGTGATCCTTCCATGGACTGAAGCAAGCATCTTGGAGTTGGAATATACGCTTTGATGAGGTGATCAAAGTTTTGATGTTTATACAAAGTTTACGAGAAACTTGTATTTGCAATAAAGTGAGTGGGAGCACTATAGAATTTCTGATAAGTATATGTGGATGACATATTGTTGATCAGAAATAATGTAGAGTTTCTGGAAAGCATAAAACGGTCATTTGGAAAGTGATTTTCAAAGGAAGACCTGGATAAAGATACCTAATTGTTGAGCATCAAAATCTATAGAGATAGATCAAGATGCTTGATGAGACTTTCAATGAGTGTATACCTTGACAAGATTTTGAAAGAGTTCAAAATGGATCAGCCAGAGAAATAGTTCTCGTCTGATTTGTAAGGTGTGAAGTTGAGTGAGACTCAAAGCTCGACAACGGCAGAAGAAAGAGAAAGGACGAACGTCGTCCCCTATGCCTTAGCCATAGGCTCTATATTATGCCATGCTGTGTACCGCACCTATGTGTGCCTTGCCATGAGTCTGTCAAGGGGTACAAGAGTGGTCCAGGAGTGGATCACTGGACAGCGGTCCGAATTATCCTTAGTAACCAGAGGACTAAGGAAATGTTTCTTGATTGTGGAGGTGATAAAGAGTTCGTCGTAAAGAGTTACGTCGATGCAAGCTTTAACACCTATCCGGATGACTAGTAGTAGCAATCTGGATACGTATAGTGGAGCAGCCATTTGGAAATAGTACCAAGTGGAGTGTGGTAGCAGTATTTACGGTTTGACATAGAGATTTGCAAAGTACACACGGATCTGAATATCGCAGACCCGTTGACTATAAGACCTCTCTCACATGCAAAGCATGATCGAGCCCCAAAACTCATTGGGTGTTAGATTCATAACAATGCGAATCACATGGTGATGTGAACTAGATTATTGACTCTAGTGCAAGTGGGAGACTGTTGGAAATATGCCCTAGAGGCAATAATAAATTAGTTATTATCATATTTCCTTGTTCATGATAATCGTTTATTATCCATGCTATAATTGTATTGATCGGAGACTTAAATGCATGTGTGGATACATAGACAAAACCACGTCCCTAGTATGCCTCTAATGGACTAGCTCGTTGATCAAAGGATGGTTAAGGTTTCCTAGCCATGGACATGAGACGTCATTTGATAACGGGATCACATCATTAGGAGAATGATGTGATGGATAAGACCCAAACTACAAACATAGCATATGATCGTGTCAGTTTATTGCTACTGTTTTCTGCATGTCAAGTATATGTTCCCATGACCTGAGATCATGCAACTCATGGACATCAGAGGAGTGCATTGTGTGTATCAAACGTCGCAACGTAACTGGGTGACTATAAAGGTGCTCTACAGGTATCTTCGAGGGTGTCTGTTGAGTTGGCATGGATCAAGACTGGGATTTGTTACTCCGTGTGACGGAGAGTTATCTCAGGGCCCACTCGGTAATACAACATCACAACAAGCCTTGCAAGCAATGTGACTAAGTGTTAGTCACGGGATCTTGTATTACGGAACGAGTAAAGAGACTTGCCGGTAACGAGGTTGAACTAGGTATGGAGATACCGACGATCGAATCTCGGGCAAGTAACATACCGAAGAACAAATGGAACATCATACGGGATTAACTGAATCCTTGACATAGAGGTTCGACCGATAAAGATCTTCGTAGAATATGTAGGAACCAATGTGGACATCCAGGTCCCGCCATTGGTTATTGACCGTAGAGGTGTCTCGGTCATGTCTACATAGTTCTCGAACCCGCAGGGTCTACACACTTAAGGTTTGGTGACGTTTCGGTAGTATAGAGTTATGTATGGTGGTTACCGAAGTTTGTTCAGAGTCCCAGATGAGATCCCAGACGTCATGAGGAGCTGCGGAATGGTCTGGAGGTAAATATTCATATATAGGAAGTCCTGTTTTGGTCGCCGGAAAAGTTTCGGGCTCATCGGTAGTGTACCGGGAGTGCCGATAGTGTACTGGGAGACCTCCAGGAGGGGTATTTCGACCCAAGAGGCTACATGGGCTGTGGGAGAGTCTAAACCAGCCCTTAGTGGGCTGGTGAAACAACCACAAGAGGCCCATGCGGCTGGAGGAAAAAAGGCCAAAGAGAAAAAGTGGAAAAAGGCAAATTAGGGAAGGAGTCCTAATCCTACTAGGAGTGGAGGAGGTGGACTCCTCCCTAGTTGGTTCGGCCGACTCCTATAGGAGTCTTGGCCCTTGTTCCAGCCTCCTCTCCTCTCCTCCTATATATACTGGTGGTATTGAGGGTTTTTGCAGTAGATTTTACGGCCACGTGCTACCCGTCAACCGGGGCTCCTCTAGATCGGATTTCCGCAGTGCTTAGGCGAAGCCCTGCCGGAATTGCTCCACCACCATCGCCGGAGTGCCGTCACGCTGCCGGTGAACTCTTCTTCCTCTCCACTTCCTCTTGCTGGATCAAGAAGGCGGAGATCATCATCGAGCTGTATGTGTGCTGAACGCGGAGGTGTCGTCCATTCGGCGCTAGATCGGAAGGACCGTGATCAAGATCGCGAGACGGATCGTGGTGAGTTTGCGGGACGGATTGTGATGAGATTGCGGGACGGATCGTGATGAGTTCACGGGACGGATCATGATTGGATCGCGGGACGGATCGTGATGAGATCGTAGGACACTCGGCGATTTGGATCCCGAAGATGTTCGACTACACCAACCACGTTTCTTAACGCTTCCCACTTAGCAATCTACAAGGGTACGTAGATCCACTCTCCCTCTCGCAGATGCTCATCAACATGGATAGATCTGCGTGTGCGTAGGAAATTTTTTGTTTCCCATGCAACGTTTCCCAACAAATTTTGTACACGATGTGCATCCATTTTTTGTCGTAACGCTCTCAACTTTTTAGCACATGCTATGTAGGTGAAATGATGATACCATGCCAAGTTTTAACCTTTTCAGAGTTTATTTGTGGTGCTTTTTAATTTCAGGGTCATTTAGCTCAAAACAAATCATTAAAGGCATGAAACATAACAAATGAAGTTAGACAGTCTTAAAATTTTAGTATGTGGCTTCTAATGGTTCACATTGAATGCACAAGAAGTTTGGAGTTTAAATAAGTTTAAAAAGTTGAAATCCTTGTGTAACAGACGAGATTTCATCCGAAACCCCGATACTTCGAAAGAGATTGTCCATTTTGTATACGAAGTGCATCCAGTTTTTGCTGTAACGTTCACAACTTTTTAGCACATGTTCTGTGGGTGAAATGATGATACCATGTCAAGTTTTAACCTTTTCAGAATTCAGTTGTGGTGCTTTTTAATTTCAGGGTCATTTAGCTCAAAACAAATCATTAAATGGATGAAAAATAGCAAATGAAGTTAGATAGGGTTGAAATTTAGTATGTGGATTTTAATGGTTTATATTGAATGCACAAAAAGTCTGAAATTGAAATGATTTAAAAAAGTTGAAAATCCTTTTGTAACAAACGAGTTTTCGTCAGAAACCCCAATACTTCGAAGGAGTTGTCCATTTTGTACATGAAGTGAATCCAGTTTTTCCCGTAACGCTCTCAACTTTTTAGCACATGCTATGTGGGTGAAATTGAGATACCATGCCAAGTTTCAACCTTTTCAGAATTGAGTTGGGTGATTTTGATTAAAACAAATGAAGGTATAAAACTAAAAGAGTTAAACATAATCTGATTTTGATTAAAACACCTATTTAAATTATCCTAAAAATTCCCAACTTTGACATAATGATAAAATATAGTAATACTAAACAACAGGAAAAACAATCACTCAAATATCTATTTTTAAACTAAAGTTATTCACAAATTACTGCTCCACACAAATTTCAAATGAATTCAAATTTAAACTATTTCTATTTATAAACTACTGACACTAACAGAAAATTTGTAATTGTTTTGACCTAAAGCAAAAAGATTTATTAAAAAACTATAAATATTCTAATAGTTATTCCAAATAAAAAAAATTGAAAAACAAAACAAAACAAAAAAGAGAAAATACAGCTGAAGTCCCGGTTGGTAGCACACCAACCGGGGCTAAAGGTCCCTTCCCGCGGAATTTGAGCGGCCGAAAACTTTGGGCGCGTGGATATTTTGGTTGTTAGTCCGGGTTGGTGACATGACCCGAGACTAAAGGGTGGACGTTTAGTCCCAATTGGTGATACCAACCGGGACTAATGTCTCTTTAGTCCCGGTAGTAGACATGACCCAGGACTAAAGAGTACCTCTATATATCCGTTTCATCCCCAACCTCTCCCATTCTTCCCAACATCGCCCCTGCCCCGACGCCGCCTCTGCCCCGCCGCCGCCTCTGCCCCGACGCCAACAGGCTGCCAGTGCTCGCCGCGTGCCTCTTCTCCCTCAACATCACCTCGCCGTTGCCTTGACCTCGCCGTTGCCGCATCGAGCCCACTGTGAGCCACTCTCCTCCCTCTTCTCCCTCTCCTCCTGAAGCCCCCCTCCCCGTCCATCATTGCCGCTCCTTCCCGTCCGCCATTGCCGCCGGCCATGCATGACCGGCGCCCCTCCCCGAGCCCATCCCGGCCTCACCTAGAGCCACCACCAGAGATGGCCGAGAGTCGTCGCCCCATCCATCTCCAGCGTAGGAGCCCTGCCGCCCGGCCCGTCCATCTCCGACGGTGCCACAAGCACACACACACATATTGTTTAAAAACATGCAAATTTTTGTGGTTGGTAGTACGTAGATGGATAAGTAGCTTAATATTGTTAGATGATTTTGTTTATGATGCTTTTTATGTTTTAGTTGTTTTATGTTTTTAGTTAGTCAGGAGTCCTAGGAAAAAATAGTATGTGTATGTTAGATTAGAGAAAAATTCTTGGGTTTTGGAAAACTTAGTTATTAAACGATAAGAAAATGTTCTCATCGGAATTTGTCTCGACATCGACGATGCCCGGCCCGCATCCTCGTCGTCGAGTGGTTCGCGAGAGCCTGCTTGATTGGCGCCATGTCCGGGATTGGGCTCCGCCGAGCTGGCACTCGGAGGTGCTACCTTTCGGGGAGGAGGACGAGCACGTCCGTCGCTACATGGCAACATTGGATGTCAGGTTCAACAATACCTGGCAGATTCTTTAGGGATCTCACCCGAGTTATGATCTCGTGATGGTTTCTTATCTTTGGGTGTCCACCACCCGCGACTCAGGAACCGCTAGTGACTTAGATTATTCGATAGTATTCGATCTGTATTAGTGATCTTATATGATAATATTCAAGATGTATTAGTTAATATTTGATGATGCATTAATAACTAGATTGTTCGAGATGATGTATTAGTGATATTATATTGGAGTTGATTATAAATGTATTAGTGATATTTTATCGGTATAGTGCGTGTGTGACTTTCGGTGTGTCGTTGCTCCTTGCGTGAATTTCATGTGTGTTCTTGATGGAGGAATCCCGACTGTTGTCATGGGGGGCGCCTCCTCTTTCTTTTGTTCTTTGTGATATATTCGTCGGTATAATGCGCAAGAAGAGAAGAGGGGGGCGTCCATCACCGATGGTCGAACTATTATTGTGAGAAAGTATCCATGAATATATATACACCATTGTATCAGTGTGAGAGAGTGCGCACCAACACACCATGAGATATGAGAGTTATTTAAAAAAAGTCTCGACGGACCAAAAGTCACACACGCATTAGGATCCAAGCGTGATGTAATTCTTGGATCATGAACACAGGAAATATCGTCGTCATCAGACGATGATAGGATCAAGCGTGTGAATTTTGCGGTGAAGATAAGGGTCTTTGCGACCAACCTGGGCTGCGAGACCGCAGGTTCTTCACCATGAAGCTTTACGAGGACTTTACTATTTCTACAGTACGCAACGATGACAACTATTTTTTCGTAATTAAGCATGACTTCTGTTTCTTTCCTTCATCGCGTAATTTCTGTTTTATACAATTCGACTAGTTCATCCCCTGTTATGCAAGACGGTATTTCTTGGAGAGGCTCGGTTCGAAGAGCACGAGAGTTTCGAGATGAGGACAACCAACCTGAGGACTAAACATGGTCACACATTTCTTGTGAAAGTAATGAATGCACCTAATAACATAGAATTAGGGTGCTCAAATTGGGAAAGCTCTTTGCAAGCCATATGGATTTTAGGAGGATATGGAAATAATTTTCGATCTTCGTCCTGAAGATCATATTGAAGGAAACATTGACATTTAGGTGGATGTCGATATGCTTCATATTTTACCTCCATGTGAGTTTATCAACCATGCATATTTGTCAAGTAATTTGCATTCTATATTTAAAAATATTTGGTGTTCATCCGTTTATAATTTATAGCTTATTTTGTTTCTTCGAGTGAAATACAGAAAATAATCGACACGACACACTACACTTATTGATCACATATAACTTGGGAGGAGAAGGATGATCTTATCAACTTTGTTATTGGTGTCCTAGTTGGTAGGGAGATCTTCCCGTATAATTTGGAAACTGACCCAAATTATACATTGTACATGACACTAGTGCATAGGTTGAGGGCGGATGACATTCACCCAAATATCTTGATAAGAGTTGCTAATTAAATACACTAATATTGTTGCGTAAATGGTATTGATTATATTGTTAACTAGGCTATTATTATGTTCTTCAACAGAAATTGCCATATGAAGTTGTGCCACCATTGATGCAACCCGAAGGTAATATGACAATTAAAAGTCCCTTCCATCCCGAGTTCTCTTTTGCATACTCGACTGAGCGCAAACCTCCAAGACGGCTTCAAATTGAAGCATGAGAACAAATAAAGAAGGATCGCAAGCCACAAGTTGGAGACCGTTGGATCTCTTTGCTTCATCATGGAGACATATATATGTGTTATTTTTTTATGTCATTTTAACTAGGGAGGACTAGGTCCTATGAGGGAGGACTATGCCATTTTATCTTTTTTTGTTTTATGAGACTTTAACTTTGTATGATTAAGATGATGATGATAAGTTGTTAGATCGTGTGTAATTAATAGTTTCCTTCATTTGGTTATTAGCTAGCGTCGAGTTCCCTCTATATGTATAGTAGCTAGCAGCATCGACCAAGCACAGAGAAAGAGAGGTCACTTCTCTTTATTAGCTAGCTAACACAATATGAAACCCCTAAATTAACCCTCCAAAACCACTAAACCCCCTTTTAAAAAAAACAGCGTTTGACGCGTGACGGCCTTTTGGTCCAGGCTGATGTTACCAACCCGGACTAAACGTAATCCTGCCTGGACGCCTCGCAACGGCCACGTGGATCCCCTTTGGTCCTGGTTCGTAAGCGAACCGGGACTAAAGGTTTTGGGTATTAGTCCCGCTTGGTTTGTCCCGGTTCCAGAACTGGGACTGAAGGCCCTCTGAATCCGGGACTAGTTTCCTGTTTTCTACTAGCGTATGGTTAGATAACCAGCCCCTAGCACCTTGTAACTTTTTTTGTAATGACTATGGAGGTACTTTAAGCTGTAAAAAAGGCTTTAGTTGTTGATCTAAAAATGAGTAAATGCCATTGTGTATAGTACAACTCAATTATAACTCCCACCAATAAGTAAGACCTAGTAACTCTATGGCTATTGGAGCCTCTTCGAATGTCAATGGCACGTGTGCTAAACACCTTAGATAAGTCGTTGATGCCGTTGTCACTCTCCAGTTACTAGAACACCTCTACCCGTCATGCGCCCTATATCTAGACCACAACACCTCAGCCTTAAACTGACCGCCGTTGAGAAATGGATGAGGGGGTTGGTCCTCAGTCTTAAGTAGCCACAGTCGCGAAATGGGCGATGGGATTACATAGTTTGGTTAGAACAAGATCCAGGGTTCTTTAAATGTGTTAGACCCGACAAAACTAAATTTGTTGAGGGTCATGGAAAAATAACCATGCGAATAAGGTCTTCCAATGCAACGTGCCAGGGAGAAAGGTGCGTATCCGATGTTACATACCACATAGCCAACAATCACATTTCCTAGAGCATGGGCGACGTCGGTCACCTTATTGCCCGACCTTTTGTGCCCACCTCGTCCTAAACGGTCTTGTTTCCGCAACCGTGTGCCTTAACTAGAAGCAAATGCTTCCGCCGCAATAGCACGCAATGATGGGTCTTGATAGACCCGGTTTGCACAATAGGCCATCTGTTTTAAGGTCATCCCAATGGCTAAACCAATAGATTCATCGGATATTATCAATGCATAGTCGTACTACAATATTCCTATGTTGTGCATACTGTATAATGCAATGTAGGTTTAGGTGTATGTAGGACATGGAGGCCTATGCGGACACCACCGACGTGGCGGGTCTAGATCAAAATGAATGGTACCGCGCTAGCTGAGTGAGCTCAGATGCTACGGTTTCTTGTAGTGGACCAATCCACCCTAGTTGAAGTTCCAGACTTGCGTGTCTTTTTTCTAGACTCTTCCTAGGCTTTCCGATGTTTGTTTAATGTGCAACATCATTTATGGTTTGAAAATTTTCCAGAGATCAGCATCATAGTGTTCATTTCTGAAAAAAATTCAAAACTTTGGTAGTGTTGATTTCATATTTTGGTGAAATTCTGAAAAATAAAGGGGATGAATATGAAATTTGATTGTATTTTTTAATCTGTGCGACAAAATATTTTAAACGTTCCCAGAATGATCACCATGGTAGTGTTGATTTCACAATATGTTTTCAAGGTGTGTTGGTACTCTCATTTTGATCAAATTTTGACCAAAAGGGGGCTGAATATGCATTTTTCTTGTTATTTTTAATCTATTTGGCAAAAAGGTTTAAAGTTTCCTAGATTTATCAGCATGGTATTTTTCATTGTACATTTTTTTAAGAAAATAATTATGAACACTCTCTATTTTGGTCAAATCTTAACTAAAGGGGCCTGGATATGTATATTGTTTGTATTTTTTTAATCTGTTTGATGAAAAGTTTTGAAACTTTTCTAGAATGATCATCATGGTAACGTTCATTTTATATAAGTTTTTCAATTTGTTTTGAGGACTTTCATTTTTGGTTAAATTGGCAAAATAAAGGCTAAATATGTACTCCCTCCGTCCCATAATATAAGAACATTTTTGACACTACACTAGTATAAACGACGCTCTTATATTATGAGACGGAATGAGTATTTTATAATCTAATTGGCAAAAAAGTTCGAATTTTATTGAGAAAAACAACCCTGGTAGTGTTGATTTCACGCATTTTACAGTTTCCTCGGGACACTTCTATTTTTATGACATGGCAGTAGCTAGGGACTGGGCTGTGAACGAGTCAAACCCACTCCAACTAACCGAGAAACTGTTTCAGGAGAGGACAGAGGTAAAACTCGCTGGTTTTGACAGTTCAGTGTTGTAACTTGTAATAGTTCAGAGTTGAAATACAGACTTCTCTCTTTAATGATGGGCCACACGGATGGCGGCTGCACCGTAACAATATAAATCATAGTGTCGGTCACCATAAAAATTGAGCAAATAAAGGTGCCAGGAGACAGAGTCATTGTCAGTTTGTGGAAGATTTGGAAGGAACGGAACGCAAGGGTCTTTGCAATGCTGCGATGCCGGTTGAAGTTATTGTCGCAAAGATTAAAGAGGAGTGTAGTGTTAGAGTTGTGTCGAATATAGTGTACAAGGTAGGTTACAGTTAGACTCTGAGTTGTATTGTGTTTACATAGGATATGGAGTCAGTGTCCTAATAGGACACCTGTATCCTAGGTCTTTCACATATTGTGGGGGTAGACACACGATGTAACCTATATCAACATAATAGCACATGAATGCAGGGGGAGCCGCGGTGTGTGCCGGTGGCCTAGGCGGCCATGGTGCGATATTGTGATGGTGTCACGAGGACAAGCGCCCGTAGTCATGTCCCGAGATGTAGCCATATCGATGAACCTTGTTAACAAATCTCGATGTCGTGTTCGTGTGATTGCTTGATCTCGGATGATTGACGGTGTGCCTTGGATCTATTCTAACAAGTGGTATCATGAGAAAGATTCGATTTGAGGTTGTGGATTGTTGACCAGAGGAGAACACATGGAAGCTGTAGACGGGATCTGACGAGATGCAACGTGTGTGATTGGAGACATGGCAACGGAGTTGTCGCGTCCGTGGATCAAGGTTGCTGGAGTTGAAGTTTCAGGAAGGACGGCGTCGTGTTTAAAGAAGCAATCGGAAGCAGCGGGTTGGTTGATCGATCGCCGCGACAACGACGCGTACACGGCGGCGGGATCCGTATCGGATCGTGGCCGCGGCAGATCGTACACGCTGCAGGAATCGGGAGCTATACCATGGATTTGTTTCGGACCAAAAGAGGACCGAGTCCTCGTGTTCGACGCGGAGAGAGGCTGAGACAGGTTGATTCAAGCGAAAAACAGACCATCGTGATACGTATCCATCAGGGAGAGCAGGGGCTATTGTCAGCAACGACGGTGCATCGGGTTGTGTCCAGCGGCAAGTAGAACAGCAATGGCAATTCCATGGCTGGAGTTAGCGAAGCATCAACTAGTACATGAGTTTTTCGTGAATAGAAGGATTCAATCAATTGGTTTTGCTGCTTGCACCCGAGAAATGCATTAGGAATTTAGGGTTTTGGTACGTGCACGCGAATTGCAAGGCATTCCCTTGAAGCTTGAGTATGTTTTCACAGGGTCAACCGTACAAAGAACTATGGCGTCAGAGGGTGCCAGGTTTGAGGTGGAGAAATTCGACGAAACTGAAACCTTGGGTTATGGCAGAGATGGATGAAAAATTGTTCGCACAACATGGATGCACAAGATGGAATTTCCATGTGATGGATAAAGATTCGTACAAGACCATTTGGGAGCCTCGAACGTGTCATGTAGTCGGATAAATTTCGGCTGGGTTGGACTTAACAGAAGACGGTGGTAGGATTGGCGACAACGACGTAGGAGCGTGACGCTGATGGTGATCGATTTCTCGGCGTGGAAACACGTGGCGCAGGCCCGAGGGCTTGTGTGGCTTTGACAAGACTATGACGCGGGCTTGATTCAAGACGGTGCACATTAGAGCTTGAAGTCGATGGGGCGCAGGTGGTGGACTGATCATCTACCATGGAGTCATGTTGAAGGTGGAGCTAGAGTATGGAGGACTTCACTCGGGAAAAAGCGAGTGGCACGCAATTTGGACTGGAGCCCAATGGTCTGATGGAAGCGTGTAACTCCTCAGCGGTCAACGATGATCGGTGGTACTCTACAGTGGGGGTTGAGTGGTGTGGGTTCGTGACCCTTGAGATTCTATTGGGACAACGGAGGCTCGACGTGATAATAGCGGCGAAGCGTGCGGTGCACATGGGGACATGGAGACGGATGAGGGCTCTGGTGGTCGTACATGTGGTGAGACAACTGCGTATTTGACACGGGGTGACTATAAGCAATGGTGAAATTCCTTCAAGTTTCAGACATGCGGTCAAAAAAGTAGCGGTGATGTTGAGTTCAGGTAACTCTTATGTGTGACACCCAATATGCGAGTTGTTCACTTTCACGCAGGTTAGTGATTGGTGTGTGATGGTGTTAGATACTCTCGAAGTTGGGAGCGCAAACAAAAGTAATGTGGAACTTAATTTCGCTCGAGCATTGACTGTGGTTAAAACAAGAAGGGACTACAAGTTGCAGGTTAAGTCACATGGAGTCTTTAGAGTAGTAACAGTGCTCACGGGATAAGCTCAAGTTCAATGTACATGGAAGTTTGACACATGAACGAATCCAAGGTGACGAAGAATATTCGTCAAGGTATAGTTTGTTAGAGTTGTGTCGAATATAGTGTACAAGGTATTTACAGTTGGACTCTGAGTTGTATTGTGTTTACATAGGACATGAACTCGTGTCCTAATAGGACACTTGTATCCTAGGCATCTCATATATAGCGGGGGTAGACACACAATGTAACCTATGCCAACATAATAGCACAGGAACGCAGGGGGAGCTGGCGGCGTGTGCCGGTGCCCAAGGCGGCCAAGATGTGGTATTGTGACGGTGTCACGGGAAGGAGCGCCCGTAGTCATGCCCTGGGGATGTAGCCATATCGATGAACCTCGTTAACAAATCTAGGTGTCGTACTCGTGTGATTGTTTGGTCCTCGGATGATCGACGTGTGTCTCAAATTTATTCTAACATGTAGCATGTGGTGTCTTTGCTGGGGCTAAGCACTTGCATAATTTAATGCCGCGAGAGATGTTTTGTAATTCGGCCTCTGGCCGTAAACTCTAAACTTTCTTTCTTATTCAATGAAAATGGCAATCTTTTGTCCTGTTTAAAAAAACCAAGCATCAAACTGATATCATGGCGATTAATCATGGTATGTACTAGGTAGTATCAACTCCCGTCCTTTTGGAGATCCAAAATAAGACATCATCGACTAAAAAAAAAAGAGGCGTCATGTCACTATCTATGAAAGCACGAACAGATAAATGCTAGATCATATTCATTGTTTTCAGTTGGATAGATGTCCAAGGTCTCAGGTACGTACGTATGCGGCTGTATCAGTTAAGAGCCTTTTAGACCATATTCACTACCTTATAAAGGCACGAACATGTAGTTGTTAAATCGTATACGTGGCTTTCAGTTGGGCCGATGGCCAGCCCCTATAATCTACGGATGCACTATCAATTAAGCGGCGTTTGTACGTAGCCCATTGTCCGTGCGCAGCGGATGCTGATGCTGATGCTGACCGACACGGTTGCCGTCGACGATGTGGCAGCATCAGCGGCTAATCCCGAACCGCTAGCTAGCTACTTCGACGTACTGACCTCATCACGGAGTCAAACGCTTGTTGTAGCGATCGACTTGTGTGGTCGAACCAGTTTCCTGTTAGAACAAGCAACTGCAATACTATTCTAGTGTAGCCACTTGCCGTCCTTTTGGTTTTTGGATGATCGACCAGGTATTGAAAATATATCATGGCGATTAATTTTTACGTGTCGTGTCATCTGCCGTCCTTCTGTGGATCTGACATTACTTAATCTCCGTCTAATCTGATCATAAGACCATTGAAATGGCAATGTCAAGCTCCATGTGAGTACTCGGTTGGTGCTTCCCTCAGCTAGTGGCATTTTCTTTCTAAAAAGGAGAATAACACACCGTCCACTGCAAGTCTGCATCGAGGGATGCACACAATCATATACTTCATCTATTTCAAAATATAAGTCTATTTAGAGATTCTCTTATGGACTACGTACGGATGATTCAACAAAATATTAAATATATGCTATAAATATAATAGTATATTGTCAGACCTAATAAATCTGGACGGATGGTTCAACTCCTTTTTCCTACTAGCCCTGTGTATCAAGTACAAGTACCCAATAATCTTCTATCTTCGAAAAAATGCAATATACTAATCATTTCAGATTCTGTGTGGACCAGATGCATATATACGTGAGCGTTACCAAATGCATATATCAAGGACTTGTACCCAGGTGTGCTCAGAAATCGCGAGAGGAAGTTTTTAAATAGTACATGTATAAGATGCAGATGATACATATATTACCTGTGCATTCCCATCGGCGATGTTTGTGATTGCCGATGTAGTGTATTTTTAAACACTGTTGTTGTTGAGAGAATGCCATTGTATTACTATGCTGTAATTAGATTATTATTTTTGCAATTTTGGACATAGCAATGTGCATTTTTCATTTTTATGCATGTTCTTTTGTGCGATATTAGGCATGGCTTTAAAATGAAGGTGATTGAGCGATGTTGGAACCAGGAGCGGCCGTGCTACAACAAGAAGCTTTGATGATGCATGAAGATGGTCAAGCTGAATGAAGAGGGCAAACACGGAGGCTGGGGGCAAGGATTTCTACAAGAAAGGATGATGATGAAGACAATCCAGATGTCGATGTGCCCATGACAAAGATTGACATCTCATTTTGTAATGCTGCTTTTAGATGGGAGCCCCTGAGAGGGCTGTGATGGGTGGGGTCTGGGGTGTGTTGTCCCCCGTTTAATATATTTGCTCCGAGCAAATGTTGCATGTAGTTTCACTTCTTGTTTTGTTGTTAGCGATGCAAGCGGGTGCGGCCACTGTTTTTAGTCCAATTTCATTTCACTTTATAACTTTTCAGTGTGTTCGCTGTTTTGCACCAAGATGTATTGTTCCGTTACCTCTTAATAGTGGAACCTGTTCCCTTTTTTGGATCATATAGAAAAAAAGGTAATGTACATTTTTTGGTAACTGAGACTAAGAAATTATGGAGAGAACACAAAGTTATCGAAATCATTATAATATGTAGAATTTATATCATGGTGAATGCATAATGTAAATTAAAATTAGCATCAATAATAAATAGACATATTTGACACACTTTATACAATTTAATTTCTTGCTTCAACTTTTTTTTACCTCATTTCTTGATTCTCCAAAAGTTAAAATGTTTGTAATACAGAACTGGCCTATTTTGATTTATAATCAAATTACTCTATGTGTAGCTATTTGAAAATGAAACAATTTCAGAAAATGGTGTTGGGGAACGTTGCATGGGAAACAAAAATTATCCTACGCACACGCAAGATCTATCCATGGTGATGAACATCTACGAGAGGGAGAGTGGATCTACGTACCCTTGTAGATCGCTAAGCGGGAAGCGTTAAGAAACGCGGTTGATGTAGTCGAACGTCTTCGCGGTCCAAATCGCCGAGCGTCCCGCGATCCAATCACGATCCGTTCCGATCTAGCACCGAACGGACGGCACCTCCGCGTTCAGCACACGTACAGCTTGATGACGATCTCCGCCTTCTTGATCCAACAAGAGAGAGCGGAGAGGTAGACGAGTTCTCCGACAGCGCGACGACGTTGCGGCGATGGTGGTGGAGTAATTCCAGCAGGGCTTCGCCTAAGCACTGCTGAAACCGATCTAGAGGAGAAACTACGGACTAGAGGGTAGGGTTGCACGTGGCTAAAAATCTATAGCAAAACCCCTAAAACCTCTAGTATATATAGGAGGAGGAGAGGAGGAGGCTTGGCGCAAGGGCCAGCCCTAGGAGGCTTCGGCCGAACTGGAGAGGAAGAGTCCTCCTCCTCCACTCATAGTAGGATTAGGACTCCTTCCTTATTTCCACCTTTTTTTTTGCCTTTTTCCACCTTTTTCTCTTTGGAATTTCTTCCCAGCCGCATGGGCCTTCTGTGGGACTTCGGCCAGCCCACTAAGGGCTGGCATTTATCCTCCCACAGCCCATGTAGCCTCTTGGGTCGAAATAAACCTCCCGATGGTCCCCCGGTGCCCTCCCGGCACTCCCGGTACACTACCGATGAGCCCGGAACCATTCCGGAGCTCCTCGTGACGTCCGCGATCTCATCCGGGACTCCAAACAACCTTCGGTTACCACCATGCATAACTCAATACTACCGAAACGTCACCGAACCTTAAGTGTGCAGACCATGCGGGTTCGAGAACTATGTAGACATGACCGAGACACCTCTACGGTCAATAACCAATAGCGGGACCTGGATGCCCATATTCGTTCCTACATATTCTACGAAGATCTTTATCGGCCGAACTTCTATGTCAAGGATTCAGTTAATCCCGTATGATGTTCTCTTTGTTCTTCGGTATGTTACTTGCCCGAGATTCGATCGTCGGTATCTCCATACCTAGTTCAACCTCGCAACCGGCAAGTCTCTTTACTCGTTTCTGTAATACAAGATCCCGTGACTAACACTTAGTCACATTGCTTGCAAGGCTTGTTGTGATGTTGTATTACCGAGTGGGCCCTGAGATACCTCTCCGTCACACGGAGTAACAAATCCCAGTCTTGATCCATGCCAACCCAACAGACACCCTCGAAGATACCTGTAGAGCACCTTTATAGTCACCCAGTTACGTTGTGACGTTTGATACACACAAGGCACTCTTCCGGTGTCCGTGAGTTGCATGATCTCATGGTCGTAGGAACATATACATGCAGAAAACTGTAGCAATAAACTGACACGATTAAATGCTATGTTTATAGTTTGGGTCTCGTCCATCCCATTATTCTCCTAATGATGTGATCCCGTTATCAAATGACATCACATGTCAATAGCTAGGAAACCTTGACCATCTTTGATCAATGAGCTAGTTCTCTAGAGGCATACTAGGGACAAAGTGTTGTCTATTCATCCACACATATAATGTGTTTCCAATCAATACAATTATAGCATGGATAATAAACAATTATCATGAACAAGGAAATATAATAATAAACACTTTATTTATTGCCTCTAGGACATATTTCCAACAGTCTCCCACTTGCACTGGTGCCATTGCTTCAATTCCATCCGGGAGACTGTTGGAAATATGCCCTAGAGGCAATAAATAAAGTGTTTATTATTATATTTCCTTGTTCATGATAATCGTTTATTATCCACGCTATAATTTTATTGTTTGGAAACACATTACATGTGTGGGTAAATAGACAACACTTTGTCCCTAGTATGCCTCTCGTGAACTAGCTCGTTGATCAAAGATGGTCAAGGTTTCCTAGACATTGACATGTGATGTCATTTGATAACGGGATCACATCATTAGGAGAATGATGTGATGGACAAGACCCAAACTACAAACGTAGCATATGATCGTGTCAGTTTATTGCTACTTTTTTTTGCATGTCAAGTATATGTTCCTATGACCATGAGATCATGTAACTCACGGACACGGGAAGAGTGCCTTGTGTGTATCAAACGTTGCAACGTAACTGAGTGACTATAAAGGTGCTCTATAGGTATCTCCGAAGGTGTCTGTTGAGTTGGTATGGATCAAGATTGGGATTTGTTACTCCGTGGGACGGAGAGTTATCTTAAGGACCACTCGGTAATACAACATCACAATAAGCCTTGCAAGCAATGTGACTAAGTGTTGGTCACGGGATCTTGTTTTACGGAACGAGTAAAGAGACTTGCCGATAACGAGGTTGAACTAGGTATGGAGATACCGATGATCGAATCTCGGGCAAGTAACATATCGAAGAACAAAGGGAACATCATAGGGATTAACTGAATCCTTGACATAGAGGTTCGACCGATAAAGATCTTCGTAGAATATGTAGGAACCAATATGGACATCCAGGTCCCACTATTGGTTATTGACTGTAGAGGTGTCTCGGTCATGTCTACATAGTTCTCGAACCTGCAGGGTCTGCACACTTAAAGTTTGGTGACGTTTCGGTAGTATAGAGTTATGTATGGTGGTGACCAAAGGTTGTTCGGAGAACCATATGAGATCCCGGATGTCACGAGGCCCTCCGGAATGGTCCGGAGGTAAATATTGATATATAGGAATTCCTATTTTGGTCGCCGGAAAGTTTCGGACTCATCGATAGTGTACCGGGAGTGCCGGTAGTGTACCGGGAGACCATCGGGAGGGGTATTTCGACCCAAGAGGCTACATGGGCTGTGGAAGAGTGAATACCAGCCCTTAGTGGGATGGTGGAAGTCCCACACAAGGCCCATGCATCTGGGAGAGAAAACCCAAAGAGATAAGGTGGAAAAAAGGCAAAATAGGGAGGAATCCTAGTCCTACTAGGATTGGAGGAGGAGTCCTCCTCTCCTCCTTGATTCGGCCGAACCAAGGGCTGGTACCTTGAGGTCCAAGCGTCCTCCTCTCTTCCTCCTGTATATACTGGAGGTTTAAGGGTTTTTGGCACTTGATTTTCACCCACGTGCTACCCGTTCCTCCAGTGCATAATTTCTCCTCTAGATCGGATTTCTGCAATGCTTAGGAGAAGCCCTGCCGGAATAGTTCCACCACCATCGCCGGAGCACCGTCATGCTGCCGGAGAAATCTTCTACCTCTCCACTCCCTCTTGCTGGATCAAGAAGGCAGAGATCCTCATCAAGCTATATGTGTGCTGAACGCGGAGGTGCCGTCCGTTCGGTGCTTGATCAGGACAGATCGTGATTGGATCATAAGACGCTCGGCGATTTGGATCGCGAAGACGTTCGACTACACCAACTGCGTTTCTTAACGCTTCTCGCTTAGCGATCTACAAGGGTATGTATATCCACTCTCCCTCTCGTAGATGCTCGTCACCATGGATAGGTCTTGCGTGAGCGTAGGAAAACTTTTGTTTCCCATGCGACGTTCCCCAACATAGACCACCGTTGAGTGCCCACTCCTCCGCGGAGTGGTCCGTACGTGAAAGTGCATTATATCGACTAAAGGGGGGGTGAATAGGAGATTTTTACAAATTTATCACTTGAGGAATTTCAACTTTGAGGAATTTGAAATGTGATGAAAATCTAACAGCGAAATAAGTACTCAAGTGCATGAGGAACATAGTAACATCATAGTCTTCATGATGAAATGAAACATGTACAAATAGTAAGTTGCGTGATACAGGATAAGCAATGATGAACAAGGTAAGTTGAAGAATTTGAGGTGAGGAATTTGTGAAAGTCTTCAGTCAAATTCTTCAAACTGTAACAATCAAAATCATCAATAGGTATATGAGGAACAGAGGGGTTGAGGAAATAGAACCAGATAGCTCGATGAAGACAATTGTTTGATGACCCAGTTCCAACTTCTATGACAGTCGTACGTCTGGTTTGGAGCGGCCCGGTATTTAAACCAGAGGACACATAGTCCGAGGACACACAATCCTTACCGTATTCTCCTTGAGCTAAGGTCACATAGTCCTCGCCCAACACTCGGGGTAAGTCTTCAGGGTAGGCTTCCAAAACCCTCACAAACTGGTCACCCGGCGATCCACAATTTACTGCTGGATGCTCAAGGTCACTTCGAGATCCCCAATTGACTGCAGGAGCACTAGACCATGACGCCTAACCATCTGGAGGATGCACGGTCCTTAAAGGTAACAAGCGTCGGATCCACACATGAATTTCTTCAGTGATGCTCAATCACTATGGGTTTGGTGGTTTGGTTGTGGTTTTTTTATCACTGATGATTTTCTCTCAAAATCCTCGGAGGATGGGTTGCTCTCAAATGACAAGTGTCAGTTCTGTCTCGGAGCAGCCAACCAACTAGTGGTTGTGGGGGTGGCTATTTTTAGCCAGGGTGCAACCTGACATGATAAGACATAAATGCCCCCAATAATATGACCGTTATGTGGATAAGACTGATTGGGGACAGCTGGCGCTAAGCACAACAACGGTCAGAATTTCGAACTATGAAAGTCCTCAGGCTTATCATGTTCCTCACTTGTAGGCAATTCGCACTGGCGAAATCCTAACTCCTCAGCCAGATCAATTTCCTCAGAGACCAGAAGAACTTCGTCTCTGTCACTGAAGAACTTGACTGAACCGTAAGAGATTTCCAATGGCTTCACTCAAAGGATTGTATAGGTTGAGGATTTTGGAGTTGAGCATCAGTTGGAAATTTTCCTTAGTATTACCTCGGCCCCCCCTTAACAGTATGGTGTTTCCTATGACTCAAATAAGGAAATGAAACTACGAAAACAAAAGTCTTCACGCTTCATATTCCTTGTTCATATCTTCAAGGTCACACCAACTTCCTCATTCTCAAAGTGTTCACCAAAGTCTTCACAAAGTCTTCACAAAGTCTTCAGCAAAGTCTTCAGTTGAAGACATACATTTTTAGGGGTCGATAATCTCCGAATATACCAAACTCCTCATCGACTTATAGAGCCTGTGTACACTCACAAACACATTAGTTCCTTAACCTATAAGTCTTCAATACACCAAAATCACTAAAGGCCACTAGATGCACTAAAAATCTCCTCCTTTTTGGTGATTGATGACAAATAGGTTAAGTTTTCAACGGGGATAAACATATGAAGTGAAAGTACTGAGTTGGAGGAATATGATTGCAAGATTAGAAGAACTCCCCCTGAAGATGTGCATATTTGAGGAATTTGTTTTGGACTGCAAATGCACATGGCAGGTTAAAACATGGAGAACTCCCCCTATATCTTGTAATTCATACACGCATTTGAACATGTGATATGAAGAATTTGAAATGCATGAGAATAATGGTGTCTGACAAAATTCAGCATGTATGCATTAAGGTACTTG
Source organism: Hordeum marinum (assembly GCA_022496015.1). Lineage (NCBI taxonomy): Eukaryota > Viridiplantae > Streptophyta > Magnoliopsida > Poales > Poaceae > Hordeum > Hordeum marinum. The sequence continues at coordinate 70,268,354 of CM039678.1, read as the reverse complement.
AGAAAATAAACATGCAAGGAAATAGTTCAAAAGTGTTAGACGACCATCGAACTTAAGTTTACAACTCAACCAACAAAAGTTTTAGAAGAGCGAGAGTTGTAACTTAAACAAAAATAGCCCATATATAGAGACCCGCTTGAAGACTAACTCAAATTTTCTCCCTCTTTGTCATTGAAGACCAAAAGGGACAAAAAAGTGAGGACTAACGCCCCTTTGAAGAATTTCAACGTGTTGGTGAGGAAGGAGCGCCAGCGTTGTCGGGGTCGTTTGTCGATGCAGGGCCTGCCGCAGTGTCGTCAATGTCTTCATCCTCATCACGCTCTCGAGATGAAAAATATGAACTTGTGACCATCAGAGAAACTTGGATTCTTGAATTTCTTCTGTGGTCGACGAGCCCAGTCAGGATGTTCTTCAAGATCCAGCTCATTCAGTTCTTCAGAAGACTTGAGGTGAGACAATATGGCCCAAGTGCGGTTGAGGTTTTCATGCGCATAGTAGTGAGTCTTCTTCACAGCGTTCTGCGTAAAGTCATGTTTTGCACAATGTAACAAAGTTGATGCTTCACCCACTTGTGATTGCGATCGACCTTCTGATGAAGACTTATTAGTAGCTCGCAATCAGTCATCACACGAGGGGCAGACTCTTGAGGTTTGTGAGCTGAGGCCTTTGCGTCGGAGTCTTGAGTTGCAGTCTCATCATTGGTGGAGAAGGAAGCAGCTTTGAGAAACTGTCCATCCAATGGACGAGTGCCTTCATCAATCGCAGCCTTGCCTTTTCCTTCTACTGAGTCAATTGTGCTCTTGATGACTTTGATTGGAGGTAGGAAGCCAAAGTGATTCTGGAAATCAGCCTTGAAGGGAACTATGGACTTTGCCCTGATGAATTTCATGATCCAAGGCGCATAAGGCTTCTGTTCAAATGGACCTAAAGCAGCATTGGCCAATGTCCTCATGAAGAAATCGTGTAAGTCTATGGGAATCCCATGAATGATATTGAAGAGCATATTCTTCATGATTCCCTCGACTTCTTCCTCTTCAGAATTGTGGCCCTTCCGAGGACATAGAGTATTTGTGAGTATGCGGTAGACCGTCCTGGGCACATATAGCAAATCCTTCACAAGGAAGGTTTTCCATTGAGGCTTTCGAGGAGGCAATGTCTTCATCAGCACTTGCATCAGCTGATTCGGAAGAGCAGGTTCATCCAACAGTCTGCGAGCTTCATCTGAGGGAATTGGAACTGGTACACACTAAAGCAATTCAGAAGCTTGAGGAATGAAGTGAGTTGATCCTGTCATCTAGTCCAAAACCCAGGAGTTGATGTCTGAAGCATTTCCACTGATATGTAGTGTGGCATAGAACTGAAGGATGATTTCCTCATTCTAGTTGCAGATGTCGACACAGAAAGGAAGAATGTCTGCATCGTGAAGAACTTGGAGCACCGGTGTGAATGATGGAAGTGTTTCCATGTCTGCATGAGGAATTTGGTGATGCTCTAAGACTTTCTTCTTCTCGAACAGGACTGATGCATAGTAGTTGAGCTGAGTTGCCATCCAGAATCTGCTACGACCAGCCCTTGCAAAGTCATAAGGATTTGGACCTGTGAAGAACATGCGCTCATTGAAGAAATTGTTCTTGAGGAATTTGGGGCGTGCTAAGCCTTTGAATGGCATCCTTGGCTTCGGTTGAAGATTTGGCTTGAAGCGGACCTTGATCTCCTTTGGCATGGGAGGAACTTGAACAATCTGAAGGGCTGGTTCCTCAGTTACGGGTGGAGCAGCAAAGTCATCAACTGTTGCAACTGGAATTTCTTTAGTGACTTGGGTGGTCAGATCGGCAGATTCTGTTGGGGAACGCCGCATGGGAAACAAAATTTTTCCTACGCACACGCAAACCTATCCATGGTGATGAGCATCTACGAGAGGGAGAGTGGATCTGCGTACCCTTGTAGATCGCTAAGCGGGAGGTGTTAAGAAACGCGGTTGGTGTAGTCGTACTTCTTCGCGATCCAAATCGCCGAGCGTCCTGCGATCTAATCACGAACCGTCCCGCGAACCAATCACGAACTGTCCCGCGATCTCATCACGATCCGTCCCGTGATCCGATCACGAACGTCCCGTGGCCTTGATCACGATCCTTCCGATCTAGTGCCGAACGGACAGCACCTCCGCGTTCAGCACACGTGCAGCTTAATGACGATCTCCACTGTCTTGATCCAGCAAGAGGAGGTGGAGAGGAGAGAGATTTCACCGGCAGCATGACGGCGCTCTGGTGATGGTGGTGGTGGAGCAATTACGGCAGGGCTTCACCTTAGCACTGCGGAAAACTAATATAGAGGAGCACCGGTGGAACGGGTAGCACGTGGCCGTAATTTCTGTCCAAAAACCCTCTATTCCACTAGTATATATAGGAGGGAGGGAGAGGCAGCCTTGGCGCAAGGCCAAGGCCTCCTAGGAGTGGGCCGGCCAAGGGGGAGGAGTCCCACTCCTCCTCCAATCCTAGTTGGACTAGGATTGCTCCCTATTGGCCCTTTTTCCACCTTTTTCTTTAGGACTTTTTCCTCCTGGCACCATGGGCCTTTAGTGGCTGTTCCATCAGCCCACTAAGGGCTGGTTATTATTCTCCCACAGCCCATGGACCCTCTAGGGTCGAAATACCCCTCCCGGAGGTCTCCCGGTACACTACCGGCACTCCCGGTACAATACCGACGAGTCCGAAACTTTTCCGGCAACCAAACTGGGACTTTTTATATATGAATCTTTACCTCCAGACCATTCTAGAGCTCCTCGTGACGTCCGGGACCTCATCCGGGACTCCGAACAACCTTAGGTCACCACCATACATAACTCTACACTACCGAAACGTCACCAAACCTTAAGTGTGTAGACCCTGCGGGTTCGAGAACTATGTAGACATGACCGAGACACCTCTACGGTCAATAACCAATGGCGGGACCTGGACATCCACATTGGTTCCTACATATCCTATGAAGATCTTTATCGGTCGAACCTCTATGTCAAGGATTCAGTTAATCCCGTATAACGTTCCCTTTGTTCTTCGGTATGTTACTTGCCCGAGATTCGATCGTCGGTATCTCCATACCTAGTTCAACCTCGTTACCGGCAAGTCTCTTTACTCGTTCCGTAATACAAGATCCCGCAACTAACAATTAGTCACATTGCTTGCAAGGCTCATTGTGATGTTGTATTACCGAGTGGGCCCCGAGATACCTCTCCGTCACACGGAGTAACAAATCCCAGTCTCGATCCATGCCAACTCAACAGACACCATCGGAGATACCTATAGAGCACCTTTATAGTCATGCATTTACGTTGCGATGTTTTATACACACAAGGCACTCCTCCGATATCTGTGAGTTGGATGATCTCATGGTCATAGGAACATATACTTGACATGCAGAAAACAATAGCAATAAACTGACACGATCATATGCTACGTTTGTAGTTTGGGTCTTGTCCATCACATCATTCTCCTAATGTTGTGATCCCGTTATCAAATGACATCACATGTCAATGGCTAGCAAACCCTGACCATCTTTGATCAACGAGCTTAGTTCACTAGAGGCATACTAGGGACACAGTGTTGTCTATTTACCCACACATGCAATGTGTTTCCAATCAATGCAATTATAGCATGGATAATAAACGATTATCGTGAACAAGGAAATATAATAATAAACACTTTATATATTGCCTCTAGGGCATATTTCCAACAGTCTCCCACTTGCACTAGAGTCAATAATCTAGTTCACATCACTATGTGATTTACATGGTAATGAATCGAACACCCATACAGTTCTGGTGTTGATCATGTTTAGCCCTTGGAAGAGGTTTAGTCAACGAGTCTGCAACATTCAGATCCGTGTGCACTTTGCAAATATTTATGTCCTTCTCCTCGATGTAATACCATATGGAGTTGAAGCGTCGCTTTATATGTTTGGTCCTCTTGTGAAACCTTGGTTCCTTGGCTAGAGCAATGGCACCAGTGTTGTCACAGAACAGGTTCATTGGATTCAGTGCACTAGGCACTACTCCAAGATCTGTCATGAACTGCTTCATCCAGATACCTTCCTTCACCACTATAGCGACCCGACTCAAAACGAGTCAAGCCTCTGTGTTTTTTGTGCCATCCCTGGATCAGTATGCTGGCACACACAGTACATCAATGTATATATCAAAGTGCAATCACATGTAAATAGCATAAAACTGATATATACCTTAAAATAGCAGCGGATACAGTCCACGGAGTGGAGTCCCAATAACACCAACGGCAAGTTGAGTGCAGACCGTAACCCTGAATCGTACTCTTACCCGTCGTAGAAGAGTATCTGCAACATAAGACGTTGCAGCCGTGTAGGTCAGTACATGGAATGTACTGACAAGATCACCATAGAAGAATAGAAGAATAAAGACTATTCCATATGCAAAGGCTTTGTGGCTCTGTGTCTAAGTTTTTTGCATAAAAGCTGATTTTGTTTTCCTACAACAAGGGAATATCAGGAATTTCACTATGGAGTTACCTATCATGACATGGTTCCGCCAACCAATGTCTCAATGCCCATAAGTATCATAAGTTGCCCACAATTAGTTATCAGTCCAGTGTTGAGAGTTCAGAGATAGATCCAAGTCTAGAAGCTCAAATTGTCCGTAACCGGGGACATGGCTAATCGATTAGGTTTAACTCTGTAGAGTGTTGTGTACTTTACCCACAAGATTCTTTCCCTCCTGGTAAGTCCTCGCACTACCTAGTGGTTGAGAACAAGATGAAAGAAACATGGTCTTTCAGAGTGTTTCCCTGACTGTCCGACAGTGCCCATCCCATCCTAACGTCGACTACATCTCGTAGCACTGCCCAGCAGAGTCACAACAAAGATCAACCAAGCCAGAGCCCATAATGACTTGTGGCTACACAGGTAAGCTTCCGGGCATGAAGATTCATCCTTCTCTTTGAGTCTGGGTGAAGCTTTCCGCAAGATGTCATGGCGCTTCTCCATGCATCCCGGCCATCCACTGGTTTCTCTAGGGATGCCCAATCAACCATCCTTCACCCAGTAGTGTGTATTGAAAACTTGTCTTATCGAGTCTTGAAGTCTTGAGGTCTTGAAGATGCAGGACTTGAAGATGTCTTCATGAAGTCGTCGTTTTGACGTGGAGTCCTTCACACCACTCACGAACACTCATACCAAACCCCGTCTACTTTAGCACAGCATAAAAGTAACTAACGTTCCCGGGGCTTTAGTAACCAGTGATGGGTTCCTACCTCATGCATACTACTCAACTACAAGAATTTCAATAACACTACGGGAGGGATATGTTGAATGATGTCACTACATGCAATAAAAACATAGGTATGAAATAGATGGTCAAGGTGAACTTGCCTGTACTGTTGATGAAGATAAAGATCGCTCTCAGAAATAACTTGATAGACTATTCGTCACTCTCCGATGAAAATCTATATAAACAAGCATTGCATTCATATAAGCAATCATACTAACAATCCATTCTAACAATCAAAAGTAACACAAAACAAAAGCAACAAGGTTGATGGAAAAAATACTTAAGACAAAACTCAAAGCCAAGAAAGTTTTCATAAAAACAACTAAGATAGTTTTCCTCTACAGCAACTAGTAACAAAACAAAAACAAAGTAAAATATAGCAAAAGGATTTTAGTAAATATTTTACTAGCAAAAAGAATTACTTTTGAAAAACAAGTAAAAACTATGAAAACAACATACTAAACAACATGAGTGTTTGTCTAATGAACTTAACTACAAGCACAACCATAAATAAGAGAAAACAAATTATGAAACAACTAAGTTAACAGAAAATAATTAAATAAAATCTTTATTATAAATCAGAATTAAATCATCTAAAATTTTGTGAAAATAATCTGTACTAAAACTAAGTTGTTTTATAAAACATTACCTAATGATAGAGAATATAGTTTCCTATAATAGAGTAAAACTAAACCATTTTTATTGACAAACATTTCTTAACAGAAAAGATTACTACAAATTTTATTTGAAAACAGAATCTAATTATATAAAACTTTAGTTAAAAGAATTGTTACTAACAAATTTGCTTTTAAAACAACTATACCTATTTGAAAGAGGGTAAAGATCCCTACAACAAAATTTATAAACTAAAAAAATTAACTTTTGTTAACAGCAAGTAAATTACTAAGGTTTGGAACAACAAAACTAAATGAAATCGAAAACATAATGTAAATCATATTCAGATTTTCAAAATAAAACAAAGTAAATCAATATAAATAAACTAATATGAAACTAAACAGATTCTGTTTGGTTTGAAAATACTATTTAAACTATTATAAAAATTCTCAAACTCTATCAAATGATCGCTATGGTCACTAGTGACAAGTAGGAAAAAGAATCATTCAAAAATTCATTTTAGAACTCAAGATATTCAGAAAACAAAATTTAAATCAAATCTGTTCAAATTCAAATTTAAATGTTCAAACATAGCCAAATTTGATATCTACAGAAACTAGATGAAATTTATAATCTAATGCAAAAATAATTAATTTAAAATACTTAAAAACATAAAAGATATAAGCAAAACAAATCTGAAACTATTCTGTTTTTAAAACTGAAAACAGAATAAAATGAAAAACTTATTTAACGGATAGGGTACACGTGGCATTTTTCGATTGGCTAAGGTGTGCACGTGCGTGGCAATACGAGCGGATGGCCGGAATATAACAGGAAACGGTTCGGTCTATAATTTCGAAAGAAAAACCGGTCGATTCTTTCTAAAAGAACTGAAGGGGTACGGGGATTCTAATCTACGCCGTTGAGACGAGATCGGACGGGGGATAGTGCTCACCGTGGTGGAAAGAGCTCCGGCGAGGTCTACATCGACGGTAGGGACAGCGAGGTCGTCGGGGATGCGCCTCCGATGGTCCTCCGGCGACGGCGAGGGCTCCGTTCGACTCAGCGATGAATGGCGCGTCCGGTGGTGGTCGAGGGCGAGCTCGGGGACGACGGTGACGACGAGCAGGAGCGGAGGGAGCTTCAGGGTCGGGGAACACTCCGGCGAGGGTGATGTCTTAGCAGCTCTAGAGAGTCTCCAAAGAGGGTGAGGGGTCGGGGAGGTGCGCACAGTCGTGAGGAAATCGTCGGAGGGCTCGGGAGAGTGCGGGGAGGTCAGGGTGATGCGGGGACGCGATAATGGCGCGGCGGCCGTGGTGAAGTCCGGCGAGGGATTCCGGTAGTGGGAGGGTGCGGGAGGAGGGGGAAACAAGGGGAATGGAGAGAGGGGTCTGGAGGCTTCTTATAGGGGGCTCAGAGGGGTCGGGGAGTAAGGAGGAAGGGGGTCCGCGGCGAGGGGAACCGGCGACGGCGTCGGGCGCATGGGAGGAGGAAGGCGACCGAGCGGGGCTAACGGTCGGTCGGGTGGGACCCGGTGGCAGCGAGAGGGAGGGCGAGATTTCCGCGTCGGTCGGCCGGCGCGTATTGAATTCGCGAAATAAAGCTAGTGGACCCTTTTAATTCTAAAACCGTTACCGTTTCTATTTATGATTTTACCAGAGCCATAAAACCTATTTAAAGCATTCGAATAAATTCCAAATATAGTCAAATTTTATATCAAAATTAACAGAATAATAAATTCCATTTAACGGACATTTTTATTTTGGCATTTCAATATATTAAAAAAATCATTTTTCAGAAAATGCCTTAATTGGCTTTATTTAATTTTGCAAATATTTTTCAAATAACTTTTTGGGTTTGATGATTCAAAAAACTTCACAAATTACCCCCTGGCTTGGAGTGTCATGTTACTCCTTTCAAATCTTTGTCAGGGGTTTGAATACTTTGAAAATTTTGAATAGGGACCAAATATGAAATGGATTTTCAAAATAATCCAGAGGTTTTCAAAAGCTCTTTCAATTCCTTCTTTTAAACTTCCAACTCATATTTCTTAAAATTTGAGGAAGTCATGTTATCCTCTCTCATGAAAATCATTGAGTTGCATAAAGTTTTCTGAATTTGAAATATTTTTCAAATGAAATTCAAATTCTTTTCAAATCCCTTTTCATTTCTTTAAATGGAAGAAGTCATGTCATCTTCACTCTAGGGTTTTGTGATGAAAAGAATTTGAATTCCTGGTGATCAAAATGCAGATTGAAAGTTTTGGGAAAGTCATTTCATTCCCTCTAATTAAACTTTCAAAAGTTTCAAAAAGTTTCAAATTTCACTCACTTTCAATCACTCAAGCAAACAAACAATCATTCTAAATATTTATTATCACATTCCAAAGTTTGGGATGTTACAACCACCACCGAGGCTGCGATGTACTCCGCTTCGCACGTAGAATCAGCTACCACGCTTTGCTTGGAAGTGCACCAGCTTACTGCTCCCCCGTTAAGAATAAATACGTATCCGGTTTGTGACTTAGAGTCGTCCGGATCAGTGTCAAAGCTTGCATCGACGTAACCCTTTACGACGAGCTCTTCATCACCTCCATAAACGAGAAACATTTCCTTAGTCCTTTTCAGGTACTTAAGGATATTCTTGACCGCTTGCCAGTGCTCCACTCCAGGATCACTTTGAAACCTTCCGGCCATACTTATGGCAAGGCTAACATCGGGTCTTGTGCACAACATTGCATACATGATAGAGCCTATGGCTGAAGCATAGGGGATGGCGCTCATCTTTTCTTTATCTTCTGCTGTCACTGGGCATTGAGTCTTACTCAACTTCACACCTTGTAACACAGGCAAGAACCCTTTCTTGGACTGTTCCATTTTGAACTTCTTCAAAACTTTATCAAGATATGTGCTCTGTGAAAGTGCTATCAAGCATCTCGATCTATCTCTATAGATCTTAATGCCTAATATGAAAGCAGCTTCTCCTAGGTCCTTCATTGAAAAACTCTTGTTCAAATATTCCTTCACGCTTTCCAGCATTTCTATATTGTTTCCAATCAGCAATATGTCATCCACATATAATACTAGAAACGCTATAGAGCTCCCACTCACTTTCTTGTAAATACAAGCTTCTCCACAAACTTGTGTAAACTCAAACGCTTTGATCACCTCATCAAAGCACTTATTCCAACTCCGAGATGCTTGCACCTGTCCATAAATGGATCGCTGGAGTTTGCAAACTTTGTCAGCATTCTCTGGATCGACAAAACCTTCGGGTTGCATCATATACAACTCCTCCTCAAGGAAACCATTGAGGAACGGCGATCCATCTGCCAAATTTCATAGTCGAAATAAGCAGCTATTGCCAACATGATTCTGACAGACTTAAGCATCGCTACGGGTGAGAAAGTCTCATCGTACTCAACTCCATGAACTTGTGAAAAACCCTTTGCCACAAGTCGAGCTTTATAGACGGTGATATTACCGTCCGTGTCCATCTTCTTCTCAAAGATCCATTTGTTCTGAATGGCCTTTCGCCCTTCAGGTAATACTTCCAAAGTTCATACTTTGTTTTCATACATGGATCCTATCTCGGATTTCATGGACTCTAACCATTTCTTGGAATCCGGGCCCATCACTGCTCCTCCATAGCTCGTAGGTTCATTGTTGTCCAACAACATGACCTCCAAGATAGGGTTGCCATACCAATCAGGAGTAGTACGCGCCCTTGTCGACCTACAAGGTTCAATAGTAGCTTGATCCGAAGCTTCATGATCATCATCATTAACTTCCTCTTCTACCGTTGTAGGTTCTACAGAAACATCTTTCTGCGCTACGCTACTCTCTGGTTGAAGTAAAGGTTCAACAACCTCATCAAGCTCTATTTTCCTCCCACTCAATTCTTTCGAGAGAAACTCTTTCTCAAGAAATGTTTCGTTTTTAGTGACAGACACTATGCCTTCGGATCTGAGATAGAAGGTATACCCGACTGTCTCTTTCGGGTATCCTATGAAGACGCATTTCTCCGCTTTGGGTTCCAGCTTTTCAGGCTGAAGCTTTTTGACATAAGCATCACATCCCCAAACTTTTAGAAACGACAACTTTGGCCTTTTGCCAAACCACAGTTCATATGGCGTCGTCTCAACGGATTTCAATGGTGCCCTATTTAAAGTGAATGCAGTTGTCTCTAATGCATAACCCCAAAACGATAGTGGCAAATAAGCAAGAGACGTCATAGAACGCACCATATCTAATAAGGTTCGATTACGACGTTCGGACACACCATTACGCTGTGGTGTTCCGGGCGGTGTCAACTATGAAACAATTCCACATTATCTTAAGTGACTGCCAAACTCATAACTCAGATATTCACCTCCTCGATCAGATCGCAGGAACTTAATCTTCTTGTTATGATGATTCTCAACTTCACTCTGAAATTGCTTGAACTTTTCAAACGTTTCAGACTTGTGTTTCATTAAGTAAATATATCCATATCTACTTAAGTCATCAGTGAAAGTGAGAAAATAACGATATCCACCGCACGCTGTAACATTCATTGGACCGCACACATCAGTATGTATGATTTCCAATAAGTCAGTTGCCCATTCCATTGTTCCAGAGAACGGCGTTTTTGTCATCTTCCCATGAGGCATGGTTCACATGTGTCAAGTGATTCAAAATCAAGTGACTCCAAAAGTCCATCAGCATGGAGTTTCCTCATGCGTTTTACACCAATACGACCTAAACGGCAGTGCCACAAGAAAGTGGTACTATCTTTATCAACTCTACATCTTTTGGCATCAATGTTATGAACATGTGTGTCATCACTATCAAGATTCAATATGAATAAACCCCTAACATTGGGTGCATGACCATAAAAGATATTACTCATATAAATAGAACAACCTTTATTCTCCTATTTAAATGAGTAACCGTCTCGCAATAAACAAGATCCAAATATAATGTTCATGCTTAACGCAGGCACTAAATAACAATTATTCAGGTTCATCACTAATCCCGATGGTAATCGAAGAGAGAGCGTGCCGACGGCGATCACATCAACCTTGGAACCATTTCCCACGCGCATCGTCACTTTGTCCTTTGCTAGCCTTCGTTTATTCCATAGTTGCTGCTTTGAGTTGCAAATGTGAGCAACCGAACCAGTATCAAATACCCAGGCACTACTACGAGAGCTAGTAAGGTACACATCACTAACATGTATATCATATATACCTTGTTTGTCGTTGGCCGCCTTCTTGCTAGCCAGGTACTTGGGGCAGTTCCGCTTCCTGTGACCAGGTCCTTTGCAATGAAAGCACTCAGTTTCTGGCTTAGGTCCATGCTTAGGCTTCTTTGTAGGAGTAGCAACTGCTTTGCCGTCCTTCCTGGTTTTACCCTTCGTGCCTTTGCCCTTGCCATTTTTCTTGAAACTAGTGGTTTTATTGATCATCAACACTTGATGTTCTTTCTGGATTTCAGACTCAGCAACTTTGAGCATCGCAAACAGCTCGGCGACTGACTTGTTCATCCCGTGCATGTTATAGTTCATTACAAAGCTCTTGTAACTAGGTGGCAGTGATTGAAGAACTCTGTCAGTGATTGCCTCTGGTGGAAGGGTAATTCCCAACTCCGCTAGATGATTTGAATACCCAGACATTCTGAGTATGTGCTCACTGATAGACCCGTTCTCCTCCATCTTGCAAGCATAGAATTTTTCGGAGGTCTCATACCTCTCGATCCGGGAGTTCTTCTGAAACATAAACTTCAACTTCTGGAACATCTCATAAGCTCCATGACGTTCAAAACGCCTTTGAAGTCCCGGTTCTAAGCCATACAATATTGCACACTGAACTATTGAGTAATCTCCAGTACGTGCCTCCCAAACGTTCTTAACGTCTTCGGAGGTCATGTCTTCTGGTTGGTCACCAAGCGGTGCATCAAGGACATATGATTTCTGGGAAGCCGTGAGGATAATCCTCAGATTACGGGCCCAGTCAACAAAGTTACTTCCATCATCTTTCAACTTAGCTTTCTCTAGGAATGCATTAAAATTCAGGGGTGCTACTGCGCGAGCCATTGATCTACAACATAAATATGCAAAGTTCATTTAGACTATTGTTCAAGATAATGAGTTTAGTTAATCAAATTACTAAAGCTCCCACTCAAATTGACATCCCTCAGGTCATCTGAGTGTCACATGATCCAAATTCACCAACTCAAGTCTGATCATCACGTGAGTTAAGGTGGCTTCAATGGTGAACATCATTATGTTAATCATATCTACTATATGACTCATGTTCGACCTTTCGGTCTCTTGTGTTCTGAGGCCATGTCTGTACATGCTAGGGTCGTCAAGTTTAACCCGAGTGTTCTGCACGTGCAACACTGGCTTGCACCCGTTGTATGTGAACGTAGAGTCAATCACACCCGATCATCACGTGGTGTCTCAACACGACGAACTTTCGCAACGGTGTACACTCGGGGAGAACACAATTTTATCTTGAAATTTAAGTGAGGGATCACCTTATAATGCTACCGTCGTACTAAGCAAAACAAGGTGCATAAAAGGATTAACATCACATGCAATTCATAAGTGACATGATATGGCCATGAACTTGTGCTTTAGAGCTCCATCTTGAAAGCACCAGCATGATCTCCATCGTCACCGGCATGACACCATGATCTCCATCATCTTGATCTCCATCAACGTGCCGCCATAGGGGTTGTGGCGCCAGGTGCTTCTACTTCTATTGCTACCGTTTAGCGATAAAGTAAAGCATTACATAGCTCTTAATGATTGACATGCAGGTCATACAATAATTAAAGACAACCCTATGGCTCCTGCCGGTTGCCGTACTCATCGACATGCAACTCGTGAAATTCTATACATCACATGATCATCTCATACATCACATATATCTCATCTTGTAATTAGCCATATCACATCACAACATACCCTACAAAAACAAGTTAGACATCCTCTAATTGTTGTTGCAAGTTTTACGTGGCTGTTACGGGTATCTAGCAAGAACGATTCTCACCTACGCAAAGCCACAATGGTGATAGATAGTTTGCTTTTCAACCTTCTCAAGGACCGCCTTTGTCGGATCCGATCCAACTAAAGTGAGAGAAACTATCACCCGCAAGCCATCTAAGCAACAAGTTGCATCGAGGGAACCGGTCTCTCGTAAGCATATGAGTAATGTTGGTCCGGGCCGCTTCATGTCACAATACCGCTGAACCAAAATACGACTAAGGGAGGAAGCAATCTAAGCATCAACGCCCAAAAACCTTTTGTGTTCTACTCGAGATCTCATCGAACCATCAACCTAGCTCATGATGCCACTGTTGGGGAACGGTGCATGGGAAACAAAAAATTTCCTACGCACACACAAAAATTTTCGACTATGGAAGAATGTCTGCATCGTGAAGAACTTGGAGCACCGGTGTGAATGATGGAAGTGTTTCCATGTCTGCATGAGGAATTTGGTGATACTCTCAGACTTTCTTCTTCTTTAACAGGACTGATGCATAGTAGTTGAGCTGAGTTGCCGTCCAGAATCTGCTACAACCAGCCCTTGCAAAGTCATAAGGATTTGGACCTGTGAAGAACATGCGCTCATTGAAGAAATTGTTCTTGAGGAATTTGAGGCGCGCTAAGACTTTGAATGGCGTCCTTGGCTTCGGTTGAAGATTTGGCTTGAAGCGGCCCTTGATCTCCTTTGGCGTGGGAGGAACTTGAACAATTTGAAGGGCTGGTTCCTCAGTTACGGGTGGAGCAACAAAGTCATCAACTGTTGCAACTGGAATTTCTTCAGTGACTTGGGTGGTCAGATCGGCAGATTTTGTTGGGGAACGTCGCATGGGAAACAAAAAAATTCCTACGCACATGCAAACCTATCCATGGTGATGAGCATCTACGAGAGGGAGAGTGGATCTACGTACCCTTGTAGATCGCTAAGCGGGAAGCATTAAGAAACGCGGTTGGTGTAGTCGTACTTCTTCGCGATACAAATCGCCGAGAGTCCTACAATCTAATCACGAACCGTCCCGCGAACCAATCACGAACCGTCCCGTGATCTCGTCACGATCCGTCCCGCGATCCGATCACGAACGTCCCGTGGCCTTGATCACGATCCTTCCGATCTAGTGCCGAATGGACGGCACCTCCGCGTTCAGCACACGTGCAGCTTGATGACGATCTCCATCGTCTTGATCCAGCAAGAGGAGGTGGAGAGGAGAGAGAGTTCACCGGCAGTGTGACGGCGCTCCGGTGATGGTGGTGGTGGAGCAATTCCGGCAGGGCTTTGCCTAAGCACTGCGGAAAACTAATCTAGAGGAGCACCGGTCGAACGGGTAGCACGTGGCCGTAATTTCTGTCGAAAAACCCTCTATTCCACTAGTATATATAGGAGGGAGGGAGAGGCAGCCTTGGGGCAAGGCCAAGGCCTCCTAGGAGTGGGCCGGCCAAGGGGGAGGAGTCCCACTCCTCCTCCAATCCTAGTTGGACTAGGATTGCTCCCTATTGGCCCTTTTTCCACCTTTTTCTTTAGGCCTTTTTCCTCATGGCGCCATGGGCCTTTTGTGGCTGTTCCATCAGCCCACCAAGGGCTGGTTATTATTCTCCCACAGCCCATGGACCCTCTAGGGTCGAAATACCCCTCCCGGAGGTCTCCCGGTACACTACCGGCACTCCCGGTACAATACCGATGAGCCTGAAACTTTTCCGACGACCAAACTGGGACTTCCTATATATGAATCTTTACCTCCAGACCATTACGGAGCTCCTCATGAAGTCCGGGATCTCATCCGGGACTCCGAACAACCTTCGGTCACCACCATACATAACTCTACACTACCGAAACGGCACCAAACCTTAAGTGTGCAGACCCTGCGGGTTCGAGAACTATGTAGACATGACCGAGACACCTCCATGGTCAATAACCAATGGCGGGACCTGGATGTCCACATTGGTTACTACATATGCTACAAAGATCTTTATCGGTCGAACCTTTATGTCAAGGATTCAGTTAATCCCGTATAACGTTCCCTTTGTTCTTCGGTATGTTACTTGCCCGAGATTCGATCGTCGGCATCTCCATATCTAGTTCAACCTCGTTACCGGCAAGTCTCTTTACTCGTTTCGTAATACAAGATCCCGCAACTAACAATTAGTCACATTGCTTGCAAGGCTCATTATGGTGTTGTATTACCGAGTGGGCCCCGAGATACCTCTCCGTCACACGGAGTAACAAATCCCAGTCTCGATCCATGCCAACTCAACAGACACCATCGGAGATACCTATAGAGGACCTTTATAGTCACCCAGTTACGTTGTGACATTTGATACACACAAGCCACTCCTCCGATATCTGTGGGTTGCATGATCTCATGGTCATAGGAACATATACTTGACATGCGGAAAACAATAGCAATAAACTGACACGATCATATGCTACGTTTGTAGTTTGGGTCTTGTCCATCACATCATTCTCCTAATGATGTGATCTCGTTATCCAATGACATCACATGTCACTGGCTAGGAAACCCTGACCATCTTTGATCAACGAGCTTAGTTCACTAGAGGCATACTAGGGACACAGTGTTGTCTATTTACCCACACATGCAATGTGTTTCCAATCAATGCAATTATAGCATGGATAATAAATTATTATCATGAACAAGGAAATATAATAATAAACACTTTATATATTGCCTCTAGGGCATATTTCCAACAGATTCTTCATGTATTTCTTCAGTCGGAGCAAGTGACTAAGGAATCTTTGTTAGAGGAGTAATCATTGGTGAATTTTTGTGTGCTGATTTCGAATATTCATCATTGATGACATGCATTGTATTGCCAATGTCTATGTCCTCATCAATTTCTTCAACTCCAGCCACTTCAGTAGTGAACTGAGGCTGGGGCGATGATACCTTTGAAGTTGAAGCAATGTCTTCAACTTCAATTTCTTCATCAATGTGATGTGTCAAAGCAGCAAAATGATCTTCATCTTCTTCATCTGGGATGACATAGTCAACCCCAAATGGTACAAGTTCATAGGCAGGTGCAGAGGAAATTGGTGTAGCATCAACGGGTCCAGTTGAAGAACTTGACATAGTCTTCAACTTCTTCACAACTTAGGATTCTGGCATTGATGCTTTTCTCTTGAGAGTCTTTTCCTCTACAGTTTCAACTTCTTTAGGTACGACTGATGCAGTCGCCCTGGTGGGTTCAGTTTCTTCAGGCGCAGCAAAAGCTTCAGCTAGCCTTTCAGTTTCTTCAGGCACAATAGTGATGGTTGTCCTGGCACGATCATCAGTGGTCTGAGTTTCCTCAGCAGTACTGTTCGTTGCTTCTGTTGCAAAAGCATTCTCATCAGCAGTCACATCGGGCTGAGCAGTTTCATCAGCAACCTGAGGAATTTCATCAGACTGAGGATTTTGTGGTTGCGATCGAGCTGTAATCCTAGTGTTGTGATCCTTCACAGCAGCTTGAGCAGCCCTGACGAATCTCACCTTGGTGCCCTTCCATTCAACATCATACCTTTCTTGATCCTCAGAGAGTGTGCGAATTTCAGACTCAACTGTGACGAGTTGATTTGGGGTCAAGTTCATCACATTGTCTCTCAGAAACTTTTCTTTCCGAGCCTTGTTTCTCTTAGCTCTTAGAGCTTGATCTCTCTTCCATTTTTCTTCAGAGATGAAGTGGGTGAGGACATGATCCACACCAAGAGGCAGATTTAGTGAAGAAAGTGGGGTGTTTGGATCTTCATGCCATATATCTATGAAGTTGAGGATCATCTTGGGATCCAGCATGAGAGGAACAGAGCTGCCCTTGGCTATAGCAGCCCTCTACTGACTTTGCCTGATGATTTCCTCCAATTCTTCATCATCAGCTTTATCATCATCATCCTTAGATCCTGAGGGTATGATTACCACAGCCTTGCTTGAGTGAGGACTTGGTCTTTAACCTTGTCCAGCAGTTTTCTTCAGCTTCAACACTGTAGGGCTAGTTGAAGACTTTGCTGTAGTAGAGGGGCTTGCCGAGATCTTTGGAACTTTTCTGAATCCCTCAGTCCTCTTACATGATGCCAGATGCATTGGGATTGAAGACTTTGCCACTGCAGCTGAGGACTGAGCAGCAACAGTACCAGCATCTGAGGCCTTTGTAGGTTGAGGCCTTTGGACTTGAGGAATCTGCTGCGATGGTTTTGAGGTTGAAGAACTTGTCTTCACAGCAGCTTTCTTCATCATTGATTTCTTCGGAGCACTCGTAGAGACTCTGGCAGAGGCAGTAGCAGTAGAATCTTCATTGAATTTCTTCACTACCTCTTTGGCTTTCCTCGCCAGCTTGGCTTGCTGCTTCTCCCACATATGAGGAAAGTCCTCACCAGTCTTGAGGCTAGTGGGATCAGCAATTTGATTTTGAGCCAGGGGAGGCGTGCTGCAAGGAGGTTTCACAGCGAATTTCATCATGTATTTAGGAGTTACATAACGATATTCCTTCCATTTCCTTGCCCATCTCCTCTCAATTTTCCGCAGACGAATTTTTCTCTGCTTGGTCGTTTCTTTGCCATGAGTTTCTTCATCGGGTGTGCAGTATTCCTCATACAATTCATCTGAATCTCAAAAGCAGTGTGCACATCTGGCTTCTTTCCATCTTTCTGAGGTTTCTTTCCGTCAGCCATTTTCTTCACCCGAGGAATTTGAACTCTTGAGGACTCTGAAGAAGTACACAGTTTTTCCTCAAGGAATGCTGCAAATGAGTTAGTTGATGAGAACCTAGTGATTCATCAGCGGACATGTTGTACCTGTGAACATAGTATAGGTGCGAGGAATTTGAAGAGGTCATATGCGTTCTCAAAAATAATTTTTAAATAGAAATAGGTGAGGAATTTGACCATGGGTGTCTTGAGGAATTTCACTAAGTGTTCTTTGTCTTAGGTTCTAGAGTTATGTAAATTTTGAGAATTCACACAATTGAGGAATCTTGAAGAAAATCATTACTTAGGGAAAATCATCAAGTATTTGAAGATGTAAGGTGCTTTAGAATAAGATTCATGAGGAATAAACACCTTTTGAGGAATATGAAGAGCATTCAAACTTCAAACAAGGGCAGTAAAAATAAATTTTATTTACCCTGGTGAATAACATGACGAACTGAGAGATGAGATTGGGAAGTTCGTCAGTTCAGATCTGCCATGCCCTAGCTTGGCAGAGGGAGACAGCTACAACGGCGGCGGGATGAGGACTTCCACGGCCGATGCGAGTACGGCGACGGTGAGGTCAAGGCAGTGAAGCTCTTCCACACCAGCGGTGATGATTTCAGCGGTGGCGCTGGGTTGGAGCTCGGGAGAGAGAGGGTAGAGATGAGGAGTAACTGAGCACAGGTGAACGAGAGGGGGTATTTATAGTGGAAGTGAAAACCAATCCGCCTGAAGATTTTGGACAGGATTGTCCCTGACCCTTGCTCTCCACGCGACAGGTGTCACCCACGTTCTGAGTAGAGGAGATTATGGGGGATAGAGGGTTATCCAGTCGTGGGAATCAGAACCGTTTGAGCGGGAACTGCTGAAAATTTTGATAGTGAAAATTTCAAAGTTTTGGTTCGCAAATTCTTCAGCTGTCAAGGACACAGTGAAGACTTTGAACAAGTTTCAAAGTAGAACACATATGAAGAATTTGTGAATAGACTGGGTTGAGTTTAGCATAGAGGGGAAAGGGTCTGATCACATTCACTTAGATGAAAATCAACTTGAATAATTTAGCAATAAGTGAATGCTGTTGAGGACACTGAAAACTCATATATATATATATATATATATATGTATAGTCAATGAAGAACATGAGTTTCAAAGTTTGAAAAATTTGAAAAGTTGAGAATTTGAAAATTTGAAGAATTTGAAAAATGACGAAAAACTCAATTTTGAAGAATTTGAACTTTGGCTGGTGGCGTGACCCACTGTATAAGAATGATGATTTCACACACCGCGTACAATTTTCGTAGGGTTCTGAGAATCAAATTCTTCATTAATTTCTTCACACTTAGAGGGTTATTCTTCATTGATTGAAGAAAAACGTTACTTCTTGTGTTGCACATCTAAGTCATCAATTTTGCATAAGTGTTAGGATGTGTGTCCTTTTTCAAAGAACATTCGAAGATTCTAAGATAGTTAGCTCACACTGCAACTTGCAAAATCTCTTTTCATCCAAGGGCTTTGTGAAGATATCGGCCAGTTGTTCTTCAGTGGGGATGTGGTCGATGGAGATGTCACCCTTGAGTACATGATCTCGAAGAAAGTGATGACGAATTTGGATGTGCTTGGTCTTGGAGTGCTGAACTGGGTTGTAAGCAATCTTGATGGCACTCTCGTTGTCTCAGTAGAGAGGCACATTCTTCAACTTGATGTCGTAGTCCTTGAGGGTTTGCTTCATCCATAGTAACTGAGCACAACATGAACCAGCAGCAATGTACTCTGCTTTAGTAGTAGAGAGTGAGACGCAGTTCTGCTTCTTCGAGGACCAACAGACTAAGGATCGTTCGAGGAAATGACATGTCCCTGAGGTTGACTTGCGATCCACACGATCTCCAGCATAGTCAGCATCAGAGTATCCGACGAGGTGAAGATTTGAGCCCTTGGGATACCATAATCCAAGTGTTGGTGTGTGAGCTAAGTATCGAAGAATATGTTTCATAGCCTTATGGTGTGATTCCTTCGGTGTTGTTTGGAATCGGGCACACATGCAAACACTCAGCATAATATCAGGCCTAGATGCACATAGATACAATAATGAACCAATCATGGAGCGGTATACCTTCTAATCGGAATCTTTACCATTTTGATCAGTGTAGAGGTGGCCTTTTGAAGGCATTGGAGTTTTGACTCCTTTGCAATCTTGCATGTCGAATTTCCTCAAAACATCCTTGAGGTACTTCTGTTGGGAGATGAAGATGCCATTGTTTTGCTGACGAATTTGAAGACCGGGTTTGAAGCCTTTCTTCATGAGGAATTCCTTCAGAGTGTCGTACCACGCCCGAGGGGCCTGCTTGAGGCCATAGAGGGCCTTGTTGAGTCAGAAGACTTTGTCAGGATGCTTAGGGTCTTCAAAACTTGTGTGTAGCTTTGAGCTACAAGACGAGACTTATTCCTCACCACAAGGCCATTTTCATCTTGCTTGTTGCGGTAGATCCACTTGGTACCTATGATGTTATGTTTGCGAGGATCTGGCCGCTTGACAAGTTCCCAGATGTTGTTGAGCTTGAACTAATGCAATTCCTCTTGCATAGCTTGAATCCACCCAGGCTGCTTGAATGCGTCATCAACTTTGGTGGGCTCTATGATAGAGACAAAGGCAAAGTGCCCACAAAAGTTAGTTAAATGCGAAGCTTTTGAGCGAGTGAGGGGACCTGGTGCATTGATGTCATCGATGATTTTGTCAATCTGCACTTCATTTTCAACTCTAGGATGAGCAGGTTGACGTGGCTGAGGACTTCCTTCAGCACCATTTTCTTCAGGTGTATCAACATGAAAGTCTTCATTCGTTGGAATGACTTCCTCGGTGGGTATGATATCTTTAGTTGCCTTCAGCTTAATGGATTCCTCGGGAGACTGTTCATCTAACACAGAAGGCAGGTTCTCTCTTTGCAAGCCATCAGTTTCATCGAACCGCACATCTACAGTTTCAACAACCTTGTGATGGTAGGTGTTGAATACACTGTAGGTGTGCGAGTCCTTTCCGTAACCAAGCATAAAACCTTCATGTGCTTTCGGTGCAAATTTGGAACTGTGGTGAGGATCTCTGATCCAGCATTTTGCACCGAACACTTTGAGATAACTTATATTGGGTTTCTTGCAAGTCATAAGTTCAGATGAAGTCTTCTTGAAGAATTTGTGAAGATATACCCTGTTGATGATGTGACATGCAGTATCAATTGCCTCAGGCCAGAAGCGACGAGGAGTCTTGTATTCATCAAGCATGGTGTGAGCCATCTCAACAAGAGTCCTGTTCTTGCGCTCCACAATGCCATTCTGTTGAGGAGTATAAGGGACAGATAACTCATGAGTAATACCAAGTTCATCAAGATATTCATCAAGATTAGTGTTCTTGAACTCAGTCCCATTATCACTCCTAATATGCTTGATCTTGACGCCAAAGTTGGTGGAGGCCCTTGAAGCAAATCGTCTGAAGACATTCTGCACTTCATTTTTGTACAGAATAATATGTACCCAAGTGTATCGAGAGTAATCATCAACAATCACAAAGCCATACAAACTTGAAGAATTTGTTAGTATGGAGTAATGAGTGGGGCCAAAGAGATCCATGTGAAGCAATTCAAAGGGTCGAGTCATGGTCATGATTGTCTTTGAGGGATGCTTGGATTTGGTCATCTTCCCAGATTCACATGCACCGCAGAGGTGGTCCTTGAGGAATTTGACACCCTCGATGCCATTGACGTGCTTTTTCTTCACGAGCGTGTGCAAGTTCCTCATACCCGCATGTCCAAGTCGTCGATGCCACAACCAGCCTTTTGAAGACTTTGCAAGTAAGCATGTGGCAGGCTGAGGACCTGTAGAGAAATCAACAATATACAAGTCTGCTCTCCTAAAGCCTTCAAAGACTTTGGAATTGTCAGATTTCATGATGACAACACAATGATATTTTCCAAATACGACGATCATATCAAGATCACAAAGCATTGAGACATACATAAGGTTCAACCCAAGGGATTCAACAAGCATCACCTTATCCATGGTTCGGTCCTTTGAGATAGCAACATTACCAAGTCCCAATACCTTGCTTTTTTCCTTTTTCTACGTAGGTGATATGCTTCAGAGGAGATGGAGTGAGTGGCAAATTCATCAATAGATTCTTGTCACCAGTCATGTGGTTTGTGCATCCCCTATTGAGGACCCACTCAGTAACTTTTGGAGTATCATCCTGCAGATGAATTAGTACAACTTACGAACTCATATGCTTTAGAGTGAAGAATATGACATTAATTTCATCAGATAGGATTTCATCACACAAGAGAGTAAGCAAGTAGTGTGAGGACGTGAGAAATGAGGAATTCATTTCTTCATGGTTAGCTTGCGTCCTTTCAAGCATTTCCTTAGATGTTCAGTTGCATCTGGAGACCTGACCCTGCATAAGAAATTAGTTCAATTTCTTCACCACCCACATCTGGAGGGGTGGCAAAGAGTTCATCATTCTGCGAGCACCATGTGAGAAGGGAGGCATTGAAGCAAGTGCGCTTCGTTTCACAGGGCGAGGGTTACAGTGCTCAAATAAATAAGCAGAGAAATTCTTCGAGGACTTATGAACATAATGGTTTGAAGAATAATGCACATATTCATAACTCTCAGGTTTTCCCTGCAAACCAGAAGCATTAGCGCGAGAATGATATTTTTGATCATTTGAGGACTTTGGTCCAGGTGAGGACTTTGGTCGATATGAGGAATTTGATCTGGGGTTTCTATTCTTCATGAGTGATGTCCTGGGGTCGATATGAGGAACCCAGATTTTCTTCATAGGAGAACCGTTCCTGCAGTTAGTTCCAACAAATCTAGCAAATAATTCACCTTTCTGATTTTTGAAGAATTTGTAGTTGGAGTCAAGTGACTCATCAGAGGAATATGAAGTTTCACAAGTAAAGCCAGATAAAGTGGATGGATCTATAGGAGATCCTTTCGCAGCAACCCATGAGGTTTTGGGGTACTGCTCAGGTGTCCAGTAGGATCCATCAGCGTTGAGTTTCCTCACAAAGGCGATACCCTCTTTCCTAGGGTTCCTGTTCAGAATCTGCTTTTTGAGGACATCGCAAAGGGTTTGATGCCCTTTGAGACTTTTGTACATGCCTATCACATACAATTTCTTCAACCCTGCATTGTTGTTAGTGATACTTGTGGTATCCTCAGATGACGAATTTGAGACCACTGGAATGGTTGAAGAATTTCCAACAATAGAAGCATTTGAACATTTAGGTGAAGATGATAGCGATAGCACCGAATTTTGCCAATTCGGCAGTTCGATCTATGATTTCACAGTCATGGACATTGATAAGATCCTTCCATTTAGTAGCACCTTAGGATGGCATAGCCTTAATGTTAATGGCGAGGTTCAAAAGAGGAAAGGATTGCGGAGGATAGCTAGGCACCCAGAGATGAGGAAGGGCGTAGCAAGCGACGAAATGCTTCGGGGAGTTGAAAATAAGTATAGATCCGGAGATTCCCAAATAGGTCAACCTATTAGCAGTTTCATGTTCGATGCATTTCAAACAAGGTGGAGCAAATTCTTCCTGAGCGGTACTGG
Source organism: Hordeum marinum (assembly GCA_022496015.1). NCBI lineage: Eukaryota > Viridiplantae > Streptophyta > Magnoliopsida > Poales > Poaceae > Hordeum > Hordeum marinum. The sequence continues at coordinate 70,245,137 of CM039678.1, read as the reverse complement.
TCTGTTGAGCCAGTAAGGAATCATTTTCCCTTTGGAGATCCTCATGTGACACCCTCAGTTTGTCGAGATCTTGCTTTCTTTGAAGAAATTCATAAGAAAGCTTCTCATGTTCAGCTAAGAGGTTGTTATGATGACTCTGAAGGTTATCATACTTTGTGTGAAGACTTTTGATATCGTCAGATAGAGTTTGAGTTTGATCCACTTCATGGTTCAATAGATCATCGCTTTTGTCTAGCATTTTCTGAAGCTTTTGAAGTGCACTTTGTTGCTTAGTGGCAAGTTAATAAGTTTAGCATAGCTAGGTTTCACATATTCATCAGATTCACCTTCACTTGATTCAGAAGAGGAATGATGTTTGTGTACCTTTGATCCTTTTGCCATGAAGCAATAGGTGGGAGCATAATCATAATTGCTGACGTCAGAGTCGTTGGAGTAGTCATATTCTTCATCGTTGAAGATGGAGTTGCTGACGAAAGCAGTAGCGAGAGAAAGACTAGCGACAGCAGATTCAGATTCTTCCTCTTCTTCATATTCTTCAGATTTTTCCTCAGAATCCATTTCCTTCCCGATGAATGCAAGAGCCTTTCTGGAACCATTCTTCTTGTGCTTTGAGGACTTTGAAGATGAGGACTTTACACATGAGGACTTTGAAGATTTCTTCTTTTTCTTCGAGTCATCAGAACTATCCTCCTTGTACTTCTTCTTCTTCTTTTTATATTTTTCCCAGAGAGGACAGTCAGAGATAAAGTGACCAGCCTTTTTGCAACGATGACAAGTTCTTTTCTTGTAGTCTTCTGAGGAATCTGATTTCCTCAAGCCACTTTTTGATGACTTTCCAAATCCACCTCTCCTTGAGAACTTCTGGAATTTCCTCACGAGCATTGCTAGTTCCTGACTTAGTTCTTCAGGATCACCAAGGTTGCTATCAGAATCTTCTTCTTCGGATGAGGAAATTGCTTGCGCCTTCAGAGCACGAGATCTTCCATAGCTTGGCCCGTAGAGGTCTCTCTTCTTAGCTTGTTGGAATTCATGAGTATTGAGTCTCTCAAGAATATCAGCAGGATCAAGTGACTTGTAGTCTCCACGTTCTTGAATCATCAAAGCCAGAGTATCGAATGAGGAGTCAAGAGATCTTAGCAGTTTCTTCACCACTTCATGGTCAGTGATATCGGTGGCACCTAGTGCTTGAAGCTCATTGGAGATATCAGTGAGATGATCAAAAGTTTGCTGAACATTTTCATTGTCAAGTCTCTTGAAGCGGTTGAAGAGATTGCGAAGAACATCAACACGAGAGTCACGTTGAGTGGAAACACCTTCGTTAACTTTGGATAACCTATCCCAGATAAGCTTAGTAGTCTCCAAAGCACTCACTCTGCCATACTGACCTTTCCTTAGATGGCCACGGATGATATTCTGCGCTTGAGAGTCAAGTTGCTTGAATCTCCTCACATCAGCAGCAGTAACAGTGGAAGTGACATAGGGAACACCATTTTCCACAACGTACCAGAGATCGTTGTCAATAGCTTCAAGGTGCATACGCATCTTGTTCTTCCAGTAGGGGTAGTCCGTCCCATCGAAGGTAGGACACCCTGTGGAAACCTTGATCATACCTGCAGTCGACATAACTAGAACTCTAGGTGGTTAAACCAAAATCACACAGAGCGAGGGAGTACCTGCTCTGATACCAATTGAAAGTGCGTTATATCGACTAGAGGGGGGTGAATAGGCAATTTTTACAAATTCATCACTTGAGGAATTTCAACTTTGAGTAATTTGAAATGTGATGAATAACTAACAGCGGAATAAGTACTCAAGTGCATGAGGAACATAGTAACAACATAGTCTTCATGATGAAATGAAACATGCACAAATAGTAAGTAGCGTGATACAGGATAAGCAGTGATGAACAAGGTAACTTGAAGAATTTGAGGTGAGGAATTTGTGAAAGTCTTCAGTCAAATTCTTCAAACAGTAACAATCAATTTCATCAACAGGTATATGAGGAAGAGAGGGGTTGAGGAAACAGAACCAGATAGCTCGATGAAGACAATGGTTTGATGACCCAGTTCCAACTGCTATGATAGTCATACGTCTGGTTTGGAGCGGCCTGGTATTTAAACCAGAGGACACACAGTCCCAGGACACATAGTCCTTACCGTATTATCCTTGAGCTAAGGTCACACAGTCCTCGCCCAACACTCGTGGCAAGTCTTCTGGGTAGCCTTCCAAAACCCTCACAAACTGGTCACCCGGCGATCCACAATTTACTGCTGGATGCTCTAGACCAAGGTCACTTCGTGATCCCCAATTGACTGCAGGAGCACTAGACCATGACGCCTAACCGTGCGGAGGATGCACAGTCCTCAAAGGTAACAAGCGTCGGATCCACACAGGAATTTCTTCAGTGATGCTCAATCACTATGGGTTTGGTGGTTTGGTTGTGGGTTTTTCCTCACTAATGAGTTTCTCTCAAAATCCTCGGAGGATGGATTGCTCTCAAATGACAAGTGTCAGTTCTCTCTCGGAGCAGCCAATCAACTAGTCGTTGTGGGGGGTGGCTATTTATAGCCATGGTGCAACTTGACATGATAAGACATAAATGCCCCCAATAATATGACCGTTATGTGGGACTGATTGGGGTCAGCTGGCGCTAAGCACTGCAACAGTCGGAATTTCGAACTATGAAAGTCCTCAGGCTTATCATGTTCCTCACTTGAAGGCAATTCGCACTGGCGAAATCCTATTAGGTTTGGCAGTCCGTCACGTCCCATCCCTATCCTCAATGTCGTCACACCCCCCCCCCCTCGCCGATCTCGTCGCCGGCACCACCGTGGTGAGCCTCTTGTTCTTATCTTCTTTTTAAAAAAAAATCTTACTTGTATGATACGTAAATACTTGTATACATTTTTAATTTTTATTATTTTTTGTTATTATATAGGTCCATGGTTATGGTATCCGCCCACGTCGGCCCTCGTCCGGTCTATGATTCGGATGTGATATATTATCTTTTACAAATATTTGTTTCATTTAGTGTTTATGACAATTGTGCCGACCAACATGACATAGATGTGTTTATCTAGGAGGTATGTGAACCGCATATTTCAGCCGACCCTCTTGTCGAGTGGTTAAATTTAGTTGAAAATGAAAATGAGGATTTGAAAGGAAAATTGAAAAGAATTGAGGAGGAGAAGATGAAATTGGAGTTGCATGTTGCCGATGTCGTCGGTGACCACAAGATCAAGATGGATACAATGCGCTTGAAAATTATAAAGATAAGAAAATATGTCATTGATAATGAGTCTTGGTATCATTATGCTATTGGATCAATTGTTACCTTAGTTGCGATTCTGATCGCATTTGTTGTTGCATTTAAATGTTTTACATAGTTGTATGTTAGTTTCAATTTATGTTTTAATTAGATGCTCTAGAGAGCTGTATGTTGTTCTATGAGAACTATGTGTGAACTTTATGTATTTAGTTTTTCAGTAATAACATTTGATCACTATTGTATTTTTGATTTAATGTGATGATGAACTTGTATTAATTTGGTCACTTCTTTATTCATGATGTTCTCTAATGGTTTTTGATACGTTAGCACATGCTATGTGGGTGAAATTATGATATCATGGCAACTTTCAACCATTTCAGAGTTCATTAGCAGTGTTTTTAAATTTCACGGTCATTTAGCTAAAAATAAATCATGAAATGCATGAAAATAGCAAATAAAGTCTGAAAAGGATAGAAAAATGATGATGTTGCTTTGAATGGTGCATATTGAATGCAAATAAAGTCTTGAGTTAAAATATGTTTAAAAAATGAAATCTCTTTCTAATAGACGAGTTTCCGTGTGAAACCTAATACATCGAAAGAGATTGTCCAGTTTGTGCATGAAGTGCATCCTGATTTTCCCGTAACCCTCACATCTTTTTAACACAGGCTATGTGGGTGAAATTATGATACCATACCAACTTTCAACCATTTCAGAGTTCATTTGCAATGCTTTTCAATTTCAGGGTCATTTTAGCTCAAAATAAATCATGAAATCCATGTAAAATAGCGAATCAAGTTAGAAAAGGGTTTGACAAGTGATGACATGGCTTTGAATGGTGTATATTGAATGCAGAAAAAGTCTTGAGTTAAAATATGTTTAAAACAATGAAATTCCTTCGTAATAGACGAGTTTTCATCCAGTTTTCCCGTAACCCTCTCAGCTTTTTAGCACATGCTATATGGGTGAAATTATCATACCATGCCAACTTTCAACCATTTCAGAGTTCATTAGCAGTGCTTTTCAATTTCAGGGTCATTTAGCTCAAAATAAATCATGAAATGCATGAAAAATAGCAAATGAAGTCAGAAAAGGGTTGAAAGTGATGGTGTGGATTTGAATGGTGCATATTGAATGAGAAAAAGTCTTGAGTTAAAATATGTTTAAAAACATGGTATCTCTTTGTAATAAATGAGTTTTCGTCTGAAACCCTTATACTTCGAAACAAATTGTCCAGTTTGTACACGTAGTGCATTCAGGTTTCCCAAAACCCTCTCAACTTTTTAGCACATGCTATTTAGGTGAAATTATGATAACATGCCAACTTTCAACCATTCCAGAGTTCATTTGCAATGCTTTTCAATTTCAGGGTCATTTTAGCTCAAAATAAATCATGAAATGCATGAAAAATAGCAAATGAATTCAGAAAATGGTTGAAACGTGATGACGTGGATTTGAATGGTGCATATTCAATGCAGAAAAAGTCTTGAGTTAAAATATGTTTAGACCAATGAAATACCTTCGTAAGATACGAGTTTTCTTCCTAAACGCTGATACTTAGAAACAGACTGTCCAGTTTGTACACGTAGTACATTCAGTTTTCCCGTAACCATGCTAACTTTCAACCATTTCAGAATTCATTAGCAGTGTTTTTCAATTTCAGGGTCATTTCGTTGAAAATAAATCATGAAATGCATGAAAAATAGCAAATGAAGTCAGAAAAGGGTTGAAAAGTGACGATGTGGCTTTGAACGGTGCATATTGAATGCAGAAAAACTCTTGAGTTTAAATATATTAAAAAAATAAAATTCGTTTGTAATAGACGAGTTTTGTCCGAAATCCTAATACACCAAATGAGATTGTCCAGTTTGTACACAAAGTGCATCCAGTTTTTCCCGTAACCCTCTCTACTTTTTAGCACATGCTATGTGGGTGAAATTATGATACCATGCCAACTTTCAACCATTTTAGAGTTCATTTGTAGTGCTTTACAATTTCAAGGTCATTTTAGCTCAAAATAAATCATGAAATGCATGAAAAATAGCAAATGAAGTCAGAAAAGGGTTTAAAAGTGATGATGTGGCTTTGAATGATGCATATTGAATGTAAAAAAATTCTTGAGTTAAAATAGTATACAATAATGAAATCCCTTTGTAACAGACGAATTTTCGTTCGAAACCCTGATACTTCGAAAGAGATTGTCAAGTTTCAACACGAAGTGTATCCAGTTTTTTTCGTAACCCTCTCAACTTTTTAGCACAAGCTATCTGGGTGAAATTATGATACCATGTTAACTTTCAACCATTTCAGAGTTCATTTGCAGTGCTTTTCAATTCAGGGTCATTTTAGCTCAAAATAAATAATGAAATGCATGAAAAATAGCAAATGAAGTCAGAAAAGGGTTGAAAGTGATGATATGGCTTTTAATGGTGCATATTGAATGCAAAAAAAGTCTTGAGTAAAAATATGTTTAAAACAATGAAATTCCGTTGTAATAGACGAGTTTTCGTTCGAAACCTTAATACTTCGAAAGAGATTGTCCAGTTTGTACACAGTGCATCCAGTTTTCGCCGTAACCCTCTCAAATTTTTAGCACATGCTATGTTGGTTAAATTATGATACCATGCCAACTTTCAACCATTTCAGAGTTCATTTACAGCGCCTTTCAATTTCAGGGTCATTTTAGCTCAAAATAAATCACGAAATGCATGAAAACTAGAAAATGAAGTCAGAAAAGGGTTGCAAAGTGATGATGTGGCTTTCAATGGTGCATATTGAATGCATAAAAAATCTTAAGTTAAACTATGTTTAAAAAATGAAATTCCGTCGTAATAGAAGAGTTTTTGTCCGAAACCCTGATACTTTGAAAGAGATTGTCTAGTTTGTACACAGTGCATCCAGTTTTTCTCATAACCCTCTAAACTTTTTAGCATATGCTATGTGGATGAAATTATGATACCATGCCAACTTTCAACCATTTCAGAGTTCATTTGCAGTGCTTTTCAATTCAGAGTCATTTTAGCTCAAAATAAATCATGAAATGGATGAAAAGTAGCAAATGAAGTCAGAAAAGGTTTGAAAAGTGATGACGTGGCTTTGAATGGTGCATATTGAATGTAGAAAAAGTCTTGAGTTAAAATATGTTTGAAAAATGAAATCTCTTTGTAATAGACGAGTTTTCGTCAAAAACCCTCATATTTCTAAAGAGATTGTCGAGTTTGTACATGAAGTGCATCCAGTTTTTCCGTACCTCTCTCAACTTTTTAGCACATGCGATGTGGGTGAAATTAGGATATCATGCCAACTTTCAAAATAATATTGAATGCAGAAAAAGCCTTGAGTTAAAATATGTTTAAAAATATTTGCAGAAAAATTCTTTTTAAAACTGCAATAGCACCAAGAATGAACTAAAAAGAATCAATTAAATATAATATTCTTCATTAGCAAAAGGAATCAAAATTAATTTAACTAAAATTATCAAAGTATTTATTTTTAAAAAATTTAATAGTAAAAATAGTTTTCATAAAGTATATTTTGTTACAATCTTTAATAGAAAACTAAAAAGCTTTTATAAAACTCCAATACCAAAAGAAATCAAATAAAAAGAATCAATAAAAAATAAAAAAACTGATGCAACTAAAGTTATATAAGATTTATGAAACTAAAATTATATAACTAAAAATAGCATATGCAAAAATAACATAATAAATTAAAAACATAATATATCCAGGAAGCAACGCTTATAAACCACTTCGAGCCTCTATCGACTAGCAAGGTGGGACTAAATTTTGGCTACGGGAAGCATAGACCTTTAGTCCCGGTTGGTGGCTCCAACTGGGACTAATGCCCCCTTTAGTCCCGGTTGGTGCCACCTACCGGGACTAAAGGTCGGTGCTTCCCGCCCTTTGGGCTGCTGGAAATTGAATTGTAGTCCCCGTTGGTGGCTCCAACCGGGACTAAAGGGGGCATTAGTCTCGGTTGGAGCCACCAACCGGGACTAAAGGGGGAAGCTAAATAAATGGCACTTAGAGAATTTTCCAATCCACTGCATTTTCTTCTCGTCTCTCCCCCGACGGTGTCGGCAACGACCTCGACACCGCCAGGCTGCCGAATTTCCCCCCAACGCTGCGGCGCCCCTGCCCCTTGTCGACGGCCCTCGCTGCCCTCGTCGTGCCCTGCACGTCTGCCCCGACGCGCGCCCTGCCCCGACACCACCGCTCCCCGCGCCCTTGCCCTGCCCAGACGCCGTTGCGCCCCTCCCCCGACACCGTCGCGCGTTCCACAGATAGTACTCCCTCCACACCTCTCCTCCCTCCTTCCTCTCTCTTCCACCCCCTTCTTCCCCGTTCCAGCAGCGGCCATGGATCCTGGCCGGGGTTGCTAGAGTTGTTCCTGTGTTCTTGTTGATATGCGTATGTATGGTTAGATGGATGGATTGATGTACTTTGTATGCATGTATGTATGTATGGACGGATGAATTAAAGAGAACTTTTTTAGGTTTTTTTACATAGAGAAGCAAATACTAAATTTTGAATATGCATGATGAGTTAAAATTTTAAATTAATATGTGAAGCTCATATTTTGAGAGATGATATGTCTTGAGGAAATGTGCTATGTTTTTTAAATGAAAATGTGAAGGTAGTATTTTTGTCAAATGAAAATGTGAAGCAAGTCTTTTTTTAAATGAAAATGTGAAGGTAGTATTTTTGTTAAATGAAAATGTGAACCTACTTTTTTTGAATGAAAATGTGAATCTCCCATTCCTATAGTTGATATATATTAGATGAGAAAAATGTTATTAAAATGGTTTGACTGTTATAAAACTTGTGAACTGTCTGTTATAAAACTTGTGAACAGAATGTTGTGATTAAGTCTATGTTTGCCACAAATCCATCTCTCATGGTTGTATATTTTCTGAAACTATGGACAAAGACTTAGAAAAAGAAGAGTTGTTGGGGGATATAATACTAGCCGGAGGTGATATCACATTGTCGTTTCTCAACGAGACCGATGGTGAGGAAAGAGAGGATGACAGCTCCGGTGATCGAATGGAGGACGAAGGAGATCATGACGGCTCTGGTGATCGAATGGAGAAGGGAGCCTTAACTATTTCAAAGTTCGGCGAGGTATATATATATATTAATTAATCCTCTACTGACTAGATGCATTAATTGTTTTGTATGTACATATATTAACGCTTCTTTCTTCTTTTAATTAGCCATCCAGATCGAGCTAAACTTCGGTAAGGAGACGAGGCCCGAAGAGAAGATTGGACCCATATGAAAGGTTCACGATCGAAGAAGTTTCTCCAAAAGGCCAACCGATTGATCCCAAGCATACCAAGGACAAATTTACACATCAGTGCAGATTTATTGTTAGGGACAGCGTCCCAATCAGCATCCAAGAATGGAAGAAGAAGAAGGACCCTGAAGTTCCTTATGTCCATGATAGATTGAAAGATGATCTTTGGAATGCGTTGATGAGAAATTTCGGCCTACCGCTAGAGGAGGATACGAATAACCCAGTTATACAGCGAAAGGTTAAGGCGTTTGGTCTTAAGAAGATGGCAGAACTATTCAAGAACTGGAAGAAAGTATTGAACAAAAAGTTTGTCGAGAAAGACAAGACTCCAGAATTCACCGGTGAATAATTAAAGATGAGAGATCGCTGGCCCGCATTTGTGACCTAAATGAAATCGGAGAAGGCTAAGAACTGGTCACTTACAAATAGAATTTTTTTGCAAGGAAGGAGTATCACCATGTTACGGGGTCAGGTGGCTACAGTAAAGCCCGGCCTACATGGGACAAGGCTGAGCAAGACCTGCTTGCTAAAGATGTCCAACTAGCGACATTGCACTGGCCAGATCGGGTAAGGACTTGGTTCTTCGGGGTTGGGGGAACTTTGGACCCAGAACAGGGAAGTGTGTCTGGACGAAAGCTCAACTTGAAACACCCGTAAAAAATCTGGAGGAAGCAATCAAGAAATCGTCGGAAGGGACATTCATTCCCGACAAAGAGAAGGACGAGCTGTCATTGGCCCTTGGGAATCCTGAACACCCTGGACGAACACGAGGCACATGAGGCTCTGTTTCGTGGAAGATCGGGTTTCCCGACAACACTGGTTATAGAATCCAACACAAAAAGAAGAAAGAGGAAGCAAGCGAAATACAGAAGATGAATGAAAGATTAGCAAAACTAGAGGCACCTGAGAGCCTGCGAGCTACCGACCAACCATCTCAGCGGCACGAAGATCCTTCATTGGAGAATACCCATGATGCTACCCCACCATCTCAGCGGAGAAGCAGCGTGGCTTCGACGGAGCTCGTTCATCCTCATAGCACGACTCCTTGCTACATCATGGATGGTGTCACAAATAATGAACATTGTGTGCTAATGGAGAAATGCCATAACCTGACCTTGAAGGCGGTGGTCGGCTATGTCTTACCTCCTCGACCTGACGCAACTTTCCATTTCACTCTGGTTCCAGCTGGCTTTGCTATTGTTAGGGTGGATGAAATAATGGATGGATTTCATGGGCTGGAGCTTGAGTACGCTATAGGTGAAGGGGTGATTCTTCTTTGATATGCTTGAAGGACTACCTGTCTATGGAGAAAGGAACACATCGTGCTTCCTTACTGGATGCCGCCTCAGCAGACTCAGCCAGAGGAGGCCCCGTTGGTTGAGTCGTCTCCGGTGCATTAGTCGTCTCAGGTGCGTCAACCGTCTCCGTTGCGTCAACCGTCTCCGGTGTGTTAGTCGTCTCCGCTGCCTGAGTCATCTCCGACGCGTCAGCCGTCTCCGCCGCCTCAGCGAACTCTGACGAAGGAGGTCCCTCAGCAGAATCCTCCTCCGCCTCAGTTGTCTCCGCCGCGTTATCAGACTCTGCCTCCTCCGCCTCCTCAGCAACATCGGAAGAGAGTTGTCGCCGCTCTGGAGGCTAGCAGCACTACGAAAACGAAGAAATTCAGAGTAGGCCCAAGCCTTAAGGTTCCTCCCAAGTTACCATATGAGTTGACTGATGAGGAAACCGACAAGATCGTGGATGCCGAAGTTAAATGTCAGCTTGCACCTCAACGTCCACCTATAAAGGAGGTAACAGATCAGGTGAAAGTTAAGTGAACTATCGATGCCCTTAGGCGATCACCACCTCCTTCGCCGCAATCAAACTATGACAGTTGTATTCAAAATACATTTGGTCAAGAGAGGCGGTCGGGAAGCTTAAAAATTAGTGGAGCAAGAAGTGGGAAAACAATTCCCGAGCTCAGCGAACAAGAACTGTAATCGTGATCTCCGCTCAAGGTGGTTACCGATAACACTAATGATCAAGAGAAAGCGGACGATTGTCTTGCTATCACTGCTGGTGATTACTTACCTGACTCGGTACAGTTGAAAAGGCTGAGGTAGTACAAACCTTAAGATACGAGAACGGGAAGCCTCTCATCAGACCTGAGGAGCTCCCCAGTCTACAAATGAGGATGCGGCAATTGCATGAATTGTACTTGAATACCAGCAAGGATGGGACCGACAATATCGTCGTGGAAATAAAAAATGAGCTCTTCTTCAATGGAGAGCAGTCGTTGTTCATTGAATTTGAAGAAATTTTTCAGTTATACAATCAACTTGACCTCGACAAAACTATCGTGAGTTGCTATTGTCTGTAAGTATTTTTTTTCCTATAATTAAGTCTCTAGCTCAGCTCGTTCATTGCATGTATTAATTATCCTCACACTATATTATGCAGATTTAAGATCCTCGAATGCAAACAACTACAAATCTATGACAATGGGTTCATTGACCCAAATTTCATAAATGAACGTACGTTAAAAGATCATCCCGCTGATACATAGAAAAATTTGCTAAATGCGTTACTTGGACAACAAACCAGAAGGAAAATACTATTTCCTTACAACTTCAAGTGAGCGTTACTATCTTGTGCATTTCCTGTTTCGCTTACTCAAGGTTAAGTGCAATTAAGGAGTTATGCATGCGCAGTTTCCACTTTATTCTGCTAGACATTCAACTTGAAAAGGGAAAAGTAATAGTCTTGGACTCGAGACGTAAAAACCCTAAGGAGTGGATGAACGTGAGTCAAATGCTTCAGAAGTAAGTTCAATCATTATCGCACCATATCGATAACTTTCGTTCATTTCCTGATATCAAGTAATCATTTTTTTTGTCGGACAGGGTCTGGAAAAAGTTCACCAAACAAGTTAAGGGTGACAACTGCAAACCGGAGCTGCAATATTTACACCCCCAAAGTAAGTACTACTCTAGTACCGTGCATCTCTCATTGATTCTAGTTTCAATACCATTATCATGCTTGGTTATCATTTTGAGTGAACTACATTCTCGTAAAGTTCTTGTGGCAGGCACCCGGGACTAATTTATGTGCATACTACGTTCGCGAGTTCATTCGCCACTTGACAAATGAGCGGGGTTGGGGCATATCTTTAGAAAAATTTGAAGTACGTAAATAATATTCGCATTTTTATTTTATTATCATCAATTCTGTTGAGTTTCATTCGTAGTACAAATGTATTTTTCACACACACACACACACACACACACACACACACACACACACACACACACACACACACATATATATATATATCCGGAAGCGGGACGAACTCCTACCAACTGATCGCATACGAGAAATTCAAAATAAATTGGCGGGATTTTTTGTTGAGCATGTAATACCTAAAGACAGAGAATACCATCGGAAATTTGAATGCGATTTTGGTGGATGATGTTAGGGATCGTAAGAGATGTTATATTGTATATATGCATGAACATGTACTATATGTAATAGCGCCGAGTAGATTTAAGAAAACTTATTGCATTGTTGGTCTAAGTACGGAGAAAGATAGGTCACTTCTCTCTATATATATTGATCATGACGATGTTGTGTAATGGTTCTTTCATTGCTATATGTAGTAGCTAGTGTCGAGTTGAATGAAAAGTATAAAATAAAAATGGTAAACACAAAAATAAAAGAGGAAAACACAATATGAAAACCCCTAAACCCCTCCTTTCAAAAAAAAAAAACAGCGCCTCGCAGCTGGTGATGCGTGGCTGCCTTTTAGTCCCGGTCGGTGTTACCAACCGGGACTAAAGGTCCTCTTACCAAGTGCCCCACGATGGCCACGTGGAGCTCCTTTAGTCCCAGTTTGTAAGCCAACCGGAACTAAAGGTGATGATCATTAGTCTAAATCATTTTGTTCCAGTTGTAGAACCGGGATTAAAGGCTCTGTGAAACCGGGACTGAAGCCCAGTTTTTTACTAGTGTGACTGGGATGTGCGGTTGAGGAAGCTAGGGTGGGCGTTGAGTAGTTCCTCTGTGTGGTCGAAGTACCACTTTCCCAAGACCAATATCTATCTATCTATCTATCTATCTATTATATCTATCAATCTATTATATACTTATGAAATGATAGAAAAGAAATGGCTCAGATTTTGCAGTAAAACATAACAACTAAAAAAAACGGCTGTGATTGATAAATACGCAAGCATGTGTCCTTATAACATACGCTTCCAGCTAGCCAAGGAAAGAAACTAGTCAGAGAAAGAAAAAAAGAGAGCGAGAGTTTTGAAAGAAAAAAAATAATCGCTATGTTCACGGTATTGGAATCGCTAGGCACTTCTTTGTTTTGGAGTCAGAAAAAGAAAAGGTAGAGCGAGAGTCCTAAAGAAAAAAAAACAATCGCTATGTTCACGTATTGAATCGCTAGGCACTTCTTTGTTCTATTTTATACTTAAAACAACTAGTAAAGTGGCCTGTCCTATGCGCGGGCTAGAACTTTACAAAGTTGAATAATGAAAACATATTATTTGATTTAACTAAATAACATATTTGACTTCTGTGAACATAGTTTTGTCTTAGGTATTTGTTTATTTGTCATGCAACTATAAATTTATGTAGTTTTGGCATTTTTGTACTGTTGTATTGTAATATTTTTTGACTAAACAAAAATCTCGGATGGGCAATAACCTTATCGGTTTAATATATGCTCACGAATATAATTGTCAGTTTTTGCAATACAAAAAATCTGAACCATCCATATATCTCACTTTCATGAGACGACTTGCGTTTTACCATAGTTTTATTTAATGTACCATCATAGTTGCATGCTGCCCCTCCTAATAAAATAATGCTAATTAATTAGTTCATTGACCATTTTGATACTTTCTTTATGTTTTGATTCATATTCATCCATTTCCTATGCAAGTTGGTGCCTTTCGTGTCCTTTCTCGAACCGGTTTTCTTTGTCCCCATTGTTTGCCACACTATGATTTTAATAGGCATTGAGTTTATATTTTGAAGTCTTAGATATTAACTTTAAGAAACAATATTGGGATTCCATTGCATTGCTTGGATATAATTTTTTTTTAATTTTTTAATTTCTGGTGGACATTGCAGTTAGTACGCAAAGACTCGGTTACTCAAGATATATCATAAAAATTTAGGTTAAAGGATGATAATGACACAGCTGAAGCCATGATCTCACAAACTGCGTTAAAAACATCATCAAATTTACCATACCTGCTCCTAGGGCATGTGCTCGAGCTTCATGTCGCCCTGTGCTGGAGATCTAATGACCTCTGGAAGCTGAGCCTAGTTCCTGGAATGACAGCAGTTGTCCATTTGAAGAGGGTGCACTATCATAATCGACCAATTCTACCGGCTGACAGTGGCCCTCATGGTTCATTGGCCATGGCTTACTAAAATTCCATTTGTTGCCGCAACGGGCTGTATTAGACCGATAGTAGACCATAAAGATTATCCAAAATGAAGAAAAGAGTAGGCCACAACTCCTATTTGTACTTCTTTTCCCAGAAACTTTGGTACTAAATAATGGTTTGTACCTTTTAGAACATTTACCACTTTAAATACATTATTAAAAAATTATTCCATTATTTACTTTTTGAATCATGTTATTATATTTCTTTAGCCATGTATATCTCACATCTGCACGAAAAAGGCATGTCTTGGGCCAAATTGTTTATTCTTTCTGCGTTGATTCCTGGCTACAATAGGGATGTAAAAGTATAATAAGGACGCAACTATTATGACCGCGAGTTCACATGAGCTCGGGTGAACTATAAAGTAAAAAAACAATTGATTTTTTTCAATGAACTCCGAATTGTTTTTGGGTGAAATATTGAAAAAAAATCACGGCTTGCAAAATTCCATCGCATTATGATATTTGTGGAAAATGTGGCAAAAAAACCAATGCTCCAAAAAATTATTTTCGAACGCATTTTGGAGCATCGAGTTGGTTTTTTGCCACATTTTACATGAATGTCATATGATGATAAATTTTTGCAAGATATGAAAACATTGGCCAAAGGTTCATACAAAAAAAATCAGAATTTTTTTTTTGAATTTTCTTTTGTTGTACTGTTCACTTTCATCAAAATAGTTGAATCTTCTAATTCTTATACTTAGGACATCTGTGGAGCTGTTAGGAGCCATAGGTCAAGAGTACATCATAATATGTTTATATTGTTGATGCAAAATTATAAGATTTACAATTCTATGTTTGATTTCTGTTTTCAGTCGTCGGTAGTTAGTTAGTATGGATAGTATATTAACATTCAAGAGTATTCAAGGGTTAGATTTTTCAATGATCACATAAATTTAGTAAGTTCTAAGCTATTTGTATCTTCTGCTTACATCTAGCTATTATACATCTATAAAAGTTTTTAACCGAATAATCTACAAAAACAGTAATGCTTACATTTACATGGTGTATATCTATATTTCCGATACTTGTGGTTTTCAGTAGACCAACATGAGAATTGTGCTTGGGGTGTCTAGACTTCCACAAAGAGTGCTAGGTCCGCCATTGATTAAGAGCCATGCATACTAATGTAGCAATGGACTATACACGAAATGAAATCCCAAGGACTTTATCCTATGATAATCTCTCCAAGGAGATGATTAAACAACAGTTTTAAGCCTTTCAAGATACTGCAAAGAGTGGTTTATACCATCTTCCATAGTTACATGAAGGTCAGCTTGATTACTGGTTAGTGATTACATAACTGGGATGTATGCCAACGCTGAATATACTGATGATAACCAAAAAAGGCAAAAAGATAGTGCTAATTCCAACATTTCTCATTCAAGAATTGGGACGCTAAGCACCAAGGGACCAAATTCAATAGACTTCAAATATTTACAACAAATTATGAATTTCATATAGAGATTGATCCATGTGGATCCAAATATTGACACATAATGTATAGGTCATAGTGATGACACATGTGCAGAAATCTGGAATCAAACTATTATAATCAACACATCTACTCTTTCTAACTCAGTCCGTATACTTTGGCAGACCAACTTTCATTACCCTGAAAATACCATGATTTTTTTAAGTCATTATGTGCAATTTACTTTCAGGAGCTCTTAGTACAAAATGTAGAACACCATGTTATTATGCATATGTGTTCATCTCCTAGAGTTCTCGATGCTTTTTCCTTCTATCTTTACAAAATCAGGCACTACAGAAAAAGCAGAAGAACGATGAGATTGTGTAAGTCTATTAGAAGTTACCATCCAATACCACATTCCTCGCGACTGAGCACCTCGTCTCTGCACTTGCAATTTTACACGTGAATGAGATGTATATTGTGTTGCTCCATCACACCATGCATATCTCCCCCTCTCTATATAGTAAGCGAGACATTAGGACTGTAAATATAGTTAACAATAATACTACAAAACATCTGTGACAAATTAAATATATACTGTAAAACATCTTCTAAGCATTTGCTTGGTGCTAGATTGAGCAAGAAAGCACTCATAAGACTTTAGACATATAGAGAGACTTTTGTTGCCGTAAGAACAAATAGTTATGGCTTTATTTGCGTAGAAAAGCTACTTTGCAAGCACACACGTTGATGTCTAGAACATGAACGTGAGCTTGAATGACACACATGTGAAGATAGAATTATTATATTTTCAGCTTCACTGGTCACCCGTATCAACAAAAATAGAATAACATCAGGTTACCTGGAACATTGTATAGCATCATAGAACAGCCACTCGTTGTAGCGGCCTAGTTGTTGCCAGTGGCGAACTGGCTTGGATGAATTGGCAAGAAACTCCTGTGCAAAGATAGCTACGCTAATTAACTAACACGCGGCCGGCCGGAAAATTATTCACGTCATGCATCTACACCACGGCTGATCGATCTTTGCTTAATCAATTATGGCTGCATGGAAACACATGAAGACACCTGAGTCTGCGTTACTAATCAACGGCCGGCCGGAAACAAATTTGCGTCATTCACGTACACTACAGCTGATCGATTACGGCTGTATGGCAACACATGAACGCACCTGAGTTTGCGGTATTGATCGATGGCATAGATGCATGCAAAGATCATGGTGGCAGCCGTGCCTAAAAGAGGTTGGGCCCGATCAGGCTACCATGTTGGTCGTCCCGGCCAAGCGTCGGAGGTTCATTAAATTAGGGCATCCCCTACAGATCACGCGACAGCTTGGAGGACGAAGCTGCAGGGTTTTATTTTGCCGGAAGTTTTTCTTTTCACATGAAGAGGAAATAAAAGGTTTTATTTGACGTAATGGCAAAGGTGGGTAATTTCCTGAAATTCAGTTAGTAAATCGTATCCAATGGTCATGTTTTACCGGTGTGTCGAATAGATGATCGGATGCTTCTAATTTTTGTGGAATTTTCTAGCATATTTATCTTTTTCTGGTTAGCTCGTAAAGCACTTTTTATATATAATAGATAGAAAAGTAATGACTCAGATTTTGCAGTAAAACATAACTAAAGAAGAGCGGTTGTGATTGAATAGTACGCAAGCATGTGTCCTTATAAGTTATAACATACGCTTCCAGCCAGCCAAGGAAAGAAACGAGTCAGAGAAAGAAAAAAGAGAGCGAGGGTCTTGAAGGAAAGAAATAATCGCTATGTTCACGGCATTGGAATCGCTAGGCACTTCTTTGTTTTAGAGTCAGAAAAAGAAAAAGGAAGAGCGAGAGTCCTGAAGAAAAAACAAACAATCACTACGTTCACGTATTGAATCGCTAGGCACTTCTTTGTTTTAGAACAACTAGGCACTTCCTAATATCTGAAAAAGGGTTTCCCCGCTTTGTATTACAAAGCAACCAACCGTTACAACTGACGATAGATGTCGGGACAGAAACAACATAGTCATGTCCAAAAGAAGGGAAAAAGAATAACAAAAGAAACAAATTGCCGACGACGGCGGATTGAAAAAAACGAAGGAGTCTCGTGACCAGTGCGCCCACCGGAGGACTCCCACCAAGCTCCAGGACTTCGAAGCACCGGTACCAATCAACACCTCCACGAAGGGATGCGACGATGACGACACTGTTGCCCCCCGACGTCCTCCAGAAAGGTCCGGCGACACCCTCAGGCACCACCGTGTCGGTGCCGGCCATGCCGACAGGGATTTCTCTCGATCCCACACTTTACCCTGGGTGCTCCGGAGCCTGCCCACAAACTGACAACCATCTTGCGCCATGGTCTTGAAGCATCCACCGTTGTCCCTTCACGACACCGCACAAAAGGACCTGCACGTCGAAGCAGCGAAGCCGGGACAAGGAACCGCAACATGTCAGCACGAGGGAGGGCCCAACCTCCCGTGTCACCGACGGGATCCGACCAGACGCGATAGAAAGAGCATACCAGACCCGTGGGCCCACAGGCCCGGCTAGGCCCTTCAACGCCCGTGAAGCTCCCGTCGTCGCGCTGCAGGAGGCATGATGTCGATGTCGCTGCTCCCCGTTCGAGCCGCTCCACCACTTCGTCGCACCGGAGGCAATGAGGCCACGCCTGCGCCGGCCCGCTAAATCCCAGATGAGGCCTCCAGGACCCAGATCTAGGCCGGGGACGCGTCGCCGGCCACCCAACGCCACCAGACCGCGCCGCCACCAAGGGCAGCATCACCATCGCCCCTGCCTTGGACATTGGGCGCCGGACCGCCACCTGCCGAAAAGATCCCGTCACCGAACCAGCGGCCCATGCCGCCCACCAGGCCAGATCCGGCCATCACGACATCTAGCCCCGAGCACGCACCACCTACGCACAGCCACCACACCGCGAGCTCGTGCCCATGACACCGCCATCGCCCGCCCTCAGGAGCACACCGTCACCATAGACACCAGCCGCCGCATCGTCGGACCCGCGCGAGCGCGTCACCTCCACGCAGCAAGGCCGTCCCGCGCCGGCCCTAGATCGAGCGGAGGGGAGGGGTTGCCCGCCGCCGCCAACGCCACCAGGGCTTCGCCCTGCAGCACGTGCCGGTTCCGGCGGGGAGGGGGGACTGGAGGGACGGGAGGGGAGGCCGGCTGCTAGGGTTCGCCCTCTCGGTCGTCCCCAGGGGCGACACGAGAGGGAGTTACGATCAGGAGTTAGCGGGTCGCACTTCCTAATCTGTATGAAAGATTAGCAAAAAAATAAAAAAAATCTGAATGAAAGAGCAAGTCCGATTCGTATGTTTCCAAGATTATTTAGTTATACGTGCTAAAAGGATGTAGTGATTTAGTTTGGAAAAGAAGGCCGAAGACGCGTACAAGCATGTACGTTTAGGACAATGATACAGAGACTTTTCCCCACAAAAAAAATGACACAGAGACTTTAGATTACCTTTTTTGTGTGCGTGAGTTTAGATTAGCTAGAGTTACACGACTCAGACATGTAAAAAGAATGCAGCATTTTGTAAAGATGAGACCGAAGGCGTGTACCGGTGTACAAGCATGCTGGCGTATCTTGGAGCAGGATAGTTGCATCCATGAATGGAAGGGGCCCTTTCCCACGTCATGTTAACATGCATGAAACGAGCTTAGAAGTGTAGGTAGTACGCAGTTAAGAAAAAGGTCCAGCCGTACGCAGTACACGTGATAGAGATTTTGAGCAACACAAAGGAAGAAAAAATAACTAATCAACATGGGTAATATATATTTATTTTTGTTGAGAAAAGGCAATACAATATTATTTTTCTAGACTTCTGCCCAAAACACTATCAGTACTCAAGGTTGCGGACCCTTGCGCAATTTAGTTTTTAATCTAAGATATAAAAAAGAAAATAAAGAATACTACTGATCCAGCCAGGTTTTATAGTTTATTGCATATCAAATAGTACGTGCTCTTTGTTTTGAGCAAATGAAGGACTGCGGGAGTGTAGCACATAGACATCAAATGAGTTTGCACTTGACGGGTTCTGTCCAGAAGCTAAACGTTAGTACTTATACTAAATATGCCAGATACGCCTAAATTAGCAGAGATCCCTTTCATTGGTCTAAATCATCTTTAAATTTATCTACTCATGATTTCTTAACCAGTATATTTTTTTCGGTGCACCATGAGAATTTTGTTGTACAAACGCACGGTAGATACAACTTCTAGCTATTATATAGATAAAAGAATGTAAATAAGTTTGGCGTAATAAACAAAATAGAATTAGAGTTTCGTATCCCATACAAACTCCATATGGAGATCATAAACTAAATTGTATTTATGTATGAAACCCAACATAAAATCAAATCTAGAATATAGAAATTAAATGGCATTAACAAATATAGACCGTTCAATAGTATGTATGAAAATATGGTGAGAGGGGATCAATGTCAACATATCATGCATGAACGATATTTCTATCAACATGCATATAATGCTTAGATATATCAACATGCAGAAGTCTGGCAATTGAAAGTAAATGGCAAACCTCGGGTTAATTGGAGCTATAGTACACTCGAAATAACAAGAAAAAGTATATACACTAGTAGAAAACATGACTTCGGTTGAGGCGAGGATAAGAGAATTAATTCCGGTTCACTTACGAACCGGGACCAAAGGGTGCATCAGTCCCGGTTCATGAGGCCAAGGCCTTTTTCCTAGTTCGCTAGGGGCCTTTAGTCCCGGTTTGAGCCACGGACCGGGACTAAAGGGGTGGTGGCAACCGTTCGCCTTGTGCGAGACCCTTTAGTCCCGGTTCGTGGCTAAAACCGGGACTAAAGGCCCAAACCATTCATTCGCATCCCGCGGCGGTTCATGCAATGAAAACACGAGAAATGCTACAGTATTGAGACTGCTATAGTAACTGCGGCCATTCCTTGTTCGTCTCCCTCTCTCATCTCTTCTCCCCCATCCACCCCAGATCTTCCACCGTGGATCATCCAATCACTCACTACGGGAAGGTGCTCGCATATGGCACGACCAAACTCAGTGTCGTCTACACGAACGACGGCGCCATGGTGCCGCATTTTCTTTCCTATTTCGAGAGATTGCTTGAAGACGCGGAGGAAGAAAACAAGTTCATGGGGCTTGATCTCGAGTACACGGCCAATCAAAAAGATATTGCCGTCATCCAACTTTGTTTCAAGAGAAATGTCATGGTCTTCCAATGTGCAAGGTAAGTTTGGGGGCTTTTCTTTGATCAATAATTCATAGGTTATGAAAATTGCATAGGATAGCAACATGTTCCATTTGAACCCTATAGGAAAGATCAATTCTTTTTTAGTTGTAGTGAAAGAATTTTCCTTGTTGCATATTGAGAGAACATATATGTCATAGTTAATTTATTAGGGTTTCTTGATCAATTCATAGGATATTAAAATTGCATAGGATAACAATATGTTCCATTTGAATCCTATTATCCAGTATTTAACATTGTTGCAACAGTATTTAACATTTGTTCCCTTTGAATCCTACTATCCAGTATTTAACATTGTTGCAGCAGTATTTAACATTCGTTCCATTTTAATTTATTATTGCAGTAGTGACAAGCACTGCCAGTACTCATGGACTTCCTTTGCAACGACATACGTTTTGCTAGCATTGATATAACAAATGACAAGTTCAAGATGAGGCACAACTTCGGTATTGAGATACCAGCTGCCTGCCACATTGATCTCCAAGACAGATTCAGGCTTAAGCATAGGAGGACTTCAATGGCTCATATAGCAGTCGCCGTGATCGATGAGCAGTACGCTGATATGAAGACCAAATTTCCTCCGGATCAACACAAAGAGTGGGAGATGACCCAACTTGAAAGTATCAACATTGAGTATGCAGCAATAGATGCGTACGTTGCATACGAGTTGTACCGCAGGATTGGAATCATCAACTATGGGCAACGACGCCTCGTACATCAAGCACCAACCACCACCACTTTGGGGCTGGGGATATTCTGATTCGGAGAAGTAGTGTTCGCAACGGCGAACACTTCTATCTCTAGCTAAATATCTAGCTATTATTGTGTACTGCTTGGGGATCTCTAGCTATTCGGACGAGTATTATATATCTCTATTATTATGTAGTGCTTGGGGGTCTCCTGTGATCCGGACGCAGGCCCGGAAGGCAAATAGGCCCAATAGGGCGTATCAGAGAATAAATTTTGGTGCAAGGCCTGCTAAAGAGAGGATCCCAAGAGGGAAGACGCGGCGGGGCTTATAAACCGCCGCAAGCGCCCATCGGATGCGCGAGGTGGGACTAAACTCCAACCGCCCCACACTGGTGCGAGGAACAACCCTTTAGTCCTGGTTGGTGGCTCCAACCGGGACGAAATGCCCACCTTTAGTCCTGGTTGGAGCCACAAACCAGGACTAAAGGCCTAGTCTTCCCGCCATTTCCCATGCTGAAATTCACCTTTAGTTCCGGTTGGTGGGTCCAACCAGGACTACTAGGCGGCCTTTAGTCCCGGTTGGAACCACCAACCGGGACTAAAGGTTGGACTATATAAGCGGGAGTTGGAAAAATTTCTAAATCGATCGGCCTCTCCCCTGACGGCACCGAAAATCACCTCGACGCCGCCAGGCTGTCGGATCTCGCCATCGCCTCCCCGAGCCAGCTCGCTCCTTGTCGCCACCCCCGACGCCGTCGCCGCACCCAGACCCTATTGCCGTCCCCCGTCGTCGACCCCGCCACCATCGCCGCCCCCCGCTGTCGTCGCCGGCCACTGGTCGCCGTCGCCTCCCAGACGCCGTCGCCGCCCCACGCCACCCTCGCCGCCGTCGCTTCACCGACGCCGTCACCGCCCCCTATTGCCGCCCTTGACACCGTCGCCTCCCCGAGCCCGCTCCGGCCTCCTCCTCCTCCTCCTCGGTGAGCCGTTGGCCATACCACATCTCGCTCCTCGTTTTTTTAGAACTTTTACCTGCTAATTTAGATTTAGAACTACACGTATTGTTATTTTCATACTATTTTTTTACCAAAATGATAGAAATGCTAAATGATACCCTTTGCATACGTGCAATTGCTCTAACATCTAAATCTAACCCTAATGGTATTGTTGTTTTATTGCTGTTCAATAAAATGATATTTGCTATAGCCACACTTTGTTCTCATCGATGATGTCAATCCCACATCCTCGTCATCGACTCGGTGCCGACAACCAGTTTGAGAGGTGCCATGTCCGGAACTGGGCTCCGCCGGGCTGACACGGGGGGGGGGTGCTACCTTACGGGGCGCGCAGGTTGGTGAGGAATCAAGGTATCGTCGTCAACCCGGATTTTCTTTGGTGGCGGTCGCGTGGGCCACTATCGGTGCGAAGGCAGTCGGCAATCGATGAGATGGTACGTCGCCGTGTCAGGGAGGAGGACCAGCACGTCTGTCGCTACATGGTTGCGTTGGGTGCGAGGTTCTCCAATACCTGGCAGTTCCTTCAGGGATCTCAAAGCAGCTATGTGTTGGGGAACGTTGCATGGGAAACAAAAAATTTCCTACGCACACGCAAGATCTATACATGGTGATGAGCATCTACGACAGGGAGAGTAGATGTATGTACCCTTGTAGATCCCGAAGCGAGAAGCGTTAAGAAACGCGGTTGGTGTAGTCGAACGTCTTCGCGATCCAAATCACCGAGCGTCCTGCGATCCAATCACGATCCGTCCCGATCAAGCACTGAACGGACGGCACCTCCGCGTTCAGCACACGTACAGCTCGATGACGATCTCCGCCTTCTTGATCCAGCAAGAGGGAGCGGAGAGGTAGATGAGTTCTTCGGTAGCGTGATGGCACCGCAGCGATGGTGGTGGAGCAATTCTGGCAGGGCTTCGCCTAAGCACTGCAGAAAACCGATCTAGAGAAGAAACTATGCACTAGAGGAACGGCTAGCACGTGGCTGAAAATCAACAGTGAAAAGCCATAAAACCTCTAGTACATATAAGAGGAAGAGAGGAGGAGGCTTGGCCCAAGGGCCAAGCCATCTAGGCTTCGGCCGAACTAAGGAGGAGAGAAGGATTCCTCCTCCAATCCTAGTAGGACTAGGACTCCTCCTTATTTTGGGCTTTTTGCCTTTTTCCACCTTTTTCTCTTTGGGCTTTTCTTCCCAGCCGCATGGGCCTTATGTGGGACTTCCACCAGCCCACTAAGGGATAGTATTCACTCTCTCACATCCCATGTAGCCTCTTGGGTCGAAATACCTCTCCCGATGGTCTCCCAGTACATTACCGACACTCCCGGTACACTACCGATGAGCCCGAAACTTTTCCAGCCACCAAAATAGGACTTCCTAAATATCAATCTTTATCTCCGGCCCATTCTGGAGCTCCTCGTGACGTCCGGGATCTCATCCGAGACTCTGAACAGCCTTCGGTCACCACCATGCATAACTCTATACTACCGAAAAGTCACCAAACCTTAAGTGTGCAGACCCTATGGGTTCGACAACTATGTTCACATGACCGAGACACCTCTACAGTCAATAACCAATAGCGGGACCTGGATGCCCATATTGGTTCCTACATATTCTACGAAGATCTTTATCGGTCGAACCTCTATGTCAAGGATTCAATTAATCCCGTATGATGTTCCCTTTGTTCTTTGGTATGTTACTTGCCCGAGATTCGATCGTCGGTATCTCCATACCTAGTTCAACCTCGTTATCGGCAAGTCTCTTTACTCGTTCCGTAATACAAGATACCATGACTAACACTTAGTCACATTGCTTGCAAGGCTTATTGTGACGTTGTATTACCGAGTGGGCCCTGAGATACCTCTCCGTCACACGGAGTAACAAATCCCAGTCTTGATCCATGCCAACTCAACAGACACCCTCGGAGATACCCGTAGAGCACCTTTATAGTCACCCAGTTACGTTGCGACGTTTGATACACACAAGGCACTCTTCTGGTGTCCGTGAGTTACATGATTTCATTGTCATAGGAACATATACTTGACATGCAGAAAACAGTAGCAATAAACCGACACAATCATATGCTACGTTTATAGTTTGGATCTTGTCCATCACATCATTCTCCCAATGATGTGATCCCGTTATCAAATGACATCACATGTCAATGGCTAGGAAACCGTGACCATCTTTGACCAACGAGCTAGTTCACCTGAGGCATACTAGGGATAAAGTGTTGTCTATTTACCCACACATATAATGTGTTTCAAATCAATACAATTATCGCATGGACAATAAACGATTATCATGAACAAGGAAATATAATAATAAACACTTTAGTTATTGCCTCTAGGACAGATTTTCAACACTTTGATCCTGTGATGGTTCTTTCTCTTTGGGTGTCCACCGCCCATGCTTCAAGAACCGAGAGTGAACTAGATTATTGGATATTATTCGATCTGTATTAGTGATAATATTCGATGCTTCATTAACTGGATTATTCGAGATATATTAGTGTTATTATATGAAGAGTCGCCGACGATCGCCGATGCTATTATATTTATTAGTGATTCTATATGATTCTCGTCGATTTTTAATCTTATAATCATGAACGCAGGAAATGTCGACGTCGTCTCACGCGATAGGATCTCTCAGTGCCCTTATTGTTGGGACGACAGGGGTCTATGCGGCCTTTATCCTCACCTAGACAAACTATAGGTCCTTCACCGTCAAGCTAACAGAAGAATTTAGTGAAATTACGGTATGTACACATGACATGTATTTTTTGTTAATGAAGTCTGACGTGTGATTTTTTTGCTTTAATTAACCTTTAATTTTTTTTGTATAGTTTGACTAGTGCGTTCCCTGTCATGCAAGATCTGATGTCTTGGACAAGTTCCATTTCCAAAGGAAGGACAGTACACAGCCTACGATAGCTCACCTAAGAATGGAGCATTACACTTTTGTTGTTAAGGTGAAAAATAACGAAGATCACACATATTTTGGTTGTTCTAATTGGAGAGCATTTTGCCATGCGTATGGGTTGGATAAGGACATGAACATTACCTTGGATCTTCGTAGTGACGATGTTCGTGATAATAATATAGATATTTGGATGCATGCGGATGATGACTTGATTCCGGTGCTACCTCGAGGTGCGTTTGTCAACATATTTGTTAGGTACTTTATATTGATTATTGAAAAGTATTTGGTACTCATCCTGACTAATTTTTTTTATTTTTGATTATCAGCTTATTTCCATGTTACAAGAACTACCCGACAGATAATAGATCGGACGTACTACAGTTATGACTCCAAACTTACTTGGTTGGAGAAAGATCATCTCATCTTATTTGGCCATGTTGTTCAGCATCATAAGGAAAATTACATGATTGGTAATATTTATCATGGATATGTGCCACTAGGGCACAAGCTAAACCCTTATAACATCACTAGAAACTACTTTGTAAGATTTTTTTTACTCTTGTGTCATTAGTCGATCCTTTTCATACGTTGTTCTTACGCAAAACTAGTTTGCTAACTATTTTATTATAACTTATGTACTTCAATAGGTACTACCGCCAGAGTCCATTCCTAAGTGGATGTTTACCAAAGGTGATTTACATATGGTTAGTTTACAACTTTCAAGTGAGAATACCATGAAAATAAAAGGATGAAGCAAGGCAATAACAACATCCAGGCAAACACTTGGAGACTATAAATTGCGCAAGCCAGAAGTTGGAGATAGGTTGATCTGTATTCTTCAATGGGGAGATGCAGGAGTTCACTTTTTTTATGCTATTTTACCTAGGAGAAAGAGCAGTAGTTAGTGTTTCTAACTTGTGATAACTTGCTCATTTGCTAGTATGATAACAACCAGAATGATGAGGAGTTCACTTTTTTATCTTATTTACCTAGAATGATGAAGAGTTGATTATGATGATGATGAGTTGTAATATGACACATACCAATACAAATTAGATGGATGCAATACACCAAGGCTCACAACATCGTATTTTCCTCTAACTCAACTTGGTCTATTGCATCCATTTAATTTGTACTAATGTTGGATGTTTTATTCCATATTTTTTATTGATGATGTTGTATATTAATATGTTTAACTACATGCAAATGCAATATAAAATATAAAAGAAAATGAAAACACAAAATGAAATATGGCTCTTTTCAAAAAAAACTAGACCCTAGAGCTTTGCAGGGGCTGACACGTGGAGGCCTTTTTGTCCCGGTTGGTAACTCTTTTCAAAAAATAACCTAGACCCTAGAGCTTTGCAGTGGCTGACACGTGGAGGGGCTTTTGTCCCGATTGGTGTTACCAACCGAGACTACAGGGCCTTTGGCCTGGGCGCTACGCTGCGGTCGCGTAGAGCTCTTTTAGTCCCGGTTCGTAATCCAACCGGGACTAAAAGACCGGACCTTTAGTCCCGTTGGCGTTGTCCTGGTTTCAGAACCGAGACTAAAGGCCCTCTAGAACTAGGACAAATGCCCTATTTTCTACTAGTGATATCAGCATGCAAGAAAAATCCGTGTTTGATGCCAACCTGCTACACGTGTAAAATTGCTTATATCATGTGATTTAAGGAAGCAAAATTGCATTTTGGCTGCAAGAGTACAAGTTGGAAGCAAAATATCATGTGAACTATGTAGAAAGTTGTTTCAGTTATGTTAAAAATATCTAAATCAATCCCAGAAAAAAACATGCATGACAATAAAGGGAAAATTAGGAGGTTACTAAGTGAGAGTTCATGTTTCTTGCAAGTCTATCTATGAACTTTATCTGATAATTACATTCCCGGTATGTGCCTAAGGCAATTCGAGCAAGACATCATACCTTGAAGCATCTAGAAGTAACGGTGCATGTCAAAATATATCATAAACAATAGTATAATCCTTCAACGTCTAAATTCAGTATTTTCTTTAAAATTGGTAAGCAATTAGCTGAATGCAGGACAAGAGCAAAAACAAGGTATACATCATCAATACTAAGATTTAATTAAGAGGAAAATTCCTCCAGGACTTATAGTAGAAAATATAAATGGAATGGATTGGGATGAAAAATATAAAACATCAAAGTATTATTATAAAATTAATGGTTTTGAATGGACTGATCCGACTCTCAATGTCATCTTCCTTTCATTGTTGTTGTTAGAAAACAAAATATCATTGTGAACAATAAAATGCAAACTGCATCAAATACTAAAGAATGCATTCATTTTTACGATCAGTTTTTATATTATCAACATTTTTTATACTAACAAAATATTGGAATATAAATCAAATGGTAGTGTGCAATAGAGCCCATACCAACACAAACTAAATCTAGCCACACAAATGCGTGGGTCACCCAACTAGTTTTAACTAATCGAGAAGGAAACACAACAAGTAAGACTAGTTAGGCTGGTCGTAGTTGGCACGTTCCTAAATATAAGTCTTTTTAAAAGTTTCATTACGATTTACATACAGATGTATATAGACATACTTTAGAGTGTAGATTCACTCTTTTTGCTTCGTATGTAGTCTATAGTAGTATCTCTAAAAAGACATATAGTTAGGAACGGAGGGAATATTATGCATATGATACTAGTGTATGATACTATATCCTAGTGTATAGTATCGTATGTTGGTATATAAAACAATTCATTTGTTGTCATGTGTGACATATAGTAGTATTTTACTTAATATGATACAGTCTTATGATATGATTGTCAAATGTGACATACATGTGCAGCCCGTGTGGCCTTGAGGAGGCCTTGAGGATCTCTCATAACACAACCAAAGGGGTCGTTATATTAGATATGCATGTACTCTCAAGTATCTTCTTATCTCTTGTAGACTTCTCCTTCAAATTGTAATCTTAGATTCTCCTCCAACTACCTGTACATGTATATGGGCTCGCACCCCTCCTATATAACATGGAACACGTCGGCTAGGAAAGGCAAGACGTTTACCAGATTGTCGCACATGGTATACAGAGCAATCTTCCTCCATTAAACCTAGCTACTCCATCTTCACCTCAAGTGCGCAGCCATGTCTTCCTCCGCCTCCTTCCAGCCAACACTCAGCAGCGGAGTTCCGAAGAAACTCTCCAACACCAACTACGTCCTGTGGTGGACGCAGATCACGCCGCAGCCGCGGGCTGCTGGCATCTTCCACTACGTCGACGCCACGGCGACCGAACCAGCCAAGGTCCTTGTCAAAAAGGACACCGCTGGGAAGGATACCTCTAAGCCGAATCCTCTTCATCCGATCTGGGTGAGGGAGGACCGACAGGTTCTCGGATACCTGCTCCAGAACCTCTTCAAAGACGTGCTCCTCACGGTGACTGCGATCACCACGGCGCATGAACTCTGGGTGGCGCTGGTGAGCATGTTCTCGTCGCAGTCACTCAGCTGCGTCAACAACATCCGAACTGTGCTCATCAATGCACAGAAAGGAAACCAATCGGTGGCCGCCTACTTTGCCGTCATGCGAGGTCTCGTTGATGAACTCGCCGTGGCCGGCAAGGCCATCCAAGACGACGAGCTAATGTCCTACATCATCCACGGGCTAGACCAAGACTACCAGCCCCTTTTCTCTGCCCTGGATGCCCGTGTCACTCCGGTAACCCTTGATGAACTTTTTGCTATGCTGAGTAACTTTGATCAGCGTGTGGCACAGTACCATAGCGCCGGCGGTGGCTTCAAATTGTCGGCCAATTCTGCTTCAAGGGGGTGTGGCAGCGGCTCTCGTTCGCGTGGCTCTCCCCGTGGCAAGGGCAGGAGAGGATTCGGCGGTGGTGGCGGCTCCAGCAACGAACGCCCTGGTAACACCAGAGGACGTCGCGATGGTGGTTCTAACGGATCCTGTCCGGAGATGCCTCGCTGCCAGATCTGTGGCAAGCCTGGCCATACGGCGAAAGACTGTTGGTACCGCTACGAGGAGGATGATGACTCCTCCCAAGATGAGGAAAAAGTGGTTGCGGCGGCCGATGGCTCCTATGGAGTTGACACAAAGTGGTATGTCGACAGCGGTGCCACCAACCACATCACCAACGAGCTCGAGAAGGTCACTATGAAGGAGAAATACCAGGGCAAGGAACAAATCCACGCTGCCAGTGGTGAAGGTATGGGCATACGTCACATTGGTCATTCAATCTTTAATATCCTTGGTCGAAAAATTCATCTCAAAAGAATCTTGCATGTTCCTAGAGCCCACAAAAATCTTCTTTTAGTTCATAGAATTGCCATTGATAATCATGTTTTTCTCGAATTTCACCCTTATTTCTTTTTGACCAAGGATCAAGCAACGAAGAAAATTCTCTATCGAGGTATATGTGTTGGAGGGCTCTATCCATTGATTCCGGAGTTTAGAAGATTCAATAAACAAGCTTATGGTGCTATCAAGCTTTCGTCCACCCGATGGCACGATCGTTTAGGACATGCGTCTTTTTCTTTGGTTGAAAAATTGCTTAGGAAAAATAAGCTCCCGTTTGTTGGTGAGCGCAACAATGAAACTATTTGTGATTCATGTCAACGTGCTAAGAGTCATCAATTAACCTATCCCATATCTACTAGTGTCTCTACCCAGCCTTTGCAACTAATTTTGTCTGATGTGTGGGGCCCTGCTCCCTCTTCTGTTGGTAGTCACACATATTATGTGAGTTTTATCGATGACTATAGTAAATTCTCATGGATCTATCTCCTTAAGAAAAGATCTGATGTGTTTCAAGTTCTTCAAAACTTTCAAGCACTCGTTGAAAGAAAGTTCGACAGTAAAATTATCGCTGTCCAATCTGATTGGGGAGGGGAATATGAGAAACTCAATTCCTTCTTCCAAACACTAGGCATATCTCACCATGTGTCTTGTCCACATGCTCACCGACAAAACGGGTCTGCTGAACGTAAGCATAGACATACAGTTGAGGTCTGCTAGGCTCTTCTCGTCGGTGCCTCCATGCCTCTCAAGTTCTGGGATGAGGCCTTTCTTACGGCCGTTCTCATTATAAACATGTTACCCAGACGTGTCATAAACAATGAAACACCCATAGAGCGAATCCTTCATGTCAAACGAGAATACACATCTCTCCGTGTTTTTGGTTGTGCTTGTTGGCCAAATCTTCGTCCTTATAACAATCGCAAGCTCATGTTTCGGTCAAAGCAATGTGCTTTCCTTGGTTATAGTGCACAACACAAAGGTGTCAAGTGTCTTGACATCTCCACTGGTTGCGTATACATCTCTCGTGACGTTGTTTTCAATGAGACAAAGTGCCCATTCGCAAATCTTCATCCCAATGTCGGTGCCCTCCTACACCAAGAAATTCTACTCCTACTATCTCATCTGTCTGGCTATGATCAAGGGGGCATTAACAATTGTGATGATCATATGTTGACTAACCCATCTAACAGCCTTCATGAGCCTTGCGTTGATGCAGAAAATTGTAACGAAAATCCTAAAGAAAATGGCGCAGTAGAATGGTATTTTACGTGATGTGACCTAGGGGACAAATCCTCCTCGGGATTGCCCCAGGTGCTGCAGCGCAGGCAATCCTCCCTGGGATCAACACCTGCCAGCGAATCCGCCGTGCCAGACGCGACAGACGGGCATGCGAGTGCGGGCGATTCCACCCAGTCACGCGGTAGACCTAAGCGGGCCGCGACGCCTCTCCTCGTGCGCATGAGTCACCGCTCGCCAAGTGACGGGCCGGTGCTGGCTCAAGCGGTGCATGCCTCTCAGCCCAACCGTAGGTGTACAAGCGGTGGGCCGTGGTTCAACAGGAGGATGCGGGGCGAGATCTTGTCAATGACGGGCCCAAGGTAATGATGGGTCCATGATGATACACTACAGCCCAGATCTTTTGTGGCCCAAACCCCTCTCGTGCAACAGCGGGAGGCCACAGACGATCCGGCTCTGACAACGCGCGTGTCAGCCAATGCAGATTCGGGCGCAGCGGCTGGATCCTCCTCGGGATTGGGAGAGAATCAGCCTGGCCCGGGATCTTCTGTGCCGGCGAGAACTGCAGAAGTTTCTGTTACTACCACGTCACATC
This sequence comes from Hordeum marinum, assembly GCA_022496015.1. NCBI lineage: Eukaryota > Viridiplantae > Streptophyta > Magnoliopsida > Poales > Poaceae > Hordeum > Hordeum marinum. The sequence continues at coordinate 70,213,697 of CM039678.1, read as the reverse complement.
ATGCATGGCTGCAAAAAGGGGTAATTAAACTTGTTGATTACAAACATATTACAAAATATGGATTGGTGTGTTCTACAGGTGAACCAGGAGAACCCAATACTCTTGGAGAGGCTCTTGGCAATGAAAGTTGGAGAAAAGCAATGCATGATGAATTCATGGCACCCAAGAAAAACAAAACATGGCATTTGGTTCCCCCCATAGCAAGGTAAAAATCTCATCGATTGTAAGTGGGTCTTCAGGATAAAGAGGAAAGCTGATGGAACCATTGATCGTTACAAGGCTAGACCTGTTGCAATAGGTTTTAAACAACGGTATGGTATTGATTATGAGGACATGTTCAGTCCAGTTGTTAAAGCTGCAACCATCAGTCTTGTCTTGTCTATTGGTGTGTCCAGGGGATGGAGTCTCCGACAGCTAGATGTGCAGAACGCGTTTCTTCATGGTGTTCTAGAGGAAGAGGTTTACATGAAACAACCTCCTGGGTTTGAAAATGCACGTGCACCCTCTCATGTGTGCAAACTTGATAAAGCCTTGTATGGACTAAAACAGGCTCCAAGAGCTTGGTACTCTCGTCTCATTAAAAAAATGCAAGCACTTGGTTTTGTTCCTTCAAAGTCAGACACTTCATTATTCATTTACAACAAGTCAAATACATCCATATTTGTTCTCATATATGTTGATGATATCATTGTGACAAGCTCATCTGATGAAGCCATACCAGGACTCTTGAAGGATGTGAGTGCTGAATTTGCTCTCAAAGATCTAGGGGATCTACACTACTTCCTTGGAATAGAGGTCAAGCAACACAATGATGAACTTCACCTCTCTCAAGAGAATTATGCATCTGATCTAGTGAAGAAGGCTAGATTGCAAAGTTGTAAGCCTTCACCTACTCCTTTATCTAGCAAAGAAAAATTATCTCTTCCTGACGGAGAACTTCTGAGTTCAGAGGATAGTACAAAATACAGAATCTTGGTAGGTGCACTTCAGTACTTGATACTCACCAGACCAGATATGTCATTTGGTGTCAATAAAGTGTGTCAGTTCCTTCGTGCACCCACTACAGTTCATTTGACTGCTGCAGAACGTATAGTAAGATATGTGTAGAATACATTGAGCATTGGCCTAAATTTCAGCAAATCCCCCTTTACACTTATTAGTGCCTTCTCTGATTCAGATTGGGCAGGATGTCTAGATGACAGATGCTCAACTGGTGGATTTACAATATTTTCTGAACCTAACTTAATATCTTGGTGTGCAAGAAAACAAGCCACTGTTTCAAGGTCGAGCACAGAAGCAGAATACAATGCGCTGGCTAATGCAACCGCAGAGATCATATGGCTGCAGTCTATTTTGAAGGAACAAGGTATAAAAATACTAGAGTTCCATGTTTATGGTGTGATAATCTAGGTGCTACCTATCTGTCAGCAAATCCAGTTTTCCATGCTAGAAACAAACACATCGAGATAGACTTTCACTTTGTCAGAAAAAGAGTTGCAAATAAACTCTTAGATATTCGGTTCATTCAGTCCAAAGACCAAGTTGCAGACGGGTTTACTAAGCCTCTACCTACAAGAAGTTTTGAAGACTTCAAGCATAATCCCAACTTGATGAAGTTGTGATTAAGGGAGGGTGTCAGACGTGACATACATGTGGAGCCCGTGTGACCTTGAGGAGGCCTTGAGGATCTCTCATAACACAACCGAAGGGGTAGTTATATTACATATGCATGTACTCTCAAATATCTACTTATCTCTTGTAGACTAATCCTTCAAGTTGTAATCTCGGATTCTCCTCCAACTACATGTACGCGTATATGGGCTCGTGCCCCTCCTATATAACATGGAACACGTCGGCCAGGAAAGGCAAGACGTTTACCACATTGTCGCACAATGATACTCAACCTTCTTTTTTTATTTAATTATGTGCCACCTTATAGAAATTGTTTAGTTGACATGTATGATACTACGGTGATACTCTCGTTATGAGCTATAAGAAACTCCACATAGAATCTTTGGATCGTAAGATTGACATGCGTGCTTACACAACTGCTTGAAGGTGTCTGAGGTCACTGAGGTGCTCGCTCTTAATGACACGGAAGTAGTAGTCGGGGACCTCTTCCTGGTACACACTGTTCATCGGTTTTGCCATGCCGATGGCGACCACAACGGCGAGCCCTCCACATGCTGCTTTTGTCGGATCTCGTGGAAAGTGGTGGTCCGTTTGTCATTGTCTTGGAGTCGAGCTATTGCCTGCTTTTTGGGGGATAACTGGAGCTATTGCCTGCTAAATTCCAAAGGTGCTATGAGAGCAACTAAGGAGGCTCAAGGTATATAAATAGATACACATCAACTAGAGTACTGAGTACTAACCATAGTTTTAAAATAGCAAGCTAAGGGTCTTAGCGGTGGACCTTTTCTAAACGTTATAGGGTGCTACTTAAAATGTGTGTTCATGTATTTGGACGAAATACACTTTGCAATAACTTTCTACATAGTGGGGTTGCATTGCATCAAAATGACTCGTTTAGGGCATGTGCAATTAATGACACTCCCGAAAATAAATGTTATTTGCAGAATGTTGAGTGTCTAGGATAAAATACTTTGCAATGCACAGGATTTGCCAAGTGTTTTTTATAAGATGCTCGGTAAACAATAAAATACATGTTTTAATTTCTATTTTTCAATACTTTGAATTTTGAGTTTTTTGGGTCAAATTTTCACAATAATGGGATGAATATGTATTTTGCTTGCTTTTTTAATCTGTGTGGCATAAAATTATTAAACTTTGCCAGAATGATCACAATGGTAGTAGTGTTGATTTTGCATTATGTTTTCGAAGTTTTTTTGTACACTCACATCATAGAACAAATTTTGACCAAAAAGAGGTTTGAATATGTATTTTTTTAATCTATCTAGCAAATATGTATGAATTTCCCGATATGATCAGCATAGTAATTTTCATTGTACACATTTATTTAATTTTTTGGTCAAATCTTAACTAAAAAGGGGGATTGAATATGTATATTGTTTGTATTTTTTTAATCAGTTTGGAAGCAATGGTTAAAAACTTTTCCAGAATGATCATCATGATAATGTTCATTTTACGGAAGTTTTTCAAATTATTTCTAGACACTTTCAGTTTTGGTTGATTTTTTACCAAAAAAAGGCTAAATATGTAGATTTTACTTGTATTTTATAATCTAATTGGTGAAAAAGTTTAAAACTTTCAATAATGATCACCATGATAGTAATGATTTGACTTATTTTTTTCAGTTTTTTCTAGACACTTCCATTTTTATGATGTGTCACCTGACTTGGCGGCTCACTGGACGGTCAACTAGTCAAACCCACTTCAAGTGACCAACAAACTATTTATGGAGAGAATGGAAGTTAAACTTGAATTTTTTTAACAGTTCAGTGTTGTAATAACTTAGAGTTGATTCTTAGAATTTTCAACGGTCCACAGTTCTCTAGGACACGTTTCGTTGCCTGCATAGAGCCCAACCAGGCCCTCGCGGGATGAAAATGGTCCATTTGGTTGCCTGCATTAATTCCTGGCTCGCATCCGCATGGAACTTAAAGCACCCCAGAGCCTGGCTCGCCGACAACGCTCAAATCGGCAGTTTCCAGTAACCCAGGCTGATTCGGGATCAAAAGGGGAAAGCGGCATAACATGCGGTGCATGGGAATTGGGTCGAAGATGACAGAAGGGGGGAATCCGCGGAAGCGGGATGACGCGAAATATATGCTCACCATCCCATTTATCGCTCACCCTAGATCTAGGTCTAGCCATCCTATGTTATTGGCATCTGCGCCGATGACAACTCAGATATGCTGCTGTGACGACGGTGCCATCGACGTTGGTGGCGACAGCTGCACTCCCCGACACCGGCATGTGCTTCTCCCCTTCTTCTCAGACTTTATCCGGCCATCCTCATATCCGGCATGTCTTCCCCGACCCGGAAGCTGGTAAGCTACCTCCTGCCCCTCCTCTTCTAGGATCGTTTAAGGTCAGTAGCGCCGATGCTAACCGCATCATGGATGCTGCTTAGGTTGTTAATGAACAAATGAAGCTTCTAGTTCATGTAGCATCAATGATAGCCGTGGTTCAGGCCTAGATCATGTTGGTTCATAAGAGAGATCTAAGTCGGAATGAGACCTCTCATCCGTTATGGTTCGATATTAATCCGGGATAGGGAGAGGATCACCAATCTGAACTACATCTACAACTGCAATGACACAAAGGCTTTGTGGATGATTAGAATGAAAAGTGCACCATTTGCATTTCTTTTCTAGACCTTCAGGGGCAGGGGTCTGCTAGAAGATAGCATCCACACCAATGTTGACGAGCAAGTGGACTTGTTCCTTCATGTTGTTGGCCATAACTAGAGGTTCATGATTATCCACAACACGCTGAGGAGATCAATGGAGACCATCTCCAAGTACTTCAAACAAGTGTTGTATGCTATTGGGGAACACAAAGGAGAGATGATCGTGTCACCCAGCGGTCGGACTCCCACCAAGATTCGCACTAGCGCAAGATGGCATTCGTACTTCAAGTTGAGCACCTTCAGTATTTTGTTAATGCCTTCGTATCCTGTTCCTGATCTCGTTCTAGCCATAACACCATCTTGTAATGCCATTCCAGGATTGCATTGGCGAAATAGATGGTATTCATGTCACTATCAGAGTGCCGAGGTCACAAGATGCATCACATAGAGGGAGAAAGCACTACACAAGCCAGAATGTGCTTGCTGGTGGTTACTTTGATCTGAAGCTTACATATGTCTTGGCTGGCTGGGAAGGGTCATCACATGATGCTAACATTCTCATTGACAACATGTGTAGACCTAATGGCATGAACATCCCAGATGGAAAGTTTTACCTAGGAGATGCTGGCTATGCTTGTCGACCAGGTGTTCTTCCACCCTTCAGGAAAACCATGTACCATCAGAATGAGTTCTCTGGTAGGAACTATCCTCGGACTCCACAGGAGTTGTTCAATCTCAGGCACTCCAGCCTTAGAGTGACGGTTGAAAGGGCATTTGGAGCTCTGAAGAACAGGTCTAAGATCCTGGATCAGAAGTCATTCAACCCTTACACTACCCAAGTCAAGCTTGTTCTTGCATGTTGCATCATTCACAACTGGATCCTGCAATGGGGGACTGATGAACATGTGTCGGAGGAGGAGGAGGATGTGACTCCTGATGAGGTGATCAGCTCCGGCCATGGTGTGAAGGCGTTTGACAACGAAGCATGGAAGACCAAAAGGATTGAGTGGGCTTAGGCAATGTGGAATAACATAGATCAGACCAGGATCTGAAGAAGAAGAAGAAGAAGAACAAGAGGCAACATCAGCAAAAGAAAAAGAGGGAGAGAAGAAGGAGATGAAGGGGGAGAGGAGGATGAACTTCCACCTAGTTAGCATCATTGAACTTTGGACTATTCAGTCATATTGCCACTTAATAATTTGTATTGTCATTTGCTAGTAGTTAGGATAAACTGCCATTTGTTTCCTAGCTAGGAAACGAGAATGTTCTGAGTGTGTGTTAAGGTCACCACTAATGAGAAGTGATGATCACATCTTTAGCTGGTTGCTAACAATGACGACACATGCAAACAAACAACATACTAAGATATTCGTCCCCTCATGTAAATAGGCTAATGGAAACTACATGCAGATGTTGGTTTTTAGGCTGCATTAGCTCAGTCGAGCCCAACCGGGACAAGTATGCAAAAATGTCCAAAACACAGATGTGAACCAAACGCGTCCCTAGTGATCGCCCACATGGATGGATGCTGCACCGGTATTGTAACAAAATAAATAATAGTGTCGGTCACCACTAGAATTGAAGAGCAGAGGATTCAATTGGCAAAGAGAGATGTTAGGATAGCTGAATCACTGTTGGTTGCCACGCTACCAAGCGTCAAACCGATATCATGGCGATTAATCATGTGGGTATTCCTCGCAGCAACAACAAAAAACTTGCGGGTACATTTGTGCTTCAGATTAGAGCAACACTTTCGATCATATCACTATCTTGTGAAGACACGAACAGGTAGGTGCTAGATCATATCCATTGTTTTCACTTGGATAGACGTCCAAGGTCTCATGTACGTATGCGGTTGTATCAGTTAAGAGCGTTGTACACCACCTTGACTGCCTTATGAAGGCATGAACATGTAGTTGCTAAATGATATCCGTTGCTTTCAATTAGGTCGACGGCCAGCGCCTCTAATCTACGGCTGTACTATCAATTATGAGGCTTTTGTACGAAGCCCATTGTCCGTGCGCAGCGGATGCCGATGCTGATGATGACCGGCAGGGTTGCCGTCGACGCTGTGGCAACATCAACGGCTAACTGACTGAACCGCTACCTAGCTACTTCGACGTACTGACCACATCATGGTGTCAAACGCCTGCCGTAGCGATCGACCTGTGTTGTCGAACCAGTTTCCTGTTAGAACAAGCAACTGCAATACTATTCTAGCGTAGCCACTTGCCGTCCTTTTGGCCCTTTTTTTTTTCTGAAACATGGTCTCTTAGGATCCGATTCATTAAAAAAAAAGGTAGAAGAGAGTTGCTCGATTAATCACCGAAAACCCGGACGAAAACCGTTACAACACGTCTTCAACAAGGCACCATCAATACACCGACCCTCGGGGCCAGGTACTGAAAATATATTATGGCAATTAATTTTGATGTGTCGTGTCATCTGCCGTCCTTATGTGGATCTAACATTACTTAATCTCCGTCTAATCTGATCATTAGACCATTGAAATGGCAATATCAAGCTCCATGTGAGTACTCCGTTGGTGATTCCTTCAACTAGTGGTATTTTTCTCCGAAAATGAGAATCACACACCGTCCACTACAAGTCTGCATTGAGGGATGCACACAATCATATACCGAAAAATAATTCCGTCCTGCTTTATATACAATGTAAAGATCAACGTCACCTGAAACAAACGCACACCACCACCACACACACCCAAGGCAGGATATATAGATGTTGAGCGCAACAACACCATCCCTAGCACTACCACCACGAAGAGATAAAGTCACATACGATGAACCGTGGACTCCAAGGAGGCACCTTTCAGGAAGGAAACGACACTGCTGCGCCGCCACCGCCCGATCTGAGGACCAGAGTTTCCCCTAGAGCCGCACGACAGGCAGTGAGAGCCGCGACGACGCCTTCAAAAAGGGAACGAGCTTCGCCGCCGCTGGTTCATCCGAAGATAGAACAGGTTTTCACCCCGGCCATCACTCACCGCCACCGAATGCCATACCCTGGCTACAACACCGCCCACACGACCGTGGCCAGCGGGCACCACCAGAGCCGCCGTCTCGGCAACCAAGACCTTGACACCAACTCACCCGAGACTCGCGGCCAATCCCAACTGTCGTGGGAACGAGCCTGACAGTAGATGGTAGGGGTACGTAAGGAGAGGGCAGAGTCCTATCTACGGCGAGGGTGTACACACGCATGTATGAGTTCAGACCCCTCTCGTGGAGGTAACAGTCCTACGTCTCAGTGCTCAGGAGCTTATGTCATGTGGAATATAGATATTACAATGGGTGCAAACCCTTGTGCCAGAGGGGAGGGGCGGCTTATATAGAGTTCGTTGCCCCTCATAATTACGTACCCAGCATCTAAGGGTCCAATCGTGGGGTTAAAGTCAGCTGTTACTGGTAACATACGTAATAAAAGCTATTAATGACGATTGGACTAACGTCTACCCGTTGGGCTCTTGATGGTGACTCCTGGTCTTCTAGCGTCGAGTGAGAATGAGGTCTTCTGAGTGACACGTGACTTGTCGAGTGGAGGAAGGAGTCTCCGAGTGGATAACCTGTCGAGTGACTTGGACGTCTCATGGAATCCAGCCGGAAGTTTATGCTTGATCTTCAAGTCCTCCAATGTAGTGTCCTTGGGTAGGGTATGTAGGCCTTGCCTAGGACCCTACCCTAGGTACATATCCTCGTCATTAGTCCCTGAATGGATCGGGGTTCGAGTGGTGAAATGGGGGTATCAATGCCAATCTCGAATTAGGGCATCAAATCTTCCGAATGATATTCAGGGTTTCAATGAAACTTGCGTCGACTGAACTATGAGTATTGACGTCAATTCAGGATCAAGACGGCGAATCTTCCGAATGATATTCGGGGCTTCAACGAAACTTGCGTCGATTGTATTCTTCTCCATTCGCCCGGATCCATTCAGCCTTAAAAGAATCCGAGTGGATGTTCAATGCCTATTTGGCTCCGAGTGAACTGAAAGCATCTTTGGAGGTGACGGGTCGGTCTATCAAACCCAGTTTTTACGGGATACAAAAATTTGGGAAGCGCGCGCATGCAATGATGACGCCACGATCAGGGCAAGTGGGAGCATGACGCCTCGATCTCCGTGCCAGTCATTTCGCAACGTACTGGACGCAGACTGCGGCTGGCATGCGCGGTGATCTCGCGGGTCCACGAGTCAGCGAAGGCACTCGGCGGGATATAAATCTTGGTGCGCTACGGTTCGCATAGTACTATTCCCCAAACTCCCTACCTTCCTCCGCCTCCCCTCTCTCCAGCACCTCATCTTGTTCTTCTCCGACGAGAGCTGGAGCGAGCTAAGAAGGGGGCGACGAAGCTCAAGGCCAAGAAGCCCTCGACCGCTCGGTTCACCGCGCCAGCAGGGTGGATGCAGGGGGACTTTCTCCGCTCCGTAGTCACTCGCGAGGATATGGAGTGCCTTGTTGCCGACGTTCTCGTGGCAAACGGCGCTTGGAGGCTGCCGGAGGGAGAGCGCGAGCTAGAGCCGCGGGACGGGGAGCGGGTCCTCCTTCTCTCCCACGTTGAAAGAGGTTTCTCTATGCCACCCCACCCGTTCTTTAGAGGGTTCCTGAATTTCTTCGGTGCCCAACTGCATCATCTCCCACCGAATACTGTTGCATACTTGTCTGCCTTCGTCACTTTGTGCGAGTGTTTTCTGGGTTGCTCTCCCCATTGGGGGCTGTTCAAGCACATCTTCACTGTCAGATCCTAGACCGTGAAGAAAGCTCTCCCTCCTGATGGAAAGACTCATGTGCTTCAGTTGTGTGTAGGTTTAGGACTTCAGAAAAGAGCCCGTAGTTCCTTCTCTACCATGACTTTTCCTGAGTTTGTTAGAGGCTGGCAGTCGACTTGGTTCTACTGCAAAGATATAGCATCGCCCAACATGTCGACTGGCCTCCCCCTATACACCTGACCGTCTAGTTGTTCCCAAGTCTCTGAGGGTAACCGAAGAGGAACATTTCCAAACGGGAATCTTGGTTGAGGCTATGGTGTAGTTGATCCGGGGTGGGGTGACTGGCATGGATCTGTTGGAGACATTTCTCAGTCGACGTATTCAGCCGCTCCAAGCCAGAGATCACACCATGTGGCACTGTGCGGGCCCTGAGGACTCGACCAGGGCGGACCCAGAAGAGGTTCCACAAAAAAATGTCGAGCAGTGGCTTCGCAGCATCACTGGAGCCTATGACAACCCTTTTGGAGCCAAGAGGATCCGACCTTACTCGGCCGAAAACCCGCCGAAGAATCTGATGAGTTGCATGTTGTCGACTATTGTACTTGTACTGTCGAGTGATACATTGATTTATGAACTAACTTCTTTGCTCGAATCATGCAGGAATGGACGCACATGCACTCGCCCGTTCCCAACGGGAACCATGTTGAAGATGGTGTAGTGAGCGAGGGTGGCAGCATGGATGATGACGGTCCCACTGACTCTGAGGAGGAATACGAGGACTCCGGCAAAGAGGAAGAAGTCAAGTCACCTCCCCGGCGCGAAGGCCGCACCAAGTCCCGCTAGGATCCGACAACTGTTGAGGACAGGGCTCCAGGCCCTAGCGAGAAGAACCCGAAGCGGAGTCGCCCTTCAACTGTTGAGTCGAGTGAGAGGCTGTCCAAGCAGCCCAAGCAAGTCACGACCAAACCTCGCAAGGCTCTGCCTCGCATGAGGATGGCTGTACCTAGCATCTCCACGTAAGTGTTTATTTACGAATTCTTTCTGTCGACTATGGTCTTGAGTTGTATCTAACCGAGTGATTGTTCGATTTGATAGAGCTGCTACATCTGTAACCTCGCCTCATCGAGACGGAGGGGAGGCAATGGACATTGACACTGCTGACGCTACCACTTCTCATAGAGGTTAATAAGTTCTTGATTCATCTAAATGGGATTTGTCACTTGCAAAAGTTAACACTGTCGGTTGATGTTGTAGAGATCATCCAGCTGGAAGACGGCGAGGAACACCTAGACGCTTCGTGCACCCACACCCAAAGAGCTTCGTCAGCACAGACGCCTCAACGATTAACTGTAGAGTCCTCCCAGGGGATAGGTGACTCGACATAGATCAGAGCTGAACCTGCAGTACCTCTGTCGAATGCCGCTCCAGCTGTCTCAACCATCATGACATTGACTCCAATCGGACCTGCTCAGACTGCACATGCTGCCCCAGCCACTACGCTGATCGCGCCTATGACGGCTTTCTCTCTGCATCGCGTCCCGGAAGATCAGACCGGAGCTGCGAAGGAGGCTATGATCCAGGCAGAGCAGATAATGCTGCGAACTAAGTAGGCGTACGAGGCCAGCAAGCTGGCTTACGAAGTCAGTGCAGCCCTCCGCACCAATGTCCGAGTAAGTTCGATTGTAAGTACATTTCTGATTGAATTCCTGTCTTTTCTTGACTGTACACCCACTGGGTGCTTATTGTCCACTCGTAGGATGTTTGAAATTTCTCCACTCGAATAGGTCGAGTCGTAGTCGAGTAGGGTTTGGGTCTATAGTACGCGTGGTACTGGAGTCACTCGACATGTCGAGTGCATTTTTTGTTTTTGAGGAGTTACTCGACGGATCGAGAGTTAACCGTCTTAGTGGGGGCACTCAGAGTGCACCCACTAGGTGTAGTCCCCGAGACCACTGTCGAGTGCTTGCATTGGCAGGGGTCTTAGAGCTTATTGTATACGGGATACATTTCGCCTTGGATCACACCACTCCGAAGCTACCTTGCAGGTTTCATGGATATTATTGATAAACCATTATATGACGCTACATAAGGATAGACTGCACTTCTCAGAGTGATGGATATTCCTTTGATGGATGTTTCTACCACTCGACTGATCTAGAATTGGTAGATCCAGTGGGGGCACGCCAAGTGCACCCACTGGGGGTAGTCCCCGAGACCGCTATCGAGTGCTTGCACCGGCAGAGGTCTTAGAGTTTATTGTATACGGGATACATTTTGCCTTGGATCGCACCACTCCGAAGCTACCTTGCAGGTTTCATGGATATTATTGACAAACCATGATATGACGCTTCATAAGGATAGATTGAACTTTGCAGAGCAGGGAGGCGCGTCACTCGACGGGTCGAGCGACGGGTGGATGTTCTGACAGAGCTGACCTTGTTGAATGTTTTAGTAACCAGTGGGGGCATGCTAAGTGCACCCATTGGGTGTAGTCCCCGAGGCTACTGTTAATTGCAGACGATAAGCAGTAGTCTTGAAAACTTGTCGTACACGGAGTACTAGAGTCACTCGACATGTCAAGTGCATTTCTTTTCTGACGAGTTACTCGACGGATCGAAAGTTAACCGTCTGAGTGGGGGCACTCAGAGTGCACCCACTAGGTGTAGTCCCCGAGACCACTATCGAGTGCTTGCATCGGTAGGGGTCTTAATAGAGACCGCTTTGAATTTGTTTACGGCGCGTGGAGTGCCAGGGCCGCTCGACATGTCGAGTGGACTTTTGCTTCAATTCTTCTTCCCCTGGATATGGGCTTCATGGACATCATAGGTCACCCAATATACGACATTGTTCCAAGGTTGTAAGACAGTCATTCGACGGTGTTCATAGACCACGAGACCGTCCTTGGCATTACTTGCCGATTGAATCTCTTTCTTTTGTTGGTTTTAGAGGGCTTGTGAACTTGAGACGCATAACAAGGTCTGGAGGATGAAAGGAACCAATTGTGCGTGGATCTGGAAGCCTCCAACAATGCTCTGGAGCGAGCGCGTGCTGAGCTAAAGTCTCTGGGAGGTACTTATTGCTGACTTTTTGCATTCCCATCTTCACTTTTCATGTTTTGAACCGAGTGCTCTCACTCAAACAGACGTGTGCAATGAAAACCGTCGACTCCAAGTGCGACTCAAGAATGTTGTTTCCTTAGATTCCATGAAGCAGACACTGGAGGAGAAGGACAAAACACTCGCCGACGGCCAACGGGTGGCCAGGGACAAGACTGAAGCTGCAGATCAGAAGCTGGCGGCCGCCAAAAAGCTGCAAGAGGAGAACACGAAGCTGACGCAGGAGCGCGTGGACCTTGTCAAAAGGGCCGAGCAGCTGAACAAAAGGAGCAATGGCCTGGGAAGCACTTGGGTGAATTCTCGAGGAAGATGTATATCCTGCTCGACGATGAGTGTTTCTTGTCGACTGAAATTGGTAAAATCTTTGAAGGTCATATCTCACCGATTCCAACTCTTCAACAGAATGTTGTCAATACTTCGAGAAGAAGACAAAGGAGGTTGAGCCCAATCTGGATCCCACTAAGTCACGTGTCACAGATGCAGTGGCTATGAACATGCTTAGACTTAACTTCCGGCTCCAGGGCGTCCAGGCGTATATTGTCCAACTGAAGTCTGCACTGGAGAAAATTGACAAGGAGCTATGGCCCGAGGACACCCTTCAGCTTGACCTCAACTCGATGATGGCTCGCCTGAACGAACTTCCAAGTCGAGTACAGGACTGGAAGAAATCTGCTGCTCGATGTGGTGCCGACGTGGCGTTATCACTCGTCAGGGTCCATTGTAGGGATGTGAGGGAAGAGAAGCTGAAGGAGCTTCGGGTGGTTAACACAAAGAAACTCCAGTTTGAGGACTTCATGGAAACCTTCATTGAAGCAGCCACCAGAATCGCTGACAGGATCGACTTGGACACTTTTGTCGAGCCAGCTAGCCCGTCAGATGCTTGAAAAACTTGGTCTTTGGAAGAAACACTTTTATTCGCCTTGCTATGCCTAGTGGAATTGTATCCCTTAAAGCTTCATTCAGGCCTTAGCCCTGAGCACATTTGCTTCTTTATGAAATGTTTATCCGCGATTTAACCTTTGGATTTTATTCGCATTTGGCTTTCAATTGTCTGTTCGATTGAGTTTGTTTTTAGGCTTAGGCGAAAACATGTTTGCAGCTAAGCCCTTGAATATGAGGACTGCTCACCACTCGACAGGATTTTTAACTTAGGCGAAGCGTGTTCACAGCTAAGCCCCCGAGTGTGAGGATTGCTCATCGCTTGGAGTAGTTTAGAACTTAGGCGAATGTCGATTCGCAGCTAAGTCGTCGAGTAAATGGATTGTTATCCACCCGATAAGGTTCTTAACTTAGGCGAAGCGTGTCCGCAGCTAAGCCCCCGAGTGTGAGGATTGCTCATCACTCGGAGTATTTTAGAACTTAGGCGAAACATATTCGCAGCTAAGCCCCTGAGTGTGAGGATTGCTCATCACTCGGAGTAATTTAGGACTTAGGCGAATGTCGATTCGCAGCTAAGTTGTCGAGTGAATGGACTGCTATCCACCTGACAAGGTTTTTAACTTAGGCGAAGCGTGTTCGCAGCTAAGTCCCCGAGTGTGAGGATTGCTCATCACTCGGAGTATATTTGAACCTAAGCGAAGACGGGTTCGCAAATAGGCCGTCGAGTGAATGGATTGCTATCCACCCGACAGGGTTTTTAACTTAGAAGAAAGCATGTTCGCAGCTAAGCCCCCGAGAATGAGGATTGCTCATCACTCGAAGTATATTTGAACCTAAGCAAAGACGGATTCGCAAATAGGCCGTCGAGTGAATGGACTGCTATCCACCCGACAGGGTTTTTAACTTAGGTGAAAGCATGTTCGCAGCTAAGCCCCCGAGAGTGAGGATTGCTCATCACTCGGAGTATATTTGAACCTAAGCGAAGACGGATTCACAAATAGGCCGTCGAGTGAATGTACTGCTATCCACCCGACAGGTGTTTTAACTCAGGCGAAAGCATGTTCGCAGCTAAGCCCCCGAGAGTGAGGATTGCTCATCACTCGGAGTATTCCCAAGAATGTAGCTGTATGATTGGAATCGATAACACATATATTGCAGAAATGTGAATTGCATTGATGAAGTATTCTTATTACATCGGGGGATTCTTCTGTCTCAATTATAAAAACGCCAGAGCAGATCTGCATTCCAGGCTCGTGGCTCGTCCATCTGCTTCATGAGATTGTATAGATGATAGGCTCCGTTGTTTAGCACCTTAGTGATGACGAAAGGACCTTCCCATGCAGGAGCAAGCTTGTGAGGTCGGTGTTGATCCACTTGGAGCTCCAGGTCTCCCTCATGAAATGACCGACTCTCGATATTCTTCGCATGGAAGTGCCGCAGGTCCTGCTGATAGGCAGTAGTCCGGATCAGAGCCATCTCTCGTTCCTCCTCCAGAAGATCTACACCATCTTGTCTAGCCTATTCAGCTTCAGCCTCAGAATATAGCTCCACTCGAGGAGAATTGTGGAACAAGTCACTCGGCAAAACAGATTTAGCACCATAGACCAGGAAGAAGGGAGTCCGTCCAGTCCACCGATTTGGAGTAGTTCTCAGGGCCCATAACACACACGGCAGCTCGGTTACCCAGGCACTAGCAGCATGATCCAGGTCGCGCATGAGACGAGGCTTAAGACCTTGCAAGATGAGGCCATTGGCTCGCTCGACTTGCCCATTGGTTTGTGGGTGAGCGACAGATGCAAAATCTACCTGAGTGCCCTGGGAGTTGCAGAAGCTCCTGAATTCTTTCGAGTCAAGATTAGTGTCGTTGTTCGTGATGATGTTGTGTGGAATGTTGTATCGATAAATTATCTCCCTCATGAATGTGACCGTCGTGCGGGAGTTCATCTTCTTGATTGGCTTGGCTTCTATCCACTTGGTGAATTTGTCGACTGCTACCAGTAAGTGGGTGAATCCTCCTTTTCCGGGTCGAAAGGGGCCAACCATGTCATGTCCCCAAACAACAAACGGCCAGGCAAGAGGAATTGTCTCCAGGGCAGATGCCGGCTTGTGTGACAAGTTTGCATAGAACTGGCAACCATCACAATGATAAATGATGTCTTTAGCCATCTCATTAGATCGTGGCCAGTAAAAACCAGATCGGTATGCTTTAGCAACAATCTTCCTTGAGGATGCATGGTGGCCGCAAGTTCCCGAGTGAATCTCGTCTAGAATCATTCGATCTTCCTCGGGGGAAATGCAGCATTGTGTAACACCAGTCACACTCTCTCTGAACAGTTGATCTCCCATCACAGTGAAAGACTTGGACCTGTGCACGATCTGTGGAGCCTCTGTTTCATCTCCAGGGAGCTCTTGTCTGAGGATATAGGCAATGTAAGGCACAGTTCAATCGGGAGTGATAACCAGAATCTCCATGACCAGGTCAATCACTGCAGGGACGTCGACTTCTGTTGGGTCAGTGGAACTCAAAGCTTGTTGGGGCTCTTCGGTGAAAGGATCTTCTTGAACCAAAGGAGTGTGAAAGTGCTCCAAGAACACACCGCTGGGGACAGGCCGTCGAGTGGAACCAATGTTGGATAGCTCATCAGCTGCTTGATTTTTCAGTCGGGGAACATGATGAAGTTCCAGGCCTTCAAATTTCTTCTCCAACTTCCGGACTGCATTGCAGTATCCAGTCATAGCAGGGTTTCGAACATCCCACTCCATCCTCACTTGATTCACCACCAGATCTGAGTCGCCATAAACCATCAGGCACTTGACGCCGAGTGAGATAGCCATGCGCAACCCACACAAAACTGCTTCATACTCTGCCTCATTGTTGGAGGAATCAAAGTGAATGTGCAAGACATAGCTGAGCTTGTCGCCCCTAGGAGATATCAAGACAACACTAGCACCAGACCCATTCAACATTTCGGAGCCGTCAAAACACATTGTCCAATGCGCTGAGTGAACTTGGATAGGTTGTTGCTGTTCAATCCACTCGGCAATGAAATCTACCAATGCTTGGGACTGGATTGCTTTTTTGGCTTCGAATCTGATGTCAAAGTGTCCAATCTCGATTGCCCATTTAGCCACTCGACCTGATGCGTCTTGATTATTGAAAATTTTGGACATAGGAGCATCATTGATGACTGATAAACGCTTCTTCGCTGATAGGTAAATACCATAAACCAGCTTCTGATAATGTGGATATCTTTGCTTTGAGGGGGACAATACTTTCGAGACATAATAAATTGGCCGCTGGACTTTATAAGCTTTACCCTCCTCTTCCCGCTCGACAGTCAGTAGAGTACTGACGACCTGATTTGTGGCTGCGATGTACAGGAGCAAGGGCTCCTTGTTGGCAGGCGCGGCAAGCACCAGCTGGGTGGAGAGCAGGGCTTTGAGCTCAACAAATGCTGCTTCGGCTTCGGGAGTCGAACGTGTCAGATTTCTTCATCAATTGATATAAAGGTAGAGCCTTCTCACCAAGACGAGAAATGAATCGACTCATTGCTGCCAAGCAACCTGTGAGCTTCTGAACGTCGTGCACTCGCACGGGAGTCTTCATACGGCTAATGGCGCTGATTTTTTCAGGGTTGACATCAATTCCTCGCTCGGAAACGAGAAAACCGAGCAACTTGCCGCCAGGGATGCTGAAAGTACATTTGGCCGGATTCAGCTTTATGTCGAATCGCCTCAGATTGGCGAATGTCTCAGCCAAGTCAGCCAGCAGGTCGGAACCTTTGCGGGACTTGACCACTATATCATCCATGTACGCCTCGACATTCCGAGGGATCTAGTCAAGTAAACATTTCTTAATCATGCGCATAAAATTTGCGTCGGCATTCTTGAGACCAAAAGGCATAGTGATGTAACAAAAACACCCGAATGGGGTGATGAAGGTTGTCTTTATTTCATCTGGGCCATATAGACGGATCTGATGGTACCCAGAGTAAGCATCCAAAAACGATAAACGCTCACACCCCGCTGTGGAGTCAACAATTTGATCTATGCGGGGGAGCGGAAAATGGTCTTTTGGGCACACCTTGTTGAGATGTTTGAAGTCAATGCATATGCACAACGTCTTATCTTTCTTTGGCACCATCACAACATTCGAGAGCCAATCGGAGTGGTAAATCTCCCAAATGAACTTGGCTTGCAAGAGACGGGCCACTTCTTCTCCGATTGCCTTGCGCTTCTCTGCCGCTGAGCGACGCAAATGCTCCCTAACGGGTTTGGCCTTCGGATCCACTCGCAGACGGTGCTCAACCAGCTCCCTGGGGATCCCCGGCATGTCAGCAGGCTTCCATACGAAGATATCTCAGTTCTCACAGAGGAACTGGATGAGCTCGGCTTCCTATTTGCTGTCGAGTGTTGATGAGATATTCGTCGGGGCAGCAGTAGGATCCGTCGGATGGATGTGTACCTTCCTTACTTCCCCTGCCGATTGAAATGCCGACTCGGAAGCCGGCTTCTTTGCACGGAGCAAATCAGCAGGGTCGGCGGTTTTCTTGTGCTCCTCCAACTCAACCATGGCCATCTGGTGATCGGCGATCTTGGAGCCTTGCTGGAGGCATTCTTCAGCCCGCTGTCGATTGCCTATGACCGTGATCACGCCCTTAGGGTCTGGCATTTTCAACTTGAGATACACGTAACATGGTTGGGCCATGAAATGTGCATACGCGGGTCGACCCAGAATGGCGTGGTAAACACTCTTGAAATCCACGACTTCAAATGTCAACTTTTCCTTTCGGAAATTTTTGTCGTTCCCGAATGTCACATCCAATGCTATTGGGCCGAGTGACTTGGCCTTCTTTCCTGGGATGACCCCATGAAATTGCATGTTGCTTTCACTCAGACAGGACATCGGAATGCCCATCCCTTTCAGGGTATCGCATAGAGAATGTTCAGGCCGTTGCCGCCGTCCATGAGGACCTTTCTAAGTCGAGTCGCCCCCACCACCGGATCAACTACCAGAGCCTGTCGACCGGGGGTGGCCACATGAGTCGGATGGTCTGTCTGGTTGAATGTGATAGCATATTGGGACCACTTGAGGTAGGTGGGGGTATCCCGTACAACCATGTTAATTTCTCTATTGATAACTTTCAAACGGCTCTTGCTCTCGACATCAGCAAGATCACTAGTGTAGCAGTCACATCCGGGAATGTTTCTTTATCTTCATCTTAATCTCCCTTCTCAGGAGTATTCTCACTCGGCGGGTCCCCCTTGAATTGCTGGATAAGGGTCCAACACTGTCGAGTGGTGTGCTTGGACAAAATCAGATTGCCTTCCGCATCTTTCCTCGTGTGAATTACACACGGCTGATCCATGATATTAGTTCCTGACTGTTTTTCCCTTTCTTGGGGGCATACTGTGCTTTAGCTTTTTCCCTTGTTCTTTGACTGAGTCGCCAGTGCTGCCGCTTATGCTTGAACCGGATCTTCAACTTTTCGCTTCTGTTTCCGATTAGTGCTGCCACGAGCCTCATTGACGACTGTCTTTCCTTTGCCGCTACGGAGGCGGTCTTCTTCCTCGCCATTGGCGTATCGAGTGGCGATTTCCATCATCTTGCCGAGTGAAATATCACCCGTTCGCCCAAACTTCAGATATAGTTCTCTGTATCTCACACTGGCCTTGAACGCACAAATAGCCTGGTGCTCCAACACATTCTCCACTGTATGATGTAGAGTGGACCATCCGTGAATATAATCTCTCAAGGTTTCGTTGGGCTTCTGGACACAGTGTTGTAAATCGACCAGACCTGCCGGATGCTTGTAGGTGCCCTCAAAGGTTCGAACAAACACTCGGGTAGGATCCTCCCAGCAATGTATACTGGATGGAGCCAAACGATTCAGCCAAGCTCGAGCTGGACCATCTAACATCAAGGACAGGTGCTGCATGGCAACATTGTCATTTCCGCCACCAATTTGCACAGCCACTCGGCAATCATCTAACCAAGTATATGGCTTTTTTTCGCCAGTAAACTTCCCGATCCTTGCCTCCAACCTGAAGTTGGGGGGAATATCTGCAGAACGTATGGCTCTGCTGAAACACTCAGGACCAAAAACCACATCTGAGCTACCACTCAAAAAATCTCTATCGTGTCCTTCCGTGTGGGCTCTGCCCCTGTCAATCCACTTCTGAACGAGGAGGTCATGAGCGTCAAAACCTGCATTCCGCTCATCACCGAAGGAGCACCTATCGTCCTGGCGCTGGGGCACGTACGGACCACTTCGCGGAGGAGTGGGCACTCGACGGTGGTCTTCGCGGTGAAACTGATCCCTGACCTTCTCTTCACGGAAACCTCTGCCCCGACGGTGCAAGGGCGATTCAGGGCTGTGTGTCGACTGAACGGTCTCCGCACTGGGTGAATTGCTATGTATCCTATTGCAGGACTGAGAAACTACTGAATTCTAACGCTGTGCTGCATCTAACAGTGCTCTGATCTGCATCAACCCTCTTCCAGCCTCTGACCAGGACGGCTGAATGGAATCTGCTATCCAAGCAGCGCCAGCAACATTTAACATAGGAGTTCGATATACCTCAACATCGTTGTGAGATCCAGTCAGAAACAGCTATCGCTGACGTCGACTGGGGCGTGGCGGGCGCTGGCGAGCGCGCTCGTCAAGTTCTGCCTAGAGTTATTCCAGAGGAATACGCGCGGCCTTCAAAGCTTGAGCCTCGGCAGTCGCGCCAACAATGGGAGTATGAAGAACCTACTCCTCGCGGTGCGGCTGCTCTTTCGATGGACTTCCAGCCTCGCACCAGACACGGCCGAAGCCAGTCGGTGAACTCTGATCAGAGAACGCCATCAAGACCTCCGCTGCGGGATGACAGCTTTCGCACTCGGAAGGCATGTCGGACGGATCGGAATCTGACTTGAACACGCCGTGAAGGGACTCGGCGGGCTCGAGTGCTTCAATCTACGGAGAAGCTTGACGCGCCACCGCGTGTTTGTCCCAGCGCTGAAGTCGTGAGCAGCCGGACCGCTTGCGACCACGAAAAGCGAGGGGAGCCGACGTGTAAGGAGTCGAAGGCTGACGCAGCAACACACCGCAGGAACTCAAGCGGAAGTGTGTGGCCCCATGGACCGGGAGCGCCTCGACATCGAGAGGCACTTCCTGGAGCCATGCCGAATCGTCGGCAATGAAGGTGAGCGCTCCGAAACTGATCTCATGGCCCGGAGTAAAAACACCGCCAGAAGACATGTCGAAGGATGGAAAATGCAACCTCGTCAGAAGTCGCTTAGACGCCTGCCCCATGGTGGGCGCCAACTGTCGTGGGAACGAGCCTGACAGTAGATGGTAGGGGTACGTAAGGAGAGGGTAGAGTCCTAGCTACGGCGAGGGTGTACACACGGATGTATGAGTTCAGGCCCCTCTCGCGGAGGTAACAACCCTATGTCTCAATGCTATGGAGCTTATGTCGTGTGGAATATAGAGATTACAATGGTTGCAAACCCTTGTGCGAGAGGGAAGGGGTGGCTTATATAGAGTTTGCTGCCCCTCATAATTACCCAACATCTAAGGGTCCGATCGTGGGGTTAAAGTATGTCGTTACTGGTAACGTACATAATAAAAGCTATTAATGACGATTAAACTAACGTCTGCCTGTTGGGCTCTTGATGGTGACTCCTGGTCTTCTGGCGTCGAGTGAGAACGAGGTCTTCCGAGTAACACGCGACTGCCGACTGGAGGAAGGAGTCTCCGAGTGGATAACCTGTCGAGTGACTTGGACGTCTCATGGAATCCCAGACGGAAGTTTATGCTTGAACTTCAAGTCCTCCAATGTAGTGTCCTTGGGTAGGGTATGTAGGCCCTGCCTAGGACCCTACCCTAGGTACATATCCTTGTCACCAACCAAAGATACGGGTGAATAGGTCCCACCTTTCGCAGCCCGGCACTAGTAGAAAACAGGGCTTTGGTCATGGCCATATCAGAGCATTAGTCCCGGTCATGCTACGAAGCTAGACTACTGGCAGCATCAGTCCCGGTTTGAGAGGCTAGGACACCGGCCGGGCCTCGGCAGGCATCAGTTCCGGTTCGGCTGGGACCTGTGGTTCTGGGTCCAGTCACCAACCGGGACTAAAGGGGTTGCTGCACATTAGTCTCGGTTGATGTCCGGAACCGGGACTAAAGCTGTGGCCATTAGTCCTGGTTTCAGACACAAATCGGGACTAAAGGTTTGCCTATATGTATCCACACACCCCCAACTCCTCTGTTTTTTGGCCGTGGAAGGGTGGGAGGTGTATGCTACTCTGTTCTCACCTCATATTTACATGAGGTGTTTGATGAAATGCCCGAGCCACACTTCAGCTTTCTTCTCTCCAAGCTCGACCTCCAAACTACATTTTCCCCAAGATTTGTCTAGGTTTGACGGTGAACCAACTACACAACTGTTCTAAAAGGTTAGCAACTTCATCCTCTCATTGCTAGTTTAGCTCATTTCAAATGCTCTAGAAGTAGTGTGGTTTGTGTGTTTTAGTGGAGGAGTGTATCTGTGAGTTTATTTGATTTAGATCCACAAACTGAGCTCAAATTAATTTCTTACTTGTATCATTGTTTGTTATTATATAGTGCCATGGTTTTGGTAGACGCCCCCATCGGCTCTCGTCCGGTCTATGCTTTCAATGTGGTACATTATCTTTTATTACTATTTGTTTCATTCAATGTTTATGATAATTATGCCGACCAACTTGACATAGATGTCCTTATCTAGGAGGTATGTGAACCAGAAATTCCAACCGACCCTATTGTCGAGAGATTAAATTTAGTTGAAAATGAAAACAATTATTTCAAAGAAAAATTGAAAAGAGTTGAAGAAGAGAAGATGAAATTGGAGTTGCATGTTGCCGATGTCGTTGATGTACACAAGATCCAGATGGATGCAATGGGCTTGAAGATTAGAAAGATTAGAAAATATGCCATTGATAACGAGGCTTAGTATCATTATGCTGTTGGATCAATTGTTATCTTAGTTGCGATTTTGATCGCATTTGTTGTTGTATTTAAATGTTTTACATAGTTTTTTGAGGAACTTTGGACAGTGGGGCACCCCCACTGACTTTATATTAAAGGAGCCACAGAATTACAAGGCAATTACATGGATGAGGGGGGGTTGCAGAATTGGTGTCTAAAGAGCACCCAAGAACAAAGTCACAATTCAGGTGAGCCTAGCTATCAAGTGATCCACAAAGGGCCATAGGCCACTTTTGATCGTATGTTTCATGAGACCAAGATTAGCCTTAAACATGGTCATCCAGGAGTCATGGGTAGGGGCTATCCCTCTGAACAGCTTGTTGTTCCTTTCTTTCCAAATGCTCCATGATGTGATAGTGAAAACTTCGAAGAACAATGGGGAATTACATGCCCATCTGGCATCATGGATTGTTTGGAGCCTATTATCATGTGTTGACTAGTTGACCCCAAGGGAAGCCCAACACTCCGCGCTGAACGTACAGCCAAAGAACATGTGTTCAAGAATCTCCTCAGGGCAATGGGCACAAAGCAGACACGAGTAGTCATCACCAGACAGAGTCATCCCTAGCCTACGCAGCATGTTTCGGGTGTTCAATCTGTCAGCCAGCAACAACAATGCAATGAATTTCCACTTCATGGTACATTTAGATTTCCAGACCCGTGAGAATGCATTATTGGCGAGCACGTCCTAGAAACAGAAATGATAGTATTTGCTTGATTTAAACTCAACTCTCGTCATGCACAGAGCCACTTATCCACCTGATCCTGAGTAAGAACCACAATGCTAAGATCTACTTGCAATTCTCGGACTCCTGCCTGGCCTGAACCAACAACGGAAGATGAATGTTTTATCCAATGGTACTTGTCGAAAGTAGTCCTCAGACAGAAACATCTTCAAATTTGGCAAAAGAAAACACCCTCGTGTACCGCTCTGACAGAATGCCCTGAGTCCACAGATCCTTCCAAAAGAGGGTTGTGCTCCCATCGCCCACCTCCACTTTCGTGACACCTATGTAGACAGGCATAAGATGAAGAAGGTCATGCCACTAGAAAGACCCATAGGGGTTAGTATTGGCGGTAACACACCCTGCTCATGGTAGTAGGTTTTCTAGATGAGGGTGACCTATGGCACATCCTTCTGATTATAGAACTTGTGGAGCTGTTTGAGAAGAAGGCCCTGGTTCTAAACCCTTAGGTCAATGATTCCCAGCCCTCCCTTCTGTTTTGGCCTGCATACAACGTCGCAAGCTGCTAGCGAGCAGTTCTTGAACCCAGTTTCATATGTTTTTGCCCACAGACAATGCATCCTCAGTTTGTCAAAGTGCTCAAGAATCTTGGGAGGGATGCAGATGGGGCACATGGCATAAATTGCAAGCAAGGTAACCATAGAACAGACCAGGGTCAGTTTGGACCCATAATCTAGAAGCTAGGCTACAATGGAGAGTTTCCTCTCGATAGACGCCACCAGCGGCATCATGTCCACGAAAGAAAGGGCGCGTTGTGCCTAGGGGCACACCCACGTATATGAACGGCAACGCTCCCACCAAGCAGCGCAGGATGTTAGTGAAACCTTGAATTCTATCCGTAGGGACATTCAGGGGTATCATAGTGGACTTCTGAAAGTTGATGCGAAGCCCTACAGACAAGGCATAATCCTGGAGAATTTCCTTCATTTTTGTTACCCGATCTACGTCTGCCGGCATGAAGACAATGGTGTCATCAGCGTATTGTATGACAGGGTAATCTTCCTCGCTAGAAGGTATGGGTTTGGATATGAAACCATTCCTGAAAGCATCAATGATAGCCGCCTGTAGAAGATCAACAGCAGGGACAAAGATGAGAGGTGACAGAGGGTCCCCTTGCCTAACCCCTCGGAGGCAATGGAATTGTCTGCCCGGAACACCGTTAAGCAAAACGTATGATTTCCCGGACGAGAACAAGTTGTTTATCCAACCCAACCATCTGTCATCAAAGCCATGTGCTTCATAATATCCATCATTGGAGCATGCTCAACCGTGTCGAAAGCTTTAGCGAAATCGAGTTTGAATAGAAGGACCTCTCGACCCGAAGATTTGCACTGATGAATAAACTCAAATGCCCAAGCAAGGCGGTCCTGGATAGATCTCCCCCTCAGAAAGCCATATTAGTTGCGATGTATGATTTTCAGAATTACTTTCTGTAACCTGTTAGCAAGCAATTTGGTCAACAACTTCAGGCATCAGTTCAGGAGGGTGATTGGTCGATAATCATTCACACCCTCCGGCGATTGGATCTTAGGGATGAGAGTGATGAATCCAGAGTTGATGCTCTCCAAATCTAGCTGGCCATCATAGAAATCAGCACACATCTTATAGAAATCATGTCTAACAATATGTCAGCAGCTTTTAAGAAAACACCCATTGAAACCATTTGGACCAGGAGCTCTGTTAGTGGGCATTTCTTTCACCACTTGATCAATCTTGGTTGCTGTAAATGGGATTGTGAGAGCATCAAGCCCCTCAATCTTTTTAATGATCGCTGAGAGATCAAATTTCACATTCACAGGGTCAGGCTTACCAAGACGATCTTGGTAGGAATTGAACAGAACTGATTCATTTCCCACCTGATCACAAATGGAAGAGCCATCAGCCAAGCACAGAGAAGCAATGGAATTCCTCCGATACCGTTCAGTAGCTATAAAGTGAAAGAATTTAGTGTTTCCAACCCCATACTTGAAGTATTTAACAGTGCATCTATTCTTCCAGTAGGCTCTCTTATAATCCAACAGGGTGAGCAGGTGGGTTTTCAAAATCTTCCTGAAATTAGCTTCAGGTGCTGACAAGTTTCTCCTGTCCTCGAGACCATCAATTTCAAGCAGAGTTTTGTTGGTATTATCAATAAGAATGGAGAGTTTTGCGATGCCTTTACTCCATGTTTTCAGATCATAACGAAGAGTTTTCATTTTCTTGCAAAGCATAGCCATAGAATTAGGTGCATAGCACTTCTTTGACCATGAAGCCTGAACCACATCAAAGAAACCCTGATGACCAATCCAAAACTTCTCAAATCGGAATATTCTTGCTTCGGGGATACAGGTTTCAATGGTGATAGAGCATGGAGTGTGCTCAGAAACAGGTTAACCCAATGGCAACATGACTGTATTGGGGAAAGACATTGTCCAATGCAAGGAGGAAAAGTGCCAGTCTAGTTGTTCAAGCATAGGATCATCCTGCATGTTACTCCAAGTAAAAGACCTACCCTTGATGGGTAATTCCACTAAGGACTGGGCTCTAATGAAATCATTAAAGATGAGCATATCATTTACATTTCCTCCCAGTTTGTTCCTATTATCAGCAGCACAGATGAAATTGTAGTCCCCAATCATAAGCCAATCCTCAGTCGCTAGGATATGAAGACTAAATAACCATTGGACAAAGTTATCCCTTGTTTGGCCTTCACAAGGGCCATAAACATTCACACAGGACCATAAATTAGCTGTATGAAGGGAAGATAATCTAACATGGAGACCAAAAGGTTTAGAGCATTCAATCACACCCGAAAATACAGAACTGTTCCAAATAGTAATAATACCCCCAGAGTTACCAACAGAAGGAACATAAGAAAATTAATCAAACTTATTCGAGCAAAAGAGCCTGACATAAGAGATATCAAAAGAGGCATGCTTAGTTTCCTGCAAACAAACGACCGAACAATCACTAAAGTCGATAGCATTGCGTATAGCTAAATGTTTCTTCTCTAAATTAATGCCCCGTACATTCCAACAAAGGATAGACCACTATCGCCAGTTACACATGAGTTTCAGGTGGAGCGGCTTCTTGGGGTGACTCGGCCAGTAGAATATCTGAAGTCAATTGAGCCGGTGGAACCCCACAGAGGTTGGTACCGATGCTCTGCAGCATCGGGGTCGGCGTGAGCGGAGGAACCTCTTGTGAGCTGCCAGAACCACCAAGATCCAACGGAGTAGTATTAGGTGCAATGATGTTGACCGTAGGCTTGATTCTGGCCTTAACCTTGGAGGCCCCACGTTGGGTGTCCGAAGGCTGAGGTACACGGAAACCTCATACCTGGTGGAGCGGGTACTCCTGCGTAGCATCATGGTATCCACATGTGCCTCCTCATGGGCGATCATCTGATCCATGCTATCAGCCGTAGAACCCATAGGAGGAGGATGCAGGTCAATATGCAGCCATTGGTTGTGATCTAGTAGACCGAGAGAAACATTTAGATTCAGAGAAGGCCCATACATATCCCAAAGATCTTGTGGGCAGTAGATAGGTAGCCCAGCAGAGAACACCAAACTAAGGGTTGTGTCAAACCCAAAATCCTCCGGCCTAACCGAAGCAAGAATGTGCTAACAGATGCGAGAAGAAATCTGTTGGATAACTGAAGCAGGGTTCAGAGGAGGAGGCACATCATGCACCCGAGGTGTCAACAAGGTGCGAGTGTAGATTCTCTTGAACATACCACCCATCCAGCGGAGGAAATCACTATTCAACTCCAATACTATTGGCACAAAACCCCCATGTGCCCGAGGAAATGCATTCCTCGCTGCTGGCACTCCAGCAATTAATTCATCAACTAGATTCTCCGCATAAGAAGCTTTTGACCAAACATCCGAGAGATTGTCAATCACATTGTGCTCTGGGGGCACCCCATCCATCAAAGAGGGCCCATCATATTGAAAAAACTGTTGAAAGTTGAATCCAGCATATGGAGCCTGGACGGCTGGCCACGCTCCCCATCCATTGGCTGACCTTGTTCCTCCTCTACAAGTGCCACATTCCAAGCAGCCTCATTAGCAGCCTGTTGCTGAGCTAGTTCATCAATCCTAGCTTGCTGGAGGATGGTGTAGTAAGGCAGCTGGAAGGTATGAGGAGAAACATTGAGCATTTTTGGCCCATCCTCATTACCCAAAAGACGTGGGACAGTATTTCTGCCATTGAGAACATACACAGGAACAGACCATGAGCGCCCCAATCCTAGGAGCATACCCACTCGGGTCAACAACAAACTATGTGGCACTTCTGCCACATCCTTGATGTGGCACTTGACTAAAATCCTTGCTTTATTACCCCCTCTGTTAGGCGAGGACAACAGTTTATCAAAATTGGAAACTGCCTTATTGACAAAATGCTTTGTTTGGTAATCTAACGGAAAAGCAAGGACCATGATCCAAACCTCATATTCAAAAGCAGGCATTCTCATATTAAGACCTTCATCATGCTAAATGTGCGAAAAGGATGAGTCCTCTTCAAGAGCATGGGGGCTTTCCCTAATTGCTTCATCTCTGCTTTCGACATCCGCAAAAGCAACCATCCCAATACCAATCGGATAGACAAAATCCTCTGCCAACTGATACTGCAGGTCTTCCGTGAGGATCCGACATACCTCGGTGATCTAGAACCTCTTCTGATGATCGGGGACCGGGGGGTTGACGGAGACAATAGCATACCGAGCATGATTCAATAGCGGATCATCCACCACCATGAGACGGCGCTGCACCTAGTGAGAAGGACAGTGCTCGAAGTGAGAGCCCAGGGGAGCAAAAGCAAACAGCCTCACGGGGAAGTTGGCCATTGAAGTTGAACTGCAGGTCGCCGCACCCCGTGACGATGAGGGTTTTCTCGAGAGCGAGAGCAGAGGTGGGCGACGGGGGTTTGGAGGCGAAATAGGGGCCCCACTCAATGTGTTTCCCATAAAAGCTTTGTCTGGTAAACCGTGGGAGAGGCGTATCGACGTGCAATAGGAAGCCACCACATCATGCGAATCCAGGATTTTCTGCGAAGGTTGCCAAATTGGGGACGGTGAAGAGGAACCTTCTGCAACAAACTCTCCAAAATCTCCTGAAATAGGGGGGTGGCCAGAGTTAATGGGCCTCCAGCTAAATGAGGGGGAGGGAAGCCCAAAACATTTCTTGTGGCCAACCCGATGACAATGTTTGCATCGAAGAAGCCGAGGGCATCTAGTGAAACCATGATCAGACCCATTGCAGATAAGACATTTAACAATAGGATCAGGGCCCAACATGCATCTGTGATGAATGACGTTGACACAATGAGAACAAGAGCAATTATCCTCTGGTGATAAACAATAGTGAGGTAAAATTCCCGGACAGTTCGCATGAATGTGCCCCTGACCCGAGCATATAGAACATTTCAGGAGCCGCTGATCAATGTACTCCTGAGACGTGACATCCAAAATTTGGACCATACGTTTGCTATATGGCTCCGAGTACCCAGCTTGCCAACCATCCATGATATGGTAGAGAGACTCATCCAGTATGGAATCCCAATAAAGTCGGCTGAAGTTTACACCCTTGAATGATCTAACGGCAGTTGTGCTGATTGCGGGTCATGGAAAAGAAAGAGATCCAATCCGAATAATACTATCTGATCTCGTAGAAGTCGGAAAATGGAAACTACCGAAGGAGATGGATTGATCCGGCGACGGCACTCCGGCCATCCTCCCCGGCGGTGACAAACCAACTTTCGCTAAAGCATGTAATGAATCCGAATGAATCACAGAGTTGCTTTGGGCTTTAAGACATTTTGACGGGATTGCCAAACATTTACCATGACTAGGATCAGTTAAATTCTAATCAAAATGCCAAGAGGAATCCAAAAAACCAAAGCACCCAATATGATCACCATGAAATAGATGAAAATGGCAGATGAAATCCGGCCAAATGCGATCTCGGAGCCCATAAATGAAGTGACTGACTTTGCTAGATGCCATCGAGAAACAAAATCGCCGATCACTCAAGCGCAAAACCCTAAAGCCATGACTGAGACCTCCAATGCAGGACTGAAGGGAAAGACCCACAGATTCCTCCGTGAGGGGAAATGAAGCAGAGGAAAAGCTGACCACCAAGAAGAACTCCTTCGCAAAACCAGAGGAAGAAAAGTGTATCTTCGATTGAAAGTGAGAGTGCACCTGAGCCTCCACCGCGAGGCCGGGACTGAAGTCGCAATGGAGGAGCCCCTCCATGTGGTCACTCCGGAGCAATGTTTTACATAGTTCTATGTTAGGTTCAATGTATGTTTTAATTGGATGGTCTAGAGAGTTGTATGTTGTTCTATGAGAACTATGTGTATTTATTTTTTAGTAATAACATTTGATGATATACTAGATATGGTCAAGGATTTACAAGTAATCTTTGAAAGGTTCTTGGCGGACAATCTGTTTTTGTACACAAAGTGCATCCAGTTTTTGCCGTAACCCTCTAAACCTTTTAGTACATGCTATGTTGGTGAAATTATGATACCATGCCAAGTTTCAACCTTTTCAGAGTTTATTTGCACTGCTTTTCAAATTCAGGGTCGTTTAGCTCAAAATAAATCATGAAATACATGAAAAATAGCAAATGAAGTCGGAAAAGGGTTGAAAATTGATGATGTGGCTTTGCACAATGACTAATGAACACACAAAAAATTTGGAGTTAAAATATGTTAAAAAATAACATAAAAATTGAAAAAATACCCCCTACTAGGCCACTATGGCCTGCATACGACTAGAAACCCAACTATACATGGGCCAGGATGCAGGACCGTGGGGAAAGTAGGCCCAAAAGGTGAGAGAGGAACGTTAGGCCTATAAAGCCTGGATTAGGGAGGAGCTCAAGAGCGCAATCGTAGCAGGGCTTACAAACCACTGCGAGCGCCTCTCACCAAGCGAGGTGGGACTAAACTTCCACAGCCCGGCGGCTATTCCAGGACAAGGCATTTAGTCCCGGTTGGTGGCTACAATCAGGACTAAAGAGCCCCCTTTAGTCCTAGTCCGAAGCACCAACTAGGACTAAAGGCCTGGGCTTCCCGTCCTTTCGCCTGGTGAAATCACCTTTAGTCCTGGTTCGTAGTTCCAACCGAGACTAAAGAAGGGCCTTTAGTCCGGGTTGGAGCTATAAACCGAGACTAAAAGGTGGGGTATATAAGCGGCAGTTAGCAAAATTTCCAAATCCAACTGCTTTCTTCGATCTCCTTCTCTTCCCCGACTGCACTGATGACCACCTTGACGCTGCCAGCCTGCCGGACCTCGCCGTCACCTCCCTAGCCCGCTCCTCATCGCCGCCCCCGTCGCAGCCCCCGACGTCGTTCCCGTGCCCGGCCTCGACGCTGTCCCCGTGCCTTCCCCGACGCCGTCCTCGGGCCCGCCCTCGTCGCAAGCCGGACCTCCCCAAGCCCGCTCCTCTTCGCCGCCGCATCGCCATCCCCGTGCCTTGCCCCGACACCGTCCCCATGCCTGCTCTGACGCCATCCCCCAGCCCACCCTCGTCGCCATTCGGACGTCCCCAAGCCCGCTCCTTATTGCCGCCCCCGTCGTCGCCCCCGTGCCTTGCCCCAATGCCATCCCCGTGCCTGCCCCGAACGTCGTCCCCGAGCCTGCCCTCGTCGCCGGCCCAACCTCCTCACCAGCCCTTCTCCCTGAGCCCTCGCCGCCCACGTTGTGAGCCTCCGCCGCTCCGACCCGATGCATCTAGACAGAAAAAATAATCAAGAAAAACAGAAAAAATTACATATACATACATCTTTTGTGATTGCTTAGTATATGAATTTGGGGTAGAAAAAATAGTTCATTTGGTATGTGAAGTTTGTTATGTGACACTTAGTTAATTTGTAACATGCATGAAGTTTGTTATGTGTGACACTTAGTTTGTAACATGAAGTTTGTAACAATGTCTTTTGTGTGACACTTAGTTTGTAACATGTATGAATAAAACATAACCCCGATAACTTCGACATGAGGGGGTCATGAAAACATAACCCTGATAACTTCGACATGAGGGGGGAGTCGTTAAAATATAACCCTGATAACTTTGACATGAGGGGGTCGTTAAAACATAACCCCGATAACTTAGACATGAGTTGGGGCGTTAAAACATAACCCCGATAACTTTGACATTAGGGGGGTCATTAAACCATAACCCCAATAATTTGACATGAGGGGCGGGGGTGTTAAAACATAACCCCGATAACTTTGATATGAGGGGGGTCGTTAAAACATAACCCCGATAACTTCGACATGAGTTGGGGCGTTAAAACATAACCCCGATAACTTTGACTTGAGGGGGCCGGAGGTCGTTAAAACATAACCTCGATAACTTCGACATGAGGTGGGGGTCGTTAAAACATAACCTTGATAACTTCGACATGAGGGGGGGCATATGAAAACATGATTTGCACGTCAGACGATAGGCAAAAGATCGTCTGCATAGTATCCTCTCCCAAAAGATAGGACGACTCATCACACATGAGGGGGAGGAGTCCTCGACGATCGTTTGAAACTGACTATTGTCAAACTTGTCAAGTTTGCATGATGTGATATGCATATGATTACTTGTTGTCATTAGGTCTATGTTTTCCACTAATCCATCTCTCATGGTTGTATATTGATAACCCATAGGTATAGGGGATCGCAACAATTTTTGAGGGTAGAGTATTCAACCCAAATTTATTGATTCGACACAAGGGGATCCAAAGAATATTCTCAAGTATTAGCAGATGAGTTTTCAATCCAACCACACCTGAAAGACTTAATATCTACAGAAAAGTAGTATGGAAGTAACAGAAACGAAGGCAAAAGTGATAGTAGCAGTTTTGTAGTGATTGTAACAGTAGCAACGGAAAAGTAACTTAGCAAGGATCAATTTGTGAAAAGCTAGTAGGCAATGGATCGGTGATGGATAATTATGTCGGATGGCATTCATCATGCAATGTTTATAACATAGGGTGACACCAAACTGGCTCCAATTCATCAATGTAATATAGGCATGTATTCCATATATAGTCATATGTGCTTATGGAAAAGAACTTGCATGACATCTTTTGTCCTACCCTCCTGTGGCAGCGGGGTCCTAATGGAAACTAAGGGACATTAAGGCCTCCATTTAATAGAGAACCGAACCAAAGCATTAGCACTTAGTGAATACATGAACTCCTCAAACTACGGTAATCACCGGAAAGAATCTGAGTTATTGTCACCCTGGTGAATGTGGATCATAACTCGTAATAGGTGTCTACAACTTGCAATATAGGATCAATAACACATATATATATATATTCATGAAAACATAATAGGTTTAGCTCTAAAATCATGGCACTCAGGCCCTAGTGACAAGCATTAAGCATAGCAAAGT
This sequence comes from Hordeum marinum, assembly GCA_022496015.1. Classification (NCBI taxonomy): domain Eukaryota; kingdom Viridiplantae; phylum Streptophyta; class Magnoliopsida; order Poales; family Poaceae; genus Hordeum; species Hordeum marinum. The sequence goes on along the minus strand of CM039678.1, from coordinate 70,181,555 downwards.
CATAGCAAAATCAATCTCAAAACATAGTGGATACTAGGGAGCAAACCCTAATAAAACTAACTCGATTACATGGTAAATCTCATCCAACCCATCACCGTCCAGCAAGCCTACAATGGAATTATTCACGAACGGCGGAGAGCTTCATGGAATTGGTGACGAAGGATGGTTGGTGATGATGATGGCGTCGATTTCCCCTCTCCGGAGCCCAAAACGGACTTCAGATGTGGCCTCCCAAGGAAGAATAGGACGTGGTGGCGGCTCCATATCGTGAAACGCGATGAACTCTTCTATCTAATTTTTTCTCCTCGAATAAGATTACGGAGTTGGAATTGAGGTCGGTGGACCTCTAGGGGGCACAAGCCAACTAGGCGCGCCCTAGGGGGGTCACGCCTCCTGGCTTGTGGCCAATGGGTGCCCCCCTCTGGTTGATTCTTTCGCCAGTATTTATTATTAATTCCAAAAATATTCTCCGTAAATTTTCAGGTCAATCTGAGAACTTTTATTTCTGCACAAAAATAACACCAAGCCAATTCTGCTGAAAACAGCATCGGTCCGAGTTAGTTCCATTCAAATCATGCAAATTAGAGTCCAAAACAAGGCAAAAAGAGTTTGGTAAAGTAGATACGATGGAGAAATATCAACTCCCCCAAGATTAACCCATTTCTTGTCCTCAAGCAATTCAGTTGACAAACTGAATGTGACAAGGAAAAACTTTTACAAACTCTGTTCGATCTTGTTGTTGTAAATATATCTAACTGATGTTCAGATTTTCAGCAAAGATTATAGACTAACCACATTCACAATAATATTTAGGTCTCACATTTACTCATATCAATGGCATAATCAACTAGCAAGCGATAATAATAAATCTCAGATGACAAATTTTTTATCAAAACAATCATGACACAATATGATATAATGGTATCTCGCTAGCCCTTTTTGAAACCGCAAAACATAATGACAGTGGTGCTCTCTAACTAGTGCTTTTTATAAGAGGAGGATGATTTAACAGTAAAGTAAAATAGATAGGCCCTTCGTAGAGGGAAGCATGGATTTGCAGAGGTGCCAGAGCTCGAGATTTTTAAAACAGGGATGAATAATAATTTTGAGCAGTATGCTTTCATTGACAACATAACAACCAAGATATTTCACCATCTTCCATTCTAGATACATTATAGGCGGTTCCCAAACAGAATGATAAAGTTTTTACTCCCCCTCTGCCAATCAAACACACTCCACGGCTGGACGAATCCACGGGTACCATCCATACAAACAACAATCCTGGGGGAGTTTTGTTTCATTATATTTTGATTTGCTTTTTGAGCATGGAACTTGAGCAAAGAACAAGGACTGACTAGACATTGTAAATCATGGTAAAAGATATCCATTCACACTCATAATAAATATCAATTAATAGCAAGGCATACAAATGATGGTGGTGCTCTCTAACTGGTGCCTATTTTATAAGAGGATGATGACTCAACAATAAAGTAAATAGATAGGCCCTTCGCAAAGGGAAGCATTGATTTGCATAGGTGCCATAGCTCGAGCTTTTGAAACATGCATGAATAACAATTTTGAGCGGTATGCTTTCATTGTCATCATAACAACCAAGAGATTTCACCATGTTCCATGCTACATACATTATAGGCGGTTCCCAAACAGAATGATAAAGTTTTTACTCCCCCTCCACCAATCAATCACACTCCACGGCGAGCAGAATCCACGGGTACCGCCCATACAAACAACAATCCTGGGTTTTTTCATTATATTTTGATTTGATTCTGAGCATGGAACTGGGCATCCGGAATGCCAGCCACTTTCTCGTCAATGATAGTGAATCAACACATATCGTGAGAATAACCCACCTAGCATGGAAGATACTAACCGCCCCTGGTCGCTACATGAGCGATTCGGGCATACAAAATAGAATATTTTCTGAAGGTTTAGAGTTTGGCACATGCAAATTTACTTGGAACGGCATGTAAATACCGCATATAGGTAGGTATAGTGGACTCAGATGGAACAACTATAGGTTTAAGGAAGTGGATGCACAAGCAGTATTCCCCTTAGTACAAGTGAAGGCTAGCAACAGACTCGGAAGCGACCAACTAAAGAGTGACAATAGTCATAAAGATGCATTGAGATTAACCAACATTGAATGCAAGCATGAGTAGGATATAAATCACCATGAACATAAATATCGTGGAGGCTATGTTGATTTTGTTTCAACTACATGCGTGAACATTTGCCAAGTCAAGCCACTTGAATCATTCAAAGTAGGATACCATCCTATCATTGTACATCACAACCATTTTAAGATGCATGTTGGCACTCAAGACAAATCATTATACACTCTTAGCTAATTAGGCATTAGTATTATACACTCTAACTATCATTGCAAATATGTTTCATCCATAATGAGCTGAATCCAGAACGATGAGCTAATCATATTTACAATAACAAAATAGGTCAAGTTCATACCAGCTTTTCTCCATCTCAATCTCTTCATCATATATCATCATTGTTGCCTTTCACTGGCATGACCGAATGGTGTGAATAATAATAAGAGTGCACATGCATAGGACTAAGCTGGAATCTACAAAGAATAACTCAAGGGAGAAGGCAAGGTAATAATGGCTCTCTGATAGATAAACAATAATGCATATGAGAGCCTATCATCATTTTCATTGTGGTATTCTCCTTACGACCCAAAGAAAGAAATTTCAAAACAAGAATGAGAAAAACTATTTACACGGGAAAGCTCCCAACAAGCAAAACAAGAACGAGAAATCTTTTTGGGCTTTCCTTTAATGCTACAACTAAACAGACTAGAAGGTAAAGCTAGAACTAATTTTTTTTGGATTTTCTCAAGGTTAATTAAGCACACAAGAAGAAAGCGGAAAGGAGAAATAAACTACCAGGGAAGGTACAGTGAAAAAGTATGAGCACCGACTACTAACATGAGTGTGTGAACATGAATGTAATGTCGGTGAGAAATACGTACTCCCCCAAGCTTAGGCTTTTGGCCTAAGTTGGTCGAGGGCCATGGCTGAAAATAACCATCTCCTGGATGCTCCTGAGGGTCGTGAGAGCTCCACTGGTTGGCAAGCTCTTTTGGCTCCTATTGAAAAATTGGATCCTGATACGGATCAAGGACTGGTGTCAGCTTAGGTGTTGGCGATTGCGACAGACCCCAATATTTGTAGATGTCCTCGGGCATAATAGTGTACCTACCCGAATGAATATCAAACAAAGAAGAAGAAGGCAGAGTAATAATCCCACAAGTACTTTGACTAAATACTAAGTTGTAAAGCAGCCTCCTATCATTATCCTTCCTAATAAAATCATGTGTTACCATACTGTCATGGTCTAAAAATGTTGTAGGTAGCGGCATTTCCTATTCCTCGTCAAGCCTAATGGGTATCTTAAAGTGTTTGGCTAGACGAGATGCATAGATACCTCCGAATATGGGGCCCTTCGAAGGGTTTAAGTTCAACCGTTGGGCCACCATAGCGCCCAAACTAAAAGTTCTATCAACAAGTAAAGCGTGGCGCAGAATGGCAAGGTCGGGAGCACTAAGGCCTCCCCTCTCCCCACGACCAACTAAACACCTCCCCGCAAATAATGAACAATAGCGTAGAACAGGAAAATATAAACTAGCTGCTCTTGCCATTGCACCCCTCTCTCTTCACCCACAGTGGTTGCGGCAATAATGTCCTCCATGTCTCTAGGACGTGGTTCACTGATGCTGCCCTCATAAGGTATTTTGCAAACATTGCAAAAATCCTCAAGTGTCATTTTCTTAGGCACATCATACAAGTAAAACTCTAAAATGGGAGGATCCTTCCTAGGATAAAAGTGAAAGTTTTGCACGAAGATATTAGTGAGTAGGAGGTACTAGTCACACTTATCATTGAGGAAGTCGATGATGCCTGCATTCTCTGCCAAATAATAGAAATCTTCATAAATTCCGGCCGCCCTCAAGAACGCATGTTTCGGCCATTCACATGGCCGAACCTCTGCAATGCGAGGAAGATTGTATTTGGACTTCTTCTTCACCTCATTTTAATCTTCCTTAGAGCCCCATCTTGAATAGCCTCTTAACAATCTCCACATCATTTCTTCCTCTGAAAATTTCTGAAATTTTTAGTGAATCGAAATAACGGCGAACAAAAATCCACAAAACTTATAGTCACTACTCCCACAAGTGCCTAGAGCCTATATCATGCATAAAAACTACTTGGCACCATACATATTTGACATGCAAGCTCAAGAACAAGGTCACCACAACAATAAAAAAATTCCAATATATAAAGCACTAAAACAAAAACTAATTGGACCATTGGAGGAGTCACATACCGAAGATCAATCCCCTAAAACAGTTTTGCAAATAAAGCTTTGCACAAGGAGATCAAAAATGGCAGTAAAATGAGTTAGAACATGGGTGTGAGCAATGGTGGGATTTTTTCTGGAGGAAGACAAAGTGGATGGGTGCTGGAATAAGTGAGGGGGGCCTCCGTGGGACCCACAAGCAACCTAGGCGCACCTAGGGGGGTAGCCGCGCCCTGTGGGCTTGTGGCTTCTTGTGCAGCCCCTTGATATGTTCTCAGTGCCAGAAATTCTTAAACATTCCAAAAAACACCATACTACATTTTCAAGGCATTTGGAGAACTTTTATTTTCAGGTCATCTTTTATTGCACGGATAACTTAGAAAACAGAAAAATAATAGCATTTTACTATGTCTAATCTAAACAAAAGAAAGTAAAAGTTGGGTATAGAAGGTTGTGCCTTCTAAATTCATCCATCTCATGTCTATCAAAAGGAATTCATTAACAAGGTTGATTGATACGTCTCCATCATATCTATAATTTTTTATTGTTTCATGCCAATATTCTACCACTTTCATATACTTTTGGCAACTTTTAATACTATTTTTGGGACAAACATATTGATCTAGTGCCCGGTGCTAGTTCACGTTTTTGTTTCGCAGAAAATCCATATCAAAAGAAGTCCAAATGTGATCAAAACTTACGGAGATTTTTTTTGGAATATATGTGATTTTTGGGAAAAAGAATCAATGCGAGACGATGCCCGAGGGGCCCAGAAGCTAGGGGCACGACCTACCCCCCTAGCCGCGCCCTGGGCCCTTGTGGTCACCTGTAAAGCCTTTGGTTCCCTTCTTTCGGTGTAGGAAAGATAATATCAGGATAAAAATTGTGTTAAAATTTCAGCCCAATCGGAGTAATGGATCTCCGAGAATTTAGGAGTGAAATGCCAGAATCTAGGAACGCGGAAACATAAGGGAACAGAGAGAGAGATCCAATCTTGGAGGGGCTCCCTCCCCTCCGCCGCCATGGAGGCCAAGGACCAGAGGGAAACCCTCCTCCCATCTAAGGGGAGGCCAAGGAAGAAGAATAAGGAGGGGGGCTCTCTCCCCCTCTCTCCCGGTGGCACCGAAACACCACCGGGGCCAACATCGTGACAATGATCTACACCAACAACTTCGCCACCGTCATAACCAACTCTCTTCGCCTCTATGCAGCGGTTAAACAACTCTTCTCCCTGCTGTAGTCTCTACTTAAATAGGGTGCTCAATGCTATATATTATTTCTCAATGATGTATGGCTATCCTATGATGTTTGAGTAGATCCGTTTTGTCCTATGGGTTGATTGATGATCATGATTGGTTTGAATTGCATGTTTTATTATTGGTGTTGTCCTATGGTTCTCTCCGTTTCGCGCAAGCGTGATTTATCCCCACTATAGGGTTTGCAATATGTTTATGATTCGCTTATGGTGGGTGGTGTGAGTGACAGAAGCACAGGCCGAGTAATTAGGTTGTTTGCGTATGGGAATGAAGAGGACTTGATACCTTATAATGCTATGGTTGGGTTTTAACTTAATGATATTTAGTAGTTGTGGATTCTTGCTAGAGTTCCAATCATTAGTGCATATGATCCAAGTGCAGAAAGTATGTTAGCTTATGCCTCTCCCTCATATAAAGATGCAATAGTGATTATCGGTCTAGTTATCGATTGCCTAGGGACAAATAACTTTTTTGGGAAGCTCTCTACTAAGAATAACTTAGTTTTTTCTTTATCTAATAATCCCCTAGTTTTTATTTACGTCCTCTTTATTATCTTGCAAGCCTATCCTGTGACACCTACAAAGTACTTCTAGTTTCATACTTGTTCTAGGTAAAGCGAACGTTAAGCGTGCTTAGAGTTGTATTGGTGGTCGATAGAACTTGAGGGAATATTTGTTCTACCTTTAGCTCCTCGTTGGGTTCGACACTCTTACTTATCGAAAGAGGCTACAACTGATCCCCTATACTTGTGGGTTATCATTGATCAAGACTTATTAACAAACTTCTTTCCAGTAATATGAAACCGGAGAATTTTCGAATAACACTAAGTTACCTCAACGGGGACAGGCATGTAACCTACCATGATTATTTCATATTTCTTCTTGACAGAAGGGAGAGGAAATTCAAAATCTCCAATAATAATCATTGAAAAATTTCCAATGGAGTTGATACTATGAACTTGAGGTTGTTTCTTCGGAAAGTGTACCGTATGTTCATCACCATTAACATGAAAATTGACATTGCCCTTGTTGCAATCAATAACAGCTCCTCCAGTATTCAAAAAGGGTCTACCAAGGATGATCGACATACTATCGTCCTCGGGAGTATCAAGAATATCAAAGTCCGTTAGGATAGTAACATTTGCAACTACAACAGGCGCATTCTCACAAATACCGATGGGTAAAGCATTTGATTTATTAGCCATTTGCAAAGAGATTTTAGTAGGTGTCAACTTATTCAAATCAAGTCTACTATACAAAGAGAAAGGCATAACACTAACACCATCTCCAAGGTCAGATAAAGCAGTTTTAACATAATTTCCTTTAATAGAGCATGGTATAGTAGGTACTCAGGGATCTCCTAGTTTCTTTGATATTCCACCCTTAAAGGTATAATTAGCAAGCATGGTGGAAATCTCAGCTTCCGGTATCTTTCTTTTATTTGTCACAATATTTTGCATATACATAGCATAAGGAGACATTTTCAGAATCTTAGTCAAGCAGATATGCAAAAAGACAGGTCTAAGTATTTCAACAAAACACTCAAAGTCCTCATCCTCCCTTTCTTCGATGGTTTAGGAGGAAAGGGCATGGGTTTCTGAACCCATGGTTCTCTTTCTTTACCATGATTCCTAGCAACAAAGTCTCTTTTGTCATATCTTTTATTCTTAGTTGTGGGTTATCAAGATCAACAACAGGGTCAATCTCCACATCGTTATCATTACTAGGTTGAGCATCAACATGAACAGCATCATCAATATTATCACTAGGCTCGTGTTCATTACCAGATTGTGTCTTAGCATCAGTAATAGAAATATCATTTGGGTTTTCAGGTGTATCTATAATAGGTTCACTAGCAGCATGCAAGGTCCTATCATCATTCTTTTTCATTTCATTAATGGGATGACCAGGTGTATCAGTATTAATTCGTTGAGAATCATGCTCAATTCTCTTAGGATGTCCCTCAGGATACAAAGGTTCCTGAGTAATTTTACCACCTATAGTCACAACTCTAATAGAACGATCATTGTTCTTACCATTTATCTCATTAAGCAAATCATTTTGTGCCTTAAGTACTTGTTCTACTTGAGTAGTTACCATGGAAGCATGTTTACTAATAAGCTTAAGATCATTAATAGTTTGACTCGTATAATCACCTAAGCGATCAAGCATATAAGCATTTTGTTTTGATTGTCTACTAACATAAGCATTGAAATTTTCTTGCTTAACAATAAAGTTATCAAACTCATCCAAGCATTGTCTAGCAGACTTATTATAAGGAATATCACCTTCATCAAATCTATGGAGAGAATTTACCTCTACTACCTGTGTCGGGTTATCGAGACAATGTATTTCTTCAATAGGTGGTAGATTCTTCACATCTTCATCTTTAATACCTTTTTCTTTCATAGATTTCTTTGCCTCTTGCATATCTTCAGGACTGAGAAATAGAATACCTCTTTTCTTTGGAGTGGGCTTTGGAGGTGGTTCGGGAATAGTCCAATCATTATCATTGTTCCATATATTATTCAATAATAGTTCATCTTGTTCAACCGTTCGTTCCCTGAAAACACAACCAGCACAACTATCTAGGTGGTCCTAGAAGCATCGGTTAGTCCATTATAAACGATATCAAGTATTTCATTTTTCTTGAGAGGGTGATCAGGCAAAGCATTAAGTAATTGGAGAAGCCTCCCCCAAGCTTGTGGGAGACTCTCTTCTTTAATTTGCACGAATTTAAATATTTCCTGCAAGGCAGCTTATTTCTTACGGGCCGGAAAGTATTTTTCAGAGAAGTAATATATCATATCATGGGGACTACGCACACAACCAGGAGCAAGAGAATTAAACCATATCTTAGCATCACCCTTTAGTGAGAAAGGAAACAACTTAAGAATATAGTAATAATGAATTTTTTTCCTCATGAGTAAATAGGGTGGCTATATCATTCAATTTAGTAAGATGTGCCACAACTGTATCACATTCATAACCATCGAAAGGATCAGATTCATCCAAAGTAATTAACTCAGGATCGACAGAGAATTCATAATCCTTATCAGTAACAAAGATATGTGAAGTAGCAAACTTAGGATCATATTGCATTCTAGCATTCAAAGATTTTTCATTCCACTTGCATAGCAATTTATTAAGATCATCTCTATCCTTACAAGCAAGAAAGTCCCTAGCTACCTCTCCCTCCATAACATAACCCTTAGGTATATTAGGAATCCATATCTAGGAGAGCTAGGTCTAACAAGTGTCTCATAGTGTTCAGTCTCAATAATTTCATTGGTTTCAGAAATATCATCACTTTTAGCATTGACTCCAGCAATTTGTTCATCAAGAAATTCAACCAGTGGCATAGTATTATCAAGAAAAGTATCATCATAAGCATCATGCATAGCAGAAGTGGCATCATCAATTACTTCCGACATATCAGAATCAATAGAAGGTGGCGCAAATTTACTCATAACAGAAGGTGAATCAAGTGCAGAGCTAGATGGCAGTTCCTTACCTCCCCTCGTAGTAGAGGGATAGATCTTGGTTTTGGATCTTTCAGATTCTTCATAGTGATCAACAAATATAAATCCCAAGTGACTCAGAGAACAGAGCTATGCTCCTCAACAACGCCGTCAGAAAAAAGTCTTGATAACCCACAAGTATAGGGGATTGCAATACTTTTCGAGGGTAGAGTATTCAACTCAAATTTATTGATTCGACACAAGGGGAGACAAACAATATTCTTGAGTATTAGCAGCTGAGTTTTCAATTCAACCGCACCTGAAATACTTAATATCTGCAGCAAAGTATTTAGTAGCAAAGTAGTATGGAAGTAACATAACGAAGGCAAAAGTATCAGTAGCAGTTTTGTAGTGATTGTAATAGTAGCAACAGAAAAGTAACTTAGCAAGGATCAATATGTGAAAACCTCGTAGGCAATGAATGAGTGATGGATAATTTTGTCGGATCACATTCATCATGCAACGATTATAACATAGGGTGACATAGAACTAGTTCGAATTTATCAATGTAATGTAGCCATGTATTCCATATGTAGTCATACGTGCTTATGGAAATGAACTTGCACGACATCTCTTGTCCTACACTCCTATGGTAGCGAGGTCCTAATGGAAACTAAGGGATATTAAGGCCTCCTTTTAATAGAGAACGGGAACAAAGCATTAGCACTGAGTGAATACATGAACTCCTCATACTACTGTAATCACAGGAAAGAATCCCAGTTATTGTCACCCTGGAGGATGCGGATCATAACTCGTAATAGGTTCCAACAACTTTCTAGATGGGATCAAGAACACATATATATTCATGAAAACATAATAGGTTCAGATCTGAAATCAGAGCACTCGGGCCGTAGTGACAAGCATGAAGCATAGCAAAGTCATAGCAACATGAATCTGAGAACATAGTGGATACTACGGATTAAACCCTAACAAAACTAACTCGATTACATGGTAAATCTCATCCAACCCATCACCGTCCAGCAAGCCTACGATGGAATTACTCATGAATGGCGGAGAGCATCATGTAATTGGTGATGAAGTATGGTTGGTGATGACGATGGTGTCGATTTCCCCTCTCCGGAGCCCAAAACGGACTCCAGATCTGGCCTCTTGAGGAAGAACAGGAGGTGGCGCGGCTCCATATCGTCAAACACGATGAACTCTTCTCTCTGATTTTTTCTCCCCGAATGGGATTATATTGAGTTGGAATTGAGGTCGATGGAGCTGTAGGGGGGGCCCACAAGCCACCTGGGCTCAGCCTAGTGGGGGTGCCCCCTGGCTTGTGGCCAATGGGTGCCCCCCTCTGGTTGATTCTTTCGCCAGTACTTTTATTTATTCCAAAAATATTCTTCATAAATTTTTAGGACAATCCTAGAACTTTTATTTCTGCACAAAAATAACACCAAGGCAATTCTGATGATAACAGCGTCAATCCGGGTTAGTTCCATTCAAATCATGCAAATTAGAGTCCAAAACAAGGGCAAATGGGTTTGGAAAAGTAGATACGATGGAGACGTATCATATATTGCCATGTTGCCATATCTGGATAAACTATGGATAGAGACTTAGAAAAAGAAGAGTTGTTGGGTGATATAATCGGTGACGAAAGTGATGATATCCTCGCCTTGGGGTTTCTCAATGACATTGATGATGAGGGAAAAGAGGATGACGGCCCCGATGATCGAATGGAGGAGGGAGGAGAAGACGGCTCCGGTGATCGAATGGAGGAGGAAGGAGATGAAAACTCTGCTAGTGTTAGATCCATAACTGTTGCAAAGTCCGGCTAGGTATATATATTAATTAAGCCTATGCTGACTTGATGCATTAATTGTTTTGTATGTGCATATATTAACACTTCTTTCTTCTTTTAGTCCTTCTGATCGAGACAAACTTCTGTAACGAGACGAGGCCTGAAGAAAAGGTTGGATAAGCATGAAAGGTTCACAAACGAAGAACTCGCTCCAGATGGCCAACCGATTGCTCCCAAGTGGACCAAAGACAAATTTATACATCAGTGCGGAATTATTGTTAGGGACAGCATCCTGATCAGCATCCAAGAATGGAATAAGATGAAGGACAGTGAAGTTTCTTATGTCTCTGATAGACAGAAAGATGACCTTTGGACCTTGTTGATGACAAATTTCAGCCTACCGCTAGAGGAGGATAGAAATAAACCAGTTATACAGTGAAAAGTCAAGGCATTTCCTCTTAAAAAGATGGAAGAACTATTCAAGAACCGGAAGAAACTATTGTACAAAAAGTTTGTCAAAAAAGACGAGACTCCAGAATTCACCGGTCAGTATGCCAAGATGAAATATGAGTGGCACGAATTTGTGGCGTACAAAAAATCAGAGAAAGCTAAGAAAAGGTCACATACAAATAAGATAAATCTACAAAGAAAAAGTATCACCATGTTACGGGGTCAGGTGGCTACAATGTTGCCCGTCCTACATGGAACAAAGCTGAGAACGACCTGCTTGCTAAAGCGGTCCAACCAGCGACATTGAACTGGCCCGGTCGGTGTAGGACTTGGTTGTTTGGGCATGGAGGAACTTTGGACTCAGAAACAGGGAAATGTGTTTTCATGAAATCTCAACTTCAGACACCCGTCAATAAGATTCAGACAGCAATCAAGGAAGTGGAGGAAGGGAGGTTCCATCCCAGCAAAGAGAAGGACGTGATGTCAAAGGCCCTGGGGAATCCTGAACACCCTGGACAAACTACAGACACATCAGGCTCTGTTCCGTGGAAGTATGGGTTTCCGGACAACACTTATTATAGAAGCCGAGCGGAAAAGAAGAATGAGGAAGCAAACCGGATGTAGAAGATGGAAGAAAGATTAGAGTAGCTAGAGGCAGGTCAGGGAGCTATTACAGGCACACCAACTCAGCAGCACGAAGATCCTTCATTCCATACTGCCAACGAAGCTACCCCACCATCTCACTGGAAAAACAACATGGCTTCCACGGAGCTCGTTCAGCCTTATATCACGGCTCCTCGCTACCCCGTGGATGGTATAACAGAGAGGGAACATTGTGAGCTAATTGCGAAATACCATAACCTAACATTGAAGGTGGCGGTCGGCTATGCCTTACCTACTACACTTGATGAAACTTTCCATTGCAATCTGATTCCATATGGCTATGCTGTTGTCCGGGTGGATGATGGATTTGAGGATCTGGACCTTCAGTACCCTACAGGTGAAGGGGAGACTGGTCTGATAAATGCCCTCAGGACTGCAATTCTACGGAGAAAGAAAAACATCGTTCTTCCAAACTGGACGCCGCCTCAGCAGACTCAACCAGAGGAGGCCCCTCAGCAGACTCAGCCGGAGGAGGCCCGTCGGCAGAATCCTCCTCCACCTCAGCTCATGTATTTGCCGCGTCAGCGGACTCCACCTCCTCCGCTGCGTCAGTGGACTTCACCTACTCTGCCGTGTCAGCGAACTCCGACTGCTCTGCCGCGTCAACTAACTCCGCCGCCTTAGCTACGGCGGAAGAGAGCTGCCGCCCCTCCCGCGACTAGAAGCAGTAAAACAATGAAGAAATCCAGAGTAGGCCCAAGTGTCAAGAAGGCTCCTCCAAAGTTACCCTATGACATGACTGAGGAGGAAACCGCCGAGATCGTGGCTGCCAATGTGAAACTCCAGCTTGCACCAAAACGTCCACCTCCAAAGGAGAAAGTAGGTTCGATAAAAGTGAAGCGATGTCTGGATGCCCTTAGGCAACCACCACCGCCACCGCCGCAACCAAACTATGACCACTGTATTGCAAGGACATTTGATCAAGAGAAGTTGTCAGGAAGCTTAAGTAGCTGATAGAGGTAAAAGGTGTCCCGTCTTTGGATGAGATGGTGGCAATCATTTTTGTTGGACTAGACTTTGACGATTCGAATACGAACGTGCGAGGACGTCGCGCCTTAGCAATCACTAAACCAACTCTAAGAGGTTATTGACCATGTCGGAGCATGATCAACCTGACCATGAGGGTCTGTTTCCTGCAAGCAAACAAAGAACAAGCAAGAAACTAAGATTGCAATCTAGATATTGCGAATATAAAAGGAAAGCTTTATTGATGAAAGTGGGGTTCTATCATGCCTTTGTCTGGTCGTGGAACACAAATGAAGAACACGAAGTTGCAGCTATGGTGAACTTGTAATCTAAACAAAACCCAAATCTAAAACGATGCCCTAAGGGTTGTATATATGGGGGAATAGAGGGGAATTTCGTGTCCCCTTGGAGGAGGGATCCGAAAACGACCCTAACTCAGTTTCCCCCACACATACGGACTCCAAAAACAGCCTATAATATGGTATTTCGAAATTATGTGGGCCTGGCCCAAAAATAAGGTGGCGCCACACCTATAATAGCCTATGGATGAATTTTATAAAGTGGCATCATGCATATTTCGCCCAAGGCTTCTTGCTGTCATTACGGTGGCTTCAAAGTGCGAAATCATCACTCGGAGCTCCATTGTTCTTTCCCGCGCGCGCACCTTCTTCTCCATGCTTGATCCCCCTCCAATGGACATCCTTCTTATCCATGCTAGGTCCTTCATTCATAAGTAAAATAAAAGTATCTAATTTAGGTAGCATCATATGTTCATGAACAATAGAAGGATTTCCAAGAAACAAAACTACATAGTAATTCAATTGACGTGCGCGGGCTATAGAAATTGGTCCAGTATTGATAGCAGCAGGGGATATGGGTGTAACATTAGTAGGGATGTCCCCATTATCCTCCCCTTCTTGAACTGAAGTCGTCCTCGATGGAAGTTCATCTTCCTCACCCAAATAAGGCTTCAAATCTGCAATGTTAGAAGTGGGACTAACCCCAAACTATCCATGCAGCTCAAGTTTATATGCATTATCATTTATTTTCTCTAACACCTTAAAAGGACCATCAGCACATGACATTAGCTTTGACTTGCGCAAATCAGGAAATCTATCCTTACGCAAATGTAACTAAACAAGATCTCCAGGTGCAAAGACAACATGTTTTCTACCCTAATCTCCAGCAAATTTGTATTTAGCATTCATACGCTCAATGTTTTCCTTAGTTAACTCATTCATCTTTAATATCAATTCAGCATGTTCTTTAGCATCAAAATTAACCATCTCCGAAGAAGGAAGAGGCAACAAATCAATAGATGCACGAGGTAAGAAACCATACACAACTTCAAAAGGGCACGTCTTAGTAGTAGAATGCAGCGAACGATTATAAGAAAATTCAATATGAGGCAAACATTCTTCCCACATTTTCAGGTTATTCTTCAAAACAGCCTGATAACCCACAAGTATAGGGGATCGCAACGGTTTTCGAGGGTAGAGTATTGTTAGAGCCTGCCTTAATAGGAATGATAGACTACTCATATCAACAAGGAATTCCTTCTTTTCCGGGAGCCCATTCGAAAAGAACTCCAAAGTTAAGCGTGCTTGGCTTGAAGCGATTCTAGGATGGGTGACCGATCGGGAAGTTACTCCCGGGTGCGCATGAGTGAGGATAAAGTGCGCAGGAAAGACTAGTGTTGGTTTGTGGGGCCAGTCTAGATCCTACCAGGCGTAACGGGGTGTTACCAACGCTGTCGGGACCCCGATCCTAAGTCATATGAATACATACTATAACATATCACATCACTTTGCGGCCTCACGCACGGTAAGCTCCACAGCTGTAGCCTTACCTTAGCCGGGACCGTTTGCGTCTTTTGGCTCACGTATGTGAACATGTCGCTGGCAATCAAACGACAGAGAACCCGGGACGACATGATTAGTCATAGAACCCAAGTGGCACATCCATACGGAAACATGCATACGTAACCCAGCAATGCAGGTGTCGGCCTCAAGCGTGTGTAGACGAGTCATAGCAAGCTACAAGGACTCTATTACGCCGTGAGACATAAATGCCATCACTACACGTAGACGAGTCATAGCAGGCTACAGGGACTCCATTACACTGCAAGACATTTCCTCGAAGGGACAGACACAGCAGCAAAGAAGGATACATGTCGGTCAATCAATGTGTCCGGAGCAGTAGCAAGCTACCATGGCTCGATGGAAGCACAAAGAGGCAGTTTCTCGTAAAGAATACTACTAAAGGGACCCGACTAGGTGTCGGATCCCATACATACCGTTGCACGTCACACGTACGCACGACATGCCCGATATGCATAGATACAACTATGGCCATCACAACATAACCATACAACAAGACAACTTTTATTTAAGAGGCTCAGACGAGCCTTGGATAATATGTTCTTACAGGTAGGGGTCACATGACCTGACAGTCAAGTCATACAAACAAGTTCATACAAACCAAGCGGAAGCATAAAGCTATCTGAGTACACACAGATGAAAGGGTAAAAAGGCACATGGCCTAACTATCTACAGCCCGCCACAGGGCATAAGGTCGTAGCAGGGACACCAGCTATTCGGCATCGTCAACATCTAGAAAGAACCCACCTGATGGGTCCTGGGTCTCATCTGCAACATTTATTAAGCAAACGTGAGTACAAACGTACTCAGCAAGTCTTTAAAACAAACCTAGTCTATTCATGCTCATGTATCAACAAGGGGGGTGGTGGAGTTTATGCAGCAATGCCAGCTTTGACTCACTAACCTACACTACACAATTTTTAACTCTTTGTTTACATTTTAGATATCGCACATGAGTCCACTAACTCCATGACAATACACCACCATGGATTCACTTCCCTCTACTGGGAGAGTGCTATCCACGGTACTCACACTTGTCTTGATATTTTTATGAGTATCCATTTGATTATCTATGAACATCATAAGCTTTCCAAGTAGTCCATATCTGAGGACGCGGCTATTCGAATAGTTTCATACCCTGCAGGGGTGTACCTCTTCACACACACTCTCGCCACTTATCGGTGTGTTCTCATAAAACCATGCACCTCGGAAACCTTCAAGCGGAAGCCTAGCGAGGGAGTCGGCCACGACCGTCAATCACATAAGACCTCTAGTCCAGGCTATTGCCTATTTGAGACTGAACCCGCACGGAAGTCCGGCCGAAGTTTCCGCTATGGCCCCAAACGATGTGTGCAGGGTTCCCAAGCCCACCATTCGGGTGTCCCTTGGTACACCGTGCCACTGCCTACTGCATCGTAACCCACCCCTGGGGTCAGCGTTACGCACGGCCTCCAGCATGCTATAAACACCAGAAACTACTTGCAACTCCTGGACTAAGGACTAAGCAACTGATAAGTCGAGAGGGGTCGAGTTACCGGAACCCAATGTGTGGTAGTAACTAGTCTTGGATCACAAACACGAAACTCAGTTCCTAAGAACGGTCCCATTGAGAGAACCCGCTATGTACTCCTACATAGCTTCTCATCGCTACCTTTACCAAATCGGGTTCATCATAAGCTTATCACATCGGAACAACAATGTTTCACTCCAGTTCATCACCCATATGAATCAGACCTGACACAACTCTAAGCATAGCAAGCGTAGTAGGCAAAGTAAGCTAAGCACATCATGACACAAGCATCTACTAGGTATGCTAGGTTGCAAGGTTAAGCTATTTACTGTGACAATGACAGGTCATGCAAAAGAATAGGTTCTTCTACCGTGTATGACAGACATATGAGTGTTTGCCCTAATGCAATAAACAAGAGCAGGAGCGAGAGAGTGGGATGTTATCGGAATGATCAAGGGGTTGTTTGCCTTGGTGTGTAGTGGGAAGGTTCTCTCCTTCATTGGAATACTCGGAGGTATCCTCACAAGCAGGGCCTACCGCAATGCAGATAAATAGCATTCAATACACGCAAGTGCAACAATATGATGCATGATCATGACATGGTAGCATGTATGGATGAGCTAATGCAACTAGTGTCCAAGTTAATTTGAAGTGAGTTTGAATATAGGTTCAAAATCGTTCTTCATTTCAAATTCCATATACTAACCTATTAATAAATGTCAAGGTTCATCTACATAGGTTGCTCTAACATGCATGATAATAGCACCATTGGATTCATTGGATTTTTATGATAAATTTTCATATATAAATTATTTTCATCTGATTTACAGATTAATTTATATGAATTTTTAAAGTTTTAAACAATTTCTGGAATTATTTTAAAACTGGAAAATGAAATATGACGTGAGCCTGACGTCACTACGACGTCAGATGGTCGGCTGACTAGGCCAGGTCAAACTTGACGTGCGGGGCTCGCACGTCAGTGACACGGGCCTAATTCCCACGCTGACCAGGGTTTGACCCGCAGCTGGGGCCCACTGGTCAGTGGCTGGGGGCCTAATTATGTGAGAGCCTGGCTTAATAAGAATGGTAGACTACTCATATCAACAAGGAATTCCTTCTTTTCCGGGAGCCCACTCGAAAAGAACTCCAAAGTTAAGCGTGCTTGGCTTGGAGCGATTGTAGGATGGGTGACCGACTGGGAAGTTGGTCCCCTTGCGGTTACACGGGCATGTGTGGGTCAGGTGCACGGGCATGTGGTGCATGGCATGTGTGGCCCGTCGTGGCACACAACATGGCACATGTGCTGGACTGGACGCGCATACGTGTGTCAAAAGGGAACGTTCCTAATGGGCCGACGAGGACGTCGGTTCCTTTGAGTGCGGGTGTATGTGAGAGCCTGGCTTAATAGGAATGATAGACTACTCATATCAACAAGGAATTCCTTCTTTTCCGGGAGCCCACTCGAAAAGAACTCCAAAGTTAAGTGTGCTTGGCTTGGAGCGATTCTAGGATGGGTGACCGATCGGGAAGTTGGTCCCGGGTGCGCACGAGTGAGGACAAAGTGCGCAGGAAACACTAGTGTTGGTCTGTGGGGCCAATCTAGATCCCGCCAGGCGTAATAGGGTGTTACAAGTATTCAGCCCAAATTTATTGATTCGACAAAAGGGAAGCCAAAGAATATTCTCAGGTATTAGCAGCTGAGTCATTAATTCAACCACACGTGAAAGACTTAATATATGCAGCAAAATAATTAGTAGCAAACTAGTATGGAAGTAACGGTAATGATGGAAAAAGTGACAATATTAGTTTTTGTTGGGGAATGTTGCATGCGAAACAAAAAAATTCCTACGCATACTCAAGATCTATCCATGGTGATGAGCATCTACGAGAGGGAGAGTTGATCTACATACCCGTGTAGATCGCTAAGCAGGAAGCGTTAAGAAATGCGGTTGGTGTAGTCGAACGTCTTCGCGATCCAAATCGCCGAGCGTCCCGCGATCTCATCACGATCCGTTCCGCGATCTAATCATGATCCATCCCGCGAACTCATCATGATCCGTCCCGCAATCTCATCGCGATCCGTCTCGCGATCTTGATCACGGTCCTCCTGATCTAGCGCTGAACGGACGGCACCTCCGCGTTCAGCACACGTACAGCTTGATGACGATCTCCGCCTTCTTGATCCAGCAAGAGGGAGCGGAGAGGTAGACGAGTTCTCCGGCAGCGTGACGGCGCTGCGGCGATGGTGGTGGAGCAATTCCGGCAGGGTTTCGCCTAAGCACTGCAGAAAACCGATCTAGAGGAGAAATTATGCACTAGAGGAACGGGTAGCACGTGGCTGAAAATCTTGTGCCAAAACCCTATGCCCCTCTAGTATATGTAGGAGGAGAGGAGGAGGAGGCTTGGTTCCCAAGGAGCCAGCCCTTGGGTCGGCCGAACCAGGAGGGAGGAGTCCTCCTCCTCCACTCCTAGTAGGATTAGGACTCCTTCCTAATTTAGCCCTTTTTGCCTTTTTCCACCTTTCTCCTTTTGGGCTTTTTCTTCCCAGCTACTTGGGCCCTTTGTGGGACTTCCTCCAGCCCACTAAGGTCTGGTATTCATCCTCCCACATCCCATGTAGCCTCTTGGGTTGAAATACCCCTTCCGATGGTCTCCCGGTATACTACCGGTACTCCCGGTACACTACCGGTGAGCCCGAAACTTTTCCGGCGACCAAAATAGGACTTCCTATATATCAATATTTACCTCCGGACCATTCCGGACCTCCTCGTGATGTCCGGGATCTCACCCGGGACTCCGAACAACCTTAGGTCACCACCATACATAACTCTATACTACCAAAACGTCACCAAACCTTAAGTGTGCAGACCCTGCGGGTTCGAGAACTATGTAGACATGACCGATACACCTCTACGGTCAATAACCAATAGCGGGACCTGGATGCCCATATTGGTTCCTACATATTCTACGAAGAACTTTATCGGTCGAACCTCTGTGTCAAGGATTCAGTTAATCCAGTATGATGTTCCCTTTGTTCTTCGGTATGTTCCTTGCCCGCTATTCGATCGTCGGTATCTCCATACCTAGTTCAACCTCGTTACCGATAAGTCTCTTTACTCGTTCTATAATACAAGATCTCATGACTAACACTTAGTCACATAGCTTTCAAGGCTTATTGTGATGTTTTATTACCGAGTGGTCCCTGATATACCTCTCCGTCACACAGAGTAACAAATCCCAGTCTTGATCCATGCCAACCCAACAAACACCCTCGGTGATACCTATAGAGCACCTTTATAGTCACCCAGTTACATTGCGACGTTTGATACACACAAGGTACTCCTCCGGTGTCAGTGAGTTGCATGATCTCATGGTCAGGGAACAAATACTTGACATGCAGAAAACAGTAGCAATAAACTGACACGATCATATGCTACGTTTGTAGTTTGGGTCTTGTCCATCACATCATTCTCCTAATGATGTGATCCCGTTATCAAATGACATCACATGTCAATGGCTAGGAAACCTTGACCATCTTTGACCAACGAGCTAGTTCACTAGAGGCATACTAGGGACAAAGTGTTGTCTATTTACCCACACATGTAATGTGTTTCCAATCAATACAATTATAGCATGGATAATAAACGATTATCATGAACAAGGAAATATAATAATAAACACTTTATTTATTGCCTCTAGGGCATATTTCCAAAAGTCTCCCACTTGCACTAGAGTCAATAATCTAGTTCACATCATCATGTGATCCGCATTGTTATGAATCTAACAACCAATGAGTTATGGGGCTCGATCATGCTTTGCATGTGAGAGAGGTCTTATAGTCAACGGGTCTGCGACATTTAGATCTGTGTGTACTTTGCAAATCTCTATGTCAAACCGTAAGCACTGCTACAACACTCCACTTGGTACTATTCCAAATGGCTGCTCCACTATACGTATCCAGATTGCTACTACGAGTCATCCGGATTGGTGTTAAAGCTTGCATCGACATAACTCTTTACGAAGAACTCTTTATCACCTCCATAATCGAGAAACATCTCCTTAGTCTTTTAGTTACAAAGGATAATCTTGACTGTTGTCCAATGATCCACTTCTGGATCACTTTTGTACCCCTTGACAGACTCATGGCAAGGCACACACCAGGTGCGGTACACAACATGGCATAATATAGAGCCTATGGCTAAGGCATAGGGGATGACGTTCGTCCTTTCTCTTTCTTCTGCCGTTGTCGAGCTTTGAGTCTCACTCAACTTCACACATTACAAATCAGGCGAGAACTCTTTCTCTGACTGATCTATTTTGAACTCTTTCAAAATTTTGATCTATCTCTATAGATCTTGATGCTCAACAACTAGGTAGCTTTATCCAGGTCTTCCTTTGAAAAAATCTTTTCAAACAACCGTTTATGCTTTCCAGAAATTCTACATCATTTCCGATCAACAATATGTCAACCACATATGCTTACCAGAAACTCTATAGTGCTCCCACTCACTTATTATAAATACAAGTTTCTCATAAACTTTGTATAGACTCAAAAACTTTGATCACCTCATCAAAGTGTATACTCCAACTCCGAGATGCTTGCTTTAGTTCATAGAAGGATCACTGAAGCTTGCACACCTTTGAGCATCCTTTGGACTGACAAAACCTTCTGGTTGTATCTGATACAACCTTTCCTTAAGGAAGGAAACGATGTTTTGGCATCCATCTGTCAGATTTCATAATTGAAAAATGCAGCAACTGCTAACATAATTCCAACAGACTTTAGCATCGCTACGAGTGAGAAAGTCTCATCGCAGTCAACTCCTTGAACTTAGCGGAAACTACTTTGCTACAAGTCGAGCTTTATAAATGGTGACATTCACCATCAGCGTCTGTCTTCATCTTAAAGGTCCATTTGTACTCAACAACCTGCCGTCCAACGAGCAAGTCTACCAAAGTCTATACTTGGTTTTCATACATGGATCCTTTCTCGGATTTCATGGCATCTAACCATTTGTCAGAATTCGGGCCCATCATCGCTTCTCCACAGCTCGTAGGTTCATCATTGTCCAACAACATGACCTCCAAGACAGGGTTGTCGTACCGCTCAGGAGCAGTACACATCATTATCGACCTACGAGGTTCGATAGTAACTTGATCCGAAGCTTCATGATCATCATCATTTACTTCCTCTTCAACTGACGTAGGTTCCATAGAAACAGCTTTCTGCGCTACGCTACTCTCTGGTTAAAACAAAGGTTCAACAACCTCATCAAGTTCTATCTTCCTCCCACTCAATTCTTTCGAGAGAAACTCTTTCTCGAGAAAGGATCCGTTTTAGCAACAAACACTTTATGCTCGGATCTGAGATAGAAGGTTTACCCAACTGTTCTTAGGGTATTATATGAAGATGCATTTGTCCGCTTTGGGTTCGAGGCCATTAGATGAAACATTTTTCCATACAAGCATCGCAGCCCCAAACATTAAGAAATGACAGCTTGGGTTTCTATCAAACCCCAATTCACACGGTGTCATCTCAACGGATTTAGATGGTGCCCTATTTAAAGTGAATGTAGTTGTCTCTAATGCATAACCCCAAAATTATTATAGAAAAACAATAAGAGACATCATAGCACGCACCATATCCAATAGAGCACGACTATGATATTCGGACACACCATCACACTATGGTTTTCCAGGTGGCGTGAGTTGTGGAACAACTTTCACATTGTCTAAAGTTGTATGCCAAACTCGTAACTCAGATATTCATCTCCATGATCATATCGTGGACATCTTCTTGTCACGATGATCTTTAAACTTCACTCTGAATTTGCTTGAACCTTTCAAACGATTCAGACTTGTGTTTCTTTAAGTAAATATACACTATATCTACTCAAATCATTAGTGAAGGTAAGAAAATAATGATATCCACCACACGCTACAAGACTCATTGGATTGCATACATCAACATGTATCATTTACAATAAATCACTTGCCCGCTCCATCAAACCAGAAAACGGGGTCCTTAGTCACCTTGACCAAGAGGCATGGTTCGCATGTCTCAACCGATTCGAAATCGAATGAGTCCAAAGATCCATCAGCATGGAGTTTCTTCATGCATTTTATACCAATATGACATTTAGCGGCAGTGCCACAAGTATGTGGTACTATCATTATTAACTTTTTATCTTTTGGCATCAATGTTATCAACATGTGTTTTACTACGATCAAGATGCAACAAACCATTCTCACTGGGTGCATGACCATTGAAGGTATTATTCATGTAAACAGAATAACCATTATTCTCTAACTTAAATGAATAACCGTGTTGCAATAAACACGATCTAATCACGTTCATGCTCAACGCAAGACACCAAATAACATTTATTTAGGTTCATCACTAATCCTGAATGTAGAGAGAGCATGTGATGTTGCTCACATCAACCTTGGAAACATTTCCAACACACATCGTCACCTCACCCTTAGCTAGTTCTCCGTTCATTCCGTAGCTTTTATTTTGAGTTACTAACATTAAGCAACCGAACCAGTATCCAATACCCAGGTGCTACTAGGAGTACTAGCAAGGTACACACCAATAACACGTATATCAAATATACTTCTGTTGACGTTGCCAGGCTTCTTATCTACCAAGTATCTAGGGTTGTTCCGCTTCAGCGACTGCTCTCCTCATAATCGAAGCACTTAGTCTCGGGTTTGGGTTCAACTTTGGGTTGCTTCACTGGAGCAGCAACTGACTTGCCATCCATGAAGTTTCCCTCCTTGCCCTTGCCCTTCTCAAAACTAGTGGTTTTTACTAACCATCAACACTTGACGCCCCTTGATTTCTACCTTCGCGGTGTCAAACATCGTGAATAGCTCAAGGATCATTATTTCTATCCCTGGTATTTTATAGTTCATCACCAAGTTCTAGTAGCTTAGTGAAAGTGACCTGGAGAACTATATCAATCACTATCTTATCTGGAAGATTAACTCCCACTCTATTCAAGCGATTGTAGCACCCAGACAATCCGAGCACATGCTCAACGATTGAGCTATTCTCCTTCATCTTGCAGACAAAGAATCTCGTTGGAGATCTCATAGGTCGCATCACGGGCATGAGCCTGAGATCCTAATTTCAGCTCTTAGAACATCTCATATGTTCCATGACGTTCAAAACGTTTCGGAGCCTCAACTCTAAGCTGTAATGCATGACGCACTAAACTATCAAGTAGTCATCAGAACGTGTCTGTCAGATGTTCACAACATCTACAGACGACGCTAGAGGGGTTGGCGCATCGAGTGGTGCATTAAGGACATAAGCCTTCTGTGCAGCAATGAGGACAATCCTCAGATCACGGAGCCAGTCCGCAATATTGCTACCATCATCTTTCAACTCTATTTCTCTAGGAACATATAAAAATTCAAGGGAGCTACAGCGTGAGCGAGTAATCTACAACATAATTTTGCAAAGACACTACTGACTATGTTCATCATAATGAGTTCAATTAATCATATAACTTAAGAACTCCCATTCAAATTGACATCCCTCCGGTCATTCGAGTGATACATGATCCAAATTCACCAACTCAAGTCCGATCATCACGTGAGTTGAGGTGGGTTCAATGGTGAACATCATCATGTTGATCATGTCTACTATATGACTCATGTTCGACCTTTCTGTCTCTTGTGTTCCAAGGCCATGTTTGTACATGCTAGGCTCGTCAAGTTTAACCCGAGTGTTCTGCATGTGCAACACTGGTTGCACCCGTTGTATGTGAACGTAGAGTCTATCACACCCGATCATCACGTGGTGTCTCGACACGACGAACTTTCGCAACGGTGCACACTCGGGGAGAACACAATTTATCTTGAAATTAAGTGAGGGATCACCTTATAATGCTACCATCATCCTAAGCAAAACAAGGTGCATAAAAGGATTAACATCACATGCAAATCATAAGTGACATGATATGGCCATGAACTTGTGCTTTTGATCTCCATCTTGAAAGCACGGGCATGATCTCCATCGTCACCGGCATGACACCATGATATCCATCAACGTGTCGCCATCGGGGTTACCGTGCCCACCATGCTTCTACTACTATTGCTTAATGATTGACACACAGGTCATACAATAATTAAAGACAACCCTATGGATCCTGCCGGTTGTCATACTCGTCGACATGCAAGTCATGATATTCTATACAAAACATGATCATCTCATACATCACATATATCTCATCATGTAATTGGCCATATCACATCACAACATACCCTGCAAAAACAAGTTAGACGTCCTCTAATTGTTGTTGCATGTTTTACGTGGCTGCTATGGGTATCTAACAAGAACAATTCTCACCTACGCAAACACCACAACGTGATACATAAGTTGCTTTTCAACCTTCTCAAGGACCGCCTTTGTCGAATCCAATCCAACTAAAGTAGGAGAAACAGACACCCGCCAGCCATCTTTGTGCAACGAGGTTACACGTCAGTCAATGGAACCAGTCTCTCGTAAGCGTACGAGTAAGGTTGGTCTGGGCCGCTTCATCCCACAATACTGCTGAACCAAAACACGACCAAGGCAGGAAGCAATCTAAGCATCAACGCCCACAAACTCTTTGTGTTCTACTCGAGATCTCATCTACACATAGACCTAGCTCATGATGCAACTGTTGGGGAACGTTGCATGGGAAACAAAAAATTTCCTACGCACACGCAAGATCTATCCATGGTGATGAGAATCTACAAGAGGGAGAGTTGATCTACATACCCTTGTAGATCGCTAAGCGGGAAGCGTTAAGAAACGCAGTTGGTGCAGTCGAACGTCTTCGCGATCCAAATTGTCGAGCGTCCTGCGATCTCATAACGATCTGTTCCGCGATCTAATCATGATCCGTCCCACGAACTCATCATGATCCGTCCCGCGATCTCACCATGATCCGACTCGCGATCTTGATCATGGTCCTTCCGATCTAGCGTCGAACGGACGGCACCTCTGCGTTCAGCACACGTACAGCTTGATGACGATCTCCGCCTTCTTGATCCAGCAAGAGGGAGCGGAGAGGTATACAAGTTCTCCGGCAGCGTGACGGTGTTGCGGCGATGGTGGTGGAGCAATTCCGGCAGGGCTTCGCCTAAGCACTGCAGAAAACCAATCTAGAGGAGAAACTATGCACTAGAGGAACGGGTAGCACGTGGCTGAAAATCTTGTGCCAAAACCCTAAAGGCCTCTAGTATATATAGGAGGTGAGGAGGAGGAGGATTGGCTCCCAATGAGCCAGCCCTTGGGTCGGCCGAACCAGGAGGAAGGAGTCCTCCTCCACTCCTAGTAGGATTAGGAATCCTTCCTAATTTAGCCCTTTTGCCTTTTTCCACCTTTTTCCTTTTGGGGTTTTCCTTCCTAGCCGCATGGGCCCTTTGTGGGACTTCCTCCAGCCAACTAAGGGCTGGTATTCATCCTCCCACATCCCATGTAGCCTCTTGGGTCGAAATACCCCTTCCGATGGTCGCCCGGTGCACTACCGGCACTCCCGGTACACTACCGATGAGCCCGAAACTGTTCCGGCGACCAAAATAGGACTTCCTATATATCAATCTTTACCTCCAGACCATTCGGAGCTCCTTGTGACGTTTGGGATCTCATCCGGGACTCCGAACAACCATCGGTCATCACCATACATAACTCTATACTACCAAAATGTCACCAAACCTTAAGTGTGTAGACCCTACGGGTTCGAGAACTATGTAGACATGACCGAGACACCTCTATGGTCAATAACTAATAGCGGGACCTAGATGCCCATATTGTTTCTTACATATTCTACAAAGATCTTTATCGGTCGAACCTCTATGTCAAGGATTCAATTAATCCCGTATGATGTTCCCTTTGTTCTTCGGTATGTTACTTGCCCGAGATTCGAACGTTGGTATCTCCATACCTAGTTCAACCTCGTTACCGGAAAGACTCTTTACTCATTACGTAATACAAGATCCCGTGACTAACTCTTAGTCACATTGCTTGCAAGGCTTATTGTGATGTTGTATTATCGAGTGGGCCCTGAGATACCTCTCTGTCACATAGAGTAACAAATCCCAGTCTTGATCCATGCCAACCCAACAAACACCCTCGGAGATACCTGTAGAGCACCTTTATAGTCACCCAGTTATGTTGCGACATTTGATACACACAAGGTACTCCTCCGGTGTCAGTGAGTTGCATGATCTCATGGTCTTAGGAACAAATAGTTGACATGCAGAAAACAGTAGCAATAAACTGACACGATCATATGCTACGTTTGTAGTTTGGGTCTTGTCCATCACATCATTCTCCTAATGATGTGATCCCATTATCAAATGACATCACATGTCAATGGCTAGGAAACCTTGACCATCTTTGACCAACGAGCTAGTTCACTAGAGGCATACTAGGGACAAAGTGTTGTCTATTTACCCACACATGTAATGTGTTTCCAATCAATACAATTATAGCATGGATAATAAATGATTATCATGAACAAGGAAATATAATAATAAACACTTTATTTATTGCCTCTAGGGCATATTTTCAACAGTTTTGTAGTGATTGTAATAGTAGCAACAGAAAAGTAATTTATCAAAGATCAATATGTGAAAAGCTCGTAGGCAATGGATCAGTGATGGATAATTATGTTGGATGACATTCATCATGCAACTGTTATAACCTAGGGTGACATAGAACTAGATCCAATTCATCAATGTAATGTAGGCATGTATTTCGTATATAGTCATACGTGCTTATGGAAAAGAACTTGCATGACATCTTTTATCATACCCTCACGTGGAAGTGACGTCCTAATAGAAACTAAGGGATATTAAGACCTCCTTTTAATGGAGTACCGGACCAAAGCATTAGCACTTAGTGAATACATGAACTGCTCAAACTATGGTAATCACCGGAAAGAATCCCAATTATGGTCACCTTGGGGTATGTGGATCATAACACATAATAGGTGTCTACAACTTGCAAGATAGGATCAAGAACATATATATATTCATGGAAACATAACAGTTTCATATCTGAAATCATGGCACTTGGGCCCTAGTGACAAGCATTAAGTATAGCAAAGTCATAGCAACATCAATCTCAGAACATAGTGGATACTAGGGATCAAACCGTAACAAAACTAACTCGATTACATGGTAAATATCATCCAACCCATCACTGTCCAGTAAGCCTACGATGGAATTACTCAGGCACGGCGGTGAGCACCTTGAAATTGGTGATGGAGGATGGTTGATGATGATGAAGGCATCAATTTCCCCTCTCTCGAGGCCAAAACAGACTCCGGATCTGCCCTCGTGAAGAAGAACAGGAGCTGGCGGCGGCTCCGTATCGTGAAATTTGATGAAATCTTCTCTCTATTTTTTTCTCGACGGATGTGAATATATATAGTTGGAATTAGGGTCGGAGGAGGTCTGTGGGACCCACAAGCCACCAGGGCACGCCGTAGGGGGCTCAGGTCAATCTGATAACTTTTATTTCTGCACAAAAATAACACCAAGGCAATTTTGCTGAAAACAACGTCAGTCCGGGTTAGTTCAATTCAAATCATGCAAATTGGAGTACAAAACAAGGGCAAATGAGTTTGGAAATGTAGATACGATGGAGACGTATCAACTCCCCCAAGCTTAACCCACTACTTGTCCTCAAGCAAGTCAGTTGACAAACTGAAAGTGACAAACAAAAACTTTTACAAACTCTGTTTGATCTTGTTGTTGCAAATATGTACAACCAACATTCAGGCTTTCAGCAAACATTATGAACAAACCATATTCACAATAATATTTAGGTCTCACATTTACTCATATCAACGGCATAATCAACGAGTGATCAATAATAGTAAGTCTCGGCTGACAACACTTTTTCAAAACAATCATGACATG
The DNA here is from genome assembly GCA_022496015.1 of Hordeum marinum. Taxonomy (NCBI): domain Eukaryota; kingdom Viridiplantae; phylum Streptophyta; class Magnoliopsida; order Poales; family Poaceae; genus Hordeum; species Hordeum marinum. The sequence goes on along the minus strand of CM039678.1, from coordinate 70,153,297 downwards.
ATTTAACAAAATGGTATCTCGCGATCCCTTTTTAAGACTGCAAAACATAAATGCAGAGCACCACTGAAGATCAAGGACGCACTAGACATTGTAATTCATGGTAAAAGAGATCCATTCATAGTCATACTCGATATCAATTAATAACAGAGCATACAAATGACAGTGGTGCTCTCTAACTGGTGCTTTTTATAAGAAGATGATGACTAAATAATAAATTAAATAGATAGGCCCTTCGAAGAGGGAAGAAGCGATTTTGAGAGGTCCCAGAGCTCGAGCTTTTAACATAGAGATGAATAAAATTTTGAACGGTATGCTTTCATTATCAAAATAACAACCAAGAGATGTCGGTATCTTCCATGCTAGATACATTATAGGTGGTTCCAAACAGAATGATAAAGTTTTTACTCCCCCTCCAGCAATCAAACACACTCCACGGCTAGCCGAATCCACGGGTACCGTCCATACAAACAACAGTCCCGTGGGAGTTTTGTTTCATTATATTTTGATTTGATTTTTGAGCATGGAATGGGGCATCCCGAATACCAGACACTTTCTCGTGAATGACAAGTGAATAAACACTCATCATGAGAATAACCCACTTAGCATGGAATATACTAACAGCCCCTAGTCACTATATGAGTTATTCGGGCATACAAAACACAATACTATTTGAAGGTTTAGAGTGTGGCACATGCAAATTTACTTGGAACGGCAGGTAAATACCACATATAGGTAGGTATGGTGGACTCATATGGGACCACTTTGTGTTTAAGGAAGTGGGTGCACAAGCAGTATTCCCGCTTAGTACAAGTGAAGGCTAGCAAGAGACTGGGATGTGACCAACTAGAGAGCGACAACAGTCATAAACATGCATTGAGATTAACCAACATTGAATGCAATCATGAGTAGGATATAAATCACCATGAACATAAATTTCGTGGAGGCTATGTTGATTTTGTTTCAACTACATGCTTGAACATGTGCCAAGTCAAGCCACTTGAATCATTCACAGGAGGATACCATCCTATCATACTACATCACAACCATTTTAAAATGCATGTTGGCACTTAGGACAAACCATTATACACTCTTAGATAATTAAGCATGGCATGAGTAACTATAATCTCTAATTGTCATTGCAAACATGTTTCATCCATACTGATCTGAATCTAGAATGAAGGGCTAATCATATTTACAAATAAAAAAATAGGTCGAGTACGTACTGGCTTTTCTCCATCTCAATTACTTCATCATATATCGTCATTATTGCCTTTCACTTGCACGACCGAACGGTGTGAATAATAATAAGAGTGCACTTGCATTGGACTAAGGTGGAATGTGCAAACAATTATTTAAAGAAGAAGACAAGGTAATATGGGCTCTCTTTAAGATCAACAACAATGCATATGAGAGCCACTCAACATTTTCATCATGGTCTTCTCCTCTCGACCCAAAGAAAAGAATTTCAAAACAAGAACGAGAAAAAACTATTTATAGGGGAAAGCTCCCAACAAGCAAAAGAAGAACAAGAAATCTTTTTGGGTTTTCTTTTAATACTACAACTAAACATACTGGAAAGTAAAACTAGAGATATTCTTTTTGTTTTACTAAGGTTTTCTGACAAACAAGAAGAAAGCGAGAAAAGGAAATAAACTAACATGGATGATACAATGAAAAAGTATAAACACCGACAAGTGGAATGAGCGTGTGAACATGAATGTAATGTCGGTAAGAAATACGTACTCCCCCAAGCTTAGGATTTTGTCCTAAGGTGGTCTATGGCCACGGATCAAAGTAGCCCTCTCTTGGGTACTGAGGAGGATCCTGAGGGTTTCACTGGTTAGCGAGCTCTTGTGGCTCCCACTGATAAACAGACTCCTCATACGGGTCAAGTGATGGTTCTGGCTCGGGAACTGGGGATCGAGTCCGCTCCCAGTATGCATAAATATCATCGGGCATAATAATGTACCTGCCTGAATAAATATCGAACAAAGAAGGTGCAGGCCAAGTAATAATCTGACAGGTAACCTGGCTGAACACTAGCTTATAGATAAGCTGCTTGTCATTCTCTTTGGAAATGAAATCATGTGCTACCATATTATCATAGTCTAAATACTTAGTGGGTAACAACCTTTCTTACTTTTCATCTAGTCTAAAGGGTATATCAAAATGTCTAGCAAGGCGAGTAGAATAAATACCTCAAAGATAGGACCCTTTGAATGATTTAAACTCAACCGTCGAGAACAATAGCGCCCAAACTAAAAGTTCTATCATAATGTAAAGCATGGCGCAAAACAGCTAGGGCAGGAGCGCTTAGGCCTCCACTCTCCCCACTACCAATCAAACATCTCCCCGCAAATAATGAGTAATAGCGCAAAACAGGAAAATATAAACTAGCCACTCTGGCTCCCGACACCCCTCTCTCTTCCCCTACAGTAGTTTTAGCAATAAGATCTTCCACATCTCTAGGACAGGGTTCACCGACGCTGCCCTCATAAGGTAATTTGCGAACAATGCAAAAATCGTAAAGAGTCATCTTCTTAGGCACATAATATAAGTGAAATTCTACCATAGGAGGATCTTCCCTATAATGAAAGTGAAAGTTTTGCACGAAGGTATTAGTGAGAGAGAGGTATTGGTCACACTTATCATGGAGGAAGTCAGTGATGCCCGCATTCTCTGCCAAATAGTAAAAATCATTATAAATTCTGGTTGCCTTCAAGAATGCATCACTTGGCCATTCACATGGCCGAACCTCCATGGTGCGGGGAAGATTGTATTTGGGCTTCTCCAAAAACAACCATAAAATAGGGTATCACTGCTCCAATAGCTGCCCTAAAATAGGGCACTGAAACAAATACTATCATAGTCGTCCCATATGAATCCAAAACAAATAAAACACAAATATTACAAACATAAAATAAAATTCATCAATCCACAACATCAAATTATTGCATAGTTCATCAATCCATCACATCAAATTCAACACACACTGTTCATCACACATACATCATCACATGACATGAAACATATAGATAAAACTAGTGGTCTTGTTGCTCATGCCATGCTCACCACTCCTCGTTGAGATCTTTCTCAAGATCTCTGTGCGTATCATAACATGTTGCTTCACATAGTTGACCAGGGGCGGAGCTAGCATCGGGTTACACCTAGGGCTAAGATAGTTTAAGTGATGCATTCTACTGATTTTCTGCACTTTCTAAGAAGAAATTACAAGGCATATTGTTACTAGGTCTAGGGCTATAGCCCTAGCTGCCATAGTCCTATCTCGGACCCTAAGTTAACAATGTGAATGAAGAAATCCGAAGATATCCTAAACCGGCAACGGAAGTACCGTCATGGATGCACCAGAGATGAGACAAAAATAGTTTTCACCAATCTAATGTGCGCCTCTTGCCTATCCCTCCAAATCAACTCATGCCCGAAAACGGAACCACCATACTCTGGTATCTTGTTCTTGTGTGTCATCAAGCTCGATCAATGCAATGTCCTCCTCTTCAGTCATGTCATATTCCTCTTCGAATGAGGAATCATCCCATGGAGAGGATTTAAATGAACTTTCGTTACAACAAACGCATTTGCACATGGAAAAAAAGAAGCAAAAAGTTTACTTTTAGGCAATTTGTCAAACACCTCGAGTGTGAGGAGAGGGAAATCGGCCGGCTGCGCGTTGAAGCCGAGGTGGTTGTCGTTGTTGAGTATTGTGATTGTTTACGAAACATAGATATATTAGGATTGTTCCCGCCTTGACGTGCATTCCAAGAGGATCATGTACTTCTATATATATGCCCACGAGGCTAAAGCAATCAATCAAGTATTCCACCTATCCCTCTCTCCCTTATAACATGGTATCTCCCGCAAGTTCCTAGACCTAGATGCCACCCACCGCATCCGCACCACGTGGCGCCCCCAGGGCGGTCGGCCTCCATGACCGTCGCCGTGGACCGTGCCGCCTATACCTAGGGTTCATCTGTCGGTCGTGTTGACCGGCTGCCCTAGAGAGTCTTTTCCTGATCTCTTGATCTGGGTTTTCTCTCTTTTGTTAGTCGCTTTGATCGGCGTTTTCTTTTCGGCTTTCCGATCTAAGATCGGTTTGCGTCGCTCGCCGCCATCGTCGACCCCACGCCTCTACTCCCACATCAGCGCGACACGCGGTCCCCACTGCTGCCCCCCGAGGTCGTACTCGTGGCTGCACCGATCTGCGCACCACGGTTGCATGGCCCATTCGAGTGGTAGCGTCGCGGCATGCGATCCACGCCGCCGACCCGGGGTCTTCTCACCGTCGCACCGACCTGCGCGCTGCCGCGTCGCCCCTTCGGGCCACAGCACGCAGTCCGCTCTGCCCTCCCCATGCGTCGAGTTCTCCGTGGCATGCACCGCGCCGACTCCTTTGGAGTGAGAAGACCACCATTGGCGCCGGTCTTCATCACGCTCTCGGGTTTCTCGCCTACTTCGAGCACCGCCGCCGCACTCCTAACCAAGTCGTCGCCGCTCTTCTTCGGCCGTCACTGCTGCTACCGCCATAGCCGCTGCTGCCGCCCGTCCACCTCCTTCAGCTTCGTCTAGCACTAGCCCGTCGCGAGCATCACCATCATCTACCCCGACCACTTCTTCTACTCCTACCACTATTGGTGATATTGGTCCCCCACCAATGGATGCCGCAACTATCGTCGAGTTCTTCTCTGCTGGCCCCTCCGACTTCTCCGACATGGCATACAAGTTGTGTGCGGGTCCCTGTCTATGCATGGCCTATGCTAGCAACACCGATGCGTGCCTTCGTCCATGATGTGTCCCCAGGCCTGGCAAGCCTCGAGCGGCTCTTTGTCAACTTTGTCTTCGTCCGTCTACGCATGCCCGGTGCTGGCAACACCGACTTGTGCCTTTGTTCGCGACGTGTAACCGGACTTGGCAATCCCGGCGTGATGCGTCTCAACTACGTCTTCTTCCCGGTGCACCACTACTTCGACACCACTTTGCCCATGACTAACGCTGGGCCTCCTTGCGCCCGCGGCTCCATGGCGACTTCCTCGACACCGGATACCCCAAATCGACATCGACCACGATGAACGGCTACCTTGACAACGGCTACACCACCCTACGCTCTCGGCTACTTTGACAATGGCACAAAGGGCTACCGCCTTGCTTGAGCAACCTCGTCGGTTTCTACTCCAGTCACGTCTTCCGCGATGCATCGACCTTACGACTATGGGGGATGACCGTTAGCTTAACTTCAGATTTTTCTCCAGTCTCACCGTCTACGTCGCTACCATTGTGGCTGGCGGGGATGTTGAGTATATTGATTGTTTAGGAAACATTGATAGATTAGGATTGTTCCTGCCTTGATGTGTACTCCAAGATGATCATGTACTTCTATATATATGCCCACGAGCCTTAAGCAATAAATTAACTATTCCACCAATCCCTCTCGCCCTTATAACAGTCGCGTCAGATTGAAAAGGCCTCGTAGATGCTTTAAGAATATACCAATCCACTGATTCATTTATATTTTTGGTGAGGAAATAGGTTGAAAGATTCGTTCAAAGCATGTGGATGATGATGGGTTCCAAGATATTATTTCTGGTTTTTATTTTTTTTTGGCGAAGAAATAGGTCAAAAAGGCCTCGCCAAAAAATAATAATTTGGATCCCACTTGTAACAAGGTTGTAAGAAGACACCAATTCACTAGTTTATATTGGAAAATTCAGATGTAAGAAGACACCAATCGGAAATATAGTTTTTCTCTTTTGCGAATGGAAAATTAAGAAGTACTTGCAGAATAGCTATTCACTAGTAGAAAACAGCCCATTAGTCCCGGTTCTGGAACCGGGACTAAAGGGTCGGGACTAAAGCCCTAAACCTTTAGTCCGGTTCGCTTACAAACCGGGACAAAAGGGGCTCCATGTGGCTGCTGCAGGGAGCCCAGGCAGGAGGACCTTTAGTCCCGTTTGGTAACACCAACCGGGACCAAAAGTGTCGTGCTTTTATCACGGCAGATGTTCGAGGACTTAGATTCGAGGCCATCGCTAAGGTGATGGACTCAAAGGGGTTGGTTGGGACGAAGGACACGAGTTTACCCAGGTTCGGCCCCTCAAGTAGAGGTAATAGCCTACGTCCTCCTTGTGTTGTATTGATTGGAGTATCGATTACAAGGGAGCGGAATTGCTTGACCTAGCTCTCGATTGGTTGGTCTCTCTCTATGTCGCCCCGGGTCTTGCCCTTATATAGGAGGTCAAGACCACGGGTTACACAAGTCTCATACCAACTCTTACAATGTGTCCGACTCTAACTCTATGTCGTCTTGCCTTCCTGAGCAAGCCGTCTCCGAGCGGCTTGTCCGCCCGGGTCTTCTTGCCTTTGTGTGAGCCTCATCTTGGCCCATCTGGTAAGCTGCCAAACATCTAAGTCTGAATCTCCAGGCCCATCCTTGGTCTGGCACATGAGCCGCCAGGTGTAACCCGGCCCTGCCTAGGCGGGTCTCACCACGGGGTCATATCCCCAACATTAGGCCCCAGGTTGATTTGAGCTTGCTCATTTCAATCTTTCCATCTCATTTGGCGGCGAGTCTTGCTCAATCTTCTGTCTCACTTGGCGGCGAGTCTTGTTCAATCTTCCAGCTCACTTGGCGGTGAGTCTCGCGCATTACCGCCTGAAAGTAAGACAAAGTAATCCGTCGTGACGTCATGCCAGCGACAACAAAAAGATTCCCTGACGACCACAACGGATCTTTCCGCTATTAAACTGATATCCCAAAAATCAAGGCATCCGTCTCGGTCAATTAACCTCCATTGCCTGGATTCTCGTGCCCATTTCCACTTCTTGCCTATTCAATAGGACTGTGGAGGGCAGTTTCATTTTCTTCTCTGTTCGCGCCTCTTCTTCTTCCTCCCGACGCCATCTCTCCAGCGTCCTTCTGCTCTGGCGAAGCTTCCACGCTGTCGTTGCTCCAGGCCACTGCATCAACCTGTTCGTACAAGAGCTCTACCCGCATCCGCTGCGACGTTCTCCGGTGAGTTCTTCTCCTCCCATAGATCCATAGTTCTCGGTAGGGTTTTCATGGAGTTCCTCTACTGCTAGAACACGAGCTTCTCCGCAATGGCAGATAGTGTACGTATTATCGAACACGACAATGTCCTCTTATTCCATTGCAGTAGACCGTAGGAAGTTGATAATAGCATCACGCAGATCTGTAGTTGCTCTGTTCACTATCTTCAAAATGTCACTGGTTTGACTGTTCATCACTAGGTCTAGATTAAACCCAATTTTCATCTGTTTTGTAGATCCAGAATTGCATAGGTAATCTGTGAAACTTGTTTTCCATACTTAGTAAGATTTGCCTCGTTGTCTTGTAATTTTGATTCGCCAGTGAACTTTCGACTCTCATCAAAACTATTCTGGCGACTTAACTTTATAGCACTTAAACATTTTAACCGCCTTGAGTGGTCTGTCACTTTCTGACCCGCCACCCATTGCTACTTTGCATAGTTTTAAGTCGCCACCATGTCTCGTGCATCCAATTCATGCAATTGGGTCGGCTCCGCTGTCACAAAGGAGTTCCTGATGGATTTTGTAGACGCGGGGACCCTTCCTGCCAAAGAAGTCATCCATTGGCGGGTTCCAGGCAATGAGCTAAAGCCCGTTCCTCAGGAGGGTGAAGTAGATGTGTCCGCGGATCATCTCGTGCATGGGTTTAGCCCACCCGGTTTAAAAAAATTCTGAGACGTCCTTCACTTCTTCAAACTACGCCCGCAAGAGCTCGTTCCCAATTCCGTCTCCAACATGTGCAACTTCCAAATACTCAGTGAAGTTTACTTGCAAGAAGATTCGTTCGTTGGTCTATTTCATGAGTTCTTTTATGCGAACCGCTAGACGGAGGTGAAAGCCGGTCCAAAGCTTATAACTTGGCGGGATTTCCATTCAGAGGTGTCGGGACATAATTTTTCTGGCTATTCAGATGCCAAGTCATCCTAAAGATTGGAATAAGACTAGGTTTTATTGCAAAGACACCTCCCCAGAAGGAGAGCATCCCTTGCCGGGCTATCGTCCATCCCGACTTAGGACAACAGCTGAGCTCCCTGGCCGGTTGTCAGCCTCTGAGTGGGCGAAGTATGCTCTGGCTCACGCGAAGATAAAAGCACTTATGGCCAATGGACTGACAGGCCTGGATTTAACCCGCTGCTGGATTTCTTGGAGGATTATGCCCCTGAGTCGGCGAATCTGCCTCATGTGCGAATATAAGGGCCAGTCTGATGACCCCCTCTGCTTTAACTCGACAACGTTCATGGCTGCCATCAAGAGCCTTGTCCATGAGTCTTCAGGAGCTTATGGTGCCATTGGGCTAGCACCTTTCTGTGTCGCAAACCTGGCCCCAGACGTAAGGGCGACTCTCGATGTCCTTATCTCTGTATTAGCTATACTTAGCAATTTTTTAACCTTTGTCGGTGTATATTTTCAGGCCACTTCTAGCTTCTGGAAAAAGAAGTGCGTTCCTCCTTCGAAGAAGTCAAAGAAGAAAATTGTCAGTCAGAAGAAGAAAACTGCACCCCAAGAGCAGCCCGAAGAACAGCCGGAATCTGACGACTCAGAGGTAGAACTTAATTCTCTTGGTCGTCTCTTCATGCACCCTATTGACAGTAATTAATCTCAGGACGAAACGGACACAAGCCACGCCAACATTCCTGAGGTAACTTATGTTTCATCTGACTCAGAACATCTTGTACCACGGAAGATACGGCGGATCGTCCGAAAGGTTCCACTTTCTCATCCTCTTGCTTACTTAGACCCCCACTTTATTTTGGAAAAGCAATGGCAAATCTCCCGATGCCAGACCCGGAGTACCGGCTCTAACGATCTTATGGCCGGGTTATCTCATTCTCCGGCTCAACGGAAGCGGCCGGCTGAGGTATCTATTCAACCTGGCTTTGTTTATCAACCTTGCTTTGGTAATTCGACACTGTATTATATTGTCTCAAATGCTTTCAGGACTCACCTCCTTCGTCCGGCGACTCTACCGGAACTGCTCTGCCGCCTCTGAAAATCAACACAGAGTATGTCCCTTCATGCTTATGTTCAAACTTGTGTTATCTACAAAGCTCAAACCATAACCTTCTGTGTTTTCTAGGGCTCAAGCAAAATGAAGGAAGGCCGGCAGGGCTACCCTTGGTCCCAAGGCCTGAGAGCCGGAGCCTACCAAGACGGATTCACCTGCGTCGCACGTTGATCCCTCTGCAGCCTCTAAGGACCCGCCTGAAGAAATATGTCGCTGTGCTGAGCCGGCGGCTGATGATATGACTACTAAGAGTCCTTTGAGGACCAACTCCAACCCGCCAAGCCCTTCCAAAGCTGTTGACGATTCTGCCACTCCGGACGTCACCATTACTGGTGTCGGCTTTCACTCTCCTCAACCTTGTGTGTCAACAAAGCACACTGAGGTGATTGAAGCCTCCAAGAAGCTGGAGTTTGAGCTCCCCGCGCTAGAGAAGCTAACAGCTGATGAACTTCACGTTGGTTATCTGAACCGCCTGTCCACAAGTCAGGACCTGGAACTCAAGCTTGTCAACCTTATGAAGAAGAAATATGACGTACTCACACTCTCCTTTACTTATACCCTTCCATAGCCGCCAAGAGTCGGGTTATTATTTGCTAATGGTAAGCCGAGTCTTTGAGTCTTGTTATAAGCATGAAACACTTAGCTTGTAGCCTTAGCGGCTGTATAGGTGTTCAAAGACCGCCTGTAGCCCCCAAGGGCTGGCTTAATTTGATTAAGTTGAGTCGGAACTTGATTGTAAATAGATCAAAGAGCCATGTATAGCCCCCAAGGTCCGGGTTAATCTTGTTGAGTTGATTCGGAACTTTACTGTAAATAAATTTAAGAGCCAATTGTAGCCCCCAAGTGCCGGCTGAACTTTGACGAAGTTGAGCCAGAGCTTCATTGTAGAAAGAGCAAAGAACCATATGTAGCCCTCAAAGGCCGGCTTATCTTTGATAAAAGATGAGCCGGAACTTCATTGTAGATAGTTTTGAAGAGCCATCTGTAGCCGCCAAGAGACGGTTTATCTTTGATAAAATATGAGCTGGAACTTCATTATGGAGTTGGGAGAACAGACAGACATTAGCCCCCAAGTGGCAAGTATATTGCTTGCAATCTGCTTGAGACTTGCATTATACTGTCGTAATCTTCATCATCTGATAATATTTCATCCCGGCAGCTTAGCCTTTACTTTACTTGTAATTTGTCCCAAGAAGCTTAAACAAGGCCGGGTTTGATATGACCGACTTAAGGAGCAATCTGGCCACTCAGCAAACCGCCCGAAGCAATGTAGAGGACAAGTGTCGGCTCGCCGCCGAGGAACTGACAAAAGTTCAAGCTGAATTTCCTGCTTTCAAGAAATCGGCTGAGGCGGAGCAATCCGCTCTTACCCAACGAGCAGACGATGCTGACCATTGACCTGTGGCTGTTTCCGATGAGCTTTCTTCTTTGAAACGCCATATTGGTAAGATGTCAGCGGCCATCTTTGGTAAGTACTAACCACTTAGCCATTATTCTTTCATGAATACTTACACCAATGACTGATAATTGAAAATCCGGCTTATGCAGGTCAAAGGAGCCGGCAACTTGCTACTGACAGCTTGCAGCCATTGAAAGCCATCTATACTCTGACGGAGCAGCTGTACTGCGGGGCTCTCTACACCATCAAGGCAGTGCTTTATAAAGATAACTTCACTTCGACTATGAAGGGGGTCATAGAGATGTTGTCCACTCTGCCGAAACAGATCCAAGAGCTCAAGAAGTCAGCCGCCCAACAAGGAGCCATCCCTGCCATAAGCCGGGCGTGGGCTTTCACCCCAGAGTTGACCCCCGAAGATATGATGGACGGGTTTCCCTTGAAGAAGGATGACGGCTCGGAGTTCATGGAGGCTGACTATGCACGGTGCATGAAGGCTTCCAGAGTTCTCGCTTCCGTGTTAGCAGAGGAAGTGGACCTATCAAAATACCAGGCGGCTTAGGATGCCAAGCAGAAGAGAGTACGCGGCCCAACCTTTGAGGCCAAGGACTTGACGCCTGTACGCCGTAAGCACCTCTTCGTTCCTGACCTTGACCCGTCCCCCCTCTTTGAAGAAGCAAACTTTGCGGCTTTAACCAACTACAATTGGGACGTAAACAATCTCCAGATCATGGAGGTCGAAGACTCACCACCGGTTGACCCGCCATCTAATTGACGACTCTGGCAACATCGTGGGTAACCCGTCCTTGTGACCCGCCATAGGGCGGTGTAAGAAACTTTAAGTCTTCACTTTTGAGTTCCTGCTGAGAGCATTGTAATAGGTTTTTAGTAAACTTTTTCCTTGACTGAACTCGTCCAACTTATAATATGACATCTGCCTTGTGCCTTCAACTTATTCAAGATGTTGTGGCGGCTCTTGGTAATTAACCAACCTGCGAGAGTAATCTTCACACTATTAGGAGGGCGCCTTAGAATAGCACAACCCAAAAGATGTTGTATCTATCTTGACTTGCTTAGTTGTAGTACCTCATGTGCCGGTTCGATTGGGCTGACTCGTCACTTAAAACTCCTTAGTAGTGCAGGGTCTCTATCGAGATTGACTGAAAGGAAGTGTGACATCCCAGAAGAGACACGGCAGGGCATGAACACCCTGATAGCCCATAAACTACCTCTCACATGACATAAATCCGTCGTTTTAACCTTAAACAATACAGGGTCCTTAAGGATTAACTGTCTAAGAGTACGAATGGCCAACATAGCAGAGAGTCGGCAGTAGATGGGAGAGTTTATCCTTGCTTTCCGTAAGCCGGCCCTCACGTGACAATAGCTGCCGTTTTAACCTTAACCAGTACAGGGTCTCTATTGAGATTGGCCATCACCATCTTTGAGCCGGCACAGGGTCTCCAGGCGAGATTAACTGGTAAGAGTTCGACGGGTCACATAGCGGAGCAACATCAGCTTACAGGCAGGTTTAACCCTGTTTGGCTTAAGAGCCGGTCAAGAGGGTGTGTAAGCTAAACCCGGTGGGTTGGAAGCCCCCAAGTGACCTTTGTTGACGGAGTCAACTGTTTGGCTTAAGAGCCGACCGATAGGGTGTGATAAGCTACACCCGGTGGGTGAGAAGCCCCCTAGACGATCATGTCGACGAAGTCAACTTTTTTGGCTTGAGAGCCGACCGATAGGGTGTGATAAGCTACGCCCGATGGGTGGGAAGCCCCCTGGACGATCATTTTGCGCACAGACTGGGTTATGCGAAACGGCAAAGGCCCAGGCTTGCAGGGATGCCAACTTTATTCATATATATATATATATATATATATGTGATATGCACAATGATGGTGTACAATGTCGAGTCTTGACAACTTAAGTATAATAAGGCCGTAGATGCGCTATGTTCCACGGTTGGCGGGTCTCCTACCCCGAGGTATATGAGTCGTCTCGAACGTCAATGAGGTAATATGACCCGTTGTTGAGATTTCTGCTGACCACAAAAGGTCCTTCCCATGGAGGAGACAACTTGTGCACATCTGTCTGGTCTTGGATCAACCGCAACACTAAGTCGCCTTCTTGAAACGTCCGGGTCTTGACTCTGCAGCTATGATAGCGGCACAGGTCTTGCTGATAAATCGCTGAACGAGCTGCCGCCAGATCACGTTCCTCCTCCAGGGCATCCAACGCGTCTTGACACACTATTTAATTGTCCACCTCAACGTAAGCCGCCACTCGTGGCGAGTCATGACGGATGTCACTTGGTAACGCGGCCTCTGCACTGTAAACCATGAAGAAAGGTGTATAACCCATTGATCTATTGGGAGTAGTTTTGATGCTCCATAAGACGTACGGCAACTCCTCCACCCAACAACCCGGCGTTCTTTGTAAAGGAACCATAAGCCGGGGCTTGATACCTCTTAAGATTTCTAGGTTATCACGCTCCGCCTGAGCGTTGGACTGTGGATGAGCAACCGCAGAAACATCAAGTCGGATGTGCTCATTGTCGCAGAACGTTTTCATAGCCCCCTTGGACAGGTTCGTACCATTATCCGTGATGATACTGTGAGGGTAACCAAAATGGTAGATCAGCTTCTTAATAAACTGAACCGCCGTAGCCGCGTCACACTTGCTGACCGGCTCAGCTTCTACCCACTTGGTAAACTTGTCAACCTCCACTAAGAGGGGGGTCTTTTTGTCTTTGGATCTCTTGAAAGGCCCGACCATATCAAGCCCCCACACTACAAACAGCCAAGTAATTGGAATCATGCGCAACTCTTGAGCCGGAACATGAGCACGCCGGCTAAACTTTTCACAACTGTCACACTTGTGGACCAAATCTTCTGCCTCCTTATGAGCCGTTAGCCAGAAGAAATCATGTCGGAAAGCCTTGGCCACCAAATATTTTGAGCCGTCGTGATGACCGCAATCACCAGCATGAATTTCATTCAAGATTTCCTTGCCCTCTTCAGGTGAGACACAACGTTGAAACATGCCAGTGACGCTACACTTATGTAACTCGCCATTGACTATCGTCATAGACTTAGACCGCCTGGTGATCTGCCGAGCAAGGTTTTCATTATCAGGTAACTCGCCGCAAGTTAAGTACGCCAAATAAGGCACGGTCTAGTCAGGAATAGCATGCAGAGCCGCCACCAGCTGTCCCTCCGAGTCAGGAATAGCCAAGTCCTCCTCTAAAGGTAACTTAACCAACGGGTGATGTAGCACGTCCAAGAAAACATTAGGCGGCACCGTCTTTTGTTGAGAACCCAGCCTTGATAGAGCATCAGTCGCCTTGTTCTTGCGACGATCGATATGATCCACCTGATAACCCTTGAAGTGACCAACAATGACATCAACCGCCTGGCGGTAAGCCGCCATCCGTGGGTCTTTGGAGTCCCATGTGCCTCACACCTGCTAGGCTTCATACTCAGCTGCATTGTTAGTACAAGGAAACGTTAACCTTAGCATATAACATCACGTATCACCTTTGGGGGAGGTAAAGACAACCCCTGCCCCAGATCCTTCCAGTTGCCTGGACCCATCAAAGTGAATTGTCCAATACGTGTTGTCCGGCTTTTCCTCGGGCGCCTGACTCTCAGTCCAGTCATTTATGAAATCCACTAAGGCTTGAAACATGACTGCCATGCGAGGTACGTATTTCAAATTGAGAGGTCCAAGCTCCAGTGCCAACTTAGCGATCCTGACAGTGGCTTCTCTGTTTTGAATTATGTCTCCCAAAGGGGCAGAGCTAACCACCGTGATCTAGTGGCCTAGAAAATAGTGTTTTAGCTTGCGGTTGGCCATGAACACCCCATACACCAGCTTTTGCCAATGTGGATACCTCTGCTTGGACTCTGTCAGGACCTCACTGATTGTTAGTGCATCTAGTGCCCCTTAGTGATTTTGGTGTATTGAAGACTTATAGGTTAAGGCACTAATGTGTTTGTGAGTGTACACAGGCTCTATAAGTCGATGAGGAGTTTGATATATTTGGAGATTATCGACCCCTAAAAATGTATGTCTTCAACTGAAGACTTTGTTGAAGACTTTGTGAAGACTTTGGTGAAGACTTTGTGAAGACTTTGAGAATGAAGAAGTTGGTGTGACCTTGAAGACATGAACGAGGATTATGAAGCGTGAAGACTTTTGTTTTCGTAGTTTCATTCCTTTCTTTGAGTCATAGGAAACACTGTACTATTAAAGGGGGCCGAGGTAATACTAAGCAAAATTTCCAAGTGATGTTCAACTCAAAAATCCTCAACCTATACAATCCTTCGAGTGAAGCCTTTGAAATCTCATACAGTTCAGACAAGTTCTTTAGTGACAGAGACGAAGTTCTTCTAGTCTATGAGGAAATTGATCTGACTAAGGAGTTACGATTTCGCCAGTGCGAATTGCCTACAAGTGAGGAACATGATAAGCTTGAGGACTTTCATAGTTCCAAATTCCGACTATTGTTGTGCTTAGCGCCAGCTGTCCCCAATCATTCTTATCCACATAACGGTCATATTATTGGGGGCATTTATGTCTTATCATGTAGGGTTGCACCCTGGCTATAAATTTCCACCCCCACAACCACTAGTTGGTTGGCTACTCCGAGAGAGAATTGACACTTGTCATTTGAGAGCAACCCATCCTCCGAGGACTTTGAGAGAAAATCATCAATGAGGAAAAACCCACAACCAAACCACCAAACCCATAGTGATTGAGCATCACTGAAGAAATTCCTGTGTGGATCCAACGCTTGTTACCTTTGAGGACTATGCATCCTCCAGACAGTTAGGCGTCATTATCTAGTGCTCCTACAATCAATTGGGGATCACAAAGTGACCTTGGTCTAGAGCATCTAGCAGTAAATTGTGGATCGCCCGGTGACCAGTTTGTGAGGGTTTTGGAAGGCTACACTGAAGACTTACCACGAGTGTTGGGCGAGGACTGTGTGACCTTAGATTAAGGAGAATATGGTAAGGACTATGTGTCCTGGGACTGTGTGTCCTCTGGTTTAAATACCAGGCTGCTCCAAACCAGACGTACGACTGTCACAGTAGTTGGAACTAGGTCATCAAATCATTTTCTTCATCGAGCTATCTGGTTCTATTTCCTCAACCCCTCTATTCCTCATATACCTGTTGGTGAAATTGATTGTTACTGTTTGAAGAATTTGACTGAAGACTTTCACAAATTCCTCACCTCAAATTCTTCAAGTTACCTTGTTCATCACTGCTTATCCTGTATTACGCTACTTACTATTTGTGCATGTTTCATTTCATCATGAAGACTATGCTATTACTATGTTCCTCATGCACTTGAGTACTTATTCCGCTGCTAGTTATTCATCACATTTCAAATTCCTCAAAGTTGAAATTCCTCAAGTGATGAATTTGTAACAATCACCTATTCATCCCCCTCTAGTCGATATAACGCACTTTCAATTGGTATCAGAGCAGGTACTCCCTCGCTCTATGTGATTTTGGTTTAACCCCCTGGAGTTCTAGTTATGTCAACTGCAGGTATGATTAAGGTTTCCGCAGGGTGTCCTACCTTCGATGGGACGGACTACCCCTACTGGAAGAACAAGATGCGTATGCACCTTGAAGCTATTGACAACGATCTCTGGTACGTTGTGGAAAATGGTGTGCCCTCTGTCACTCCCACTATTACTACTGTCGATGTGAAGAGATTCAAGCAACTTGACTCTCAAGCGAAGAATATCATCTATGGCCATCTGAGCAAAGGTCGGTATGGCAGAGTGAGTGCTTTGGAGACTGCTAAGCTTATCTGGGATAGGTTGTCCAAAGTCAAAGAAAGTGTTTCCACTCAATGTGACTCTCGTGTTGATGTTCTTCGCAATCTCTTCAACCTCTTCAAGAGACTTGACAATGAAAATGTTCAGCAAACTTTTGATCGTCTCACTGATATCTCCAATGAGCTTCAAGCACTGGGTGCCACCAATATCACTGACCATGAAGTGGTGAAGAAACTTCTAAGATCTCTTGACTCCTCATTCGATACTCTGGCTTTGATGATTCAAGAACGTGGAGACTACAAGTCACTTGATCGTGCTGATATTCTTGAGAGACTCAATACTCATGAATTCCAACAAGCTGAGAAGAGAGACCTCTACAGGCCAAGCTATGGAAGATCTTGTGCTCTGAAGGCGAAAGCAATTTCCTCATCCGAAGAAGAAGATTTTGACAGCAGCCTTGGTGATCCTGAATAACTAAGTCAGGAACTAGCAATGCTCGTGAGGAAATTCCAGAAGTTCTCAAGGAGAGGTGGATTTGGAAAGTCATCAAAAAGTGGCTTGAGGAAATCAGATTCCTCAGAAGACTACAAGAAAACAACATGTCATCGTTGCAAAAAGCGTGGTCACTTTATCTCTGACTGTCCTCTCTGGGAAAAAGATTCAAAGAAGAAGAAGAAGAAGTATAAGGAGGATAGTTCTAATGACTCGAAGAAAAAGAAGAAATCTTCAAAGTCCTCATCTTCAAAGTCCTCAAAGCACAAGAAGAATGGTTCCACAAAGGCTCGTGCATTCATCGGCGAGGAAATGGATTCTGAGGAAGAATCTGAAGAATATGAAGAAGAGAAAGAATCTGAGGAGGAATCAGAATCTGGTGTCGCTAGCCTTGCTCTTGCTACTGCTTTCGTTAGCAAGTCCATCTTCAACGATGAAGACTATGACTACACAAACGACTCTGACGTCAGCAATGATGATTATGCTCCCACCTATTGCTTCATGGCAAAAGGATCAAAGGTACACAAACATCATTCCTCTTTTGAATCAAGTGAAGGTGAATCTGATGAATATGTGAAACCTAGCTATGCTAAACTAGTTAAACTTGCCACTAAGAAACAAAGTGCACTTGAAAAGGTTTAGAAAATGCTAGACAAAAGCGATGATATGTTGAACCATGAAGTGGATCGGACTCAAACTATGTCTGGCGATATCAAAAGTCTTACGACAAAGTATGATAACATTCAGAGTCATCATAACAACCTCTTAGCTGATCATGAGAAGATTTCTTATGAATTTCTTCAAAGAAAGCAAGATCTTGAGAAACTGAGGGTGTCACATGAGGATCTCCAAAGGGAAAATGATTCCTTACTGGCTCAACAGATCAGTACTGCTCAGGAAGAATTTGTTCCACCTTGTTTGAAATGCATCTAACGTGAAACTGCTAATTCTTCACCTGAATGTTCAAATGCTTCTATTGCTGCAAAATCTTCAACTATTCCAGTGGTCTCAAATTCCTCATCTAAGGATACCACAAGTATCACTAACGACAATGCAGGGTTGAAGGAATTGTATGTGACAGGCATGTACAAAAGTCTCAAAGGGCATCAAACCCTTTGGGATGTCCTCAAAAAGCATATTCCGAACAGGAACCCTAGGAAAAAGGGTATCGCCTTTGTGAAGAAACTCAATGCTGATGGATCCTACTGGACACCTGAGCAGTACCCCAAAACCTCATGGGTTGTTGCGAAAGGATCTCCTATAGATCCATCCACTTTATCTGGCTTTACTTGTGAAACATCATATTCCTCTGATGAGTCACTTGACTCCAACTACAAATTCTTCAAAAATCAAAAAGGTGAAGTATTTGCTAGATTTGTTGGAACTAACTGCAGGAACGGTTCTCCTATGAAGAAAATCTGGGTTCCCAAGAGCTGCCTACAAAATCTTCAAGTAAATGTCCTCACGACATCACTCATGAAGAATAGGAACCCCAGATCAAATTCCTCATATGGACCAAAGTCCTCACCTGGACCAAATTCCTCAAATGGTCAAAAATATCATTCTCGCGCTAATGCTTCTGGTTTGCAGGGAAAACCTAAGAGTTATGAATATGTGCATTATTCTTCAAACCATTTGTTCATAAGTCCTCGAAGAATTTCTCTGCTTATTCATTTGAGTACTCTAACCCTTGCCCTGTGAAACGAAGCGCACTTGCTTCAATGTCTCCCTTCTCACATGGTGCTCGCAGAATGATGAACTCTTTGCCACCCCTCCAGATGTGGGTGGTGAAGAAATTGAACTAATTTCTTATGCAGGGTCAGGTCTCCAGATGAAACTGAACATCTAATGAATTTGCTGGAGACCTAAGGAAATGCTTGAAAAGACGCAAGCTAACCATGAAGAAATGAATTCCTCATTTCTCACGTCCTCGCACTACTTGCTTACTATCTTGTGTGATGAAATCCTGTCTGATGAAATTGATGTCATATTCTTCACTCTAAAGCATATGAGTTCGTAAGTTGTACTAATTCATCTGCAGGATGATACTCCAAAAGCTACTGAGTGGGTCCTCGATAGTGGATGCACAAACCACATGACTGGTGACAAGAATCTACTGATGAATTTGCCACTCACTCCATCTCCTCTGAAGCATATCACCTATGCAGACAAAGGAAAAATCAAGGTATTGGGACTTGGTAAGGTTGCTATCTCAAAGAACCGAACCATGGATAAGGTGATGCTTGTTGAATCCCTTGGGTTCAACCTTATGTCTATCTCAATGCTTTGTGATCTTGATATGATAGTCGTTTTTGGAAAATATCGTTGTGTTGTCATCATGGAATCTGACAATTCCAAAGTCTTCGAAGGATTTAGGAGAGGAGACTTGTATATTGTTGATTTCTCTACAGGTCCTCAGCCTGCCACATGCTTACTCGCAAAGTCTTTAGAAGGCTGGCTGTGGCATCGACGACTTGGACATACGGGTATGAGGAACTTGCACACGCTCATCAAGAAAAAGCACGTCATTGGCATCGAGGGTGTCGAATTCCTCAAGGACCACCTCTGCGGTGCATGTGAATCTGGAAAGATGACCAGATCCAAGCATTCCTCGAAGACAATCATGACCACGACTCGACCCTTTGAATTGCTTCACATGGATCTCTTTGGCCCCACTCATTACTCCATACTAACAAATTCTTCAAGTTTGTATGGCTTTGTCATTGTTGATGATTACTCTTGTTACACTTGGGTGCATATTATTCTGTACAAGAATGAAGTGCAGGATGTCTTCAGACGATTTGCTTCAAGGGCCTCCACCAACTTCGGCGTCAAGATCAAGCATATTAGGAGTGATAATGGGACTAAGTTCAAGAACACTAATCTTGATGAATACCTTTATGAACTTGGTATTACTCATGAGTTATCTGCCCCTTATACTCCTCAGTAGAATGGCGTTGTGGAGCGCAAGAATAGGACTCTAGTTGAGATGGCTCGCACCATGCTTGATGAATACAAGGCTCCTCGTCGCTTCTGGCCTGAGGCAATTGATACTGCATGTCACATCATCAACAGGGTATATCTTCACAAATTCTTCAAGAAGACTTCATATGAACTTATGACTGGCAACAAACCCAATGTAAGTTATCTCAAAGTCTTCGGTGCAAAATGCTAGATGAGAGATCCTCACCACAGTTCCAAATTTGCACCGAAAGCACATGAAGGTTTTATGCTTGGTTACGGAAAGGACTCGCACACCTATAGAGTATTCAACACCTACCATCACAAGGTTGTTGAAACTATAGATGTGCAGTTCGATGAAACTGATGGCTCGCAAAGAGAGCACCTGCCTTCTGTGTTAGATGAACAGTCTCCTGAGGAATCCATTAAGCCGAAGGCAACTGAAGATATCGTACCCACTGAGGAAGTCATTCCAATGAATGAATACTTTCATGTTGATACACCTGAAGAAAATGGTGCTGAAGGAAGTCCTCAGCCACGTCAACCTGCTCATCCTAGAGTTGCAAATGAAGTGCAGATTGACAAAATCATCGATGACACCAATGCATCAGGTCCCCTCACTCGCTCAAAAGCTTCACATTTAACTAACTTTTGTGGGCACTTTGCCTTTGTCTCTATCATAGAGCCCACCAAAGTTGATGAAGCATTCAAGGAGCCTGAGTGGATTCAAGCTATGCAAGAGGAATTGCATCAGTTCAATCTCAACAACATGTGGGAACTTGTCAAGCGGCCAGATCCTCACAAACATAACATCATAGGTACCAAGTGGATCTACCGCAACAAGCAAGATGAAAATGGCCTTGTGGTGAGGAATAAGGCTCGTCTTGTAGCTCAAGGCTACACACAGGTTGAAGGAATTGACTTTGATGAAACATTTGCACCTGTTGCTAGACTTGAAGCTATTCGCATATTACTTGCTTATGCTAACCATCATAATATCATCTTATATCAAATGGATGTGAAAAGTGCATTCCTCAATGGTAAGCTTAAGGAAGAAGTATATGTTGCGCAACCCCCAGGTTTTGAAGACCCTAAGAATCCTGACAAAGTCTTCAGACTCAACAAGGCCCTCTATGGCCTCAAGCAGGCCCCTCGGGCGTGGTATGACACTCTGAAGGAATTCCTCATGAAGAAAGGCTTCAAACCCAGTTCACTCGACCCTACTCTTTTCACAAAATCCTATGACAATGAACTGTTCATAAGCCAAATATACGTAGATGATATTATCTTTGGCTATACTGACAAACGTTACAGTGATGAATTTGCCTATATGATGAGCGAAGAATATCAAATGTCTATGATGGGAGAGTTGAAATTCTTCTTAGGTCTTCAAATTCATCAGTAAGACAATGGCATCTTCATCTCCAAGAGAAGTACCTCAAGGATATTCTAAGGAAATTCGACGTGCAAGATTGCAAAGGCGTCAAAACTCCAATGCCTTAAAAAGGCCACCTCTCCACTGATGAAAATGGTAAAGATTTCGATCAGAAGGTATACCGCTCCATGATTGGTTCATTATTGTATCTATGTGCATCTAGGCCTGATATTATGCTGAGTGTTTGCATGTCTGCCCGATTGCAAGCAACACCGAAGGAATCACACCCTAAGGCTGTGAAACATATTCGTCGATACTTAGCTCACACACCAACACTTGGATTATGGTATCCCAAGGGCTCAAATCTTCACCTCATCGGATACTCTGATGCTGACTATGCTGGAGATCATGTGGATTGCAAGTCAACCTCACGGACAAGTCATTTCCTCGGACGATCCTTAGTCTGTTGGTCCTCGAAGAAGCAAAACTACATCTCACCCTCTACTGCTGAAGCTGAATACATTGTTGCTGGCTCATGTTGTGCTTAGTTACTATGGATGAAGCAAACCCTCAAGGACTATGGCATCAAGTTGAAGAATGTGCCTCTCTATTGCAACAACGAGAGTGCCATCAAGATTGCTTACAACCCAGTTCAGCACTCCAAGACCAAGCACATCTAGATTCGTCATCACTTTCTTCGAGATCATGTACTCAAGGGCGACATCTCCATCGACCACATCCCCACTGAAGAACAACTGGCCGATATCTTCACAAAGCCCTTGGATGAAAATAGATTTTGCAATTTGCGGTGTGAGCTAAATATCTTAGAATCTTCGAATGTTCTTTGAAAAAGGACACACATCCTAACACTTATGCAAAATTGATGACTTAGATGTGCAACACACGAAGTAACGTTTTTCTTCAATCAATGAAGAATAACCCTGTAAGTGTGAAGAAATTAATGAAGAATTTGATTCTCAGAACCCTATGACAATTGTACACGGTGTCTGAAATCATCATTCTTATATGGTGGGTCACGCCACCAACCAAAGTTGAAATTCTTCATAATTGAGTTTTTTGTCATTTTTCAAATTCCTCAACTTTTCAAATCCTTCAAACTTTGAAACTCATGTTCTTCATTGACTATACATATTTATATATATATATATATATATTTGAGTTTTCAATGTCCTCAACAATATTCACTTATTGCTAAATTATTCAAGTTGATTCTCATCTAAGTGAATGTGATCGGACCCTTTCCCCTCTATACTAAACTCAACCCAGTCTATTCACAAATTCTTCATATGCGTTCTACTTTGAAACTTGTTCAAAGTCTTCACTATGTCCTTGACAGCTGAAGAATTTGCGAACGAAACTCTGAAATTTTCACTATCAAAATTTTCAGCGGTTCCCGCTCAAACGGTTCCGGTTCCCACGACTGGATAACCCACGATCCCCCATAATCTCCTCTACTCAGAACGTGGGTGACACCTGTCGCATGGAGAGCAAGGGTCAGGGGCAATCCTGTCCAAAAACTTCGGGCGGACTGGTTTTCACTTCCACTATAAATACCCCCTGCCCTTCAACTGTGCTAGGTTACTCCTCATCTCTACCCTCTCTCTCCCGAACTCCAACCAAGCGCCACCGCTAAAGTAATCGACGCCGGTGTGGAAGAGCTTCACTGCCTCGACCTCGTCGTCCCCGTACTCTCATCGGCCACGGAAGTCTTCATCCTGCCACCGCTGTAGCTGTCTCCCTCTGCCAAGCTAGGGCATGGGAGATCTGAACTGACGAACTTCCCAATCTCATCTCTCAGTTCGTCGTGTTCTTCACCAGGATAAATAAAATTTATTTTTACTGCCCTTGTTTGATCTTCGAATGCTCTTCATATTCCTCGAAAGGTGTTTATTCCTCATGAATCTTATTCTAAAGCACCTTACATCTTCATATACTTGATGATTTTCCCTAAGTAATGATTTTCTTCAAGATTCCTCAATTATGTGAATCCCCAAAATTTACACAACTCTAGAACCTAAGACAAAGAACACTTAGTGAAATTCCTCAAGACACCCATGGTCAAATTCCTCACCTATTTCTATTTAAAAAAAATTGAGAACGCATATGACCTCTTCAAATTCCTCACACCTATACTTTGTTCACAGGTCCAACATGTCCGCTGATGAATCACTAGGTTCTCATCAACTTAACTCATTTGCAGCGTTTCTTGAGGAAAAACTGTGTACTACTTCAGAGTCCTCAAGAGTTCAAATTCCACAGGTGAAGAAAATGGTTGACGGAAAGAAACCTCAGAAAGGTGGAAAGAAGCCAGATGTGCACACTACTTTTGACATTCCAGATGATTTGTATGAGGAATACTGCACACCCGATGAAGAAACTCATGGCAAAGAAACGACCAAGCAGAGAAAAAATCGTCTGCAGAAAATTGAGAGGAGATGGGCAAGGGAATGGAAGGAATATCGTTATGTAACTCCTAAATACATGATGAAATTCGTTGTGAAACCTCCTTGCAGCAGGCCTCCCTTGGCTCAAAATCAAATTGCTTATCCCACTAGCCTCAAGACTGGTGAGGACTTTCCTCATATGTGGGAGAAGCAGCAAGCCAAGCTGGTGAGGAAAGCCAAAGAGGCAGTGAAGAAATTCAATGAAGATTCTGCTACTGCTACCTCTGCCGGAGCCTCTGCAAGTGCTCCGAAGAAATCAATGATGAAGAAAGCTGCTGTGAAGACAAGTTCTTCAACCTCAAAACCATCGCAGCAGATTCCTCAAGTCCAAAGGCCTCAACCTACAAAGGCCTCAGATGTTGGTACTGTTGCTGCTAAGTCCTCAGCTGCAACTGCAAAGTCTTCAACCCCAGTGCATCTGGCATCATGTAAGAGGACTGAGGGATTTAGAAAAGTTCCAAAGATCCCGGCAAGCCCCTCTACTACAGCAAAGTCTTCAACTAGCCCTACAGTGTTGAAGCTGAAGAAAACTGTTGGACGAGGTCAAAGACCAAGTCCTCACTCAAGCAAGGCTATGGTAACCATACCCTCAGGATTTGAGGATGATGATGATGAAGCTGATGATGAAGAATTGGAACAAATCATCAGGCAAAGTCAGCAGAAGGCTGCTATAGCCAAGGGCAGCTCTGTTCCTCTCATGCTGGATCCCAAAATGATCCTCAATTTCATCGATATATGGCATGAAGATCCAAACACTCCACTTTCTTCACTAAATCTGCCTCTTGGTCTGGATCATGTCCTCACTCACTTCATCTCTGAAGAGAAATGGAAGAGAGAACAAGCTCTGAGAGCTAAGAGGAACAAGGTTTGGAAAGAAAAGTTTCTGAGGGACAATGTGATGAACTTAACTCCAAATCAACTCGTCACAGTTCAGTCTGAAATTCGCACACTTTCTGAGGATCAAGAAAGGTATGATGCTAAATGGAAGGGCACGAAGGTGAGATTCGTCAAGGCTGCTCAAGCTGCTATGAAGGATCACAACACTAGGGTTGCAGCTCGATCACAACCACAAAATCCTCAGTCTGATGAAATTCCTCAGGCTGCTGATGAAACTGCTCAGCCCAATGTGACTGCTGATGAGAATGCTTCTGCACCAGAAGCAACGACCAGTGTTGTTGAGGAAACTCAGACCACTGATGACCATGCCAGGATAACCATCACTGTTGTGCCTAAAGAAACTGAAAGGCTAGCTGAAGCTTTTGCTGCGCCTGAAGAACCTGAACCCACCAGGGCGACTGCATCAGTCGTACCTGAAGAAGTTGAAACTGCAGTGGAAAAGACTCTCAAGAGAAAAGCATCAATGTCAGAATCCTCAGCTGTGAAGAAGTTGAAGACTATGCCAAGTTCTTCAACTGGACCCATTGATGCTACACCAATTTCGTCTGCACCTGCCTATGAAATTGTACCAATTGGGGTTGACTATGTCATCCCAGATGAAGAAGATGAAGATCATTCGGCTGCTTCAACAGAGCAGATTGATGAAGAAATTGAAGTTGAAGACATTGCTTCAACTCCAAAGGTATCATCGCCCCAGCATCAGTTCACTGCTAAAGAGGCTGGAGTTGAAGAAATTGATGAGGATGTAGACATTAGCAATACAACGCATGTCATCAATGATGAATATTGGGAATCAGCACACCCAAATTCACCAATGACTACTGCTCTGACAAAGATTTCTCAGTCACCTGCTCCGACTGAAGAAATACATGACAAATCTACCGATCTGACCACCCAAGTCATTCAAGAAATTCCAGCTGCAACAGCTGATGACTTTGCTACTCCACCCATAACTGAGGAACCAGCCCTTCAGATTGTTCAAGTTCCTCCCATGCCAAAGGAGATCAAGGGCCGCTTCAAGCCAAATCTTCAACCAAAGCCAGGGATGCCATTCAAAGGCTCAGCGCGCCCCAAATTCCTCAAGAGCAATTTCTTCAATGAGCGCATGTTCTTCACAGGTCCAAATCCTTATGACTTTGCAAGGGCCGGTCATAGCAGATTCTGGACGGCAACTCAACTCAACTACTATGCATCAGTCCTGTTCGAGAAGAAGAGAGTCTTCAAGCATCACCAAATTCCTCATGCGGACATGGAAACACTTCCATCGTTCACACCGGTGCTCCAAGTTCTTCACGATGCAGGCATTCTTCCTTTCTGCGTCGACATCTGCGACTGGAATGAGGAAATCATCCTTCAGTTCTATGCCACACTGCATATCAGTGGAAATGCTTCAGACATCAACTCCTGGGTTTTGGACTGGATGACAGGATCAACACACTTAATTGCTCAAGCTTCTGAATTGCTTTAGTGTGTACCAGTTCCAATTCCCTCAGATGAAGCTCGCAGACTGTTTGATGAGCCTGCACTTTCGAATCAGCTGATGCAAGTGCTGATGAAGACATTGCCTCCTAGAAAGCCTCAACGGAAAACCTTCCTTGTGAAGGATTTGCTATATGTGCCCAGGACGGTCTACCGCATACTCACAAATACTCTATGTCCTCAAAAGGGCCACAATTTTGAAGAAGAAGAAGTGGAGGGAGTCATGAAGAATATGCTCTTCAACATCATTCATGGGATTCCGATAGACTTACACGATTTTTCATGAGGACATTGGCCAATGTTGTTTTAGCTCCATTTGAACAGAAGCCTTATGCGCCTTGGATCATGAAATTCATCAGGGCAAAGTCCTCAGTTCCCTTCAAGGCTGATTTCCAGAACCACTTTGGCTTCCTGCCTCCAATCGAAGTCATCAAGAGCACAATTGACTTAGTGGAAGGAAAAGGCAAGGTTGTCATTGATGAAGGCACTCATCCATTGGATGGACAGTTTCGCAAAGTTGCTTCCTTCTCCACCAATGATGACACTTCAACTCAAGACTCCAAAGCAAAGGCCTCAGCTCAAAACCCTCAAGAGTCTACCCCTCGTGTGATGACTGATCGCGAGCTGCTAATAAGTCTTCATCAGAAGGTCAATCGCAATCACAAGTGGGTGAAGCGTCAACTTGGTTACATTGTGCAAAACATGACTATGACGCAGAACACTGGGAAGAGGAATCACTACTATGTGCATGAAAACCTTAACCGCACTTGGGCCATATTGTCTCACCTCAAGTCTTCTGAAGAACTGAATGAGCTGGATCTTAATGAACATCCTGACTGGACTCGTCGACCTCAGAAGAAATTCAAGAAAGTCCAAGTTAATCTGATGGTCACAAGTTCATATTCTTCATCTCGAGAGCGTAATGAGGATGAATACATTGACGACATTGCAGCAGGCCCTGCATCGACAAACCACCCCGACAAAGTTGGCGCTCCTTCCTCACCAACACGTTGAAATTCTTCAAAGGGGCGTTAGTCCTCACTTTTTCGTCCCTTTTGGTCTTCGATGACAAAGGGGGAGAAAATTTGATTTAGTCTTCAAGCGGGTCTATATATATGGGATATTTTTGTTTAAGTTACAACTCTCGCTCTTCTAAAACTTTTGCTTGTTGAGTTGTAAACTTAAGTCCGATGGTCATCTGACACTTTTGAACTATTTCCTCGCATGTTTATTTCCTCAAGTACCTTAATGCATACATGCTGAATTTCGTCAGACACCATTTTCCTCATGCATTTCAAATTCTTCATATCATATGTTCAAATGCGTGTATGAATTACAAGATATAGGGGGAGTGCTCCATGTTTTAACCTATGATGTGGATTTGTAGTCCAAAGCAAATTCCTCAAATATGCACATTTTCAGACGGAGTTCTTCTATATCTTGCAATCAAATTCCTCAAACTCACTTCTTTCACTCCATATGTTTATCCCCATTGACAACTTAACCTATTTGTCATCAATCACCAAAAAGGGGGAGATTGTTAGTGCATCTAGTGCCCCTTAGTGATTTTGGTGTATTGAAGACTTTATAGGTTAAGGCACTAATGTGTTTGTGAGTGTACACAGGCTCTATAAGTCGATGAGGAGTTTTATATATTCGGAGATTATCGACCCCTAAAAATGTATGTCTTCAACTAAAGACTTTGCTGAAGACTTTGTGAAGACTTTGGTGAAGACTTTGTGAACACTTTGAGAATGAGGAAGTTGGTGTGACCTTGAAGATATGAACGAGTATTATCAAGCGTGAAGACTTTTGTTTTCGTAGTTTCATTTCCTTTCTTTGAGTCATAGGAAACACCGTACTGTTAAAGGGGGCCGAGGTAATACTAAGCAAAATTTCCAACTGATGCTCAACTTCAAAATCCTCAACCTATACAATCCTTCGAGTGAAGCCCTTGGAAATCTCATACAGTTCCGACAAGTTCTTTAGTGACAGAGACGAAGTTCTTCTAGTCTATGAGGAAATTGATCTGACTGAGGAGTTAGGATTTCGCCAGTGCGAATTGCCTACAAGTGAGGAACATGATAAGCCTGAGGACTTTCATAGTTCCAAATTCCGACTATTGTTGTGCTTAGCGCCAGCTGTCCCCAATCATTCTTATCCACATAACGGTCATATTATTGGGGGCATTTATGTCTTATCATGTAGGGTTGCACCCTGGCTATAAATTGCCACCCCCACAACCACTAGTTGGTTGGCTGCTCCGAGAGAGAATTGACACTTGTCATTTGAGAGCAACCCATCCTCCGAGGACTTTGAGAGAAAATCATCAATGAGGAAAAACCCACAACCAAACCACCAAACCAATAGTGATTGAGCATCACTGAAGAAATTCCTATGTGGATCCAACGCTTGTTACCTTTGAGGACTATGCATCCTCCAGACAGTTAGGCGTCATTATCTAGTGCTCCTACAATCAATTGGGGATCACAAAGTGACCTTGGTCTAGAGCATCCAGCAGTAAATTGTGGATCGCCCGGTGACCAGTTTGTGAGTGTTTTGGAAGTCTACACTGAAGACTTACCACGAGTGTTGGGCGAGGACTGTGTGACCTTAGATTAAGGAGAATATGGTAAGGACTATGTGTCCTGGGACTGTGTGCCCTCTGGTTTAAATACCAGGCCGCTCCAAACCAGACGTACAACTGTCACAGCAGTTGGAACTAGGTCATCAAACCATTTTCTTCATCGAGCTATCTGGTTCTATTTCCTCAACCCCTCTATTCCTCATATACCTGTTGATGAAATTGATTGTTATTGTTTGAAGAATTTGACTGAAGACTTTCACAAATTCCTCACCTCAAATTCTTCAAGTTACCTTGTTCATCACTGCTTATCCTGTATCACGCTACTTACTATTTGAGCATGTTTCATTTCATCATGAAGACTATGTTGTAACTATGTTCCTCATGCACTTGAGTACTTATTCCGCTGCTAGTTATTCATCACATTTCAAATTCCTCAAAGTTGAAATTACTCAAGTGATGAATTTGTAAAATTCGCCTATTCACCCCCCCCCCCTTGTAGTCGATATAACGCACTTTCACTGATATAATAAATTAGCCTTTGAACCGGATATTCCTTCCCTACCTCCTTACACTCGACGACAATTGCAGCACTGACAGCCCTGTTATTAGCCGCCACATATAAAAGCAAGGGTTCTTTTTCAACCGAAGCGGCTAAATCCGGCGGCTCAATGAGTTGTCTCTTGAGCGCCTCAAACGCTTCCCCTGCCTCCTTACTCCAGACAAAATTGTCCGTCTTTTTCATCATCTGGTACAAAGGGATGGCCTTCTCACCAAGGCAGGTTATAAACCAGTTTAACGCAGCAATTCGACTAGCCAGGCGTTGGACATTGTTGATGCATGCCGGTTCAGACACGGAGGTGACAGCTTTGATCTTATCCGGGTTAGCTTCAATGCCACGCTCAGAGACGAGAAATCCCAAGAGCTTGCCTGCCGGAACACCAAAGACACACTTAGCCGGGTTAAGCATCATCTTGTAGACTCGTAAGTTATCGAAAGTATCCTTCAGGACATCAAGCAGAATCTCCTTCTTCCTTGATTCGATCACAATATCATCCACATATGCATGAATGTTACGCCCAATCTGGTTGTGAAGACAGTTTTGGACACAGCGTTGGTAAGTCACGTGGGCACTCTTGAGCCCAAAAGGCATAGACACGTAGCAGAAGGCACCAAAAGGCGTGATGAAAGCCATCTTCTCTTGGTCCTTGACTACCATCTTGATCTGATGATAACCAGAGTAAGCATCCAGGAAGCATAAACTCTCACAACCCGTCGTCACATCAATGATCTGGTCAAGACGAGGGAGAGCAAACGGGTCAGCCGGAGAGGCCTTGTTAAGATCCGTGTAGTCCACACACATGCGCCACGTGCCGTTCTTCTTAAGTACCAGCACCGGGTTAGCAAGCCACTCCGGGTGAAAGACCTCGACGATGAAACCCGCCGCCAAGAGCCGGGCTATCTCTTCCCCAATGTCTTTGCGTCTCTCCTCATTGAACCGCTGTAGAAACTTCTTGACTAGTTTAAACTTAGGGTCCACATTAAGGTGGTGCTTAGCAAACTCTCTCAAAACACCCGGCATGTCAGAAGGTTTCCATGCGAAGATGTATCAATTCTCATGAATGAATTCGATGAGTGTGCTTTCCTATTTGGGATCCATATTGGCACCAATAGTGAACTGCTAAGATGAGTTGCCCAGATTGAAGTCCACTAATTTGGTATCATCCGCCGAAAACTTGAGAGGAGACTCGGTCTCTGTGGTTGGCTTTTTCAGCGGAGTCATATCCTCCGGATCAACATTTTCTTGGTAAAACTTGAGATCTGCCTCAGCACAACTGGATTCTTCATAAGCCGCGACTCCTTCCTCACACTCAATAGCCGTTTTCCAATCACCATGAACAGTAATCATTCCGTTCAACCCGGGCATCTTGAGCTTCAAATAGACATAGCAAGGCCGGGCCATGAACTTGGCATAAGTCGGCCGCCCGAACAAAGCGTGATAGGGGCTCTTGATTTTTACCACCTCAAAGCACAAAGTCTCCACCCTGTAATTGTCTTCGTCACAAAAGGCAACTTCCAGAGAAATCTTACCCACTGGGTAGGCCAACTTGCCTGGCACCACACCATGAAAAACCGTCGAGGAAGGCTTAAGATCTTTATCAAGCAACTTCATCCGTCGGAAAATGTCATAGTACAGGATGTTGATGCTGCTGCCACCATCCATAAGTACCTTAGTGAACGCATATCCTCCCACCTAAGGGGCAACCACCAATGCCAGTCGCCCCGGGTCATCAGCACATTGTACACAGTGATCTAGATCCACAATAGTCATAGGCTGCTTACACGCTCCTTGAAATTTTTTGATGAATTTTGCCTTTAGCTCAGCCCATGAGTTGATGGTATTGGGTGGCAAACCCTTCAGCCACGTGTGAGTCGGCCCTTCCAGCATCATGATAAAATACTTTGTGCAAACAGCATCATTGACATACAGCATCTCCATGGCCAGCTCGTAACTCTCAATCCAGGCCTCTGGGGGTAAGTCCGCCATGTAATTTGGAACCTTACGAGGGCCTTTGAAATCCTTCGGCAAACGCTTGTTCCGTAGAGACGGCACCAAGCATGGGACTCCGACGGACCTGGTGGTCACTCCCGCTTCCACTGAGACGGAAGGTGCAGGCTCTTGATGAGCCGCCGCTGTCAGAGCCACCGCCTCTTGTTGTGCTCTTGCCCGGTCTATGAGCGCCTATGCATCTAGAGCCGTCTGATCATTTCGCGGTGCCGCCCGGTGCCGATCACTACTAGAACCCGTCGGTGACTCATAGTGCCGGCTGAAGCTGCGGCTGGGAGGGGGTTGAATGCACACGGCTCTGGCTGTAAGTATCCTTCTCTTGCTGAGCCATCGCTGTTTGAAGATATCCAATGGCGTTCTGCACCTCTTCTGCAAAGGGCGCCTCGTCAGGAATAGGAATTGTTTCAAGTCGGGTTGCCACCGCCACCATGTTCTCCGCCGGGTTTGAATAGTGACCCGCTAGCGTTGGAGAAGCCATTGGTGAGGTCTGGTTCCGTCGAGGCGGGTTAAGCTGCTGCCGAGCTGCCGGCCGACTTCCAGGTGCATCCACTGCTCATCCCGTTCCTGGCGTGTTGAAAAGATTTCTAGCCTCATACTGCTCTGGTAGGCGGGACTGATGCCTCATCTGCCATATCGCGGCCGTCGATTGCTGCTCTAGCTCAAGGCGGAAAGCCTCCGTCTTAAGACGCTCGGCCTCCCATGACCGTTCAGCTCAGAATGCTTCGACTTGGGGTAAAGCTCGT
Source organism: Hordeum marinum (assembly GCA_022496015.1). NCBI lineage: Eukaryota > Viridiplantae > Streptophyta > Magnoliopsida > Poales > Poaceae > Hordeum > Hordeum marinum. The sequence continues at coordinate 70,121,475 of CM039678.1, read as the reverse complement.
CGTAGCCCCCAAGCCTGCCATCATGGAGCTAGTAGATTGATTCCACCTCCCTGCTCGAAGATCCGTCCTCCGAGCAGACAAGAGTCTCCTACGATGTAGAAGCCTCAAGATCCGTACCTTGAGTAAAGCCAACGAAGACATGCTTCCTGCTCGGATCAGCACGGGCGGGTCGCACGTGTTGGGCGGGTTGCGCGCGCCGAGCCGGCTCGACGATGTTGGTGCAGACGTTCGGCCCGGGTATAGATCCGCCAATCTTGCCAATGAAGACATGGATTCCGCCGAAGGGAACCCGGAAGCCGTACTCAACAAAATCGGCCTCGGGGGCCCAGCCAGCATCGTCAATGTAGAGCCGGCATCGGCGACTCTTGTTCATCCTTCCAACCACGTATCCCTCGAACCCTGGTAGAGAGCCCTTTGAGAACTCAACACCACCGAGTGCGAGCCCCACGGTGGGCGCCAACTTTCATGGTTTTATCACGGCAGATGTCCGAGGATTTAGATTCGAGGCCATCTCTAAGGTGATGGACTCAAATGGGTTGGCTGGAATGAAGGACACGAGTTTACCCAGGTTCGGCCCCTCAAGTAGAGGTAATAGCCTACGTCCTCCTTGTGTTGTATTGATTGGAGTATCGATTACAAGGGAGCGGAAGCTCTTGACCTAGCTCTCGATTGGTTGGTCTCTCTCTAAGTCACCCCGGGTCTCGCCCTTATATAGGAGGTCAAGACCACGGGTTACACAAGTCTCATACCAACTCTTACATCCGACTCTAACTCTATGCCGTCTTGCCTTCCTGAGCAAGCCGTCTCCGGGCGGCTTGTCCGCCCGAGTCTTCTTGCCTTCGTGTGGGCCTCATCTTGTCCCATCTGGTAAGATGCCAAGCGTCTAAGTCTGAATCTCCAGGCCCATCCTTGGTCTGGCCCATGAGCCGCCAGGTGTAACCCGGCCCTGCCTGGGCGGGTCTCACCACGGGGTCATATCCCCAACAAAAAGGCATCCATGCGTCAGCATATGGCAGTTGCTGGGGTTTTTGTTTTTTTTTGAAAGGGGGAGGGGGTTGGAGGGTTAATTTAGGGGTTTCATATTGTGTTAGCTAGCTAATTAAAAGAGAAAAGTGACCTTTCTTTCTTCGTGCTTGGTCGATGCTAGCTAGCTACGATAGAGAGAACTCCACACTAGCTAGTAAGCAAATGAAGGAAACATTAAGTACACAAGATCATCATGAACATATACACACAGAGAAGTGATCAACCTCTCTTTCTCCAAGAGATTGGTCGAACAACAAGTTTTCGTATATCTATCTGACGCTACTAGCTACATACATACAATTTAAGGCCTCTTACAATCCCTAAGAACCAATCACAAATTAATATAGTATTCTCCGCCTTCAGGTGTGACGTGGTCAAGAAAGAATCCCGCCAATTCCTCTTGAATTACTCATATGCGATCATGTGGTAGGAGTTCATCCCGCATCTTCCAGATCTAATTTAAAAAGGGGGGTCAATACATGCATATATATGAATAAAACTCAACATAATTGATGGTAATGTATAAAATAAAATTGTGAATATTATTTACGTACTTCAAATTGTTTGTCAGAGAAGCCCCCTCGCTCAGAGGTCAAGTGGGGAATGAACTCGCATACGTAGTATCCACATAAAACAGTCCCTTCTTTCTGGTACAAGCACTTTATGAGAATAGAGTTCAATCAAACTGGTAAGCAGGCATGGTAATGATATATTGATGAAATTTTGAATCAATTAGAGATGCGCGGAACTAGCTAGTACTACTTACTTTGGGGTGCGTAAATCACAACTCTTTCTTTAGAATGGGAACCTTTTGGGTGAACTTCTTCCAAACCCTACCAGGCAAAGAAAATGATTACTTGATATCAGGAAATTAACGAAAGTTAATGCCGATATGGTCCCGGTATTGACTGAACTTACTTCTTGAGCATTGCAGTCATGTCCGCATAATTCTTGGGATCTTTACGTCTCGGGTCTAAGACAGTTACTAATGCCCCGTCAAGCTTAATGGATAGTAGAATAAAGTGGAAAGTGTGCACGCATATATAACTCATCAATTACATTACTTAACCTCGAGTAAGTGAAACCGAGTATACAGAGAAGACATGAACACTCACTTGAAGTTGTAAGGAAAGAGTATTTCACTTTTGTTTTGATGTGCAAGGAACGACTTTAGCAAGTTCTCCTCGGTCATTGCAGGTTCATTTTGTATCGACCATTCATTTACGACATCTGGGCTAATGAAACCAACGTCGAAGATTCCTTTTTTGCATTCAGCAATCTTCAATCCGCATAATATAATGATGATAATTATATATATACATGCAATGAACGAGCTGAGCTAGAGACTTAACTATAGAAGTAATACTTAGAGACAGTAGGCAGTCATGAGTTGTTTGTCGAGGCCCGTTCATTGTATTACTGAAATAACTCCAGAAATTCAATAGGCGTCACGGGAAGTCCAATCAATTCGTGTTGTGGTTTCACTGCCACATACATTGTGTCTCTCCCAGACTCCTTGCAGGTTTTCATGTACCACTCATGCATTTGTACATGCATGATGTTAGAGGAGGATCATCAGGTTTGACGAGAGGCTTCCCGTGCACGTGTGCGTGTTCTTCTTTGGTTACCTTAGCCGTTTCAAAAAGTACATCATCCCCCAAGTAATCACCAAGTTTGGTATCGGGCAGTATCACTGGATCATTAGCAATGTCGCTAGACACCTTGAGCGGAGGGCACGATTGCTTATCCTGTTCGCCGAACTGGGGAATTGTTTTCCCACTTCTTTGTTCTTTGACTCAGGCAGCACTAGAGGTACTTCCCGACCGCTGCGCTACATTATATGTCTGTATAATACAGCAGTCATAGTTTGATGGCAGCGGAGGCGGTGATGGTTGCTTCAGGGCATCTAGAGTGCGCTTCGCTTTCACCGGATCTACCGTTTCCTTCGGAGGTGGCTGTTTCCGTGCAAAATGGGCCTCCACTTCGGCTTTACTGATCGCAACGCTTTCTTCATCAGTCCTCTCGTATGGTAACTTTGTAACAGGCTTGAGGCTTGAACCAAATTTGTATATTTTTTCTTGTCTATTGTACTGCTAGCCGTCGGAGCGGCGGTGGCGTCTCTCTTCCGTCGTGGCTGACGCGCCGGAGGAGGCGTAGTGTCCTGACACGCCGGAGGAGGAGGGGGAGGAGGAGGAGGAGGCTGAGTGTCCTGACGCGTCGGAGGAGGAGGAGGAGGAGGATGCGGAGTGGCCTCACGCGCCGGAGTAGGCGAAGGAGGAGGCGGAGTGCCGTCACGCGTCGGAGGAGCCGGAGAAGGAGGCGGAGTGCCCTGATCACTCAACGGAGGAGCAGGAGGAGGCGGAGTGCCCTGATCACTTGCTGTAGGAGGAGGAGGAGGAGTGCCCTCACGCGCCGGAGCAGGAGGAGGAGACGGAGGCATCCAGTTTGGAAGCTTGATGTACTTCTTCGGCCATAGGCATGTTCTCCTCAGAGCATTAACCAGCTTCTTCTCCTCTTCACCAGTAAGGTGGTCAAGCTCGAGATCATCAAATCCCTCCATTACTTCATCCACCATCACAACAGCATAGCCATGTCGAATCGTACGGCAGTGAAAAGTTTCGTTGGGTTGAGGAGGTGCAACAGAGCCGAGAGCTGCCTTGAAAGTGAGGTTACGGAATTTCGTCAAAAGCTCGCAATTTTGAACCTCTGTGATAGTATCCAAAGGGTAGCTAGGAGCCATGAAGTCAGGCTGAACGAGCTTCGTGGAAGCCACGCTGCTTCTCCGCTGAGATGGTGGGGTACCTTCTGGGGTAGCTTCGTGCCGCTAAGATGGTTGGCCGGCAGCACGCTCGCTCTTAGCTTCCTCTAGCTTTTCTAGTCTTGCATTGAGCTTCTGCAGTTCGCTCGGCTCCGCTTTCCTCTTTCTCTGTCAGCTTCTATAACAGCCTGCGTCAGGAAACCCAACCTTCCACGAAATGGAGCCTGGTGTGCCTCGTGTTCGTCCAGGGTGCTCAGCATTCCCTAGGGCCTCAGTGAGCTCGTCCTTCTCTCTGTCGGGAATGAACATCCCTTCCTGCACTGTAGTGATATAGTTCTGAAGCTTCGTGATGGGTATTGCCAGTTGCTCATTCGTCCAACGACACTTCCCTGTTTCAGGGTCCAAAGTTCCCCCAACCCCGAAGAACCAAGTTCTTGAATGGTCTGGCCAGTTATATGTTTGTGGTTGAACCCCTTTAGCAAGCAGGTCATTCTCACCTTTGTCCCACAACGGTCGGGCTTTGAGGTAGCCACCTGACCCCGTGTGATGGTGATACTGCTTCTTTGCAGCATTGATCTTGTTTGTCTCAGACATTTTCTTACTCTTCTCCGATGTCTTGTAGGCCACAAATGTGGGCCAGTGATCTCTTATCTTCTCAAATCGGCCGATGAATTCTTGAGTCTTCCCTTTGTCGACAAACTTTGATTTCATCTCATTCTTCCACCTCTTGAATAGATCTGCCATCTTCTTAAGAGCACACGCCTTGACCAGTGGCTCTATAACTGGCTTATTCGGATCCTCCTCTAGCGGTAGGGTGAAATTTGCCTTCAGCACGGTCCAAAGATCATCTTTATGTCTATCGGTGACATAATCACCACCATGGGCGTCGTCCTTAGGCTTATTCCATTGCTTGATGCTGATCGGGATGTTGTCCCTAACAATAGCTCCGCACTGAGTAGCAAATGTGTCCTTGGTCCACTTTGGTTCAATCGGTAGGCCATCGTCCGCAAGTGTTGTGATCGTGAACCTTTCTTCCTTTTTCAACCTTTTCTTCGGGCCTCGTCTCGTTACCGAAGTCTGGCTCGATCCGGAGGGCTATATAAAATAATATACAAGAGTTAATATATGTACATACCAAAACAATTAATGCATCAATTAGCTAGTCAACACATGCTTAATTAATATATATACCTTGCCGGACTTTGCAACATCTCCCTCCCCCGTCCGGTCATCGGAGTCGTCACCATGGTCTCCTTCTTCCTCCGGCATTCGGTCAGCGGATCCATCATGATCATGTCCTTCCTCTCCTTCAAGACCATCGGTGTCGTTGAGATACGACAAGATAGCATTAGTATTACCTGCTCGGATTATGTCCCCCAACAACTGTTCTTGTTCCAAGTCTCTTTGATCCATAGTTTCTGCAAATATTAAAACATGGCAATTAATATACTTCTCTACAATTTGGGGTGGCCTCGACAACGCTTCCAGGGTTAGGGGTGGCCCTCAATGCTTCTAGGGTTTGGTCGGGCCAGAGGGTCGGGATTCTCTTAACCTTTTAGGGATTTAACAAAATTGTGCCATTCTGGATGTGCAGAAAATGGTCCATATTTTTCTAACCTCATCTACCCTTCTATATGTCATGTTGTCTAGTATCAAAGGATTCAAGAAAACCACGGCTTCATCATTAGCCGGAAGTAACAGGCGCATAATGGTACGAAGCTCTCCAAAATTGTTTTCGAACGGAGTCCCGGATAGGATAATTAGCTTTTTGGTACGAAGTTCAGCAAGAGCGTTCTGAATATCGCTATTTGGAAGGTCATTGCTGAAATTCGTAACAAAAAGTGGATTATTATATCCGGAACTCCGTTCCAAAACAACTTTGAAGAGCTTCGTAAGATCATACGTCGGTTATTTCCGGCTGATGATGAAGCCATGGATTTCTTCAATACTTTGACACAAAACATGACATATAGAAGAATATATATATATATATATATGGGATCAGAAAAAAAATTGGATCAACTTGTGCACATCCATAATGGGGGCATTCTTGATAAATCTATATTACCGGAGTTTTCTATATGAACATTTTATCTTAATAACTTAGAAAAAATGTTATTGGGGAGGGGGTATAACAACAACGCTTTTTTTCTTGGGTTTGGGTGGCCTCGAGAGTTGGTCACCTGGTATATCGAGAGGGGGTGAACATTTTACCTAAGTAACTTAGAAAAAAATATCGGGGAGGGGGTATATCGACCCTCCCCCACCCTCATGTCGAAGTTATCGGGGAGGGGGTATATTGACCCCCCCCCCCTCATGTCAAAGTTATCGGGGAGGGGGGTATATCGACCCCCCCTCATGTCGAAGTTATCGGGGAGGGGGTATATCGACCCCCCCCCCTCATGTCGAAGTTATCAGGGAGGGGGTATATCCATCTTTACATACATAGACACATACATATATTGTATATTTTCATTAACTCATGACATATTTTCATTATTTTTCTTTCTTTAACTCAACGACAACGACATACATATCCCGTGTCGCCGTGTCCGTGTCGCCGTATCCGAGCAGGGGACCATGGGAAAGGGGGGCTCACTAGGGGGCGGCGACAGGGAGGCGACGGGAAGGATATGGAGAGGCGACGGGGCGGTGATGGGGAGGCAACGGGCGGCAATGGGGCGACGCGTCAACGGGGAGGCGACGGGGACGGGGTGGCGATGGGGGCAGCAACGGGGACGGGGACGACGACGGCGGGCTCGGGGCAGCGCGCGGCGACAGGGACGAGGATGGCGGGCTCGGCGAGGGCATCGGTGTGGGCTCGGGGAGGAGAGCGCGTCGGCGAGGGTGTCGGCGAGGGCACGGCCCGGCAGCCTGGCGGCGGCGTGCAGTTCGTTGAGCAATGACGACGACGGGGGTGGCGGGCGGTGGCGACAGCTGGGGCGACGGCGACAGTGAGGGCAGCGGACAGCGGGTAGGCAGCCTGGCGACATCGATTTCGTCGGCGTCATCGGGGGCGAGATGAGAACTGAAAATTCCTAAGTGCTACTTATATATCCAGAGCATTGGTCCCGGTTGGTGGCACCAACCAGGACTAATACCAACCTTTAGTCCCGGTTGGTGCCACCAACCGGGACTAAAGGGCGGGAAGCAGAGACCTTTGGTCCCGGTCGGGACTAAAGGGTGGCATTAGTCACGGTTGGTGCCACTAACCAGGACGAAATGGCGGCATTGGTCCCGGTTGTAGCCACCAACCGGGACTAAAGGGTTGGTCCTGGCTGTGGTGGGAGTTTAGTCACACCTCGCCAAGCGAGGGGCGCTCGCACTGGTTTATAAGCCCACCCCTCTCTGCCTTGTTGAGTTCCTCTCAAATTGAAAATAGATGCCCTTATATGGGAAATTTAACCTCAAATCAAACTGAATTTCAGTTTGATTTCAGGTCGAATTTTACCTATATAAGCGCATCTATGTTCATTTTTGCTATTTTTTATGTTATTTCAAAGGTATTCCATTTTTTGAACTTATTTGAACTCCATACTTTTTGTGTGTTCAAAATGCACCATTCAAAGCCACATCATCAATTTTCAACCCTTTCTGACTTCATTTGGTATTTTTCATGCACTTACTGATTTTTTTTTTGAGCTAAATAACCCTGAAATTGAAAAGCACTTCAAACGAACTCTGAAAAGGTTGAAAGTTGGCATGGTACCATCATTTCACCCACATAGCATGTGCTAAAAAGTTTAGAGGGTTACGGCAAAAACTGGATGCACTTCGTGTACAAAATGGACAATCTCTTTCGAAGTATTACGGTTTCGGACGAAAATTTATCTATTACAAAGGGATTTCAATTTTTTTGAACTTATTTGAACTCCATACTTTTTGTGTGTTCAAAATGTACCATTTAGAGCCACGTCATCAATTTTCAACCCTTTCTGATTTCATTTGGTATTTTTCATGCACTTACTGATTTTTTTGATCTAAATAACCCTGAAATTGAAAAGCACTTCAAATGAACTCTGAAAAGGTTGAAATTTGGCATGGTGTCATCATTTCACCCACATAGCATGTGCTAAAAAGTTGAGAGGGTTACGGCAAAAACTGAATGCACTTCGTGTACAAAATGTACAATCTCTTTCGAAGTATCACGATTTCGCACGAAAACTCATCTGTTACAAAGGGATTTCATTTTTTTGAACTTATTTGAACTCCGCACTTTTTGTGTGTACAAAATGCACCATTCAAAGCCACATCATCAATTTTCAAACCTTTTTGACTTCATTTGGTATTTTTCATGCACTTACTGATTTTTTTGAGCTAAATAACCCTGAAATTGAAAAGCACTTCAAACGAACTCTGAAAAGGTTGAAAGTTGGCATGGTATCCTCATTTTACCCACATAGCATGTGCTAAAAAGTTGAGAGGGTTACGGTAAAAACTGGATGCACTTCGTGTATAATATGGACAATCTCTTTCGAAGTATCACGGTTTCGAACGAAAACTCATCTGTTACAAAGGGATTTCATTTTTTGAACTTTTTTGAACTCCATACTTTTTGTGTGGTCCAAATGCACCATTCAAATCCACATCATCAATTTTCAGCTCTTTCTAAGTACATTTGGTATTTTTCATGCACTTACTGAGTTTTTTGAGCTAAATAACCCTGAAATTGAAAAGCACTTCAAATGAATTCTGAAAAGGTTGAAATTTGGCATGATATCATCATTTCACCCACAGAGCATGTTATATACTAAAGTGTATTAAAAAACAGTACAACATATCATGAATAGAGAAGTGACCAAATTAATAGAAATTCATCATCACATTAAAGCCAAAGTACAATAATGACCAAAATAAATACATACAGTTCATACATAGTTCTCATTATTGAACAACATATAGATCTTTAGAGCATCTAATTAAAACATACATCGTAAAAAAATTAAATGCAACAACTAATGCGATCATAACCGCTACTAAGGTACCAATTGATCCAACAGCATAATGATACCAAGCCTCAGTATGAATGGCATATTTTCTAATCTTTCTAATCTTCAAGCGCATTGCATCCATCTTGGTCTTGTGATTGTCGACGACATCATCAACATGCAACTCCAACTTCATCTTCTTCTCTTCAACTCTTTGTAATTTTTCTTTCAAGTCATTTTTTATTTTTCAACCAAATTTAACTTCTCGACAAGAGTTGATATGTGGGTTGAAATTTCCGATTCAACTACCTCCTCCTAGATTAAAAAATCTATGTCACGTTGGTCGGCATAATTGTCATAAACACTAAATAAAACAAATAGTTGTAAAAGATAATATATACCACATCCGAATCATAGACAGGACGAGGGCCGATAGAGGCGGATACGAAAATCATCGCACTATATAATAACAAACAATAAGAAAAATAAGAAAATTACACAAGTATCTATCTAAATCATACAAGTAAAACTTTTTTCCTTTTAGAAAGAAGATAAGAAGAAGAGGCTAACCACGGTGCTGCCGGCACCGAGATGAGTGCGGGCGATCGACGGCGGTGAGGACGGGGACGGGACAGGACGGACCGTCAAACCTAGACAAATTTTAAGGAAAATGGAGCTTGGACAACAAGCTTCGAGAGAAGAAAGCTTTAAGTGTGGCTTGGATATTTCATCGAACACCTCATGTGCATAGGATGTGAGCTAGAGCACCACAAAGCTCTCCCCTCGCCGGCCAGAAAAACAAAGCAATGTGGAGTGCTCTGGTCGCTGGCGATGGGGTATATATAGGCATCTCATTGGTCCCGGTTCGTAGCTGGAACCAGGACTAAAGGACACCATGTGGTCCCGGTTCCAACCACAAACCGGGACAAATGGTTGTGGGCCAGGAGCGAGGCTCATTGGTCCCGATTGGTGTCTGGAACCGGGATCAAAGGAGTCCTACGAACCGGGACCAATGCCCCACATGGCCTGGCCGGGGCCTGGCCTCACGAACCGAAACCGTTGCCCCATTGGTCCTGGTTCGTTACTGAACCGGAACTAATGAGCTGGCCTGCCTGGTCCAAAGCCTGTGATTCTTCATTTCTGATTCGTTTGAGGGGGAAATCAGAAGTAGTTGCAGAATTGATGGAACGGAACCGAAACTTTCGGGAGTCCTATATAAACAGGTAGGGAACAGAGAGCATTTACACATGCGGTCGAGTAGCTAGAGTTCATAGGGAAGCAGCAATGGACCCTGTCAATGTTAATCCATGGGCGTCAGTTCCACGAAACCGACTTCACCCCATCGGCGTGTCAACAAAACCTGCCGGCACTGAGAGGACGCCGGGGAACCCCGGTTCTCCGGCGGAGGAGCCCGTGAGCCCTACAGCAAGAGCCATGCACGACATAGGTATTTATATCGTCATCACGATCGGCCTCGACACGCCGGTAAACCTGACCACCTTCCGAGCCGGCATCGAAGCTATGCTCGACCGATGCCCGCGCTATGGATGCATTCAAGTACATGCTCTGGCGACCACAACTGCTTAACCGCTACTACAAAGTACATGTAGTACTCCGTTAACCATGTTCATGCATGGCCATGGCACGCAGGTGACGGATGTGTCAAACAATGGCGAGGCGCGATGGGCGCGCACGGCCGTGAACGTCGAGGATCACATGATCGTGCCGAGTCTGGACGGCGCGGCCATGACGGCCGGCCCAGACAAGGCCGTGGAGGACTACGTGGCCACGCTGTCCACGCTCCCCATGGACCGCTCCCGCGCGCAATGGGAGTTCCACTTCCTGGACTTCCCGACCTCCGAGGCGGCCTCCACGGTGGCGATCCGCGTGCACCACGCCTACGGCGACGGCATGGCTACTCTGGCGCTTCTCATGATGTCCACGCGCAGCGCCGCTGCCGCCACCGACACCAAGGGTCGGCCGGCGACAGCCACGCCTCCGCGTCGTCGTGGTCCTACGCGCACGGGCGCCATCTACGCGTCGCGACGCCGGCCCCCGCTCTCCGCGGGCGCCCTGGCGCTCGTCGCGTGGGTCTGGTCGTACCTCGTGCTCGCGTGGAACACCGCGGCGGACGTTGCGTACTTCGCCGCCACGATTCTGTTCTTGAGTGACCCGCGCACGCTGTTCAAGCGTGCCGACGCCGCCGATGAGTTCCACGCCAAGCGCTTCGTCCACCGGAGTCTTAGCCTCGATGACGTCAAGTTCCTCAAGAACTCCATGGACTGCGTACGTATAATTAAGCTAAGCTTTGTTCATCAAATTCTTTTAAGATCCTTCAACGGAGGGTGCTATATATACTCCACAGACGGTCAACGATGTGCTAGTTGCAGTGACTTCTGCTGCTCTATCACGATATTACTTCCGCACGTCCGGTAAGTATACGTGCAATTAATTACTCCTACACGCCACTATTGATTTTTACTGTGGCACTTCCTTGCTTAACTTCAATGTCAGGTGACACTAGCAATCGGAAGATCTGTATGCGATCGCTCCTTCCTGTCAACATAAGGCCAGCCACTACCCTACAGGTAAGATGAGTGTTTTCAGAATATATGCGACAGATGCTAAATGTCATCGATTTTCACTAGAGCTCCGCTTCGGTACAGCTCCTCACAACCCAGATAAAGGGTAATATCGACCTTTCACACCGACTTTTATATGTATGGTGGATCCTCCTACAATACATATACGCCGTTCATATTCATTCACAGACGTCAAACAGATCTAGGCCGGCCCAATTATACCTTTTTCTTGTCTTCTAGTGAAGTTCAAAAATTATGCGCCCAGCATGTTCCGATCACGAGACCTCTAGCGGAAATGAAAGCAGCAGTGACCAACATGCCAACTTATCAGCTATGACAAATTTAAGTATGACACTTCCCTTATATAAAAAAACCAAAGTGGTTTCCCTATTTTCGTTTAAATTTAGCCTATCCTTTTTTTGTATTTATTTTTCACCCTATTTTTATTTTTACAAAAAAAATATTTATAGAAAAGCTTGAACTTTTCTTAAATTCACAAGAAAACAAAATCCATGGACTTTTCTTCAAATTCTTGAAATTATTCTGAATCCATGTATTTGTTTTAAATCCATGAAAAAAAATTCAATTTCTGTGATTTTCTACAAGTCACGCGAACTTGTTCTCAAATCAATTAATTTTTTAATCTGAGAATTTTTTATATTCGATGAACATTTTAAAAAGTACATTACCTTTTTTTGATACTTTGTTCTATTTTTCTCTTTTTTCTTAATTCATTTTCTCCTTTTTGATATTTATTATGCTTTTTGAAACATATTCAATAAATTGAAAAATAGTTTAGAATAACAAAGTAACAGTTTAAGTAATAGTTCATCAATTTTAAAAATAACAGTTCATCAATTTTATACAAAGTTCATTAACCTTCACAAAAATTTCGCCTGTTTGAGAAATGGTTTAAAAATTTAGAAAAAAACCTGCATCAATTTTGGGAAAAAAGCTCACCTATTTTGAATAAAAATTGATGAATTTGAAAAAAAATCACCATTTAAAAAAATGTTACGAGTTTTAAAAAGCTCACGCATTTAGAAAGGAAAAGAAACCAGAAAAAAGAAAAGGAAAAATTAAAGAGAAAAAGAAAACCAAACAAAGAATAGTGCATTTTTGTAGTTTTCTATTAAAAAAAACTTTTGTAGCAAGTGATGTCATGTTGCCTAGTTGCTTAGTGCGGCTGTGCTAATTCCCAAAGGTGCATGGTTTGAATCGTGTAGTACACATTCTTTTTTGGACTGTGATAACGACCAAACATTCTTTTTTTAGGCATAGATCTAAGCGACCTCTCGTGATCGTTAAGTTCAACAATCCCGCTTTATTCTCTATTAAACCTTCGCTAATTCATCATGATCGCTAAATGCAGCACCCCACGTGAATCCCGCTTTATTCTCTCCCACTTATATGCACGCATGTCAAAAAAATAGAAATGACGATATCATCAAAGATTCTTTTCAATGTAAAAAATGAAAATGTTTTATAGCCTAAACCGTCGCTCCGATTGAAATATCGTTTTCACATTAAAGATCGTCGCGACGAAAACTTCGAAACTAGATCCCATATTGATATGTTTCGACAAAAATATTGGGTCAAAAGTTACCAGCCGAGGCTAAGTTAGTTATTATGTCTTTAGTACAGAAGATAACATCTTGTTTATATAAAAATTACTAGGCCATAAAATGATCAACCAACCTTTTCCCCGGGTGCAAATGAACTAGATGACAAAATAGTTGGTGTGGTCCTAGATCTCTCCCTATTTCAAAACTCGAAAATGTTTTGTAGCTTAAACCATCCATTTGATTAAAAATCCATACTTCAAAAAAAAGTTTTGTCGCGACGAGATCGTCGAAAGTAGATCCTATGTTGATACGTTCCGACGATTTTTTTTCGGGTCAAAGTTACTAGTCCCAGGATAAGTAAGATATCACCTCCGTGATAACTAAGTTACCATCTTGTTTAGATAGAAATTACCGGAGCATAAAAATAGAGCTCCGGCCTTCTCCCCACGTGCAAATGATAGAGGACAGAATAGCTGATGCCATTCTAAATTTCCTCCTATTTCAAAACTTTAAAATGTTTTGCGACTCACACCATCGGACCTATCAAAAAATTGTTTTCACATAAAAACTAGTCACGATGAGAGGTTCGAAACTATGTCCCATGTTCATGTTCTGACGATTGTTACTGTGGATATGTTAAACAATTTTTGTGCCCTCACCGAGAGTCACCATGTTAATTGTGCGTAAATCGGGTCAGCAATTCATATATTACCATACTATTTATACAAAATTTACCGGGCCATGTTTTCAACAACTTTTTCCCTGGGTTAAAAAAATTACCATGATGTTTGTACCTGAGTTATCAGGTGGTCTACAATGCCAATATTACCATGCTATTTCCAGATTAGTTATCAGGGGTATGGTTTCAACAAATATTTTTCGCCGGTTCAAAGTTACCATGATGTTTGCATGTAAGTTATCAGGTCTGTGTTGTGTATATTATCATCTATTTACACAGAAGTGATCGGGATATGTTTTCAATAACTTTTTCTCCGAGTCAAAGTTATCAGGTCAGGTCTTTGATGCATGTATTATCGTGCAATTTACATAGAAGTGGCCGGGGTATGTGTCAAAAACTATTTTTTCAGATCGGTGTTTGTATCCAAGTTATCATGTATGGAGTGCATAAACTCCCATGAATTTATATGAAAGTTAACGGAAGATGTCTCAAAAGCACATAAATTATCCGGATTATTTTCCGATGTCTTTGTTTGGTTAAAGTTCGCACACTGATAAATAAAGAAAAGTTTGCAAAAAAAATCAATACGGAAAATGATTTTTCTTCATGTCACTGTAGTAGACGTAGAAACAGTACCTAACCTCAAACCAAATACGAAACTCAGTTTATTCAAGTGGTCAAGATTCAACGTTATGTGCCACGAGGTTGTTGGTTCAAATTCCAGCCTCCTCATTCTTTTTAGGACTTTAAAAGTCATAAAAAAGAAATTAAAAGGAATGCTGCCAACGTCATTTTATCCCAAAAAAACGAATCCAACCTATTGCTCGAGAGCTGTACGTGGAGAAAAACCCGCAAGAAAAATATCAGCAGCTCTAACCGCCCCGAACATGGGCGAGTGCACGATCTTAAGATGGACGGAATCTGAGGCATTCAGATCTATTGTAGAAATCCGAACCTTTGGAAGTTACGAATTTCATTCTTTTTTTTGTGGATTTCAAAAATAAATAAAGCACGAATGGGCCGGCCCAGCAAGGGAGGATGTGCGCGTACGTAAAAAAATACAGCGTATACGTGAATATGACCATCGCGCCCTTTTTATGAAGAGGTATCGATTAATCTGGACCGTCCTTTAGGGGGTGTACCGAAGCCGTTTCGAATTCTAAGGTGTTTTAATATTTTTCTAAATCATATGCATATAGATGCAATTTTTGCTCACTCATTTCAGTCCGTTTGTATTCTATATTAAAATATCAACGCCGTCTTATAATTCAGAATAGAGGTGATATCTCTGAACATCATTACGATTCAGTTTGCTGATTTTTATCACTATGGACAGACATATGCAAATATTATAGAATCTGATAAGAGGAAGGAGGTGACATGGGGAAATAAACTGGGCTACATCATTCTTCCAATTTATCTGGCCATGCACGAAGATCCACTTGCATATATTCTCAAGGCAAAGAAGGTTCTCAATAGGAAGAAGAGGTCACTCGAAGTGATATTCACATATAAGGTTGCTCAGGTTTTCATGAAATTTTTTGGTGTGAAGGTATACTTTTATTTGCTGCCCATTGCTCTATCTAAAACTAAACTACACAAATCTTAGCTAAGCAACCGTTCATAACTCTTCTTCATTTTAATGTTTCAAATTGCATTTCATCGTGATGATTGAACCAGGTAGGAAGTTTGATCTTTCGGTGTCTCTTCGCGCATACAACAATAGTTTTCTCAAACATGGTTGGACCACCTGAACAAGTAGAATTATGTGGACACCCAGTGGTTTTCATTGCGCCTAGCGTCTATGGGATTCCGGAGGTAGGCAACCATGATATTTTGTACTTCTAAATTTTCCATAACTTACTTTATTTCTATAAGAACGCAAATGATTAGTATATGTACTTTTGTTAAACATAATCATCCAGTAGTAAACTGATAACACAAAGATATCGATCGGTGCTCACCGTCATAAAATTCGAAAGGGTATATTGTTTTCATTTTTCGTAGATTGTGAACTCTACTATATATGATGACCCTTCTTGAGTGACATTTTCTTTTAAAAAACCGAAATGGGAACCAAACACATAGACGGCCACAAGTCCACAACCTACCTCGAGGAATATTAATTAGAGCGCCCTACACAACCGATACGTTGGTGTAACTAGTTGGTGTATACTTTATTAAGAACATGCACCGAACTTGCAAGTGTTATGCAAGATCCTTCTTCACACGACCAGGCTAGTGTAGTTCAATTGATCAGCAAGGACGTGGCCCTTTCACAACAATGCCCTGGATTGTTCATGTAGTTCAGAGAACAATCAGGTTTCAGCCTATTGAGTTGAATCATAATATATGGTTCACCATTGATCCTTGTGCACAAAGTACCTTTGATGTACTACTAGATTACTAGAAAGACCTTGTGCTTCAGTCAAATATGCGACAAAAACCATATATCAATGCTCGAAGCATCGGTTCAGATCTCTTGATTGCAATTATCATTTTTCTTTCGCAACACTCTATCCCCTACTCTTAGACTTGCCCTTATGCACGACAAATTGGTATCCTTTTTTTTTACCATAGTTGGAGTCTCCATATGATGCATTTAGTCTCATATGGTTAAGGCTACGCACATGGAAGTTATGGGCCAAACCGTCGAGTTGGCTCACGCTATTTCCTGGGCAAGCAGGTCGAGCTATATCACGAGCGAGCGGGAGGCATCGGTTTTACTAATTTTCCTTAATAATTTTTTTGACTTTCTTTACCAGCTTTATGAAATGTGAACAAAATTTAGCTATATGATTTTTAAGAGTGTGTGGGCATAGAAATAATGCATGAGCATTTTTATATAAAGTTCATTGTGTATGAAAAAATGTTCACCGTATATTAAAAAAGGTCCAACATGTATTAAGAACATTCACTGTTTATTTTGAAATGTTTACTATGCATTTAAATTTTTTCATTTTTTGTTAAAAAATAGTGCGTATTTAAAAAATACGCAGGGTATAAATATTAATGTTCACCTTCTATTTTAGAAAAAATTCAGTGTGTATTTAAAAGAGTTTGATCAGTTATAAAAAGATGTTCACCATCTATCCAAAATGTTCAGCATATATATTTGAAAACATTCATTATTTTTTTCAAAAAATGTTCACCCTAAGGTTAACAAATGTGTGTATAAAAATTATAAATGTATATTTAAAAATAAATAAAGAGAAAATCGAAAATAGGGTAAATAAAGTAAATAAAAAAAGAAGAACCAAAACAAAATTGGAAATAAAAAACCATAGAAAGATAACCAGAAAATACAAAAAAACAAAAAGGAAAAGGATAAAAGAAAAAAAGAAAAAAGGAAAGACAAAAAATAAAAATAAACAGATAGAAATACTAAACAGTAAACTAGATAAAAAAACAAAATGGAGAAACAGTAGAGGCAACACAGTGAACCACGAACTTGAATGGCCCAACTAGCTACACCCCCGGGTATCGCGGCATCAATTTGATGCCCACGGGCATCAAATATGATTGTCGGTAAATTGTTAGCTTTTCTTGGGGATACAAATTGTGAGTTGCAATTATTCAGGTAGGCTTAACCACCCACCCACCCACCCCACCCCCCACCCCACCCCGCCCGAGGGGGGGTTAAATAACATGCGCCAAGTTTTAGAAGGTTTTTCCGAATAGAGCGGGCACTGGGACACATCTTATCTCGAATTTTCTTTACACAAACTCGAGTTCTGGAAAATTAGAAACTACTACAGGATACCCCGCACGTTGTTGCTCGTATTGGTCGATGAAAATTTGGGTTGACAACATGAGAAACAAAAATTTAAAATATATATGTCTTATTAAATTTAATTATCTATATTCAAAATTATATTTATTGAATATAAGAAGAATAATTGAATGGAAAATACTTTTCCATGCATGGTTGAATGTTGTGATGGGTGTTTTTTCATGCATGAGTGCATGTTGAGGTGGGTCTTATCCCGTTCGAGATGACTTGCATGCATGTTGAGATAAATAAATTAGTGGGGTGACTCTCTTAGGTATATAAGATTTATCTCTAGCTGAAAGAGGACGTGGACTCGATGGTTGGCCATGACCACAATGGTTGAAACAAGAAACAGTGGGGGGTGGATTTGCCATTTAGTCTATTGCTTGTATTTCCAAGAAGGAGTTGATTGTTGTCATTCCGGGTCAACAAATGAAGCAACCGAAAATCAGCACCAAAAAAACTGTTGAGAACAATGAGGCAAAGGAGAACACTGATTGAGTAATTGTTTCAAATAAAATCATTCCAAGAGTACATACCCTAAATGAATGTCAATATCCAACAACTAGTTTGTTCACACTAACAAAGAAGCTTCAACCTATCGCCAGCCACACACAACCACTTCTCCCTCGTGGTAGCACTTGAGGCCCGCTAGGTTGAGCGTGATAATGCTTTCCAAAATGTGGAGCAGGGTGAGATGCAGAGGAGTTCTCGTTGTGGTATATATATATATATATATATATATATATATATATATATATATATATATATATATATATATAGAGAGAGAGAGAGAGAGAGAGAGAGAGAGAGAGAGAGAGGTAGTTTTCACTAGACGAGTATGTCTTCAACTAACAGAGTCATCAACGGGCTAGGAATTACATTCATAAATAGAATAAAAAGAAAATAACATAAAATAAATAAAAGTGAATACTAAATTGTTGCCAAATCAGCTTACAAGCACCATAACAGCAAGCAAACACCACATACACAAAAAAAAATAACTAGCATGATGTGGACAAAGCCCTCTAATGTGAACGGAACACTAGAGCATAGACACAGCGAAGTGACGACGGAACACACCCTCATATACTCTTGAAGATGGACGTCGTCCTCGTACCGATCTCGTGAATTCCAAAGGGGACGCTTCCCTCTCGTCTTGGATGGAATGGTGTTGGACCATCGAAAGATGGATTAGCTCACCCTAGAGCGGGGATAAGTGAGGTTCTGAGGTACCAGGAAGATTTCTAAGCCCAATTACCCCCGTTGTAGTAGGATTACCATGCGAAGAAACATCCCAAGGCCCACTAATCCACTCACGAATAGATGAAGCTACTCTAAAGCAAGGTCGTCGAAGAAACACACATAGAAGAGCTAAAAGATCTAATGCTAAGAGGCAGAGGAGAGCCCAGACAAATTTAGTGTCTATGCCACCCACAAATGTGTTGTTGTAATTAAACAGGGGAGAGGAACCATATTCCCTCCCATGATGTTGGCGCAAATCGGTGGGTGAGGAATTAAGCACATACAAACCGGGCATTGGTAATAACAAAGAACTGGAAAAGGACACTGACCCAACGAGATGCGACACCATCATGCCACCTCCATCTATGATGCCACTACAAGCCCCACAACCACACCACAATGCCATAGCACACCCCAACTCACCCGAGGAGACATCTTCAAGAAGGTGACCACGTGTTGCGACGTTACCGCCCAGTCCACAACAAACAAGTTTTTCCCACCCGGGAATGAGAGTGGGAGGGAGTACGAAATGAACCTCAATGATGCCTCTGAGGATGGAGACGACACCAACACTCTTCTTGCAGTCATGGCCGGAGCAGCCATCCAAAGATTTTTCTAACTTGATTTCTCACCTCTCGCAGGCCCACCTTCTATGGATCAGGCAACTAGCAACCGCCGAGGAACAGATATGTTGGTATCGTGGGAGACGACCTATAGATTCGGCATGTACCCATAAAGATTGAGCAAGCCGTCACGATAGGCGACCAAGGCATGCCACCAGCCCACGCTACCGAGGACGGAGGCAACCCCACGATTTGCTCGCTATAAAACCAACACCACCTCACCATCAGATACCACCTCGACCTTTCAAGCCATCCACCAGAAATCCAAGCAGTTGGAACCTCATCGTTGCCATCCTTGGTGGTTGAGCGGGTTTTATTGCCTCTCGGGTCGCCTCGAGCAAAGCCATGCAAGAGCCTAGGGGAAAGTGTTCATCAAAGAGATGGAGATGGACTCGCTGGTAGAGGGTGTATTTTGAAGAATGGTCCAATCATGTTACTTTGTACCCTGGCCTGACATGTCCGGTATCGGTCAACTATGTGCCATGTTGTCAAATATAATAAGTCAAGCCACCTGTTGACTATTAAATACAATTTAAAAAGGCATTAGTGACCATATTTCAAGTGTATTTTAAAGTCTAATGACCAACGCAAATATAGACTCAACTATGGTGAATATGGGTGTGTTTTACTCAAATAAATAAGAATGGAGAACCTAAAATTAATGAGGTCATACATCTGGCTGGTAGATTATTTATTTTAGGGTGTCTTTAGCTCAATTTTTCTTTCCTAGATTTTGTACTCCCTTCAATTCATATTAATTGACGATAGTTTAGTACTACATTTGTACTAACTTTATAATAATAACGTTAATTAATTTGGATAGGAAAGAGTAGAACAATTTTTAAAACTAGTAAACCCTCATAGTATTATATTTTCTCTTACCATGATTGGCAATCAATTTCCTGGATTGCTTTTGCAGGCTCTGATTATTCACTACCAAAGCTACAGAAGCACTATCAAGGTAATTCTATCAGTAGACGAGGACAAGTTTCCAGATTATCATCAACTTTTGGATGACTTTGACCAGACCCTCACGGTTATGAAGGACGCGGCTTCAAGACATTCAACGTCAACCAAGAATGACTAAGAAATGGACAACTAGATCAGGGCCCTACCTCAACTCCCACAACTATTTTCCCTCCCTCTCATAATATAAAAACCTTTTTTACAGAGTATAATGTAAAAAGCGTTCTTATATTATGAAATTGAGGAAGTATTAGCCAAATAAATGTGTGCGTGCATGCATGCGTGTTTGTGTTACGTATAAAAAGTTGAAATCCACTCGTTACTAAATTAATATATGCATATAATTGATAAATGCTCACGCTAATCTTCCATTACAGAAAGGAAAATTTTCAACAAGATTATCATAATATCATTCACATTTTCCAAAAAGAGGCAATCGTCGTTCTGCCAACTCCTAGCAAATGAAAGCAAAAGGGGAACAGCAAATCTGCCAACTGAAAGCTGTCCGCATCTTCTTGTATTTGCATTTTGATCCTCATTAGGGCGGCGGTAAATTGATTTGCCAATCTACTCAGGGGATCCTGCGAAGAAATTCATAATTCTCGTATTACTATTGTCGTTCAGGGACAAAACTCGAGAAAACAATAGATGGAAGGACTGACAAGGGATAAATTAACAGATTCATATGATCTCATCTAGATAAGAAATAACAAAGTTTCATCCAGCACCTGCATATCATTTGTGTAATCAAATAAAAAATAAAAATAATAAACCCACACAAAACTTCATCAAAATCAAATGGTGTAATCTCGTAAAAATAAAATCAAATGGTGCAGGAGTTAGATATGACTTAGTTGAGAGTTAGACGCACCTATTAATTAATTCATTAATTAACTGTATGTGTGAGAGTATGTACGTACTGGGAGCAGTCAAAGTCGGGGCTGGTGGGGAGGAACCTGACGCTGAGGCCGCACGCGGACGGGAGGCCGGCGGCGCGGCCGGAGTCGACCTTGCCGGCGGCGAGCATCTCCGACAGTATGCACGCGCAGAGGTCCCGGCGCTGGTCGGCGCCCGGCGCCATGTCCTTGACGTCGCCCAGCCCCTGGCAGCACTGCGGCGGGATCTCGTCGTCCAGGCCGGCAACGTACCCGGTGCACTCGCTGAAGGCCGTCTGCGCGACGCTGCAGTCGCTCTTGTCGCCCCCCGCCTCGGCGCCCCGTCGGCCGGCGGCCAGCACGGCGAGGAGGAGCGCGACGGCCACGACGGCCGGCGAGTGGCGGGTCGGCGTCATGGCGGAAGGTGGTTGCGCCGCAGCGGTCTGCGCTTTGGACGAGGGTGATCGGTGCTGGGAATGGGATACGTGCGAGGATGGGTGGTTCTTGGAAGGTACGTATATGTAGTACGTGGCGCGCGTCAGTCTCGCGACTGCATGATGCGTAAGGAATGTCGGAGCCGACATGGAAACGTACGAAAATCTCTCGCGTAGGCGACGGTAATTTATCTCCGGCAGTTTTCTGCTGTTTTCTTTTGGGAAGCAATGGTTAACCACGTAATTTTCTGCCTCGTTTTGGGAAGCGGAGATTAAATTTCATAATTGCCTGCTTCGTCTGGGAGAGCAAATATTAATCACGTGATTTTCTGCTTCCTTTTCGGAAGCAAATATTAATCACGACGTAATTTACGGCATATAACAGCCGTCCAACCTCCCACTTATATTAATCCAAAATGCTAACTCGTGACCGTTCGTTGGAAGAGCATGTCATTTCGAAAGTTTTTTCTGACAGTTTTGGTTCTACTGAAGGTGACGATTTCTTCAGAACAGTATAACATTTTCTGAGAGGATGGTAGTTTTGACCTTTCATTCTAGAAAATGGCATGACGTTCTGAAGAAACCGCAAAACCCCCGCCAACTAAAACTGTAATCAAAATGTTGGTGCGATGTGAGCTCGCCAGGTAAGGGGGTCCCTTATTAATTTGCAGAAACTTCCCGCTCTAACTTTTCAGTTTACAGAAACTTCCTACTTCACTTACGGAACACTTCCCACTCAAGGGTTTCCGGCTCATTCATACACAGAAGCTACTGAGTTTATTCACAACATCTTTTTGAGACGAGTGAGAGTTGCTTAGGGTAGGTGTTTGATAAAATAATCCGAGTTTTCCTTCCTAGGGAGTATCATCTCCGTCTCAAATTACTTGTCTTAAATTTATCTGTATACAAATGTATCTCACACAGATGTGTTAAGATACGTCTGTATCTTGATTTTTCAGCTTTATCCCAGTGTTCTATTGGTGTTCTTTTTTCGGGCAGTGTGACAACACATCAGCGGTTCGAGCAACTTGTGACTATGCGGGGTGTGGCCCAGCCATTGTATTTTCATTCAGTGGTCTCAAGATTATCATCTCTCGAGGACGACGACTCCCTTGAAAAGAACTAGGGTGGAAACCGAGCTGAGATCAAATATTCTCCCCTGCAAAGATCTAGACGGCACATGCTAAGTACACAAACGTAAGCACTTCGCGTGGCTCGTGGTCCACAGGAGGAAAATTCTGACCACGGACATGTTGGCCATTCGAGGATGGACATGCTGCCCAGCTATGTGTGTCGAAAACTACTACTACTGCGTACGTAGTACATCTACAAGGATTGTCCTTTTTTCTGCCGCCGCGTGGAACGGGATCATGTGAAACCTGGTACAGGAGAGGCCATTACAGTTAGTCCACGCCATGCAGTCAATGTGAGTTTCAGATTGGTGGGGCAGGATGATCTCCAAGGCTCCCAACGAGTCAAAGCACCGACCGAGTGAAAGGATCATTTTTATATAAAAAAAAGATGGTAAATAGGTTCTTCTGGACAGAAAAGATACCTCAAGGTCGTTCTGAAAATAGATTGCTAAAGGTTACGCTCTGAAGTTTCAGGTTACTGCCGTTTCACATTCAATCCTCCTCTATAGAAAGTGTCAAACAAAATGCATTTTCACTGCAACAGCAATCCCACAAGATGCATATCAAGGACGGTCTCAACAAATCAATAGCAACATCAAGTCACCATCATATAATGCACCCCTACTCAGTGTTCACTCTCTAGTTGCCGCCCTTATCTGAAAGCACGCCTAATTCAAGATACAACCGCCGGTCACCCCAATCCAAGTTCTAACATCCATTCCTACCCGAACAATTTCTCCAATTGCCAAAAACAATTGAGAGCAATATAATCAGAAACCAAGTTCGGAAGCAAATCATTTGATTTGATATCATCATGTTCATAATTTAGAAACCAGTACAAAACTGAGTTAACCAGACTAGCCAAACTATGGTGCAATCAAAAGTTATTCACAATGAACTTTAACTCGAGTAGTGAGTTTAATTGAAGAAATTCTGACCTTAGGGGACCAAAATTCATGTCGTCAAGCAGCACTCGTGGCAAACAGATTGGGGGAAGCTGAAAGCATAGTCAGGCTGTTTCTCTTTTGAAAAACCTTGCAAGCAGGGCAGAATACTACATCCTTGAGCATGTGCTGCCCCTATGTAACATCAATACAATTGCACAAGAAATGTTTATTTTTATTAACAGGATGGCTCAAGGTTGTTACTGCCGTTTCATATTCAATAGTCCTATGTAGAAAGAAACAAAATGCATTTCACTGCAGCTGCAATCCTACTAGATGACTGCTCTCAATCTCTAACGTCAAGTCACCATCATATAATGTTCCCTAATCAGAGTACATCCTCTAATTGCTACCCCGTGACTGAAAGCATGCCTAATTCAAGATGCAGCTATCAGTCACCCCAATCCATGTTCCAAGTTCCTCTCCTTCCTGATCAATTTCTCCAGTGCCAAAAACAACTCAGGAACAGGAATAACATAACCAGAAACGCCAGTTAAGGAGACACCCCAAGGAAGGAAGTACACACGCGCACGATACATTCCCTACAGATAACCTCGGTACTGAGGAGTCATTCCATCATGTGAAATCATAATACAAATCAGGATGCGGCATTGCTATGAATCAACTAAATTATTCAATTTTCATTGCGGTGCCTAAAATATAATAATCGAACTAAACAAACCCTCAGTAACCATTCATCACAATACATACAGAGAAATTACAAGATTACATGCTAAGATGTTATAGTACTCTGAATCTTCAGAACCGTTGTTCAGCATAACAGCCAGATGTCTGAACTTATTCCCCAAACAGAGTAAGATAAACATACGACCACCATTGCCATCCTTATGATTACAACTGAGCACGGATCCAGGAGCAAGCTTACCCTCAGAAGTCGGAGCAGCGGCCGCCGCGCTCCCAGTCGCCGTACCGGGTGGGCTCGGGCCCGTGCGGGCCGCCGATCTCGCCCGTGGCCTCGTTTATGTCCAGGCCGCCGTCATCCTCCTCCTCCGCCTTCGCCGCCTTCGTCGCGCCGGAACCACCACCGCCCTGCGCCTCGTCCGCCTCCTTCACGGCGCTCTGGGCCTCGCCCTTCTCGGCCGCAGCGGCCGGCGGCTGATCCGCGGGGGAGGCGGAGCTGGAGAACGCAGTGCGGAGGAGCGGCGAGGGGGAGGGCTTGGAGAGGCAGGAGAGGGCGGGGGCGGACGCGGAGGCGAGCCGGCGGAGGTGGTGGTTGGCCGCCATGGTTTTGGTCTGGCCTCGCTCGCTGCCTTGCTTGAGTCGAGATCGCGGTCGTGTGCTCGCGGGGTCAGAAGACGGCTCGTGCGCTCGGGGGCGGTGCGCCCGTGCGCGGTGCTCACGATGACCACGTCGCGTGCTGGCCGACCTGGTGCATACACCAGTTCGGCCCAGGTAGAGGGTATACTGGCCCATGTTATGTCTCGCTTAATGATTGCGAGAGAGCGAGACATAGCTCCACGGGACTCCCTCAAAACAAAAAACCTTCATTGGACCGGTAAAAGGAAGGCTCCATTGGACCCCTTAAAGAAAGGGCCATACTAGGCGCCGGCCGACCGGCCGAAAAGCCCAGCCGGTCATGCGCAAGCTCTCCGATTTGGTTTCTGTAGCCGTCGCATGCCTTCTTTCTGAATCACCATATTCCCTCGCTTGGTCAACACATGCAAAAAAAAATCCTTCAAAAAAAATGTCCAGACGCTCCGGCCATCACGTGTGCGTTCCCGGCGAGGGCGGCAGTGCCCCGCTTCCGTCCTCTTCATATCTATTCGTCGCACCTCCTGCATCATAGCGCCCCACGCAGCTTGAGATCGGCCCTCGTTGTCACGACGCTCCCTGTTGTAGCAAGTAGCAACACCTTCGAGCCTCATCTCCTCCTCCCTGTGCTTTATTCGCAGCATCGTCTGATTGCAAGGTGCAACGTCCCTTAACGTCGGTTTCGGCGTGTGGAGGCCACAATTGTAGCTTCCGCGGCCGCCGGTGCAACTTTTCTCGATTTTTCACGAACGTCGGCCACCGGTCATCGACATGAGTGGTTGTAGTGATTTCCGTCACCGGTTGTACCAAAATCTGACAAAAGTTGAAAGAATATTGTCATCGTTGCCATCACGGGGTCGCATCATCGATGTGAATGGTTGTAACAATTCTCGTCACCGGTTGTAGCAAAAGACGAACAAAATTGTAGGAAAATTGTCCTCGCCACCATCCCGGGTCACAGGTTGCAACACCAACATGAATGGTTGGAGCAATTTTTGTTGTCAGTCGTAGCAAAAGTCGACGGCGGTTGAATCAAAAAATGTCATTGTCGCTATCGACATGAATGGTTGCAGCAATTCCTGTCACCATTCACGACAAAGGCCGACAACGGTTGCAGCACCGGGACTCGTCGGTTGTAGCTTTACCCGTGGTTGATGAAAGAGCAAGGGATGGGTGAGCGCAGCCATGGTGACCAAGCTACGGTGACCGACGCACTTGCTTTTGGCTGGCTTGAGATGATGGTCGTGGGAATACATGAGAGGAGCTTTAGGAGCGAGAGGGAAAGAATAGAAGCCAGTGCTAGCTCATCGGTCACAAATCCTTTGCATATGATTGTTGGCCTTTTTTCTTCCAGCGCCGGCAATGGAAGTGAGGAGATTGCATGGTGGCACTGGAGCTGGAAAATGGCAGTGTCTGTAAGAGAAAAGGGAGACGATAGTGCTCTCACAAACAAAAGGATGGAGAGAGGAAAAACGGATGGATAAAAAAACAGAAAGAAGATAAGGCTCGAGGGAAAAGGTTGGTTATGCGTGGGGTGAGTCCATGTTGGACAAATGTCATCCTCGTACGTGACCGACACAATACTTAGCCGACCAGACGGTAGGAAACATTTACCTTAAAGAAAGTTTCGTTGGACTCGTCAGCTTCTCTGTGGTTTTTTAACGGGTTTTCACTGTGTTACATTGTTTTTCTTCTGTTTTTGATTAGTTTTTGTTTGGTTTTGTTTGTTTCTTTCTAGATTGTAATAGGTTTGTTTGTTTTTTATTTTTCTTCATTTTTCATAGGTTTCTTTCTCAGTTTTA
Organism: Hordeum marinum; assembly: GCA_022496015.1. NCBI lineage: Eukaryota > Viridiplantae > Streptophyta > Magnoliopsida > Poales > Poaceae > Hordeum > Hordeum marinum. Next base: position 70,094,871 of record CM039678.1, on the reverse strand, counting down.
ATTGGTTTTCTTTAGTTTTGATAGGTTTCTTTCTCAGTTTCAATAGGTTCTACACATTTCTACGTTTTTCGTACATATTATATATTTTTTCGTATAAATCATGAACATTTTATTAATACAGATTATATATTTTCGTATAAATCATAAAGACAATTCAAACATATGTTTACTATTTCTTTGATGCACATTCTACATGCATACATTCTTGGTATACATCTAAACATTTTTTTTAGCTATGACAATGAGCGCGGAGGTGAGGCGGTATACATCTAAACATAAGTATTTGGTATGGTCACACTGCCTTACTTGCTCTTGTGCTCGGGGAGGTGTTCACTCTGGCCACGTTCGACCCAAGTAAAGATACACTCACCCAAGTATCTTCGGATTTCGGAACCACACCGCTGCAGTGTGCAGGAGCAATATCTCGCTTATAATGAGATGTATGTCGTTACCCTCAACCCAAGCGTGGGGCTATCTGGCCGGCCTAGCACTATAGCAGTTTTGTGTGATTTTTTTCTTTGTCTCACATTTTCACAGCTTGAGTCTGCTTTTATTACTTTTTTCTTGGGTTTTCCTTTTCCTTTTTTATTTTTTTCTTAGTTTTTTTTATTTTATGGTTTTTACCAAATTTATCAGTTTTTTGTAATTTTCTTCATTCTTATTTTCCATTTACTTTTTTCTAACACATGTTATTTATTTCAAAAACATTATACATTTTACACATCAGGAATATTGTTTTATACATATTTAACATTTTAAAATACATCATTAACATTTTAAAATATATATTTTAATCTTTACCCTTTTTGTATAATGATTAAATTCTTATATTCTTGAACCTATTTTCTTTATAGTTTCACATTTTAAAATTGCATGATTAATATTTTTTTCAAATATATTTTTTCATATCTGCTTTTTTATACACATTTTTAATTTGTTTTATAAATTAAGAACATTATTTTCTGCATGTTTAAAATTTCTGGATACATGATTAAAATATATTATTATGTGACACCATTTGTATCGGGACACGTGAACATTTTTAATATACATAACGTACATGTTTTATATACGAAATTTTAAAAATATGCTTGTTTAGCATTTTTCTAAATAGTTGATATATTTTTTCAAATATAATTTTTATTTTAGTTTTTCATATATATATTTTGTACATTTATGGTATAAATGAAGAACAATGTTTATATGTATTTAGATTTTTCAAATACATGACTACCCTTTTTTATAATGTCACAAACATTATGTGAAGTGTGTGAACATTTTTTAAATGTCGCAATTTTTTGGATGTTATCAACATTTGTAAGAATTAAGCCAGCTATTTATTTTTTTGCATTGCGTTAGCATTTTCATATTCACTATTTTTAAATTGAATTTTATCTTTTCAAATATATGTATTTACAATATTTTAGAAAACAAGAGCAAAACAAGAAGGGAAAACTTTGTTTTTGCCACTCCAGTTTTTGCCCACTTTGCTTATGCCACTCTAGAATTCGACATCTCACTTTTGTCACTCTTAGCTTTTGACAATACATCACAATTGCCATTCTATGGCAAAAACAATAATTCGAGAGTGGTATTTGTGATACATTGTCAAAATCTAAGAATGGAAAAAGTGAAATAAAAAATTGCGCTCGCCGTCAACATCATCAGGGGCATCTCGTCTGATCTTATACCGCAATGCAGTACATACCGGGCATGCGTTCAATTCTCATACTCACCGCGGTAGAGGATGCAGTCATTAGGGTATGCATGTATCTTATGCACCTCTAATCCTAGAGGGCAGTTTTCAGTAACTTTTCAAATTCCTTGTCAGATAAACCATTCTCTGCCTTCCATTGCAGCAATTCTAATGTGGTACCGAGTTTTGTGTTGCCATCTTCGCACTTTGGGTACAACCCTTTTTTGTGATCCTCTAACATGCGATCGAAATTCAACTTCTCCCTTTCGCTTTCGCACTCTCTGTGCATCAACAATGACCCGACGAAGATCATCATCGGGCACATCTGGTGCCTCTTGATCTTTATCCTCCCCCGTTGCAGTATCACCGTATTCAGGGTACATAGGACGATAGTTGTTATCATCCTCTTCTTTTTCGTTGTCTTTCATCATAACCCCTCTTTCTCCGTACTTGCTCCAAACATTATAGCGTGGCATGAAACCCTTCTCAAGCTGGTGGGAGTGCAGGGTTTTAGAGTTGGAGTAATCTTTCGTATTCTCATAGATAGTACATGTACAATACATAATACCATTCTGCGTGTTTGCTTTGGTCACCTACATCCATTGCCTATTCATCTGCGTGCATTATATAATTAAATGTATCAAAAACCATTACAGAACATCATGAATAGATAAGTGACCACACTACAAGAAATCTGTTAATACATGACAGTTCTGTTCCGTCATGGATGAGTGGAAAACTGTCGTGGGTGAATGTCCGTGATAGACTCAAAATCCGTCATGTATATCGCGTCATAATTTGACAGCATACCATACATGACGGTACTTGTCCGTCATGGATCTGCCTCAAGCCCGCCCAAGCCCAATCCATTGTGACAAAACAATCCGTCATCGACTAACACCACGTAGGATTTATGATTGACCAAGTCCGTCATGGATCTGCCTCAAGCCCGCCCAGGCCCAATCCATTGTTTCATCTGCCTCAAGCCCGCCCAGGCCCAATCCATTGTGACGAAACAATCCGTCATCGACTAACACCACGTAGGATTTATGATTGATCAATTCAAATGACGTGGCTGCCTACGTGGATACTATTTTCCATCACAACATTCATCATGGTTGAGCACATTGGCCATTTTTTCTATGCAATTTTGAGCTAGTGCATTCTTTTCTAGCATAATACATTACACAAATCATAGTGCCAACTTTGGCTGAAGAAACAATATTTCAAAGTGCCATAAAATACACAAATCATGCAGTATTTAAGCAGCCATCCATCGGTATATACAACATAGCAGTTTACAAAATCCTCCGTGAAATGAAAATTTCAACATGAATTGACAAAGTACAACACATAGCAAGGTTAGGACCAGCACAATCCTAGTTACATCAACAACATATATAAAAGTTTCTTATTCAATTCCTTGCAATCGATGCTCTTCATTGCAACTATCATCTGGTGCCAATCGTGATAGGCAGCAACAAGTAGGATTAATATATCTGTTCAAAATTAGAACAAACATCAGACATTTTTAGATATGAGTAGTTTTTTAGAACAAACCAAAGGGGTGTCATTTTATCAAGTTTCAGGATAAAGTTTCAGTTGTATGTACATTGGAAGAACAAAAATATTTAGAAATTTGTATGTAGAAATATTGATGATAAGTTACAACAATTTTGTACGAACAACCATGTTATAAACCTGACCACCAGATCTACTAAAATGTTATACACTCTACATTGAAGATGATTGTAACAATGTTGGGAAGATGATATAACTTAATAACAAATGAATGTACGTATAGGGAAATATTACAAGTGTATAGGGAACTATTACAAGTGTTGATGTAGCGAACACAAGATAATTTGTTGTAGAGAACCCCTTAGTATGCTTGCGACATGAGCATAATCCTGTAACAGGCACTTCTCACAAAGTGCACTCCTTACCAGTACCTAGATAAATGGCTGACTGAACAAGTTCGCATGCAAATCTCTAAAATATACAAGTAACATACTTTTGGTCGCAAGGAACAACCTTGTTGTTGCTGTGGAATAGATTTTGAATACATGGTTGTGTCTGGTGTAGACCAAAGAAAACACTAAGCTGACCCATTATAAGGTATGGTTAAGTAAACAAACTGTCATCTGCTGGCAAGTTATATTGCCTACAGTGAGGATTTAAACTAGCTAATGACACATCTGGTTATGCATACACATTGATTTCTGTTCATATTAGAAGGAACATAAAGCTGCAAGAATATGGATGATAAGCTACCCAGAGTAAATACTTGCTTGGTGTAAAGGTGTAGTTTACAGTGTACCTATGTTAATATGGCTCTGCTTGCGTGTCATGTATATCTTGTGCAGAGTACCCCAGGAAGCTTGCATATATCCTGCTGCATTTTTGTTGCCTTGAAGTTCGTCAGAGAATACAACAACTTTTGGTTTTGGACGAGATGGTGTGAAAAGAGATCTTGCCGGTACAGATACGCCAGTGTGCTTGTTTCTGAATTTGGCTAGATTTCAGGAGAGAAAGTCAACTAAATTAACAGGCGAAACAGCAACAGTTATACTCTACCACAGGAACAAAATTAAAATGAGCCAGGGAATGCAAAAAAAATAAATGAGCCAGGGAATGATAATTTACAACACAATTTGATAAATGATATAGAATATAAACAGTAAACTAATAATTTGCTCCTAGAGCTGAATCGTTTCCAAGGAAATCAAACATGATAATACTAACGGTTCCCCTTTTGATCAAATAACATGCAAATGTACCACCCACCTGTTACAAACAGATTAGCTAAAAGGGTCACGACTAACAAGGATAACTGAAGAATGAACAGTGTCGGACAGTAAGCCCATCATTAGAAGGGCCTTGAAACCAAAATTTATTCATATATATTTTCAGTCAAAGTTAAACCAAATTGACACATACAAACTGAACCAAAGCATGGTTCTTATTCATATTTATCTACAGATGGAGGTGCCATCCAGATTGTTTCAGTCAAAGTTAAAACATATGTATGTATGTACAGATGTAAATGTCATCCAGGTTATGAGGTAGAGGGGGCAGGGAGAGGAGGATCACCATGTCCACATTGTAAGTGTTGAGTCCAGCAGGAAGCGAATCCACACGCATGAGGATGACCTGTACATCGCCGGATGGGTGGACGGCGTTCAGGGGCAGGGTTGCATGAGCTGTACTGGTGCACGTCTTTGGAGATAGAGGATGAGAAGGAGCACACCGTTCGCTGCCCTCATCATCGGGACAAGGCCGTCGCGCTCTCACTCGTCCCAAACATGGCGCTGCGTGCACCGCGTCATCACATCCTGCAAGAGGAGGGCCTCCGCGCCATCATGTTCCAGGAGCACCATCCAGCAGGCGCCGGAGCCGCACGGGAACCAAACATTTTATTTCTGAAGGTTCACGTCCATTTCACAAGTAGGTGCTTGGTCTAGTTTAAAAAACAGAATTAGCTGCTTGGTTATGCATGGTATTTCTCAGAAAATAATTAGAGTATTGAGTTCAAACCTATACAGAGATTGTCACAGCAAGGGTTTCAACAGTATTCAACCCCTTCTCATTCTCACCATCCTACAAGCAAAAAAATTGTGTCCATTTCAGTCCCAATTGTAGTACGACCAGAGAACTCAAATGACCAATTGCTGTCCCCGACGACATTTTCAGTTCAACCATATCCAATTACTATAGCAGTTACTAAAATCGCTGCATAAAGATCTAAGGATTTTATCAAAACAGCAAACAATTGGTGGCCTAGGTTGTTGTTTTAGCAGCAAACAGAGGCATGCAATTGTAATGAGGGAAAGCAACAGAGGCATACCATAGTCAACGTGGTCCAGCAGGAACGAAGATGTCAACCCCTCACTCCTCAGTTGCATCCCTTTCTTCCCTTTTCTCCCTGCAGCGCCCTCATTCCTCTCCCTACATAGAGTTGGTGTTGCGGGTGCCTGTGTGAGGAAGAAAACCAAGAGAAACTGCAAGCCTCAGGGAAGGAAATGGAAGAAAGGCAGATCGAAGAGGGGAAGAGAGAAGGGGGCGGACCTGGATGGTGGTCAGAGCAGCGGAGCTTGACATCGGCGTCCATGGCATCTCCTCACGCACGGCCGAGCAAAAGCAACGAAAGGAAGCAGTCCTCCTGTCCCATACCAGCAAATCCCGTAGCCTTTGCGAGGCGGGAGAGGTGCCTGCAGCCGTCGCAGATCTGGTTGCCGCCATGGCCGCCGCCATGCCTGGTCGATCTCCCTCTCATCTCTAGAGGAGGGGGGGGGGGGGGGGGAGGGGGAGAGGGGGACGGAGGGGATGGGACGACAGCGGCTTTGGGGGATACCGGCGGCGAGGTGTGAGGGCGCCGGTGGGTGGCGAATCTAAATCGGGAGCCGGAGGAGAGAGGGAGAGGTGGCGGCGGCTGTGGGTGGATAGGGTTTTGGGGGTCGGGGGAGGGAGGGCGAGGTGTGTGACGGCGTGTACTTAAAAGGCTGTGTTTGACAACAAAGTATGGCAGAAACTATAATGAAAACTGTATTTTTTTGTCTGTACTTACTAGATATCACAGTTTTGACATATCAAAGTATTTTGTAGTATTGAAAATACTGTCACCGTGTTCAGCTGCTGCATGTTTACAACATAGTTTTAAATAGCCCGCTATATCCTTGCTATAGTCTTGCTATAGCCTTTTCAACAGGGCACCGTTAAATGGTTTTATGTATAAAATGCACGTAATAGCCTGCTATAACCCGCTATAGCTCCGCTATAAGTTTTTTGAGGTTCGCCGCTATTTGCCATATCCCGCTATTTAAAACATTGGTTTACAACGATGTAAATTAGTTAGCTAGCCGTTAATAGCAGTTGCAAACAAGCATGATTGTAGCTGACCAGTGGTTGCAAATTGAATGAACATGCATAAATGATTAAACACACCCGACAGCATACTATGCATCAACGGTGCAGCATGGAAACGCGCGGCATTGCTCTGGCTTGGCTTGGCCGACAGCGGTGAGCACGGCGCACTGAGGCATGTGGCAGCATTCGGGAGCAGTGCATGCACGGCAAGCGGCAGCGACGGCTCGGGGGAGAGGACGACGATAGCGAACAGTGTCGTTTTCTTCGCGTGCTTTGTTTTTAAAAAAAGGTCCAGAGTTTTTTTTAATGCAGAGAAAATACCACAGTTTTGATAATACCACATTAAAATTACTACAGCTTTTTGCGGTTGTCAAACAGCTCACGTTAATTAAAACCATAGTATGTTAGAGAACTGTAGTATTTTCTTAATACTTAGAAAAAACTGAGCTAGGGCCTAAATGGGTTGGCTCCGAATTTTTTTGACAACGCGTACACGACTTGAATGTTTTATTCTCCGCGCGCTTTCCTTCAAGCCTGTTTAAAACTTTTTTTAGGGATACAAAGATTTTATTCAGCGTTTTTTTTGGAATACATGTGTTATGTGGGAATTTGGTATCTTTGCCCTTTTGATGCGGGGCGAGCTTCATGGTGTCCTCACCTGTGTCTTCTATACTAGTATATTCAAATTGGTGCCATCTAATTTCATTATGATTCGTTCGTGTTTAACATTATTTCAAATTCAAATTACAATGTAACTCAAATGGTGATTCCACATCAATAGGAGCAAGGTCATGATGGTGTACAAAGGAAAAATAGCTAGGCCCATCCAGGCTTGGTTGGTCGATCCTTGACAGTTTTCATGACGGTACTTCCATGTCTGTCATTAGGGGCTGCCCTATTTGGGCCCAAACGCATCTTGCTATTCAGTGACGGTTTCCGTGACAGAATTTCAGAACGTCACCAGAAATCCGTCATGAATTAACAGATTTCTTGTAGTGCCAAATTAATACAAGTTCATCATCATATTAAAACCAAAGTACAGTAGTGATCAAATGTTATTAACACCCCGTTACGCCTGGCGGGATCTAGACTGGCCCCACAGATCAATACTAGTCTTTTCTGCGCACTTTATCCTCACTCGTGCGCACTCGGGACCAACTTCCCGGTCGGTCACCCATCCTAGAATCGCTCCAAGCCAAGCATGCTTAATTTTGGAGTTCTTTTCGAGTGGGCTCCCGGAAAAAAGGAATTCCTTGTTGATATGAGTAGTCTATCATTCCTATTAAGCCAGGCTTTCACAAAAACTATGTAAAACATTCAAATGTAACAACAAATGTGATCATAATCGCAACAAAGATAACAATTGATCCAACAGCATAATGATACCAAGCCTCATTATCAATGGCATATTTTCTAGTCTTTCTTCAAGCGCATTGCATCCATCTTGATCTTGTGAGCGTCGACGACATCGGCAACATGCAACTCCAATTTCATCTTCTCCTCTTCAACTCCTTTTAATTTTTCTTTCAAGTAAATGTTTTCATTTTCAACCAAATTTAACCTCTCGACGATAGGGTCGAATGAAATTTCCGGTTCACATACCTCTTAGATAAAAACAACTAATCACGCTTGTCGGCATAATTTTCATAAATACTAAATGAAACAAATAGTTATAAAGGAAAATATACCACATCTGAATCATAAACCGGACGAGGACCCACGAGGGAGGATACCAAAACCATGGTGTCGGTGTCAAAACGGCGGATCTCGGGTAGGAGGTCCTGAACTGTGAGACTAGAATCGATGGTAACAAGAGACGAAGTGGACACAGATTTACCCAAGTTCGGGCCCCTCCTATGGAGGTAATACCCTACGTCCTACTTGGTTGTACTGATGGTATGAGGGGTTACAGAGTTGATCTACCTCGAGATCGAATAACTAACCCCAGATGAGTTTTTCTGTACCTATAACCTAAAACCCTCCGGCTTATATAGACGCCAAGGATACCTAGGGTTTACACATGGTCGGTTACACGCCAAAGAGATTAACATGCCTATTTGGTACATCAAACGTGGAGCGCAAGCCGTACTTCCCGAAGCTTCCATCTTGGTGATAAGGTCTTCAATGAATCATGTGTTCGGTAAGTGGCCCATATAGTCCGGCCCATAGAGGTAGGTCGGCCTCCCGAGGACCCCTTAATCCAGGACTCCCTCAGTAGCCCCCGAACTTGCCTCCAACGCCAAGGGTCACAGCTTTGATTGCTTCACACGATCAGAGTCTTCGGCTTGCGAGGTGAGTTCTTCCCGCCGAACCTAGTTCGGCCTCCGATGATAAGTAGCTTTTCGCATAGTGGTGCGTCCGAACACTGTAAATAGGCCAGCCTTGAAGGCCAAACGTCATGGGGTAAATAATATTCCTCTAACGACCTCTTTGACGAAACGTCATGGCCCATCACGACCGCCAAGCCAGTTACAAAAGCTCGATTTGCGGTTCGAGGCCATTTCAATCAACACGATCTATCAATGTGCCGATCGTGCCCCGCTTTACACGGGATATGTTTAATTATGCGCGTGCAAGGGCTCGCATGTCTCGGGAAGCGGAGGAATTCATGGCGCAGCGAGGGGAGACCAAATCGATAAGCCTCATAAAAGGGGAAGAAAAGCCCAAAGCCTATTCACGCTCCCCTTTCGCCTTCTCCGTCTTCCATTCCTCTGTGCCTCCTAAGCACAGATCTAGGTCTTACGCCTCCCCCACCTCCGAGCTCATCAATGGCAGGCTCCAACGACCAGTGGGAGGCCTCCACAGTCACCGATCGGGACATACTCGACCTTAAGAAGGTTGGCTACCTCTCCGTTGACATCCCCCATCGCACACCGGAGGAGGGCCAAGTGATCCCCACTCCCCGGTCGGGCGAAAGGGTGATCTTCCTCCCCACTTCACCAGGGGGTTAAGCTTCCCGCTCCACCCCTTCATCAGGGGGTTGATGTTTTTATACGGCCTCGACTTCCACGACCTCCCGTCGAACTCTTTTATGCACATCTCGGTGTTTATCCTCGTTTGCAAGGCTTTCCTGTGAGTCGAGCCGCACTTTGGGCTATGGCTCAAAGTGTTCAACGTCAAGCCGAAGTGCGTCAGCGGGAAGCACACAGACTGCGGCGGAGCTGTCATCGGCAAGCTCACCCGCATCGTGTGGCCACCGGACACCTTCATTGACACCATCAATGCGTGGCAGAAGGAGTGGTTCTACATCATAGAACCACGAGAAGAAGGTCAGATTCCTCCTGCCGAATTCAGATCTGGTCCCCCACCAGACTAGCTTCATGGCTCAAAAAGGGCCTTGGCTAGGGACCGAGCAAGGAGGTGAGCGACCACAGAAGCGCATCAGCTCTATGGTCAAGAAGGACATCAAGTTGACCAATGTGGTCCACGTGATGCTCCGTAGACGCATCCTCCCCTGCCAGCGCCGGGACACTCCCTTGTGGGCTCATCAGCTTGATGATGCGCCCACAATCCGGAACCTCTTCCGCACTACGCGGGAGAAGCTATGGAAGGCGCTCTTCAAGTCATAGGAGAGCTGGCCATCCGACGAGGAAGACAAGGGCTTGCACGCCTCCAAGCCCACCACCGAGGTATGATACACTTCTGCTTGACCGGCTTTTACTTTTCCCAAAGAGGATCCATGACGTTTTCTTCCGATCATTCCCTTGCAGAAATGGCTAAGGAAAGTCGTTAACATCAGCAGTCCAACACCTCAGCCCGAAGACGCCGGGTCCAGGCTGTTGGCGTAAATGCTCGTGGCGAAGCCTTACGAGCCCCCCACGAAGAAGGAGGAGAAGAAGAAACCAGGACGGAATGGCCTTCGCATCAGGGACCAGTCAGAGACTGTGTCCGGGGAGACTCATGCCTCCTCAAATTAAGAGGAGCATGAGGAGGAAGAGGAAGAGGAAGAGCGGGAGGAAGAGGAGGAGGACGAAGCCGAGGGGGAAGGCAATTACCCCCTCGCAAGAAAGAGGGCGACGTCATCGGACACCCCGGAGGAGGTACCCCCTCCTGCCCAGAAGAGGACGCGTTGGGCACAGGTGATCCTGTCCGACGACAGCTCGGACTCAGACACTAAGTCCGATGACCTTGAGGTGGTTCCATGAAGGAACCTTAGGGTCAAGCCCCCGGCCCGAAGGTTAGGATCCGAAGACCCCTTGTTCGTCATTTAACAAGTTTAGAGTTTATTAACACGCATGTGCTTATTGATTTTGCAGCCCCCCGCGCGTCCTTCCCACCGACCAAATATCGGACGGGGAGACCCCGCCTGCCAAACTAGCAGAGAGCGGGAATGCCTCGCATCCCGCCACTCCAGGCACCGTGAAGGATACCGCGGAGGTGTCATCCCAACATGCTCCTATGGAGCCAGGAACTGGCGACGGGGGAGACGACGTAATGATCGAGGCTAACACCTCGGTCACCTAACACCGGGGGAGGTACCCCGCCCGGACACTGAGGAGGTCGGACGAGCGGCCGCTCAGTCCCCTCCGAGGGCATCTCCGGAGCGCATCATGCCTCCGGAGGTACTGGTTCAAACCCAGGTCGGTGATCAGGTTATCCGATCACCTCCGGCGCCACCGACCAATGGCTGGCTGGTCATGGAAGAGGCTCTATCGAGTGCCTCCATCTCCGAGGAGCACCGCAACCTTATGGGTGCGGTATTACAAAGCATTTAGTCCATCAACAACGGACTGAAGGAGGCCTTCAAAGGTCTCCTAACGGGTTTTCAAGTAAGTTACATGAAACTCTTATTTGCAAAGTTTTTACATATGTTTATTACTATGTACATGGAAGCCCCCCAGCCCTAGGTGAGTTTGAAAAAACTTACCTAGGGGTCAATCATGTATCCGATTCCGGACTAGATACAAATTATGTGTCCGGAGCGTTAGATTAGCCCCTAATAAGGTCGAAAATATGATCGGATTGAATATAGTTCGGGAGTATGGAACCCATGTAATATGTCAATTGCATGTGTATTGCAGGCTTCATCATCCATGGCAGCCATAAATGACGCCGAACTGGGCGAACTGAATCGGAAGCTTAAACGCTTCGAGGATGAAGTTGATGCCCTCAATAGAAGATTCGACGAGGCACAAGGTAGGTCACACAAAATCCGAATACCTTTGTCTGAACACCTTTACCCGAGCACTGTCAATGTAGTTATTCATAGTGTTGTAATGTTTAAAACAGCTTCGGCGAAAGAGGTGGAGAGGCTCAAGGCCAAGCTCCAACAGGCGAAAGACCAAGAGGCCGTCGAGAGGGCGGCTGCCAAAGAAGCGACGACCGCCCTCTCCGCCCTGCGAGCCACCAGCGACAAGCACGAGGCTCGTGTGGCGGAGGTCCAACAGGTGCCCAAGGACGCCAGCCAGAAGTGCGAGGCCCTTGAGCAGAAGGGCAAGGAGAGCGCGCCCGAACTGTCCACCCTGAAGAACGATCTTCAAAAGGAGCGGGTGGACAGGCGGTTCTATGAGGAGCAGGTCCACCAGGCGAAGGACATAATGGATGGTAAGACATACTTACTACAGTGCGTATTCAGGGATAGCAAATTCAAATTGCTTACCCAGGTGTGGCGTTCTTCAGGCGCCTCATCTGATCTCTAGAAGAGTGTGGTGGACGCCAATCGGCTATTCGCCTCGAGGGAAGAAGGAGACGAAGCTCGGCTGTTCTAGGCATAGTTCGGAGCCCTCGAGCGCTCTCCTCTTCTCGTGGAGCAGTTAAAACAGTTGATGGAGGTGCATCAGATGGTGGAGCCGGCCATGAAGGACCTCTGAATCTGCCTGTGGCCCGACGAGCCGTTGCCAAGCAAGTACTTTAGCCTGGTGCAGAACTTAGTTGCCGCTTCACCCCGCTTCGACACCGTGAAGCACTCCTCCTACATCGAGGGAGTCCGGATGGCCCTTGCCAAGTCCAATGTGCACTGGCCGGGGCTGGATCCGATGAAGATGGCCAGTGCCTGGCCGCATCTCGGGAAGGAGCATAGATGCTCCGAGCTATACTTCACCGGAGTAATGGAAGGTGCTGGGGCGATAGCTTCTCAGTGTTCAGGCGATAATGTATTCGAATGAATTGTAACGCGTCCGAAGACTTTTCACAGTTTTTAATGTTATAAGTTATTTATTCAGCTTTGATGTTTTTGCATTCCTTTATAACTCCTATGTGGCTGTTTGGAACTGAAATATGCGAGTCGTCGGCTTCAGCCCCCATGTAGATACTACATGGGGTGTCTCTGCCTGCAGAATATTCCTTAGCCGAGTGATCAGAACCTGAAGGCGGTAGAGTGCGGCGGACTAGGCAATCAGAGTATAGTGCCTTATTTCCTTCACTTAGTCATAGGGGCACAAAAAGGACTGCGGGGGGCTAAGCACTAGCCCCCGGAGTTTTGTGATGTTCGGATGAAATGCGGCTAAGGCCAACATCACATGGTTTGCATGGATAGCAAACCCTTCGCACAACGCGGAATATCCTCTGACGAGGATGTAAGTATAACACTTCAGGCTCGGATTCATAGACCAGCTCTCACATACTAGAAACACAATCGCAGGGGTTCTCCCTTTGCCCTTTTAGCCGAACGAGTGGAACATAAAGGGGCAAGCACAGGAGCCAGACAACCCAACCCAACTATTGAACCAAGACATAGTTCGGAACTGATGCATATAAAGTGAACTCCAAGACGCCGAACACATGATAAAACATACGTAAGGCAATTTGTTTGTAAGCTCGAGCCCCCGGTATATTATTCGGTTGCGTCGTAACATATCGAACTGTGTCGCGAGAAGAGGGAGAAAAGGAAAATATGTGCCAAAAAGGACAACCAGACAAACATGTAAAATGATGCTATGTATTTTTTGTTTTCTCCATAACTCTTATTACCCGGAGTGCCGAAGCAACTGCTTACAGGTATGTGAAAAAAGATATTACCGGAGTGGTTGTACCACGGGTCTTCGAATGGTGGCCTTACGTCCTCGATGTGCCCTATTGCTAGTTGACTCCTGATATTTGGTTGTTCGGCGAACAGATCTTGCAAACAAGGTCTTGAAAAGTCGCCGAATTATGAATAAGCTTTACGCCCTTGGTGGGCCTTACAATGGTCCCTGTATTGTGTCCGAAGACGTATTGAATGGTAGTAGTCCAGTCCAGCTAGACTCCCACCTTTGATTCCCCACCGTTGGCCATGGAATTTTAAGTGCGAAGTTGTGCCTTCTTGGTGCGTACTTCGCTGGTCCTGGGGCCGTGCAATGGGGAGCGAGTCCCTATTTGAGGGGAGAGGAAGGCTTTAGGAGTTCGACCTGCAGCCGAGCTTGCTTTCCAACCTTGTGTGCCTTTATGGCAGATGCCGGAACTTGCCGATCATCTTTGTAACTAAATTCGGCCGCCAGGGCCAGCACATGTTCCTCAGTTCGTAAAGATCACTCCGTATTACCGTTAATAGTGATGACCCCTTTGGGAGCTTGAGGTGTGTGTAATGCGGGACGGTATTGAAACGAGCGAACGCTGTCTGGATGAGCAGGGCGTGATAGCCGCTACAGAAGGGCACAATTACGAAGATCAAGTCTTCGCTGCGAAAGTTATCGGGCGAGCCGAACACAACTTCCAGGGTAACGGAGCCCGTGCATCGGGCTTCGACACCTGGAATCACTCCTTTAAAGGTAGTGTTACTAGGTTTGATTCGTGACGGGTCTATGCCCATCTTTTTCACCGTGTATGAATAAATCAGGTTAAGGCTAATTCCTCCGTCCATTAGGACTTTTGTGAGGTGAAACCCATCGATAATGGGGTCGAGGACAAGTGCGGCCAAGCCCCCATGACGGATACTGGTCGGGTGATCGCGTCGATCAAAGGTGATCAGATATGCCAACCATGGGTTGTACTTCGGGGCCACAGGCTCTATAGCGTAGACCTCTCGTAGGGCACGCTTCCTCTCCTTCTTGGGTATATGGGTGGCGTATATCATGTTTGCTGTCTTGACTTCCGGAGGGAATTCCTTTTGATTGCCACCAATCGAACCCCGAGGCTCATCCTCATCCTTGCTGTGAGGGATCTTGCTTTGATCCTCAGGTGGGAGCTTGCTGACCTGTTTAAACACCCAAAAATTGCGGTGTGTGTGGTTGGCGGGCTTCTCTTGTGTCTCGTGGATTTGGCAAGGCCTGTCCATGTTTTTTTTCCATCGGAGTGGGTCCGTCGCGATTGCCTTTAGGAGGCTTCTCCCGCTGCCCAGGACGGGAATTGCGGAAGCAGCGTTGATGGCCGCATCATCGACATCACTGTTATTGTGCCGACACTTGTTCTTGTTGCGCTTGGGATTCCCGTTGCCATCCCGAACCTCGAAGGTTCCGGGCGCTTCGGAGTTGTGACTGCGTCTTGCTAGCCAATCTTCCTCACCCGTGCAAAAGAGGGTCATCGGGGAAGTAAGGGCGGACATGGTCCAAGGTTTATCCTGGCCGAACTGGCGAGCCAGCCATTCATGTCGAATATTATGCCAAAAAGAGGCTATTGCCTCGGCATTCGGACAGTCGACAATCTGGTTCTTCTTGGTCAAGAACCGATTCCAGAATTGTCGTGCAGTCTCTCCGGGTTTTTGTACGACGTTACTTAGGTCGAAGGAGTCCGACGGCCAAACATAGGTTCCCTGGAAGTTAGAGCGGAATGCATCCTCCAGGTCTTCCGAGCATCCAATGGAGTTTTCGGGGAGGCTGTTTAGCCAGTGCCGAGCTGGCCCCTTGTGTTTTAGGGGGAGGTATTTGATGGCGTGGAGATCATATCCTCGAGCCATGTGGATGTGGAGGAGGAAGTCCTCGGTCCATACGGTTGGGTCAGTTGTCCCATCGTACTAATCGATATTCACAGGTTTAAACCCTTCCAGGAACTGATGTCGCATCACCTCATCTGTGAAACATAGTGGGTGAGGGGCGCCTCGAACCCGAGCTATGTTGCGCCTGTAATCGGCGTCTGTTCTGGTTTGGTTGCGTTCCCGGTCTCTGTTATTACTTCGGTCGAGCCATGGTCTGTACCCATCCCGTCTATCGGGTGAGTAGTCTCTGGATCCGTAGATGGATCTTATACGATCTGCTCTGTGATCCAAGTCATCATGCAGGTTGAACCTACCATTGGGCTCTAGTGGCTCCTTTCCCCTTCTTCGGGGTATTGCCGACCGATAATCGGCATCGTCAGCCGTCCGATCGAGCCTGCGAGGAGGGTGGTGTGGCTTGTCGTATGGAGTATGTTTTGGAGAAGGAGTATCGGTGAGCTCATCGTCAAATTGTGGCAGCAGCCTTCTTCGCGGATAGCTCTTGGGAGGGTCCGATAGACCAGTACCATGTCCTTCCTTAGCTGAGAGGACTCTTGTCCATCGATCGTTGAGGTCATCCTGTTCAACTTTAAGCTACCATTCCTTAGCTTCCAGGCTTCGAGCTGTCGCTATGAGCTGTTGTTTGAATAGTTCTCGATCTTCATGGTTATCAGGGATGTCCAAGTCATCAGCTGTCGGGATATCCTCCTCCTCGACAGGGGGGAGGTAGTTATCGTCCTCGGAGCCGTTGATGTCGTCGGGGTTGCTCTGGTCCTCAGGCCTTTCCTGACCCTCTAACGGGTGTTCGGGGATATCAGGGTCACCGCGGTCCACGAGGGTAACTCCGTCCCCAGTGCCGATAATGGCTTTCCTTCCGTTTTTGCCTTTGGACCTTATGCGGTTTCCGGTGCCTTGACGGTGGGTCGCCTGACTTGTCGTCGTCATTATTAGGCGTTTTGTCGCCATTAGGAGCGTCCACCATGTAGACGTCATATGTTGAAGTGGCGGCCCATCGCCTGGTGTTAACAGCGGTGGGGGCGCAATCCTCTTCATCCGTGTATTCTGCCTCATCAGAGGCATAGTCCAGCATGTCGTTTAAATCTTCGACTGTGGCTATCAAGTGGATGGTGGGCGGGTCAAAAAATTTGTCCCGACCCGTACCGTAGGCGATCTGAATAGAGATCGGGGCCGGATCATTGGAAATTTCCATCGACAAGATCCTATCTAGAGTTTCATTGAGCGCCGAGGGCTCGATCAGATTATACTATTCGGAACCTTCGGAGTTGACCTCCGATGCGTCCGAACGAGAAGGATGTTCAAGAATGAGTGTCCAGCCTTCCGGCACTATGACTAGATCCGGACCAGGAGTGGGTACTATGACCCGTCGGTGTGACCGGAGAAGGAACTCGAGGTTAAAGCCTCGGAGTCTTCGGGCATGGCAAGTGACGTCGCGAGCCTGGTTAGTGACAAGTCGCCCCAAGAGTCTACGAAGAACTCTAAGGTTCCCGAATCTGACTTCTTGATAAGGGGCAAAACTCTCGACTCGGCCCAGATGGCTGGTTGGGTCGGCGTGCAGCACAACGCTGCCGAAAGCGAAGATCTGTCCGGGGACAAAAGTGTCCATATTGTGGACCTCTTCGTTGATGACAAGGCGAGACATCGATCCCTTGACTGCTCATAGAGGAACTCTCAATGAAAGCACCAATGTCGGTGTCAAAACCGGCGGATCTCGGGTAGGGGGTCCCGAACTGTGAGATTAGAATCGATGGTAACAAGAGACGAAGGGGACACAGATTTACCCAGGTTTGGGCCCTCCTATGGAGGTAATACCCTACGTCCTTCTTGGTTGTATTGATGGTATGAGGGGTTACAAAGTTGATCTACCTCGAGATCGAATAGCTAACCCTAGATGAGTTGTTCTATACCTATAACCTAAAACCGTCCGGCTTATACAGACGCCAAGGGTACCTAGGGTTTACACATGGTCGGTTACATGCCAAAGAGATAAACATGCCAATTTCTACATCAAAAGTGGAGCGCAAGCCGTACTTCCCGAAGCTTCCATCTTGGAGATAAGGTCTTCAATGAATGTTGTGTTCGGTACGTGGCCCATATAGTCTGGCCCATAGAGATAGGTCGGCCTCCCGAGGACCCCTTAATCCAGGACTCCCTCACATGGCACTATATAATAACAAACAATAATAAAAGTAAGAAAATTATACAAGTATCTATCTAAATCATACAAGTAAGAATTTTTTCTTTTAGAAAGAAGATAAGAACAATAGGCTCACCACGGTGGTTCCGACAACGAGATCGGCGCGGGCAATCGACGACGGGGACGGCACCCTACACATGTGCAGATTCTAAGAAGTTAATTTTAGCTCTAATTGTGTGTCTAAATCAGAAGAACTCCCACATACACTCCTACACTCTACTTCTAGAGCATTTGAAATGATCTAAACTAGCAGTGAGAGATGAAAAGATGAAGCCGCTAACCTTTTAGAACACTTGTGTAGTTGGTACACCGCCAAACCTAAACAAATCTTGGGGAAGATGTATCTTGGAGGTCGAGATCAGAGAGGAGAAAGGATAAGTGTGGTTGCGGTATTTCATCGAACCCTCCTCTGCGTAGGAGGTGAGAACAGAGAGCAACACACCTCCCACACGCCGTCCGGCCAAAAAGCAGAGGAGTGAGCGGGCAGGGGCGAGCATATATATAGGAGTTGTATAAGTCCCGGTTGGTGGCTAGCACCGGGACTAGTGGTGCCTCTTTAGTCTCGGCTGGTCGCTAGCACCGGGACTAAAGAGTCTAGGCCAGGAGCGAGGCCCTTTAGTCCCGGTTCGTGTCTGGAACCGGGACTAAAGGGGTCAAACGACCCGTGACTGGTTCCTGCCGAGGCCCGGCCAGCGCCCTGGCCGCTCGAACAGGGACCGATGCACCTATTGGTCCCAGTTCGTAACAAAACCGGGACTAATGCTCTGATCAGGCCCGTATCAAAGCCCTGTTTTCTACTAGTGCAATAAGAACGAGGAAAAAAAGAACACATGAGAATGTAAAGATAAAAGTCAAAAGTGGTAGATAATTTTGTTGATTGCGTGTTGTTCAATCAATCGTCACCTCTTGTCTATATAAAAGGAGGGTGGACTTACCGTACAAGAACAGGACTTGCCTGGCGGTCCAAATCGCCAAAATTTAACCTAACTCGGACTTTCGACGATCTTCGGGCCGGATGTCCGGATGGAGGCCTAGATGATCCTGCCAAGCTCAAATTTCTGACAGCAGCTTGTTGTCCGGGCTTTAGTTTTTACATACTTCTTCGGATTAATATGATTTCTATTTCAAAATACACTCTTTCGACGAGACGAACGATTCTGATGTAGAACATTTTCACTCCGAGGCAATGTTGAGGAAGTTTTGAACTGTCTTCTAACTTCTACAGTACGAAAAACTTGACTTTCTGTCAAACACCATGTGTGTCCGGGTACCTAACCAGATGTCCGGCTGAAGCCGGATGAATTCCTTTTCTATTTAATCATTCGGGCCCATTGTTCGATTTCTCCAGTGCATACATTTATCCGTAACTTTTGCATATGATTTTGGATTAAGATGGTTTTTGTATCAAAATCGTTCATTTTTACGAGACGAAAAACATTCATGTTCAAACCTTTTTCATCCAAGGCCATCTTAATTAGGCTTCATGCTATTCTTTAATGTAATGTCAACACAAGCATCTCTAAAATTGTCATAACTTTCACGCCCGAGCTTCGTTTTGGATTGTCTTTATATCCTATTCGATCAGCTTGGAGAGAGCCATCCAATTGTGATATCCAGTCATCAATTTATTCTCATATTGCTAAGCTTCGAGTCTCTGTTTACGATTTATGCCACTTTCGAGCATGGGGGCTGCATACGAATTTTAGCGTTGGAGTGACTACATATGAGAGATTCCAAGGACTACCACTTTTTTCTTTGGAATTGTCTAAAAGAGCATCGCCCGATCCTTGATGCTTCAGTTCTCCAATAATTTTGCAAGCCGACGGCCCAACTTGATCCGCCTGTTTGTGGTTCCCTGCAACGGTACCAAAACAAGCATAATTACACCGTAGATAAACACTGAGTAGCATCACCACATACCACATAAGTTTTTTTTGAAAGGCTACATACCACATAAGTTGGTAACCCTGACAAGAAGGTCATACAACTTTGGAGAAACAGAACAAAACACTGAATCGCGGCATCACGCCTGCTAAAGATGGGCATTTCGAAGATGCCAAAATATTTTTTATAGACCTAGTCAGCACGGAGCACGCAAAAAAAAAATCCTCTATCGTCAGGCGGCAGAGTATACACCACACACTGCCCTAGTGGCTAGTGCAACATCCAAAGCACTTTTGAGCAGCATATACCATCGCGTGAAAGGCGATTTGGGTCTCAATGTATACCACAAATAGAGCAAGTGGCAGGGATGTCTATGTTCGTGCGCCATATGTTCGTAGCAGCTACACCCACATGGCCAAAGCGTGGCCAGAAATCGCAAGCACGTTCCATCAGAATAATACTCCTAGCTAGGTGTGGTCTGACAGCGACCCGATTGCCTCGCTATTCGCAATGTCATTGGATCCGCATGAGGGCACAATACATTTTAAGTTTTAGTTTTTGAAACTTAGGATTTGTCAGTCGCAGGTTCTAACTTATAATTTTGCCGGTCGTTCATACTAAGTCATATTGAAAATGAGTCTGATTTCAAAGCCATCATCGCGAGAAACACGAATATGCAAATAAACTTAATTTAGATATTTGTTCAAAGTATGTGTAATATTAAAATTCAAAAGTCAAAACCTAAAAATTTCAAAACCCCAAACCCACCAAATTATCTACCTTGCAAAAACAGTTTATTTTCTTCTAAAATTTTATAGTATTTGTTTTTAAAAAATCGTCACGCATGCAGTCGCTATTTGTTTTTGTATCCACCAAGCGGCTAGGTGCCACCACTTGCAAGTATTGCTGATTGATTATCCAGATAAGCCCTAGCCTCATATGTGCCTAGGTACGGCCATCGCTCATAAATATACGTGCCCAGAGGCAGCAGCAACACCAACACTAGCCCGCCTGGAACTAGCCTTTGGCTCCACGCAACACGCGCCGCTTCCCTCCCTACGCTCTCCATCAGGTAATTAACATCCAAGCAAACTTCAATACGCGTTCCTACTTGAGTATATTTTTTTTAGAAAAGGAGGGTTACCTCCGGCCTCTGCGTCAGCATGATGCATACGGCCCTTTTATTAAATGAAGTGCAACAAATATTGTACAAATCCAAACACACTCCACCGTAGCAAAGTGGTAATAATGAAGATAAATATGAAAAGGCCACAACCGGCCGAAATAGACCTAGATGCCTAACCATCTAATCTATTAGTGGACCGCCATCCAAACCGGTTGAATATATCATGTGCTACCATCTTTCATCGGGCACACCCAGTAACCAAAGGCTCAATGGTTTCCGCAGGAGTGAGTAACGACCACGTATGGATCATAGCCGCCGCCCTGTAAAGTACCTGCAAGAAATGAATATTTGCTCTCTTGTTAAAAACCAGATCATTCCTGCAATTCCAAATTGCCCATAATAGCGCGCATACCCCAACGCGAATATGTCTAGCTATAGAATTATCGACTCCGTTTAGCCACGAACCAAATAGTGAGTCAATGCTATCTGGAGGATCATTATTAAAAGTAATTCGAACTGATTGCCATAATAATCTTGCCAGCGGACATTGGAGAAAAATGTGTTTTATTTTTTCTGGATTTCCACAAAAACAACAACTAGTATTACCTGGCCAATTACGCTTAGCTAAATTGTCCTTAGTGAGAATCACCCTCTTATGGACAAACCACATGAAAACTTTGATTCTCAACGGGACCTTCACCTTCCAAACGTTATTGGTTTTCGGTAAATCCGATGTGTTAATGAGATCTAGGTACATTGATTTGACCGTGAATGTACCTGAAAGAGTAAGCTTCCACTTAATCGTATCAGGCTCATCTGATAACTGCACGTCCATAAGACGTCTGACTAAGTGCAGCCACTGCGTCCAACGCTGTCCAATCAGAACACGTCGGAATCGAATGTTTAGTGGGATCGATTGTAATACTGTGGCCACATACACCTCTTTACGTTGCATAATATTATATAAGGCAGGATATTATATAGCTAGTGGCGCCTCCCCCAGCCATGTATCCTTCCAAAATCTCATTGTAACTCCGTTCCCAATTGTAAACCGAGTCCTATGAAAGAAGTGAGCTTTCACCTTCATCAATCCCTTCCAAAAAGGGGAATCTGTCGGTCTTACGGTGACTTGCGCTAAAGTCTTTGATTGGAGATACTTATTGCGTAGAATCTGAGCCTACATTCCTTCAGGTTCCATCGGCAATCTATATA
This sequence comes from Hordeum marinum, assembly GCA_022496015.1. Taxonomy (NCBI): domain Eukaryota; kingdom Viridiplantae; phylum Streptophyta; class Magnoliopsida; order Poales; family Poaceae; genus Hordeum; species Hordeum marinum. The sequence goes on along the minus strand of CM039678.1, from coordinate 70,073,048 downwards.
GCCACTTATTCAGTAGACATTTGTTTTTAAACTCTAGGTTTTCTATCCCCAAACCTCCCTGGTCTCTGGGTCTACAAATTATGTCCCATCTAGTAAGTCTATACTTCTTCTTAACCTCATCGCTCTGCCAAAAGAACCTAGATCTGTAGAAATCCAGTCTTTGTCGCACCCCTACTAGTACTTCAAAGAAAGAAAGGAGGAACATGGGCATACTCGTAAGCACCGAATTAATCAAGATTAATCTCCCTTCATAGGATAGAAGCTTTCCTTTCCAGCAGCTTAGCTTCTTCTCAAAACGGTCCTCAATACTCTTCCACTCTTGGTTCGATAACTTTCGATGATGAATTGGTATGCCCAAGTAACTTAATGGCAAACTACCCAACTCACATCCAAACAACTGTTTATAGTCCTCCTGAACTTCTTTGGCCCTGCCAAAGCAAAACAGCTCGCTCTTGTGGAAGTTAATTTTTAGTCTTGATAATTGTTCAAACAGGCAGAGTATGAGTTTCATGTTTCTAGCTTTCTCCATGTCATGATCCATAAACAAAACAGTGTCATCAGCATATTGCAGGATGGAAACGCCATCATCCACTAGATGTGGCACGAGTCCTCCCACCAGGCCCTCTTGTTTCGCCCTTCCTATTATAATTGCAAGCATATCCGCAACTACGTTAAATAGGATAGGGGACATTGGGTCTCCCTGCCGGAGCCCCTTGTGTGTTTGGAAAAAGTGACCAAGTCATCATTCACTTTGATTCCAACATTCCCCTGTTGTACAAAGGATTCAACTTGCCTCCTCCATATTTCGTCAAAACCTTTCATACGCAACGCTTGTTGTAAGAACGACCATTTAACTTTGTCATATGCTTTTTCAAAATCCACTTTAAAGATAACCCCATCTAGTTTCTTCGAGTGAATTTCATGTAGGGTCTCGTGGAGTACAACCACACTCTCCAGAATATTTCTACCAGGCATAAATGCGGATTGACTAGGTTGCACCACTGCATGTGCAATTTGCGTCAATCTATTAGTGCCAACCTTGGTAAATATTTTGAACGACACATTGAGCAGACATATTGGCCTAAATTGTTCAATCTGCACAGCCCCTTCCTTCTTTGGCAACAACGTTATAGTCCCAAAGTTCAGGTGAAACAACTGTAGATGGCCATCAAACAGGTCGTGAAACATTGGTAGTAAATCACCTCTGATAATATGCCAACATCGCTTGTAAAATTCTGCCGGAAACCCATCTGGTCCTGGTGCCTTGTTATTTTTCATTTACGATATTGCATCAAACACCTCTTTCTCCATAAATGGTGCAGTTAATACCTCATTCTCGTCCCTTCCGAGCTGAGGTATATCGCCGATCATGGACTCATCCATCGTCATATTTGAATCATCCGGAGGCCCAAACAGCTTTTTGTAGTAATCTGAGATGTACAACTTTAGGTTCTCATGCCCAACGATCGTACCCTCATCTTGCTCTAATTGGTAAATTTTCTTCTTCCTATGTTTCCCGTTGGCAATGAGATGAAAAAACTGCGTGTTATCACCACCTTTAATCACCTGGCGCACTTTCGCTCGGAGTGCCCATTTCAGCTCTTCCTCCCTAAGGAGTTGTTTGAGATCATGTTCCGCCTCCGCTTTGGATATCCTCTCATGTTCATCCAACAACACGGACTCAGATTTAATATCAAGCTCGTTAATGAATTCAATAAGGCGATGTTTCCTGAGTTTGTATACCCCACTCTCATGTTTCGCCCAGCCTCGCAAAAACTGTCGTAAGTGTCTAATTTTATTCTGCCATATGTCAACACTGGTCCTTCCTCCCGTAGCATTATTCCATTCTCTTTGTACGATATCTAGGAACCCTTCTCTTTCAAACCAGGCAATCTCAAAGGAAAAGGCATTCTTATTACCCACATGGGTAGCCCCCCTGGAGTCCACAAATAGAGGTGTATGGTCTGATATGATCCTGGGCATCGCCCTGACTGTCACTCGTGGGAATTTCTGCTCCCATTCCACACTGGTGAGTACCCTATCCAGCTTCTCGAAAGTTGGATTCGGTAGAGTATTAGCCCAGGTAAACTTTCTACCTGTGAACTCGATCTCACGCAAGTCAAGGCTTTCGATGATTGTGTTAAACATAAATGACCATCTGCCATCAAAATTATCATTATTTTTCTCATCCCTTTGCCTGATAATATTAAAGTCTCCCCCCACTAAGATGGGCAACTTCTCATTATCACAGACTCGCACAAGATCCGCCAGAAAATCCATCTTGAATTCTGGTTGAGTCGCCTCGTAGACCGCGACGAGCGCCCATTGAAAACCATCATCCTTTGAGCGCACTCTGAATTTGACCGCGAAATCCCCCAACACTACCTGTCTGACCTCTAGTGTGTCGCACCGTACCCCAAGTAAGACCCCTCCAGACCTTCCTCTTGGCGGTAGACAATGCCAGTAAAAGTCAGTGCCACCCGATATTGTGTTAAGAAACTGGTGGGTAAAGTTATCTCTGCCAGTCTCCATTAATGCAATAAAATCGAGCCTATGCTCAATCGTTGCTTCTGCTAGGAATCTTTGTTTAGCCAAGTCAACAAGACCTCTGCTATTCCAGAAAATTCCTTTCATCGGTCATCATAGAATATCTTTGCAGTTTTAAAGCGTGCACTCTGGCGCACCGCCGACACTGGATAAACCTTCCTCTTCCAAGTGTGTTTTGGTTTTTCCTCCTCGATAACCCGGTCCACATAACCGGTTCCGAGGTTCAAATTTTCTATTGGTTGCATGCAGTGATTGTGCTCATAATTACCGCTAGTCCCCTCTTCCTCGTTAAATAGGGATGTCAGTATGAGGTCCTCACATAACCTTTCCATCGCCCCTATCCCTAGCTCATTGATCTCTTCATCATTCAAAGGTTTTACCGCAGCAATATTATGCAACATATTCATAGCTCGCTCAACTTCTAAGTCAAGTAAGTTATTAACAGTGGAAGAAACTTCTTTCGCATTACTACCCATGGACACCCCCAACACATTTGCATGCGAAATAATTTTTTGTTCTGAAAAATGCAGAATTGAATGACTAGTATTAATGGGCATACCTGTCTTAGTCTCGATGTCTCTGATTTTGGCCGCTCTCATTGCACGACCCATCATCAGATCCTCCGCATCTGGCTGCTCCTGGATCCGTTGGCTCGTCCGCCTCTCCACGGTCGTCGAGTCAGGAATGCCACCGAAGGCTACCACCTCCGGAGTGGTTGGCTGCGCGTCGGGAACACCTCCCGCCGAAGCGGCCATCATCGCCGGAGTGGTCTTGGGTCCCTGTCCAGTCCCACAGCCCGGGTTAGACACCACAGCGGGAGTGCCTTCTGGCCTCGGTGCTACGACATCGTCCTGTCCACCCCGGCCTGGCGAGACCGGGCTGGCATATGTCCTGGCCGGCGAGGAAGGCACCGACGGCCTCCCTGAAACTTCCAACGAGCGGTGCCCCGGCGACCTCGACACCGGCGACAGCGAGTTCGCCGCCTCCTCGGCGGTCACCTGTTTCACCTTTGGCGATAACATCAAAACTGGCCCCGGCGACACCGCCTGGCGTAGGCCCACCGCCATGGGCACCTGATCGAGCATCGGTCCTGCCGATGCGTCCGCCACCGCAACCGGAACCTCCTGAACCGGTCCCGTCAGCCTCGGCGAGCACGAAGCCACCACCTTCGTATTAGCACTGTGAGCTGTCGTGGATTGAAGACTCCTTGGTGGCATGACCTGGGCACTGGTCTACGTTTGTACTTCTGCAGAAATGAGCAACGGTATGCCGCCGTGAGACCCACTGTCCTTCCTCACATGGGACTGGGTGGTCATCGATGATGACGGCGGAGACAACGGCGGCAACAGTAGCTCATCCGGGTCTTGGCATTTCGCTCTAACACCCCACAGCTTACTCGGTGCTGACGAGGATCCGAACGATCCAAAACGCAACTGTTGCGAGACAACAAAATCAGCCATCTTTTCACCTCGTGCATTAGACTGAGAGTGCCTGGTCGAAGGAGGTGCCCCTTTGTCAACTTCCGGTTCCGCCTGAGCACCCGGATCCTGCTGTCCATCCCTGTCCTTTCCCTCATCAGTATCCATATCAACACTCTTTGCCAAGTCTTGAAACTCAGCATTTTCCTCTATCTCGATATCTAACAGTTAGCTCTTGCCATCATAAGTCCAGCGGACTGAGTCCGGTACATGTTCCACACTAATAACACTGACGAAAAGACGAGCCACCCCATTAGAGTGGGTGAAAGGCATATCAACCTTCTCCGTCTTACCTATTAGTGATCCCAGGCTCCATGTCACTTTGACATCATCAAGTGCCGAATGGGGAGCACCAGCAATCCGAATCCACAACTGAGGTAGTGGAGTTCCTTCCGGTTCCTGCCGTGCCCATGGTTCAAACTCAAGTACACATGTGCTGTTCAGAACCTTACTCATCCCAAATGTCAGGAGTCTACCTAGATCTTCCTTGGTAGGAAAATCCACTCTAAACACCTGATCCTCTAGAACCACTAGATCCCAGTGAAAGGAACCAGGAACCAACTCTCGAAGGCGATGCAACACTTGATCCGAAGTCATTCGTCCTCGCACCACCCTCACCACCCCTGTTCTAGAGCTCTCTGGAGCAGTCTTAGTGGAAGATGCGCGAGGTGACTCAAAGAACATCAACTCAGAACAGCACACCCCATAAATAGTAACCACAGGCTTAGTTCCTAGGATGAACGGGCACTCACCCACGTCATGTTTTGATTTCCGACATAGATCACATAACTCCGCCTTGCATTCTGCTGTGAAGTGCCCCGAATCCCCGCATCGGTAACATGACATTTTCTCTTTCTTACGAGCCCACTTAGATAACTTCTCGCCTTCGGACTTTTCTGACTTCTCCGAATTGGCGTCCTTCAGCAGCGCCCCTTGAGTAGAAGGTACCTTGACTGCCGCGAACTCGCTAACCACATCCATAGCAACGACTGGAAGGGGCTCGGTCGTACCCGATATGACCAGCTGTGCCCCGGATGCCTCTCTATTGCCCGAATGCTGATTTTGAGTTGCTGTTTCTGCTGGTGGGGGAGGTGGAGGAGGCCATCTTCCTCTTCCCTGGCCCCCCCGATATGGTCTGTACCAATTTCTCTGACGATTAGGAGGTCCTGTGGCGCCATGCACAAAAGGTCCGGGGGGCCCATCAAAGCCTCTAGTTCCGCCGTACACCCCACCGCCGCCGGTGGACGATGAACCCCGGTGTATGCCCTCACCATAAGCATCATAACCATCATCTCCCCACTTGCCAGATGTGTTTCGGTTGCCGTTGAATTGACCAGGTCCTCGGCCAGCTGCCTGAAGAGCCCATCCACGTCCGACTCCGTTCCCATTACCGCCAGCAGCAGGATGTGCCCGGGAACGACCCGCCTTGTTCCCATTAGGAGCGGCTACAGCAGGCCTGACAACTCTTGCCTGGTGTGGCCGCTGCTGCTGTTGCAGTTCCACGCGAGGCGTATGGTTCTCAGTCCGGCCGCTGCGGCGCTTGTCGCGGCGGCTGTTCCCCACGGCCGGCCATCAGGTTCACCACCGCCAGAATTCTATTCGCCCGCCCAACTCCGATCTATCTGAAGCCAGGTTTAGCTTCCCTGGTATCCCTAGCGGTATGTCCCAGGCTATCGATCGGAGGCGTCAGCGACACAGGTAAGTTCTCGTCAATGTTGTGGGCTGTCGGCTGGGCCTCATACCCAGCCCTCTGACAGCCCACATCCAAACTTACCGGCCCATCCTGGCCAATTAGCCCGTTCAAACGAGTCAAGCGAATTTCCTGGATCGAGCGATCACTGGCCGATGGCAACAGCGTCGCCGTCGCCACCGCCGGAAGGCCACGTTGATGATTCTTCTTGTGGATGGACTTCCATGATGATTGGATGAAGTAATCAGCAAGAGTCGGTTTTGGGAGAGGCACCTTAGGTATTGGTCCTCTCCATGGCCGTGTTGCCGTCGCCGATGTCCGCCGATGAACCACTCACCAGCTCCGTCTTCTCCGTCTCCGGTAGAACATGCCCCGCCGGATCATCGGACGGGATAATCCCATTGACCAACTCTGCAATTCTCTCCTCATCTTCTCCATTATTGAATGCCCTGCATATAAGATCAGAAGGCGTGGGAGACACGTCCGGTGCGCCGCCGCCGTGTTCATCCTCCACCTCCTCGTCAGACTCCTCTAGCAGCGCCCAAAATCGACCCCCCACCCGGCAGTTTCCGGCACGATGGCCGCCGGCCACCGTCGAGGGAGTCGCCAGGTTCAGGCCAGGGGAGTTGCCAGGGGAGTCGCCCTAAAGAACCTCACACTGAATTATCAGATTTGTCTTAGCACGCTCTGTGAATTTAGCAACCGACGTTTTTTTAGGTTTGCTAATTCCCACTCAACTCTCGTGCAAGATTCCAAAACTCTATGAGCATCTGTATTTTTCTTTGGAATGACAAGTAATTAATGCTTTTAATTAAAAAAAGTGAAAGAATATGCAATAGTTTTGGAGATTTTAGAATCGCGCGTAAGTTTGTAACTTTGAATTGAAGACTTACACCGACAAAAGACAAGATGTGTACACATAAAGCTTTAAGCACCATTGCACCAAAGCCTTAGTGAGTATCTACACTAGTAGGTTTTTCTCCATGTTGGAAATGCTTAGCATTATAGATACTCCCTAAGGCTTGGATGGTATTGCGTGGTTGTGACCACTTGATCATCTTTGGTCTCCCATTGGCAGTTTATAACTTCACCAAAAAACTGGTATATGCAAAGGGATGTCTGTGCTACTTGATTCACCTTTTTTCTCGACAGGTACATGAAGGAATATGTTTGATAACTTTATATGCTACTCTGTATTAGTTGTGCTTTATAACAATATAAATACTTGTCAATGGTTATAGTAAATTAGCAGTGAATTGCTGGCAACCAAGGAGATGCCCTGCAAAACAACAAGCAGTCCGTAAACAAGGGAATTTAGAAACTGACACAATTTTTATTTTTGATTGTGCTACCTCCCGGTCAACTGAGAACTTCGTACAAGACACAATACACAATCTTATGAGCTTATGTCGTTGCTTAGGAATAATATGGAATTAATTCTTTGCATCAAAGAAATCATGAAACGACACACAATAGTTTTAGAGATTCTATACAATGGCGAGCTAGTTTCTTGCTGAGTTAAGATGTACACACAAAGCTTTAAAGCAGTCGAGCCTTAGTGAATATCTACACCAGTAAGTTTTTTCTCTATGGTAGAAATACTTGACAGTGTAGATACTCCCTAAGGCTTGGTGGTATTGCATTGTTGTGGCCACATGTTACTTGAGCATTTTTGGGCCTCCCATCGCCCATCGGCAATGTCTATAGCTCCAAAAAAAAGTAGGTTTATGCAAAAGGATGCGTGTTCTACTTGATTCGCCTTTTTTCTCGTCAAATATATATTATATCTTACTTTATTTCTGAGGAATACATCTTATTATATCTTATATCTTCATAGTAGGCTCCACGTTAATCCTTAAAAACAGTGGGAATTGTCCATCCGATCCCTATCTTAGCCATCATCAACCTTTGGATGAGGTTCATGAATGTGTCCTCGCCCGTTGTCACACGTGCAGCTCTCTTCGGCGAACCCTTACACACGAGTTGATTAAAAAGAGAATGATCTCTCTCTCTCTCTCTCTCTCTCTCCTTTCTCTCTCCCCCGAAAGGAACCGAGGCATTGTCCAGAGAACCCTAGCACTTATTTGTATCAGCATGTTTAGTTTGGAGTCTGCATGTAACCTAGGTTAGATAGTTTCTTTCCGGTGAAGCTTCTGTTGAGTCCGCGGAGGGGGCGAGATCCCAACCAGCCGTGCGATGCGGCCAGCATGGTAAGATGCCGATGGTTCTGTGCGATAATGCAAGGTCGTTAGAAGCAAGGTCGTGAGAAGCTGCAAGACGCCGCGGAAGCTGGAGCGTGGCGGGCTGCACGATCAGGTTGTGCCGGGTGATCCGACATGTTATTATCAGTTGCATACATGGTAGTTTGGTTGGGTCTGTGGCCGTTGATGAGGCTGGCCAAGTACTGAACTTGGCCGTGCATGTAGTTAGTTAGCTACATGTTGAGCTGGCTAGCCGCATGGGCATCATAGACCTAGTCGTTAGGATCATGGAGCTTATCTAGGAGTAGGATTAGATCATGGATAAGTGCGTGTCTTAGTGGCACAAAACCAGGGCAGTTTGTTAGCTCCGGTTGTGTGCGTATGTACTATACTTAAGCTGTGGTAGACATATTTGCTTTGGGTCAAGAGAAATAAAGAAGAGAAAAAAGTCTGGCTGCGTGTGAGTCAGACGCCCAAAATTCCTTGTCTCCCTTGTTCGTGTCTGTGCTGTGAAGGGCAGCTAGAGGTAGAAGAAGAGGAGCGAGGAGGCAGCGCCAACAAACTTCCACGCAGCAATTAGCGATGCTACCAGCTTCTCCCCTGCCGTCCCCTTCCTCTACCAATTTTGAATCTGCTCCAGCCCAACTACACTGCAGTCCATGATGGTTGATGCTGTTAAAGAGGAGATCCTTTTAATTTCCATAGCTTTCATGCCAGGTCGCAGTGGGAAAGAAGGCGATCAGTTTGTTCATCAGTAGCAACTCTGCCCCGTTGAATCTCTCGATCCAGTTTCTCCGGCAATTGTTCCGCGGACAGTGCGGTGGGGTGTTTCTCCTGGGATCGGCGATTCCTATCCATCTGTGCATCTCCATAGTCACGCCCAAAATCGTCCTCTGTACATATATATAGGACCCTAAAGTACCAAAGTCCTAAGAACCACCAGCGCAGACAACCTGTCTACTTAGGAGAAACAGCTTCTAAACCAACAAGAGACTGATGGGTGGTTTGGCGGCCGTATGAGCCGGCCCTGAATACTTGATGGGTGGCTCACAAGAGACTGGTTGAAGAAAAACAGCTTCTAAACCAACATCTGCCACTTGTTTGGTTGCTTGCATTTCGTTCTCACACATTAGGGGTCATGTAGCGCATCATGTTTGGTTGCCCACGTTGTTCGAGGTCACACATAAACATGTTATTTGGTTGCATACAAAGCTGCAAGGTGTGCTAACCTTGTACTCTATGTGGTGATGTTACCTCATACATGATCACACCTAACACATCAATGCCAGAACATAGCAATGGCGACTAACTACACGACGATGATGAATTCTTCACCGCAAGGCGTGGCACTACCTTGCCAGCTGCAATGTTGCCAACTTCAACCATGCCAATTTTGTGCTTTCGCACATAGTTGGCGTAAGCTTCTTTTGCCGCTCGCCTAGTCTTAAACCCTCAATGGCTGTTGTTGGGGACAGAGGCAACTTGTTCACTGCAATCTTCACACGAACTATAAAAACCAGATACCTTCCCGACGAACACCGCATACCATTTGCCCTAGTATTGTAGAAGATGAGCAGTTGAAGCATCAAGCAAAAGTAACAAACAAGGAGCAAGCAATGTAGCAGAAGTAGCAAGCATGCATGATCATACGACATAGCAAGTTCAAACCTAGCACTACTCGGGTGTCATCCTACCACCACATCCAAACGAGGATGTCATCCTACCACCGCAAGTTCATGATCATGATGAGGGGTTAGTACTTACCACCTCAACAAAATATACAAACCATCAAACAGTTTTCAAGCCCTAGCTACACAAAATATACGTCGTCATCATCATCATCTTCGCCATCGCCATCGCCACCCAGGATCATGCACGCAGTACCAGCAACAAGCTCTAGTAGTAGTGCTTGCCCAGCCAGCTCCTGAGCAAGAGCACCCTGTGGCCGTCTTCCATGGCAACAAACCCAACAGCCTAGGCCTTGTTGTCCAGAAGGTTGTCGGTGTCAAAACTAGCGGATCTCGAGTAGGGGGTCCCGAGCTGTGAGACTAGGATCGATGGTAATAAGGGACGAAGGAGACGATGTTTACCCAGGTTCGGGCCCTCCTATGGAGGTAAAACCCATGTCCTACTCGATTGTATTGATGGTATGAAGGTTACATAGTTGATCTACCTCGAGATCAGATAGCTAAAACCCTAGATGAATTTCTCTGCCCTACAATCTAAAACCCTCCCGGTTTATATAGACACCGGGGGTACCTATGGTTTACACATGGTCTAAAACCCCGCCGGGAATGGAGATGTCGATTTCCTCATTTTGACTTGGAGTGCATGACGCGCCTTCAGGACTTCCTTTAAGAACACAAGGTTTCGATGTATCCGGCCCCTCCTGCGACAATCAGAATACGACCCACCAGGTCGGCCTATAGCGAGACAAACCAGCTCCCCGAGGACCCCTTAGTCCAGGACTCGCTCAGTAGCCCCCAAACTAGCCCCAACGCCAAGTGTCTCAGCTCTGGCAGCTTCAGGTGATCAGAGTCTTCGGCTTGCGAGGTGCGTTCTTCTTCCCATTGATGATCGGCTGAGTCTAGTTCGGCTTCCAATGACGCATAGTTTTTCTGATAATACAATCGTCCGAACACCGTGAGTTTCTTAGTCTCGAAGTCCAAATGTCAAAGTGTAAACAGTGTTTTTCTGACAACCTTTTTGATTAAGGGTCGTGACCTACCATGACCGCCGAGCCAGTTATGAAAACTCGATTCGTGGTTCGAGGCCGTTTTTACATTGGCACGATTCATCAATGCACATATCGTGCTCCATTTCACACGGGATATGATTAATCATCTCAAGTCTCTTTACACGTGTATAACAGCGTGCATGTCTTTGGAAGCGGAGGGATTTGCGACACAGTAAAGGGAGGCTAATCGGTGACACATCTTATAAAAAGGGAAATATCCCCAAGGCCTATGCACGCTTACCATTCACATCCTCTGCTTCCTCAATCTCCCCAAGCTCCAAGAGCCCAGATCTAGTTCTTCCTCGACTTCTCCTACGAGCTTAGCCATGGCGGTTCGGGCTCTAATGGCAAGTGGGAGGCCTCCACGGTCACCGACCAGGATATTCCGGACCTAAAGCTCGCTGGCTACCTCCCCGCCAACGTATTTCACTGTGCTACAGAGGCTAACCAGGTGGTACCCACCCCCAAACCACGTGAGAGGGTGGTGTTCGTCCCCCATTTCATCCGGGGACTGAGCTTCCCGCTCCACCCCTTCATCACGGGCCTCATGTTCTTCTACGGTTGGACTTTCATGACCTTCCCCTGAACTCATTCATGCATATTTCGGCCTTCATTATTGTTTGCGAAGCCTTCCCGTGGGTCGAGCCGCACTTCGGCCTGTGGCTCAAGGTCTTCAATGTCAAGCCGAAGAACATTGCGGGCGAGCATGCCGACTTCGGAGGGGCGATAATCAGCAAGCTCCCCCGCGTCGGATGGCCGACTGGCACCTTCATCGACACCATCAAGACCTGGCAGCAGGAATGGTTTTACATCACCGAACCAAGGGAAAAGGGTCATGTTTCTCCAGCCAAGTTCAGATCCGGACCCCCCACAAGATTGACCTCATGGCTCAGGAAGGGCCTTGACTGGGGGTCAGATGTAGAGGTGGACTCGCTGCAGAAGCGCATCTCGTCAATGATCATGGCCAGGATCGAGCTGGTTAATGTAGTCTAGATCATGCTTCGATGTCGTCCCTTCCCTGCCAGTGTCGAGCCTCCCTCACGTGGGCTTATTAGCTTGATGACAATCCTACCGTATGCCATCTCTTCTGCATGACTCCTGAGAAATTGTGGAAGGCACTGTTCAAGCCCCGGAAGAGCTGGCCAGCCGAGAAGGAGGATTCGGGCCTAAGCGCCGAAAACTCTCCGACCCAGGTATGATACAATTTCGATCGGTGACTCTATTTTTTGACAAGAGGACTGAATGCCTTTCCCCTCATTTTTGCAGAAATGGTTGAGCAAGGACACGGGACTTAACTGCCTAGCATTGTAGCCCGAAGACTCCAGGTCAGAGTTGTTGATGGAGATGCTCGTCGTGGCGCGGTACACGGCGCCGGAGAAGATGAAAAGGAAAGCCAGAGTAGGTCTCCGCATAAGGGACCAGCCGAACGCTATGTCCGAGGAAACCCATGCCTCCTCCACTCATGAGGAAGAGCATGAGGACGAGGGGGAAGGTGATTCCCCCCTCACAAGAAAGAGGGCGACGTCGCCGGACGCCGTAGAGGATGTACCTCCTCCTGCCTCGAAGAGGGTGTGTCGGCCAAGGTTGATCCTGGCCGACGTTAGCTCGGACTCTGATGCCGAGTCCGAGGACTTCGAGAAGTTTTCCCGAAAGGAACCTAAGGGTCAAGCCCCGAGCTCGGAGGTATGAATCCAAAGACTCCCTGAGTCATTTATGCAAAGTTTTTAGTGCTCTAAATGCTAGAATGCCTTTTTGGTCTGCAGCCCACCACGCGTCCTCCACACCGACCAAATATCGGATGGGGAGTCTCCACCCGCTGAACTAGCAGAGAGTGGGACTACGTCGCACCCCACACCTCCGGTGGCTGCGCAGGATGCCGTGGAGGTGTCATCCCGCCAGGCTCCTTTGGAGCTGAACACAGGTGGTGGAAGCAACGTCATTATGGCAGAGGTGAACGCTCGACTGCTGTAGACCAGGGGAGAAGCCCCTCCCGAACGTTGAGGAGGAAGGACAAGGGAATGTCCAGTCCCCTCCAATATCATCCCCGGAGCGCACCGCGCCTCCAGAGCTACCGATCCAATCCCTGATTAGAGATCGGGCGGGCCAGTCACCACCGGTGCCACCGATGACTGGGTAATCGGTCATGGAGGAGGCTATATCAAGCGCCTCCATCTCCAAGAATCGCCGCACTCTTATGGGTGCAGTTTTGCAAAGCATTCAGTCCGTTGATAGCGTATTGAAAGAGGCCTTCAATGGTCTCTTTGTGTTCTACTCGAGATCTCATCTACACATAGACCTCGCTCATCATGCCACTGTTGGGGAACGTTGCATGGGAAACAAAAATTTTCCTACGCACACGAAAGATCTATCCATGGTGATGAGCATCTACGAGAGGGAGAGTTGATCTACGTACCCTTGTAGATCACTAAGTGGGAAGAATTAAGAAACGCGGTTGATGTAGTCGAACGTCTTCGCGGTCCAAATCGCCGAGCATCCCGCGATATGTAACACCCCAAAAATTTGACCATGTTTTAGTAATTAAATTTTTTGCCAGGAAATTATTTTTTTTATTTTTTGGATCATCTGTTGATTTGAGGATCACTTCTTTCTTCTGAGTTGTGGAGTTTTCCCTCTTAGTAGAAACTTTTCTAAATTTTTTTTGGACTTGAATGCCTACTCAGGGGCATTTCATTTTCATTATATATGATCAGTGGAAATATTTCTACAATTATTCTCCTAAGCTCTACTTTTTTATTTAATGGTTTCTCATAAATTTTGGAGCCTCATTTGCACTACAACCATTTGATAACTTCACTTAAAAATTCTACAAAAAATTGTAGAATACCTATGAAGTTAATACATCACTTTTATGCAAAAACCTCACTTAGTCATTTGAAGATTTTGAACCCTACCTCAAGTTTTCAAATCTGGTTCAGTCTATAGTTTGCACTACAACCTAATTAAATATTACTTTAAAAATTCCATGAAAATTTGGAGATGTCAGTAGAGGTATATAATTCATTTTTATGCAGAAAACCATTTGCGTTCTTTGGAAAATTTGAGCAAACCATCCACATTTGTATTCTGGTCCAGTTTGATGATTTGTACTACAACTCTATTTTATTTTGCTCTATTGATTTTGGGACTTTTCCTGCTATTAGTACTTGCTACCAAACCATTAAGTCCAGGATATTGGACCCATTTGAATATTTTTGGTCCATGTAATAATAGCCTTTCTTTTCTGCCCAAATTTGGTTTTCTCAAAATCTTGCACTAGGAAATTTCTGCTTTGGCCAAGATAACCTTGCCATCCTCTTTATCGCCTAAAGAGACTATGATCTAGAAATTTTGGCCACTAGAAAAACCTTTTGGATGCCCCTAGCATTTTGTCGAACAGTTGGAGTGCATGAACCGTTTTGGCATGATTTTTGCTTTGCTTTAGAGGTTTGCTCATTTGGCATTATAAGCTTTACTTTTAGCTATGCCTTGGCCATCAAGCCATCCCTGTAGAGCCCCGTGGGCAAAGGAGCCCCCTGGCAGGCATTGGCATTTTGCCGAGCACCTCGCGTGCTCTGGGCGCGAGCAGACGCGCGTTTTGCATGTGCGTGTGCCCGAGTCGCCGCATCCCGCTGCCGCCTCCCCGCGTCTGTTCTGATCCATTTCCGCTCGCAGCCAGCATGCCCCGACCCCTCTCTCATCGCAGAGTTGCCCTGGCCACCTCCTGGAGCCCCGCAGCGCCGCCGTCAGGTCGGCCATGGCAGCTAGCGGACGGCCGCAGCAGGCCCCGGCCTTGGCAGTGCCGCCCCAGCCACGCGCGCGTGCCAGCTAGCCCCCTTGAGCAATGGGAAGACCGTCGGAATGCGCCGACCAGCTCCAGTCGCCGCCATGTCGCCCCTACAGTAGTCGCCGGCATTCTTATCCACTGCAGCCGTGGGAACCGACCTCGCCTACCTATATAAGGGACCCCCTCGAGCTCTAGTCCACCCAAGCCGCTCTGAGCCATTCCCATTTGAACCCCCGAGACCACCAGACGACCAGGGGAGTTCACCTCCCTCGTCTCCGGTCAGATCGGCCGCTGTCGTGCTCCGGTCAAATCTGACCAAACCAGAGCCTCCCTCGTGCCTCCACCACCACTGATAGTTTTCCCTCGACCCCACGGAGCTGCCCCGCCTCTCAGGCTCGACCGGGAACCGCCCTAGGCCGAAACCCCGACATCTCCCGAAGCCACCGCCCGTCATGGAGCTCGCCGCCGGCGACCCCCTACGTCCCCGCTAGCTTTCCAACCACTGGGAGGACTGCCCTGAACTGACGGATCCATCCCCATAGTCGGAACCCCGTGAGTAGCCACCGTTCGCCGACAAGGTTCATCGGAGCTCCGCCTCTGCTCGACCAGAGGAGGAAGGAGGTGCGGGTGACTGGTCAAACCTGACCAGTAGGCCCGAGGGACACACTGTTAGTGACCCAGCGACGTCCCGTGCTAGTTTAAGTGGAAGCGTAATCCCAAGAGTACGTCTCCTCCGCCTCGAAAGCATATTCTGATTCGAACTGTTTTCCTTTTCTGATTAAAAAAACAGAAAATTGACCAGACTTTGACTGGCTCTAACTTTTAAAATAAAAACCCAATGGAATTGATTCTTTTTCCCACCTCTCCCAAATTCCATCTAGTTTATTTTAATATTTATTTGAAAATTTCCCAAGACAAATTTTTGTGCTGTTTTTAAATTGTGTGTTAATTAGAATATTTTCAAATAGGAATTTGGAGTGAAGATAAAGTTTTGGAGTGCACCTCAAATACATACACATTGAAGGCAAGCATTCTGAACCCTGGTATAATATTTGTTGTGTGTTGTTTTGAAGTGGCTACAACCCCAAGTGGACATGAAGTATGTGTTATTTCATGAGATAATGTTATCATGTTAATTTACAAGTGCATGATGAAAATTCCTTGCTGTTGAAATTGATATGCTTCAGACAGTAGTCACCCTCGTATGTTGTTCATGCCTACCAAAGGAAACGGGAGAAGTCTCTGTCTTGAGTAGACACGAGCTTAGTGCTGACATCTCGTTGGAGCGAGAATGGTCAGTAAGGCATGAAAGGGTATGATGAGTGGTGATTCTGTCTAATGTCTTGAAATATGTTTGTTGTACTAACCATGCAAAGAATACATAACCTCCCGAGTCGACCATAGATCGAGTCTTGTGCCAATAACCCCCATACTTGTTTCGTACTACCACTTGTCCCTACAGTAGGTAGGGTACGGTTCAGTAAGTTGTCAACCCCTTTCTTAGCACACACCGTAGAGAGAGGCCATAGTGAAAGATACCACTGGCCCCTGGTAGGCATGTCACCTTGTCTCGGGGCATGGGTGTTTCCGGTTGGGGCCGAGAGGGGGGCACCCCTTAGAGCGCGCGATATAAATTTGATCCCATGCTAATCGAGGTTGTGGCCTCCCCACTTAGAGTTTTGCTTAACGAGTGTCGTGGGTGATTCCACGCATCGGTAAGTTAAGCTGGTATGTGCAGGTCAGGTGTGTTTTCAATTCAAAGACCGTAAGCGGAATTAGTCCTGATGGACTAAAGGAATCCGTTACTCGTGGGTAAAGAGTACACCCTCTACAGAGTTAATCTCTATTCGAATAGCCGTGTCCACGGTTAAGGACTACAGTCTGGGATGGGTCGTGTGTCGGTCTTAGTGGCGGTCTTCGGAGGAAAACTTCTAAACCGGAATATTGATGAGTGACAAATGATCAGTATGATTATTATTATTGTGGACTAACCATTTATATTACTTGAATTGTTGAGTATCCCTGGAATGGTTCTACCTCCTGGATATTCATTGTGATTATTCCTTTATAAGCCCTTTACGTGGTGTCGCTCAGACGCCCGACTGTGGCATGCTTGTTATTTATTTTCTTTATAAGCCCTTTATGTGGTGTTGCTTAGACGCCCGACTGTGGCATGCTTGTTAGTTATTTTCTTTATAAGCCCTTTATGTGGTGTCGCTTAGACACCCGACTGTGGCATGTTTGTTATCTACTTCCTTTATAAGCCCTTTATGTGGTGTCGCTCAGACGCCCAACCGTGACATGCTTGTCGTTATTCCCTTTATAAGCCCTTTATGTGGTGTCGCTCAGATGCCTGACTGTGGCACACATATTAGTTAATTTTCCTTATACGCCTAGCATCATGAATTTTATTTTGTGACTGACTAAGTGATCGTGGAATATTTCAGTGCATGATTGTCACTTACTATGTTATACCTATTTTCATAATGTTTGCAAGTAACATTCAAAGTACTCACTGGCTTGTCCCTGGCTATTGTCTTGGCCAGATTATGCGTGTCGAGAGGAGTATTATGACGACAACCCCGGAACCTAGGCATCGAAGATCGCAGCCACGCGTAGATAGGAGTTAACCAGGTCAGCTGTTCCTATGGGAAATGGAGTCCCATAGACGCTGATGACCCCGAACCGCTTCCGCCACCAACCACTAGAAACCTTTTGTTGTACTCATAGACCATGATGGTCTTGTACTACATATTTTCGTATTTTGCTTGGAATTTCTGTATAAAGTTAGTGTCTCGTCAGCTAACAGTAATCCTGAGGCTGATGAGCACAGGGGCCATTTACTGGGAAATTAATATCTTGGAAAACCGGTCCTGACACGATCCAATCACGATCCGTCCCGATCTAGCACCGAACGGCCGGCACCTCCGCGTTCAGTACACATACGGTTTGATGACGATCTTCGCCTTCTTGATCCAGCAAGAGGGAGCGAAGAGGTAGACGAGTTCTCCGGCAGCGCAACGGCGTTGCGGCGATGGTGGTGGAGTAATTCTAGGAGTGCTTTGCCTAAGCACTGTTGAAACCGATCTAGAGGAGAAACTACGGACTAGAGGAGAGGGTAGCACGTGGCTGAAAATCTATATGCAAAACCCCTAAAACCTCTAGTATATATAGGAGGAGGAGAGGAGGAGGCTTGGCCGCAAGGGCAAGCCCTCTTGGCTTCGGGCGAAGTGGAGGGAGGAGTCCTACTCCTCCACTCCTAGTCGGTTTAGGACTCCTTCCTTATATTAGCCTTTTTTTCCATCTTTTCCACTTTGGATTTCCTTCCCAGCCGCATGGGCCCTATGTGGGACTTCGGCCAGCCCACTAAGACCTGGTATTCATCCTCCCACATCCCATTTAGCCTCTTGGGTCGAAATAGCCCTCCCGATGGTCCCTCGGTACCCTCCCGACACTCCCGGTACACTATCGATGAGCCCGGAACTTTTTCGGTGACCAAAACATGATTTCCTATATATCAATCTTTACCTCCGGACCATTCCAGAGCTCCTCGTGACTTCTGGGATCTCATCCGGGACTCCGTACAACCTTCGGTCACCACCATGCATAAGTCTATACTACCGAAACGTCCCCAAACCTTAAGTGTGCAGACCCTGCGGGTTCGAGAACTATGTAGACATGACCGAGACACCTCTACGGTCAATAACCAACAGTGAGACCTAGATGCCCATATTGATTCCTACATATTCAACGAAGATCTTTATTGGTCGAACCTCTATGTAAAGAATTTAGTTAATCCCGTATGATGTTCCCTTTGTTCTTCGGTATGTTACTTGCCTGAGATTCGATCGTCGGCATCTCCATACCTAGTTCAACCTCGTTACCGGCAAGTCTCTTTACTCGTACCGTAATACAAGATCTCGTGGCTAACACTTAGTCACATTGCTTGCAAGGCTTATTGTTATGTTGTATTACCGAGTGGGCCCTGAGATACTTCTCCGTCACACGGAGTAACAAATCCCAGTGTTGATCCGTGCCAACCCAACAGACACCCTCGAAGATACCTGTAGAGCACCTTTATAGTCACCCAGTTACATTGTGACGTTTGATACACACAAGGCACTCCTCCGGTGTTCGTGAGTTGCATGATATCATGGTCGTAGGAACATATACTCGACATGCAAAAAACTATAGCAATAGACTGACACGATCATATGCTACATTTATAGTTTGCATCTTGTCCACCCCATCATTCTCCTAATGATGTGATCCCGTTATCAAATGACATCTGATGTCAATGTCTAGGAAAGCTTGACCATCTTTGATCAACGAGCTAGTCTACTAGAGGCACACCAGGGACAAAGTGTTGTCTATATATCCACACATGCAATGTGTTTCGAATCAATACAATTATAGCATGGATAATAAACAATTATCATGAACAAGGAAATGTAATAATAAACACTTTATTCATTGCCTCTAGGGCATATTTCCAATAGTCTCCCACTTGCACTAGAGTTAATAATCTAGTTCACATCACTATGTGATTTACATTGTAATGAATCGAACACCCATGCAGTTCTGGTGTTGATCATGTTTAGCCCTTGGAAGAGGTTTAGTCGACGGGTATGCAACATTCAGATCTGTGTGCACTTTGCAAATATTTATGTCCTTCTCCTCGATGTAATCACGGATGGAATTGAAGCGTCGCTTTATGTGTCTGGTCTTCTTGTGAAACCTTGGTTCCTTGGCCAGAGCAATGGCACCGGTGTTTTCACAGAACAGAGTCATTGGATTCAGTGCATTGGGTACTACTCCAAGATCTGTCATGAACTGCTTCATCCAGACACCTTCCTTCGCTGCCTCCGAGGCTGCGATGTACTCCGCCTCGCATGTAGAATCGGCTACCACGCTTTGCTTGGAACTGCACTAGCGTACCACTCCCCCGTTGAGAATAAATACGTATCCGGTTTGCGACTTAGAGTCATCCGGATCAGTGTCAAAGCTTGCATCGACGTAACCCTTTACGATGAGCTCTTTATCACCTCCATAAACGAGAAACATTTCCTTACTCCTTTTCAGGTACTTAAGGATATTCTTGACCGCCATCCAGTGCTCCATTCCAGGACCACTTTTGAAACCTTCCGGCCATACTTATGGCAAGGCTGGCATCGGGTCTTGTGCACAGCATTGCATACATGATAGAGCCTATGGCTGAAGCATAGGGGATGACACTCATCTTCTCTCTATCTTCGGCAGTCACTGGGCATTGAGTCTTACTCAACTTCACACCTTGTAACACAAGCAAGAACCCCTTCTTGGACTGATCCATTTTGAACTTCCTCAAAACTTTATCAAGGTATGTGCTCTGTGAAAGTGCTATTAAGCATCTCGATCTATCTCTATAGATCTTAGTGCCTAATATGAAAACAACTTCTCCTAGGTCCTTCATTGAAAAACTCTTGTTCAAATATTCCTTCACGCTTTCCAGCATTTCTATATTGTTTCCAATCAGCAATATGTCATCCACATATAATATTAGAAATGCTATAGAGCTCCCACTCAGTTTCTTGTAAATACAAGCTTCTCCATAAACTTGTATAAACCCAAACGCTTTGATCACCTCATCAAAGCGCTTATTCCCACTCCGAGATGCTTGCACCAGTCCATAAATGGATCGCTGGAGTTTGCAAACTTTGTCAGCATTCTTTGGATCGACAAAACCTTCTGGTTGCATCATATACAACTCTTCCTCAAGGAAACCGTTGAGGAACGCTGTTTTGACATCGATCTGCAAAATTTTATAGTCGAAATAAGCAACTATTGCCAACATGATTCTGACAGACTTAAGCATCGCTACGGGTGAGAAGGTCTCATCGTAATCAACACCTTGAACTTGTGAAAAACCCTTTGCCACAAGTCAAGCTTTATAGACGGTGATATTAGCGTCCGCGTCCGTCTTCTTCTTAAAGTCCATTTGTTCTGAATGGCCTTTCTCCCTTCAGGTAATACTTCCAAAGTCCATACTTTGTTTTCATACATGGATCCCATCTCGGATTTCATGGCCTCTAACCATTTCTCGGAATCTAGGCCCATCATCGCTCCTCCATAGCTCGTAGGTTCATTGTTGTCCAACAACATGACCTCCAAGACAGGGTTGCCGTACCACTCAGGAGCAGTACGCGCCCTTGTTGACCTATGAGGTTCAGTAGTAACTTGATCCGAAGCTTGATGATCATCATCATTAACTTCCTATTCAACTATCGTAGGCTCCACAGAAACATCTTTCTGCGCTGCGCTACTCTCTAGTTGAAGTAAAGGTTCAATAACCTCATCAAGCTCTATTTTCCTCCCACTCAATTCTTTCGAGAAAAACTCTTTCTCAAGAAATGGTCCGTCTTAGCGACAAACACTTTGCCTTCGGATCCGAGATAGAAGGTATACCCAACTGTCTCTTTTGGGTATCCTATGAAGACGCATTTCTCCGCTTTGGGTTCCAGCTTTTCAGGCTAAAGCTTTTTGACATAAGCATCACATCCCCAAACTTTAATAAATGACAACTTTGGCCTCTTGCCAAACCATAGTTCATATGGCGTCGTCTCAACGGATTTCGATGCTGCCCTATTTAAAGTGAATGCAGCTGTCTCTAATGCATAACCCCAAAACGATAGTGGCAAATCGGCAAGAGACATCATAGAACGCACCATATCTAATAAGGTTCCATTATGACGTTCGAACACACCATTACGCTGTGGTGTTCTAGACGGTGTCAACTGTGAAACAATTCCACATTGTCTTAAGTGACTGCCAAACTCATAACTCAGATATTCACCTCCTCGATCAGATCATAGGAATTTAATCTTCTTGTTACGATGATTCTCAACTCACTCTGAAATTGCTTGAACTTTTCAAACCTTTCAGACTTGTGTTTCATTAAGTAAATATACCCATTTCTATTTAAGTCATCAGTGAAGGTGAGAAAATAACGATATCCACTACACACTGCAACATTCATTGGATTGCACACATCAGTATGTATGATTTCCAATAAGTCACTTGCCCATTCCATTGTTCCAGAGAACAACATTTTAGTCATCTTGCCCATGAGGCATGGTTCGCATGTGTCAAGTGATTCAAAATCAAGTGACTCCAAAAGTCCATCAGCATGGAGCTTCCTCATGCGTTTTACACCAATATGACCTAAATGGCAGTGCAACAAGAAAGTGGTACTATCATTATCATCTCTACATCTTTTGGCATCAATGTTATTTATATGTGTATGATCACCATCAAGATTCAATATGAATAAACCCCTCACATTGGGTGCATGACCATAAAAGATATCACTCATATAAATAGAACAACCATTATTCTCTGATTTAAATGAGTAACCATCTCGCAATAAACAAGATCCAGATATAATGTTCATGCTTAACGCAGGCTATAAATAAAAATTATTCAGGTTCATCACTAATCCCGATGGTAATCAAAGAGAGAGCGTCCCAACGGCGATCACATCAACCTTGGAACCATTTTCCACACGCATCGTCACTTCGTCCTTTGCTAGCCTTTGTCTATTCCGTCGTTCCTGTTTTGAGTTCAAATGTGAGCAACCGAACCGGTATCAAATACCCAGGCACTACAACAAGAGCTAGTAAGGTACACATCAATAACATGTATATCATATATACATTGTTTGTTGTTGGACGCCTTCTTGTCAGCCAAGTACGTGGGGCAGTTCCGCTTCCAGTGACCAGTTCCCTTGCAATGAAAGCATTCAGTTTCTGGCTTGGGTCCAACCTTGGGTTTCTTCACGGGAGGAGAAACTGCTTTGCCATCCTTCTTGGATTTTCCCTTCTTGCCCTTGACATTTTTATTGAAACTAGTGGTTTTATTGACCATCAACACTTGATGTTCTTTCTGGATTTCAGACTCAGCGACTGTCAGCAGCGCAAATAGCTCGGTGACTGACTTGTTCATCCCGTGCATGTTATAGTTCATCACAAAGCTCTTGTAGCTAGGTGGCAGTGATTGAAGAACTCTATTAGTGATCGCCTCTGGCGGAAGGGGCATCCCTAACTCCGCCAGACGAGTCAAATACTCAGACATTCCGAGTATATGTTCACTGATAGACCCGTTCTCCTCCATTTTGCAAGCATAGAACTTATCGGAGGTCTCATACCTCTCAATCCGGGCATTCTTATTGAAGATAAACTCCAAGTCCTGGAACATCTCATATGCTCCATGACGTTCAAAACGTCTTTGAAGTCCCGGTTCTAAGCCATACAATATTGCACACTGAACTATTGAGTAATCTCCAGAACGTGCCTCCCAAGCGTAAATAACGTCTTCGGATGACATGTCTTTGGGTTGGTTACCAAGCAGTGCATCAAGGACATATGACTTCTGGGAAGCCGTGAGGATAATCCTTAGATTACGGGCCCAGTCCACAAAGTTACTTCCATCATCTTTCAACTTAGCTTTCTCTAGGAACGCATTAAAATTCAGGTGTGCTACTACGCTAGCCATTAATATGCAAAGGTTACTTAGACTATTGTTCAAGATAATGAGTTTAGTTAATCAAATTACTAAAGCTACTCAAATCGACATCCCTCAGGTCATATGAGTGACACATGATCCAAATTCACTAACTCAATACCGATCATCACGTGAGGTGAGGTAGTTTCAATGGTGAACATCATTTATGTTGATCATATCTACTATATGACTCATGTTCGACCTTTAGGTCTCTTGTGTTCCGAGGCCATGTCTGTACATGCTAGGCTCGTCAAGTTTAACCCAAGTGTTCTACATGTGCAACACTGGCTTGCACCCATTGTATGTGAATGTAGAGTCTATGACACCCGATCATCACGTGCATAAAAGGATTAACATCACATGCAAATCATAAGTGAAATGATATGGCCATGAACTTGTGCATTTGATTCCATCTTGAAAGCATTGGCATGATCTTCATTGTCATCAGCATGACACCTTGATCTCCATCATGTTGATCTCCATCAACGTGTCACCATCGGGGTTGTCGCACCCACCATGCTTCTACTACTATTGCTACCGTTTAGCGATAAAGTAAAGCATTGCATAGCGCTTAATGATTGACACGCAGGTCATACAATAATTAAAGACAACCCTATGGCTCCTGCCGGTTGTCGTACTCATCGACATGGAAGTCGTGATATTCTGTACAACACATGATCATCTCATACATCACATATATCTCATCATGTAATTGTCCATATCACATCACAACATACCCTACAAAAACAAGTCAGACATCCTCTAATTCTTGTTGCATGTTTTACATGGCTGCTACGGGTATCTAACAAGAACAATTATCATCTACACAAAACCACAACGGTAATACATAAGTTACTTTTCAACCTTCTCAAGGACCGCCTTTGTCGAATCCGATCCAACTAAAGTAGGAGAAACAGACACCCTCCATCCATCTTTGTTCAACGAAGTTACACGTAAGTTGATGGAACCGGTCTCTCGTAAGTGTACGAGTAAGGTTAGTCTAGGCCGCTTCATCCCACAATACCGCTGAACCAAAACACGACCAAGGGCGGAAGCAATTGTAAGCATCAGCGCCCACAAACTCTTTGTGTTCTAATCGAGATCTCATCTACACATAGACCTCGCTCATCATGCCACTGTTGGGGAATGTTGCATGGGAAACAAAAACTTTCCTATGCACACGCAAGATCTATCCATGGTGATGAGAATCTACGAGAGGGACAGTGGATCTACGTACCCTTGTAGATTGCTAAGCAGGAAGCGTTAAGAAAATGCGGTTGATGTAGTCGAACGTCTTCGTGATCCAAATCGCCGAGCTTCCCGTGATCCAATCACGATCCGTCCCGATCAAGCACCGAATGGACAACACCTCCGCGTTTAGCACACCTACGGCTTGATGATGATCTCCGCCTTCTTGATCCAGCAAGAGGGAGCAGAGAGGTAGACGAGTTCTCTGGCACCGTGATGGCGTTGCGGCGATGGTGGTGGAGTAATTCCAGCAGGGCTTTGCCTAAGCACTGTTGAAACCGATCTAGAGGAGAAACTACGGACTAGAGGAGAGGGTAGCACGTGGCTGAAAATCTATATGCAAAAACCCTAAAACCTCTAGTATATATAGGAGGAGGAGAGGAGGAGGCTTGGCCACAAGGGCAAGCCATCTTGGCTTCGGCCGAAGTGGAGGGAGGAGTCCTACTCCTTCACTCCTAGTCGGTTTCGGACTCCTTCCTTATATTAGCCTTTTTTTCCACCTTTTCCACTTTGGATTTCCTTCCCAGCCGCATGGGCCCTATGTGGAACTTCGGACATCCCACTAAGGGCTGGTATTCATCCTCACACATCCCATGTAGCCTCTTGGGTCGAAATACCGCTCCCGATGGTCCCCCGGTATTGTTCCGGCACTCCCGGTACACTACCGATGAGCCCGGAACTTTTCCGGTGACCAAAACGGGACTTCCTATATATCAATATTTACCCCCGGACCATTCCGGAGCTCCTTGTGATGTCCAAGATCTCATCTGGGACTCCGAACAACCTTCGGTCACCACCATTCATAACTCTATACTACCGAAACGTCACCAAACCTTAAGTGTATGTGCAGACCCTGTGGTTTCGAGAACTATGTAGACATGACCGAGACACCTCTACGGTTAATAACAAATAGCGGGACCTAGATGCCCATATTGATTCCTAGATATTCTATGAAGATCTTTATCGGTCGAACCTCTATGTCAAGGATTCAGTTAATCCCGTATGATGTTCCCTTTGTTCTTCGGTATGTTACTTGCCTGAGATTCGATCGTCGGTATCTCCATACCTAGTTCAACCTCATTACCGGCAAGTCTCTTTACTCGTTCCGTAATACAAGATCCCGTGGCTAACACTTAGTCACATTGCTTGCAAGGCTTATTGTGTTGTTGTATTGCCGAGTGGGCCCTGAGATACTTCTCCATCACACGGAGTAACAAATCCCAATGTTGATCCATGCCAACCAAACAGACACCCTCAGAGATACCTATAGAGCACCTTTATAGTCACCCAGTTACGTTGTGACGTTTGATACACACAAGGCACTCCTCCGGTGTCTGTGAGTTTCATGATCTCATGGTCGTAGGAACATATACTTGACATGCAGAAAACTATAGCAATAAACTGACACGATCATATGCTACGTTTATAGTTTGGGTCTTGTCGACCCCATCATTCTCCTAATGATGTGATCCCATTATCAAATGACATCTCATATCAATGGCTAGGAAAGCTTGACCATCTTTGATCAACGAGCTAGTCTACTAGAGGCACACTAGGGACAAAGTGTTGTCTATATATCCACACATGCAATGTGTTTCCAATCAATACAATTATAGCATGGATAATAAATAATTATCATGAACAAGGAAATATAATAATAAACACTTTATTCATTGCTTCTAGGGCATATTTCCAACATAGCAGCCCCTGAACCCTGGGTGAGTTTGAAGAAAACTCACCTGGGGGTCGAATACTCAGAAGTAACCAACGATGCACAAGAAATTATTCATCCCATAATTTTCTAATGACTTTTAAGAGGGCCGAGCACATGGTCATATTCTTGATAGCTCGGGAGTTTGAACACTCGTAAATTGATATATATATTTATTGTTTGTAGGCCTCATCATCGGCGGTCGTTAATGCTGCGGAGCTTATCGAGCTAAATCGAAAGCTCAAGAGATCCAAAGAGGAGCTTGACGCCCTGAACAAGAGGCTCGATGGGGCACAAGGTAAGACGAATTGTAATATCCGAGCTTTCTATGATGAGTGAAACCACACTGGTGACCTAGTTCAATTATATGTTTATTGCTTACACAACGTAGGCCGAGGAGATCGAGAAACTCAAGGTCGAGCTACGAAATATGAAGCAAGAGGCCGCAGACGAGAAGGAAGCAGCCGCGCTCTCTGCATTAAAAACTGTGAGCCCTAAGCATTAAGCCCGAGTGGAGGAGGTTCAGCAGGAGCTCAAGGATGCCAACCTGAAGTGCGAGGCCCTTGAGCAGAAAGGCAAGGAGCAAGCCCCTAAGCTGTTCACACTGAACTCTGAGCTCCAAAAGGAGCGGGTGGATAGGCGGTTCATTGAAGAGAAGATCCGCCAAGTCAAAGCTATCTCAGATGGTAAGCCGTATTTACTATAGTGTGGCTTTGGTGATAGAAGGTTCACATTACTCACCCAGGTGTGGCGTTCCCAGGCGCCTTCTTGGACCTCCAAAAGAGTATGGCAGACGCGAACCAGTTCTATGCTTCACGAGAAGAAGGTGATGAGGCTCAGCTCTTTTGGGCGCAGTTTGAAGCCCCCGAGCGCTCTCCTCTTCTCATTGAGCCAATGAAGCAACTGATGGAGCTACACCGAATGGCGGAGCCGGCCATGAAGGATCTCTGCATCCGGCTATGGCCCGACGAGCCGTCGCCGAGCAGCTACATTGGTCTGGTGCGGAGGCTGAGCGACGTTGCACCTCGGATTGACGCGCTAAAGTGTTCCACCTGCATCGAACGTGCTCGGGTGGCCTTTGCATGGACCATGATGCACTGGCCGAGGCTCGATCCGCCCAACATGGCCACCGCACCTCCACTCCCTAAAAAGGAGTATCAGTGCCCTGAGCGATATTTCTCCGCAATGATGGAGGGTGCTTGGGCGATAGAGGCTCAATGCTCAAAGGATAAATTTTATGAATGAGTCCATTGTAATATGTCCGAAGACTTTTCAACACTTTATGATGATGTTGCATGGTTTATCATGTCGTATAAGTTTTGCATTCATTGTGACTCCCATGTGGCTGTTTAATCTGAAAGTTGCGAGTCGTCTGCTTTAGCCCCCATGTAGATACTACGCGAGGTGTCTCTGCCTCCGCATTGTGTCCCTTAGCTAATGTATCGGTGCCTGAAGGCAGTAGTGCGAGGGGACAAGGCAATCAGACTATGATGCTTTATCGCTTTCACTTAGCCGTAGGAGCGTTAAAAAGGAACACGGGGGCGAATAACCAGCCCCTATTGGTTTGTGATTCTGGTTGAACTGCAGCTAAAGCCAGCATCACATGGTTTGTACGAGTACGAAACCCATAGTATGACACGGAATAACCTTTAATGAGTTTTTAGTATGACACTTATGCTCAGATTCGCAGACCGGTTCTCGCATAGTATGACAGTCACTTTTTGGCTTTCTCCCCTGAGGTGCTTGACTAGGCCAGGTGGAAACACAATCACAATGGTTCTACCTTTGCCCTTTTAGCCAAATGTGCGGAACGTAAAAGGGCAAACACAGGAGCCAAGCGACCCAACTATTGACCCAAGACATAGTTCGGAACCAATGCACATAAAGCGAAATCCAAGACACTGAGCACACAATCGATTGTGCCGGTGTGATGCTTAGCGCGATATTTTAAATTCAAGCCCCCGGTCTATTATCCGGTCGCATCGTGATATGTACCAAATAGTTTCGCAAGAATCATTGATGAGGGAAGAAACAAAGCATGTATCATAAAATACAGTGAAGAGGCCATGCACGATGGTCTTTTATTTGCTCGGTGATTCTTATAACTCAAATTGCTGAAGAAACTGTTTATAGGTATTTGAAGTTGAAAATATAAAGTTTACAGGAGGGGTTGTACCAGGGGTCTTCGATGGGTGGCCTGACGTCCTCGATGTGCCCTGTTGCCTATCCGCTCCTGTGCCTCCTAGGGTGTTGCCTTCCTTTAAGGGTAAGTGGTGTCGGAGAGCGGCCTTGGAAACAAGGTCTTGATAAGTCACCGAAGTATGGATGAGCTTTAAGCTTTAGCAGGTCCTGGATGGTACCTGAGATATGTCCGAGGACATGTACTGGCATGCAGTAGTTTGGTCCAACCGAACACTTTCCTTTTTATAGTCGGTTCCCATTGCTGACCATGGTTTTTTGAGTGCAAAATTGTGCCTTCTTAGCATGTGTTTGACGGATATTAGGGTTGTGAAATGGGGGGCAAGTCCCTATTTCTGGGGAGAAGAAGGTTCTGGGAGTTCGGACTGAAACCAAGCTCGTTTGTCAACCTTACGTGCCTTTTTGGCAGATTTTGGCATGTGTCGATCGTCATCGTAATGGAATTTGACCGCCAGGTCCAATGCATGTTCCTTAGTTTGGAGGGAACGCTCTATGATGCCGTTGACAGTAATGACCCCCTTGGGTCCGGGCATTTTGAGCTTGAGGTATGCGTAGTGTGGGACGACATTAAAGCGAGCGAACGATGTACAACCTAGCAGGGCGTGATAACCGCTATGGAAAGGTACAATATCGAAGATCAAGTCCTTGCTACGGAAGTTATCGAGCGATCCGAACACTGCTTCTAGGCTCACCGAGCTCGTGCATCGGGCCTCGATGCCTAGGATCACTCCTTTAAAGGTAGTGTTGCTGGGTTTGATCCTTGATGGGTCTATACCCATCTTTTTCACCCTGTCTGAGTAAATCAGATTGAGGCTACTCCTCTGTCCATTAGGACCTTAGAGAGGTGATACCCATCAATAATGGGGTCTAGGATGAGGGCGGATGAACCCCCATGACGGATACTGGTCGAATGATCTCGTCGATCAAAGGTAATCGGGTACGCCGACCATGGGTTATACTTCAGGGCTACATGCTCTATAGCGTAGACCTCTTGAAGGGTGCTCTTCCTCTCCTTTTTTGGCTATGTGAGTGGCATATATCATGTTCACAGTCTTTACCTCTTGAGGGAACTGCTTCTGTCCACCATTGATCAGACCACGGGGCTCATCATCGTCCTTGATGCGTGGGCCCTTGTCTTGCTCCTCGACCGCGAGTTTGCCGTATTGTTTGAACACCCAACAAGGTTGGTGTGGGTGGTGGGGTTTTCTTGAGTGCCATGGATCTGGCAGGGGCTCTCCATGATTTTGAACATCGAGGTAGTGAAAACACGTTTGCTCCCTTGGTGGTTTTGGTATTTAATAACAACATATATGTCATTGAACTAATGTTTCCACTAAGTATGTTTTAGAAAAAGTTCAATGATAGGTTGGCTAAAGGATTGTGGAATACCCCAAGATTCAAGGAATAGCATTGGCCAAGCTTCAAGCAAAGGACTCTAAATTTTACATTTGTGAGAAATCACTTTGTGTCCATAGGAAAGCCAATACTATTAAAAGGGGTAAGGTTTTGTTGGTGAACAAAATGCTCATATGTGCACAAGTGATAGTCACCACATACACCCACAAGCCCTTCCACAAAAGTTTGTCCAAAGACAAACACTCAAAATCGGTGCAACCAACATTCTACACTCGGTGCCACCGATTCCAAACCCTAGACAGACTCAGCCAAACCCTAGCTTTTCGGTACAACCGATACTACATTTGGTGCCACTGAGTTGGGCTGCCAACTTTCTGTTACGCAAGTTCATAATTTCGGTCCCTCCGAGATTGTTGGATCGACATCACCGAGATTGGACATTCTGACTGTTGGTCACCTTATCGGTGCAACCGAGATTCCTATATCGGTCTCACCGAGATTCAAAAGTTGCTAACTTTAAGTCACTTCGGTACAACTGAGATTCACACATTGGTCCCACCGAGTCTGGCTTATTGTGTGTAACGGTTGGATTTTTGGAGATGCCTATATATACCCCTCCACCACCACTCACTCGTAAGAGAAGCACTTAGAACGGGTCCCCACTCATACCTACTGATTTTATGATAGAGAACCACCTACCCTTGCGTTGAGGTCAAGATCTTCCACTCCAACCATATGGATCTTGATTTCTAGCCTCCCCAAGTTGCTTTCCACCAATCTCATCTCTTCTACGAGGACAAATCTGTGAGAGAGTGATTGTGTGTTGAGGAGTCTATCATCTTGAAGCACAAGAGCAAGGAGTTCATCGCATTACCGAGCCTATTACCTTTTGAAGGGTGGTGCCTCCTAGATTGGTTAGGTGTCACTTGGGAGCCTCGTACTTCGTGTTGTGGAGTGAACCAAGAAGTTTGTAAGGGCAAGGAGATCGTCTACTTCGTGAAGATCTACCCCGAGTAAGGCTAGTCCTCCGTGGACGTAGGCCGTCATGTTATAGTCAAGGTTGCTTCTTCGTGGAACCCTCCGTGGGTATAGCCCTCCGTGGAATCTCGCGACCATTACCCTCCGTGGGTTGAAGACTCCATGAACGTGGATGTATGATAGCACCACCTATTGGAACCACGGGAAAAATCATTGTGTCACCAATTGCGTTTGATCTTCCTACCCTTCCTTTACTTACACGCTTGTCTTTACTTTCCGTTGCGATACTCTTAGACATGCATGTGTAGGGTGTACTTGACATACCATGAATGCTAAAATCTGCCAAGAATTAAAATTGGGAAAAAGTATATTTTTATTTGGTCAAGTAGTGTAATCACCCCCCCTCTAGCACTACTTTCAATCCTACAGGTAGGTTCGTCACGATTGCCTTTAGGAGGCTTCTTCCGCTGACGGGATCGAGGGTTGCAGAAACCGGCATTGACGGCCGTGTCGTTAGCATCACTATTGCTATGTCGGTGCTTATTTTTGTTGCGTCTTGGTTTCCCCTTTCCGTCCTGAACTTGGGAGGTTCCGAGGTCTTTGGTGTTGTGGCTCCGTCTAGCTAGCCAGTTATCCTCGCCCGCACAAAAGCGATTGATGAGTGATGTAAGGGCGGACATTATCCCAGGCTTGTCCTGTCGAGCTGGCGAGCCAGCCATTCATCCCGAATATTGTGCCTGAAAGAGGCCATTTCCTCGACATCTGGGCAATCAATGATCTGGTTTTTCTTGGTCAATATCCGATTCCAGAATTTTCAAGAGGACTCTCCTGCTTTCTGGACGACGTTGCTTAGGTCGGAGGAGTCCGGCGGCGGTACATAGGTGCCTTGGAAGTTAGATCGGAATGCATCCTCTAGATCCTCCCAGCATCCGATAGAATTTTCGGGGAGGCTGTTTAGTCAGTGCCAAGCTGACCCCTTGAGTTTTAGGGGTAGATACTTGATGGTGTGGAGATCGTCTCCTCGTGCCATGTGAATATGGAGTAAATCCTCGATCCATACTGTTGAGTCAGTTGTTCAGTCGTATTGCTCTATGTTCACAGGTTTAAATCCTTTCGGGAACTGAAGCTGCATCACCTCGTCGGTGAAGCACAATGGGTGGACAGCGCCTCTGACCCGGGCTATGTCACGCCGGTAGTCGGTGTCTGTACTCGCTTGGTTTCGTTCCCGACATCTATTGTTGCGGTCGAGCCAAGGCAGATACACATCCCATCTATTGGGGGAGTACCCTCTAGATCCGTAGATAGATCTCGTACGACTTGTTCTATAGTCGAGGTCGTGTGGCAAGTCAAACCTGTCATCAGGCTCTATTGGCTCTTTTCCCCTTTTGTGGGGTATTGTCGGCCTATAACCGGTGTCGTCAGATGTCCTATATCGTCCTCGGGGAGGGCGGTATGTGTAGGAGATATGCCCTAGAGGCAATAATAAATGTTATTGATTATCTCCCTGTTCATAATTAGGTTTATGTTCCATGCTATAACTGCTATGGTTCTCGAGTCTACAATAACCACGAGGCTTGAAGGAAGACTCATATGCACGTGTGGAATAATAAACGGTAAATTGTATTCCTAGTCTGGCCTCTAAGACTGGCTCAAGTATTGTATGATGATCCTGTTTTCCTAATCATGGGCATGGCTATGCCGGCAATTTTGAGGGCACAATGTTAGAAGAACATTTGTGTTGAATCGAACCAAATTGATGTTATGCTATGAGATACATTCGTCATAAGTTAATGGTTAATAACACAGAGAAGTTAATGTTTGCAAAATTCCTTAGACCATGAGAGTATCAAGTTTCTTCATGCTTGCTTCATGAACTTTGGGGTTTGTTAAACGTCATCCGTAAATGGGTGGCTATTACGGCGGCTTATGGGTTCATGGAAAAGTATGTCAAGTAACTTGATAACTCAAGATTGGGATTTGCTCCTCCGACGATGGAGAGATATCTCTGGGCCCTCTCGGTGTTACGGTATCAATCATCGTCTGGCCAGACACTTTGTGATTTGATCACTGGGATGCTGGGACACGGGAACGAGAAAAGAGAACAATACCGGTAACGAGGTAACTGGCATAGTGGACAAGTTGTTGATCCACGGGGATGCCAACATGTCTCACCTCAGGTATTTGTAACATATCGCGAAGCAACAGGAATAGCACACGACAACTGGAGGTTCACTCGAATATTCATTCGTGTGGGTATAGGGGTCAATATGGGTGTCCACGGCTCCGATGTTGATCATTGATCGGAAGGGGTTCCGGGTCATATCTATACTTCACCGAACCTATAGGGTCACACGCTTAAGGGTCATCTATCTGCTGAATACTAGACAAGGAGTCCGAGAGAAAGTCATTGAAATAGTTTGGGAGACAGCGGAAAAGTTCCGGAGAGAACACCGAAAAAGTTTCGGTAAAACCGAAAAGTTGTTTCGGATAAAACCATTGATCCAAAAAGATTTCGGCAAGCACCGGGAATTTTTTGGAGGTTGCCAGATCAGTCTGGTAATTTCTGGAATTTTTCGGAGAAAAAACCAGAAAAGGTTTCCGGAGCTGCCGGAATTGTTTACCAG
Organism: Hordeum marinum; assembly: GCA_022496015.1. Classification (NCBI taxonomy): domain Eukaryota; kingdom Viridiplantae; phylum Streptophyta; class Magnoliopsida; order Poales; family Poaceae; genus Hordeum; species Hordeum marinum. Next base: position 70,039,957 of record CM039678.1, on the reverse strand, counting down.
GCAAACGAAGATGGTTTTAAATTAAACCACCATACCGGAAATGTTCTAGAGCGTGTCCAGATAATTTTAGAGGGTGCCGGAAATGTTCTAGGACCTTCCAGAATTTTTCCGAAGTAATAGTCGCGGAAAACATCTTGTCCCAGCGTGAGGGGACAAGATCCCACGTTTCGTGGGGCTGTTTTGGGGCGCCTCCCTTTTGGGGGCAGCCCCTTGTGGCTGGACAAAAGGTGTTGGGAGGCCCCCCATGGTGGGGGCAGCCTCCACAAATGGTGGAGAGTGTTGGGAGGAAGGTGGGGCTCCATGGGGGAACACCATGGACAAGGGAACATGTTTTCTCCATGTTTGGTGGGAACATGCTTCCTTGTTTTGTGGGTGCTTGTCATGTGGCTGAAATTTCAGCCACCACCACCCCCTCCTTCCCCTATAAAAGGAGGTGGAGAGGAGATCTCCATCCCCACTCCAACTCTCATACACATGCCATGCATTATCTGGCTTCTTTTCTCCCTCCCACGAAAAGAGTTTCGTAGAGCCGAAAGGCTGTCTGGGTTTCGGTGGGAACTAGTTCTGGACGGCGAAGCCCTGCCGGATAGATGACACCGTATGTGTGCAACTCTGTAGAGAGATCGTAGTTTCGGTCTTAGTTTGAGAGTGCCTCCCGAAGGGCTGTCCGTGTGACCGTCCGAGTTTTGGAGGTCCTCCCGAAGGGCTATCCGAGTGACAGTCCAAGTTTCGGAGGTCCTCCCGAAGGGCTGTCCGCGACACCATCCTGGGGACTGTCCGGCCGCCTCCCGGAGGGCTGTCCGCGGGGTAGATGAGGGTATACATCCTCGCGGTTGGGAGTTTCTAATATCCTAGCTTCGGGGATCTGCACCGCCGTTCGTCATCGACTCTACTTCCGCTGTGCTACGAGTCGGTAACGAAAATGATGAAACCTTGTATGCAGTCTCCATAGTGGTCCTGGGCTGGTGCGTAGGTCGGAATTTTTTTGTTTTCTGCTACGTTACCCTAAAGTGGCATCAAGATCCGTGCTATGCGTAGATGCAGGTTGTGATCTAGAATACACAGTCATGTATGGGTGTTGCACAATATAATTAGGTAGTAGATGAGATCTATTACTGAAAATTATTTGTGCGGGTAGCAGATGAAATCTGTAAACCGATGTTCTTGTTGCTTCCCTAGAATTTGCATAGTCCTGATCTTAATGGCATGATGGAATCTCACAAAGTTCTGGCAATCCGCGATCCTTTCATGCTGCTCCTGAGTATGCTGACTGACAGATCAACGAAGTGCTAACAGTTCTTTGGGTTCCACCATAATTGAGAAAGATGGATGTTTCGCAGACAAAAGGGCAATGCAGATGCGATCTGCACGGGGGTCACGCGTATGATGAAGTTTAGTATGGGGCTCGATATTTTATTATTTCGTGTTTCATACACCCTGGAAAGTTAATCTAGCAACTTGAATTATCATAATTGATGATGGACGTTGGTAGATTCGGTTTGTTTCAAAACCTTAGAAGCCACGTAAAACAAGTTTTTACTTGAACCGATTAGAGGCGTCTAACTTGGTTTTGCAGGATGGTTTGCATGTGCATATGATGTGGTATAGCAATGCTCATATTAATTTGATTATATATGAGATGACTATATGATGTAATTAACATGACCGCGTGTCATGATTCGGCATGATGGCTGGAGCCATATGATTGCACTTTAATGACCTGCGTGTCAACCTTATGTAATGCACTTATTTTATTAGCTATAGAGATAGCAATATTACCTAGTGCATCGACAAGGTGGTGGCAATCTTCGCGAAGGTGAACACCGACGCAAATGCCGAAGACGAAGAAATGAAAGACTTCTCCGTCAGAAAGGGCTATACCATATCATGCTATTATGAATTTCCTGAGATGTTTATCCCTTATGATGCACCCTTCTTGATTGCGCGGTAGTCTCTTTTTATTAGGGTGATCTCTCACAAAAAAATATCAAGTAGTTAGTGTTCTCCCAAGTGTAGCACCGTCACGACACCTATCTTTTCGGGGTGTGCCGTGTCACACGGGTACGAACGATTAGAGAAGTGTGAGGCGGGTGAGTTGAGACCTCGCAGCGAGATCACTTGGTTGTCTTGACATTCAGGCATGACCATCATGAGCTCGGAACACATGCATCGAAAGATGAACAAGAGTCACATAGAGATGTGATTGGCAAGTTGGCCTACCGGTTGAGATTTTCGTCATCAGTGGTGTTACACCAATGGCGAACAATTTAAATGCGGGTCTTGTATCACTCACAATCAATTATGAGAGATATTGATTTGAGTGGGAGTGCTCTATAGAATTAATTCTTTTAATTCTCGGTGCAATTAATTGTGAACTTTGTCTACATAATAGTTGTAGAATAATGGCTCGCGTTTCCACCTTCCCTATTAAAATTGAATAGCTGTTAAATATCTGGTTAAAACTTTACAGTTGGTAACGTAATGTGAGGATTGTCCTCAAGAGTGTCGAGAAGGACTTTGTCCTATCACATGCTTTTGGTATTCTCCCGCTAATGCTATGGATCATGTGACTCTCGTCCTTCGATCCAAAATCTAGAAATCCTTTTCAGTCAAAAGGCAATATGTTTACTTCCATGAGACCTGAACTTCGAAAGTTTGGATAGTTATGTGATATTCATGGAATTTGAAAATCATTTTCAGAGATAGACAAAGGCTAAAAGATATGAGATATCCACAGCAATGTTTGTTTGCAAACTACTAGTAAAGAAGTTTACTATGCATTAGACTGATAAGAGAGGGATCCAGGAGAACGCGGCCGGTCATATGATGAAAGGTGAATAAAACAACAGCTTAAAGAGAAAGGAAGTGTCCGAAGGGTGTTAGTGAGACTTTCACGCCTAGGAAGTCCAGGGCTAATGCCACTCTTAAGTTGGATGCTTCTTCTGAGAGTAGGAGAAACACTGAAAAGTTAAACTGTTAGAAGTATAATGGCAAAAGGAAAGAAGACTGGAATATCCAGCTCATGTATGAATGTCATACAAAGTTTTTGATGTATAGAAGGCTGGTCAAAGGTATAGTTCTTGGGAATTATGGTTAAACATGTTAATCACTAATTCTTGGGTATTGTGAGTTAATCACAAAGATACCCGCTTGATTGCATTCTGTTGCAACTCGATGTAAGAACTACTATGGACTGAAAGACTAGCCAGGGATGAGGTTTAGATACATGCAGGGAACATAGTAAATGTTACTATGCCTTCGATCGGTGTATTCCCTATGTATTAAGTTTCATAATTCATTTTAGAGTTTCACACTCTAGCCCTTTGCATAAGGTATCTTGCAAGAAGGTTGTTCATAAGAGAACTTTTCATGATTGGTGTTATGAATAACATAAGAGCCATACTTTCATTATGAATGAGACGTATGTTATGAATATTGATAATATTACATTACCTCTGAGTTTACTTTTATAATTCATTTTAGAGTTTCATACACTCTAACCCATTGCACAATGTTTGTTGCAAAAGAGTTGTTCATAAAAACAACAATTGTTGTTCAGTATTATGAATAACATGAAGGGCCATGCTTCCATCCTAGATGGGATGTATGTTATGAATATTGATGGAAATATGATACATCCATAACACTGACGCTAAATGTCGCATGAATAAAAGAATATCACATATGTGTGGCACTGCATTTGGTCACACTGGAGAAACTCGCATGGAAAATTCCATTATGATGGATTTTGAAGTCGTTTGATTTTGAATCATCTCACACTTGCAACTTTCCTACAAAACAAGTGAACTAACTAAAATACCGTTCACAGGCCATAAGGAACGAGCAAAGAACTTATTGGTGATCATACATTTGATGTATGTAGTCCGATAAATGTTGTTGCAAACAATGGATTTGTCTACCTTAAAAAATTGACTCAAGTAGATATATGGATATTTACTTAATGAGACGTAAGTCTGGATCTTTTGAAATCATTCGAAAGGTTTTCAAAAATAAAGTAGAAGTTATTGTACCGAGAAAATTATGTTTCTGCAATTTGATTGCGGAAAGGAATATTTGAGTTACAAGTTTAGCGAATGTCTGATGAGTTGTGAAAAAGGTTTCATAACTTGCACCTCCCGAAACACCATAGCAAGTGGAAAGTCCGTGAAGATGTAATCGAACCATTTATGACATGGTAAGATCAAAGATGACATAAATAGATTTGCCATTATCCTTTTTATAGAGTGATGCTTTAGAGACTGCGGCTTTTACACTGAAAAGAGATCCACCAGGTCTGTTGAAATGACGCCATGGTTATATCCAACCATGTTATATCTTTTCTTAACATTTGGAATATGGGGCTTGTAAAAGGTTACAAACCTATTCCAAATCAGACAAGTGCTACTTTGTTTGGTTATCCCAAGTCATTGGGTATTCCCCCACCACTATACCGAGGCAAAGGATTTTGCCACAAAACGGTATGCTTTTAAAGAGAATAGTTCTTACAAAAGGTGAGTGGGAGGACAGTGCAACTCGATGAGATAACCGGTATCTTCGTCATCTGTTTAAAGGAAAGAAACCCTGGAAATAATTCTGTTGTTTCCTACTACGACTGATACGGAAGTCTCTACAATAAAATGTATGGACTTCGGTCGAACGTGCAGCTCAACCACGTAGGCAAAGCTCGTGCAAACCTATCAGGTGCGCAAACGGGATATTGTTGTTAGACAACTATATACCTACAATACACAAGGAAGCGTTGATGGGCCCTGACTCCGGGATTGGCTAAATGCCAATACAATCCGAGATAGTTTCCATATAAGTGATTCAAGATTAAAACCTTGATACACCTTTCAGAGGACTTGGAATCTAACGAATATTTATGGAACTAAAAACTGATACGGATAAAAATGTTTTATCCATAAATCTCAACTTGTTGAAATAACAAGTTCAAGGAGTTGACTACGATGAGGTTGTTTCACCGTAGTGATGCTTAAGGTCGGTTCGGGTTGAACTAGCAATTAATACATATATCAATCATGAGATATGAAACCTGGATGACAAAAGGATTTCCATCTGATGGAAATGAAACCTAGGACTTGTATGTGATACAGTCCAAGGTAATTTGTCGATCCAGAGGATGCTAGTAAGTATGCAAACTTTAGAGTTTCAGCAATGGACAGAAGAGAGCAAAATGGAGTTGGAATCTTTGTGGTTTGATGAAATGGTCAAAAGGGTTTTTGACTTCATCAATGGTAACGAAGATGCTTGTGATTCAAGAAAGTAAGTGGGAGCATAATAATATTTTTAAAAACGTTGTGTGCTTGACACATTGTTAATTGGAAATAAATTTCTTGACACGAATTAGGACTTCATTTGAAAATAGTTTTTCGATGAAGTGCTTAGGCTAAATAGCCTCCATATTAGGCATGATGATCTATGGAGATAGATTTACCTAATGGGGCTAAGCAATGAATACATATTGACAAGGTGCTAAAACCTTTTAGCATTTAAAAACGCTAAGGAGTGATTCTTGCCGAAGTCACATGGAAAGAGTTTTTGCAAGACTCAGTGTCCCAAAACACTGACGAGTAAAATACATGATGGAGATTCCACACACTCTAGTGTTTTGATTAATCATGTATTCCATGGCATGTAAAAACAACCAGATATGTCCGATACTCCCAAGTTGTTGCGAGTATAGATACCAAAGTGATCAAAGCACTGATCATGGGACAACAGTGAAAGATGTCATTAAGTACTAGAGTAGTGCTGATGACATGTTTTCTCGCAAGCAGAGATTATGAAGTGCTCGTTGTAAGTAATTACATCGATACAGTCTCAATCAATGCTCCATGTGATTTTCGATTTAAGTGAAGGGTTTTGTGTAATACACAATATGGTGGCACAGTAGTTGGAAATTGTTCCAAACAAGATACCGTGGCGAATTCTATAACAAAGGCTAAGTATGTTGATGCTTTGGAAGCGACAAAGAAGTTGTCGAATCATATAGTTCATTCATGAACTTAGTATGGTTCCAAGATGGCTTTGGTCTATGAGACACTATTGCAGATAGTTGCTCCATAGCTCAGTCTGAGGAATCAGGTTTCGACCAATGACTCACACATATGCAAAGCCAAGTTCACACAAAATATGAATTTTGTGATAGCGTGAAAACGCGAGGATATGCAAAGTTACACACGGAGCTGAAGTTGTCAGATCCGTTGGACATCAGGCTATACCACAAGCGAAGCATATTTTACACCAGTATGCCATAGGTGTAAAGTGCATTAGCATTGACTAGATTATTGACTCTAGTGCAAGTGGGAGTCTGTAGGATATATGCCCTAGAGGCAATAATAAATGTTATTGATTATCTCCCTGTTCATAATTAGGTTTATGTTCCATGCTATAACTGTTATGGTTCTCAAGTCTACAATAACCACGAGGCTTTAAGGAAGACTCATATGCATGTGTGGAATAATAAACGGTAAATTGTATTCCTAGTCTGGCCTCTAAGACTAGCTCAAGTATTTTATGATGATCCTGTTTTCCTGATCATGGGCATGGCTATGCCGGCAATTTTGAGGGCACAATGTTAGAAGAACATTTGTGTTGAATCGAACCAAATTGATGTTATGCTATGAGATACATTCGTCATAAGTTAATGGTTAATAACATAGAGAAGTTAATGTTTGCATAATTCCTTAGACCATGAGAGTATCGAGTTTCTTCATGCTTGCTTCATGAACTTTGGGGTTTGTTAAACGTCATCCGTAAATGGGTGGCTATTACGACGGCTTACTGGTTCATGGAAAAGTATGTCAAGTAACTTGATAGCTCAAGATTGGGATTTGCTCCTCCGACGATGGAGAGATATCTCTGGGCCCTCTCGGTGTTACGGTATCCATCATCGTCTGGCCAGAAACTTTGTGATTTGATCACGGGGATGCCGGAACACGGGAACGAGAAAAGAGAACAATACCGGTAATGAGGTAACTAGCATAGTGGACAAGTTGTTGATCCACGGGGATGCCAACATGTCTCACCTCGTGTATTTGTAACATATCGCGAAGCAACAGGAATAGCACACGACAACTGGAGGTTCACTCGAATATTCATTCGTGTGGGTATAGGGGTCAATATGGGTGTCCACGGCTCCGACGTTGATCATTGATCAGAAGGGGTTCCGGGTCATGTCTATACTTCACCGAACCTATAGGGTCACACGCTTAAGGGTCATCTATCTGCTGAATACTAGACAAGGAGTCCGAGAGAAAGTCACTGAAATAGTTTCGGAGACAGCGGAAAAGTTCCGGAGAGAACACCGAAAAAGTTTCGGTAAAACCAAAAAGTTGTTTTGGATAAAACCATTGATCCAAAAAGGTTTCGGCAAGCACCGGGAATGTTTTGGAGGTTGCCTAATCAGTCTGGTAATTTCTGGAATTTCTCGGAGAAAAAACCGGAAAAGGTTTTCGGAGCTGCCGGAATTGTTTACCAGGTAAACGAAGATGGTTTTAAATTAAACCACCATACCAGAAATGTTCCAGAGCGTGTCCAGATAATTTTAGAGGGTGTCGGAATTGTTCTGGGACCTTCCAGAATTTTTCCGAAGTAATAGTCGCGGAAAACATCTTGTCCCAGCGTGAGGGGACAAGATCCCACATTTTGTGGGGCTGTTTTGGGGCGCCTCCCTTTTGGGGGGCAGCCCCTTGTGGCTGGACAAAAGGTGTTGGGGGCCCCCCATGGTGGGGGCAGCCTCCACAAATGGTGGAGAGTGTTGGGAGTAAGGTGGGGCCCCATGGGGGAACACCATGGACAAGGGAACATGTTTTCTCGATGTTTGGTGGGAACATGCTTCCTTGTTTTGTGGGTGCTTGTCATGTGGCTGAAATTTCAGCCACCACCACCCCCTCCTTCCCCTATAAAAGGAGGTGGAGAGGAGCTCTCCATCCCCACTCCAACTCCCATACACATGCCATGCATTATCTGGCTTATTCTCTCCCTCCCACGAAAAGAGTTTCGTAGAGCCGAAAGGCTGTCTGGGTTCCGGTGGGAACTAGTTCTGGACGGCGAAGCCCTGCCGGATAGATGACACCATATGTGTGCAACTCTGTAGAGAGATCGTAGTTTTGGTCTTAGTTTGAGAGTGCCTCCCAAAGGGATGTCCGTGTGACCGTCCGAGTTTTGGAGGTCCTCCCGAAGGGCTGTCCAAGTGACAGTCCAAGTTTCGGAGGTCCTCCCGAAGGGCTGTCCGCGACACCATCCGGGGGACTGTCCAACCGCCTCCCAGAGGGCTGTCTGCGGGGCAGATGAGGGTATACGACCTCGCAGTTGGGAGGTTGTAAAATCCTACCTACGGGGATCTGCACCGCCGTTCGTCATCGACTGTACTTCCGCTGCGCTACGAGTCGGTAACGAAAATGATCAAACCTTGTATGCAGTCTCCATAGTGGTCCTGGGCTGGTGCGTAGGTCGGATTTTTTTTCCTGCTACGTTACCCTAAAGTCTGGCTGGTAGTATGGAGTGTGCTTGGGAGACGGCGTATTATGAAGCTCGTCATCGAATTGTGGTAGCAGCCGTCGGCGTGGATAGCTCTTGGGTTGGTCCAATAGACCGGTACCGTATCCTTCCTCGGCTGATAGGACCCTCTTCCATCTATAGTTGCGGTTATCTTGTTCGGCCTTAAGCTGGCGTTCTTTTGCCTTCAGGCTTCGAGCAGTGGCTATAATATGTTGTCTAAACCGTTCTTGATCCTCAAGGTTTTTGAGGATGGTGAAGTCTTCGGCTTTTGGGATATCCTCCACCTTTATAGGGGATAGGTAGTTGTCATCCTCGGAATTGTTTGGATCCTCACGGCCGCGCTGGTCCTCCGGCCTCTCCTCGTCCTCTAGCGGCTGCTCGGGGATATCGGGATCACTGAGGTCTTGCGGGGTATCGCTTTCCCCAATGCCCGCAATAGCTTTCCTTCCCTTTTTTTCCCTTTGATCGTTTGCGTGGTTTCCGATGCCTTGCCGGTGCCTCGCCCGATTTATCGCCATTGTTTGCGGGTGTGTGCTCGCAGTTATCGGCTAGATCATCCACCATGTAGACATTGTAGGTGAAGGTGGCAGTCCATCGCCCGGTTTTGACGGGGATGGGAGCGCAATCCTCTTCATCTATCCCTTCTCCCTCCTCGGAGGCATAGTCCAACATATCGATGAAGTCTTCGATAGTGGCTACCAAGTGGGTGGTGGGTGGGATGAAAAATTCCTCTTGACTCCCCTCAAGGCCGATCTGAAAGTGGATCGGGGTTGGTTCATCAGTAATATTCATTGATAAGATCCGATCTAGAGCCTGGTTGAGTGTCGAGAGCTCGATCGGGTCAATCTACTTAGAGCTCCCAGAGTTAACCTCCGATGCGTCTGTGCAAGGAGTGTGTTCTGCAGGAACTGGTCCCCAGCCATCTGGTGCTATGGCCGGATCCGGACTAAAAGCCAGATCATTGCCGGGGTTGGCCCCGTGGACGGGATCGAAAGCAGAATCCAATGTTAAGGCCTCGGAGTCCTCGGGCATGTCCGATGAGATTGTGAGACCGGTTAGCGAAAGATATCCCCTAGAGTCTACGAAGAACTCTAGGTTCCCGAATCCGAACTCTTAATCAGGGGCGAAACTCCCGCCCCAGCCAAGACGGTCGGTCGGGTCAGTGTGCAGCACAATGCTGCCAAAAGCAAAGATCTGTCCGGGGACAAAGGAGTCCACATTACGGACTTCTTAGTTGATGACAACGCGAGCCATCGATTCCTTTGGCGATCATCGCGGAACTCTCAATCAAAGCACAAATGTCGGTGTCAAAACTGGCGGATCTCAGGTAGGGGGTTCCGAGTTGTGAGACTAGGATCGATGGTAACAACGAACGAAGGAGACGATGTTTACCTAGGTTCGGGCCCTCCTATGGAGGTAAAACCGTACATCTTGCTCAGTTATATTGATGGTATGAAGGTTACAGAGTTGATCTACCTCGAGATCTGATAGCTAAAACCCTAGAGGAGTTTCTCTGCCCTACAATCTACAACCCTCTTGGTTTATATAGACACCGGGCGATACCTAGGGTTTACACATGGTAAGTCTCCTGCCGGGGATGGAGATGTTGATTTCCTCATATTTACTTGGAGTGCACGACGCGCCTTCGGTACTTCCTTCTAGAACACAGGGTCTCGATGTATCTGGCCCCTCCTACGACGTGCAGAATACGGCCCACCAGGCCAGCGTATTGGGAGTTAAGCCAGTTCCCCGAGGTGGCTCAAAGCTGCCATGAGAGCCTCATCGCTATAGCCACCTTGCTCCATGACGATGCTATACATGTCAGGATGGATGTCGAGGGTCTTGCTCTCCCTAATGGTGCTTTTCCGCCTCCTTCACGACCTCAATCATGCTGGTGAAAACACTGATCTCCTCGTCCATCAGGCCACCCCTCTTCCTCTTCCTATCGATCATAGGGACATGCTCGAATGGCCTCAAACATCCGTCAAGTACTACCTCTACGTCCAGGGTGCCTGGGATGTTTGGCTGTGGCCATGATGAAGGAGAACCGATAGGCTCACCGGAGCCCATGAAATTCTTGCCGGTTGCCAGGCCGAAGGAGAAGATGTGCTGCATCTGGTTGTATTTTTGGTTTGGTGTGTTGAGGAACTCAACGTCCTTGGGGTAGTCCTAAGATAGAATCACAAGTGTTGTTAGTTGCTAGAAGGCAATGGTTGATAATGTGAAAAACAAAGGGACAACAAACTAACCGCGACAGTGCTGGTGTAGTGGTCTGCCTCCAGAATTATAGAGCAAGTGCCCTCATCCCAGGAGGCGCCGCTAAGGTCTATGAGCCTAGACACTTGGATCCATCGGACTCTCCACTTCCTTAGGCGGTTGTACACCTGGGTGGCACTCACCTCCTAGCCACAGAATGCGAACACCTGCTTCTCAACGGTGTTCAAGTACATCTCCTTGATGCCCTTGTAAGTCATAACCCCACTAGAGATGAGCCCGCACATCTTGATGAGCACGAATGTGGACAGGAAGGGCTGCCAATTCGTATTGTTCCCCTTGCCATCCTTATTGGTCGTCAGTGCAGCGGGTGTAGTAGCATCAAAAGTGGGAGTTAGCAGAACTGGCTAAAAGACACACGCACCAGGTGACACCTCAAACACGTCTTAATCAGGAGGCATGTTCTGATCAAGGAGGGGCTGCGAATCCTTGATGTAGGAGGCCGCAAACTGGTTGTCCGAGAGGAGAATGGCCTGACTAAGATCTTATGTTTGTGTGATCATGTCCTACAATTGTATCACGCATAGATAGTAAGCATATCATATATGACAAGTAGCTACGAATCTATCACCAAGAGCTTCCACGACATCAGAGCTAGCTATGAATCAATTGTGTTCATCACAAAAAGCAACTCTAGCATGCTACAAATCCTACAGAACAAAATGTGCATCCATAGTGTTCAGCACAAAAAGCAACTCTAGCATGCTACAAATCCTACAGAACTAGTTGTGAATCCATAGTGTTCATCACTTTCATACTTCTCTAGCTACATAGTCCTACCACATGGTTGCACATCGAACCCGATGACCACATCCTATCAGATCTAGCTACAACGGACAATGAGAAAAAGAGGTGATTCAACTCACAGAGGTCATGGCTGCAGCTCGAGTGAATGCGGGAGGGGTCGGAGAAGCTGAGGAGGGGAATCGCCGCCGCTGTTGACCACCAGCCGGTGAAAGAGCTCCGCTTATCTCGTCGTCGGTGCCGATGCATGTTGGCAGGAAAGATCGAATGGGGGGGATAAGGGTGGCGGGGATTTGGGCGATGAGGGGAGGGTGGCTAAATAGGACGACCGAATTGGCGGGAGGTGAGCCGAAATCCTCCCGCCGATTTTTCAAAGACGCGCGTGAGCTCGCGCCATCTACTATTCGCAGGACATTATCACCGCTTTCCCCTCCTCGTCCTCGCACGAGCCCGGCTCTAAAGAAACTGTCGGTTCGATAGTAGCTCACGGGCCTGGGCTGGTCTGCTTTAAAGTACGTGCTATGCAAGCCTAATAGTGTATGCAGGGTAACCAAACAACCCAATTTCATCCAGCGCGGGCCTGTTTGGGCCATATCTAATCAACCAAACGCGCCCTTTCTAAATCACCTACACTTCTCTTGGATCAGGGAAAGAATGGGAATTGGTACATATAAGTCTCGAATGTATCGATAATTTATGAAGTATTCATGCCTTATTCACCTATGTTTACAATGCTTTTATATGGTTTTGATGCACTTTATATAATTTATTTAGAACTAACCCGGACTGACGTTGTTTTGAACAGAATTACCGTGGTGTTGTTTTTGTGCAGAAAATGAAAGTTCTCGAAATTGCTCGAAATTTCTTGTGATTTTTTCTGGAGGAAATAAGTAACATTGGAGCAAAGAACCATCGGAGGGGAGCCACTTGTGGGCCACAAGCCAACAGCCCCCACCCTCACTAGGGGCGCGCCCTAATGGCTTGTGGGGCCCACATGGCTCCGTTGCACATGATTCCAATGCTGAAAAATCCTATAAATCCCCAAAACCCCAGAAATAAACAGAGACTCCTCATTTCGCCGCCATAACACTATGTATCGATGAAAAACCAATCTAGAGGCATTCCAGTACCCTATCAGAGAGGCAAATCATCATCCGGTGGCCATCTCTTCATCATCCTCGCGGAGGCCATGACGAGGAGGGGGTAGTTCACCCTCAGGGCTGACTGTTTTACCGGTAGCTATGTGTTCAATCTCTCTCTCTCTCTCTCGTGTTCTTGAGATAGAACGATCTTGATGTATCACGGGCTTTGTTAATATAGTTGGATCATATGGTGTTCTTCCCTTGTCATCTTGTTGTGATGAATTGAATCTTTCCCTTTGAGATCTCATTATGTTGGACTGATTATTTTGGTTTGAGAACACTTGATGTACGTCTTGCGTGGGATACCCTTAGTGAGATTGGGGTATTATATTGATTCACTTGATATATGTTCAGGCATCAACTTACGAATTCCGGTGACCTTGGGGATCTATGCATAGGGGTTGATTGCATGTTTTCATACCATTTTCTTTGTTGGAAATCTTGGGGTGCTCCTTGAAGTTCTTTGTGTTGGATTGAATATGATAGATCTGAGATTGTTTGATGCATGTCGCATAATTTACCCACGGATACTTGAGGTGACATTACAGTATCTAGGTGACATTAGGGTGGATTGATATGTATCATTGTGTTTACTACGAACTCCAGGGCTGTTTGTGACACTTATATGAATAGCTCAAAATATTGATCGGAAAGATTAACTTTCAGGCGGTTCTACTACCTACACCAATTTAATCTATTTGTTCTCCACTAGATAGTAACTTTGGAGTGATTCTTTGTTGCATGTTGAGGGATGATCATATGATTCAACTATGTTAGCATTGTTGGGAGATTGCACTAGTGAAAGTATTAACCCTAGGCCTTATTTCCAAGCATTTATACAATGTTTTGCTTGCTGTGTTACACTTTCTACCTTGCTGTTTTTATAATTTCAGATTACAAAAAACTATTTCTATTATCCATATTGCACTTGTATCACCATCTCTTCGCCAAACTACTGCATCTATACAATTTTCCATTGTATTGGGTTTGTTGGGGACACAATATATTTCTTGTATTTGATTGTAGGGTTGTTTGAGAGACACCATCCTCATCAAGCTCTACTGTCCTACACTTGAGGGAAAAACGCTACTGTCCTACAAAACTCTGCACTTGGAGGCCCAACATAGTCTACAAGAATAAAGTTGCGTAGTAGACATCAAGCTCTACTTTGGCGTCGTTGACGGGGAGGTGAGTGCTTGAAGGTATATCTTTAGATCTTGTAATTAAATTTTTTAGTTTCTTGTTTTTCAGTAGTTTGGTTTTGTAAAAGAAAAGTACAAAAAATGGAGTGTAGGTTGCATCAACTGTTTCGTCTTTTTAATGTCATTCATGAAAATGACGGTTCAAAAAATTGTGCTCAATTGGTAGAGGAAGAATTTATGAAAATACTAAATGAGAATTCCTTGGATGATGATCATGATTGCAATGTTGCTAGTATGAATTCTCTTAATATGCATGATGGTAATGATATGCAAAGCCAAAAGCTTGGCGATATTATGTTTGATGAATATGATATTTTTAGTCCTGTGAGCTTTGATGAGCAAAACTATTATGATGATAGCATGCCTCCTATGTATGATGATTATTGTGATGACTTGTATTCCATAAAGACTAATGACAACCATGAAACTTGTTATCATAATTTTAATATTCAACATGGTTATCTCAATCAAGTGTCAGATGATAGTTCTTTTGTTGAGTTTGCTCCCACTATTATGAATGAGAAGAAATTTCCTTATGTGGAGACTGATAAATTTTCTATGCTTTTAGATCTTGAAAATAATGCTTTATGTGATAGTTATATTGTTTAATTCCTTCATGATGCTACTGAAAATTATTATGAGAGACGAACATATGCTTGTAGGAATTGCAATAATATCAAGTTTCCTCCCTATGTGTTCAAAGTTTTGAAGTTATGCTTGTTTTGCCTTCCTATGCAAGTTGATTCTTGCTCCCATAAATTGTTTGCTCACAAAATCCCTATGCATAGGAAGTGGGTTAGACTTAAATGTTCTTGTCATGTGATTCATGATGCTCTCTTGCATGTTTCAATTACTACTTTCTATGTGAGCATCATTGAAATCATCATGCCTAGCTAAAAGGCAATAAAGAAAAGCGCTTGTTGGGAGACAACCGAACACTTTAACTTTATTTTTTTATGTGTTCACATGATTAAAATACTGTATTAATCATGTTTTGTGTCTTTTATTTCAATAAAGTGCCAAGTAAAGCCTTTGGGATAGTGTGGATACTTGTTAGTTTGATTCTATGCAAAATAGAAACTTTTGCAGTGTTGCTAGTATGAATTCTCTGGATATTCATGATACTAATGATATGCAAAGCCACAAGCTTGGGGATGCTATCTTTGATGAAGATGATTTTTTTAGTGGCCCAAGTTTTGATGAGCAATACTATTATGATGATAGCATGCCTCCTATGTATGATGATTATTGTGATGACATGTATGATATAAAGAGTAATGACAACCATGAACTTGTTGTCATGATTTTAATATTAAAAGTAGTTATGTCTATCACGTACCTCATGATAGCTATTTCATTGAGTTTTCTACCACTATTATGAATGAGAAGAAGTTTGCTTATGTGAAGAGTGATAAAAATTATATGCTTGTGCATCATGAAAAGAATGATTTATCTTATAGTTACATTATCGAATTCCTTCATGATGCTACTGAAAATTATTGTGAGGGAGGAACATGTGCTTGTAGGAATTGCAATAATATCAAGTTTCCTCCCTATGTATTCAAAGTTTTGAAGTTGCACTTGTTTTGCCTTCCTATTCTAGTTGATTCTTGCTCCCATAAAATGTTTGCTCACAAAATCCCTATGCATAGGAAGTGGGTTAGACTTAAATGTGCTTGTAATGTTATTCATGATGCTCTCTTGCATGTTTAACCTACTATTCCTATACGAGCATCATTGAAATCATCATGCCTAGCTAAAAGGCATTAAAGAAAAGCGCTTGTTAGGAGACAACCCAACACTTTTACTTTCTGATTTTATATGTTCACATGATTAATGTACTGTATTAATCATGTTTTGTGTCTTTTATTTCGATAAAGTGCCAAGTAAAGCCTTTGGGATAGTGTGGATACTTGCTTGTTTGATTCTGTGCAAAAACAGATAGTTTTGCGTCCAATATATGAATTATCTGATTTTACCAGAGCATCAAAATTTTTGTATTTTTTTCCTATTTTTAGGAACTTTTAGAGTCGGGGAACTATGGTGATCATTCAGATTTTCATAGACTGTTCTGTTTTTGACAGATTTTGTTTTGCATGCATAGTTTGCTTGTTTCAAGTGTTTCCATAGCTTATATTTGGTGATAAAAATTGTGGTAATGATGGAATACAATAGGGATTATGTGATAAAAATTATGAATCTTGTCTTGACAGTACTTAAGTGAATGATCTATGTTTACTACACTAACCCATCTCACGAAGATCTGTTAAGTTTTGTGTGATTGAAGTTTATCAAGTTTTGGGTGAGATGCCGATATGAGGTGAATAACGAGCATCAAGGAACTATGCTTGGGTATGCCCAAGGCACCCCAAGGTAACATCCAAGGACGAATCAAGCGTCTAAGCTTGGGGATGCCCTAGAAGGCATCCCCTCTTTGATCTCCAACATTATCGTTATATCTTACTTGGAGCTATATTTTTATTCGTCACATGTATGTTTTGTTGGGAGCGCCATTTTTTGTTATTCTCTGTTATATGTTATTTATAATATTTTTTCCAATAAAAATGTCGAAGAATTGCCTCTTAGGATGCTTGAGTTACATGTTTGATATGTGCTGTGTAAAAACAGAAACTTTTGCTGTGGTGTTTGAATTTTCATATTTTTCTTGAACGTGGAAAGTTTATGAAATTTTTACACAGTGTTTTGATATAAATTATTTAGAACTTCCTAAAGTTTCATAATTTTTTGAGTTACATAAGTATACTGGTTTAATATATTTCTACAGACTACTGTGTTTGGACAGATTACTGCCATAGTTTTATTATCTACTTATCATATAGTTTACATGGCCTACATCGGTAGATATAAATTGTGGAAACAATAGTAAACATTAGATGATGTTTGAAAATTATTTGCAACTTGTCTTGGCAGTACATGAAGTGTTGATTTGTTTTTATGTGTACTAACCTATCTCACGAGTTCTTTTCAAGTTTTTTGTGGATGAAGTTTTTTTAGACTTAGTGAAACCGGGATATGAGAGGATTGAACGAGATACAAAAGCTCAAGCTTTGGGACACGCAACACACACCGAGTAAATATTTCAAGAAGTCTCAAGCATCTAAGCTTGGAGATGCTACGCATCCCACCTCTCTTCATCAACAATTATCGGTTAGCCTATGTTGAGCCTAAATTTTTGTTTGTCCACATGATATGTGCTATTATTGGAATGGCATTTTTGTTTTTCTTGATGTTTTAATAAAATACTTAGATCTGGAAATCTTTATTGAGATAAAATGTCCTCACATAGCTACTTAATTGTTTGACTACTCATTGATCTTCACTTATATCTTTTGAAAGTAGTTTCATGTTTACACTTGTGCTTCACTTATATCATGCCTTCTTGGCCTGGTTTCTTCCTCTTCTCTTTCTTTGCAGGTGCCTCGTAAGGTGCCTTGACAAGCATCTCCGCCAATAGCCTTTACCTGATGTCTTCGGGCTGAGGCGTTGGGCAGTTGATGCGTGTGGCATTGCTCAACCATTTCTGCAAAGGTGATCGGGAGTATGCTTTAGATTTTCTTTAGGGAAAATGCAACCGATCAGACAAAATTATATTATACCTCGGTAGGAGGCTTGTCGGTGTGTAGACCCCGATCCTCCTCCTCGGTTGGCCAATCTTTCTGTGCCTTGAAGAGCACCTTCCACAACTTCTCCCGAGTAGTACGGAAGAGGTGACGAATTGTGGGCTCATCGTCAAGCCGACGAGCCCACAGGGGAGAATCCTGGTGCTGGCAGGGAAGGATGCATCGCAAGAGCATAACCTGGACAACGTTGGTCAGCGTGATGTCATTTCTGACCATGGAGGCAATGCGCTTCTGCAGGAGGTCCACCTCCTTGTCTGACCCCCGGTCGAGGCCCTTTCAGAGCCACGAAGTCAATCTGGTGGGGGGACCGAATCTGAATTCGGCCGGTGCAGCTCGGCCTTCCTTCGCTGGCTCGCTGATATAGAACCACTCTTTGTGGCATAGTTTGACAGTGTCGATGAAGGTGCCGGATGGCCATTCGACACAAGAAAGTTTGCCGATGACAGCCTCACCGCAGTCTGTGTGCTCGCCTACGACACACTTCAGTTTGATACTAAATATCTTGAGCCAATCCGAAGCGTGGCTCGACTCGCAGGAAGGCCTCACAGACGACGATGAAGGCGGATATGTGGATAAAGGAGTTCGGCATGAGGTTGTGGAAGTCAAGTCCGTAAAAGAACATTAACCCCCTGACGAAAGGGTGGAGAGGGAAGCTTAGTCCTCGGATGAAGTGGGGAATAAAAGACCACCCTTTCGCCTCGCTTGGGGGTGGGGATCACCTGGCCCTTCTCCGGCGCCCGGTGGAAGATGTAGGTGGGGAGGTAGCCCGCGTCCTTGAGGTCCCGGATGTCCCGGTCGGTGACCGGGGAGGCCTCCCACTTCCCATTTGAACCGGAGCCCGCCATGTATTATCTCAAAGGAGGTGTGGTTAAAAACCTAGATCTGCTTTGTGGAAGCTCAGAAGGTTGGGGAAGCTGAGGATGCAAATGGGAAGCAGGGTTAGGCCTTGGGGTTTTCTTTCATTTTTATGAGGCTTATCGCTGTGTGGTCACCCTTTGCTACACCGTGAATCCCTTCGCTTCTCGAGACGTGCGTGCCGTTGCACGCACATGATTAAACATATCCCATGTAAAATGGGGCACGATCTATGCATTGATGGATCGTGCTGATGAAAACGACCTTGAACCACGAATCAAGTTTTTGCAACTGGTTTCGCAGTTATGGTGGGACGTGAAATTTTGTCAGAAAGGTCATCAGGGGACATTATTCTACTCCTTAACGCTTGGCCTTCAGGGCCGACCTATTCACAGTGTGCGGATGCGCCTCTACTCGGACGACTACATCGGAGGCCGAACTAAACTCAACATGAAGAACTCACCTCGCAAGCCGAAGACTCTGATTATACGAAGCATCCAAAGCTAAGACCCTTGGCGTTGGAGGCAAGTTCGGGGGCTACTGAGGGAGTCCTGGATTGAGGGGTCCTCGGGAGGCCAACCTATTCCTTATGGGTCAGACTGTATGGGTCGTTTGCCTAACTATGGATCGATCGAAGGCCTTGTATCCAGGAAGGAAGCTTCATGAATTGTGCCTTGTCCTCCACATTTGATGTAGCGATTATGCATGTTTATCCCTACGGCGTGTAACCGACGATGTGTAAAACCCTAGGTACCCTCGACGTCTATATAAGACGGAGGGTTTTAGGTTGTAGATAAGGACAACTCATCTAGGGTTTAGCTCTTTGATCTCGAGGTAGATCGACTCTATAACCTATACACCATCAATACAATCAAGCAGGACGTAGGGTATTAACTCCATAGGAGGACCTGAACCTGGGTAAACATCGTCTCCCTTGTCTCCTGTTACCATCGATTCTAGTCTCACAGCTCGGGACCCCCTACCCGAGATCCGACGGTTTTGATACCGACACCAGGTTCGCTTTGCTAGCTGCTTGTGACAGACGAACGGAGGACAAATTAGGATTCGTCATATTTTTCTGATCGATATTCATATATAAATTATTTTCATCATATCAACATTTTCTATATACATCCATCCATCCATCTATCGATCTTGAGCAGAGTAGATGATGGCCATTGATATATAGTTCTAATGAAGACACTTCATATAAGTGTTTTACTCTACATATGAACATTTTCTATATACATCAATCCATCCATCTATACATACATACATGGACAAACAAATTCTATGAACAATTTTTTTCATCATATCAACTTTTTCTATATATATACATCCATCCATCCATCAATCTTGAGCAGAGTAGAGTATATGCCACAACATTCCTAAAGTTTGCCACAACTTTGCCATATAATTAAGGTCAAAAGCTCTAAATTTCGTAACTTTGCCACAACAAAAATTTCTTCAATGAACATCAAAATGAACTCTAAATACACTCTAAAGACAAAATGATCATCCATCCATCTAAACATATCTATCTATCCATCTAACATCTCATACATATTTGATGCAACAAATATAGCGTGGCATGGCAGAAACATAGCAAAGATAAAATCAACTCTAATGCAAAAAATGTTCTTTGATTTGCAAAGGAGATATATTCTCCCCATTATTTTGCAACCACAAAAATTACTCCATCTATTTGACAGTACCCACAACCCATTTCACCAAAAACAATTGGTTCCATAGTTCAAAATTTTCAAATTTCATTCAGTTCAAATTTGGACCAGATTTGAACTCCATAGTCAAACCCTAATTTAAATTGCTCCAAAATTCTGAAACTTTGCCAGACTCTCTTTTGTGCATCAACACCTCACCACCAAAATTCTCAAAAATTCCTAGAGCCCTCTAGAATTTCATCATACACTTGATGTGCACTGTTTACCACTATCAAAAAATTCAGTAAATTCAGTTAAATCTTTTGCATCGTACAATTTGGCAGGGCTCGTCGGGGCGGGCCGGTAGGACGGCGCGTGGGGGGAGGGTTCGGCGATGCCGTCGGGTAGGCCTCGGGGACGACGTCGGGGGGGGGGGCAACGAGGAGCGTGCTCGGGGAGGAGGGCCAGGAGGTCCGGCGACGAGGACGGCAGGGAGGTCCGGTGATGAGGAGTGGGCTCGGGGACGGCTCGGAGGCGATGGCGAGGCGACAACGTCGGGCAGGGGTCGGGGGCGGTGACGAGGAGTTGGATCGGGGAGGAGGGCAAGGAGGTCCGGGGACGAGGACGGTGGCGAGGTCCGGCGATGAGGAGCGGGCGCGGGGATGGCTCGGAGGCGACGATGAGCTCGGGCAGCCTGGTGGCGTTGACGTGGTCTTCGGCGTCGTCGGGGGAACTCCAGATGGCTTTTGAAATTTTTCCCAAGTGCTGCTTATATACAGAGACCTTTAGTCCCGGTTGGTGGCGCCAACCGAGACTAATGCCCCCCTTTAGTCCCGGTTGGCGCCACCAACCGGGACTAAAGGTCAATTTTCAGCAGCCCAAAGGGTGGGAAGGAGAGACCTTTCTCAAGCATGTGAGAGTGAAGGGTATTAGAGTTGGAGTAATCCTTCGTATTCTCACAGACAGTACATGGACAATACATAATACCATTCTGCTTGTTTGCCTCGGTCATCGTACATCCATTGTCGGTTGATCGCGTGCATTATATAATTAAATGTATGAAAAACTATTACAGAACATCATGAATACATAAGTGACCAAATTAATACAAGTTCACCATCACATTAAAACCAAAGTACAGTAGTAAACTAGTGATCAAATGTTATTACTGAAAACATAAATACATAAAGTTCATAGTTCTCATAGAACAACATACAACTCTCTAGAGCATCTAATTAAAACATAAATTGAAACTAACATAAAACTATGTAAAACATTTAAATGCAACAACAAATGCGATCATAATCGAAACTAAGGTAATAATTGATCCAACATCATAATGATACCAAGCCTCATTATCCATGGCATATTTTCTAATCTTTCTAATCTTCAAGTGCATTGCATCCGTCTTGATCTTGTGATCGTCGACGACATCGGCAACATGCAACTCCAATTTCATCTTCTCCTCTTCAACTCTTTTTAATTTTCTTTCAAGTAGTTGTTTTCTTTTTCAACCAAATTTAACCTCTCGATGATAGGGTTGAATGAAATTTTCGATTCACATACCTCCTAGATAAAAACAACTATGTCACGTTTGTCGGCATAATTTTCATAAACATTAAATGAAACAAATAATTATAAAGGAAAATATACCACATCCGAATCATAGACCGGACAAGGGCCCACGGGGGAGGATACCCAAACCATGGCACTATATAATAGCAAACAATAATAAAATTAAGAAAATTATACAAGTATCTATCTAAATCATACAAGTAATAATTTTGTTTTAAAAAAAAAGATAAGAACAAGAGGCTCACCATGGTGGTGCTGGCGACGAGATCGGTGCGGCCAATTGATGGCGGTGAGAACGGGGACGGGGACGGCATCCCACACATATGCAAATTCTAAGAAGTTAATTTCAGCTCTAATTGTCCATCTAAATCAAAAGAACTCCTACGTACACTCCTTCAGTAAAACCCACAAACTACACTCTACTTCTAGAGCATTTGAAATGAGCTAAAACCCACAAACTACTTTGGAGGTCGAGCTTGGAGAGGAGAAAGGATAAGTGTGGCTGCGACATTTCATCGCACCCTCTTGTGCGTAGGAGGTGAGAACGGAGAGCAGCACACCTCCCACACGCCGGCCGGCCAAAAAACACAGGAGTGAGCGGGCAGGGACTAGCATATATATAGGCGTTGTATAAGTCCCGGTTGGTGGCTAGCACCGGGACTAATGTTGCCTCTTTAGTCCCGGTTGGTGGCTAGCACCGAGAGTAAAGGGGTCGGGCCAGGACCGAGGCCCTTTAGTCCCGGTTCGTGTCTGGAACTGGGACTAAATGGGGTCAGACGACCCGGGACTGGTTCCTGCCGAGGCCCGGCCAG
This sequence comes from Hordeum marinum, assembly GCA_022496015.1. NCBI lineage: Eukaryota > Viridiplantae > Streptophyta > Magnoliopsida > Poales > Poaceae > Hordeum > Hordeum marinum. The sequence continues at coordinate 70,017,528 of CM039678.1, read as the reverse complement.
CGCGCTGGCCGCTCGAACCGGGACTGATGCACCCATTGGTCCTGGTTCGTAACAGAACCGGGACTAATGCTCTGATATGGCCCGTATTAAATCCCTGTTTTCTACTAGTGCAAGAAGAACGAGGAAAAAAAAGACATGAGAATCTAAAGGTAAAGGTCAAAAGTGGTAGATAATTTTATCGATTGTGAGTTGTTCAATCAATCGTCACCTCTTGTCTATATAAAAGGCGGATGGACTTACCGTACAAGAACAGGACTTGGCTGGCGGTCCAAATCGCCAAAATTTAACCTAACTCGGACTTTCGACGACCTTCGGGCCAGATGTGCGGATGAAGGCCTAGATGATCTATCCAAGCCCAAATTTCTGACAGCAGCTTGTTGTTCGGTCTTTAATTTTTACATACTTCTTCGGATTAATATGATTTCTATATCAAAATCAACTCTTTCGACGAGACGAACAATTCTCATGTAGAACACTTTTCACTCTGAGGCAATGTTGAGGGAGTTTCGAACTGTCTTCTAACTTCTACAGTAGGAAAAACTCGACTTTCTGTCAAACGCCATGTGTGTCCGGGTACCTAACCAGACGTCCGGCTGAAGCCGGATGAATTCCTTTTCTATTTAATCATTCGGGCCCTTTGTCCGATTTCTGCAGTGCATAAATTTACCCGTAACTTTTGCATATGATTTTGGATTAAGATGGTTTTAGTGTCAAAATCGTTCATTTTTACGAGACGAAAAACGTTCATGTTGAAACCTTTTTCATCCAAGGCCATCTTAATTAGTCTTCATGCCATTCTTTAATGGAATGTCAACACAAGCATCTCTAAAATTGTCATAACTTTCACGCACGAGCTTCGTTTTGGATTGTCTATATCCTACTAGCAGGCGGAAGGCCCATGCGTGTATGTGTGTTGTTTTTTATTTAAAATTGAAAGAAGATGTGGTACTATATTTGTGGTCGAGCTGTTTACGTAGAAGTAAATGTGGCACCTCGGCATCCAGTACAACATAACCTTGACGCCAGAAGGCAAGTCATGTTTTCTTCTAGAAAAGGAAAGGTGGCGTGGCCTTTAAAAGTAATATGTTGAGGCATTGTTCATCCATCCGTTCCTTCAGTTTTAGACAAACCGATATTACTGCATATGGCAAGAAAACAAACATGATGATAACCTCCAGTGCAGTATGCCACCCAAAGACGGTCAGTAAGCAAACATACAATTAACTTTATGATTCCGAATTAGCACGCCAATCACCGAGCTCGATTGACAGGAGAAAATCCTAACATCAACATTAACGCAAGTGAAATCAGCCAACAATGGTTGACGTTCAAAGGGAGACAACATATAGAAAACAATATGGTAAGAAACATACCGCCAAAAACATATAAGAAATAATTGCAAGAATCATACTTAGAAACATCAAAGGGAGGCACTATCATGTTATACCTTTCTGGATGTTCTTCTTTTACACAATATATTTGCTAGTTTTCATGAAGTAATACTAATTTCAAATCAGAAAGTCCAACAATGAACCGAAACATGATGTTGTATATGCATAAACAAAAATAGATCAGATTATACATACATATAATCATCTTAATAAAGAGTTGTAGTGCTTAAAGATTAACAAATAAAATTATCTGAACCCAAAGTGCCATGAACACTCTGAATATTTATTGCATTTTGAACTAAAGCAACCTGCATGACCTATAAAATTCCTTCCGGTGTGGCAATCAAATCTCATCTTGTGTTCTATACGGGAAAGAGAACTGTATATCTGATCAACACATTCCTGTATAGAGATACAGGACTTATCAATTGGTGGTTAAGTGGAAATTTTAGCATATCTTTGTTGTACTATTAGATTTGGCGTTGCTATCTGCCTGTCCTTTGCGCTAGATAAACTTAATAGTTTCATTTCGTCAAATAAGATTAGAAAATATCTTCTGCCTGACAGAGTACATGGCTTTTGCTAATAGGAAAAGATGGACCTCCAGCCTTTGATGCCCATATTGTCTAAAAATAGTCTGCAGACCTTGATGCATGGTAATACCATCATTCATCGTTGCCGAAGGTGCTTTCCGCCCCTATTACTCTGGTGATTCTTCCATGTCTGTTTCGTTTAGGGATGGCATGAAACCTCCTTTTCCATAGCACAGAGAGCATCTGATCCTGTCCCATATCAATGGATCAATCTTGTGGGTTAATGGTACTGTTGTCTATTTCATTAGAACCCATATAGTTGCCTTGTATGATCAAAACATCAACATGGCTTCTATCTTGGACCCGGGAGCAAAAACCCAACTTATTTGCATTAGCATGATGCAGAAGAGAGGAAAAACAACATGCATATATTGCTATCTGATCACCATCTTAGCTTACATTGTACTCCCTCCGTCCCAAAATAAGTGACTCAAAAGTGACTCAACTTTGCACTAAAGTTAGTACAAAGTTGAGTCACTTTTGAGTCACTTATTTTGGGACGGAGGGAGTATATGTGTAGTGTAATCTGCAGCATTAAATTGGCATTGACAAAGTTGTTAGTGTACCATGCGACTGGAATCCATGTTTAAAGAAAAATGAGCAGAACTAATATACTTAATTAAGTTTCAAATAATAAACACTGAAATATAGGTAAGAGTACAAAGGAAAGAAAATCATTGATCTGAACAATCATATCTTGGTCCACATTGAACTGAAACAACCGAAGTTTCTTCTGCTCTACATTTCACAAAATAGACAAATGTAGATAGATGCACTGGGTGAAGTGTGTAACCTACAGTAGCTATACCATATACAGTTAGCATGAGAAATTAAGAGTCCATTCATCTTGCGCAAAATCCTTTCTGTTTGCTTCACTCTAATGATTCCCAACCATTAGCCATACTAAGCAAAACATATCTTAAATTCTGAATCTATATGTTCATTGGAAGGAACGAACAACATTTACTACCAAATATTATTAGAGTCAGTCTCTCCAAGTTCAGAACTACTAAATGGCGATGGAAATTATCGATACAGTGTTTTTATAGAGCAAGATGATGTACGGACAGGTGTATTTCAAAGAGAATAATGTAAAAACTATATGGATGGAGCTATTGGGTGGGACACTAAAAAAATGAAATATGTGCACCATATTTAGAAGGCACTCTTGAGTACAGTTTTGCAACAATCAATTCATTAATGACAGGTTGAATCATCTAAAGGCATATGGAAAAAAGTAAACTAACAGGTCCAGAGTTCCTCCGGTGTGTGTGAGATCGCACCTTCCTTCAAAGTTGAACAAACTAATGACGTATAAGCATTCCAGTGTATCCAAAGAAATTTTAGAGAAGGGGAAAAACTAACTGGGGTGACATACATCACCACTCATCTTCTTATTTTTAGCAACAACAATAAAATTCTAGCATGGCGTGCAGCGAATAAGTAAACCGTTTAAATCAAGTGAAATACATTAGAAGTATATTATCATTTTCTTCCGTGGAACTTTGGTAGCTGCACGGAACCTTTCACTTCACTGGAAGGAATGATTACCTCTGATAGGCTCAGTTTCCAGTGATTCTTCCAGCTTGCACGACCCAGATAATGCATGCTTGTTCGGTAGCTCCCTCTCAGGCATAAGCTTTGCCAAAATATGAAGAATACATATTTAGATGTCACAGCCCTGCAAATTGACAAACCTCGTTCCGACGGTGATGGAGTTTGCTGGAAACTGGGTCAGTAGCATGAGGAATATGATGCGGGGAGAAATACGCAAGGGACACACCAAAGTGGCCGCCGGAAGAACGGAGTATGAAATTTAGTACAGTTCAACAATCCAGTTGGAAGTACTGATCAATGAATTAACCTTGCAGCTGTGTCAATGGTGTCGAAACCACCTGAAGAAATTGATCAGCATCAATGAACAACGTACATAATCAAAAATCAAAATTAATAACAGAGAGAGCTGGAGATAGGATTTGAGATCATCTAAGTAAAACTCTCTCTGCGTATGCATTCTTCATGTACAAAGCTGCTTGTATATCAAATATGAACGTAGTAACCCAACAGTGAGAAATATATAGCAGGCGAGAGAACACCATCATGATTTCAAACAAAATATATTTACTGTAACTGCAAAAGCATAAATAAGAACAAAGTAAATACCTATGTGGTAGAAACATGTTACCTGATGTCTGAGGGATGGAATTAGGGGGATTTGCATGTGAGCGAATCAGGACATGTTCCTTTTTAAAGCATAGTCTTAGTTTCTAAACCTTATATTAACCTGCAAATAAGAACATGTAATAATCAAGGTCCATCAAGTTTATTTGAATGAGTTCTTAATTTGGAGGACGTAATAACATGCAACAGTACAATACACGTTGTATCTCGGACTATGAAAGTAGAATTCAAGCATTGCACATCGCCATTGCATCAGGGACTCAATTTTTGTTGCTACCGTTACTGTAGTTCTTGCTTATGTCTGCCGACAGACATTAAGGGACAATGGGAGATCCCCAATACTAACTTTTCTATCTCTTTTCACTATAAATCGATCAATCTCATATTAGCATATTATTAGCAGATCAGTCTAGTTCTGTAGTTTTTTATGTTTTTTGAGGAATCTATTTCATTTGCCTTAGAAATGACAAACTACATCTGACCTTAGAGCAAACAAAAAGTGAGCGACTCAATTTTGAGGGATTATATATCGACATGCAGAAGAACTCGTCTGATAACCTGCAGAAAACTACAATATCTAAAACCCAAATATATCGGTGCACAGTAGACAACTAAAACAATAATATGGCATGTGCATAATTCAACAATGAATCTTTGTTAGAAAAAATCCCAAACAAAAGCAAATCGCCTTCATAGTTTATTTGTATTGGGGATGGCAAAACTGAAATTGCTTGGTCAAATAATAAATAACTATCTAACATTAACATATTGTTTTGTGCTATTGCTTTGAGAACATAACTAAAACTAATGAAGTTTAAAAGTATAGGTAATGAAAATTTATTCAAAGTACTAAGTCACACAGGGGATCAAGTTTAAAAGCACATTCAGCTTTCAGATATTGGGTGAAGTAAATAAAAAGCAGAAAATGTTGGATATTCCAAACTCCTATACATGTTTTGCAGAGTGCAAGTTGTAGCCAGTGTTAGGATGCTTAGTCGGCAAGTCCTAATCTATGTAATCTGCAACTATAAATAAAAGAAAATTAACCTATATAAATCCTAGTGCACGAGCTCTAGGGGCTCTCCCGCCACCAGTTTGCCTGGCAGTGGTTGCCTGCTACGGGTCAATCTGGGGGCATCTTGCTCGGAGTCAGGGAGGATGCTTTCTAGGTTGAGGATATGGACCGAGGGGAATTCTTTCTGAGCATGTCCGTCACCGACCGACGAGTCCACCTCAGTTGAGAGGTGATTTTCGTCTATGGTCCTATGGATCATGGGCGCTCTGCCGACTTCCTCGCCAAGATGAAAAATAAGGTCAACAGGTGCACCACTCTGGTGGTGGTGGCCGGGGACTTCAACCTCATTAGGTGGGCTTCTGATAAAAGCTCTCCTAATGTTGACCGGGTCCACATGCGTCTATTCAACGACTGCATTGCGGACCTTGCGCTCCGTGAGATAGCCCGCGTAGGGGTTAGGTTCACGTGGACGAATAAGCAGGCGGACCCCATCCAGAGTGTTTTGGACCAGGTCTTTGTGTCGGCTCAGTGGGAAGTGATGTTCCCATTGTGCTCCCTCAAGGCGGTCTCTCGGATTGGCTCCGACCATACCCCCCTTCTTTTCTCGTCAGGGGATGAGCCCCCCTAGGACCCGTCGCTTCCGCTTTAAGACGTTCTGGCTGGAGCAACCGGGCTTATTTGAGTTGGTTCTCGGCCGCTGGCTAGAGGCTGTCGCGTCCCTGCCTCGTGTGTTTTGTGATGTGGATGTGTGGCACCACTGTGCTAAATTGGTCTGTCAGGCCATGAAGGGCTGGGGGCCGAACCTTGGTGCTGATCTCCAGGACCGTAAAGGGGCCCTGTTGGATCAGATTAAGGTCCTGGATGGCCTTGCGGATGGGCCGGGCCTGTCTCCTGACGACTGGCTTAGGAGATACTCCCTCGAGGCCTCGCTCATGGACATCTACAAGAGCGAGGAGCTGTTCTGGCAGCGCTGAGGAGGCCAGAACTGGCTCCTTATGGGGGATGCTAACACTACCTACTTTCAGGCGATTGCTAGTGGCCATAGGTGGAAATGTGCCATCCCTGTCCTCTGGGATGGGGATGTTCTCCTGGAGAGCCCAGATGACATCTCCACCCATATTTACTCCTTTTATAAGGAATTGTTCTTGGCTGAGCCGCGTGGAGGTGTCTCCCTCTGCGCTGGCTTCTCGCCGCTTGCTGACCAGGTCTCCGATGCGGAGAATGCGGAGCTTACTCTCCCGTTCTCCCCTGAGGAGGTGGGTCGGGCAATTTCTTCTATGAAAGCTTGCTCGGCCCCGGGGCCAAATGGTCTCCTGGTAGTTTTCTTCCAGAAATTCTAGGAGATCTTGCGTCCGGTCATTATGCCTATGTTCCATGAGTTTTATATCGGAACCCTGGACATAGCTAGGATTAACTATGGTGTCATATCTCTGATCCCCAAAGTAGTTGGGGCTACAGATATTCGGCAATTCCGCCCCATCACGGTGATCAACGTGTTGGAGCGAACCTTTGCGAAGGTTTGCGCGACTTGTTTATCCCCCGTGGCGGAAAGGATTGCCCACCCCCTGCAGTCCACGTTCTTGAAGGGCAGGCGGATCCATGACGGGATTCTTGCCCTTCACGAGATTGTCCACGAGGTGGCATCGAAGGGGCTTAAGGGGGACTTCCTCAAGTTGGACTTCCAGAAGGTGTATGACCGTCTTGACTGGTCCTTTTTGAGGTTGGTGATGCAGCGACAAAGATTTGACGAAAGGTGGTGTTCCTGGGTCATGCAACTGGTTAGATCTGGTAACACGGTGATCAACATCAATGGCGAAGTGGAACCCTTTTTCTAGGCTTCCAGGGGGGTAAAGCAATGGGATCCTGTATCCCCCTTGCTTTTCAACCTCGCAGTTGATGCTCTCACCGGCATCCTTGATAAGGCCAAGCTAGCCGGCCACCTTAAGGGTGTGGTTAGCCACCTCATTCTGGATGGGGGAGTTACCCACTTGTAGTATGCGGACGACACCATGATTATGGTAGAAGGCTCAGATTCGGACATTGTTAATCTTAAGTTCCTTTTGCTCTGCTTTGACGAAATGTCTGGACTTAAGATTAACTTTGCTAAGAGCGAGGTTGTGGTCCTTGGCCATTCCGAGGCTGAGCAACACAGGATCGCGGATAACCTCAACTGTAGGTTGGCTTCCTTCCCCATATCTTACTTGGGGATGCCCCTGGCTGAGTCCAAGATCTTGGTGAGTGGGTATGATCCGCTTGTGGGACGAGTAGCGTCCCGTGCGGAGCCCTGGTGCGGTAGGTTCACATCTAAGGGCAGCAAAATGGCCTCATTAGCTCTAACCTTGCTAGCTTACCCATGTATATGATGGGGATGTACATCTTGCCCGAAGGTGTGCATAGTTCCTTTGACAAGGAGCTGGCTAGGTTCTTCTGGCAGGCAGGGGATGGTCGACCTAAATACCATATGGTGAAATGGGTTGACATCTGCCTGCGGAAGGACCGAGTGGGGTTGGGCATCCCTGCTTCTCGCCATATGAACGTTGTGCTCATGCTTCGTTGGGTTTGGCGGATCTTGCGGGGAGATGGAGGTCTGAGGCGGCAGCTGATTGAGTTCAAATACTTGCAGGGGCAGCCCCTCTTGGCCTGCTCGCGCTCGGCTGGGTCCCAGTTTTTAAAATCTGTCCAGGCCATCAAGGATGAGATTAGGCTGGGTTTGCTGTTCTCGGTTGGCAATGGGTCTGGGACCCAGTTTTGGTTGGACCCCTGGCTTGATGGAGAGCCTCTCCGCTTGAGGTTTCCGAGGCTCTTCGCGATTTGTGTTGACCCGGCTGTTCTTGTATCTGCAGCTTCTTTGGATGACGGATGGAATATTGCGTTCCTCCGCTCATTTGGACCAGTCAAGGTAAAGGAATGGACGGTCTTGAGGGAAATAGTCCCTCTTCTGACCTCCTCGGAACCTGACAGTGTTTCTTGGAGTCTTTCTCTTTCGGGAGAATTCTCCGTTAGTTCGGCCTATCAGGCGCTCTGCCGGTTGCCGGTTCTCCAGTGGTTATCCCCACTATGGAAGGCACTGATGCCCCTGAAGATCAAGATTTTCGTTTGGCAGCTTCTTTGAGACCGGTTACCTTCGGGGACAGAGGTGTTGAAACGCCACGGTCCGGGCAATGGCCTTTGCCCCCTTCGTCGCGTCCCGGAAACGGGAGCGCACATTTTGTTCTAATGCGTAGAAGCGCAGGCACTACGGTGCTTTGTTCCTGAGGCTCTGGGACCGGAGTGGGAGGGCCATGACCTGGCAGAGTTTCTGTAGGTAAGGGCCACTCAGGTTGGCCGTAAACGCCGACTGTTCTGGCTCGTCTTCGCGGCTATGATGTGGACTCTTTGGACTACTCGCAATAAGATGATGATTGGGTATTCCCAAGGCATGCTTTTGACTCGTTCTTCAAATTTCTTGCCTTCTTGCAGCATTGACATCCGCTCGTTAGGCCTAGAGACTGTGACCGGCTTCAGCTTTATTTGGACGCCCTGCTGACGTTCGCGCGTCGGCTCTCCGACCGTTCGCCTGCTTCTTAGCTTGCCCATGGTGGTCTTTCATGTTTCTTCTCCTTTCATTTGGGCGCGATTGTGCTGTGGCCCCAACAATTTTCTTTTATGACTCTGGTTGGATAGTGGCTGTATGGATGTTGTATGGATGTTTGCTTTATCTATAAAGCGAGGCGAAAGCCTGTTTTCGGATCCTAGTGTCCGAGGAAAATAATAAGGTGTTTGGCCATGTTGTGATGCATATGAACAATTGAATCAAGAGTATGTGCATCTTTTGTTTCGGCCAAGGCCATCGGCAGCAGTAATCAGCAAATCGGTCAAACGTATGTGCTTGTTTCGTCGACAACTCAAGTCAGGAAACGATCAGGCCTATGGAAAACAGCGCACAACTAACACATAGTGTATACATACCTTAAAATTTAGAGCAGACATTATAAGGGGGCAGGTTGTACTAATTTCGTACGGAGCTTCCTTTGCTTGGGGTGTGTTGTGCTGCACCAGAACAATCAATCAATTCATCTAGTAGCTAGCTTGTACGCGTCATAGCTAGCTTTAATTCTTTTACATATTCGATCAGCTTGGAGAGAGCCATCCAATTGTGATATCCAAGTCTCTGTTTACGATTATGCCACTTTCGAGCATCGGGGCTGCATACTAATTTTAGCGTTGGAGTGACTAAATATGAGAGATTCCAAGGACTACCATTTTTTTCTTTAGAATTATCTAAAAGAGCATCACCCGATCCTTGATGCTCCAGTTGTCCAATAATTTTGCAAGCCGACGGCCCAACTTGATCCGTCTGTTTGTGGTTCCCTGCAACGGTATCAAAACAAGCATAATTACACTATAGATAAACACCGAGTAGCATCACCACATACCACATACTTTTTTTTAAAGGCTACATACCACATAAGTTGGTAAGCCTGAAAAGAAGGTCATACATCTTTGGAGAAACAGAACAAAACATTGAATCGCGGTATCACCCTTGCTAAAGATGGGCATTTTGAAGATGTCAAAATATTTCTTATAGACCTAGTCAGCGCCGGAGCACGCAAAAAAAAAAAATCCTCTATCGTCAGGCGGCAGAGTATACACCACACACTGCCCTAGTGGCTAGTGCAACATCCAAAGCGCTTTTAAGCAGCATATACCATCGCGTGAAAGGCGACTTGGGTCTCAATGTATACCACAAATAGAGCAAGTAGTGTGCATGGGGATGGCAAAGAAACAATCTCACATTCACTAGCATTTCTGACGAGGTATGAAAAAGAACTAGCTGATGCTGAAGCAAATAGCTCCCTGGACGGTGACAGGAATGGGGTGATTGATGGGGAAGTGCACAAATGTAGAAGGAAGCTTAGGAACTTGAAGTGGACGTGCCCAGAGATGAATGTGATTAAATTAAATACGGACGCATCTTTCATCGCTGAGTCGGGACGGACATGGATTGGAGCAGTGGCCAGAAACCACAGGGGCTTAGTGCTCTTTTCGGAGGGACGACAGGTAACAGACAGTTCGTGTGTGGAGGAAGCTGAAGCGTAAGCTGTTCTAACAGGGGTGCATAAACTATGGGACCTGTTTAAGGGACACATCATAATAGAAGTAGACTGCCTCATGCTTGGTCGGGAGCTTCAACCTGACGCACCTGGAAGATCACCACTGTTTGGACTAATCAGTGACATTAACAGGGCTTTAAGAGGATTTGTATCCCACAGAATTTCAATAGTGGGGAGGAGAAGCAACGCACTAGCACATGGCATGGCTGCGTCAGCAAGGAAGAATGGGAACTCATTCATGATTGCAGATGTTCCAAGAATGCCTACGATCTTGTTTTAAGTCTGAATGTAACCCTTCCCTAGAGTAAAACTGTTTTTACTCTTGTTGCTCGAAAAAAAAACAAATAGAGCAAGTGGCAAGGATGTCTATGTTCCTGCGCCATCTGTTTGTAGCAGCCACATGGCCAAAGCGTGGCCAGATATCTCAAACACGTTCCGTCACAATAATACTTCTAGCTAGGTGTGGTGTGATAGCCGCCCGATTGCCTAGCTATTCACAATGTCATTTGACCTTGCATGAGGGCATAATAAATTTTAAGTTTTAGTTTTTAAAACTTAGGATTTGTGGTTTGCAGGTTCCAACTTATAATTTTTTTGGTCGTTCATACTAAGTTTGAGAAGTTAAGGTATAGTTCTGAAACATACAATTCTGTCGGTCGCCTGCATAAGGTTTTAGAAGTTAAAACTTAATGAAAGTTTTAACAACTCATCAAAACATATTAAAAATGAGTCTGAATTCAAAGCCATCGTCACCAGAAACACAAATATGCAAACAAACTTAATTTAGATACTTGTCCAAAAGATGTGAAATATTAAAATTCAAAAGTCAAAAACCAAAAGTTATAAAGATTGCATGCCTCGGTATCTGCGTGCTACAAATCTCCTTCCTCTAGCTAGCCACCGGTTGCCGCAAAAGCTGCACGCTACTTGTCAAGTCGCTCATGCATATTCGACTCCATCCATCCATTGGGGCTGTTGGCAAGGAGGCCAATTTCTTGGTCTGAGGTAAAAGCACGCGACAATACGAATATTTGCTCTGAGCCAAGACTCAACTGTACCCGGTTAAGAAAAAAAAGGTAAAAAAATTCAAAAAAATCTAATATTTTTTTTACATGGTAGATACTTTAGTGTGTGAGATACATTCAAAATTTCAGATCATTTAAACATAGGGATAGCTCACAGCAAAAAGGACAAATTAAATCAGAACAATACATGAGTAGTAACCTTCTTTACAAACCCTAATTTTGCCTTTTTATCGAGAGTTATGCAGATGTCTAAATGATCCGAAACTTGAAGCGCAACTAACCCATCTTATCAACCCTGCAAAAAAAAGTTTAATTTCTTTTGAAATTTTATTGAATTTGTTTTAGAAAAAAATCATCACGGCTGCAGACGAGGCTAGGCATCAAATCGCTGCTCTCGCGGCAGCATTCTATCTCATGGGCTCGATATATTTCTTGTATCCATCAAGCGGCTATTTGCTGCGTACGTTCCGCCACTTGCAGATATTGCTGATTGATTATCCAGATAAGCCCCAGCCCCATATGTGTCCAAATACGGCCATCATGCGTTCATCTCTACTTCTAAAGGATACTTGATAGCTTTTTTTCTTTGTTTTTTTCTAATCCCTCTCACCATCGTCCGGTTTATTTTCATCCGCTTTTTTCATCCCACCTCTCACCACACCCTTCCGGGTTTTCACCCTCTCACCAGAAACCGAAACAATCGTGCATATGCGCCCCCCTTCGCCGCTGCCGTCCGCAATCATCGCGTTGTCTCCTCGATGCCCTAGCGCATCTCACCAGCGCCACCGCCGCTCCCTCCTACGCCCACGACAGAACCAGTCCCTCACGTTCGAGGGAGAGGACGAAGGGCAGATCCGCTCCTGCACCATCCCGGACCCTAAGCAGCGCCGCCGCTAGCATGCCCCCCCCCCCCCCCCCCCCAAGCGGGGCTTCCTGACGCACCACTCCCTCCCTCCCATCATCGTTGTCGCGCTGACGACATTGTGGTAGCTTTGCCGAAAGGAACCAACGCCGTCGAAGTTGTTCTCAACGTCCGTTCTCGTGCCATCGAGCTAGCCTGGTTTGCCTGCTGCAATTTATGTCCTAAATCTTCAATCATCCATTGATGCCTCTTATAATTTCTCATCTAATGCTACTTTCAGTTCCCTTTGTATTGTGCTTCTACGCCACGCAACAGTACCTTCGTGCGCCACCAAAGAAGGCTTGATCTTTTCCACAGGTCCACCTTACTCTGAACCTTTTTAAGCAAATGCTAGAATTAGAATCCTTCGTCCAAAAATCATGTTGTCACTCACCTGAACGGGGGTATAGCTAGCATGATTTCCTCTATGGTTTCACACGTATTGATTAATCAATTCCCACGTACACAGTTTCCGCCATGGGTTCATGAATTGATGCATATGGTTTTTACATTTTGCTGTCATCACAAGAGGCAAGCTACAAACCTCGCCGATGCAGGACCTGTGAAACTGTACAACTTTTTTTTACGATAAAATGCAGGAACTTAAGTCTTATTTAGTGAATGGTCCAAATTTTTGCACTAACTGTGCTATTAAACTTGATTGGTGAGTATTCTTAGTGAATGGTCCAAATTTGGTAGGAGTATACTTTAATGATGAATTAAACCATTTTAATGTAAAAAAGAAATGAATTGCTTTTTTTCTTGACATCTCATGCAAAGTATCATCTAAATCCCTCGAAAAATTATTGTCTAAATTGATCAGGGGTAAAAACTGACTTGATTTTCCAACTAAAACTCTTCGCTAATCAGTGAGAACTGATGCTAATCTCAGCTTGGTTGCTGGTCAAATTTGAAAACGAGGAAGGGAATGTACACCAGTTGGTGCATCAATGGATAAAAGTTGCCAGTTCACCCCCATGTGAATGGTCAGAGGATTTGATGTTATGTTTGTACTGATATTTCCGCAATATATGTATGATGTCTGCATCAAACCTTTCCTGGGCTCTAGCAAATTACCAAGAACATTATGGAATATCACCTTGAAATTTTTATTTCACAATGCATAGATCAACAATTTGTTCATAATAGATTTTTTGTTTTGTTTTGTTCTGGGAGCATATATACGATCTCTCGGCCAGGTCAGACCTGCATTGAACTTGACTCCAGTCTCTAGCATCTCTACCAGTTTCCGAATCATGGCCAAATGATGCATGGTGCTCCGACAATCAAAGAAAAGAATCGACGCGTACTATTCTCACCTGACGTGTTACATAATTCTGTTTGCCGTAGTTCAAGGTTTAAGGCAATTAAGGATATTATTTAGGTTCCTCTACAGATTCCTTCCTATATTAAGTATTTCTCCTTTGCTTGCATTGTGGTGTTTAGTTTCGATTGTAGGAGATAGATAGAGGTGCTTTGTTCTATTTGGTCCGCCAAGGTGTGTTGCTTTGTCATCCTTAAGTTTTTCTTCTGGTTTCTGTACGAAAGGAATGCTTAAGCAAAGTAGACTGTAGAAGTACTGATGGTGGTCTGATTGCTAAAATCTTCTATACGTAAGGAACAAGCATAATAGACTATAGAAGTACAGATGGTGGTTTTCTTTGTGCTCTCATGGTAGGTTTATGCGTTAGTTCTACTGCGGATTCTTTAACCTTTTCATGATCTGATGGCATGAACTTATCTATAGTAGGTACATGCAAAGGAACTTGACAAGAGAACACAACTCTTTTGAACAAGACTAATTTGTACCTTTACATATCAGGTCCACACCACACACATACTGTAAACTTTTGTATGTTTGACAGCACATGGTGAGAAGAAGACATGGTAGCACTCAGAGCGCAGGGACTACAGAGGATGGCGTCGTCGTGCATTCAGATAAGAATAATGTTGTAAAAAGGAAAGCTATCATGTACAATACCATCCATGTACTACCATTCGGATAAGAAGTTAATATTAACACCATCCATGTACTACTATTGTGTTGGCGGTCTGATACATGGTGACTAATTTTCATATACATTATGTTTCATATTATCAATGAATATGTTTATTTTTTATGCATATACACTTCAACTGGGTAATTATACGTGTGTGAAGGTTTTTTTTCTTTTTCACTTGATTACCATCTTTGGTTGAGACTTCATAATTATTGCAAATATGGTGAGAGTGTGCTAGAAACAAATATAATTCATTTCAGCCATAAGTAGAACGCCCGAGTTGATACACCGTTTATAAAATTGATACACCATTGCGGGGAGGGCAGCGCATGGGGCAGTGGCCGAGGCCACGGCGGCTATCGTCCTCGTCCATGGCCGTTGTTGGTCAGTGAAGTAGGCATGCATGAGGGCGTGGCAGGGCGTGGTGGCGATGGATTCGTGCATCACGAGGTCGGGCGAGCAATGCTTTGGAACTTCGGGACGCCCAGGCCGATGCGAGATGGGGTTAGCGCGGTGACTCGAGGAGCAGGATGCAGTCACGGGGAGGGAGAGACGACGGAGGGACTTCAACGGCCGGTGTGCGCTGGTTGGCCGCGTGGTGACGTCATGCCGCGGATCGGGTCGGGTGGCCACCTTCCAGGCACAGCTGCGTCGGGGACGTGGGTAAGAGGCGGGGATTTGGAGGCGGAGCTGCCGGGCGGCGAAGGGGCTTGCCGGAGGCGGTAGCTGCCGGGCGAGGTGACGTGCAAGCTGTGTCGGGTATGGGGACAGGGGAGCGAATGAAAATTATCCTGAGAACTCCCTTCGGCCAAGTATATTTAAGGACCGAGAGGCGTGAGGAGTAAAATTTATAAGGGCCTGATGATGATAAAGGATCGACTAGGTTCAGTTTAGCCCCTTAAAATCATAATATTACTCCAAAGCTTTTTAAGGGATTGGCTAAAGATGCCCTAATTAGTAGTGGCATTTACTCTGCAGATGATAAAGACAACTTCTCGGACAAGTTGGCGTTGCCATTCCTCTTATTTCACGGCTTCCTTTTTGGGTTGGATTGGGCCTATGTCTCGCTAACAGTATGCATGAACTTGGAAAGTGTGGCTAACGTAACTGCCAACATGTATCATTTTTACAGGACAAGAAGGGGTACCGGTGGGAGGATGGAGACGAAGGGCGGAGAAGGAAGCCACAGGCATGCACCGCCTGCCAACAACCAACAGGCTAGCTCGTGAGGTAATTACTGAAGCGGTGAAGTCAGCGAGAGGGAGTATGTTGTGTATCTGCAGTTATTTGTGCATACCTCTAATATTGTGCCCTCTATGCTGACCTGTAAACAAGCAACTTGATCTTAATTATCTTAAGTAAATTCTAATGGAGGTTTATAGTAAGTTGCCCTTCTGTTGCCATTTTTTTAGCGATGTCAATGTTTAAAGTATTAGCTTCAGCTAATTTTCCCTTTAACCGAAAGAAGCAGGATGTACAAGAAGGTGTAGGGATTGCTGTAGCCGATCCAGGAAAATTGACTGCTCTTTTGACTTTCTATTGTAGATAAAGATATTGTTGATCCCGTACTTATTCTGGAGAGCCAATTGGCGATTACGGTTAGTGTCTATGTGAACTTGTGAAGTAATTGCCATAGTCTCGTGAAGTCATATCCTGAATCTTACTGTCTCTTGATTCTAGATTATGATGAACGTTCACGTTTTTTTGTTAGTCAGTGGTTTTGCAAGTAATGGATCAATAAGGATATCAGTACAAAGTTTGGTTACATAATTGAAAAAACATTATCATTATCCGCGTGTAATGTTGCACAAAATAGATTGTTCTCTCAGTTCAGTTTTCTGTTATTTTCATGTTATAGAAGGGACTTCGCCTTTTTTTGTATGCACTTTAAGTTTCGGCGATGTAATTATCACAATATTTATGCTGAATATGTTCTGGGTTGATAGGATAGTTTGGTTACATAATTGTAATTTGATGGAGATATAGACATAGCTTTTCCGATGGTCAGATGTTTTTTTGTTGAATCGGCAACAATTAATATGGAACGGAGGGAGTAGTATATGCTATTTAGAGGGCTTTTTTTGGCGGGATGTAAACTAAGAGATTTTATTCTTTGTTTCTATACAATAGGTTGCACCTTCATAGAGTTTATGTTTCACTTTAGTTAGTTGTGAGTGGTACTGCTTAACTTTTCTTTTAACTAATTGATTGCCAAAAAAGAGATCACAAGAATTTCTTGAATCGATAAAACTATGTAAGATATAAAGTAAAAGGTTTTGAAAAGATGGCTCACACGCCGATGAAAAAAAGGTGAAGGAAACGAAATGTGCAGGAGAAATATGTTACTTTATCTTCTTGTAAGGAGAGAGTGGCTAAAGAGAGACGAAGATTGTCTATGAAGGAAGAAGTGAGATAGAGCATAAACAATTTTTTGACTCACAGCGGTGAGCACCTTATTTTGAAAGGCGGTAAATTGGCACTAAAAATTTACAATAAAATTCACATACAAACGTATTATGCATATGCTCTAAGTGAGTCAAATTTTGTTCAATCGTATGTCATATTATGCGCTGCAAAAAAGACAGAAATCCGGCAAAAAAAGGAAAATAAAAAGCTGATTTTTGTAGGTGTATCTTTTTATCTCTCACATAAAAAATAGATTTTATGAAAATTCTTACATATATTACATTTCTATTTGTGCGCAAGCAAAAAAAAATTGTTGTTCCACATGTTGTCAGGTTCGATGCACATTTCTCAATTAAAATAATTATTGAATTACCATACTTTTTCTTGTTCCATGCAACACATGGGCACTCAGTTAGGTTGATTAGGATCTATTTTTGTCCTACGCCTTTTTGTTATTTGATTAAGATCAATTTCAGTTAGGTTGAAATGGGATTTGTGTAGCATTATGCTTTTCTAGGGAAGGCCATCATGGCTCCCTTGCATTGTTTATGAGATTAAATTGGAGAAAGGGATTCATCGACCCAATACGATGTTTCTTATAATTATGTTTCTTTTTGGAAGCACTTTAATTTAGCCTTTTCATTTAATCGTTAAAACTTAAGTCTGCTTGGAAATCACAGTGGTCATTGAAAAGGCGGGATATGAGAGAGGAATTTTAGCGCTTGTTGTAATGTGCTCGTGGCATTTCCTGTCTTCTGTCCGTGGCAACGCACGTACATTGTCCTAGTAAATATACGTCCTCTCATCGCCCAGAGGCAGCAGTAACACCAACACTAGCCTGGCTGGAACTAGCATTTGGCTCCACGCAACACGCGCCACTTCCCTCCCTACGCCCGGATGGACTTACCGTACAAAAACAGGACTTGCCTGGCGGTCCAAATCGCCAAAATTTAACCTAACTCAGACTTTCGACGACCTTCGGGCCGGATGTCCCGGATGGAGGCCTAGATGATCCAGCCAAGCCCAAATTTCTGACAGCAGCTTGTTGTTCGGGCTCTAATTTTTACATACTTCTTCGGATTAATATGATTTATATATCAAAATCAACTCTTTCGACGAGACGAACAATTCTGATGTAGAACACTTTTCACTGTAAGGCAATGATGAGGGAGTTGAACTGTCTTGTAACTTCTACAGTAGGAAAAACTTGACTTTCTGTCAAACGCCATGTGTGTTCGGGTACCTAACCAGATGTCTGGCTGAAGCCGGATGAATTCCTTTTCTGTTTAATCATTCGGGCCCTTTGTCCGATTTCTGCAGTGCATAAATTTACCCATAACTTTTGAATATGATTTTGGATTAAGAAGGTTTTTGTATCAAAATCGTTCATTTTCACGAGACGAAAAACTTTCATGTTGAAACCTTTTACATCCAAGGCCATCTTAATTAGGCTTCATGCCATTCTCTAATGTAATGTCAACACATGCATCTCTAAAATTATCACAACTTTCACGCCCGAGCTTCGTTTTGGATTGTCTTTATATCCTATTCGATCAGCTTAGAGAGAGCCATCCAATTGTGATATCCAGTCATGAATTTATTCTCATATTGCTAAGCTTCAAGTCTCTGTTTACGATTATGCCACTTTTGAACATCGGGGGTTGCATACGAATTTTAGCGTAGGGGTGACTGCATATGAGAGATTCCAAGGACAGTTGGAAATATGCCCTAGAGGCAATAAATAAAATGTTTATTATTATATTTTCTTGTTCATGATAATCGTTTATTATCCATGCTGTAATTGTATTATTTGGAAACACATTACATGTGTGGGTAAATAAACAACCCTCTGTCCCTAGTATGCCTCTAGTGAACTAGCTCGTTGATCAAAGATGGTCAAGGTTTCCTAGCCATTGACATGTGATGTCATTTGATAACGAGATCACATCATTAGGAGAATAATGTGATGGACAAGACCCAAACTACAAACGTAGCATATGATCGTGTCAGTTTATTGCTACTGTTTTCTGCATGTCAAGTATATGTTCCTATGACCATGAGATCATGCAACTCACGGACATCGGAGGAGTGCCTTGTGTGTATCAAACGTCGCAACGTAACTGGGTGACTATAAAGGTGCTCTACAGGTATCTCCGAGGATGTCTGTTGAGTTGGCATGGATCAAGACTGAGATTTGTTACTCCGTGTGACGGAGAGGTATCTCAGGGCCCACTCCGTAATACAACATCATAATAAGCCTTGCAAGCAATGTGACTAAATGTTAGTCGCGGGATCTTGTATTACGGAACGAGTAAAGAGACTTGCCAGTAACGAGGTTGAACTAGGTATGGAGATACCGACGATCGAATCTCGGGCAAGTAACATACCGAATAACAAAGGGAACATCATACGGGGTTAACTGAATCCTTGACATAGAGGTTCGACCGATGAAGATCTTCGTAGAATATGTAGGAACCAATATGGCCATCTAGGTCCCGCTATTGGTTATTGACCGTAGAGGTGTCTCGATCATTTCTACATAGTTCTCGAACCCGCAGGGTCTGCACACTTAAGGTTTGGTGACGTTTCGGTAGTATAGAGTTATGTATGGTGGTTACCGAAGGTTGTTCGGAGTCCCGGAGGGGATCCCGTACGTCACGAGGAGCTCCGGAATGGTCCGGAGGTAAAAATTGATATATAGGAAGTCCTATTTTGGTCGCAGGAAAAGTTTCGGACTCATCGGTAGTGTACCGGGAGTGCCGGTAGTGTACCAGGAGACCATCGGAGGGGTATTCGACCCAAGAGGCTTCATGGGCTGTGGGAGAGTAAATACCAGCTCTTAGTGGTCTGGTGGAACTTCCACACAAGGCCCATGCGGCTAGAGAAGAAAATCCAAAGAGAAAAAGTGGAAAAAAGGCAAAATAGTGTGAATCCTAGTCCTACTAGGATTGGAGGGGGACTCCACCTCCACCACCTGGTTCGGCCGAAGCTCTTGGCTTGGAAAGCCAAGGCTGTCTCCTATCCTCTCTTCCTCCTATATATACTGGTGGTTTTAGGGTTTTTGTACTAGTTTTTCAGCCACGTGCTATCCGTTCCTGCAGTGCATAGTTTCTCCTCTAGATCGGTTTTCTGCAGCGCTTAGGCGAAGCCCTGCCGGAATAGCTCCACCACCATCACCGGGGCGCCATCACGCTGCCGGAGAACTCTTCCTCCTCTCCGCTCCCTCTTGCTGGATCAAGTTGGCGGAGATCGTCATCATGCTGTACGTGTGCTGAACGCGGAGGTGCCGTCCGTTCGGCGCTAGATCGGTAGGATCGTGATCAAGTTCGTCAGAAGGATCGTGATCAAGTTCGTGGGACGGGTCGTGATCAAGTTCGCGGGACGGATCGTGATCAAGTTCGCGGGACGGATCGTGATCAAGTTCGCGGGACGGATCGTGATTGGATCGCGGGACGCTCGGCGATTTGGATCGCGAAGACGTTCGACTACACCAACCGCGTTTCTTAGCGCTTCCCGCTTAGCGATCTACAAGGGTACGTAGATCCACTCTCCCTCTCATAGATGCTCATCACCATGGATAGATCTGCGTGTGCGTAGGAAATTTTTTGTTTCCCATGCGACGTTCCCCAACAGTGGCATCATGAGCTAGGTCTATGTGTAGATGAGATCTCGAGTAGAACACAAAAGGTTTGTGGGCGTTGATGCTTAGATTGCTTCCTCCCTTGGTCGGATTTTGGTTCAGCGGTATTGTGAGATGAAGCGGCCTGGACCAACATTACTCGTACGCTTACGAGAGACCGGTTCCCTCGACCGTAACTTGTTGCATAGATGGCTTGCGGGTGCCAGTTTCTCTCAGTTTAGTTGGATCGGATTCGACAAAGGCGGTCCTTGAGAAGGTTGAAAATCAACTAGTATATCACCGTTGTGGTTTTTGCGTAGATGAGAATTGTTCTTGCTAGATACCCGTATCAGCCACGTAAAATATGCAACAACAATTAGAGGACGTCTAACTTGTTTTTGCAGGGTATGTTGTGATGTGATATGGCCAATTACATGATGTGGTATATGTGATGTATGAGATGATCATGTGATGTATAGATTGTCACGACTTGCATGTCGGTGAGTACGGCAACCGGCAGGAGCCATAGGGTTGTCTTTAATTATTGTATGACCTGCGTGTCAATCATTAAGCGCTCTATAATGCTTTGGATTATCGCTACGGTAACAATAGTAGTAGAAGCATGTTGGGCGCGACAACCCCGATGGCGACACGTTGATGGAGATCAAGATGATGGAGATCATGGTGTCATGCCGGTGAGGATGTAGATCATGCCGGTGCTTTCATGATGGAGATCAAAAGCACAAGTTCATGGCCATATCATGTCACTTATGATTTTCATGTGATGTTAATCCTTTTATGCACCTTGTTTTGCGTAGGATGACGGTAGCATTATAAGGTGATCCCTCACTTAATTTCAAGATAAATTGTGTTCTCCACGAGTGTGCACCGTTGCGAAAGTTCGTCGTGTCGAGACACCACGTGATGATCGGGTGTGATAGACTCTACGTTCACATACAACGGGTGCAAGCCATTGTTGCACGTGCAGAACACTCGGGTTAAACTTGACGAGCCTAGCATGTATAGACATGGCATCGGAACACAAGAGACCGAAAGGTCGAACATGAGTCATATAGTAGATATGATCAACATAATGATGTTCACCATTGAAGCCACCTCAACTCACGTGATGATCGGACTTGAGTTGGTGGATTTGGATCATGTGACACTCAGATGGCCCGAGGGATGTCAATTTGAGTGGGAGCTTTAGTAATTTGATTAACTAAACTCATTATCTTGAATAATAGTCTAAGTAAACTTTGCATATTTATGTTGTAGATCAATGGCTCGCGCAGTAGCACCCTAAATTTTAATGCGTTCCTAGAGAAAGCTAAGTTGAAAGATGATGAAAGTAACTTTGTTGACTGGGCCCGTAATCTGAGGATTATCCTCACGGCTTCCCAGACATCATATGTCCTTGATACACCGCTTGGTGATCAACCAGAAGACATGACCTCCGAAGACATTAAGAACGCTTGGGAGGCACGTACTGGATATTACTCAATAGTTTAGTGTGCGATATTGTATGGCTTAGAATCGGGACTTCAAAGACGTTTTGAACGTCACGGAGCATATGAGATTTTCCAGGAGTTGAAGTTTATCTTTCAGAAGAACGTCCGGATCGAGAGGTATGAAACCTCCGATAAGTTCTATGCTTGCAAGATGGAGGAGAACGGGTCTATCAGTGAACATATACTAAGAATGTCTGGGTATTCAACTCGTCTAGCGGAGTTGGGAATTGCCCTTCCGCCAGAAGCGATCACTGACAGAGTTCTTCAATCACTGCCACCTAGTTACAAGAGCTTTGTGATGAACTATAACATGCACGGGATGAACAAGTCAGTCGCCGAGCTGTTTGCGATGCTAAAAGTCGCTGAGTCTGAAATCTAGAAAGAACATCAAGTGTTGATGGTCAATAAAACCACTAGTTTCAAGAAAAATGGCAAGGTCAAGGGCAAGGGAAAGAAGGGTAAAACCAAGAAGGATGGCAAAACAGTTGCTACTCCTGTAAAGAAGCCCAAGCATGGACCCAAGCTAGAAACTGAGTGCTTTCATTGCAAGGGAACTGGTCACTAGAAGCGGAACTTCCCCAAGTACCTGGCTGACAAGAAGGCGGCCAATGACAAACAAGGTATATATGATCTACATGTTATTGATGTGTACCTTACTAGCTCTCGCAGTAGTGCCTGGGTATTTGATATCGACTCGGTTGCTCATATTTGCAACTCAAAGCAGGAACTACGGAATAAACGAAGGCTGGCAAAGGACGAAGTGACGATGCGCGTGGGAAATGGTTCCAAGGTTGATGTGATCGCCATCGGCATGCTCTCTCTTCGATTACATCGGGATTAGTGATGAACCCGAATAATTGTTATTTAGTGCATGCGTTAAGCATGAACATTATATCTGGATCTTGTTTATTGCGAGACGGTTACTCACTTAAATCAGAGAATAAAGGTTATTCTATTTATATGAGTAATATCTTTTATGGTCATGCACCCAATGTTAGGGGTTTATTCATATTGAATCTTGATAGTGATGACACACATGTTCATAACATTGATGCCAAAAGATGTAGAGTTGATAATGATAGTACCACTTTTTTGTGGCACTGCCGTTTAGGTCATATTGGTGTAAAACGCACGAGGAAGCTCCATGCTGATGGACTTTTGTAGTCACTTGATTTTGAATCAATTGACACATGTGAACCATGCCTCATGGGCAAGATGACTAAAACGCCGTTCTCTGGAACAATGGAACGGGCGAGTGACTTATTGGAAATCATACATACTGATGTGTGCGGTCCAATGAATGTTACAACGCCTGGTGGATATCGTTATTTTCTCACCTTCACTGATGACTTAAGTAGATATGGGTATATTTACTTAATGAAACACAAGTCTGAAACATTTGAAAAGTTCAAGCAATTTCAGAGTGAAGTTGAGAATCATCGTAACAAGAAGATTAAGTTCCTGCGATCTGATCGAGGAGGTGAATATCTGAGTTATGAGTTTGGCAGTCACTTAAGACAGTGTGGAATTGTTTCACATTTGACACCGCCCGGAACACCACAGCGTAATGGTGTGTCCGAACGTCGTAATCGAACCTTATTAGATGTGTTGCGTTCTATGATGTCTCTTGCTGATTTGCCACTATCGTTTCGGGGTTATGCATTAGAGACAATTGCATTCATTTTAAATAGGGCACCATCAAAATCCGTTGAGATGACGCCATATGAACTATGGTTTGGCAAGAAGCCAAAGTTGTCGTTTCTTAAAGTTTGGGGATGTGATGCTTATGTCAAAAAGCTTCAGCCTGAAAAGCTGGAACCCAAAGCGGAGAAATGTGTCTTCATAGGATACCCGAAAGAGACAGTTGGGTATACCTTCTATCTCAGATCTGAAGGCAAAGTGTTTGTCGCTAAGAACGGAACATTTCTTGAGAAAGAGTTTCTCTTGAAAGAATTGAGTGGGAGGAAGATAGAGCTTGATGAGGTTATTGAACCTTTACTTCAACCAGAAAGTAGCGCAACGTAGAAAGATGTTTCTGTGGAATCTACGACGATAGAAGAGGAAGTTAATGATGATGATCATGAAGCTTCGGATCAAGCTACTATTGAACCTCGTAGGTCGACAAGGGCGCGTATTACTCCTGAGTGGTACGACAACCCTCTCTTAGAGGTCATGTTATTGGACAACAATGAACCTACGAGCTGTGGAGGAGCAGTGATGGGCCCGAATTCCGAGAAATGGTTAGAGGCCATGAAATCCGAAATGGGATCCATGTATGAAAAGAAAGTATGGACTTTGGAAGTATTACCTAAAGGGCGAAAGGCCATTCAGAACAAATGGATCTTTAAGAAGAAGACAGACGCGGATGGCAATGTCACCGTCTATAAAGCTCGACTTGCGGCAAAGGGTTTTTCACAAGTTCAAGGAGTTGACTACGATGAGACTTCATCACCCGTAGCGATGCTTAAGTCTGTCAGAATCATGTTGGCAATAGCTACTTATTTCGGCTATGAAATTTGGTAGATGGATGTCAAAACGACGTTCCTCAACGGTTTCTTGAGGAAGAGTTGTATATGATGCAACCCGAAGGTTCTGTCGATCCAGAGAATGCTGACAAAGTTTGCAAACTCCAACGATCCATTTATGGTCTGGTCCAAGCATCTCAGAGTTGGAATAAGCGCTTTGATGAGGTGACCAAGGCGTTTGAGTTTATACAAGTTTATGGAGAAGCTTGTATTTACAAGAAAGTGAGTGGGAGCTCTATAGCGTTTCTAGTATTATATGTGGATGATATATTGCTGATTGGAAACAATATAGAAATGCTGGAAAGCGTGAAGAAATATTTGAACAAGAGTTTTTGAATGAAGGACCTAGGAGAAGCTGCTTTCATATTAGGCATTAATATCTATAGAGATAGATCGAGACTCTTAATAGCACTTTCACAGAGCACATACCTTGATGAAGTTTTGAAGAAGTTCAAAATGGATTAGTCCAAGAAGGGATTCTTTCTTGTGTTACAAGGTGTGAAGTTGAGTAAGACTCAATGCCCAGTGACTGCAGAAGATAGAGAAAAGATGAGTGTCATCCCCTATGCTTCAGCCATAGGCTCTATCATGTATGCAATGTTGTGCACAAGACCCGATGTCAGCCTTGCCATAAGTATGGCCGGAAGGTTTCAAAGTTATCCTGGAATGGAGCACTGGGCAGCGGTCAAGAATATCCTTAAGTACCTGAAAAGGACTAAGGAAATGTTTCTCGTTTATGGAGGTGATGAAGATCTCGTCGTAAAGGGTTATGTAGATGCAAGCTTTGACACTGATCCGGATGACTCTAAGTCTCAAATCGGGTACGTATTTATTCTCAACGGGGGAGCGGTAAGCTGGTGCAGTTCCAAGCAAAGCGTCGTAGCCGATTCTACGTGCGAAGCGGAGTACATCGCAGCCTCGGAGGCGGCGAAGGAAGGTGTCTGGATGAAGCAGTTCATGACAGATCTTGGAGTAGTGCCGAGTGCACTGAATCCAATTAACCTGTTCTGTGACAACACTGATGCCATTGCTCTGGCCAAGGAACCAAGGTTTCACAAGAGGACCAGACACATAAAGCGACACTTCAACTCCATCCGCGGTTACATCGAGGAGAAGGACATAAATATTTACAAAGTGCACACGGATCTGAATGTTGCAAACCCGTTGACTAAACCTCTTCCAAGGGCTAAACATGATCAACACCAGAACTGCATGGGTGTTCGATTCATTACAATGTAAATCACATAGTGATGTGAACTAGATTATTGACTCTAGTGCAAGTGGGAGACTGTTGGAAATATGCCCTAGAGGCAATAAATAAAGTGTTTATTATTATATTTCCTTGTTCATGATAATCGTTTATTATCCATGCTATAATTGTATTAATTGGAAACCATTACATGTGTGGGTAAATAAACAACACTCTGTCCCTAGTATGCCTCTAGTGAACTAGCTCGTTGATCAAAGATGGTCAAGGTTTCCTAGCCATTGACATGTGATGTCATTTGATAACGAGATCACATCATTAGGAGAATGATGTGATGGACAAGACCCAAACTACAAACGTAGCATATGATCGTGTCAGTTTATTGCTACTGTTTTCTGTATGTCAAGTATACGCTCCTATGACCATGAGATCATGCAACTCACAGACATCGAAGGAGTGCCTTGTGTGTATCAAACGTCGCAACGTAACTGGGTGACTATAGAGATGCTCTACAGGTATCTCCGAGGGTGTCTGTTGAGTTGGCATGGATCAAGACTGGAATTTTTACTCCGTGTGACGGACAGGTGTCTCAGGGCCCACTCCGTAATACAAAATCATAATAAGCCTTGCAAACAATGTGACTAAATGTTAGTCGCGGGATCTTGTATTACGAAACGAGTAAAGAGACTTGCCGGTAATGAGGTTGAACTAGGTATGGAGATACCGACGATCGAATCTCAGGCAAGTAACATACCGAAGAACAAAGGAAACATCATACGGGGTTAACTAAATCCTTGACATAGAGGTTCGACCGATGAAGATCTTCATAGAATATGTAAGAACCAATATGGGCATCCAGGTCCCGCTATTGGTTATTGACCGTAGAGGTGTCTCGGTCATGTCTACGTAGTTCTCGAACCCGCAGGGTCTGCACACTTAAGGTTTAGTGACATTTCGGTAGTATAGAGTTATGTATGGTGGTGACCGAAGGTTGCTCGGAGTCCCAGATGAGATCCCGGACGTCACGAGGAGCTCCGGAATGGTCCGGAGGTAAAGATTGATATATAGGAAGTCCTATTTTGGTCGCCGGAAAAGTTTCGGGCTCATCGGTAGTGCACCAGGATTGCCGGTAGTGTACCGGGAGACCATTGGAGGGGTATTTCGACCCAAGAGGCTTCATGGGTTGTGGGAGAGTAAATACCAGCCCTTAGTGGGCTGGTGGAACTTCCACACAAGGCCCATGCGGCTAGAGAAGAAAATCCAAAGAGAAAAAGTGGAAAAAAAAGGCAAAATAGTGTGAATCCTAGTCCTACTAGGATTGGAGGTGGACTCCACCTCCACCACCTGGTTCGGCCGAATCTCTTGGCTTGGAAAGCCAAGGCTGTCTCCTCTCCTCTGTTCCTCCTATATATACTCGTGGTTTTAGGGTTTTTGCACTAGTTTTTCAGCCACGTGCTATCCGTTCCTCCAGTGCATAGTTTCTCCTCTAGATTGGTTTTCTGCAGCGCTTAGGCGAAGCCCTGCCGGAATAGCTCCACCACCATCACCGGAGCGCCGTCACGCTGCTGGAGAACTCTTCCTCCTCTCCGCTCCCTCTTGCTGGATCAAGACGGCGGAGATCGTCATCAAGCCGTACGTGTGCTCAACGCCGAGGTGCCGTCCGTTCGGTGCTAGATCAGTAGGATTGTGATCAAGTTCGTCGGAAGGATCGTGATCAAGTTCGTGGGACGGATCGTGATCAAGTTCGTGGGACGGATCGTGATCAAGTTCGCGGGACGGATCGTGATTGGATCGCGAGACGCTCGGCGATTTGGATCGCGAAGACGTTCGACTACACCAACTACGTTTCTTAACGCTTCCCGCTTAGCGATCTACAAGGGTATGTAGATCCACTCTCCCTCTCGTAGATGTTCATCACCATGGATAGATCTACGTGCGCGTAGGAATTTTTTTGTTTCATATGCGACGTTCCCCAACGAGGACTACCACTTTTTTCTTTGGAATTATCTAAAAGAGCATCACCTGATCCTTGATGTTTCAGTTCTCCAATAATTTTGCAAGCCGACGGCCCAACTTGATCCGTCTATTTGTGGTTCCCTGCAACGGTACCAAAACAAGCATAATTACGCTGTAGATAAACACCGAGTAGCATCACGACATACCACATAAGTTTTTCTTTTTTTTGAAAGGCTACACCAAATAAGTTGGTATGCCTGACAAGAAGGTCATACAGCTTTGGAGAAACAGAACAAAACACTGAATCGCGGCATCACCCCTGCTAAAGATGGGCATTTCAAAGATGCCAAAATATTTATTATAGACCTAGTCAGCGCCAGAGCGCGCGCAAAAAAAAATCCTATATCATCAGGCGGCAGAGTATACACCACACACTGCCCTAGTGGCTAGTGCAACATACAAAGCGCTTTTGAGCAGCATATACCATCGCGTGAAAGGCGACCTGGTTCTAGATGTATACCACAAATAGAGCAAGTGGCAGAGATGTCTATGTTCGTAGCAGCCACACCCACATGGCCAAAGCGTGGCCAGAAATCGCAAACACGTTCCGTCAGAATAATACTCCTAGCTAGGTGTGGTGTGACAGCCGCAAAAAAAAAAATCCTCTATCGTCAGGCGGCAGAGTATACACCACACACTGCCCTAGTGGCTAGGGCAACATCCAAAGCACTTTTGAGCAGCATATACCATCGCGTGAAAGGCGATTTGGGTCTCAATGTATACCACAAATAGAGCAAGTGGCAGGGATGTCTATGTTCGTGTGCCATATGTTCGTAGCAGCTACACCCACATGGCCAAAGCGTGGCCAGAAATCGCAAGCACGTTCCATCAGAATAATACTCCTAGCTAGGTGTGGTCTGACAGCGACCCGATTGCCTCGCTATTCGCAATGTCATTGGACCCGCATGAGGGCACAATACATTTTAACTTCTAGTTTTTGAAACTTAGGATTTGTTAGTCACAGGTTCTAGCTTATAATTTTGCCGGTCGTTCATACTAAGTTTGAGAAGTTAAGACATAGTTTTGAAACATACAATTTTATCGGTCGCTCGTATCAAGTTTTAAAAGTTAAAACTTAACGAATGTTTCAACTACTCATCAAAACATATTGAAAATGAGTCTGATTTCAAAGCCATCATCGTCAAAAACATGAATATGCAAACAAACTTAATTTAGATATTTGTTCAAAATACGTGTAATATTAAAATTCAAAATTCAAAATCCAATAATTTCAAATATTGTGTGCCTCGGTTTCTGCGTGATATAAATCCCCTTCCCTCTAGCTAGCCGTCAGTTGCCTCAAAAGGTGCATGCCACTTGTCAAGCGGCTCGTGCATATTCGACTCCATCCATCCGTTGGGGCTGTCGGCAAGGCGGCCAATTTGCTGGGCGTCTGGTAAAAGCACGCAGCAACACAAATACCCGTTCTGAGCCAAGACTCACCTGCACTCGATCAACAAAGAAATGATAAAAAAATTCAAATAAATCTATTTTTGTTTTGCATGGTAGATGATTTAGTGTGTGAGTTGCTTTCAAAATTTCAAATCCTTTGGACACAGAAGTAGCTCTTAGCAAAAACAAAAACAAATTAAATCAGAACAATACATGAACAGTAAACTTTTTATAGACCCTAAATTTGTCTTTTTATCGAGAGTTATGCAGATGTCTAAATGATCCGAAACTTGAAGCGCACCTAGCCCATCAAATTGTCAACCCTGCAAAAAAAGTTTATTTTTTTTGAAATTTTATTGAATTTGTTTTAGAAAAAAATCGCCGCGGCTGCAGATGAGGCTAGGCACCGAATCGCTACTCTCGCGGCAGCATTCTATCTCACGGGCTCGATATTTGTTCTTGTATCCATCAAGCGGCTATTTGCTACGTACGTGCCGCCACTTGCAAGTATTGCTGATTGATTATCTAGATAAGCCCCAGCCCCATATGCGTCCAAGTACGGCCATCGTGCGCTCACAAATATACGTGCTCTAGTCGTCCAGAGGCAGCAGCAACACCAACACTAGCCTGGCTGGAACTAGCCTTTGGCTCCAAGCAACACGCGCCGCTTCCCTCCCTACGCTCTCCATCAGGTAATTAACATCCAAGCAAACTGCAATACGCGTTCCTACCTGAGTACGTGCAAAGCTAGACACTGAATTATCAGATTTGTCTTAGCACGCTCTGTGAATTTAGCAACCGACCTTTTTTTTTTAGGTTTGCTAATTCCCACTCAACTCTCGTGCAAGATTCCAGAACTCTATGAGCATCTGTATTTGTCCTTGGAATGACAAGTAATTAATGCTTTTAATAAAAAGAACTATGAAAGAATATGCAATAGTTTTGGAGATTTTAGAATCGCACATAAGTTTGTAACTTTGAATTGAAGACTTACACCGACAAAAGACAACATGTGTACACATAAAGCTTTAAGCACCATTGCACCAAAGCCTTAGTGAGTATCTACACTAGTAAGTTTTTCTTCATGTTGGAAATGCTTAGCATTGTAGATACTCCCTAAGGCTTGGATGGTATTTCGTGGTTGTGGCCACTTGATCATCTTTGGTCTCCCATCGGCAGTGTATAACTTTACCAAAAAACTGGTATATGCAAAGGGATGTCTGTGCTACTTGATTCACCTTTTTTTCTCGACAGGTACATGAAGGAATATGTTTGCTAACTTTATATGCTACTCTGTATTAGTTGTGCTTTATAACAATATAAATACTTGTCAATGGTTATAGTAAATTAGCAGTGAATTGCTTGCAACTAAGGAGATGCCCTGCAAAACAACAAGCAGTCCGTAAACAAGGGAATTTAGAAACTGACACAATTTTTATTTTTGATTGTGCTACCTTACAAGACACAATACACAATCTTATGAGCTTATGTCGTTTCTTAGGAATAATATGGAATTAATTCTTTGCATCAAAGAAATCATGAAACGATACACAATAGTTTTAGAGATTCTATACAATGGCGAGCTAGTTTCTTGCTTTGAGTTAAGATGTACACACAAAGCTTTAAAGCAGTCGAGTCCTAGTGAATATCTACACCAGTAAGTTTTTTCTCCATGGTAGAAATACTCGACTGTGTACATACTCCCTAAGGCTTGGTGGTATTGCATTGTTGTGGCCACATGTTACTTGAGCATTTTTGGACCTCCCATCGCCCATCGACAATGTCTATAGCTCCAAAAAAAGTAGGTTTATGCAAAAGGATGCGTGTTCTACTTGATTCGACTTTTTTTCTCTTCAAATATATCTAATGTCTTACTTTATTTCTGAGGAATACATCTTATTATATCTTATATCTTCATAGTAGGCTCCACGTTAATCCTTAAAAACAGTGGAATTGTCCATCCGATCCCTATCTTAGCCATCATCAACCTTTGGATGAGGTTCATGAATGTGTCCTCGCCCGTTGTCACACGTGCAGATCTCTTCGGCGAACCCTGACACACGAGTTGATTAACAAGGGACGAAGGAGACAATGTTTACCCAGGTTCGGGACCTTCTATGGAGGTAAAACCCTACGTCCTGCTCGATTGTATTGATGGTATGAAGGTTACAGAGTTGATCTACCTCGAGATCAGATAGCTAAAACCTTAGATGAATTTCTCTGCCCTACAATCGAAAACCCTCCCGGTTTATATAGACACCGGGGGGGGGGGGGGTACCTAGGGTTTACACATGGTAGGTCTCCTGCCGGGGATGGAGATGTCGATTTCCTCTTCTTGACTTGGAGTGCACGACGCGCCTTCAGGACTTCCTTCTGGAACACAATGTCTCGATATATCCAGCCCCTCTGCGATAGTCAGAATATGACACACCAGGCCAGCCTATTGGGAGACAAGCTAGCTCCCCGAGGACCCTATAGTCCAGGCCTCCTTCAGTAGCCCCCGAACTAGCACCCAACGCCAAGGGTTTCAGCTCTGGCAGCTTCAGGTGATCAGAGTCTACGGCTTGCGGGGTGCGTTCTTGTTCCCATTGATGATCGGCTAAGTCTAGTTCGGCTTCCGATGACGCATAGTTTTTCCGATCATACAATCATCCGAACACCGTGATTTGCTTAGTCCCGAAGGCCAAACGTCAAAGTGTAAACAATGTTTTCTGACAACCTTTCTGACGAAGGGTCGCGGCCTACCATGACCGCCGAACCAGTTATGAAAACTCGATTCATAGTTCGAGGCCGTTTTTACACCGGCACGATTCATCAATGCACAGATTGTGCTCCCTTTCACACGGGATATGATTAATCATCTCAAGTCTCTTTACGCGTGTATAACGGCACGCACATCTTGGTAAGCGGAGGGATTTGCGGCACACTAAAGGGAGGCTAGTCGGTGACACACCTTATAAAAAGGGAAAAAACCAAGGCCTATTCACGCTTCCCATTCACATCCTCTGCTTCCTCAATCTCCCCAAGCCCCAAGAGCCCAGATCTAGTTCTTCCTCGACTTCTCCTTCGAGCTTAGCAATGGCGGGTTCGGGCTCTAATGGCAAGTGGGAGGCCTCCACGGTCACCGACCATGATATTCGGGACCTAAATCTCGCCGGCTACCTCCCCGCCAACGTCTTTCACCACGCCGTAGAGGCTAACCAGGTGGTCCCCACCCCCAAACCAGGCGAGAGGGTGGTGTTCGTTCCCCATTTCATCCGGGGACTGAGCTTCCTGCTCCACCCCTTCATCAGGGGCCTCAGTTCTTCTACGGGTTAGACTTTCATGACCTTCCCCTAAACTCGTTCATGCATATTTCGGCCTTCATTATTGTCTGCGAAGCCTTCTTGTGGGTCGAGCCGCACTTCGGCCTGTGGCTCAAGGTCTACAACGTCAAGCCGAAGACCGTTGCGGGCGAGCACGCTGACTTCGGAGGGGCGGTAATCAGCAAGCTCCCCCGCGCCGGATGGCCAACTGGCATCTTCATCGACATCATCAAGACCTAGCAGGTGGAATGGTTCTACATCACCGAACCAAGGGAAGAGGGTTAGGTTGCTCCAGCCGAGTTCAGATCTGGACCCCCCACGAGATTGACCTCATGGCTCAGGAAGGGCCTTGACTGGGGGTCGGATGTAGAGGTGAAATCGCTGTAGAAGCGTATCTCCTCAATGATCAAGGCCAAGACCGAGCTGGTGAACAAAGTCCAGATCATGCTTCGACACCGTCTCCTTCCCTGCCAGCACCGAGCCTCCCCCATGTGGGTTTATTAGCTTGATGACGATCCTACCGTACGCCATCTCTTCTGCACCACTCCTGAGAAACTATGGAAGGTACTTTTCAAGCCCCGGAAGAGCTGGCCAGCCGAGAAGGAGGATTTGGGCCTAAGCGCCGATAACTCTCCTACCCAGGTATGATCCAATTTCGATCTGCTGACTCTATTTTTTTGACAAGAGGATAGAACGCCTTTCCCCTCATTTTTGCAGAAATGGTTGAGCAAGGCCTTGGGAATTAACTGCCTAGCACCGCAGCTCGAAGACCCCAGGTCGGAGTTGTTGACGGAGATGCTCGTCGTGGCGCCATACACAGGGCCGAAGAAGAAGGAAGAGAAGAAGAAAGCCAGAGTAGGTCTTCGCATAAGGGACCAGCCGAACGCTATGTCCGAGGAAACCCAGGCCTCCTCCACTCATGAGGAAGAGCATGAGGACGAGGGGGAAGGTGATTCCCACCTCACAAGAAAGAGGGCAACGTCGTCGGACGCCGCGGAGGATGTACCTCCTCCTGCCCCAAAGAGGGTGTGTCGGCCAAGGTTGATCCTGGCCGACGACAGCTCGGACTCTGATGCCGGGTCCGAGGACTTCAAGAAGGTTCCCCAAAGGAACCTAAGGGTCAAGCCCCAAGCTCGATGGTATGAATCCAAAGACTCCTTGAGTCCTTTATGCAAAGTTTTTAGTGTTTTAAATTCAAGAATGCCTTTTTGGTCTGCAGTCCACCACGCGTCCTCCCCACTAACCAAATATCAGATGGGGAGTCTCCACCCATCGAGCTAGCGGAGAGTGGGACTGTGTCGCACCCCACACCTCTAGCGGCCTTGAAGGATGTCGCGGAGGTGTCATCCCGCCAGGGTCCTTTGGAGCCGAACACAGGTGGTGGGAGTAACGTTGTTATGGCAGAGGTGAACACCTCAACCGCCAAAGACCAGGGGGAGAAGCCCCTCCCGGCCGCTGAGGAGGAAGGACAGGGGAATGTCTAGTCCCCTCCAAGCTAATCTCCGGAGCGCGCCGCGCCTCCGGAGCTACCGACCCAATCCCCGATTAGAGATCGGGCGGGCCGGTCACCACCGGTGCCACCAATGACTGGGTGGTCCATCATGGAGGACGCTCTATCAAGCGCCTCCATCTCCGAGAATCACCACACTCTTATGGGTGCGGTTTTGCAAAGCATTCAGTCTGCTGATAGCGGACTGAAAGAGGCCTTCAATGGCCTCTTGACGGGCTTCAAGGTGAGCCACGTAATACCCTTTTCCTTAAAATTTAATTTTATTAGGTTTGTGCTATCATTATATATATAGCAGCCCCTGAACCCTTGGTGAGTTTGAAGAAAATTTACCCGGTGGTCGAATACTCAAAAGTAAACGATGCACAAGACATTATTCATCCCATAATGTTCTAACGGCCTTTAAGAGGGCCGAGCACAGGGTCATATTCTTGATAGCTCAAGAGTTTGAACACTCATAAATTCATATATATTTATGGTTTGTAGGCCTCGTCATCAGCGCCGGCCGTTAATGCCGCGGAGCTTACCGAGCTAAATCGAAAGCTCAAGAGCTCCAAAGAGGATCTTGACACCGTGAACAAGAGGCTCGATGAGGCGCAATGTAAGCCGAATTGTAATATCCGAGCTTTCTATCATGAGTGAAACCACACTGGTGCCCCAGTGTAATTATATGTTTATTGCTTACACAACTTTGGCCGAGGAGACCGAGAAACTCAAGGTTGAGCTACAAAAGATGAAGCAAGAGGCCACGGACGAGAAGGCAGCAGCCACGCTCTCCTCATTGAAAACTGTGAGCGCTAAACATGAAGCCCGAGTGGAGGAGGTTCAGTAGGATCTCAAGGATGCCAACATGAAGTGCGAGGACCTTGAGCAAAAAGGCAAGGAGCAAGCCACCGAGTTGTCCATGCTGAACTCCAAGCTCCAAAAGGGCGGTGGATAGACGGTTCTTAGAAGAGCATATCCGCCAAGTCAAAGCTATCATAGATGGTAAGCCGTATTTACTCCAGTGCGCCTTTGGTGATAGCAGGTTCGCATTGCTTACCCAGGTGTGGCATTCCCCAAGTGCCTGCTTGGGCCTCCAGAAGAGTGTGGCGGGCATGAACCAGTTCTATGCTTCGCGAGAAGAAGGTGATGAGGCTCAGCTCTTTTGGGCACAGTTTGAAGCCCCCGAGCGCTCTCCTCTTCTCATCGAGCAGATGAAGCAACCGATGGAGCTACACCGGATGGCGGAGTCGGCCATGAAGGATCTCTGCATCCGGCTATGGCCCGGTGAGCCGTTGGCGAGCAGCTACTTCGGTCTTGTGCGGAGGCTGAGCGACGCTGCACCTCGGATTGACGCGCTAAAACGTTCCACCTGCATCGAAGGTGCTCGGATGGCCTTTGCAAGGGCCATGATGCACTGGCCGAGGCTCGATCCGACCGAGATGACCACCGCACCTCCGCTCCCTGGAAAGGAGTATAGGTGCCCTGAGCGATACTTCTCCGCAGTGATGGAGGGTGCTCGGGCGATAGAGGCTCAATGCTGAAAGGATAAATTTTATGAATGAGCACGCTGTAATATGTCCGAAGACTTTTTAATGCTTTATGATGATGTTGCATGGTTTATCTTGTCATATAAGTTTTGCATTTGTTGTGACTGCCATGTGGCCATTTAATCTGAAAGTTGTGGCTCGTCGGCTTCCGCCACCATGTAGATACTACACGAGGTGTATTTTCCTCCGCATTGTGACCCTTAGATGAGGTATTGGTGCCCGAAGGCGATAGTGCGAGGGGAGAAGGCAATCAGACTATGATGCTTTATCGCTTTCACTTAGCTGTAGGAGCGTTAAAAAGGACGCGGGGGCGGATGACTAGCCCCTAGTGGTTTGTGATGTCCGGATGAACTGCGGTAAAACCAGCATCACATTATTTGTACGAGTACGAAACCCATCGTATGACACGGAATAACCTCTAACGAGTTTTTAGTATGACACTTATGCTTGGATTCGCAGACTGGTTCTCGCATACTATGACAGTCAGTTTTTGGCTTTCTTCCCTGAGGTTCTTGACTAGGCCAAGGGGAAACACAATCGCAGTGGTTCTCCCTTTGCCCTTTTAGCCGAACGTGCGAAACGTAGAAGGGAAAACACAGGATCCGGGCAACCCAACTGTTGACACAAGACATAGTTCAAAACAAATGCATATAAAGCGAAATCCAAGACACCGAGCACACGATCGATTGTGCCGGTGTGATTCTTAGGGCGATATTTTAAATTCAAGCACTCGGTCCATTAGCCGGTCGCAACATAATGTGTACCGAACAGTTTCGCAAGAAGCGTTGATAAGGGAAGAAACAGAGTATGTATCATAACATACAGTGAAGAGGCCATGCACAATGGTCTTTTATTTGCTCAATGATTCTTATAACTCAAATTGTCGAAGCAACTGTTTACAGGTATTTGAAGTTGAAAATATAAAGTAAATAGGAGGGGTTGTACCAGGGGTGTTTGATGGGTGGCCTGCCGTCCTCGATGTGCCCTGTTGCCTGTCCGCTCCTAGGCCTACTAGGGGGTTGCCTTTCTTTAAGGGTAAGTGATGTCGGCGAGTGAGCCTTGGATAGAAGGTCTTGAGAAGTCACCAAAGTATGGATGAGCTTTACGCTTTAGCAGGTCCTTGATGGTACCTGAGATATGTCCGAGGACATGTACTTTCCTTTTTATAGTCGGTCCCCATTGCTGCCCATGGAATTTTGAGTGCAAAAGTGTGCCTTCTTGGCATGTGTTTGATGGGCATTAGGGTTGTGCAATGGGGGGCGAGTCCCTATTTCTGGGGAGAAGAAGGTTCTGGGAGTTCGGACTGAAACCGAGCTCGTTTGTCAACCTTACGTGCCTCTGTGGCAGATTTTGGCATTTGTCGATCGTCATCGTAATGGAATTCGACTGCTAGGGCCAATGCATGTTCCTCAGTTTGGAGGGAACGCTCTATGTTGTCGTTGACAGTAATGACCCCCTTGGGTCGGGGTATTTTAAGCTTGAGGTATACGTAGTGTGGGACGATGTTAAAGCGAGCGAATGATGTACGACCTAGCAGGGTGTGATAACCGCTGCGGAAAGGTACAATATCAAAGATCAAGTCCTTGCTACGGAAGTTATCGGGCGATCCGAACACTGTTTCTATGCTGGTAGTATGGAGTGTGCTTGGGAGACGGCGTATTAGGAAGCTCGTCATCAGCTCTTGGGTTGGTCCAACAGACCGGTATTGTATCCTTCCTCGGCTGATAGGACCCTCGTCCATCTATAGTTGAGGTTATCTTGTTCGGCCTTAAGCTGACGTTCTTTTTCCTTCAGGCTTTGGGCAGTGGCTATAAGCTGTTGCCTAAACCATTCCTGATCCTCAAGGTTTTCGGGGATGGTGAAGTCTTTGACTTCTGGGCTATCCTCCTCCTCTACAGGGTGGAGGAAGTTGTCATACTCGGAATCCTTTGGATCCTTGGGGTCGCGCTGTTCCTCCGGCCTCTCCCCATCCTCTAGTGGCTGCTCGGGGATATCAGGATCACTAAGGTCTTCCGGTGTATCGCTTTCCCCAGTACCCACAATAGCTTCCCTTCCTTTTTTCCTTTGATCGTTTGCGCGATTTTCGACGCCTTGATGGCACCTCACCCGATTTATCGCCATTGTTTGCAGGTCTATGCTCGCCGTTATTGGCTGGAGTATCCACCATGTAGACGTCATAGGTGGAGGTGGCAGTCCATCGCCCGGTTTTGACGGGGGTGGGAGCGCAATCCTGTTCATCCATGCCTTCTGCCTCCTCAGAGGTGTAGTCGAACATATCGGGGATGTCTTCAACAGTGGCTACCAAGAGGGTGGTGGGTGGGATGAAAAATTCCTCTTGACTCGCTTCAAGGCCGATCTGAACGTGGACCGGGGTTGGACCGTCAGTAATTTTCATCGCCAAGGTCCGATCGAGAGCCTCGTTGAGTGTCGAGAGCTCGATCGGGTCAATCTACTCAGAGCTCCCGAAGTTAACCTTCGATGCGTCTGTGCACGGAGTGTGTTCGGCAGGAACTGATCCCCAGCCATGGACGGGATCGAAAGTGGAATCCGAGGTTAAGGCCTCGGAGTCCTCGGGCACGTCCAATGGGATTGCGAGCCTGGTTAGCGAAAGATAGCCCCGAGAGTCTACGGAGAACTCTAGGTTCCCGAATCTGACCTCTTGATCAGGGGCAAAACTCCCAACCCAGCCAAGACGGTCGGTTGGGTCAGCATGCAGCACAATGTTGCCGAAAGCAAAGACCTGTCCGGGGACAAAGGAGTCCACGTTACAGACTTCTTCGTTGATGACAACGTGAGCCATCAATTCCTTTGGCAATCACATCAGAACTCTCAATGAAAGCACCAATGTCGGTGTCGACACAGGCGGATCTCGGGTAGGGGGTTCCGAGCTGTGAGACTAGGATCGATGGTAACAAGGGACGAAGGAGACGATGTTTACCAAGGTTTGGGCCCTCCTATGGAGGTAAAATCCTATGTCCTGCTCAATTATATTGATGGTGTGAAGGTTACAGAGTTGATCTACCTCGAGATCAGATAGCTAAAACCCTATATGAGTTTCTCTGCCCTACAATCTACAACCCTCCCGGTTTATATAGACACCGGGGGGTAGCTAGGGTTTACACATGGTAAGTCTCCTGCCAGGGATGGAGATGCCGATTTCCTCATCTTTATTTGGAGTGCACGACGCGCCTTTGAGACTTCCTTCTAGAACACTGGGTGTCGATGTATCCGGCCCCTCCTGCGATAGTCAGAATACGGCCCACCAGGACGACCTATTGGGAGACAAGCCAGCTCCCCGAAATGGCTCAAAGCTGCCATGAGAGCCTCCTCACCGAAGCCACCTTGCTCCATGACGGTGTTGTACAGGTCAGGATGGACGTCGAGGGTCCTTCTCTACTTAATGGCGGTTTGCCGCCTCCTTCAATGCCTCAGTCATGCTGGTGAAGACACTGATCTCCTCGTCCATCGGGTCACCCCTCTTCCTCTTCCTACCGAGCACACGTACAGGCTAAAATGGCCTCACACGTCCATCAAGCACTGCCTCTATGTCCGGCCTGCCTGGGATGTTCGGCTGTGGCCATGGCAAAGGAGAACTGAGAGGCTCACCGGAGCCCATGTCATTCTTGCCGGTTGCTAGGCCGAAGAAGAAGATATGCTGCATCTGGTTGAATTTCTGGATTGGTGTGTTGAGGAACTCAGCGTCCTTGGGGTAGTCCTAAGATACAAGCACAAGTTTTGTTAGTTGCTAGAAGGCAATGGTTGCTAATGTGCAAAACAAAGGGACAATGAACTAACCGCGACATGGCCGGTGTTGTGGTCAGCCTCCAGAACGATTGAGCAAGTGCCCTCATCCCAGGAGGCGCCGCTAAGGTCTATGAGCCTGGACACTTGGATCCATCGGCCTCTCCACTTCCTTAGGTGGTTGTACACCTGGGTGACACTCACCTCCTAGCCACGGAACGCAAATAGCTGCTCCGCAACGGTGTTCAAGTGCATCTCCTTGAAGCCCTTGTTAGTCCTAACCCCACTAGAGATGAGCCCGCACATCTTGTTGAGCACGAATGTGGACAGGAAGGGTTGCCACTTCATATTGGTCCCCCTACCATCATTATTGGCCGTCAGTGCAGTGGGAGTAGCAGCATTAGAAGTGGGAGTTAGCAGAACTGGCTAAAAGACACATGCAACAGGTGACACCTCGAACACGTCTGAATCAGGAGGCATGTTCTGATCAAGGAGGGGCTGCGAATCCTCGATGTAGGAGGCCACGAACTAGTTGTCTGAGAGGACAATGGCCCGACTAAGATCTTGTGTTTGTGTGGTCATGTACTACAATCGTATCATGCATAGACAGTAAGCATAGCATATATGACAAGTAGCTATGAATCTATCACCAACAGCTTCCACAACATCAGAACTAGCTATGAATCAATTGTGTTCATCACAAAAAGAAACTCTAGCAGGATACAAATCATACATAACTAGTTGTGCATCCATATTGTTCATCCATAGTGTTCATCACAAAAAGCAACTCTAGCATGCTACAAATCCTACATAACTAGTTGTGCATCCATATTGTTCATCCATAGTGTTCATCACAAAAGCAAGTCTAGCATGCTACAAATCCTACAGAACTAGATGTGCATCCATAGTGTTAATCACAAAAAGCAACTCTAGCATGCTACAAATCCTACGGAACTAGCTGTGAATCCATAGTGTTCATCACTTTCATACTTCTCTAGCTACACAGTCCTAGCACATGCTTGCACATCAAACCCTATGACCCCATACTATCAAATCTAGCTACAACAAATAGTGAGAAAAGAGGTGATTCGACTCACAGAGGCCATGGCTGTAGCTCGAGTGAATGCGGGAGGGGTCAGAGAAGCTGAGGAGGGGAATCGTCGCCGCCTTTGACCACCGGCCGGTGAAGGAGCCCCGCTAACCTCATCGTCGGTGCCGATGCGTGGCAGCGGGAAAGATCGAACGGGGGGATAAGGGTGGCGGGGATTTTGGCGATGAGGGGAGGGGGGCTAAATAGGGCGACCGAATTGGAGGGAGGTGAGCCGAAATGCTCCCGCTGATTTTTTAGACACGTGCGTGAGATCGCGCCATCTACTGTTCGTAGGAGATTAGCACCGCTTTGCCCTCCTCGTCCTCGCACAAGCCCGCCTCTGGAGAAACTGTCGATTCGATAGTAGCTTGCGGGCCTGCGCTGGACTGCTTTAAAGTTCGCGCTATGCAAGCCTAATAGTGTATGCAGGGTAACCAAACAACCCAATTTCATCCAACGTGGGCCTGTTTGGGCTGTATGCAGTCAACTAAACGCGCCCTTTCTAAATCACCTACACTTCTCTTGGATCAGGGAAATAATGGGAATTGGTACATGATAAGTCTCCAATGTATCCATAATTTATGAAGTATTCATGCCTTATTCACCTATGTTTACAATACTTTTATATGGTTCTGATGCACTTTATATGATTTATTTAGAACTAACCCGGATTGACGTTGTTTTCAGCAGAATTACCGTGGTGTTGTTTTTGTGCAGAAAATGAAAGTTCTTGGAATCGCAGAAAATTTCTTGTGATTTTTTCTTGGGGAAATAAGTAAGATTGGAGCGAAGAACCGCCGCAGGGAAGCCACCTGTGGGCCACAAGCCAACAGCCCCCACCCCCACTAGGGGCGTGCCCTGATTGCTTATGGGGCCCACGGGGCTCCGCTGCGCGTGATTCCAACGCTAAAAAATCCTATAAATCACAAAAAACCCACAAATAAAGAGAGACTCCTTGTTTTGCCGCCATAACCCTTTGTATCGACAAAAAACCAATCTAGAGGTGTTCCAGTACCCTGTCGGAGAGGCAAATCATCATTTGGTGGCCATCTCTTCATCATCCCGACGGAGGCCATGACGAGGAGGGGGTAGTTCACCCTTAGGGATGATTGATTTACCAGTAGCTATGAGTTCAATATCTCTCTCTGTCTTTCTCGTGTTCTTGAGATGGCACAATCTTGATGTATCATGGGCTTTGTTAATATAGTTGGATCATATAGTGTTCTTCCCTTGTCATCTTGTTGTGATGAATTGAATCTTTCCCTTTGAGATCTCATTATGTTGGACTGAATATTTTGGTTTGAGAACACTTGATGTACGTCTTGCGTGGGATACCCGTAGTGAGATTGGGGTATTATATTGATTCGTGAAAATGATGGTTCGAAAAATTGTGCTCAATTGGTAGAGGAAGAATTTATGAAAATACTTAATGAGAATTCCTTGAATGATGAGCATTATTGCAACGTTGCTAGTATGAATTCTCTGAATATCCATGATTCTAATGATATGCAAATCCAAAAGCTTGGTGATACTATGTTTGATGAATATGATATTTTTAGTCCTGCGAGCTTTGATGAGCAAAACTATTATGATGATAGCATGCCTCCTATGTATGATGATTATTCTGATGACATGTAGTCTATAAAGACTAATGACAACCATGAAATTTCTATAATGATTTTAATATTCAATGTGGTTATGTCAATCAAGTGTCACAAGATAGTTCTTTTGTTGAGTTTACTCACACTATTATGAATGAGAAGAAATTTTCTTATGTGGAGAGTGATAAATTTTCTATGCTTTTAGATCCTGAAAACAATGCTTTATGTGATAGTTATATTGTTTAATTACTTCATGATGCTACTGAAAATTATTATGAGAGATGAACATATGCTTGTAGGAATTGCAATAATATCAAGTTTCCTCCCTGTGTGTTGAAAGTTTTGAAGTTATGATTGTTTTGCCTTCCTATGCAAGTTGATTCTTGCT
This sequence comes from Hordeum marinum, assembly GCA_022496015.1. Taxonomy (NCBI): domain Eukaryota; kingdom Viridiplantae; phylum Streptophyta; class Magnoliopsida; order Poales; family Poaceae; genus Hordeum; species Hordeum marinum. The sequence goes on along the minus strand of CM039678.1, from coordinate 69,975,489 downwards.
CCCATAAATAGTTTTCTCATAAAATCCTGATGCATAGGAAGTGGGTTAGACTTAATGTTCTTGTCATTTGATTCATGATGCCCTCTTGCATGTTTCAATTACTACTTTCTATGTGAGCATCATTGAAATCATCATGCCTAGCTAAAAGGCAATAAAGAAAAGCGCTTGTGGGGAGACAACCCAACAGTTTTACTTTCTGTTCTCATGTGTTCACATGATTAAGCTATTGTATTAATCATGTTTTATGTCTTGTATTTCAATAAAGGGCCAAGTAAAGCCTTTGGGATAGTGTGGATACTTGTTAGTTTAATTCTATGCAAAATAGAAACTTTTAAAATGTTGCTAGTATGGATTCTATGAATATTCATGATATGCAAACCCAAATGCTTGGGGATACTATGTTTGATGAAGATGATATTTTTAGTGGCCCAATTTTGATGGGCAATACTATTGTGATGATAGCACGACTTCTATGTATGATGATTATTGTGATGACATGTATGCTATAAAGAGTAATGACAACCATGCAAATTTTTTATCATTATTTTAATATTCAAAGTAGTTATGTCTATCACGTACCTCATGAGAGTTATTTCGTTGAGTTTCCTACCACTATTATGAATGAGAAGAAGTTTGGTTATGTGGAGAGTGATAAAAATTATATGGTTGTGCATCACGAAAAGAATGATTTATATGATAGTTACATTGTTGAATTCCTTCATGATGCTACTGAAAATTATTATGAGGGAGGAACATGTGCTTGTAGGAATTGCGATAATATGAAGTTTCCTCCCTATGTGTTCAAAGTTTTGAAGTTGCACTTGTTTTGCCTTCCTATGCTAGTTGATTCTTGCTCCCATAAATTGTTTGCTCACAAAATCCCTATGCATAGGAAGTGGGTTAGACTTAAATGTGCTTGTAATGTTATTCATGATGGTCTCTTGCATGTTTAACCTACTATTCCTATACGAGCATCATTGAAATCATCATGCCTAGCTAAAAGGCATTAAAGAAAAGCGCTTGTTGGGAGACAAGCCAACACATTTACTTTCTGTTTTTATATGTTCACATGATTAGTGTACTATATTATTCATGTTTTGTGTCTTTTATTTCAATAAGGTGCCAAGTAAAGCCTTCGGGATAGTGTGGATACTTGCTTGTTTGATTCTGTGCAAAAACAGAAAGTTTTGCGTCCATTATATGAATTATCTAATTTTACAGGGGGTCAATTTTTTTTAATTTTTTACACAAAATTTCTACAAAAATTCTATGATTTTTCCATATTTTAAGAATTTTTAGAGTCAGGAAACTATGGTGATCATTCAGATTTCACAGACTGTTCTGTTTTGACAGATTCTATTTTGCATGCATAGTTTGCTTGTTTCAAGTGTTTCCATAGCTTATATTTGGTGATATAAATTGTGGGAATATGGAATTCATTAAGCAGTATGTGAGAAAAATTATGAATCTTGTCTTGACAGTACCTAAGTAAATGATCTATCTTTACTACACTAACCCATCTCACAAAGTTCCGTTAAGTTTTGTATGGTTGAATTTTTTTCAAGTTTTGCGTGAGATACCGATATGAAGTGAATAAGGAGCAGAAAGGACCTAAGATTGGGTATGCCCAAGGCACCCCCAAGGTAATATCCAAGGAAGACTCAAGCGTCTAAGCTTGGGGATGCCCCAGAAGGCATCCCCTCTTTCATCTCCAACATTATCGTTATATCTTACTTGGAGCTATATTTTTATTCACCACATGATATGTGTTTTTCTTGGAGTGTCATTTTTTTATTCTATGTTATATTTTATTTATAATAATTTTTCCAATAATTGTTTTCAAGAATTGCCTCTTAGGATGCTTGAGTTACATGTTTGATATGTGCTGTGTAAAAACAGAAACTTTTTCTATGGTGTTTGAATTTTGATATTTTACTTGAACGTGGAAAGTTTCTGAAATTTTTACACAGATTTTTCATATAAATTATTTAGAATTTCATAAAGTTTCATAAGTTTTTGAGTTACATAAGTATACTGGTTTAATAGATTGGTATAGACTGTTCTGTTTGGACAGATTACTGTCATAGTTTTGTTATTTTACTTATCATATAGTTTCCATCGCCTACATTGGTAGATATAAATTGTGGAAACGATAGTAAACATTAGATGATGTTTTAAAATTATTTGCAACTTTTCTTGGCGGTAAATGAAGTGTTGATTTGTTTTCATGTGTACTAACCTATCTCACGACTTCTTTTCAAGTTTTTTGTGGATGAGGTTTTTTTAGACTTAGTGAAACTGGGATATGGAAGGATTGAACGAGATACAAAAGCTCAAGCTTGGGGATTCCCATGGCACCCCGAGTAAATATTTCAAGAAGTCTCAAGCATCTAATCTTGGGGATGCTACGCATCCCACCTCTCTTCATCTACAATTATTGGTTAGCCTATGTTGAGCCTAAATTTTTATTTGTCCACATGATATGTGCTATTCTTGGAGTGCCATTTTTGTTTTGCTTGATGTTTTAATAAAATACTTAGATCTAGAAATCTTTATTGAGATAGAAAGTCCTCACATGGCTACTTAATTGTTTGACTACTCATTGATCTTCACTTATACCTTTTGAGAGTAGTTTGATGTTTACTCTTGTGCTTCACTTATATCCTAAGAGTAAATTGTGTATTAATGAAATATCATAAATGTGAAATTACAAATGTTCTTTATGATTAGTACACTACAGGAATCAGGCACTTTGCCATCTGCCATGGTAGACGGCAAAGGCACAAAGGCGGACGACAAAGGACTTTGCCGTCCGCTAGCATACAACACAAATTTGGGCCCAGCTAGCTCTGGCAAAGGGGTACTTTGCCATTTGCTTCCTTCCAGCGGACGACAAAGAATCGTTGCCGTCAGCTTGTAGATGGCAAAGGGCCTGGACAACAACTGCTGACGGCGTTGCTGTTAGAGGTGGCTAACGGACCCCACATCTTTGTCATTTGCCTCCCCGCCCCCTTTGTCGTCTGCCTCCCCCCCTTTTGCCGTCTGCCTCCCCGCCCCCTTTACCGTCTGCCTCCCCGCCCAATTTGCCATCCGCCTCCCCGCCCGCTTTGACATCTGCCTCTCCACCTCATTTGTCGTCTGCCTCCCCTCCCCTTTGCCGTCTGCCACAGACGACAAAGGGACCAAATGTCCCCAGCCCATGTCTTTCCAGGTTGCACAGGTGGCCGCCATGTGGCACCTTTGCCGTCTGGGGCAGACGACAAAGGGCCCTTTGCCGTTGGTGGCAAACGGCAAAGATCCTGTATTATCCCTTTTTATTCTGTTTTTGGTTATATCCACACATTTTCGCAACCACATATATGATATATATATATAATACACAGAAACTATATCCATGCCATATCACAAGCACATATATATGATCATCCAACAAACATACCAAATCAGAAGTGCAAGTTTCATCCAACATGCATAGTTTCATCCATTGGTAGCAAGTTTCACAATGTTCATCGATACGAAATGAAAACAGAAATTAAACACAAGAACTCCATCAATGCAAGCTTCCGTGAAGTGAATCAAATCTGAAAAATGGGAAATAAGAAAGTTAGAAGAAGAATACTAGAAGAATAAGAACAAGAATAAGAAGACGAAGAATAAGAAGAGGAGGAGGAGGAAGAAGAAGATCTATAAGAAGAAGAGGAGGAGGAAGAAGAAGCGTTTTTCTTCTCTTTCTCTTTGTCCTCCTATTTTTCTTCTTATTATTGCTTATTTGTGCCATTTTAGAGCTAACCTAGGTATTTATGCCATTTTTTACCAAACTAATATTATTATGTCATTTTGCAAGAAAATAAGGTAAGTCTATGGCACTTATGAGGTTACCAAGAAGAAGAAAAAGATCTAGAAGAAGAACAACAACACGAAGAAGCTTTTTTATTCTCTTTCCCTTTCTCCTCTTGTTTTTCTTCTTCTTATTGCTTATTCGTGTCATTTTAGATCTAACCTAGGTAATTATCACATTTTTTTAACTAACTAAGCTTATTAAGTCATTTTACAAGAAAATAAGCTAAGTCCATGGAATCTATGAGGTTACCATGTCTATTATGTCATTGTTCAGTTAACTAAGCTTAATATGCTAGTGTGGAGGAAACAATGCTAAGTATAGGTCATTTTAGAGCTAACTTTGGTACAATATGTCATTTTGGAGGTAAGTAAGCTTACTATGCCATTTTATAGGAAACAAAGCTAACTTACGTAACATATGACATTTGTCTAAGTGCTAAGTTTGTCTAAGTGCTATGTTTGTCTTTGTTTGAGAAAATGAGCAAAGCAAATGCCATATTAGGGATTACCCTCCTTGTCATCACGGAGGTGAAGCACTGGGGTTTCTCGGGTCGTGCGGTGCAGCTCGGGAGTTATGCTGTACCAAAGATCACTTGCGTTAGCATGATGACGCTGAAATATTAAGACTAGTAACTAATGAATTTTGAAAATGAAACTCACCGTTCCAGCCATGGTAATGACTGGCATCGGCAGAGGGGTATGGCCGGTCTTCTTGCACAAAGTATGCACATTTGGTTTTGCCAAGTCAATCATATTGGTTATTAACGAATAGAACATGTAGTGCATGATTTGGCTAATATGAAGAAGAAACTTACCACAATGAGCTCGTACATAGCCCGGTGAGACGCATCGTTCCATGCCGTCTCCTCCTCCAACAACTTAGTCGTCCTGTCCTCCAGATGCCTCTTCTCCTCCTCCGCCTTTCGGGCCTGTTCTGCCAGAAGCGCCTGGGTTGTCTCTCTCTCTCTCTCTTTCTACAGAGCAGCCTGCAACACACCTCCTCGTTAGCATTGTAATCATCTTTGTTGGCACAGACAATGTAATGGAGGAAAGCTATATGAGTCCGTATGACTAACCTTGATGGCGAGCTGGACTAGCCGTGGACAAGGCGGCATCTCAGGACAGAAGCTTGTTTGACGCGCCTTGATCTACCGGAAAGTGCTCGAAGACCGTATATTTACATCTCCAATGGCTATCGAGCCATGGGGCCTCCCGTGGCCAGCTAAGATCGCCAGGTCTGGATCAAGTGGTTGCTGGCTCGGGTTGAAGTCCTCCCCGTTCACCGCCTTTCCCACATCTCTGTACCTCACGAGCTTGTGGTGGGAGGATATATTGGTGAAGTTCTCGGGATTATCAAGGTCAGAATCAGAGAATGCCTTGACCTTCTTGTATGAGGCGGTATGGGCAATGACATAGAGGTCATACACCTCTGGCACCTCCGTCTTATTGTGATGAGCCTACTAGAGAGGAACAAAGTATTAATAATGGGTAAACCTAGCACTACAAGAATGAATTGCAGGAATCATGAAGCAAACCACATACCCAGTTCCGCCCGAACTGGTAAATGTTGGCGCTGCCTTGATGGTGTGGCAGACCTTCCATTTGGGTACGCCATGCCATGGCATCGTTGTGGATGAATCGCGATTGGTCAGAGCACCATTCATTCACCAACATCTCCCGACAACCCGTCTTATCCGCACACCATCTCGGTGGCACCTAAGTTAGTAAAGAGAAATTTGAGAGCTATGCCTACGAATCAAAGCAAAGCAAACTAAGTACAAGGCCTTAAGAATAGGTAATTACCTTCATGTACTGCTCCTTGTCCAGAAACTTTCGACGGGACGACGACTTGGCCTTCTTAATATGCTGCGAGGCGTAGTAGTCACGAACAACCTGTACCCGAGCCTCGTGACGTAAGTTCTATAGTAGGCGCCTGCACTCGTAATCGATAAGCTTTGCCATGGGCTCCTCGTATCCCTCCTCACACCTATAGAAGGTCTGCACTCAAAAGAGACAACACTGATTAGTACAATAACTAGCTACTATTTATTTTTAATTGTGTAAAGGAGAAATTACCCAGAACTTTCCTGATGACCATGTTGGCCGTCATGTGGCACAACACACCATCGATCATCTCCTCTGGCGGGGCCAGGGCATCCAAGTAGTGCTCCCATTTCAATCCTACCTCTTCTTGCTGACCCTCGCCGGGCAACGTGACAAACCCCGGGAAGTTATGCCATAAAATCAGACCAAGGACGGATTTGGTTTTGCAGACATCCTTGGCGTGAATCCAACCCCTGCAGTATGACAAAACCAACGCATTAGATATGTGAAGAAACATGAAGGCAAAAGGTTTAAAAAGAGTAAATGCACTTACTTCAGCGACTTAGGCTTAATCAGCCACCTCTGCTCGTGGGTCGCACGCACGGGCGGGATCCGTGTACACCCATGCTGGTAGACGGTGCCCTCAACCACCTCGTCCCCGCTATTAGAAAGCCAATCCTCGCAGCCATCAGCATGGCCACTCAGCTCCGGCTGATGCAGATCTGGCCAGGTATCCCATCCGGTGGAAGCCTGTGCAGTCTCGTAGGACAAAGCGTCTGGCACCAGAGTCGCGCGGGACGAGGCATTTGCCACATGAGTCTCGTGGGTCCAAGCGTCTAGGACAGAAGGATCGTCGACCCGAGGCTCGTGGACAGGAATCCTTGTAGCCTCCACCTCAGACGAGTCCACTGTAGCAGTCATGTGCTCTGGCGAATCAGCTGCGGGTGGCGAGGAGGAAGGCGTAGCAGGCTTCGTACCTCTCTCGCAGCCACCACGTGTAGCTTTAGGCGCTCTCTTCTTCCCCTGACCTCCTCTCCCTGTGGGCAACTTCTTCAACGAAGAAGTGCCATCGGGTGACCCAATACTATCGTACAATGCTCTTCGGAGAGTTTGGGGTGGAATGGAAGTACCCCACCCACCACGCACCGACGAAGGATCCTCGGATCGCTCTCGACCCGCGCCCACCATGTTTCAACACCTGCCATGACAAAGAGTAAACGAAATTAGTACAACATGAAAAAATTGAATACCGATATGAATAGTAATATGTATATATATAATTTGAGTGTATCATCATCATGTATACCTGACACGAACTAGTAATAATCTTCATTATCTATATGTGATCCGGGATCAATAAATGCATCATCATCATCATCACTATTGTTAATAAATGCATCATCATCACTATCGCGAGCAACATGTGGAAGGCCTCCTTTATGTAATTGGTCAAGCATTGAGAGGTCATCCACAACAGTAACCTCTTCTTCTTTCGTCTCTTCTTGTTCCGTCTCAGGGGTGAAGTCGAATTCACCGTCGATGTCGACCTCAATGTTCTGGGGTGAAGTAGAATTGTTCTTGAAATGTTTTTTGGAAAGATGTGTTTCTTGGAAGAATTCTCCTTCATATGTGTCTGGGTTAATGTGAGGTTCATAATCATCTTCATTAAGGGGAGGTGGTCTAAAATGTGGCGGCATATCATAAATGACATCCTAACCTTTCAGATTTGGATCAGTTTGGCAGGCCCACGGTAGATAGAAAACTTGGATCGCCTGTTGAGCCATAATATAGACGTCGGGAACGTCTAAATGGCTGTTTGCTTGATTTCGACTAGCCCTATATGTTCATGAGTCCTTCTAGTCTCCTTCGGCTGGAACCAATAACATTGGAAGACTACGACGTTTGGTCTGTTATCACCAAAGAATATAAGTTCATAAATTTCTTCAAATCGTCCATAATACTCGACACCTCCTTCGCCGATAGCGGAGACACAACAATTTGTAGACTTTCGGTCGGCTATCGATAGCTCTTTGCCAAAAGTACGAATGTCGTATTTGTCAAATGAACAGACCTTATAGTCAAAACCATTAGCGACTTGTACCAATTCGGCGTCCATACATTCCGAATTAGACTACAAGTTTGATATGGAAGGATTGTTGCATTCGCCACAAACTAGACAAAGAAATGAAAAGGTCTAATGGAAATTACCATTTATTTGAACCAAGAGATGAAACCGGGATAGCTGCCTCCATGCTTTGCCAGAAGCTCATACTCTTCGGTTGAATCGTTTTGTATCACCGCTCCATCCGAGAATTTGGCAACATATCGACTGTATCACATATCCGGGAATAAGAGCAATTCAAAGGAATTAGAAGTTGCGAAACAATGTACCGAGAACTTGCTCGATGTACGACCACACTTCTGTTATGTTGTTGAAGATATAT